>OX451739.1:1420696931-1422011866 GCA_948472305.1 Vicia faba | reverse complement strand
TTTTTTTTTATTAATAATAATAATAATATAATAATAATAATAAATAATAATAATAATAATAATAATAATAATAATAATAATATAATAATAATAATAATAATAATATTAATAATAATAATAATATTAATAATAATAATATTAATAATAATATTAATAATAATAATATTAATAATAATAATAATATTAATAATAATAATAATAATAATAATAATATTAATAATAATAATAATAATATTAATAATAATATTAATAATAATAATAATAATAATATTAATAATAATAATAATATTAATAATAATAATAATAATAATAATAATAATAATATTAATAATAATATTAATAATAATAATAATAATAATAATAATAATAATAATATTAATAATATATTAATAATTTAGTATTATTAATATAATATTTTTTTAAGAGTTTTGAGTTAGAGATAATTATTTGAATTATTTAGTTAATTTAAGTTATTTTTCAATTCCGATAGAGTTGTTACAATTGTCAATTGAGTTGTCAATAGGGTTGTTAGAGTTGTCAATAGTGTTGTTAAAACTATCAATAGAGTTGTCTGTATCATTAAAAGTCACTTTTTATTCATTTTGCATAATTCCGACATATTTAGAGTTGTCAGCGGGGTAAGTTAAAGTGTCCAAATAATAACACATCTATACTAGGTTATTGACATTTTAGTTATGGATTTTTAGTTAAATTTAATAGCAGGAAATTATGAATGAACTGTACCTTTTGTTAGTATATACACCTACTGTACACTAGAAATTAATTAGTATAGGATATCATTGTAGCATACCATGTATATGCAGTACTTTTTTGGTAGATATAACCATTTGGAATGTTAGTGTAATATTGTGTTAAACTAAGAATCATGTTCAAGTTTATAATATATGTAATAGGCATTCACCGTGTTTTTTGATAAACAACCGCTGATCTTCCAAAAAGGGTAAATTTTTAGTTACTCGCAGGATCGATCAGTTTGATCCTAAGACATATGCTAGTTTTTGATGTTGTTTGGATATAAATGCTAATGTAAATGAAGAACACACGTTCGACTGAGAAAGGTTGAGGTTTGAGATGAGTTTGAGTGCAGAAAGTAAATAGAAAAAGGGTTTGGGAAAAGTTCAAGTGCAGGAATCTGATAAAAAGTGCAAGTAAAGTGCAACGAAAAATAGATGTTTGCAAGTAAGGTAAAAAGGCAAGAAATGTAAAGATAAAATTAAAAGACTTTGATTATAAAATGTGGTGTTTCAAACGTGCATTTTCAGTATTCTTTCTCACGCAGCGGGTACTTGAATAGTATTGAATAAATTATACAGTCAGTTGAACACACATAAATCTACATAAGCTTCCTATATTTATAGTAAAACTAGGTAACTGTCGACGAGTTGTCTTGCTCTAGGATAAAGACAAGTGTCTTCTGCATGTGCTTCGACCTCTATCTTCATGCCACGTTACTTTCCTCAACTGCTAAGCGAACTGCTTTTCCCTCCTTTCTTCAGATTCAAAATCACCTGTTGCTGATACGAGGTTTCCTCTTAGTCGAAGGCCCTGGAGCCCTTTCAGTCGAAGGCTAAAAGAACCTTCTGGTCGAAGATTCATTTTAACTTAGAAATTTCTCTAAGTATTTTTCCAACATGTCGAAGTATTTTTAGCTTAGACTTGTTCAATCTATTTTTGGCCCTAAGGCCAATTTGTTGTGGGTGTCGAATTTAGGAGCTAACAAATTGCCCCCCAAGAATGTCAATTTCGACGCAAGAAGAAATGATCATTCTTTGAGATTCCCATTCGAAACTTGTCTTCTTTTTTACCATAGAAATCACTCGTGCGCTTTTCGCCTTCTACCAACCACTGTTGGTATTCAGAGTCATCATTACCTTTTTTCCCAACACGTCGCTGTCAATCAGCCGTTACCATGCTGTCATGATGGCCATTATCTCTACAACCTAGGAAAGTATGGCAAACGTTTCCATTACCTGTACAATAACTGCTTCAACATTTTCCACGTGTCTCACTAACTCTACAACATTAAATGGTCTTGAGGGAAAATACTCCTCCCTGAATACTATAAATAGCCACAAATCCTTTCTTTGGAATTCTTTTACAACACCTAGTAATCTTTATTTCCTTGCAAAGAAAAGTCTTAAGACCTTCATCTTTTTCGTTATTTCACTTCCTTCAATCATGGCTTTCCTTTCAAACGCACCAAACAACCCCAAAACTAAGAATGTTTCTGACCTACAAAGACAACCAGAGGTTTTTCCCACTAGCCCTGTACCTGTTTCGACTGGGGAATGAAGGGTCGTATCTGAACCCATGGCCAAAGAATGGTGTGAAGCTTATGACTCTCAGTTACTCATTCTCGTCAAGTATTCTGGGCACATGTATGCCATGTCTGGCCCACTATCTACATGCTTCGAGAACCCAAAACAAAATAACACCTTCTTCCCAACTCACCCTAGGCTCAAGCCTATAGGTTGCACGAAGAAACCCAAGAATGATCCTGAGGTTGCAACCCCTACTAACCAGCAACAATCTCAAACGAAGGAACATATCAACCTTCATTTCATGAACAATGGGAATAGGATCTTTCGATCTTGCCCTAGTCTTACTTCAGAATACTCAGAATGGTTGAGTAAGATGGAAAAAGTACAAGCCCAAATATGGAAGGATGTGGGGATTTATGACTTGATTATGCTGTCGAATACTGGGTTAGCTTATTGCCCTCTCATGTTGGTATCTTCACTGTATTTCTGGGACAATACACATTTTACCTTCCATTTGCCTTGTTGAATGGTAACCCCAACTCTTTTCGATATATCCGCCATTACGGGTCTTCGACCAACTGGTGCCTATTTTGATCCTGAGGATCTGTCTGAAGATTATATCGGGTTTTCGGCCACGAAACCCACGTATACTATATTCATCAACCATTCCCACGACAAATCGAGTAACACTGTCTCTGAAGTGGAACACATAGCTTTCCTAGCTTTGTGGTTATCTCGCTTAGTTTTTTGCACTAAGTCACTTCAAGTGACTAAGAAGATGCTCACTCTCGCCTTCTACCAACCACTGCTGGTATTCAGAGTCATCATTACCTTTTTTCCCAACACGTCGTTGTCAATCAGCCGTTACCATGTTGTCATGATGGCCATTATCCCTACAACCTAGGAAAGTATGGAAAACGTTTCCATTACATGTACGATAACTGCTTCAACGTTTGCCACGTGCCTCACTAACTCTGCAGCATTAAATGGTCTTGAGGGAAAACACTCCTCCCTGAATACTATAAATAGCCACAAATCCTTTCTTTGGAATTCTTTTACAACACCTATTACCCTTTATTTCCTTGCAAAGAAAAGTCTTAAGACCTTCATCTTCTTCGTTATTTCACTTCCTTCAATCAAGACTTTCCTTTCAAACGCACCAAACAACCCCAAAACTAAGAACATTTCTGACCTACAAAGACAACCAGAGGTTTTTCCCACTAGCCCTGTACCTGTTTCAATTGGGGAACGAAGGGTCATATCTGAACCCATGGCCAAAGAATGGTGTGAAGCTTATGACTCTCAATTACTCATTCTCGTCAAGTATTTTGGGCACGTGTATGCCATGTCTGGCCCATTATCTACATGCTTCAAGAACCCAAAACAAAATAACACCTTCTTCCCAACTCACCCTAGGCTCAAGCCTATAGGTTGCACGAAGAAACCCAAGAATAATCTTAAGAATGAAACCCCTGCTAACCAGCAACAATCTCAAACGAAGGAAGATATCAACCTTCAGTTCATGAACAAGGGGAATAGGATCTTTCGACCTTGCCCTAGTCTTACTTCAGAATACTCAAAATGGCTGAGTAAGATGGAAAATGTACAAGCCCAAATCTGGAAGGATATGGGGATCTATTACTTGATTATGCTATCGAAGACTGGGTTAGCTTATTGCCCTCTCATGTTGGTATCTTCACTGTATTTCTGGGACAGTACACATTTTACCTTCCATTTTCCTTGTGGAATGATAACCCCAACTCTTTTCGATATAGCCGCCATTACTGGTCTTCGACCAACTGGTGACTATTTCGACCCTGAGGATCTGTCTGAAGATTCTATCGGGTTTTAGGCCACGAAACCCACGTATACTATATTCATCAACCATTTCCACGACAAATTGAGTAACATTGTCTCTGAAGTGGAACACATAGCTTTCCTAGCTTTGTGGTTATCTCACTTAGTTTTTTGCACTAAGTCACTTCAAGTGACTAAGAAGATGCTCACTCTCGCGACGCAGCTTCATCATGGCTATCCCTTCTGTCTGGCTGAGTTGATTCTAGCCAACCTGTATGAGTCCATCAGTAATGGTGTGACACAGCTTAAGGTTATTGGAGACAAGGCGAGTTTACTCCTTTCTGGCCCCTTTTGGCTTCTTCAACTTTTGCTCAACGCCACTTTTGAATATTTTCTTCCCCAGAAGAATAAGATTAATCAGAGGGCCCCAAAAGTCCTAAATAGGAGGGTCGAAGGGACTAGCTTAGCCCTGTTGACTCCAACTGACGAAGGTCAACAATTCCAAAAAGCGTTTATTAGCTTTGTGATGATGTTTGCAAAGCGTAAGGAATTTGTTTTGACCATGGCTCCCTTTGCTAGTAGAAAGGTTGGTCCATAGTGGTTTATTCGACCATATCCTTCATCTGATGAATATGATCATGTGGGTGAATATGTGGCTATTTGGGAGTCGTTTCTTCGCCCGAGAATCATGCCACTGAGGTTCAAGAGTTCGAAGAATCAACTTAGTTTGATTTCTTATCAACCGAATCTTGTCTCTCGATAATTTGGTATCATCCAGACGCTCCCTTCACCAATCTACTCCCGAGAAAAGCTTCTGCTGTTTTATAATGCATATTATTCAGAGGATGCTGCTACCAAGCATATTGGTAGGTACGTTGGTCGAACCGTACTAACTCTGTTCGACTTCAAACTCAATTTCTTGTGTTCGCCTCTTTTTGAAGAGTGGTGGAAGCAGTATTATAACGAAGAATTCTTCGATGAAAAAGACTTCGCTGATCACCTTCAAGAGGCATTTACGCTGGTCTCTGACAAGATAAAAAAGGGTAATCTTTCTTTTCAAAACAAATGTCTTATCGTCTTCGATTTAATCATTCGACATCTAGCTTATACTTGTTTAGTTTCTAGCCGTCAAGAGGACCATTACTAAGAAAGTCGATGAAAGCGCAAAGGGATGAGACTCTTTTGTAAAACCTTCACCAAAGGTAAACACTTTTTTCTATATATATTTTTAACATATTACTATTGACGGTGATGCCTTCGACTCTTTTCTCTCTGGGTATTTAAAACCAATCCACAGAAAAGGAAATCTCAAGAAATTGAAATTTTCAGTGATGAAGAAGAAGAATCTCCTCATGTCCCTCTAAAGAGGCACAAATTAAAGAGCCATCCCCTATTCCTGAGCCTCGTCCAAAAACCAAGGTCAAGGTTAAAGTTGTTGGGTCGAGACCTCCTCCCGTCATCATCAGAGAGACAACGGAACAAGAGGTAGCTGCTAGGCTGAATAATCCCAGTGAGAGCGATAATTCGAGTCCTGGTGCTGAAGTTCTGCCTAAGGTAATCACTTCGACCCTTCAAGATTATTTATTGACTTAGCCTCCTCTTTCCTTTTCAATAGTTCTGATAACAATCTTATAATCTTCAGGACATTGCTGGTACTTCTAAACAGGCCCTTATACCTGTAGAAGAATCTGTCACTTTAATAAACAGTAAGGGTGATCCTACTTATAGGCCTTCTTCAGCAAAAGTATCCTTTGTGAGCTCTGCTAGCAAGGTGAACCAAACCTCTGGGCATGAATCCATTGGGAGCCTAATGAAGAAGTTCCTAGTGAGGAATAGGCGAATCTTGGGACTCTGTAAGCTAATGATGATGGACAGAAGGACGGAGAAGAGGAGGTTGCTGATGATGTAATCGAAACAGAGAGGGAAGACACACCAGTGGGAGGGAATCAGACTGAGGATATTCCGACGAATGATGAAAGAGAAAACCTTACAGAGGGAGTAGGAAATTCTATGCATGTTGAAGGTGCCCCTACCCAAATATCTATCGGAGAAAATGTGACTCGTGTTGCAAACGAGAGGGTTAATTCAACTGGGTCTCGTACTAAGGAAGATTTGGCATTACTGAAACAATAAAATCCTCTTGGCTACTTGACTGCCATTCTCGAGGGTAGAGAAAGTTCTTATGATCAGAGTGCTTCAATTGCGTCTGGCAAATCTACTTCAACATCTCCTCTTGAAGAGGCACTTCAAAAGGTTAAGGCGCAACTTTTTAAAAGAGATTTAATGCTGACCTTAGAGGGAGAACCTACTGCTCCTTCCTTTATGAAGACTACTTTAAGAGTTGTCGACCTTCTTCCTGCTTCACCTGACATTACCAGCGTTATTTTGGATTTAATTTCCATTATCAATCAGGTTTCAGCTAACTACAATCGTCGAAGGACTCTCAATCGCGAAATTGAGGAGGCCAATGGCCATGTAGCTGCTGCCTGGGGTGCTGCTGCTGAATCAACTTCAAAGCTAAAGGAGCTATCAAAGGCACAAGAGGCTAGGCAGAAATAAGTAGAAGATCTCGACCAAAATACAGCCAGTATGAAGGCTCAAATCATAGAGTTAGAGGCTAAGATTGCTGCCAATGATAAACAAAAGGAAGAACTTCTTACTGTCAGCACTGATTATGAGAGTCAAGAGAAACTCAACAAGGAATTAGCATATGTTGAACGAGCCCAAGCATTAGATTCCAAAATTGAAACTCTTCATCAGTCAAAGGCTTTGTGCGAAAGACGACTGGAGCTACAGAAGATAAAATACCTCCAAATCAAGGCCAACCTCCCGTTTTGATTTCGACTTCATTTTTTATTTGTATAATTATGTATTTTTTGTAATGACTTTCAGCCATTTTGGCTTTGTAATACATTTTGCATCTTGGCCTTTTTAACTTGATTGAGATCAAGCATTGGTTATTCTAAACTCTTGAAGTACAGGTCTATAATTTTTCAAGTATTTACCATTTACTCTCAAGAGCCTTTGATCTTTATTTAATTCTTCGACCTCATATGCGCCACCAGATAATGTTTGGATGATCTTAAAAGGTCCTTCCCATTTAGGAGACCATTTCCCCATATTCCTATCCTTTCGATCCATTGGGAGGATTACTTTCCATACCAGGTCCTCAGGCAAGAATGTCTTGGGTTTTATTCTTTTATTGTAAGATTTTTCCACTCTCTTCTTTTGTAACCTTAAGAGATCCAAAGCTCTCAGTCTTTCTTCGTCCAAATCAACCAATTCGTCTAACATCATATTCCAGTAAGCTTCAGAACAGATGTCTTGATGTTTCTGAATTCTTGTTGATTGTAGACAAATTTCTACTGGAAATACTGCGTCATGGCCATAAGTTAGTCGAAAAGGTTTTGTTCTGGTAGCTTCCTTAGGAGACGTTCGACAAGCCCATAAAATTTGATCTAAAGTCTTGTGCCAATTCTTTGGCTTCTTTCCTACATGCTCCTTTATTAAGCTGATTATTACCTTGTTTGCCGCTTTGACTTGACCATTAGCTTGTGCATATTAAGGCGTAGATGTTAATAGTTTGAACCCCATTTATGTAGCAAACTCTTGCATTTTTCGACCAATAAAGACTGACCCTTGATCAGTTGTTATTGTCTCAGGGACTCCAAACCTGTATATAATGTACTTTTGAATGAATTCAATGACATTTTACTACTCTACATTGACTAAAGGAATTGCTTCGATCCATTTAGTAAAATAATCAATGCCCACCAATATGTATTTCTGGCTTTTAGACGATGCTGGTCGAATCTCTCCGATAAGATCCAAAGCCCATCCCCTAAAAGGCCAAGGTTTCATAATTGAGTGAAGTTCGCTTGCAGGTACGTGCTGGATACTTGTATGTACTTGACACTCCTGACATCCTTTTGCAAACTCAACACAATCTTTCAACATAGTGGGCCAATATAGTCATTGTCGAAACAATAACCATTTCATTTTATGGCCTACTTGATGTGCTCCACCTGTTCCAGCATGTGTAGTTGAAAGGGCTATGTATGCTTCTGTTTCACTTAGGCATTTTAATAACACCCCCTCAGGCGTCTTTTTAAATAACTCGTTTCCCATTAGAGTATAACATAGCGCCCTATACTTTATTTTTCGTTTCGTCGAAGCTACTAGGTTTTGCAAATAATCCACTATAGGCTTTCTCCAATCTTGTTCTGTTAGATTATCTATGAATGAAATTTCGAAGTTTTCGTGGTCAGCGTACCCCAGTTTTGTTGTTTTCAAATATGTTGGAGACAAATTGATTAATGTTACTCTTCCTCTAACTTCGATTACTTGTTGTAATTTCTCTTTAGATATTTTATACCCAGATGCAATTTGTGCTAAGTCATTAGCCACCTAATTTTCCAATCTTGGTATATGTCGAATGTTGATCTTTTCAAAGTTTTTCAACAAATGATTGACTATTATAAAGTACATGATAAGATTTTCTCTTATGCATTTGTATTCTTTTGTAACTTGCTTTATAACTAACTCTGTGTCTCCCATTATTTCGACTCGAGTTGCCCCCAATTCCAACAAGATTTCAAGGCCTATGATTAGAGCTTCGTACTCAGCCTCATTGTTCGAACAAGAACCTTTGATCTTGTACTTGAATGTTGTTGGAATTTGATTTGGAGAAATAATCAGAACTCCTACCCCAGTTCCATCTTTATGACTAAAACTGTCGAAGTATAACTTCCAGGATTCGATCTCTAGGTAGTTGATTGATTCTTCATTTATTGAGTGGTCAACTATAAAGTCTGCTACCACTTGACCTTTTACAGCCTTAAGAGGCATAAAGGTTAATGAATACTCAGTTAATGCAAGTGCCCATTTGCCAATTCGACTGTGCAAGATGGTTTTCAACAACATATATTTGAAAACATCAAAATGAGACGAAACATAAACATCAACTAGTTTAATATATTGCTTGAGCTTTATACACGATAAGTAAAGACATAAACATAGTTTTTCAACTTCACTATATCTAGTTTCTGCATCGTTTAAAACTCTACTAAAGTAATAAATGGGTCTTTCGACACCATTCTCATCCTCTTGAGCCAACATGCTTCCTAAAGTTTTATCAGATGCAGCTATGTACAATCTCATACTCCTATTTCTACAAGGAGGTACCATAATAGGTGGCTTGGCGAGGTATTCTTTGATCATGTCGAAAGCCTCTTATTGTTCTTTCCCCCACTCGGATCCTCCTTTGTTGAGTCGAAGTAGTGGTGAGAAGGCTTGCATTTTTCCACTCAAGTTGGATATAAATCTCCTCAGGAAATTTATCTTGCCAAGTAGAGATTGTAACTCCTTCTTGTTAGTTGGCGCTTTCTCTTCCAAAATGGCTTTGGTCTTGTTCTGGTTTACTTCAATTCCATTCTTGTGGACCACAAAGCCTAAGAAGTCCCCTGCTCTTACGCCGAAAGCGCATTTTAGGGGATTCATTTTCAGACCATAGTGTCTCATCCTTTCGAAGGATTGTCGAAGATGGTCTATATGATTCTTCCCTGAAACAGATTTGACAACAATATCATCAATATAAATCTGCATAAAAGTTTCAATAAAATCATGGAAGATAGAATTCATTGCTCTTTGATATGTTGCCCCTGTGTTTTTTAGGCCAAAAGGAATCACTACCCATTCGTAGGTGCCTAAAGCCCTAGGACACAGAAATGTTGTTTTCGAAACATCCTCTTCAGCAATGAAAATTTGATTATACCTTGAGTATCCATCCAGCATACTCATGTATTCAAAGTCAGCGGCAGAATCGACAAGCATTTTCGCCACATGCATTGGATATTCATCTTTGGGTGTTACAGCATTTAAGTCTCTAAAATTGATGCACACCAATAAGGTACCATTTTTCTTTATAACAGGTGCTATATTTGCAATCCATTCGACATACCTGGTTGTTCGGATGAACTTGCATCTCAGCAGTCTTTCGACTTCCATCTTGATCTTCAACAAGATCTCTGGAACAAAACGCCTTGGAGTCTGCTTGACAGGCTTTTTTCCAGGCTTTATTGGTAGTTGAAACTCTACCACTTCCCTGTCGAGACCAGGCATTTCATTATAATCCCATGCAAAACAGTCTTTGAACTCCTTCAACAATTGGATTATTTCGATCCTGAGCTCTGGATCTATCTTCGTGCTAATGTATGTTGGTCTTTTCACCAAGCCTTCGCCCAGGTCCATTTCTTCCATAGGATCCCGCACTAGCATTTTAACACTGTTTTCCAACTGATCCTTTTCAAAACCCAAAGGCTCATCATCATAGATGGCATTTAGCCTCTGGTTTTGTATTTCTTCCTCTTTCGCGTCAGGTGGTTCTGGTTCAAAGTCTTTCCCAAGACCTTCTGAAAGAAATACTTGCTCATTGGCTTCAAGAGCCATGTACTTGACTTCAGCCTCTAAGGCCACTATCATTCTACTTTCGGCTACATATGCCGAAATCTTTTGTAAAGCTTGTGATTCAGTCATCATCACCGAATTCACTTCCCCAGCCCGTTGGCCGTATGTCATCAACTCCTCCATAGTCAATGTTTGATAAATCTCCTCTATCCCACTAGAAACCATGGTCGGAATGCAGGTAGAGGGAGCAAAATGCATTTGGTGCTGGTGCCAAGTCGAACTCAGGAGGATTGCATGGCCTTATGTGAGCCAAGTTTCTGTCGAAGCTATTTTTTCCAACGTTGTTTACTTCACCCAAGTAATAACTTTGGTCGGCTTCGATATTCTCCATAATGCCATCAGGGCACCAAATTGTAACCCATTGATGCATCGAAGATGGCACTGCACTTATGCCATGTATCCACTCTCTACCCAAAAGTAGATTATAGTTGGGCTTCACTGAAATGACCATGAACATAGTTGGTCGAAGTATTGTTCCCACCTTGAGGTCTAATTGTATCACCCCCATAGTAGTTCCAATACCTCCCTCATAGTTCGATAGGACCATATTGTGGGGTTTGATATCTCCATCTCCCTTACCCATTTTCCTCAGCATAGATTGGGGAATTATATTTATTGTAGCCCCACAATCAACCAGAATCTTGTTGATTGTTATTTCCCCTATCTTTGCCCTTATGAATAAGGGTTTGAGGTGATTTTTCATCGTCTCAGTAGATGGCTTGAAGAAAGCATTTTTCTCTTCTATGCAACCATTGTTCATCACATAATAACACACTGGCCTATGTTTGGCCATTTCCCGTTCGACCTCCCAGTCAGTCTCTTCGACTTCAACTTAGCGGTCGTACTCTCTGGGTAGTACTAATACTACATTCACCATAATATCTAAAGTAGCATCAGATTCAGAATTACCTACTTCATCTGATTCACCTTGATCTGGCCACTCCAATCTTCTAGCAATTGGTTTCCTTTCCAAAGGCTTTCTTTGTTTGCCTTTGTCCATTCTTTATGGTACGTTGGTGCTTGACTCTGGTTGAGGCTCCTCTGTAGCCTCTCTCTCGTCTTTTCGTCGTCTTTGATATCTTCTCCACTGGGAGCGAGACATGGGGTTTTCCCCCTTATAGTTGCTCGACATATGAGCCACTTTGTTTGTTGTTATAGTTTGGAACTCCTTCCTATATGCCAAGGATGACCCTCTTGGCACATCGAATGTTCGCCATTTCTCCTCACTTGGCCTTTTTCTGTTTGCTGTTTTTACCAAGTGTCCATGGGGATGTTTGTTGGAGGCCTGAAAGTTGATGGCCTCTTCGCCTGGTTCATTGGTCCTTTCTAATATCCTCTTCCGGGATCATATCTAACCTCAGAAACCATGTTAGGTTGGATCCTGGTGGCCCATTTCTCCTTTACTGCCCTTATGCCCTGTATGTGTTCTGCAGCCTTTTTGTCAAAGATAGAGCTGCATCTTGGACACAGCATAACTTCAGACTTCTTTTTCTGGCATCGGTGCAGAAAATCAGCCAGATTCTCATTCTCTTTAGGAAATGCAGTTTTATTCACTTCCTCTTGCCTGATGGCCTCTTCTGAAGCCTTTTCCTAAGATACTTCGACCATGTTGACTTCTACGTTGCTCTTGGCGGCGAGATTCATCTTTTGCATTTTGGCTTCAAGGTCCTCTGTCAAACCCTTGACGGAAGCCAAATAAGAACCTGCAGTAGTCCTTTTGTTTGAGTCTTTGGTAACTCATTTGTTTAGGCCTTCAGTAACCCCTTTGTTTAGGCCTTCAGTAGCCTCTTTGTTTAGGCCTTCATTAGCCTTTTTTTTAGGCCTTCGGTAGCCTTCCTCACCCCTTCAACAATCTTTCTGGAGATGTTCCCAGTGAAACTGCTAAAAATCGGCTTATTGATGAAGTCTTCAAAAGCTTCGACCATGTTGATGCCTGCTGGTTCAGCATAGTGGGCATCAGCTCGCAATGGGTTTGCATCGATTTTCATTGGAGGTTTGTCATAAAATTTGAGTCTGCCTTCTTTAATCGCTCCTTGAACGAGATCCCTGAAAAGAAAACATTGTGAAGTTTTATGGCCCAAAGAATTATGATACTTACAAAAACCTCTTTTCTTTCTTTGTTCTACAGGAGGCATTTTTTCCCCTGGGGGCATTATCATTTGGCCATCTTTAACTAACAAGTCAAATATCTCATCACATTTTATGACGTTGAAACTATATGTTTCCTTTGTGAATCTATCACTGTTCTTTTCATACTTAGTAGGATTCTTCCAATCTGAGGGCACTAACAATCTACAATAGTATGGGGGCCCTTGTTTTAACTCTGCTAGATCTATTTCGCTTTCTTCGACAGCTATAGGATCACTAGATGTCTCTGGATCGTCATCGTCCATTTCGACATAGGCTATCCTTTCTCTTCGATGAGTCTTAGTTGCTTTAGCTTTTTCAATTTTAAGACATTCTACTTGTCGAACTCTATCGTCCAATTGGGCCATATCCCTCGGGTATTGGGTATCTAGTTTTTTCCTAATCGAATAATCTAGGCCCCCTGCTGCCATTTCGACCAATTAATGCTCAGGCACTTGTGTAAAGCATTTGGCTTTGACCAGTCAAAATCTATTTAGATATTCGTCTATTGGCTCGGTGAATCTTCTTTTCACGCTAGCCAGTTCTTTCAGACTTATTTTGGTTTGTCCCATGTAAAATTATTCATGGAACAATCTCTCCAATTGATTCCAATTGTGGATCGAATTGGCTGGGAGGGTGGTAAACCAAGTAAAAGCGTTTTTAGTTAGAGAACTTGGGAAGTATTTAATCCTAAGGCTCTCGTTATTTGATATTTCCCCAGCTTCTATCAAATATCTTTCTATATGTTCGACAGTGGACTCCGTTGTATCCCCTGAAAACTTAGTGAACTTTGGAACTTTCCACCTAGGGGGTAAATCTGTTTGCAAGATATAGTCTGATAATGGGGATGTAAACTTTGGCCTATGAAAGCCAATGTTCATTCAATTTTGTATCAAGATTCTTTTGATCATGGCTGTCAGATTATTATATGTTCCATAATTATGGTGTCAAACTTACTGTATCAGTTCGTCAGCATTTTGGTTTCTATTTACCACCATTACACCTTGATCACCATCTCTAGAGATCTGTGGGGGAAATCTGGGTACATCGACCCTAGGTTGTTCGATTTCCACTATGTGGTTCCTCCTATATAGCTGTGGGTTTTGGTTAATGGTTACATCTTCTTCTAAATTTATACCTTGATTCTCTCTTATTGGTGCTCTTTGGAGTTGTCGGATAGGTTGGGAAACCCCAAAAAATTTAGCCATGTGCACCATCTACGCTGACATTTGTTGGTTCGACTGAATGGTATTTTGTATTAGAGGGTTCAACAGTGTACTCAAAGTTTGGGCCAACATTTGTACCATATCATGGTTGCTTTCATCCATTTGTTGCCTCAAAATTATTGTGCAAGCATTTGTGAGGCTTGGTATTGCATGGGATGCCCCTCCTAAGAGTTGGTTTCTACCTAAATTCACCATACCAGTTCCAGATCCTTGTAATGGTGAAGACGCACTTACCAAAGGTTCTGAAAATGTAGACGCAATGTTCATAAGGCTAGCCATTTCAATAGTTGGAATTCCATAAGGGTGGTCTCGACCCGCCCAGGCTGTCGAAAATCCTGGAGGAACATATGGTTGAGATCCTGGATTCACCCTTGGTGGGGGTGTTCCTGATGGACCTCTGGGACCTGCATATGAAAGTATTTTCACGTTTGGGTTGTTGTTAATGTTGGTACTAAATCAACGGTTGACGAGGAAGTTTCACTAAAGGTTGGTATAACTATTGTGAAGATGTGAAAAACACAAGAAGGGGGGTTGAATTGTAAAACTTGAAATCAAATGCAGACAACAAGTTATTTTTATCCTGGTTCGTTTGATCTCAAACTACTCTAGTCCACCCGTCAAGGTGATTTCGCCTCTCTCCAACGAGGTCTTAATCCACTATATTCAACTGAATACACAACTGCTTTAACAACTTCTAAAGCCTTCTTGAGTCTAACCACAGACCGGTTTATCTCAAGGAAATTCTCTTACAAATAAATGAACAAATGTGTGTTTGATGTTTTCTTACAAAACTATATATCACAACTGTGATAATACACAATATAAAGCTTATAATGAACTAGACTGCTAATGCTATAGAGTAAGCGGTTGAGAGCTTTAGCAATTTGGATGAGTGAGAACATGAAGATGATTAGCTTATGCGTATGTGCGTATGAAAGAATTATTAGCCAATTCTTTTCTCACTGATTTGCTTAAGTAGCCTAGGAATAGATACGTTGCTGTCCATAAATCCATTTCAATGCTCATAAAGTTCTTTCCTTTTTGAGAAGATCTTTGTCTTGGAATAAAGCCGTTGGTAATTAATTTGTCTTGAATGCATAGTAATGTTGACACTTCAGAATGTTCTGCTTAATGAAAATCAGAGTGTTCTTGGATTTAGCTTATTCTGGCGTTTCTGAGTGCTGGTGACATGATAAGTATCTTGCTCAGAGTCAGAGTATGTTTTGCGTAGATTCTGTTCATCAGACTTCAGCGTAGCACATGTTTGATCTTCTGATGTGACATATCTTCTGATGCTGATGTTGATACTGATATTCTGATGCTGATTCCGTCAGAGTTACTGTAAATACACACCATAATCTTAAGTAGCATATATGTCTTATAAATCTTACAATTTTATTTAATCTTGTATTTTTTTATCGTCAAAACTCTAACTGAGGGTTGTAGAATCAAACTATGTTCTAACAATCTCCCCCTTTTTGATGATGACAAAAACCAGATTTTTTCAATTAAAATAAAATGATGAAAGGTTTCAGAGTTTAAGGATAGAGAGGAAACGGTATCAGAGATAATCAATTAACACATAGAAGGTATCAGAGATAAGAAGATAAGGAATAAAAATTATCAGAGTAATGAAGAGAAAAACTCCCCCTGAGTTGATTATTTCCCTTTGATTCCTTGAGACCTTGAGCATCAGAACTTTACTGAACTTTCTTTGAGCATCAGAACTTTACTGAACTTTCTTTGAGCATCAGAACTGTACTTTGTCAGAGTTCATCAGATTCTTGTACCTGTAATCTTTTCAGAACAAAGAAATTCAAATATATAAGAATGTTAGAATGTTTGAGACTTTTGTCTCAGTAGTCCGTTATTGAAAAATATCATTCTTTCTCCCCCTTTTTGTCAGTTATCAAAAAGCACAAATAATCAGAGTTAAAATGATCTGAGCAAAAAGACGTTTGTATTAAAACAGAAGCAATGATAGTTTAGAACAAGTAGAAATATTACAGACAAACATGTAGAGAAAACAAGGAAAACACAGGAAAATTCTAAGAAGAAGGAGGAAGTCGTGTGAACAGAGCTTCCAACATGCTCTTGATTTGCTCGCTGGTTTCCTGTTGCTTAGATACCATGTTTTATATAGAGTCAATCTTGATATCCTGCTTATCCATCCTTTCATTCATCAGCATATCAGATCTCTTCAAATCCTCCAGAGCCTGCCTGTCAAGAGAGGAAGCTTAAGGATCTTCAGATACAGGCTGCTTCTCAGAGCTTTTTGTAGTTTCTTCTGCTTGACCCAAGTCTTCAGCTTGAATTATTTGTTCTTCTGCAGGTTGAACTTTAGATGCTGGACGCTTTTCAGACCAAGGCGCAATGTCCAGATGGAGAACTTCTTCCTTCAGCAGCTTGCTCAGAACTGGACCTTCCATTTCCTTCAGCAAATTGTTGAAGTTCTGTTGAGCCTGTCCATAGCTCTGGTCTTGCAACTTGAACGTTTCAGCGCAAACCCATCTTCTGAATTGAGTCCAGAGGAGATCTGATACAGCAGGATCAACCACTTCCAGACTTGCTTGTTTCAAAGAAGTGATCCACTTCTGCATATCTGTTTCAAAGTTCAATATGCTGGAACCAACATCTGGTTGTTTTGGTTTAGGGATAGCAGTTTTGTGGTTTATTGCAGCGAGGCGTTCAAAGACTGTTAGATCAATGACTGTCTTGTTGTGGTTTTCTGTATTTTTCTTAGGTGAGGGAGTGGGAGAGTCAGAAATTACGATTGGAGTTGATGGGGTATTTGGTGGAGTTGTTTCTGGTGAAGAGGGAAGTTGAGACATATTCACAGTGGTACCACAGGGCAATTGAATGGCCAAAGGTTGTGGTTCAGGTGATTCAGAGGTTTGAGCCTCAGAGTTTTGAGTCTCAGGTTGTGGAGATTGTGCATGTTGAGGAGAGGGTGGATTAATATCTGGTTGGGGAGATGAAGGTTGTGGGATTTCTAGTTCTGGTATTGGAGAGAGTGGAGTTTCTGGTATTGGTGAGAGTGGAATGTCAGGTTGTGGTGAGATGGGAATTTCTGTGTTTGGATTTGGATTTTCTGTTTGGGGAGCGGAAGTGTGTTGGTCTATATCAGAAAGAACTTGTGCAAGTTCTGGTTCTGGTATGGTTGCAGTATTTGGATTTTGTGGTTTGGAGCGGGATCTTCTGAGGGTTAATGACTCAGAAGGGTCAAAGTCAATGTCAAAATCTTCAAAGGTTTGGGGAGTTGGGATTTCAGATGGAGTTGGAATAGATGTGGAAACAGCAGTTGAATCTAAAACAGTTACAGAAACAGGATTACCTCTTTTCTTTGGAGTCTGTTGAGATGATCCTTCTGGAGCAGCTTTTCTCTTCTTTGTCTTCTTCAGAACAACCTCTGGTGCCTTCTGCTAAAGATCTTGAATATTTAGATTAGGTGTTGTACCATCAGCTTTACAAGCATCCAAATATCTCAGAATGATTTGAGGCTTAGAGTCGATTTCTGAGAACATAGGGAAGTCGTCCAGAGGGACTCTTCTGATGGAGATTTCAGCAAAAAGAGTGACGCTGGGCTCCTTCTTAATGTTCTCTATCAGCTTCATTTTCTTCAGATTTTTGGCATTCAGCTGCTTGCCAACAGAAGGTTCCAGGGTGCTGATTTCTTGTGCCTCTGTCAAATGTTCAATCAGCCTATTCTCTGTCAAAATATCTGATATCAGTCTTCCCAAGGGTATCCAATCCCTTTTAGTACATTCCTCTTCCCTTGTTTCCTTGACACTTGTTCTGAGATGGTTGAACAGAAGATGAGCTAGATTAATCTTGACCTTCTGAGAGATAAAATAGATCAGAAACTGCTGATCTATGTTTATGTAATCAGGAGAGCTGGTAGGCTTCCTGTGGTTGAAACAGCCCATAATGATCTTTGCCCAAATTATGTGCTTGTCCTTTAAATCCCTTATCTTGCTGGAGGGAATCCCCAACGTGAAAATTTCCCTTGCAATTAGGGCAACATCTTGACACCTTTCTGCCATATCAATACAGCGAATACCATCACCATTGTAGCCTATCAGTCTTGCAATCAAGTCTTCAGTAATCACAATCTTCTTCCCCATGATGTAGGAAGTGACCTGATGGTTTGAAGGCGAAGCGTGAATCCAAAATTCCTTTACCAGAATAGGAAAAGTTGGATCCACCAGCCTGTCAAAGTACATTTCCCAACCTTGAGCTTGAATCTCTTCTGATAAATCAAAACCATTTTCCTTGAGACTGTTGAAATCCACTATTATCTCTGACAGAACTTCAAGGTTCTTGACTGGAGTGAGAAGCGTTCTGAGAGGAACTTCATATTGTTCAGATGATGCATCTTTCTGGGAACCTGAAGAAGGATTGCTGGAAGAAGCCATGTTCACACGAGGTTTTTTGAAAAAAAATTGAAAGGGTTTTCTTGAGAAAGAAGAACACAGAAATCAGATATATTGATAGAAAACGAAAGTAAGGGTAAAAAGTGTGAATGGTGTGAAGTGTTTAAATAGATTTCTAAAAAGTTTTTGAAAACATAAACGTTTAAGAGAGAGAAATAAATCATGATTATTAGCATTTAATGATAGCTGATTTTAGGGGATTCAGAAAGATACTTAAACGGTTACTCATGACATGTGTCTCAATGCATCCAATCAGCGCTTTGCCTTTTCAGAAGCGTGAACGCATGTTCAGCCTCAGGAAACAGCTGATGACTGGATGCCACTTGTTTGCTTGAGTGAACAGCACATCTATCCTTGAACTGAAGCGCTCATATCTTCATGGATAGATTCTGATACAATATGCATTTCTAAAATTCTGAAAGAGGATTGATCAGAAGTTCACAGATAAATAAACACAATTCTGAAGGTTAATATATAAAATTAAAACAGTTTTATTCTGGACAGAGCTTCATGCTGAGATGTTTCAGAATGAAGTTGAACCTATCTTCAGAAAGTGGTTTTGTGAAAATATCATCCCATTGATGGTCTGTGTCAATAAATTTAAAATTTAAAATCCCTTTCTGAATATAGTCCCTAATAAAATGATGTTTTATTTCTATATGCTTAGCCCTAGAATGCAAAATTGGATTTTTACTTAAGCAAATAGCAGAAGTGTTGTCATAGAGGATAGGAATGTTACTCTCAAAAATCTGGAAGTCCTCAAGTTGACTTTTCATCTTGAGCATTTGTGTGCTGCATCCAGCTGCTGCTATGTATTCAGCTTCTGCTGTTGATAAAGCAATTGTGGATTGTCTTTTGCTGGACCATGAGATCAGATTTTCTCCCAGAAACTGGCAGCTTCCAGAAGTACTTTTACTCTCTACTCTGTCTCCAGCAAAGTCAGCATCACAGTATCCTACTAAGCTGTAATCACTTGATTTTCTCTGTAGACCTTCTGTTCTACCTTTTTGCTTACCTCTTCTCTTTCCAGAATGCACGTGGGATGCATTAGAATCTTTGATGGCTTACATTCTGAGAGATCAAATTTCTTCAGAAGTTCTCTGACATATTTGCTCTGATGAATGTAAGTTCCTTCTGGGGTTTGATTGATCTGAATGCCCAGAAAGAATTTCAGTTCCCCCATTAGGCTCATCTCAAATTCTGCCTGCATACACTTAGCAAATTTTCTTCCCATAGAAGATTTAGTAGATCCAAATATTATATCATCAACATAAATCTGGAAAACTAAAATGTCATTCTTAACTGTATTACAGAATAAGGTTGTGTCGACCTTCGCTCTGGTGAATTCCTTTTCTAACAGGAAGTTACTTAGTCTTTCATACCAAGCTCTGGGAGCTTGTTTCAGACCATACAGTGACTTCTTTAGTTTGAAAACATATTCTGGATTTTTTGAACTTTCAAAACCAGGGGGTTGGTGCACATATAACTCTTCTTCTATATAGCCATTTAAGAAATCACTCTTAACATCCATCTGATACAGAGTGATGCCTTTATTAACAGCAAAAGAAATTAAAAGTCTGATAGATTCCGACCTGGCGACTGGAGTAAAGGTTTCTGTATAGTCTATCCCCTCTTGCTGACTATAACCTTGTGCTACCAATCGTGCCTTGTTTCTGATGACTTCACCTTGTTCATTCAGTTTGTTTCTGAACACCCATTTTGTTCCAATGACGTTGAATCCTTTTGGTTTAGGAACTAGATCCTATACGTCATTCCTTGTGAATTGATTCAGCTCCTCTTGCATTGCTAGAATCCAGTCATTGTCTAGAAGTGCTTCATCAACTATTGATGGTTCAATCAGAGAAACAAGTCCCATGAGGGATTCTTCAGAGTTTCTGAAGCTGGCTCTTGTTCCGATTGGATCTTCCTTTCTTCCTAAGATTGTTTCTTCAGGGTGATCCATGCTGCTTCTGGATGGTCTTTTCTGAGGTAGATCAACAGAAGATGCTGGATTGCTTGCAGTGCCTCTTTCTGATGTTAAGGGAGTGTCTCTGATAAGAGCTTCTGATGACTTATCTTCAGTACCGATGAATTCAACTTCCATACCTGCAAGTAATTCATTCTGCTTTGACTTTTGAGAGTCAAGCTTATCGTCAAAACGAACACTGGTTGATTCTTCAACAATCTGTGTTTCTGTATTGTATACTCTGTACCCTCTTGAGCGTTCAGAGTATCCTAACATAATACACTTCTGTGCTTTAGAGTCAAACTTGTTCAAATAATTTGTAGTATTCAAAATAAAGCAAGTACATCCAAATGGATGAAAATATGAAATGTTGGGCTTTCTGTTCTTCCACAATTCATATGGAGTCTTTTCCAGAATAGGTCTTATGGAGATTCTATTCTGAATGTAGCACGCTGTGTTTATTGCCTCTGCCCAGAAGATCTTAACAACGTTAGTCTCGTTGATCATGGTTCTGGCCATTTCTTGCAATGTTCTGTTCTTTTGTTCTACAACTCCATTTTGCTGGGGAGTTCTAGGACAAGAGAAATCATGCAGAATGCCTTTGTCATTAAAGAATGACTCAAAATCTTTGTTTTCAAATTCTCCACCATGATCACTTCTGACTTTAACGATTCTAAGATCCTTTTCATTCTGAACTTGGTTGCAGAAGGTGACAAACACAGAGTGTGACTCGTCCTTGTGTCTTAAGAACTTTACCCATGTCCATCTGCTATAGTCATCTACAATTACTAACCCATACTTCTTGCCACTGACTGAAGCAGTTTTAACTGGTCCAAATAAGTCAATGTGCAGAAGTTCTAATGGTTTAGAGGTGGAAACAACGTTTTTAGATTTGAAAGTTGGTTTTGCAAACTTGCCTTTCTGACATGCTTCACACAGAGCATCTGAATTGAACTTCAGGTTAGGAAGTCTTCTGACCAGATTGAGTTTGTTAATCTGAGATATTCTTCTCATACTAACATGCCCCAATCTTCTATTCCAGATCCATTGCTCGTTGTTAACATACAGAAGACACTTTACATTCTGACTTTTCAGTTCAGAAAGTTTGATTTTTTAAATGTTGTTTCTCCTCTTTCCATTAAATAGGATAGTCCCATCTTTCTGACTAATAGCTTTGCATGAATTTTGATTAAAGATTATATCATAACCGTTATCACTTAATTGACTTATGGATAACAGGTTATGCATTAATCCATCTACTAATAAAACATTACTTATAGAGGGAAGATTTCTGTTACCTACTGTTCCAGAGCCAATGATCTTTCCCCTTTGATTGCCTTCGAAGCCTACGTGGCCTCCAGGCTTAAGTTCCAGGCTTTGGAACATATGCCTTCTTCCCGTCATGTCTCGTGAGCAGCCAGAGTCCAGGTACCATAACTGGTGTTTCTGCTTTGCTGCTAAAGATATCTGCAACATGTATTATTTTATCCTTAGGTACCCATATTTTCTTGGGTCCTGATTTGTTAGTTTTACCAAAACTCTGGTTGAATTTTGGTTTGACAGAATAATTACTACTAGTATATTTGATGTCGTGTGTGTGCCCATATACAAAGTGAGAATCAAGAGAAGTGTGTTTTATCACTAAATCCATGGCATTCTTTGGTGTAGGTACCTTACCTTGGTATCCTATTCCTTTTCTGCCATTTCTGCTAACTCCATAGATCATTGAAGCCATCTTGCTTCTATCTATGTTTTTAGCTAGAAACTTCTGAAAGCTGTGATCATACTCCTTGATGATCTCATCAGCACTACTGGGAGTTTCAAGAATTGTTTCCTTCTGAGAGTTTTGTAATAGATTTTCTAATTTTGAAACTTTATCTTTCAACTCGGAATTTTCCAATTTGAGACTCTCAGTTTTATCAGAGTCAGATGCAAGATTCCTTTTCAGGTTTCTGAATTTGACTCTGATCTGCTGATATCTTTCCAGAATCTCATTAAGGCTTTCAGCTAGTTCATCCTTAGTAAAATTAATAGCAAAGTCAGGAAATACCTCTTTTGTGTCTGATTTAGAGTCTGATTCAGAAGCTTCACTGTCTTCTGTTATGTTTGCCATGAGAGCTATGTTTGCTCTTTCATCATCTGATTCTGAGTCAGCTTCAGATGTATCAGAATCATCCCATGTGGCCATGAGACTTTTCTTCTTTTCCTTGCCAAACTTTCTTCTGGGATTTTCCTTCTGAAGCTTTGGGCAGTCACTTTTGTAGTGCCCTTGCTCGTTACATTCATAGCAGATGATGTCTTTGTTGTTTGGCTTTCTGCTTCCTGGAGAGCCTTCAGATCTTCTGTGCCCAGAGGAGGATTCTGACCTTCTGTATCTGGAGGAAGATTCGTTCTGATTCTCTGATCTTCTGGGATTCCTGAACTTCCTTTGCCTCTGCTTCCACAGTTGGTTCACCCTTCTGGAGAGGAGAGACAGTTCATCTTCTTCTGATGATGACCCATCAGAGGTTTCTTCTACAGCCTGCAAAACTTTGGAGTCAGATTTTCTGTTAGATTTTAAAGCTAATGGCTTACCTTGCTTTTGAGGTTCATCAGCTTCTAGCTCTATCTCGTGACTTCTGAGGGAGCTGACAAGTTCCTCCAGAGATATTTTGTTGAGATCCTTAGCTAGCTTCAGCGCTGTGACCATTGGCCTCCACTGTTTTGGCAAGCTTCTGATGATCTTCTTAACATTATCAGCAGTAGAATACCCTTTGTCCAGAACTTTGAGACCAACAACCAGAATTTGAAATCTTGAGAACATTGTTTCAATTGATTCACTTTCTTCCATCTTGAATGCCTCATACTTCTGAATGAACGCAAGAGCTTTAGTTTCTTTAACTTGAATGTTGCCTTCATGCGTCATTCTCAGAGAGTCAAACATATTCTTTGCAGTGTCTCTGTTTGATATCTTTTCATATTCAGAGTAAGAGATAGCACTGAGAAGAATTGTTCTGGCCTTGTGATGATTTTTGAAATCACGCTTTTGTTGATCAGACATTGCTTTCCTGTCAATCTTCTGACCACTTGCATCTACTGGGTGCGTGTATCCATCTGTCACCATGTCCCACAGATCAGCATCATGGTCCAGAAAGAAGCTTTCAATTCTGTCTTTCCAGTAATCAAAGTTCTCTCCATCAAAGACTGGAGGTTTGCCACTGAATCTGTCTCTTTCTTCATTATTGTCATTGCTGATGTTTTGATGTGGTCCTGCCATAGTGTTTTTCTAATGCTGGATCTTGTACTGACACAGTTAAGTGTTATAAGCTCAGAACCAGGCGCTCTAATACCAATTGAAGATGTGAAAAACACAAGAAGGGGGGTTGAATTGTAAAACTTGAAATCAAATGCAGACAACATGTTATTTTTATCCTGGTTCGTTTGATCTCAAACTACTCCAGTCCACCCGTCAAGATGATTTCACCTCTCTCCAACGAGGTCTTAATCCACTATATTCAACTGAATAAACAACTGCTTTAACAACTGCTAAAGCCTTCTTGAGTCTAACCACAAACCGGTTTATCTCAAGGAAATTATCTTACAAATAAATGAACAAATGTGTGTTTGATGTTTTCTTACAAAACTATATATCACAATTGTGATAATACACAATATAAAGCTTATAATGAACTAGACTGCTAATGCTATAGAGTAAGCGGTTGAGAGCTTTAGCAATTTGGATGAGTGAGAACGTGAAGATGATTAGCTTATGCGTATGTGCGTATGAAATAATTATTAGCCAATTCTTTTCTCACTGATTTGCTTAAGTAGCCTAGGAATAGATACGTTGTTGTCCATAAATCCATTTCAATGCTCATAACGTTCTTTCCTTTTTGAGAAGATATTTGTCTTGGAATAAAGCCGTTGGTAATTAATCTGTCTTGAATGCATAGTAATGTTGACACTTCAGAATGTTCTGCTTAATGAAAATCAGAGTGTTCTTGGCTTTAGCTTATTCTGGCGTTTCTGAGTGCTGGTGACATGATAAGTATCTTGCTCAGAGTCAGAGTATGTTTTGCGTAGATTATGTTCATCAGACTTCTGCGTAGCACATGTTTGATCTTCTGATGTGACATATCTTCTGATGCTGATGTTGATACTGATATTCTGATGCTGATTCCATCAGAGTTACTGTAAATACACACCATAATATTAAGTAGCATATATGTCTTATAAATCTTACAATTTTATTTAATCTTGTATTTTGTTATCATCAAAACTCTAACTGAGGGTTGTAGAATCAAACTATGTTATAACATGTTGTTCCTGTAGTAATTGGTGGAGGTGTTTCTCCATTATTTGGCTGATTAGCCATATTGCTTTCACTATTTCTCCTTCTAGTTGTACACTCGTTGGTGGTTAACTTACCACTTCTTAATAGCATACAAGACTTCGTAAAAGAAACGAAATTATGCAAAGCATTTATGTTAATGTAAACAAGAAAAACAAAAGGCAAAAATATAAAAATTAGCAAGGTCCCACCAGGTGTGCCAATTTGTTCACCGTGTTTTTCGGTAAACAACCGTTGATCTTCCAAAAAGGGTAAATTTTTTTGGTTACTCGCAGGATCGATCAGTTTGATCCTAAGACATATGCTAATTTTTGACGTTGTTTGGACATAAATGCTAATGTAAATGAATAACGCACGTTCGACTCAGAAAGGTTGAGGTTTAAGATGAGTTTGAGTGCATAAAGTAAATAGAAAAAGGGTTTGGGAAAAGTTCAAGTGCAGGAATCTGATAAAAAGTGAAAGTAAAGTGCAAGGGAAAATAGATGTTTGCAAGTAAGGTAAAAAGGCAAGAAATGTAAAGATAAAAGTACAAGACTTTGATTATAAAATGTGGTGTTTCAAACGTACATTTTCAGTATTCTTTCTCACACAGCGGGTACTTGAATAGTATTGAATAAATTGTACGGTTAGTTGAACACACGGAAATCTACATAAACTTCCTATATTTATAGTAAAACTAGGTAACCGTCGAGGAGTTGCATTGCTCTAGGATGAGGACAAGTTTCTTATGCATGTGCTTCGACCTCTATCTTCATGCCACGTTACTTTCCTCAATTGCTAAGCAAACTGCTTTTCCCTCCTTTCTTCAGATTCAAAATCACCTGTTGCTGGTATGAGGTTTCCTCTTAGTCGAAGGCCCTGGAGCCCTTTCAGTCGAAGGCTGTAAGAACCTTCTGGTCGAAGATTCATTTTAACATAGAAATTTCTCTAAGTGTTTTTCCAATATGTCGAAGTATTTCCAACTTAGATTTGTTCAATCTATTTTTGGCCCATAAGGCCAATTTGTTGTGGGTTTCAAATTTAGGAGCTAACAATAGGTCAATAGTATAATTTAGTATTATTAGTATAATAATATTGTAGAAGTTTTGTAAGTAGAAATAATAGAATTTTTGGCCGATAATTAATTAACTGGTTTTAGTCGAAATAGTCTGAGTAATTATGCAGTTTATTTGTAGTAATTTTTGGTTGATTAGTTGGGTGGTGTTTTTGTTGAAAAATGTGAATTAGAAGGTTATTTTATTGCCTCTATTTATGGGCAAAATATTAAGTTGTAGGGTTATGTCAAATGTTGAATTAAGTTGAATTATTGTTGTTATTGTTACTTACGTTCATGTCGTTGATGCATACATAGCATATCATGTTAGAGCTGATGCTCGTCAAGTTGGCCTGGATTGGAAAATATAAAGTTGAAGGCTTATGCCTTGCTGATGCCTCTATTTATTGGTAGATTTCTAAGTTGGGAGTTCTGCTCCATTGGTACCACATGCATGTGCATAAAAACGAGTCGCATTTCATGTTGCATCTTGAGTTGTCGTGTGGATAAATTAATTATGTTAAATGTTGATAAAAAGTTGTGAAGTGGTGAATTGTATGATCTAATACTAATATATTATTAATTGTATATCCGATTATATGGTTCAATATCTCACCCCTTCTGTTAGAATGTTGCCCTTTGTTGGTAACGTGCAGGTAATCAAGAAGGTTAGCTGTTACCCTCGTTATTTCGAGTCGGTGTTGTCGCTTTGATACGTAGCACTCAGGGGGATGAATGCATGTTTTCCTTATTGTTGATTTTCATTATGTTGCTGAATTTTTAAGTTGTTTTTATTAAAGACTTGTTGTCTTAATGTTGTTTTGGGTTGGACCAGATGTTATGGTGTTTTCAGTGGAATTTTGTGAATCTACTGTGTAGTAATGAAAGTTGTTTTGTTTTTAAAGACTAAACAGGTTGTTATCGGTTCATCTAAATTTCATGTGTTATGTATCTGAACTATAGATCATTGACTGTCGTAGTTTTAAGTTGAAAGTGTAGAATTCCATTTGTTTGTTGGAAATTTTTATAACTCTGATTTTATTTAACTCGTTGGGTAGAAATGGGGTGTTACACTCGGCTCTGGTAAATAGTCAAGTTAAAGGAGAGTGGGATACCAAACATCCAAATCTGATCCCTTACAAAGAGCTTGTGCTAACCCTGATCCCATACTTTGAAGAGATCATCTTTGAGCATATCCTAAGGGAAGAAAATCAGTTGGCAGATGCTTTAGCAACTATGTCATCTATGTTCAAGGTCAATTGGGACAACGAAGCTCCCATAATTACTATCGAAATACTTGATGAGCCAGCGTACTGTTATGAGATTGACACTGATGAGGAGAAGCCTTGGTTCCACGAAGTGAAAAGGTACCTTAAAAAACAAGAGTATCCTGAAGGAGCTTCAATCAACAACAAGAAATTCTAGTGGAGGTTCTCAGCCAAGTTCTTCCTAAGCAATGGGATTTTGTACAAGCGTAACCACAATTCAATTATGCTCTGGTGTGTGGATAAGAAGGATGCAGAGAAAATCATAGAGGATATGCATGAAGGTATCTTCATAACTCACTCTAGTGGACACACAATGGCCAAAAAGATTCTGAGGGCTGGTTACTATTGGTCGATGATAGAAACTGATTGTCACCATCACTTGATGACTTACCATAAATGCCAAATCTATGCCGATAAGGTTCACGTGCCTCCAATACCTTTAAATGTCATGACTGCTTCATGGCCATTTTCAATGTGGGGCATTGACATGATCAAGGAACTCAAGCCTACTGCCTCTAATGGACATCGTTTCAGCCTTGTCGCCATTGACTACTTCACAAAATGGGTTGAAGCAGCCTCATTTGCCTCAGTTACCAAGAATGTTGTATCCCGGTTTATCAAGCATAACCTCATCTGTCAGTACAGCATCCCTGAAAGGATCATCAATGACAATCGTACTAACCTCAATAATGCTATGATTACTGAACTCTGCATGCAGTTCAAGATCAAGCTTCACAATTCTTCTCCATACAGGCCTAAGATGAATGGCGCAGTGGAAGCTGCCAACAAAAATATAAAGAAGATTATGCAAAAGATGGTGGTGACCTATAAAGACTGGCATGAGATGCTACCATTTGCTCTTCATGGCTATCGTACCTCGGCACAAACATCAACTGGGGCAACCCTATTCTCCTTAGTCTATGGCATGGAAGTTTTCCTGCCTATCGAAGTTCAGATTCCTTCTCTAAGGATTGTGAAAGAAGCAGACTTAGGCGAAGACGAATGGATTTAGACTAGGTTGGATCAGTTGAACTTAATCAATGAAAAGATACTAGTTGTTGTTTGTCATGGTCAAATGTATCAAAAGCGTATGATCAAGGCATTCAACAAGAAGATCAAACCTCGAGTATACCAGGCTGGCGACTTGGTAATAAAGTGCATCATTTTACCACAAGGTGATCCCATGGGCAAATGGACTCCCACTTAAAAAGGGCCATTTGTTGTCAAGAAAGTATTCTCGGGCAATGCTATGATGCTAACCACTATAGAAGGTGAAGATTTCCCGCATCCTATGAACGCGGACATAGTCAAAAAATACTATGCATAAAAGAGACCCGCTAGGTTGACATACCTAGGCAAAATAAGGGCATCCTAGCGAACCAAAAAGGTTAGGGCAAAAATTAGGGATATATACAAAAGATTGTACAGTCCGACAAGTCGAAAACCTGAAAGGGAGGTTTGGGCAAAAAAAAGGTATCCTGATGGACTGAAAACCCAAAAGGGCGGTCCAGGAAAAAGTTAAGGATTAAACGGTACTACCATGTCCCGTCAAATCACTACAACCAGCTTTATTACCAAGGTCAAGTTCAAATGGTACAATATCAGTTCAATCAACTTTTTCCAACGGCAAGGGATGATGTTTGAAGACATAGGGGCAATAGCAGAGTTGGAACCCAATGAGATCACTTCCACATGGATATACATTTTTGTTCTCACTTTGTATTCTTTTTCATTTTTCAATGACTTCCTCTTACTAGGATTTCCGACTCTCTGTATAAAAACGCTTGTTTATAAGCAAATTATCAATACAAATATACTTTGAAGTGTAAACTTTTTGTTTTCTGTTTTGATTGCAAAAACGTCCAATGACGAAAATTGAATGAACATATGCATATGAACATGATTAACTATTAATAAATATACGCATAAGAACAATGATAAACATTGACTTAAGGTTCTAGTAATTGGGATATCCCCACAGAGTCACTTCAATAAGATTATCCCCACAGAGTAAATTTATACATTCTCCACAATCTCCTTTCGGAATCCCAATCAGCATATCTTCTGGAAATTCTCTTTCCCAGCCGAGCTTGGCCTTCCAAAACTGAAAGAGAAACCTTGTATAGCTCTTCCATAAGAGAGTGAATTCACCAGAGCCACCTTTATAAGGTTATCTCCACAAGATAATCTTCACAAATAAGGGTGCAGTCCCCACAATCTCCCCAGCGGATTATTTTTTGCAAGAGCATAACCTCTTCCCCGTAAAATACCCCACAAAGTCTTAATTAGTACAATTTGTAGAAGTTCTCTTCCCCAACCGAGTTTGGACTTCCAAAACTGGAGAAAAAACTTCGTAAATTTCTTTCCCAGATGAATTCATTTCCCCTGTAAGGACGCCGAAATACTTTCCTCAACAGGCTTTACTTCCCCAATGGACTACAATCTCCCCAGCTTTAGTCTATTACTACACATCACTGACAAAACTCCTCTTCCCTAGTAAAGTTGATACTACCCCTAGAAAGTTGCTGCAAAGCCTGAAATTCGACCAAATACTAGTTAACTTCATCCTCCCCAGACAATCGGAAGTTTAATAATCTCTTTTATCCTCAGTCAGGGTATATAAGAAATAAATTCCTCAGTAGAGTGATGGCCAACTAAGGTTCCTGAATTCTACTCCCCAAGCAGAAATCAACATTCCCTGCAGAGTTTCCTCAAACAGCAAATAGGAATTCCCAGCGGAAGCACTCTAAACAAATTTAAAGATACACATACTCTTCGTCTCCGGCAGTAATCCAGGATTTAGCTTCCTAAAACTCCCCAGCAGTAGTCAGGAATTTATTTTCCCAGACAAAGATATATTTCAACAACATTCATAGCATATGCATACGAAAAATATATAGCATAATATCATTTATTTTGAGAACATCATTAAGAAATGCATTGCATACATCATGGAATTGCATACAATTAACTCTTTACCTTTTCGGGAAAGATCAGTCAATAGATGAATATCATCAATAACTTTCAAACAGTTCCAAATTAATTCCTGAAACAAGACATGGCAACTATCTGTGAACAATAGATTATAGATCAATTCCCGAAACAGGACGCGACAACTATCTACATGAACAGATTGAAGATTAACTCTCGGAATAGGACGAGGAAACTATCTTTCTTTCTCTTTGTTCTGATTAAAGATTGATTCCCAAAACAGGACAGCGCGACTATCTTTATCACTAATGGTATGAACTCCCGAAACAGGACGGGTTTACCAGCAAACTGATTATAGATCAATTCCCGAAACAGGACGTGGCGAATATCTACGTGAAAAGATTGAAGATTAACTCCCAGGATAGGATAGGGAAACTATCTTTCTTTCTCTTTGGTCAGATTAAATATCAATTCTCGAAACAGGACGAGGTGACTATCTTTATCACCAATGGTATGAACTCCCGAAATAGGACGAATTTACCAGCAAACTAATTGTAGATCAATTCCCAAAACATGATGGGGAGACTATCTACGTAAATAGATTAAAGACTAACTCCCGGAACATGACAGGGAAACTATCTTTCTTTCTCTTTGGTCAGATTAAAGATCAATTCTCGAAACAGGACAGGGTGACTATCTTATCACCAATGGTATGAACTCACGAAACAGGACGCGTTTACCAGCAAACTGCTTGTAGATCAATTCCCGAAACAGGACTGGGTGACTATCTACATGACAAGCAGTTATTCAAACATCATTCCCAGAGTTTCATTCTGGAAAGCACTCTTCAAATACAGTCGAGCGTAGACTTATTATGATACTTCTATCAACAATTACCTCTAGATGGAATATATAAGCCCAACTCTAACAATTCTCTGTCATCTCTCTGAATGGCATCTTTAAGCCCATTCCCGATATAATCAACAAACAATTCTACTTCATGCACAAACAAGTTTAAATTTATGGGCACTTAAGTGTTCAATCAGCTTCCACCTTCAAGTCACGAATGGTGAACAAGCCAATCTAACTCTTCAAGTTTAAGAAGATTGAACAGGGGCAGCTGTTGTACCCCAAAATTTTCCCTCTCTTTTCTCAAGACAATTCCTCATAAAGGATCTCCAATGCTCAAGGATTCTTAAGAATTAATCAAATAAAACCACCTCTGAAACACTGAGGCCACAAATTAGGGTATTGATTGAAGTTGACTGATCATTGACTTTTGACCTAATACATGACCTAATGGATTAAAGCATAATCTCAAGGACTCAAACACCACATGTTAACCTAATTTCATGACTCAAGTCATTTCTCAAGATCAAAAGATTGATAGTTGAATTTTTGATCAACTGATGAAAAGTCAACTGATACACAAAAAAGTCAAACTTTGACTTTTTGGTCAACATTACAAAGATCAAAATTCATCAAGACATTCAAAAATATCAAACTTGATCATCAAGAATCAAGAAAGTCTACAAAAAGTCAAAGTTTTCAATACTTAGAAATTTTTCTACGTGTTTTTATACTTGATAATTTCATTACTTCATGACATTCTTTCACCAAGATGCAAGATGATTCAAAGAAAATTTTAAACATGAAAGTTGTAGATCTTGATGAATTCAACAACTTTGTATTAGAGGTTTGATGTGCAAAAAATGCTTAAACTTGAAGATATGAGCCCATGAAGTCATAACATTTTTATCTAACAGTTAGAGAAATTTTCAACAGGTTTTGGTAAGTTTTTATCTCAACTTGTTGGCTAATTTTCATCAAGTTCCAATTTGATTTAGCCAAAGTGGTCAACATGAAAGTTGTAGACAATATTTCAAGCTTTCCAAAACATCCAAGAGCATAAATTTATTATAATTGAGCTAGGAGATTCAAAGGCATGAAGTTGTGCATCCATTCTTGAATTACAAATCATTTTTGGTGAAGAATACATAATCCAATCTACATGCTATGCTGCATAATTTTGTGTTGCATGCCTTCTAACTTGCAAATCTCACCATAATTTAATGTTTACACATACTTTTGAGCCATTACTCAAGTGTTTGAGCCATTCTCCAAGTGATCTTTCCATTTTTGGCACAAAGTTAACATTGCCATTCTTGCAAAGTAGCTTTAATCACAATGTAAACTCCTTGAGCCTCTCAATGGTTTCTTCTGCACATACAAAATGTCAAAGCAAGAATTAACCATCTACAACCTGCAAAGCACTCCTAAAAAACAGACCATGCCCCTCATTGGAACTATGAAAAAGTCATGAACTCTCACTTACAATCCAACCAAGCCACAACATATGATTTTGAAAATCTGATCAACCCTTGTCTTAAAACCTCTTGCCTATAAATAGAGAGAGATAAATTTCAAGAGAAAGAGGGCAGATAAAAAAGAGAAGAGAAAGAACAACTCAAAATCCCTTTACTCTCAAAAAACCAGAATTGTCCACAAAACCTCTATTTTTGAGCTTTGAAGTCCAAATCTTTGAGTCTCAAAATACTTGCAAGTTTTCCCCAAACAAACCATCCAAATACTTCACATACATCATATAGAAGTTTTTCAAACACAAGAACAAATTATGTAACATTACTATCACCATCTTCCAAACTAAAAAAAAATTGTACTTTGCAACTTGACTTGGTTGGAGTGATTCAGAAACTTTCATCATAAAGTGAGGATTGGAGCAACTTCAAGAAGGTCCAAAAGAGCTCGATCAATCACCACTTTACAACCGGAAACATCCGTACGTGTTTTAAAGTTTTCGCTTCAAGAGGTAAAATTTCTCAAACTTTGATATCTTTACCCATACATCATTTGCTTTTGCATTCAAAAGGATTCAGCAAGACAGATCAAAGAGCAAACCTAGCAAAAAGCCAGGCCAGGGGCTGACACGGGTGCCTGTGCCACACGACACGGCTCGATGAAGTAAGGGACCTCGATGAGTTGTGCTCGTCAAACTGGCAAGTTGGTCTTAAGTCATAGCTCCTCTCTTTAGGAGCAATGACTTAGGGGACTCCTGTTCTAGACTGGGCCCGCACTTGGCCCAAACATCATATAAGGCCCAATCTAACTAGGCTGCAGGAGAAGACCAGCAAGATTTAAATCTGCCATTGACCATGTCGAGCAATGATTCCACTCCTCAAGCGGAGGATATATCCTATATGGAAATCCTCGGCACATGACTGTCGAGAAGGATCAGCGGCACCCAGAAGGTCCTCGCGGGCACCCTCTTCGCATGGAAAGCACCAAACACCTTTGAATATCAGAGTCTTCTTGACCCCAAAAAGAGTGCATCTACGTCTCCCTGATAGTTTGGAGAAGTTCATTCAGGATGGAGACCACGTGCTGGTCTCCACTACACATGTAGGTCCTGATAGTCTCCATTTTGGGTCTGCTTAATCAGCCCAACACGGGGACCTTACCCAGTGTTGTGGCTATAAATACCCTCTCACTTAAGAGGTTCAGGTATTCATTTATTCACTCTACTATAGTACTTGAACTCTGATTGTTCCCATTCTCACTTTGGCATCAGAGTACCTTGTAGGTACATCCCCTCCACTTCACTCTCAACAACTGTTGTTCAACTTAAGTTCGTGGGCCAATGACGATTCTTCCTGATCAGGTACGATCACCTGCCATCTGGCAACATTGTCTTGGAGCGGATTGAGAGTGACAATTCAAGTTCTAGAGTCGAAGGAACGAAGGTATAATCTCATCATATATCTTCCTTCGAAGACTCATTATCTTTTATTCGTATTGTCTTACGTTCTTCTTTTTTGTAGGATCCTCAACCAGTTCCTACTGAATCCCCAATTCAGTACGAAGTCCCTCCTAGTAGCGGTACTGCTTCTTATCATCCTTTGTTCATTAATCAAGACTCTAACAAAGGATCTTTTACAGATGTGAACCAATTTAATATTGTTATGCATCTTGAGAAAGAAGCTTCTCCTCGATCTGAGGGTGATCATGAGGAACATTGAACTGAGACTGAACAAACTCCAGTTGACGAAGCCCAAAACAATGATAGCCCCAGTGACTCTTTCCTAAAAAGGGAAAAATCTAATGAAGAACTACTTGATGAAGATGAACATTTGTCTGATGACATTACTAAATACTTCCATGATGAAGAGAAGAATATGCACATGTTCATGTTGGTTCGAAGGAAAAGACCACCTCCACCACTCAGCGAGATGATAGCAGTGTTCGACCACAACTTTCCCAAGAGAAGTTAGATGCTTTGAAGAAAATCAGTCCTCTTGAATATGTCAACTTAATGATGACTAAAAGAGGGCCACCTTCAGAAAAAAGTCGCTCTAGACTTTCGACTGCTTCCAGTAGAGATTCAATTTGGGAATATTTGAACAACTTCTTCAAAAAGTAAAAGAAAAAAGGCTTAAATGGTGTTCTTGTTCCTGTAAGTTAGCGAGTTTTTAATTTTGGTCCCTGAATTTTTTTTTGGGTCCAAGTCCCTACATGTCTATTTCTTTTTAGATTTGGTCGATAACGTTAAACTTCGGTTACAAAAACGCTGATGTGGCTAACATCGTTGACATGGCATCCATTTTTTGCTTTTTTTTAATATTCATTAATTTCACGCTGATGTGGCTAACATCGTTGACATGGCATCCATTTTTTGCTTTTTTTTAATATTCATTAATTTCACATAAGCATGTTTTTGTTGTTTTTTTTATTTTGGTCCCTATTGGTGTTAAATGATATACTTTATAAAAGATATGGATAATATATTTCAAACTCTCCCTCTAGCTCATACTATTAATTCCCTTCCACCAGACCACTTGTGCTTTTTGATAATCATTTACAATGCATATGTATATATTACAAAATGCAATAATTTTTTTGTTTTGAGTTTTTGTATTAGTTTTTGTTTGCTCTTAATTTTACTACCTCATTTTAATACATTAAAACTAAAAGGAATACATCAATATAATTAAACAATGTATCCATTTGGAAAAAATGGAGTTTTTGTAAAGGAATGTCCATTTTTAAATTTTTTATTTTTAATATGTATTAATAAATATAGTGCCTATTTTTTGTTTAGAAAAAATGGAAATTTTAAAGAAAAAATTCATTCTTTAATGTTTTTATTATGAAAGTAAAAACAATTTCACAAATATGAAAGTAATCAATAAAATTAAGGCCTATGACAATTTTGTCCTGATTAAGTTAAAATTGGTTTGTTTCTTTTAGAAATTTTGAAATTTGAGTGTAAATATTGTAACACTTGTGTTAATTTGAAAATTGTTTTTTTCTTAAATTTAAACTTCTTGTTTATCAAAATTTTCTCAATTAATAAATGTTTAATTAAATTAATTTTACAAGTTATATAATATTTAATTAAAAGGATTAATTAGTTTATTAAATTCAATAGTTAAATATATCTTAACTAATTAATATTTAAAATTATTAACTTATTAAATATTTTTAACTATTAATATTTATAAAAAAATCTAAAAAAAATTAATTATTAATTAATTGTACTTAACATTATTATTTAATATTTTAACAAAACGGAATCTATTTTAAAAAAATTCTTGTAAAAATAAAATTCCACACAATTTTTTTCAACACAAAATATTTTAATTATATTTGACATTTAAAATTTTTTTTTAACATTCTGCTAAAATTAAAGCATGAATTGCAATATATACACATGAATTGCAATTAATTGACAAATTGTATAGGTGGCTTAATGGTAAAGTAGCATTATTGAAATTAATAGATCCAAGGTTTGAACTCTTCATGGACCAAATTTGAAAATTTTGCCTTTAACATAACCATCAAATAATTAAATAATAATACATTAGTTTATATGGAATATATTAAAAATAAAATAAAAACATGTCAACTCAACGCCGTCAGTCACGTAGGCGTTTTTGTAACGAAATTCTGACCAAAAAGAAATAGACATATAGGGATTTGAAAAGAAAAAAAAATTAGAGACCAAAATCAAAAACCCGCTAACTTACATAAACGACAATACTATTTAAGCCAAGAAAAAATATTTGAAACTAATTTGTTTGATACCTTGAAGAAAGATGTCACTGCCTACTATGGGTTAAGAAGTTGATTAATCAAATCAACATAGTCATTTGTCCGACTGAAGTCGCTGAAGTCTTAATTGACTTAACTAGTTTGATTGATCAAGTCCGTGCTAATTATAATCGGGAACGAGATTATGTGTCGAAGCTTCAAGAGAAACAAGCCAACCAAGCATCTGAATGGGCGAAAGTGCTTGAAACCTCCACCAAAGCTGAACAAATGGAAAAGAATCTTAAGGAGGCGAAAGACGAGTTCAACGTCCATACTCGTTCCATATCCCTTTGGAGATAGTAGTTCCAACAATTGCAAGAAAAGATCTCTAATGTAGAAGCTCGTCAACTAGAGATCACAAAGATGGATCGCACTGAGATTGACAAAGAAACTGCTCAAAGCGTTCAACATGTCAAAAACGCTGGGAAACAGGAGGAAGAAATTTCTGCTCTTCAGGCTACTCAATCCTCCATTGACTACAAACTAAGGTTGGCGAAGATCAAATATGACAGGTTGAAGACGAAGCTTCCATTTTGAGAATCTAATGCTTGTAACTTGAACCTTTTGCTTTTATGTGCACCATTTAGAATGTAACTCTAAGACATAACCATTTTGGAATTTTTGGTTTCTAATACCATATTGGCTTTCATGCTTTCGACTTACTATTTTGTTACAAATTTTACTTCCTGAAGTATGAGTTTAAATTTCTTTAGATACTTTCCATTTATCATTAGGATTCTTTGATCCTTTGCCAACTCCTATATTTCATAGGCGTTGTTCGAAAACGCTTGAATGATTATGAAGGGTCCTTTCCAATATGGGGACCATTTCCAAATTAATTTATTCTTTCGATCCATTGGTAATATTACCTTCCAAACCAGTTTATGTATTGAAAAAACTTTACCCCTGACTCTCTTATTGTAGGATTTAGCTACTCTTTCCTTTTTTTTCCCTTAGGATTTCCAAAGCAAGCAACCTTTCTTTGTCCAAGTCGACTAATTTGTTCATCATCATTTCCCAATAATAGTCATAGGGGATTTCATTTTGCCTTTGAATTCTTACTGATTGCAAGTATATCTCTATTGGCAAATTACATCATGCCCAAAAGTCAGTCGAAACGGTGTAGTGTTAGTTGCTTCTTTGGAAGATGTTTAACAAGCCCACAAAGCTTGATCCAATGTCTTGTGCCAATTTTTTGGGTTTCTTCCCTCATGTCTTTTTATTAATTCAATAATAAACTTATCCGCAACTTTGACTTGTCCATTTTCCTGGGCATAATATGGTGTGGACGTTAGTAATTTGAATCCCATTTATTTAGCAAACTCTTGCATCTTTCGGCACGTGAAAACTGATCCCTGGTCAGTTATGATAGTTTCTAGGATTCCAAATCTATAGATTATATGTCTTTGGATGAACTCAATGATAAATTCTTGATTCATGTTCACCAAAGGTATTGTGTCAATCCATTTTGTAAAGTAATCGATTCCTACTAGAATGTACCATTGACCTTTTCCCCCAATTCCAACAAATATTCAAGTCTTGCTATCAAGGCTTCATATTCGACTTTGTTATTTGAACAAGGGGGACCATCCATTCTGTATTTGAATTTTTTTTGGAATTTTGTCAGGAGAAATAATAAAAACTCCAACACCAGTTCCACCCTTATGGATTCCAAGGTTCTAGTTCAACATAGTTCTGTGGAACTTCGACCACTGCATGGTCTACAATAAAGTTTGAGAGTACTTGTTTTTTCATAGCTTTTAAATGCATGAAAGGTAAGAAATACTCAATCAGGGAAAGACACCATTTGCCAATTCGACTATGCAAAATTGGTTTTGAAAGCATATGTTTAATGACGTCAAAATGCGAAGAACATAGACATCAAATGGCTTTATATAATATTTCAACTTTGTACAGGAGAAATACATACATAAACATAAATTTTCTATAATGCTATATTTATTTTCTGCATCATTTAACACTCGACTAAGGTAGTATATGGCTCTTTTGACACCATTCTCATCCTCTTGTGCAAGCATGCTTCCTAATGTTACATTTGATGCAGAAATATACAGTCTGATACACTTATGTCTACAAGGTGGCACCAATAATGGTGGTAGAATAAGATATTGCTTGATTTTGTTGAATGCCTCTTGATGTTCTTGCCTCCATTCAAAGCTTCATTGTTTTAGGCGCAGAAGGGGAGAGAAGGCCTGAGTGCATCCGCTTAAGTTTGAAATAAACCTTTTTAAGAAGTTTATTTTCCCAATCAGTGATTTCATCTCTTTCTTTGTTGATGGCGCTTTCGCTTCCATAATGGCCTTCGTCTTGTTTTGATTAATCTTTATGCTCTTCTAATGGACTACAAAGCCCATAAAAGTGCCTGCCTGTACGAAAAAGGCACATTAAAGGGGATTCATCTTCAACCCATGTTTCCTCATTCTTTCGAATGATTGTCGAAGATGATCCAAATGACTTTCATCTGACACAAATTTTACCACTATGTCGTTTATGTAAACCTGCATGAAAGTCTCAATGAAATCATGGAATATACAATTTATTTCCCTTTGGTAGGTTGCCCTAACATTTTTTAAACCAAAACGCATAACCAACCTCTCATAAGTGCATATTTCCCATGGGCATCGAAATGCTATTTTGGGCACATCTTCCTCAGCAATGAATATATGATTATAACCAGAGTATCCATCAAGCATACTAAGATATTCAGCTTGCAACTGAATCAATCAGCATTTCTACCACAGGCGTTGGATATTCGTCCTTAGAGAATTTAAATCATGAAAATTAATGCAAACCCTTAATGATCCATTACTTTTAATAACATGTACTATATTAGCAATCCATTTGATATACCTTGTGGTCCTGATGAATTTGCACTTGAGTAGTCTCTCGATTTCCTCCTTGATCTTCGTGAGAATCTCTGGCACGAACCTCTTAGGAGTCTTTTTGATAGGCTTTTTTCCATCCTTTATGGGCAGCTTCAATTTGACGATGTCTCTACTCAACCCGGGCATTTCGTCATAATCCCATACAAAGAAATATTTCTATGTCTTTAGCAGTTGGATCACTTTGCTCTTCATTTTTTGGTTGAGCTTCACACTGACATATATGGCTCTTTTGATGGACCCATCACCCAAATCTATTTCTTCAAGTGGATCTTGCACCATCATCTTTGCACTGCGCATTGTTGGATCCTTCTTGAATCCCAAAGGCTCTTTGTCATAAATCACATCCAGCCTTTGGTCTTGTCCCTCAAGGAAATTAATTCAGTTTGGGGGCTCTGGTTTGAAATGAATCCCAGGTCCCTGTATCTGATTTTCTTTGTCAGTGGCTTCGACAACCATATATTTGACTTCAGCCTCTAGGGCCGTTCTTAGCTTGTTTTTAGCCACATAGGCCAAAATCTTCTTGAAGTAAACTGACTCAGACATTATTGGTGTCTTTGTCACCCCATCCAGTTGGCCGAAGTCCTGGTACACCTTATACCTCATTTTCTTCTCCCATTATCTCCATATCCCATTGAAAGCCATGGGTTGGGTGTAGAGTCAAGAAGTAGAGTGCATTGTTTGTTGGAGAATATGCTACATCAGCAAGATTACACAGGCCTATGTTGGCCAAGTTCCTGTCAAAGTTGTTCTTATCGACATTGCTAATTTTTTCCATGTAGTAACTTTGGTTAGCTTCGATATTCTCCACAATCCAATCTTCACACCATATTGCCACCCTTTGGTGGAGTGATGAGGGGACTGCTCATACCCCATGGATCCACTCTCGACTCAGCAAGAGGTTGTAGTTGGCTTTTGACGCAATCACCGTGAACATGTCAGGTCTTGTTATGGATCTTACAATGAGATCAACTTGGATCACACCCAGGGTATGACCCACTTTTCCTTTGTAGTTGGATAGGAACATATTATGTGGTTTAAGGTCCGTATCGAGCATCCTGATCTTTCGCATCATACATTGAGGCGTTAGGTTCACCGCTGCGCCACCATCCATAAGGATTTTTTTCACCACTACATTCTCCATTTTCCCCCTGATGAACAAGGGTTTTAAGTAGTTCTTCATTTCAGCATCTGGTTGCTCGAAGAATGCGTTCTTCTCTTCTACAACCCCATTATTCATAACATTATAGTAAATTGGCCTATTTCTGACCATTTCGAATTTGTCGACCGTTTCTTCTTCAGCCTCAGTCATCTGATTATATTCTTGTGGCAATACATACACCACAGTTCATACCCAGAGATAGTTCATCTTCTTAGTCGAAGTTATCTGTCATCATTTCTTCGTCCTCCATGGTCCTTTCTTGTTTCTTGTCACTGACTTTTTCCTTCTTTGGGGAAAACAATTTTCTTCCCACTGGTTGTCTCACTTCTATTTTTCTTGGAGGAGGGAGTTAATTTGTGCTTGACTCCCCTATATCCTTTGCAGCATTTTCCCTTTGATCCTTCTTCAGCCTCTGGTGTCTCCTCCATTGATACCTTAACTTGGGGTGTTTTCCTTTATAGTTTTCTGATTGGTATGCTTTCTACTTCGGCACCTAGAATTACTTCTTGTATGAAATGGACAAACCTCTTCCAAATTCGAAGCTTTTCCATTTTTCTGCCCCTGTCCCTTATTTTGCACTGGCTTCACTCACCTATTATTTGGAACATTAGCAGGTGGTTTGAATGTTTCCTTTCAACTCACCTAGGGGTAAGGGCTATCGGGCCTTTGAGGGATCCCATACTTGTTAAACACAAAGCTACTTATGTTATTTTTCCAGTTTCCCCTCTTTCGAGCAACTTGCATTCTCTTATAGTCTTTTGCAGCCTTTCAATCATACACAGAGCTGCACCTTGGGCACATCGAGGCTTTAGAGTGTTTTTTCTAGAATTGAATAAGAAAGTCTAGCAGACTTTATTCAGATCCTGGATACACCTTGTTAATTTGGTCCTCCTCAGCATGTTGGTCAATTTAGATCATGTTAACTTCAAGGCTATGACCATCAATGATCCTTGATACTTCAAATTTGACTCTAAGGCCTTCAGTGGCCTTCTCCATCTCAGCCTTCATAGCAAAACCATCAGTAGTTTTCCCCCCAGCTTCTTTGGTAATGAAGCCTTTAGTGGCCTCCACCATATTGATATCAGCGGGTTCAACGTAGTTACTCTCCACCATCTGTAGAGGATCAACATCGACTTTCATTTTAGCCTTCTCTCCAAACTTCAATCTCTCGTTGTTTATAGCATTCTAAATTAGATCCATGAAAAGAAAACATTGTGAGATTTTATGTCCTATAAAGTTATGATATTTGTAAAAACCTCTTTTCTTTCGTTGTTCTAACAGAGGAATTTTGTCACCAGGTGGCACAATCATCTGGACATCCTTTACCAATACATCAAAAATTTCATCACACTTTGTTATGTCAAAGGTGTATGTTTTCTTAGGAACTTATATTTTTCCCAGGTTCAATATGGTTTTTCCTATTTGAAGGGGTTAAGGGTTTAAAAGGATAAGGTGGGGTCTGCTTTAATTTAACTAAATCCACTTTTCTTTCTTCGAAACCTATAGGATCATTATAGATCTCTTACTCGTCTTCTTCGGCTTCGACATATGACACCCTTTCTTTTCTGTTATTCTTATTTTCTCTAGCCTTTTCATCCTTCAATCGTTCAAATTGTCGAACTATATCTGCTAATTGGGCCATGTCCCTTAAATATTGAGTATCTAACTTCTTTCGAATGGAATAATCCAACCTGCATGTGGCCATTTTGACCAACTCATGTTCAGGAACCTGTATAAAACATCTTGCCTTCAATAATCAGAACCTATTCAAATAATCATTAATTGGCTATGTGAACTTCCTTTTGATACTAGCCAATTACTTGAGACTAATCTTCGATTTCCCGTATAAAACTGCTCATGGAATAATCTCTCTAAGCGAGTCCAATCATGGATGGTCTCTGTTGGGAGTATGGTGAACCATGTACAAGAATTTTTAGTTAATGGACTAGGGAAATATTTTATTCTTAGATTTTAATTATTCCCTATGTCCCCAGCCTCAGTAAGATACTTGGCTCTGTGTTTGACAGTAGATTCGCTGGTATCACCAGAGAACTTTTTGAACTTTGGGAGTTTCCATCCCCTGGGTAACTCTGTCTGTAAAACATATTTAGATAAATGAGACGTATAATTTGGCCTTCGAAAGCCTACATTTACTCCATTTCAAGCCATTATTCTTTCGACCATGGCCGCCAGATCATTCTCCCCTGGGTATTCGTCTTGTTGAACTCGTTGAAGAACTTTGTCTGCACCCTAATTTTGGTTCACCATGACTATCCTTGGAGCTGGTTCTTCTCTTGGTATCGCTTGTTCGACCCTGGGTTGTTCAAACCTTTGCTATTGGTTGGTATCACCAATGTTTTTGCAATTGGTGGTGTCGGGTTAATGGTTTTCTTTTCTTCGAGAACCACTTCTTGGTTTTCTCTTATCCATTCTCGCCTAGGATGTTGAACTTGGGTCGAGGAGCGCCAAAAAGTCTGCAATTTGCGTCATCTGCGCTGCTAAGTGTTGATTCGTCAGTGCATTATGTTGATTTATTTCAGTATCACTCTAAATCAAAGGATTAAAGATAATGCCCATTTATTGGGATACAACACCAACCATTTCATGGTTACTATCATCCATTTATTATCGAAACGCCTTTGTAGACTTCGTTGTTAAGTTATGCAATTGGGAAACGAATCCTGGGGGAGGGAAATTTCAACCCATATATTGACTCCTAATCCTGATCCCTGTACTGGTGAAAATGTTGACATTCTTTGGTCAGGGAATGTTGAAGTACTATTGTTAAGGCTTGCCATTATTGATGTTGGCATGCCATATGTCTGTTTGCGGCCATCCATTGGCATTGTGAATCCAGATGCAAAATGCATGAAATTATTCGTATATGGTGGCCTTGTGTTTTCTAGGGAACCCTGCGACTGCACTGGAGACGAAATTGCACTGCTGAAAGTGTTTTTCGATGTTCCTGTCATATTTTCCTAAACAGGCATCGACTCGGTTGCAGACAATGCAATCGTATTTTCTCCTGTCGAAGAGGGTGGTTTGTAACACCTCATTCCTACTCAACGAATTATATAAAATCAGAGTTACAAAATTTCCAACAAACAAATGGAATGCTACACTTTTAACTTGGAAACAACGATATTCAATCACCTAGTTCAAATACATAACACATAAAATTCGGATGAACCGATAACAGACTGTTTAGTCTTTAAAAATAAAACAACTTTCGTTGTTACGCAACAGATTCACAATTTCAACTGAAAACACCATAACATCTTGTCCAACTCAAAACGGCTTTAAGACAACAAGTCTTTAATGAAAACAACTTAAAAATTCAGCAACATAATGAAAACCAACAATAAAGAAAACATGCGTTCATCCCCCCGAGTGCTACGTATCAGAGCAACAACACTGACTCGAACTAACGAAGGTAACAACTATCCTTCTTGATTACATGCACATTACAAACAGGGGGTGACCTTCAAACTGAAGGAGTGAGATATCAAACTATATAATTGAGTGTATGATAAACAATTTATTAGATTAGATTATATAAAATCACCACTTAACAACTTTCAACCAACATCAATCATCACAAGTCAACAACACAACATGTTAAATATGCATCACGAAATGTGACTCGTTACAATGCACATGCATGTGGTACCGATGGAGCAAAACTCGCAACTTAGAAATCTGCCAATTAATAGAGGCATCAACAACGCATAAGCCTTCAACTTAATTTGCCAATCCAAGCCAAATTATCGAGCATTAACTCCAACTTGATATGCTAAGTATGCAATCTAATATGAATGTCAGGATAGCAACAACAAAATTTCATAGCAATGCAACAACAAACCAACATTGGCCATAAGCCCACAACTTAATTTTTTACCCGTAAATAGAGGCAATTCAACAAGACACAACATCACCTGCAAATTCGCATTGTTCAACAAAGAACACGATACCACGAATCAACCAAAATTTACTACAACTAAACCGCGTAACTATTCGGGCTATTTCGACTATTTCCGGTTAATTAATTATCTAAATATTTATTTCTAATTACAAAACTCTTAAAATTATGTTATTAATAATATTAACTCATTGTTACTATTATTATTATTATTATTATACTAATGAAATGTATATACACATATATTAGTAACTTGTAATACTGAAACTGGTTTTTCAATTGATCTATAATTTACGCTATATTATATACCACCAAAATCTTATTCTCAATTTAACTCATATAAGTCATAGTACCATAATTTAATTGGCATAGGAATATGATATATTGTCTTAGTTTGGATTTGATGCTACAATTAACTATATATGCCAATTTGTTTTTCAAAGATAATGTTAAAGTTTATACTTTCACAAAGTAATGCTAAAAGGTGTAAGCTCTACTATTAATTAAATAGGTGTGTATACTAGTAAACTTGAAATATTATCTCAGTTTCACCTAATGCCACTCTGCTACAGTATCCAATCATATATGCATTGTGTTCTTTCGCTACGGTATCCAAACATATAGACCTAATCATTTTATTAATAAGCATACCACTAATTCCTGCTACTTATCTTAATTTATTCTAGTGGCATACTACTACAATTTATTAAACAAATTTCCATAATGATAATAAATCATAATTTAACAAAGATGTATGATTATTTGGAACCTCCATTTTACCCTAGTGACAACTCTAAACATGTCGGAATTATGCAAAATAAATAAAAGTGACTTTTAATGATACGAAACAACTTTATTGATAACTTTAACAATACTATTGACAAATCTAAAAACCTATTGACAACTCAATTGACAATTGTAACAACTCTATCGGAATTGAAAATAACTTAAATTAGTTAAATAGTCTAAATATTTATCTCTAATTCAAAACTCCTAAAAATGTTATATTAATAACATTAAATTATTATTATTATTATTATTATTATTATTATTATTATTATTATTATTATTATTATTATTATTATTATTATTATTATTATTATTATTAAAACAAAATAGACTTGAAACACAATGTTGCAGCAACCAATAATATATGTTACTACACAAATTACGTTGATGATACTGCTTCGGCACTTATAGAAAACGGCTACAATAATTTAAACAGATGCATAATCACACTAGTATAGTACAACTATAGTTATATGCATAAGAAATGAGCATACAAAATCCAACATTAAGACATGATTACATTATATAATTAATCATATTAGAGGCATTTAGCTCACATTTCAACTCAACTATTCTTCACTCATATCATACTGGTGCCTCAATGACTATGTATATACACTTAAGAATACATCAATTAATATATATATATATATATATATATATATATATATATATATATATATATATATATATATATATATATATATATATATATATATATATATATATATATATATATATATATATATATTTTGCAAAATCAAACAGAGCGCAAGTTTTATGTCTAATATTGAATTTTTTCTTTTATTTATTCTACAGAAACATATATCACCAATATTACTTAATATTTCAAAAATCAAGGCATATATATTTAAGGATTGTTTATCAAAACCTAACAATGTGAAAATCATAAAAATTAGGGTTTTAATTCTAAACATATTTCTATCCACCATACAATTCGTCATATACCCTATTCTAGAGTCAGAACCCCACCCTTACCTTGGATTGAAGGTTGCTTTAACTCTTCGATTTCACCTAGCTTTTCCTCCTCTTTGCACTTCTACGTATCTCTTCCAAAATCCTTATTTTATTTTTTTGCCAAAATCTATTCTTCTTTCTTTTTACTGATACATCTATTTTTTTTCTAAACATCTATTATAATATAACTATTATACTATTATTCTTATTTTGCCTTATTGGGTTTAAATTTCTACATCTCCCTTTCTACCACTTCTAACATTAAAAATAGGTCCACATAAATAATAATAGTATTATTCAATATTAATCCTACAACTTAATCAACTAATTAATTCAACTAAGAACGACACAACTTGAATCAACATTTTACAACTTAAAAAATTTAATCGAAAACATATTCGAAAATATTTAATTAAATAATTAATTAAATATTGGGCGTTACATGTCTCCCCCACTTAGAATATTTTCATCCTCGAAAATCTATTCAATACTACCACTCTTAACACAAATTTCACATCTCACTCTCAGATCCCCAAGTCACGTTTGGCAACACTTTGACCACTACTTTCTCGACATAACAATAACTCAACATGATTTAAATCAAAAACACACATGCTAATTATAATACGGTGGAAGAACTGACTTGGCTGTTTTGCGTTTGATCGCAATTGTTGCAGATAGCAAGAGTCGCCACCGAATTTTCTTTTATCCAATAAGGAAAGCCTGAAAAGAACATGAAAGACCTTTGAGATATTTTCTTGAGTTTGGGGGGTAGGTTATGAAAAGAGAAGGTGTTATCACCCTTTTCATCCATAGTTATCTATGGGCTCTTAGTTGCTTGCTAGATCACTTGAAAATTGCTTTGTTTGGAAATGTGCTTGTGGTGGATTTTGAAAGTATTTCTGAAAAGCGCCTTTGTTTAGGAAATGTATACAAAGTGTTGGACTTTTGAAAATATTTCATGTTTTTGAAAATGTTTGGTGTGTTTGAAAAGATGTTTGTTTTGGAGATGGATTTATGAGCAAGCAACTAATAACGTTTCTACCTACTCAAAAGTCTTTTGTTCATTTCTCTCTTCCTTTGATATTGTTATCTCACTATAGATTGGTAAGTAACCCTATCTATGGATATGAAGGGACAGGCGTGAGTCATCGTATAGTCATAAGATGCAATGTTGTGAGATACCTTAGCATTTTTTCTTAAGGGACTAAGATCATTTGTAAGGCAACATTCGAAGCGTCATCGAGGGACTATGATCTTGTATTTTTGGTTGTTTTTTCTAAGGTGTCTCACATGCATAACATGACCATTTTCTCAAGGCAACAAGTAGAGTTAACCCTAGAGATGCAAAATGTGCAAGTGTATATTTTTTATGCATTGTTTTATCTTGGATTAGGGTTTTCTAAGTATTATTTTATCTTTCCATACAAACCCTAATTTACTAGCATTTATATGAAAGCGATAAATTACGGAAAGTAAATTTCTACGCTATTACATCATTAGGGGATGGGGTATACAAATTTTCAAATGGGGATTGCAAGAAATTAAATCCTAATTATCTATTACAACCATATTGAATTTGTACAAGAAATGAAATGAATATAATGTACAAGTATAAATGGATAAATAATGGATTTTTGTTAAGAAAGATGGTTTTGACCTAATTAACTAAAAGAAAATGATTAATTAAAATAAGAAAATTAAATATAATTTAATTTTTTTTAAAAAAAGAAATTAATTTGTTTAAAGAAACATGTTTTTTTAGAGTTTTTTTGTGAAAAGGTTTTAATTAAATTAACCTAGCATGAAAAAATTAATTAATTAAAAATCCCAAGTTTCTAAATTAATTTGAATTAAAAAATAAATTAAACCGAAGTCTAATTATTAGTTTATTTAAGAAAAGAAATTAAATTTGTATAAGAAAATAATTTGTCTTTTTGGTCTTAAGGGAAATAAAATATAAATATATTATTACCTAAATAATAAATAAAAATATTTTGGGGATTTTCATTAATAAAAATAATAATAATATTAATATTAATAATAATAAAAATAGATAATAATAAAAAAACAAATAAAATATGAAATAAAATATGAAAATGAAGTCAAGGGTGTAAAACAGATTTTGATTGTATGTGTGTAAAAAAGTTTATGGTCTGGCCCAATAACATTTTTTGAAGTAAAAAAAAAGAAACAAATGGGTTGTGTTGCTATATGGTAGACAAAGGGTGAAGAATAAGAAAAAATGGTAAGGCTCAACGCCTAAGGCCCAGGCGCGCATGGTCCAAACAAAATAAATGGAAAAATGTTATAAAATATGCAAAATGGCAGCGCTGGGGCTCGAACCCACGCCCTTCACATAATTTGTGTGCTGCCTTACCACTGGGGTGGCTATACATACGTGTACTTATTTCAATCCATGTTATTATATTACAAACTCCTTCCTGAAGGCAACTTCATCTTCAACCTCGCGTCCAGTCTGAACCTCTGTATCTCATTCATTTCTCAACCAAAATAAAAAATGTAAACATGAAAGTAATCGCAAATTTCATCACGATTTCATAAATGTAACTAATTAAAACTATAAATCAAAGATAAGCATGAATTTTGAATGGTACCAAATCTAACCTAATTTTTTCAGAAAATTCAGGTCCAAAATTCTCTCTACTCAAGCAATGTAAATGAATTCTAAGGACATGGCCAGCTTCAGGACAATGATATCTACATTTTATCTTTGAAAATGGAAGCTTAACAATGCCTATATGAGGTGTTTGAAAATCATAAAACTTACCTTACAGTTGAGGATCGTGTTTTGAGTTAGAGTAGCTTCCAAGGTGTTGTGATGATTGAGTTAGCTTCCTTGAACCTCTAGGAAGCTAATGCAATAGCTGCTTCAGGCTAAGGATGGTTGAATCGTGCTGGAGAAGTCAAGGTGCAAGCTCTATTTTTTGGTTATGGAAGTTGATGAAGATGGTGTTACAGTTGTGTGACAGGTGTTTGGATTGTTTGTAGATGGTGTTTGGAAGCTTTTAGAAGTGAGAGTCCAAGAAACGCACGAATGGATTAAGTGTTTGGGATTTCTGGCCAAAAAATGCAACAAAGAAGGTCGTTTATGTAATCCTGACTTTGAGAGGGTTTGATGGCTTAAGCATTCATGTGTTGGCTTACAAATAGTGCATGTATTTATAAGAAAGAGATCTTGTGTGCTACAACAAGCCAGAATTTGAAGTCTACAAGTTATGGCTCTTTGCTTGTTTTTGAAGTAAAGTGGAAAACCAAAATCCCAATGTGTGGTACAAACTATGTAGAGTGGTTGAATCACTTTAAACATGCTTATTCTTAGTTGCTAGGTTGAGTGTATGCAGAAGGAGCCATTGAGAGGCTCAATAAGGGTTTACATTGTGAAAAAGCTTGCTTTACAAGAATGGATATGTTACTTTCTTCCCAAAATAGAAAATTGTTTTGGATAATGGCTTAATCACTTGGATCATACCTTAATCAATTGTGTAAATAATTAATTATGGAGTGATTTACAAGTTTGAGTCCTGTAAAGTGGGATTTGTACAACATGTTTAAAGATTGGATAATTGTTCATCACAAATATGCCTTGTAAATCAAGGTTGAAACCCTAATTTCTTGCCTTCGATTCTCTCAGCTCAAGTATGATCTCAATGAGTTCTTGGATATTTTGGAAAGCTTGTAACATCCTCTACAACATTTATGTTTGACATTTTTGAAGAATCAAATTGGAACTATGTGAAACTTGGCCAAGAAGTTAGGTCAAAAATCTGCCTAAACTAGGTCAAAATTTCACCAAGTGTGATTGTTTCATGTACATGTCTTCATGAATTTATAACTTAAAATACAAGCATTTATAAGATTTTATTTGTGAATAAAAGTTGTATATTTCCTCAATATCTACAACTTTCATGTTGGAAGTTTTCTTTGAATCATTTAGCATCATGGTGAAAATTTGGCACAAAGTTATAAAAAAGTAAAATTTCCAACACTTGGAAAAATTTCTAAGTCTTAGAAATTTTGACTTTTCAAAGTGAATATTGACTTTTTGATTTCTTGATGAACAATCTTCATATTTTGACATGTCTTGATGAAATATGATTTTTGAAACTTGGTTTTGATCAAAAAGTCAAAGTTTGATTTTTTAGTGTATAGTTGACTTTTTCATCAGTTGACCAAATTTCAATTATCAATCAATTGATCTTGAGGAGTGTTTTGAACCATGCAATTAGGTCAATATGATGCATTTGAGTCATTTATATCATGTATCAATCCAATAAGTCATGTATTTGGTCAAAAGTCAATAATCAAGCTTTCTCAGTCAAAACCCTACTTTTGACCATTTTGCCCCTTTGGTGATCTGATCAAATTTCTCGAGGAATTGTAATCCAATCTTGACCAAATGGTTCATATGAGTTCAAAATATTGATATGGATCAAACATCATGAATTTTGATTGTAAGTTGGCCACAGTTGACTTTTTACCCAATATAGTTGATTTTAGGTCATCTGATCAATTGACTGAGCAAACTTGAACTACAAGACTTGAAATTTGACATGAGCATTTTTGAAGGTCCAAAATGATCCATGAAAGTAATATGGGGCATTGAAAGTCCATTTATCCTTGTGAAAACTCAAACCCTAATTTGAGTCATCAGTGTTGAGGAAGTGTCTTGAGCTGATCAGTCCTTGTGTAATTATGAGAAATTGAAAATCTTGTGAGAAATTTCTTGAGAAATGAGAGGGAAAATTTTGGGAATTTTTTTTATTAATAACCATGTATTAAAAAAATATTTCGCAAATAACCGGGTTTCGGAAAAAATTACGCAAATAACCATGTTTCAGATGGCTCCACAAAGGAGGAGCCATCTCAATTGGCGCATGCACCTAGGGTTTTTCCCTAGGCGCCATCTCACTTGGCACCTCCCTTGTCTTTTAGCCAAGTGAGATGGCGCATGATCCTTAAAAATGAGAGGAGGCGCCATCTCACTTGGCGCCTAGGGCAAAACTAGGGTTTTTTGCTGTTTTATAAATAATTCGTCCGTTTCTTTGAAATTTCTCACACTTTCTCGCACTGTATTTTTATTTTGTACTCCGTTATTTACGTAATGACGTCGCCTATGATTTTTAGCAGAGATGGTTACGTTATATTCTCCGCCACGAAACCTGCGATGAAAATGAAATTCTGGCACATTCACTCCATGGAGCGTCTGAAGCGGGAGTTGATGCGGTGGCTAGATGGAGACATCGCGGAGGGGGAAAAAATTCGAAGGATCCAGCGAAAACGAACAACAACCTCGCATGTGACAGGAAGACCTAATGTGTGGTTGGAGAAAGTCAAAACAGACAGTGATGTAATGCTGATGATGCATGGGTCAGATGAAATTGTGTTAACAGTTGTAATTTCCTAGATTGAATATCGTTAATCATTATTGTACGCGAAAACCCTAATGTAATTTCCTATATTGAATTTCTTAAATTGTGTTAACAGTTTTATTAACGGAAAACCCTAATGTTTACAACACAAATATTGAAAAGATTTATTGTATTACAAAATTTATGTGGTCGAGCCAGACGCCCGATTCAGACAGTTTTTGCGATTGTGTCCGACCTGACGGCATAAACCACACTTTCTTTCCAACCTGTCAAGATCGTCCATTTCTGTTGTGATGCGCCTGCTTTTGGGACGACCCTTCTTGTTCCTTCGCATTTGGTCATTGTGCCAAACTATATCGCCGTTGTATTCAGGCCAATAGTCTGGTTTTGCCACCAAAGGAAAGTTGTTGTTGTAAACAGTGAGCAACGTTTCAGATTTATAAACGTTTGAGAGCAGTTGAAGCGCGTCTTGATGGGTATGAGCACAAGCGGCAATGACATGAGAGCAAGGCATACGAAATGCTTGAAACCTGCCACAATCGCACCATTGAGAAGGTAAAATGACCCTGTATTCTTGTCTTGCCAGGCCTTCATTGTGGTCGATTGTCTCTTTCACAATGAAGTTGTGGCTGTGTCGGTCAAACCGTGTAACCATGTGAGTGTTGGCTTTAGCACTTTCAGCCTTAATGTATTTCATACAGCTTTCACTCCATAGTTGTCCTGATTGCAAGACCGCATACCATATTTCACCTCTTTTGGCAAATAACGCAGCCATCCTAAAATACGTGGATTTCACCAAGGCAGTGATTGGGAGGTTTCATATGCCCTTGAATACCCCATTCATTGATTCAATAAGATTTGTTGTCATATGCCCCCATCTTTGGCCATTGTCGTATGACCTAGTCCACTTTTCGACCGGTATATTGTCGATCCACGTACCGGCTTCTGGGTTAGACAAACGGATCTCGTTGCGGTAATATTTGAATGTGGGCTGTGTCAGTGCGTATCCCACATTCATCACCGCTTTCCTCAATGTTTTTTCCTTGACCTCCCTCGAGAAATTCTGGACGATATGCCTGACGCAATAGACATGCGTAGAAGGAGGGTCATGCCAACCATTTGCTGGATTATTATAGGCACTTTCAATTGAGGCATGTCTGTCCGAGATCAAACAGAGATCTGGTTGAGGAGCCACGTGTGTACGAAGATTTTTCAGGAAAAAGCTCCAAGCACCACCGGTCTCCCCCTCGACAAGGGCAAATGCAACAGGGAAAATGTTATTGTTGCCATCTTGTGCAACTGCCATCAATAGCGTGCCTTTGTACTTCCCATACAACCAAGTCCCGTCAATTTGTAGAATTGGTTTGCATGATGCAAACCCTGTGATGCATGGTTGAAATGCCTAAAACACGCGACTGAATATTCCGTTGCCATGCAGTAGACTACCATCTTGGGCGTATGCTGGCAATGTTTCCAGAACATAAACACTACCTGGAGAATATGTCTTGAGTGCATTTAGGTAGCAGGGAAGTTCTCGGTATGACTCCTCCCAGTTTCCGTACACCCTTTCAATCGCCTTAGTCTTTGCTAACCACGCCTTACGGTAAGACGGAGTGTAGTTAAAAACCGTGGTGATGTGGGAGATGATTGTTTTCACGTTCAAAGAAGGGTCGTTGCTGACCAGGGGTAGGATTTCTTGACAGATTAGATCATGGTTGAGTTTTCGGTGGTCTTGTGATTGAGTGGAACTTACACAAGTATGGGTAGTCATGGAACCTATGACCCAGCAGTCACCCCTTAGTCTGTATGATGCGGTCAGCTTGAACATACAGTCAGGGTGGACACACTTGATCTTGTACCTTTCCGGGTTTACACGATCCACCTTATAATCAACCGAGTTGAGCATGTGAAATTTTTTGATGGCCCTTATGCATTCCTCTCTATTACGAAACTTGTCCTTCTCTTTTAAATTTTCATCCGACTGCATATACGGTTGGAAAAACAAGTCAGTAGAAGGTTCATCTCCGCCCATGTTGAAGTTTGTCATGTGCGTAGGTGGTGTGTAGATTTTGTCAGTAGGAATACTTGGGATGCCATCATCGTCAGAATCGTTGTTCACCATTTCATCAAACTCTAACTCGTTATCTTCTTCTTCATCATCAACTGCATCCACCTCATCTTGTTCATTCTCCAAAGGATCAACCTCCTGTGTCACCAGAGGCTCTACCTCCTGTGTCACCGGAGGCTCTTGAAGCAAAACGTACAACTCAATAGAGTCGTTTCCAGAATAGACATGGCTGGAAATCATGTTCTGGAGATCCTCGTCATCTTGAACTTCAACCTTATAAAAAATAAATTGGTTGTTTCCAAAAAAGACTGGACTCTGATAAAATATCTGGGATACTGGGCCTCGTTCAAGTTTGGCCTCCAATCTTTTCTTAAAGTACGAGAAATTTGCTTTCCCATTTAAGAGAAATCGAACGTTGTCGGTGTTTCTAAACAAAAACCCAACTGTGGGAAACATGTATGTCTCACCGTTGAAATGTGCTTTGATAACAAATTGTGGTGAAGAGGCCATTGTGTAGAATTGTTTTAAGGTTTGAAGGTTGGAATGTTTGAGGTTTATTGATTGTATGAAGGTATGAATGCTGGAATGTTTGAAGGTTTGATGACTGATTCAAAGGTTGGAAGATTTTACAGATTATGTAAATGAATGTTATGTTCAACGTAAGGCAAAAAATTTCAATTAAGTAAGGGATGCAACCCCCCAAGGCTGCCAATAATATTACATGCAATAATGAAACCCCATAGCCTGCCACCTATCCTGGCCCTATTCTGCATGCAACAAAGAATGGAATCCCAAAGGCTGTCACGTAGCCTGAGCCTATGCTGTAAGAAGTGACACCTCTTATTCGCCAAATGGGGTGGCGACACCATTCATTTTTGTACTCTTTTGCCAAGTGAGATGGCGCCTACCTTACTGTCCAATCGTGATACATGCATGGGCTTATGAAGCCACCTAGCCTGCCACCTATCCTGGCCCTATTCTGCACACATAAATGTTTTGTGTAAGACTCCACCCATCAACTCCAATGGCCTTGCATGCAACAAAGAAAGGAATCCCAAAGGCTGTCACGTAGCCTGAGCCTATGCTGTAAGAAGTGACACCTCTTATTCGCCAAATGGGGTGGCGACACCATTCATTTTTGTACTCTTTCGCCAAGTGAGATGGCGCCTCCCTTACTGTCCAATCGTGATACATGCATGGGCTGCCACCTAGCCTGCAAGAGTGACACCTTACATTTTTTGTAAATGCATGCATGCATATGTGTAACACCCTAAGCATGCAAATGTGACACTTCGCAGGCATGCAAGCACAAGCAACCACTACATCAAACTTATTTGCCTATAAATACATACCTTATGAAACATCTCTCACACCCACACAACTCTCACTCTCTGCTACGAAATATTTCTTAAGTCTATCATACTCTCTATTTCTTACTAAGTCTTTCATACTCTCAAGCATTCTGAATAATGGCTCTTCTAACAATGGGCGATACTCACAGAGGCACAAGGGAAAACATTGCTGCATTTGTAAGTCTCTTCTTTGGTTATACATTTTTCATACTTCAAATAACGTGTTGTTCATCTTAATTAATCTTACACTTGTTTAATTATGATCTCAGGATACAAAAAGATTCAGAATACATTCGCACAACTACCTGGCTCCCGACCCATTTATCGTCCCTTATCTGGAATATGCAGGTTTTGGACATGTAATAAAGATCTCCAACTGCACCATTGACTCAAAATTCATTCTTGCAATGTTGGAGAGGTGGAGACCGGAGACCCATACATTTCACCTACCAATAGGTGAATGTACCATCACTCTCGAGGATGTGTACATGCTACTGGGCCTCCCTATCGACGGTAAGGCGGTGAACGGGTCAGTTCAACAACCCAACTCACAGTGTGAAGAACTGTTGGGTAGGGATATGGTAGAAGGTGGTGGAGCAAGAGGGCAGGGAATACTACTCACTGACCTGAAACGGCATTATGCAAGTATGGAATTAAATGAAAATTCCTCAGAGAATGACCGAGTAGTAAAAGCCAGAACGTATCTTATGATACTTTTTGGTACATTTTTATTTCCCGAAAGTACGGGAAATAGTGTAAATTTCATGTACTTACATTTACTAACAAATTTTGAAAAAACTAGAAAATATAGTTGGGGTTCTGCAGTATTAGCCCACCTGTACAGTTCCTTGTGCAAAAACGCAGTCAAGGAAAAATGTACATTTTATGGGTGCGCATTTTTACTACAAGCCTGGGGTTGGTGGAGGATGGAGTCCTTAAACCCCATCAACAATAACACTTTTGGTTTCCCGTACGCAACAAAGTAAGTCATTAAGTTATAGCATTTATAACTATTCTGCTCTTTCCAAAATATATGCTAAAAATAACATGTTTCTCATTTCCTTTAGGTACTGCGTGAGGGGTATGGATTACGGCAAGAATCCAAGATTCAATGTCGCACTCTAACGGAATCTGTTGGATCACTTAGGCCCAGATGACGTACGTCGTAGCTTTTCACTTTTGTTAATTTTAATTATTTATACATTAATTTTGCGCTAACCTGATTTAAATTTTATCGCAGTTCGTCTGGAGACCATATTTGGGTTTGGGCCATTCTCCAAACCCAGAGGATGCAGCAACTTGGACTGCAAAGACTGCACTCATTCGGTTCAACATTGTGGAGATGCACCACAGCGACCGTGTGAAGATGCAGTTCGGAATGCATCAAGAGATACCAAGTGATCCAACAGATTTGTCCCCCTGGCATCTAAAAAGGGTCGATGCCCAGTGGGGTCTTACCAACTGGAAAGACTTTGCTCCGGAATGGTGTAAAATGTGGCAAAGGCGTCACCGCTACATCTTGCAATCCCCGGTTTTCCTTACTCAAGGTAACATGCGACACACTGATCAATATATGTCGTGGTACAGGTCGGTTAGTAACCCAGAAATGCACGTGTCTCATCCGAGGTACTTGGTTGACCCACACACACAATGGGCACAACCCTCGATTCCCCATCAACAAACCCAAAATCCATCAACCTCAAACCAACCCCCAAGAAGAAACAGACCAACAAACACACAACCACATTCCCCACCACAACACAACTACAATAAAATGTCGTACTACCAACCACAATCACCACCAAACTACCAATACCCGGATATGCCTCAAACCCAACCACAATACCAACCCCAATACCAGCACACCCACATACCCCAGACACAATTTCAGTCTTCCACATATCCCAATATAGCGCCCTTAACATCCAGCCTTAGCCCTGATATGGGAATGTCAGAAGATTATGACCAAGCCGACCAAACCTACCATCAACCACCATATCACCAAACAACCCAACATCCACAATACCAAACACCCCAAGATCCATTTCCTTTCTACCCCCCATACTCAGACGACCAATGCTACCGACCAACCATGGAACCCCACCCACCGCCAACACGACCAAACTTTGAGGGTATGGGTAACCGACTGTACCAGAGCGGATCTTCGAGATATGGAGATCTTATTGATTTTATGGATTCGGATCGCATTGACTTCGCTGGGCCATCGACCTTGCCGCAGTAGGAAACGCGACGGCACCCAGCAAGAGAAAGGCGAGGACGGGGATGCGGAACCGGGGGTCATTACCGGGTTCCGGGGGATCACTGATGTATCTTTTTTTTTCCCAGTATTTTTTGTATCCATTTTTTTTACTGTTCTTTTAATGTAAAACAGTTGAATGTAATTATTTTTTTTAAATAAAAAATCCATTTTGTTGATCTCTGTCTAATAGGCAACGCACAGGAAAGAAAATAAAAAAAAAAATTTTACCCTAATTTTGTACATAGGCGCCATCTCACTTGGCTTAGGGCATGCCCTAAGCACTTAGGCGCCAAGTGAGATGGCGCCTCCCTTAAAAAAGGAGGTGCATGCGCCAATTGAGATGGCTCCTCCTTTGTGGAGCCATCTCAAACATGGTTATTTGCGTAATTTTTTCCGAAACCCGGTTATTTACGAAATATTTTTTTAATACATGGTTATTAATAAAAAAAATTCAAATTTTGGGGTACAACATCTGCCCCCGTTCAATCTTCTTAAGCCTGAAGAGTTAGATTGGCGGATCCGCCATTCGTGACTTGAAGGTGAAAGATGATTGAACACTAGAGTGCCCAAAAATTTTCACTTGATAATGCGGTTGATTGCATCGGGAATGGGCTTAATGATGCCATTTGGGATGTCTGTTGGTGGAGACTGGAAGAAGTATTAGAATAAATCTTTGGTCGATTTATGCTGAAACCGTAGATGTCTCTTGCCTGTTTTTAACTGGGAGAGATAAATTTGATCCAGAAGAGGACTTGCTTGATGATATATTTCTTCCTGCAAGGAAGGGGGGTTAGTTGCATGCAGATGTATGCATGGTGTAATTATGTTCTCAAAATAAATGAGATTATGCTATATGCATTTGTTATGTATGTGATATGATGTATGAATGTGAAACACTAAAGTGTATCTTTGTCTGAAAATGAAACCCTGACAAATTGCTGGGGAGTTTTGGGAAATTAAATCCTGGATTACTATTGGAGATGAAGAGTATGTGTATCTTCGAACTTTGTTCAGAGTGCTTCATGTTGGGAATTTCTGATTTTTGAAGAGAACTCCACTGGAGAATAATGATTTTGGCTCTTTATTTTGAGGAAACTCTGCGGAGAGTGTTGATTTTCTACTTGGGGGAAAGAGCTCAGGATTTCTAGTCGTCCGTTTCTCTAGTGGAGAATTATCTCTTGAAATTTAGTTTTGATCTGGTTGGATTCCAGGTTTCACACCAACTTACTAGGGATAGTGGCAAACTTTACTAGGGAAGAGGAGTTTTGTTAGTGATTGAAGTAGTTAAACTAGTATCTGGTCGGATCCAGGCTTTGTAGTAATTTGAACTTGAGGTTAACTGATATCCTTGTCAGGTCCAGGTTTCAACAATTGGAGAAGTTGAACTATTATCTGGTCGGGTCTAGGCTTTAGTAACTTGAATTTGAGATTAACTGTTATCTGGTCGGGTCTAGGTTTCACAATAAATTGAGGATAGGATGAAGTTGAACTAACATCTGGCCGGGTTTAGGATTTAGTAACTTTAATTTGAAATTAATTGTTATCTGGTCAGGTACAGTATTCACAGTAGGATGAAGTTGAACTAGCATCTGGTTGGGTTCAGGCTTCATAGTAATTTGAACTGTTATCTGGCTGGGTTCTAGTTTCAGTAACTGGAGAAGTTAAACTATTATCTGGTTGGGTCCAGACTTTAGTAACTTGAAATTAGGATTAACTGTTATTTGGTCGGGTCCATGCTCTAGTAATGATTTGAGGAAGTTAAACTGCTATCTGGTCGGATCCAGGCTTTAGTAACTTACAATTGAGATTAACTGTTATCTGGTCGGGTCCAGGTTTCAGTAGCAACTCAAATTGTTCTCTGGTCGGGTCCAGTCTTCACAGTAAATTGAGAGTAGGATGAAGTTGAACTAACATTTGGTCGGGTCCAGGATGCATAGTAACTTGTTTGGATATGAATGAAATTAAACTATTATCTCATTAGATCCAGGCTTCATAGTAACTTGCTTGGATAGGGATAACTCTGTTGAGGATTAAGGGGTTTTGCCCATTTGACTTGTAATAGTCTGAGAGGTAGAGTCGAACTGGGGAATTTTCCATTTGTTGGGGAAATAAACCTTGTTAAAGAGAATATTTATGACCTGTGGGAGAGGTGTATCTTTCCATGAGGTTTCTTTTTAAGACCAACTCAGCTAGGGAGACGGTTTTCAAGAGATTGGAACTCTAGCTAGGAAGTGCGTGAATCCAACTCTGTGGGGATAACATTATTGAAATAAATCTGTGGGGATATCTCAAATGCATTTAAGGAGATGCTTGTCACTGTTTTTAAGCATACATTTTCTAAAATTTTAACCATGTTCATATGCATATGTTCATTCAATTTTAGTCATTGGACACTTTTGCACTCAAAACAAGAAAAAAAACAAAAAGTTTTCACTTCAAAGTATATTTGTATTGATATTTTTCCCATGAATAGACGTTTTTGTACAAAGAGACATAGATCCTAGTAAGAGGAAATTATCGAAAGAATGAAAGGAATACAAAACAAAAATAACAGCCATGTGGAAGTGATCTCATTGTGTTCCAACTCCACTATTGCCCTTATGTCCTCGAACATCATCCCTTGTCGTTGAAAGAAGTTGATTGGATTGATATTAGACCATTTGAACTTGGACTTTGGTGATAAAGTTGGCTGTAAAGATCCCACTGGACATTGTCATACACTTTAATCCTTAAATTTTGCCATGACCTCCCTTTCGGGTTTTCAGCCCACCAGGATACCCATTTTTGCCGAAATCGCCCTTTCAGGTTTTGGACTTACCGGGTGTACAATATTTTGCATATATCCCTAAATTTTGGCCGAACCTTTTGGTTTTCCGGGATGCCCTTATTTTTTCCTAGGTGTGTCAACCTAGCGCGTCATTTTATGCATAGTATTTTTTGACTATGTTCGCGTTCACAGGATGTGGGAAGTCCTCGCCGCCCATAGTAGTCAGCACCATGGCACCACCAGAAAATACTTTCTTTACAATAAATGGTCCTTCGTAAGTGGGAGTCCATTTGCCCTTGGGGTCTCCTTGGGGAGAATGATGTGCTTTATTACCAAGTCGCCAATCTGATATACTTGAGGCTTGATCTTCTTGTTGAACTCCTTAATCATACGCTTTTGATACATTTGTCCATGACAAACAACAACCAGTTTTTTCTCGTCGATCAAGTTCAACTGATCCAACCTAGTCTGAATCCGTTCGTCCTCGCCTAGGTCTTCCTCTTTCATAATCCTTAGGGAAGGAATCATAACTTTGACAAGCAAGACAACTTCCATGCCATAGACCAAAGAGAAAGGAGTCGCCCCAGTTGACGTTCGGGCTGAAGTACGGTAGCCATTAAGAGAAAACAGAAGCATCTCATGCCAGTCTCTGTAGGTTACTACCATCTTTTGCACAATCTTCTTGATATTTTTATTGGCAGCTTCCACTACGCCGTTCATGTTGGGTCTGTACGGAGAAGAATTGTGATGCTTGATTTTGAACTGAGTACAAAGTTCTATAATCATAGTATTGTTGAGGTTGGTTCCATTGTCAGTGATGATCCTTTCGGGGATACCGTAACCGCATATGAGGTTATGCTTGATAAACCTGGCTACAACGTTCTTGGTAATTGAGGCATATGAGGTGGCTTCGACCCACTTGGTAAAATAATCAATGGCAACAAGGATGAAATAATATCCATTGGAAGCCGTAGGTTTGATCTCTCCAATCATGTCAATGCCCCACGTTGCAAACGGCCATGGAGCGGTCATGTCATTCAGAGTTAACACAAGCTCCTTGTAAGGAATAAGGTTAGGATGCTTAGTGTCCCATTCTCCTTTCACTTGACTGATTACTAGAGCAGAATCTCTAAATACGTTCAAGAACTTGATCCTTAAGTCAACGCCAGCCTTTACACCTAAGATACACGCTTCGTATTCAGCCATGTTGTTCGTACAATTGAAGTATAATCTAGTAGTGAAAGGAGTATGGCAACCCTCAGGAGAAATAATCACAGCACCAATTCCATTACACAAAGCGTTGGAAGCCCCATCGAAAACCATAGTCCATCGGGATCCTTGTTCAGGACCGTCATATGATCCAAGTTCTTCACAGTCAGTCACTAGTATAATATTCTCATCCGGGAAGTCAAAGTTCATATACTTGTAATAATTAACAGCTTGATGGGCCAAATGATCTGCCAATACACTTCCTTTGATGGCCTTTTGTATGGTATACTGGATGTCATATTCGGTCAAAATCATTTGCCATATAGCTATTCGTCCATAGAGAGCTAGCTTCTCGAAGATGTACTTGATAGGGTCCATCTTGGAAATCAATAAAGTGGTGTGAGTCAACATATACTGTCTTAGCCGGCTAGTAGCCCATTCCAGAGCGCAGCAAGTTTTCTCGAGCTGTGGATATCTGGTTTCACAGTCGGTAAACTTTTTGCTTATGTAGTATATTGCATGCTCTTTTCGGCCAGACTCGTCATGTTGATCCAACACACACCCCATGGAACTCTCTAATACAGTCAAGTACATGATCAAGGGTCTTCTTTCAACTGGAGGCATCAAGATATGAGGTTCTTGTAAATATTCCTTGATCTTGTCAAAGGAAACTTGGAAGTCATCATTCCAATTGACTACTTGATCTTTCTTCAAGAGTTTGAAGATTAGCTCACAAGTAGCAGTTAGATGAGATATGAAGCGGGAAATATAGTTAAGTCGACCTAAGAAGCCTCTGACTTCCTTCTCAGAATGGGGAACTGGAATTTCTTGAATAGCTTTGACCTTTAAAGGATCCAATTTAATACCTCTGCCATTGACAATAAAACCTAGGAGCTTTCCAGATCTTACCCCAAAGGTGCACTTGTTAGGATTTAGCCTTATCTTGTACTTCTTCAACCTCTCAAACAGCTTGTGTAGGTGATCAAGGTGCTCTTCTTCAGTTTGTGACCTTGAAATCATATCATCCATATATACTTATATTTCATGATGGATCATATCATGAAATAAATCTACCATAGCTCTTTGATATGTTGCCCCTGCATTCTTTAATCCGAACGGCATTACTTTGTAGCAAAAGGTTCCCCATTGTGTAACAGAGGTGGTTTTCTCCATATCTTTGGGAGCCATCTTGATTTGGTTGTAGCTATAAAATCCATCCATAAAGGAGAAGACTTTATGTTGAGTGGTGTTGTCAACCAAGACATCAATATGAGGTAGAGGGAAATCATCTTTGGGGCTTGCCCTATTTAAATCCCTATAGTATAAACACATACGAACCTTCTCGTTTTTCTTCGGTACGGGGACCATGTTTGCAACCCATTAAGGATAAGATATCACATCCAGGTACCCTGCATCGAATTTCTTCATGACTTCCGCTTTTATCTTTTCAGACATGCCAGGCCGCATCCGACGAATCTTTTGTTTGACAGAAGGGCAATCTTCCTTTGTCGGTAGACGATGAACCACAATGTCATTATCCAACCCTGGCATGTCTTCATACGACCAAGCAAACACTTCAACATAGTTATGTAGCATCTGAACCAAACCTCTCTTGATACCATCTACTAAGTTGGTTCTGATCTTGACCTCTTTCTTGTCTGTCTCGGTACCTAAGTTTATAACTTCGACTGGCTCTTCATGAGGTTGAATAGCTTTTCACTCTTGCATTAGAAGTCTGACTAGTTCCCCTGGTATTTCATAATCTTTCTTGCCTTCATCTTTGGCTTGATTAATTGGATGTTCAAAGTCATAACTGGAAATAGTAGAGTTGTTGGCAATAAAATCCGGAGTGGATGAGAATCTGCAAGTGTGTGTGTGTGTGTGTGTGTGTGTGTGTGTGTGTGCATGTAAGATACATGGCTATTTGAAAAATGTAATAAAGAAAAAGACAGACAATGAGCATAAAATTTGAATGCAAAGGTCCAATGTTTTTTCATTAAATGATCATATGATAAATGAACATGAACAAAACCCTTAACAAATGGACCATGGTGCACCGGGCAAGGCACCTGGCTTAAAAATCATTGTTTGGAATTAAAATTACAGACAAAAGTTCTTGAATTGATAGAAAACAGTAAATAGTAATTACTCCTCAATGAAGGAGATGAGAGTGAAATCCTTTGCATGCCAGTTGTTGAGCTTTTCTCCGACAGTAGGGTAGATCCATTCTTTAAAAGCGCATTCATCATAAGAGTCTTCCACAATGTTTACTTCATTATTTCTGATTCGGAGAGGTGGCTTTCCCATGCGAGCGCACCTAACTTATTTTTGAGCTTTGATGGTGAAACCCAAACCAAATTTGCCTGCTTTAAACAGAATGTCGGGGAGTTGTCCCCAGATAGTACAACTTCCATCTTCGACCACGGCACAGGCATCTTTAAGTGAAACCATTCTTGGAACAACTTCATTAGCTTTTGATATGTCAGAGGAGATTTTGGTGGAGGCAACCATAGGAGGAACAACTTCGAAAGCCTGGCATGGAGTTTCAATGAACTCGTCATCCATTTCCAAATACTTGAAGGAATTTAGGTGGCTTGTCATAAATTCTTCTTCACCACAAACAATAATGATCTTCCTTTTGACTGGATATTTTAACTTTTGATGAAGGGTGGATGTTATTGCCCCTGCCCCATGATTCTAAGGGCGCCCAAGCAAACAAGAGTAGGCGGGACGTATGTCCATTATATAAAAAATGGAGTTAAAAATTTTTGATCCCACTTTAATGGGGAGACCCATCTCTCCATGAACCATCCTTCTAGACCCATCGAAAGCCCTTACAACTATATCGCTTGGTTTCAACACCAGGCCTTCACAATCTAGTCGGTCCAAAGCACCTTTGTGTAGAACATTTAGGGAGAAACCGGTATCAACCAGGACACGTGCCAGGGCAGTTCCCTTGCATTCAATAGAGACATGCAAGACCTTGTTATGATTCCTTCCAACTGGTGTCAAGTCAGTGTCAAAGAGACCTAACCCGTTGTCAGCCGTTAAACTCGCCACACAATTCTCGAACTGGTCAACTGTAGTTTCTTAGGGAACATGAGCTTTCTTCAAGAACTTGATTAAAGCTTGGGCATGAGCATTAGAACATAGTAGTAATGACATAATGGAGATTTTGGAGGGGTTTTCCCCAGTTGTTCGACTTTTTTAAAATCGCTCTTCTTTATAATTTTCAGTATTTCCTCCATCTCTTGAGTGGAGGGCTCTTCAGCATCAACATCTTTGGCAGGTGCCTCTATCTCAGCAGGCTCACTTACTTTTTCTTTGCCTCTAGTGTTGTCATTAGGCTTGTTATTGGTTATGTGGATAGGAGTTGCTGTAGTATTTGAAGGTGATATGTCATGGAAGAAGATCCTCCTCGTTCTTGTTACCTTACTAGAACCTGCAATATTTGTAACATCATTGGTCTTGTCTTCTTTAATCTATGAATCTTGCTTTATTCCATGATAGTAAACTTCGGCACCATAGTTTCATGGAACCGCTTTGTCGTAGGAGTAAGGAATCGGCCCAGGGGAAGTGATTATTAAAGGAGAAATTGTTGATTCATTTGAAATCCTAATAGGACCCTTTGAGGAGATCCTAGGAGGCTTGTTGGAGATTGTTATTATGGAAAGGTCTTCAGCTTTGTTGGTCAAACTCTTGATGGTAGGAATTTTTTCAAACAGGATCTCATGACTATCTATCAGGCGTTGAACACCTTCTTTCAGCCACTTGCATCCATTTATTTGTTCAGCACATCAATCACAGTTGTTGTACCCCAAAATTTGCCCTCCCATATTCATCAAGAATTGTCAAAGTCAAGGTCACAAAATTCCCCCAGGGTTGTGCAGCTCAACTGTCTCCTATACAGTCAAAACTAGGGTTTGAGTTCTGGTCAAGCAAATGAACTTTTCAAAGGCCCAATCAAGTCTCATGTGCCTACAAAGATGGTCAAGTGTCTTCATATCAATTTTCAAGGCATTCAGCTCAAAATTGCACTGTCAAAACCCTAGATTGCACTACAGTCAACTGTAGGGGCAAAATGGTCATTTGGCAGTCAAAAGTTCAAATTTTTGGTCAACATATCATTTTGAAGCCACAAACATCATTTGATCAATGCTTGATCATGATTCTCAAAATTTGGCCCAGAAATCATCAAAGATGCAAAAGTTGCTATATTTGGACAGCTGAAAAAGTCAACTGAAATTGACCAGGGCATAACTTTCACATGGATTATCAGAAAAATTCCATCCAAAGCTCATTTTGAAGAGAAAGACATTTCCTACATTTCATCTTCATGTTCCAAGTCCAAGAAATGCTCTCACAAAAAGTTATCAATTTCAACATTATAGGTCATTTTCAAAAGTCAACAAAAAGTGACTTTAAGTCAAAGGCCATAACTTGAGATGGGTAAATCAAAATGACATGGGACCAAAGGCATTGGTTAAAGGACTCAAAGACCTTTCCAAAATGTCCAAGAACATGTGAAAAGCTTAAAAATTGACCAAGTTATGCCTTGTGGAAGTTGGGAAATTTTTAGGAATTTTGGAAAGTCAACATTGATGCAAAAGGCCTAAAAATGCAAATGGGCCCAATTTTCTTCCAAGTTTCTTCATGCCAAGCCTATGCACGACCATTAGGCCCAAGGGGAAGTATTCTCATATTTTTTAATTATTTATTTGAATTAATATTAATTTATATTCATTTAAATCATTTTAATTCATGAAAAATATAAACCTTAACCTAAAAAATCTTTTTATGCATGCTTTGGACTCTATAACTCGTGCACATGTTAATAGGGAAGGATTGGATGCTAATTGATCAGATTTGGCACAAAAAACCATGAAAAAATATTCAAAAAGATCCTTAAGCAAATCAAATCTCCAAATAATGAATTCATGAGATTTTGTTGGTTTTTGTTGACCTAGATCACTCCCTATATGATCAGAATGAAGACCTAAAGCATCAAAGACGAGAAGCTGCGCATAACACACCTTTGGCATATTGAAAATTTCACAAAAAAACTCAAAACTGAAAAGTGCATTAGAGATCAATTCAAGCTTCAACCTTGATTCCATTCGCATCCTGAGACATTCTTGAACCTTTCTCAATCAATAACAACAACCAAAAGGCCTTGAACTGGTAGCTCTAAATCAAACTGAACCAAGAAAATATTGAAATTGCATAGCACGATTTAAACATCCTCTTGCATTTTTCTTTGTGGATTATTGTTTGTCATGATGTTTCTGTGCTAACCAATATGTTTAATTGAGTTTTCGTGCCATATCTATGCTTTCGCCATTGTCAAAAAACTAGGGTTTGCAGGTTTCAGATTTGGGGGTTTCTGACTAAGAAAAAATCACGATCCCAGACCCATGCCAATGGCTTAAGCAGGTTGAGACGAAGCAACCTGGACCCTCGCGAACAATTTATGAAGCACAGGGTGCTAATCGCTATTTTCCCATAGGCATCTTTAAACCACGCTGAAAAAACCGTTCCCCTTGAGTTTTGTTTTACAGGGTGGGGAAGGAGACGAAGACGTGTCCATCAACCATTGGACAGTTTGAAATTCGCGCGAAATTCCAAAACAGCTAACGCGTTATTATTATATTCTTTATTGTTTATTATATATTAATTGAAGTGCATGTGGTTCAGTGGTAACGCGCTATGTTTGTAACCCCAAAGACCTGGGTTCAAGCCCCAGGTCTTGCATATTTGCCATATTATTTTTCATAAAAAATTCTTATGCAGCGTTAACATGAAAGACCACCATATTCCATCAGCATCCTATTGAACACGCGTCCAGCTGCTTACAAATCAAGGGTCTAGGATGGATGAGCACATAAACCCTGGTCAAACGCATTGCATGGGATTCAAAAAGTCAACCAACGACCAAGCTTATTGGGCCAGATTACCAGGCCTTACCTCCTTATTTGGGGCATCACCCCACCCTGGTTTGTATTTTTTTTATTTTTCTTCTTACATTTATTTTTATTGTATTATTTATTTTTATTGCTATCAATTAATTTATTTTTTCTATAAAATATAAAAACACTAAAAATCAGAAAATAATATTTATCTTATAATAATTATTTTCATGAATAAATTAAAATGTAGATTATTTAGTGTAATTAGGTTTTCAACTTTAAATCCTTTTTAATAAAAATCCAAAAAAAATGTAGAATTAGGTTAATTGCTATTTTTTATTTCTTTTAATATTTTCCCTTTTTCCACAATAATAATTATTATTTATTTATTTATTTTATAACTAAAATTGTACATAAATGAATTAGGTTAATTTAGGTCATATTTTAATTCTTTCTTAATAAATAAAAAATATTAGAATTAGGGTTTGCCGTTTAATTTAATTTTAATTAATTCTCCTTTTTTCTCATTAAATCTAAAAAATACAAAATACCAAAAAAAAACATTTAATCATTTAATTTTTAATTCTCATTAACTTTTGATTATTTGCAAAAAGGGGTCCAACGCCCTGGTTTCGTTTCAATTATTTAATTTGCGCATTTATCTTGTGCCGTGTAATTATAATTTTGTAAATATCCCAAAGCCATGTAATTTAAATTCCTCGCACTTTTATTTCTTTGCTTTATTTATTTTCCGCTAAATCGGGTCCGGTTTAATTTTGGCGATGTGGACCCGCGCCATTTGTAATAGTTTAGCTTTATTTCCTCGCAATTTATAACTGTTAATCAAGCATGAAAGGATGAATGTCTAATTAAAATCAAGCGTAGAACACGACAAACATGACAAGACAAATAACTGAAAATGACACACAAATCACACACCACCCCTAGGGTACGCCTCACTGTTGCCTTCGAAAGGTGATCGTCGAGTAGAGGATGTCTTAGTAAGTCCTCATGATCCAGGAACCTGGCATGAGGGTAGCTTCTAAGGTGTCTTCCCATTGCTCTGGTGATCACCATGTCCTGAATATCGAATTGACCCGAACACCTCCAACGGTGGTGCTACCTACCTCTCAATGGTGGGATGGCACTACTTTAAAGGACATCTACACAGACGAATTCCTTAGGGTAGGTAGGTTCTCAAGGATACTTGCTCTAATTTCAAAACAAACTCAAAAAGACTTTTCACACTGACACGTTTCCAAAAGCTTTCAAAGCAAACTTTTCAAACACTCTGACGTATGAGTCGATCTGAAATTTTTCAAAAGAAACTTTTTAAAACCCACAATTGAAAAGCACGCAAAACAATTTTGAAAACACATTGAGCAAGTATCTAAGAGCCCATGGATAACCATGGATAGAAAGGGTGCTAACACCTTCCCTTTCTATAACCTACCTCCCGAACCGAGAGCAATCTCTTAAAAGGAATTTTTCTGTGCTTTTGTCCTTTCCTATTGGAGAAAATAAAAGACGGTGGCGACTCTTGCTTCCGCGACATTTCGCGAACCAGCGTTAAAACAGTCAGTTCCAGATCCACCGATCACAACAGTCTTTTAAGCAGCCAGGGAATACCCCAACTCTCAGCAAATTTCCCTTCACAATAGTCAATGGAGTAGTCAAATCCTCAACGGAGGAAACAAAACTAGTGTCATCAATCACATTGACACCTTTGCCATGGTTCGGCATTAGTGCAGTTATCACATTTGGAGTTGTAGGTGGATCAAACTTAATAGTTTTGTTGTCTATTAGGTGTTAAATCTTATTCTTCAAAGCCCAACATTGATCAGTTTCATGCCCAGGGCTTTTGGAATGATATGCGCACTTCACATTTGAATTGTACTTCGGTGATGTAATATTTGGATTTGATGGCGGATCATGCAATGTCACTAAGTTAACCTTCAATAGATGTTGCAAGGCTTGGGACAGTGACATGCTAATCCTTGTGAACTATCTTCGAGTAATTTTAGATTGTTGATGGTTGGATGATTTACTTTGAGTAGATGGAGGGTTGGAGATTAAAACAACATTAACATATGGACGGTGATCCTTCTTGGTATGGGCCCTTGATCCATAAACAGCATTGGCTTCTTTCTTGCTAACAAAGGGTTTGTTTATAGTGCTTAATGCAGAAGCAGATGCCATGGGAATTTTTCCACTCTTGATTCCACTATCGACCCTTTCACCAGTCAGAATTAACTCAGTGAAACCAGAATATGAGCTACCAATTAGCAAGTTAGAATATGGTCCCGTCAGTGTTCCCATGAACATGTCCACCATCTCCCTATCAGTCAGTGGTGGTTGAACTCTACCAGCAAGATCCCTCCATTTTTGCGTGTACTCTTTAAACCCTTCATTAGTACCCATTGTCATTCCTTGAAGTTGAACTCTCGTTGGTGCTAAATCAGCGTTGTATTGATATTGATGATAAAAAGCAGTGGCCAGATCTTCCCATGTGTGAATGTGGGAACCCTCCAATTGGTAAAGCCATTCTAACTGAGTCCCAGCCAGGCTATCTTGGAAGAAATGGACCCAGAGCTTCTTGTCAATAGTATGTGGTTGTATCTTGCGGATGTAGGACCTTAGATGAAGTTTTGGGCACGAAACTCCGTCATACTTAGCAAAGACTGGTATTTTAAACTTATGGGGAATGACGACCCCAGGTACTAAGCCCAAATCACCAAAATATAAACCAGGTACGGCTTGAATTTCAACAGCTCTCAATCTATCCTCTAACTGCTTGTATTTATCCTCGGTCGGTGGGTACTGTTCATTAAAGTAGTCTTCATCCTTGGAATCTTGATCATTTGCACCCCCAGCATGGATGCTCCTTGCCTCTTCCACCCTATTCTCGTCTTCCTCGGATGACTCTTCAATTATTTGCATCTGACAGAATGAGCCTTTAAACATTTTCCCCATGTTGATGAGGGCCTTCTTCTTAGTCTTCTTTTTGGCTGCTAGCAGTGTCATCAGCTCTTGTTGTCCCTTGGCTAGACTCAGTAAGGTCTCTTGGAACTGGGAATTCTGTGCTTGCAAATCTTTCACGGTCTGCTTGATATCCATCTTACTGAAATAAACAGTAGAAATATGAGGAAACCTGTTGTGGAAAGCTTTCTTATGTTATGATGCATGAAATGCGTATGCAAATTATTTCAAGGACTTAGAATATTTAAATTTGTTTAGACAAAGAAGGAATGAACATTAATTGCATTAATAAGTTCAGATTGATTACAACATACCTCTTGGGATTACAATGGAGGAAGCAAAAATAATACAAAATAAACTCCAAAAAAACAACAAAAGAATCAGGCTTCCCATGAGCGCAACCTCTTTGGTGCAATATAGGCGTTCAAACTTTTCTCTTCATGAAGTTGTCTCGTAAGCTCCAAAACCTTCTTCTCACTTGTGTAGAACTGAGTTTCGAAGGTGTCTCGATCCCATTTGAGTTGAATCCAAGATCTTTACAACTCCTTTAAAGTAGTTGGCATGTCAGGATGGAGAATAGTGTAAGGAACATCCCCCTCGACAATAGGCTCCATGATGATAGGTAGGATGGCGGGGTAAGGCATCACGAGACTTTGAGCACGAGTTCGTACCCACTTAAGGTAAGGCTCAAGGGGGATGGAATTTTTATGTCAATCTCTTACTATCCACTTTTTTCACCATTCTCCAAGCTCGTATGAACCTTTGACGATAGCCTTGGTCGTCACCCTCGTAGTCGAATACCAAACCTTGAATGAGCGTTGTTGTACCCCAAAATTTGCCCTCCCATATTCATCAAGAATGGTCAAAGTCAAGGTCACAAAACTCCCCAAGGACTATGCAGCTCAACTGTCTCCTATACAGTCAAAACTAGGGTTTGAGTTCTGGTCAAGCAAATGAACTTTTCAAAGGCACAATCAAGTCTCATATGCTTACAAAGATGGTCAAGCATCCTCATGTCAAGTTTCAAGGCATTCAGCTCAAAATTGCACAGTCAAAACCCTAGATTGCACTACAGTCAACTGTAGGGGCAAAATGGTCATTTGACAGTCAAAAGTTCAAATTTTTGGTCAATATATCATTTTGAAGCCACAAACATCATTTGATCAATGCTTGATCATGATTCTCAAAATTTGGCTCAGAAATCATCAAAGATGCAAAAGTTGCTATATTTGGACAGCTGAAAAAGTCAACTGAAATTGACCAGGGCATAACTTTCACATGGATTATCAGAAAATTTCCATCCAAAGCTCATTTTGAAGAGAAAGACATTTCCTACAATTCATCTTCATGTTCCAAGTCCAAGAAATGCTCTCACAAAAAGTTATCAATTTCAACATTATAGGTCATTTTCAAAAGTCAACAAAAAGTGACTTTAAGTCAAAGGCCATAACTTGAGATTGGTAAATCAAAATGACATGGGACCAAAGGCATTGGTTAAAGGACTCAAAGACCTTTCCAAAATGTCCAAGAACATGTGGAAAGCTTAAAAATTGACCAAGTTATGCCTTGTGGAAGTTGGGAAATTTTTGGAAATTTTTGAAAGTCAACATTGATGCAAAAGGCCTAAAAATGCAAATGGGCCTACTTTTCTTCCAAGTTTCTTCATGCCAAGCCTATGCACGACCATTAGGCCCAAAGGGAAGTATTTTCATATTTTTTAATTATTTATTTGAATTTATATTAATTTATATTCATTTAAATCATTTTAATTCATGAAAAATATAACCTTAACCTAAACAAATCTTTTTATGCATGCTTTGAACTCTATAACTCGTGCACATGCTAATAGGGAAGGATTTGATGCTAATTGATCAGATTTGGTACAAGATACATGAGAAAAAGATATGAAAAAGATTTTCCAAAATCAAATATGTGAAATCATCAATGCTTGAGATTTTGTGTAGTTTTGTTAACCTAAACCATTCCATACAAATACTAGATGAGAACCCTAATGCTACGAGACTGCAAGCTGCGCATAATCAAGCTTTTGCATATTGAAAAATTCTCATAAAACTCAAATACTGAAATCAAGGTTGGAGGTCGATTCAAGCTTCAATCTTTATTCCATTAGCATCCTGAGACGTCCCTAAACGTTTCTCAATCAAAAACAACAAGTCAAACGCCTTGAAACGGTATCACAAAGTCAAACTGAACCAAGAAAATATTGAAATCGCATAGCATGATTTAGACATCTTTTTGCATTTTTGTTTGTATATTCATGCTTCTTATGAAGTTTGTGAACTAACCATCATAATTAATTGGATTTTTGTGGCATAAACATGAATCTACCATGCGCGTTTTCTAGGTTTTCAGGTTCTTAAATTTAGGGCTTTTGCAATACAGTGAAATTGTCCCTTTAAACCACCATGGCTGGACTCAGCATATCAAGACGAAGCAACCTGAACCCTCGCGATAAATTTATGGTCCATAGGGAGCTATTCGCTATTTTCTTGAATACCCCCTAACGCAACACTGTAAAAACCGTTGCCCTTTTGTTTTGTTTTACAGGGTGGGGAAGGAGACGAAGACGTGTCCATCAGCTATTGGTCCTTTTGAAATTCGCGCGTCTTTTACCAATTAGCATTATGTTCCATTTATTATATTTGCGTATTATTATATATTAAATGAAATGCATGTGGTTCAGTGGTAACGTGTTAGGCATGTGACCTCAAAGACCTGGGTTCAAGTCCCAGGTCTGGCAAACACTTAATGTTATTTTTCTATGATTGATCCTATGCAGCGCTCATGTCCCAGCATACTATGCATCCTCAAAAATCAGCCACACACGCGTCCAACATGATCAGATCAAAGGCTTAAATTAAGAGAACACGCTAGGGCCAAGTCAACACGTTAGCATCCAATTTGCAAAGTCAACGAGGGCCATGCTTATTGGGCCAGAATTCCCAGGCCTACACCTCCACTTTTGGGACAACACCCCACCCTGGTTTGAAATTTCATTTATTTCCCTTATATCTTTTTAATCCTTATTTTATTCATTTATTATTTTAATTCAGTAATTATTTTTTACCAAAATATAAAAATCAGAAAAAGACCAAAAAATAATATTTGTTTTATTATAATTATTTTATTAGCATGTAAATAAATTAATTTCAAATTAGGTTTAATTTATATTTTTTTCATAATAAAAATCCAACAAAATAGAATTAGGTTAATTGATATTTTTTTTTTATTCCTTTTAATATTTTCCTTTTTTTCAGAATAACAATATTATTTATTTATCATTTTATTTTCATAAATTAAAAATTGTACATAAGTTAATTTAGAGTTTAATTTAGGTTTCAATTTAATTTTTTTCATAATAAACCTAAAAAATATTAGAACTAGGGTTTAGTATTTTAATTTTAATTAATTCATTAACTTTAACTATTGTTTGTAAAAGGGTCCAACGCCCTAGTTTTGTTTTAATTATTTTCTTTTGCGCATTTACTTTATCGCTTATTATAATTTTGTATCTCTCCCAAGGCCATGTACATTTAAATTCCTCGCACTTTTATTTCTTCGCATTATTTATTTTCCGCTAAATCGGGTCCGGTTTATTTTGGCGATGTGGACCCGCGCCATTTGTAATAGTCTTAGATTTATTTTCCCGCAAAATATTTAACTGTTAATAAGCATGAAAGAATGTATGGCAATAATTAAAATCAAGCGTAGAACACGACAAACATGACAAGACAAATAAATGAAACATGACACACGATCCGCACACACCACCCCTAGGGTACGCCTCACTGTTGCCTTTCGAAAGGTGGTCGTCGAGTAGAGGGCGTCTTAGTAAGTCCTCATGATCCGGGAACCTGGCATGAGGGTAGCTTCTAAGGTGTCTTCCCATTGCTCTGGTGATCACCGCGTCCCTAAAATCGAATTGACCCGAACACCTCCAACAGTGGTGCTACCTACCTCTCAATGGTGGGATGGCACTACTTTTAAGGACTCTTACACAGACGAATTCCTTAGGGTAGGTAGGTTCTCAAGGATACTTGCTCTAATTTCAAACAAACTCAAAAAGACTTTTCACACTGACACTTTTCAAAAGCTTTCAAAGCAAACTTTTCAAACACTCTGACGTACGAGTCGATCTGAAATTTTTTCAAAGAAACTTTTAAACCCACATTGAAAAGCAAACAAACAATTTTGAAAACACAAGTGAGCAAGTATCTAAGAGCCCATGGATAACCATGGATAGAAAGGGTGCTAACACCTTCCCTTTCTATAATCTACCTCCCGAACCGAGAGCAATCTCTTTAAGGAATTTTTCTGTGCTTTTGTCCTTTCCATTTGGAGAAAATAAAAGACGGTGGCGACTCTTGCTTACCGCGATATTTCGCGAACCAGCGTTAAACAGTCAGTTCCAGATCCACCGATCACAGAACTGGCGACTCTGCTGGGGATATAACTTAAAGTGAGGTGTACCTTAGGGCTAGCTTATAACTATGTTTTCAATTGTTTTCCTTGTGTGCTTTAAATTGTGGGTTGCTTGGGAGTTCTATAGATCCTACACCCGGATCTGGGGGATACCTTTCTTAGAAAGTAGCAACAAGGCTGTGAGGGAACTGTGCGGGGTATACCGACACGGTTGAAACAGTCTGCTACGTTGATGTGGCACTTTGGTGTGTACCGGTAACCCTTGAGTTCAGTCAAGGAGAGTACGGGGCCTCCGCGTGGTGTCGTGAAGCATCAACAGACCTTAGGAACCTTAATTGAACTATCTTGGCCTCTTTAGGGTAGTGAGATAACTGACTTTGGTGCAGTCCGAGGTTGGTTGATACTCGATACTACGCTCAATTGAGGGTTGCTTTCCTGGAATATTTCGGTCGCCAGTTCAGTGGCTAAATCGAAACGATGAACAATGAAAGCAATCCCGTGATATTGGGAACCTTAGAACCCGGTTACTTTGATTAGGACAGGTATGAACCCACCGACTCAAGAGGGTACTACCCAGACCCCATGCTGGCCTTAAACCTTAAGGGCTTGTCTTGTGTGCCTTGTTTGCCCTACATGTTTGTCTTTGTAAATATCTGTAGTGTGTTTAATCATAGCATCATGACATCATCCAGCATCATATGCATTGACTAACCATTTCAGGGGTTCGAATTTTCATCTTTGTTCTTGTTTTGTAGGACATGGAAACTGCTCGTAGAAAGACAATTCAGGTCAATCTTGTAAGGATCCCTCCTCAGCTTAAGGAGCTTATATCCAGGATTCCCGAGAACTCTTCATTCAGTGACAGGCATGGAAGCCTCATCAGCTTGGTCAACACCAACATTGAGGAAGATATGATAAAGGTCTTGTTTCAGTTCTTTGACCCTCTGCATCACTGTTTTACCTTCTTGGACTATCAGTTGGTACCTACATTGGAGGAGTTCTCCCGGCTCCTGAAGATTCCTATCCTTGATCAGCTACCCTTCAACGGTACAGAAAAGGAACCTAAGCTTGAAGAGATTGCTAAAGCCTTGCACCTACAGTCATCTGACCTCAAGGGACATTGGGAAGTCAGAAGTGGTATCAAAGGGTTCTTAGCCAGGTTTCTGTTTGAAAAGGCCCTTGAATGTTGGAACTCCCTTGACTTGCAAGCTTTTGAAGAAGTGGTAGCCCTCCTTGTTTATGGCTTGGTGTTGTTTCCTAACCCAGATCAGCTCATTGATATCAGTGCCGTTCAGATCTTTATGTCCAGGAATCCTATACCTACGTTGCTGGGGGATATCCTTCACTCATGTTACACTCGAACCATGAGAAAAAGAGGTGTCCTTATGTGTTGCACTCCTCTCCTGGGAAGGTGGTTTATTTCGCACCTTCCCCAATCAGTCCTGAAGAATGAGCGGGGTTTGAGATGGTCACAACGGTTGATGACTCTTACACATGCAGATATACATTGGTGTCCTAGATCCAGAGGAGATGTCACTATCATTGATCATTGTGGGGAGTACCCTAATGTTCCTTTACTTGGAATCAGAGGAGGTATTACTTATAGCCCATGCCTGGCTTGGAGACAGTTTGGTTATGCTCGGAGGGACGGTCCTCATGACATGCTAATCCCCGACATAGTTTTTGACTTCGACAGCGATACTCAAGGACTTCGTCAGAGGTTTATCAGAGCCTGGAGGATGCCCAGTAGGATAGACAGCAAGACACTGGGGCACAGGAACTCCATCCCTTTGGAGCCTTATCTCAAGTGGGTACGCGCCCGCTCCCAGAAGTTAGTGATGCCTTATCCTCACATGCTTCCAGTAATCAAAGAACCTGTCTTGGAAGGGGAAGTGTCTCATATTATTCAGCACCCTGATATGCCCACGTCCTGGGAGGAAATGCAGAAGAGCTGGATCCAGCTTAAGGAGGAAAGGAATTCTCTCGAGACTAGTCTGCATGCCAGTGAAAAGAAGGTCTTGGAGCTCACCCGTCTGTTGCATGAGGAGAGGAATCTCAACACCTACATAGCTCCAAAGAGGATGCGCAGTGTATTTTGGGATTGACTTGATTTTTGTACTTTTGCCCATGAGGCTTTGATGTATTAAACAATGATTTTCTTTAATGATAACGTGTGTTCTTTTCTTGTCTACAACGAATTTGAACCTTCGAACCCTTGAATGCATTGCATACGCATTTCGTACATCATGTGCATAGCAGGTTTTTCCCCTTTTTCAGGTTGCTTACAGTTCTTCGCTGTTTATTTCAGCATCATGAATCCCGGATCTGAATCAACAGAGTCATCAATCAAGGCCCTCCAGGCGCAGAATGCGCAGTTTCAAGAACTAATCATGGGTCTAGCTAAGGGCCAAGAAGAACTGAAGACTATGCTCCTAAAAAAGAAGAAGAAGAGAAGAACTGTTCTGTTCAACTCGGGCCGAAGGTTGGGTAATACTCTGCACCAGGAAGAGGCTGGTTCTTCTGTTGGCAGGAGTCCTTCTCAGGCAGAAGTCAAGGTTCCTACTCCAGTGGTCTCCGACAACGAGACGGATTTTGATGAAGAGCAGTACCCTCCTGAAGACAACAGATACAAACAACTGGAGGACAGGTTGAAGGCTATGGAGGTGCAACAGGCACCTGGGCTGGATTTCGGAGATCTGGGTTTGTCGACTGGTATAATTATCCCGCACAAGTTCAAAGCTCCAACCTTTTCCAAGTATGACGGGGCATCCTGTCCCAAGCTGCATTTGAGGTCCTATGTTCGAAAAATTCAGCCGTACTCTGCGGACAAGAATCTATGGATCCACTTCTTCCAGGAGAGTCTTTCAGGGACTCATCTCGAATGGTTCTATCAGCTGGATGGGACCAAAGTTCGTAACTGGGAGGAGCTGGCTACTGCTTTCTACAAGCAGTATCAGTATAATGCCGACCTTGCCCCCACACGTACCCAACTCCAGGGTATGTCGTTAGGTGCAAGTGAAGGTTTTAAAGAGTACGCGCAGAAGTGGAGAGATCTGGCTGGCAGGGTGCAGCCACCTTTGACTGATCGAGAGTTAGTGGACATGTTCTTGGGGACCCTATCTGGGCCGTTTTTTAACCATCTCATTGGGAATTCTTCTGCTGGTTTCACTGATTTAATCTTGACTGGAGAGAGAATCGAAGCTGGGCTGAAATCTGGGAAGATTGCAAAGGGGGCATCATCCTCTAGTTCAGAAAAGAAGCCGTTTAAAAAGGAGTCTAGTGCCGTGTATGGCTCCAAGAAATCAGAAAGACCTGATCGCCGCCAATCTGTCAGTGCGGTCATGATTGCTACGCCTGCTGCCGCTCCCCGGCCAAACAATCCTCAAAGGGCCGATAGACCCCGGAGAGAGTTTACCCGGTTAAGCATGACCCTATCGCAAATCCTGCCACAGTTGCTATCCACCAATTTGGTGACTGTCAAGGAGGCGCCAAAGTTCTCAAACACTACCTCTCCTAAGTACAACCCGAATGCTCGTTGTGCTTACCATTCAGATAGCCCAGGGCATGCTACTGATGACTGTTGGGCACTAAAGAACAAGTTGCAGGACCTCATTGACGCTAAGGAGGTTCAGTTTGAGGCATCTGACAAGCCTAATGTGGTGACAGCTCCCCTGCCTGCTCATGGAGTTAATGCTATCGGGGACGAAGAGGAAGTTGATGAAGCTGAGTTCGATAGCTGGATCTACCCGGCTGCTGATGGTGGACTTAACAATTGGAGCGCCAAGGACAATCTCTCTGTTTCTTTTGACACTAAGTAATAAATTTCTTTGTTTTGTTATTTTGTAATAAACAATGATAAACTCTATGGCCCGGTGTCTTACCCGAGGCACCGTGGTTCTATTTGTGAGGGCATACGAACTGTCATTTTATACATCATGAATGAAAATCTTGGACGTCTTTCGCATTGCAAATATTGTGTTCCTTTTCTGTTTTTCTTTTCTTTTACATAATTTTCAAACAGCTGTATTTACACACACACTCACTCATACAGGTTCCAATCCACTCTGGATCTTACTGATAACAGCTCTGCTAATGCCAATTATGACTTCGAAAATCCGATCAACTTAGCCGAAGACGAAGGTGAAGATGATTGCGAAGTGCCTGGCGAGCTTGCAAGACTGTTGCTTCAGGAAGAGCGGGCAATTCAACCCCATGAAGAGCCAGTGGAAACCATAAACCTGGGTACTGAGGCAGACAGAAAAGAGGTAAAGATTGGTGCCAACCTAGAGCTCAGCGTGAAGCAACGGTTAACCAAGATGTTACATGACTATATGGAGATCTTTGCCTGGTCCTACGAAGACATGCCAGGGTTAGATACCGATATCGTTGTCCATCATTTGCCGACTAGGGAAGACTGCCCTCCAGTTAAACAAAAGGTTCGTCGGATGCGTCCAGAGATGTCCGAGAAAATTAAAGCCGAGGTGATGAAACAGTTTGATGCCGGGTTCCTTGCAGTAACGTCTTATCCTCAGTGGGTTGCTAATGTGGTGCCGGTACCTAAGAAGGACGGCAAGGTCAGAATGTGTGTCGATTACAGGGATCTGAACAGGGCCAGCCCCAAAGATGACTTCCCCTTACCTCACATTGATGTCCTCGTTGATAATACAGCCCAACACAAAGTATTCTCTTTCATGGATGGCTTTTCAGGCTACAATCAGATCAAGATGGCACCTGAAGACATGGAAAAGACTACATTTGTTACTCAGTGGGGCACCTTCTGTTACAAGGTCATGCCGTTCGGATTAAAGAATGCTGGGGCAACCTACCAGCGTGCCATGGTTGCCTTATTTCATGATATGATCCATCACGAGATCGAAGTGTATGTGGACGACATGATCGCTAGGTCCCAGACTGAGGAAGAGCACCTAGATCATCTGCAGAAGTTATTTGACCGGTTAAAACTGTACAAGCTGAGACTGAACCCGAACAAGTGCACCTTCGGGGTAAGATCTGGGAAGTTGCTAGGCTTCGTGGTCAGTGATAAAGGCATTCAAGTGGACCCTGCTAAGGTCAAAGCTATTCAAGAGATGCCAGTCCCCAAGACAGAGAAGGAAGTCAGAGGCTTTTTAGGACGCCTGAATTACATTGCTCGATTCATCTCTCATCTGACTGCTACCTGTGAGCCAATCTTCAAGCTGCTGAAGAAAGATCAGGTAGTACGTTGGAACGATGAATGTCAGGCTGCCTTCGACAGAATTAAAGAGTATCTCCAAGAACCACCTATCCTTATGCCACCGGTTGAAGGGAGACCTCTGATACTATATCTGACAGTGCTAGACAATTCAATGGGGTGTGTGCTAGGGCAGCATGACGAGTCTGGCCGAAAAGAGCATGCCATTTATTACCTTAGCAAAAAGTTTACCGACTGTGAGACCCGATACTCACTGCTTGAGAAAACTTGCTGCGCTTTGGTATGGGCTGCTCGCCGGCTGAGACAGTATATGCTGACTCACACTACTTTGTTGATCTCAAAAATGGATCCTATAAAGTACATATTCGAGAAGCCTGCTCTGTCTGGGAGAATTGCAAGATGGCAAATGATCTTGACGGAATACGACATTCAGTACACAACCCAGAAAGCCATCAAGGGGAGTGTATTGGCAGACCACTTAGCTCATCAAGCTGTAGATGACTACCAATCAATGAACTTCGAGTTTCCGGATGAAAGCATCATGATAGTAACTGATTGTGAAATACCTGGACCGGATGAAGGACCTGAACCAGGATCCCGATGGTCTATGCACTTTGACGGAGCTTCCAATGCTTTGGGAAATGGTATCGGCGCCATCATCATATCCCCTCAAGGTACTCATACTCCACTCACTGCCCGACTGTGTTTCAACTGTACCAACAACATGGCGGAGTATGAGGCGTGTATCATGGGTCTTCAAGCTGCGATCGACCTAAGGATCAAATTTCTAAGTGTCTTCGGAGATTCCGCCCTTGTGATCAATCAGATCAACGGAGAGTGGGATACGAAACATCCAAACTTGATTCCTTACAGAGAATGTGTGTTGACCATGATTCCCCACTTTACAGAGATAACCTTTGAGCACTTTCCAAGAGAAGAGAATCAGTTAGCGGACGCGTTAGCTACAATGTCTTCCATGTTCAAGGTTAAATGGGATAACGAAGCTCCCCAGATCACCATCTGGAAACTGGACGAACCGGCATACTGTTGTGACCTCGAAACTGAATTGGTGACTGAGAAGCCTTGGTACCATGAAGTGAAGAGATATCTGGAAGCTCAGGAATACCCTGAAGGTGCATCTATCAACGATAAGAAATTCCTGAGGAGGTTCGCAGCCAAATTCTTCCTAAGAAACGGCATCTTGTACAAGAGAAACCATGATTCAACCTTACTGCGTTGTGTGGATAAGACTGAAGCGGAAAGAATCATGGAAGAGCTACATGAAGGGACCTTTGGTACGCATTCCAGTGGGCATACTATGGCTAAAAAAATCCTACGGGCAGGATATTACTGGTCCACCATGGAAGCTGATTGCCACCAACATTCCAGGACATGCCACAAGTGCCAGATTTATGCAGATAAGGTGCATGTTCCTCCGGTTCCCCTGAATGTTCTGACTGCGCCTTGGCCATTTGCAATGTGGGGCATAGACATGATCGGCGAGATAAAACCTACAGCATCCAATGGACATCGCTTCATCCTAGTGGCGATTGATTATTTTACAAAGTGGGTTGAGGCAGCATCCTATGCCACGGTAACCAAGACTGTTGTGGCACGGTTCATTCGGCACAATCTGATCTGTCGATACGGCGTCCCTGAGCGGATAATTACAGACAACGGTACCAATCTGAACAATAAGATGATCGCTGAGCTCTGCGAACAGTTCAAGATACAGCACCACAATTCTTCTCCTTACAGACCGAAGATGAATGGGGCTGTAGAAGCAGCTAACAAGAACATCAAGAAGATCGTGCAAAAAATGACAGTGACGTACAAAGATTGGCACGAGATGTTACCGTTCGCTCTGCATGGGTACCGTACCTCAGCTAGGACGTCAACCGGGGCAACTCCTTTCTCTCTGGTTTATGGCATGGAGGCAGTCTTGCCAATCGAAGTGCAAATTCCTTCTCTCCGGATAATGAAGGATGCAAATCTGAACGAAGATGATTGGATCCAGACACGACTTGATCAACTCAATCTCATTGACGAAAAGAGACTTGCTGCTATCTGTCATGGTCAGACGTATTAGAAACGGATGATCAGGGCATTTAACAAGAAAGTCAGGCCACAGGAATACCAAGTCGGGGATCTGGTTATCAAAAGAATCATCCTTCCTCAGAGTGATCCAAGGGGCAAATGGACTCCTACATACGAAGGGCCATTTGTGGTTAAGCATGTGTTCTCAGGAGGGGCAATGATCTTAACTAACATGGATGGTGACGACCTTCCTCACCCCGCCAATGCAGACATAGTTAAAAAATACTACGCATGAAAAAGACCCGCTAGGCTGACATGCCTAGGCAAAAATTAGGGCTTCCCGTCGAACCAAAAGGGTTCGGGCAAAATGTAGGGATGAAAATAAAAAAATCTGTACACCCGACAAGTCGAAAACCTAAAAAGGCGGCTTGGGCAAAAATGGGTATCCCGGTGGACTGAAAACCCGAAAGGGCGGTCCAGGCAAAAATTAGGGATAAAGCGTAAAACTATGTCACATTGATCACTTTGCATCCAGAATCCGGTATCTACATCAAGTTCAGACGGCATCGATCAGTCAGCTTCACCTTCAACCAAGGTCATCAAGTGATGAGACGCTCGGAGTTATAAAGGCAATAGCAGAGCTGAAACCCAGTGGATCATTCATCTTTCACACAGCTGCTTTATTTTCTTTTGTACAAAACTTGTATAAACTCTTTTGATCGGCGACGTACCTCTTACTAGGACGTCAGCCTCTTGTATACAAAACGCCTATTTCAGGCCATTCAAAAATCAATAAAAATATATTTTCAGTTAAACGTGCCAAGTATTTTTCCTTTCTCTGTTTTGTTTTGCGAAGAACGTCCAAGGTTCAATTTGTGATGTATGCATTGACAATAATTTGCTAACTCATGAATATTTGCATACGAAACAAAGGAATTCATTGCAGGTGACACTGGAAACAGGGGCAATAAAGAGTTGTCTGAGCAGTCTAATTGTTCCATCCTCCAAGGTACCAAGGTAGGTTCAGCCAAAGAACACGGCCAAGTGCATCTTAATTCCCCAGAGAGCAGTTCAGTAAAACAATGCATGTCTCTCCGAGAGAATCATCAAACATCAAGGAAATTGAGTATCCTCCTGTGGATCTCAATACCTCCCCAGCAGCACGCATTCTTAACAAGCATCCCCGGCAGTCTTGGTCTAAAGATTGTTCCCCGGCGGCAGACCAGCATATCAAACTCCCCAGAAGAGTCCAATCCAGCTTCACCAACAAAGATGGAAGTCATATCCCTCAAGCAGTAAGTTTATCCCCAGTAGATTCTGGAAGCTTACCCCTCGCAGAGCACGAACGCGTCGTCCCGGCTTGATTTAAAGAGTTATTTCCGTAACAGGATATAACTGGGTTATCCTCAGCCAAAAGCCACGGAAAGAGCGTCCTCGGCAAAGTATCTTCCTACCCCCAGCGAAGTCCATCAACACTTCCAGCACAACAAGGATATCCCCAGCATAACTTATCAACGGTATCCCCAGCGGAGTTATCTCCATCAACTCAGCAAAGCATCGCTATCCCCACAGAGTAGCACTCCCCAGCATGATTGCTAGAGTATCTTTTCTCCCGCAGAATTATTTCATTTGCCAAGTTTATTCCTCAACGGAGTTATCTTCTCCTACCGGTATTCTTGCAACAATCATCCACAGTGGAAGCAAAATCTCTTCCTCAACGTCAGCCCAGGATATGACTTCCCGGCACCCGTCAAGGATCTATTTTCCTAGACGAAAACTTACATGAATCATCACATATATCATTATAGCATGCATGTACACATCATATCATATAAATCATATCCACGTTTGCTTGATCCATATCATGCATCGCATATAACTGACCTCTACCTTTCAGGAATGGTGCAGTTGAAATTCTCAAACATATTTCAAGGACCTCTCTAGTCCAGTTAAATCGACTCCAAACAGATTTTTCTAATAAAGACTCAGTAGAAGTTCTCTTATGTTTCCCTCTCCGGCATGAGCGTGAGGTGATATTCTCCTTTGGTCCCCTCTCCAACGGCGTGTGAGGTGGTAATTCCTTTTTAAGATGTTTCCCTCTCCGGCATGAGCGTGAGGTGATATTCTCTTATGGTCCCCTCTCCAACGGCGTGTGAGGTGGTAATTCCTTTTTCAGATGTTTCCCTCTCCGGCATGAGCGTGAGGTGATATTCTCTTATGGTCCCCTCTCCAACGGCGTGTGAGGTGGTAATTCCTTTTTCAGATGTTTCCCTCTCCGGCATGAGCGTGAGGTGATATTCTCCTTTGGTCCCCTCTCCAACGGCGTGTGAGGTGGTAATTCCTTTTTAAGATGTTTCCCTCTCCGGCATGAGCGTGAGGTGATATTTCCTTTCAGATTATAATCTCCTATAGTTCCCTCTCCAACGGTGAGTGAGGTGACTCCCTTTGAGATTATAATATCCTTTGGTTCTCTTCCTGACACTACGAAGATGGTAATTCTCACCAAGATTTTCTCAACGAGCGTTGTTGAGGTTGAAATCATTCAGGATTCTCTTATCATTCATGCTAAGGCAGTAACCATCCCTGGTTCATTCATCAGCGTTTGAAGCTCCAGACCCAGCTCCTGTAACCAGTCAGGACATATCTATATCAAGCATCTAAAATCAGCTCCTGCGACGTGTCAGGTACTCATTTTTCTGTTTTGCAGGTATGCAGGTTCTCGCTAAGGAATCTCCTACGCGATCAATGCCCAGATGGCATCTATAAGCTCATCATCCTATCCAAGCAACATCCAAATGGCATCTATAAGCCCATTCCCTAATCATCACTGCTACTATGTGAGCGCAAATTTCTGGGCACTCTAGTGTCCAATCATCTTCTACCCTCGGATTACGAAAGGCACGTCAGCCAATCTGCACCCTCAGGTCTAAGAAGATTGAACAGGGGCAACTGTTGTACCCCAAAATTTGCCCTCCCATATTCATCAAGAATGGTCAAAGTCAAGGTCACAAAACTCCCCAAGGACTATGCAGCTCAACTGTCTCCTATACAGTCAAAACTAGGGTTTGAGTTCTGGTCAAGCAAATGAACTTTTCAAAGGCACAATCAAGTCTCATATGCTTACAAAGATGGTCAAGCATCCTCATGTCAAGTTTCAAGGCATTCAGCTCAAAATTGCACAGTCAAAACCCTAGATTGCACTACAGTCAACTGTAGGGGCAAAATGGTCATTTGACAGTCAAAAGTTCAAATTTTTGGTCAATATATCATTTTGAAGCCACAAACATCATTTGATCAATGCTTGATCATGATTCTCAAAATTTGGCTCAGAAATCATCAAAGATGCAAAAGTTGCTATATTTGGACAGCTGAAAAAGTCAACTGAAATTGACCAGGGCATAACTTTCACATGGATTATCAGAAAATTTCCATCCAAAGCTCATTTTGAAGAGAAAGACATTTCCTACAATTCATCTTCATGTTCCAAGTCCAAGAAATGCTCTCACAAAAAGTTATCAATTTCAACATTATAGGTCATTTTCAAAAGTCAACAAAAAGTGACTTTAAGTCAAAGGCCATAACTTGAGATTGGTAAATCAAAATGACATGGGACCAAAGGAATTGGTTAAAGGACTCAAAGACCTTTCCAAAATGTCCAAGAACATGTGGAAAGCTTAAAAATTGACCAAGTTATGCCTTGTGGAAGTTGGGAAATTTTTGGAAATTTTTGAAAGTCAACATTGATGCAAAAGGCCTAAAAATGCAAATGGGCCTACTTTTCTTCCAAGTTTCTTCATGCCAAGCCTATGCACGACCATTAGGCCCAAAGGGAAGTATTTTCATATTTTTTAATTATTTATTTGAATTTATATTAATTTATATTCATTTAAATCATTTTAATTCATGAAAAATATAACCTTAACCTAAACAAATCTTTTTATGCATGCTTTGAACTCTATAACTCGTGCACATGCTAATAGGGAAGGATTTGATGCTAATTGATCAGATTTGGTACAAGATACATGAGAAAAAGATATGAAAAAGATTTTCCAAAATCAAATATGTGAAATCATCAATGCTTGAGATTTTGTGTAGTTTTGTTAACCTAAACCATTCCATACAAATACTAGATGAGAACCCTAATGCTACGAGACTGCAAGCTGCGCATAATCAAGCTTTTGCATATTGAAAAATTCTCATAAAACTCAAATACTGAAATCAAGGTTGGAGGTCGATTCAAGCTTCAATCTTTATTCCATTAGCATCCTGAGACGTCCCTAAACGTTTCTCAATCAAAAACAACAAGTCAAACGCCTTGAAACGGTATCACAAAGTCAAACTGAACCAAGAAAATATTGAAATCGCATAGCATGATTTAGACATCTTTTTGCATTTTTGTTTGTATATTCATGCTTCTTATGAAGTTTGTGAACTAACCATCATAATTAATTGGATTTTTGTGGCATAAACATGAATCTACCATGCGCGTTTTCTAGGTTTTCAGGTTCTTAAATTTAGGGCTTTTGCAATACAGTGAAATTGTCCCTTTAAACCACCATGGCTGGACTCAGCATATCAAGACGAAGCAACCTGAACCCTCGCGATAAATTTATGGTCCATAGGGAGCTATTCGCTATTTTCTTGAATACCCCCTAACGCAACACTGTAAAAACCGTTGCCCTTTTGTTTTGTTTTACAGGGTGGGGAAGGAGACGAAGACGTGTCCATCAGCTATTGGTCCTTTTGAAATTCGCGCGTCTTTTACCAATTAGCATTATGTTCCATTTATTATATTTGCGTATTATTATATATTAAATGAAATGCATGTGGTTCAGTGGTAACGTGTTAGGCATGTGACCTCAAAGACCTGGGTTCAAGTCCCAGGTCTGGCAAACACTTAATGTTATTTTTCTATGATTGATCCTATGCAGCGCTCATGTCCCAGCATACTATGCATCCTCAAAAATCAGCCACACACGCGTCCAACATGATCAGATCAAAGGCTTAAATTAAGAGAACACGCTAGGGCCAAGTCAACACGTTAGCATCCAATTGGCAAAGTCAACGAGGGCCATGCTTATTGGGCCAGAATTCCCAGGCCTACACCTCCACTTTTGGGACAACACCCCACCCTGGTTTGAAATTTCATTTATTTCCCTTATATCTTTTTAATCCTTATTTTATTCATTTATTATTTTAATTCAGTAATTATTTTTTACCAAAATATAAAAATCAGAAAAAGACCAAAAAATAATATTTGTTTTATTATAATTATTTTATTAGCATGTAAATAAATTAATTTCAAATTAGGTTTAATTTATATTTTTTTCATAATAAAAATCCAACAAAATAGAATTAGGTTAATTGATATTTTTTTTTTATTCCTTTTAATATTTTCCTTTTTTTCAGAATAACAATATTATTTATTTATCATTTTATTTTCATAAATTAAAAATTGTACATAAGTTAATTTAGAGTTTAATTTAGGTTTCAATTTAATTTTTTTCATAATAAACCTAAAAAATATTAGAACTAGGGTTTAGTATTTTAATTTTAATTAATTCATTAACTTTAACTATTGTTTGTAAAAGGGTCCAACGCCCTAGTTTTGTTTTAATTATTTTCTTTTGCGCATTTACTTTATCGCTTATTATAATTTTGTATCTCTCCCAAGGCCATGTACATTTAAATTCCTCGCACTTTTATTTCTTCGCATTATTTATTTTCCGCTAAATCGGGTCCGGTTTATTTTGGCGATGTGGACCCGCGCCATTTGTAATAGTCTTAGATTTATTTTCCCGCAAAATATTTAACTGTTAATAAGCATGAAAGAATGTATGGCAATAATTAAAATCAAGCGTAGAACACGACAAACATGACAAGACAAATAAATGAAACATGACACACGATCCGCACACACCACCCCTAGGGTACGCCTCACTGTTGCCTTTCGAAAGGTGGTCGTCGAGTAGAGGGCGTCTTAGTAAGTCCTCATGATCCGGGAACCTGGCATGAGGGTAGCTTCTAAGGTGTCTTCCCATTGCTCTGGTGATCACCGCGTCCCTAAAATCGAATTGACCCGAACACCTCCAACAGTGGTGCTACCTACCTCTCAATGGTGGGATGGCACTACTTTTAAGGACTCTTACACAGACGAATTCCTTAGGGTAGGTAGGTTCTCAAGGATACTTGCTCTAATTTCAAACAAACTCAAAAAGACTTTTCACACTGACACTTTTCAAAAGCTTTCAAAGCAAACTTTTCAAACACTCTGACGTACGAGTCGATCTGAAATTTTTTCAAAGAAACTTTTAAACCCACATTGAAAAGCAAACAAACAATTTTGAAAACACAAGTGAGCAAGTATCTAAGAGCCCATGGATAACCATGGATAGAAAGGGTGCTAACACCTTCCCTTTCTATAATCTACCTCCCGAACCGAGAGCAATCTCTTTAAGGAATTTTTCTGTGCTTTTGTCCTTTCCATTTGGAGAAAATAAAAGACGGTGGCGACTCTTGCTTACCGCGATATTTCGCGAACCAGCGTTAAACAGTCAGTTCCAGATCCACCGATCACAAGCGTATTATGGGGATCTACTCTTCGTGCATACCCAAACTGTTGTAATGCAAGAGATGGGTTATAAGTGATACCTCCCCTAATGCCTAAGAGTGGGACATTTTGGAACTCCCCACAATGATCAATAATGGTAATATCCTCCAAAGATCCAGAACACCAATGGATATCCGAGTGCGAGAGTGACATCATCCTTTGAGGCCATGTCAAGCCTTGTTCATTCTTCAACGTTGATCGAGGTAGGTGTGAAATAAACCACCTGGAAAGTAATGGGATGTAACCTAAAACAATACCCTTTTTCTTCATGGTGCGAGTGTGGAAACAATGTATAATGTCTTCAAGCAAAGTAGGTATGGGATTACGAGAGAGAAAAAACTTGATGGAATTCTCATCTATGAGTTGGTCCGGATTGGGAAATAGAACCAAACCATATATTAGAAGGGCCAAGACATCCTCAAAATCTTGAAAATCCATATCTTCCCAGAACAAACGAGCCTTCTCCAACAAAAATTTGGCTAAGAAACCTTTAACTCCACTTCTTGTCTCCCAATTTTCCACAATGTCAGATCTCTTCAAATGCAAGGCTTTAGCAATAACTTCAGGCTTTGGAATATCTTCTAAACTGGTGAATGGTATTTGATCAAGCACAAACACTCCTAACAATTGAGAGTATTCTTTTAATGTAAAGCAAACAAATCAAACAATGAAAGCTAATAAAAGTGACATAACTCTAAGGTAACCCCACTTTTAAGGAATCCCCAGTAGAGTCGCCAGTTCTGTAATACGGTGGGAGAACTGACTTGGTTGTTTTGCATTTGATCGCAATTGTTGTGGATAGCAAGATTCGCCACCGACTTTTCTTTTATCCAATAAGGAAAGGGTGAAAAGAACAGGAAAGACCTTTGAGATATTTTCTTGAGTTCGGGGGGTAGGTTATGAAAAGAGAAGGTGTTAGCATCCTTTTCATTATTGTGACTGAATTTTTGATCAGAGCCGCCACTATTAGTTTTTATCCTAGGGAAGGGAATCTAACAGAAAACCCTAATTCGCAAACAAAGATTCAAGGTTTCAGACTTCTTTAAATGAAAGGAATGTGTTAGACACCTTTCATCTACCTTGTTCACAAGGATACTAGGTTTTAGGTTTGAGTTGGGGTAACATGATTTAAATTTTATTAGGGGAAAGGGTTTGTTTTTTTATAGGAGAAAAGTGTTTTAATTTTTTAATAGGGGAAAGGGTCTTAATTTTTTATAGGATAACTCGCTACGATTTTTGATCGTATGCCTACGTATCCTCTTATGAGGAATCAGAGTCCCAATTCGTAGTTCGTATGAGGTTGGTGTTTTTTTAGGGGTTGCAAATGTACTTTGAATCACCTCGCATTTTGGCCGGGAGTAGTGATTGCGAAGATTTTGACTAAATGCGCGGTAATTCAAAATCTGTTTGAAACCCTTTTGCAAAAAAATGATTTGGTTAGCTTAGTTGATTGCGAAAAATAGTTTGAGATTTGTTATATTTTTTATCATGTTAATTGCAAAGAAATTTTGATTAGTGCATGACAAAGAAAAATATTTAATGCAATAATATAAGAAGAATAATATATGTAGATGAGTTTTTTAAATAAAAATAATTATTTACAATGATAGTAATAAAATAATATAAAATTAAATAATTATTATTATCAAAAAGAAAGAAATAATACAAATAGAAAAAATATAAGAAATAGGAAAAATATAATAATTATAGAAAATAATTTAGTTAGCTTCAGGGGGTGTAGTTTTAGTTGTGAAGTAAAAACATGGGGTGCTAAAATAATTTGAATTAGGCCCAATACGCAGGCTGGCAGGGGGTGCAATTTATTCAAGAGTTTAGTAAAATAGCAAAAGGGTTGTACGGAAAGTAAACGGGCCTAGGCCCATTACGTGAATTGGAGGGGTTCAAGGAATTGTGTATGGCGCATGAGTACAGGCTTATCGTGTGACTTGGCCTAGCGGCCGTAAGATTAAGATCTGATGGATGATGAATGAGGGAGTATGTTAGCTAGAAAGTACGCGTGTGTATGGGATCTAAACAGAATACATAACATTTGTTTTCATTCTTCATTAATTTTACATTTCAGTTTCAATTTGTTTGTGTTACAGCGAACCTCTTTCTCTCTCTCATTCCAAACCTTCTCTCTTTACCCCTTTCTAACCCTAACACCCCCCTCTACAGCGGCAGCGACAAAGCCACCCCCCCCCCCCCCCCAAATTATAAACACCAAAAACCAAGAGAAAAAAGCTAAGGATTTTTATTACCCACTCCACGATTTGCTTGCTCTCATTTCTTGCTTTTCGAGTTGGTGTTGATCCTGTCTTCTTCTTTTTGTTACAGGTTACGATGGATCTTGATGGTCGAAGATGGCGGCATGCGCCAGAGATGGCTAGCGAGGCCGATTAGGGTTTCGGAGATCGAAACCTCAATCGGTGCTTTGTTCTTCTTCCTTATTACTGTTCTTCTTATCTTCTGGATATCGGTCTCCCCAACTTCAAAGTTTTTTCCCCTCTTATTCTTCCCTCCTTTTACTGTGTTTCAATTTTTCTCCCCCAATAATCTTCTTTTCTCTCTTTTCTGTAGAATCCCTCCCCCGTATCACTGTTGTTCTTCTTCTATTTATATGTTCTTCTAGTTTTAGGGTTTAGCTTAATTGCTTTTTATGATTAGAATAGATTTATGGATTTAGAGATGATTGGGGATTTGATTTCTGTTAATTAGGGATTGAAATCGTGATGTAATTGATTTTGTATTGAATGTAATTGGAGCTTCAGTTCTTGTAGTCGATTCAGAATATGTTTGATTTGTTTTTTTGTTCTTGTAGTGAATTTTGTTTATTGATTCTGAATTTGGTTTATTGATTGAATTGATTCATTTTCTTTAGCTTGTATTGTAACAAGGATTTTGGGCTTGGGTGTTTTTGTAACGATTCTAACTCTGTAACTATTTAGATTTGATTCAATGAAATGATGATTTTTGGATTTGATTTAGTGTTAATATAATTTTTCCAGATTTGATTTTCAGACAAGGATTTGATTGCGTTTAAATTTTATTATGTATTATTTTGTTTAAAAAAAAGATATGATCTAAACAGTAAATGTTGATGATACAAAAACGTGCGCAATTTCTCTTTCAATTGATACAGTATCTGTTTTTAACATCTGGGCCTAGCTCTGATTAATTATTGGGCTTTTGCATTAAAATTTTCTTTGGTCCAGCAACAATACTTTACATCAAGGCTATTTGACTTTAATAAAATGTTAATTGGGCTTAAGCCTTTCTAAAAAATGATCCAATCGGATTCTCTTCTAGACAACAATTTTTACTAAATGAATTATAACAATTAATAATTATAACGTGTTTTTTCTTAATAAAGAGATACATATATTTTTTAATAAAATAATAATAGCAAGGAGTTTAAATGTTTTTTCCTAAAATAGTAATAAAACATCACAATTGGCTAAAAATCTTAATGGGCTTATAGATTGATAATATACCCCCTCTCTCCTTGCTACTTGATCCAAAATTAAATGGGCCCAATGATTTCTAATTGGATTTTTAATTTGAAGTCACACCCCCTTTTTACTAACAATAATGATCCCTAAATGGGTTTTATAATTAAGCTTAATACTTATTTGAAATAATTTTCCATTTTCGAATCGCATGGGCCATTGGCCAACATGCTTCTTGAATGGGCCTACGTATATATGAGTCTTTCTGATTTACAAAGCCTCGCTCTCCTGAATTAAAATACCCCCTAGTCTTGGATAAAGATGGGCCATCAGATACTGTTGTACCATCTTTAATTAAATATTTCTTCTATTTTAATAAAATCATCGAGGTAGGGAAAATTTGGGGTACGACAGCTACCCCTATTCAATTATATTCCAATCCAAAAGCGTGAGAACACATGAGTCTTCGCATTCTGATTGGGAGTTTATTGAATACTTGGAATACCCCAAAATTTGTTCTACAAACATAAAGTTACACTGATATAGCATACCCTCATGAGTCTTGAGTAAATAGGCGAAGTTGATGATATATCGCTCACCAGGGCTTGAGGCAGATGGTTTTGAACTTTGAGAGTGTAGTTTTGTATGCCTTGGTTTTGCTTTTGTTTATTCATCCCTTTTGGAGGGATGAATGAAACAGTAATTGGTGATGCATGGATGCTTAGAGACTGAGGCCATAGGTGATATATGGGAATCGCTGCATGGTGTCTTAGGCGATAAGCTAGTTCTGGTTTCTGAACATCGCTGCATGTCGTCTTAGATGATGGACGGTGTTACAGAATAAAGAAGCACATTTCTGCACGACGTCTTAGGCAATGGTCTTTATTATGGAACAAGAAACCGCATTGCTGCACGATGTCTTAGACAGTGGGTTGAATGATGAGATTACATTGAGGCTTAGAGGCAATGTACCGAGTTTGGAGAATACATTGCAGCTTAGAGGCAATGTGCTGAGTTTTCTGAATACATTGAGGCTTAGAGGCAATGTATCGAGCTAGGAGAGTACATTGTGGCTTAGAGGAAATGTATCGAGCTAGGAGAGTACATTGAGACTTAGAGGCAATGTATCGAGTTTCGCGAATACATTGTGGCTTAGAGGCAATATACTGAGTTTTGCGAATACATTGAGGCTTAGAGGCAATGTACTGAGCTAGGAGAGTACATTGAGGCTTAGAGGCAATGTGTTGGGTTTTGCGAATACATTGCGGCTTAGAGGCAATGTACTGAGTTTTGCGAATACATTGAGGCTTAGAGGCAATGTACCGAGCTAGGAGAGTACATTGAGGCTTAGAGGCAATGTATCGAGTTTTGAGAATACATTGCGGCTTAGAGGCAATGTATTGAGGTTTGCGAATACATTAAGGCTTAGAGGCAATGTGCTGAGTTTTGAGAATACATTGCGGCTTAGAGGCAATGTACTGAGTTTTAAGAATACATTTCGGCTTAGAGGTAATATACTGAGTTTTGAGAATACATTGTGGCTTAGAGGAAATGTACTGAGTTTTGAGAATACATTGTGGCTTAGAGGCAATGTACTGAGTTTTGAGAATACATTGCGGCTTAGAGGCAATGCACTGAGTTTTGCAAATACATTGTGGCTTAGAGGCAATGTACTAAGTTTTGAGAATACATTGCGGCTTAGAGGCAATGTACTGAGTTTTTCGAATACATTGCGGCTTAGAGGAAATGTACTGAGTTTTGAGAATACATTGTGACTTAGAGGCAATGTACCGAGTTTTGAGAATACATTGCGGCTTAGAGGCAATGCACCGAGTTTTGAGAATACATTGCGGCTTAGAGGCAACGTACTGAGTTTTACGAATACATTGTGGCTTAGAGGCATTGTACATGTGTTTTGAGAATACATTGCGGCTTAGAGGCAATGTACCGAGTTTTGAGAATGCATTGCGGTTTAGAGGCAATGTATCGAGTTTCGTTCATTACTGCATGGAGACTTAGGTGATGGGCTAAATGCGTCATGACATGGAGACTTAGATGACGGGTTGGATCGCAGGAGAAGTGTTTGGTTGATGGACCCTTAGATGATTGAATCGAGGGTTAGGTTGTTTGTTTGCTATGTGATACAAGCATATGCATGCGTATTAAATGTTTGTATGTATGCAAAATGTATAGGGTATTCATGCTTTGGATATGGCAAATGTATGTATGAAATGTGTGTAAAATACGTGTATGCCTTGAAATGTTATGAAGATTATTTTTGGGATTCTCTCCTTTAAACCATTGGCTTAGAGTTACCAATTTCCTGGCGTTGTATGTTGTGTCGTCGTAGCTTTATTGAATTTGAATGCAGTGAACAATGTTAGCAAAATTTTGAACATTGATTTTCTATATTGTAAGTGCAGGTGTAGATGTAGACGTAGGTATTGGCATATGCATAGATTTGTATGTTGTAAGCGTAGATGTATGTATTGGCATATGTGTAGACTTTTATGTTTTAAGTGCAGGCGTAGACATGGACATGTGTATAGAATTTGTATTATAGACGCAGGAGTAGATATGTGCGTGGACGTAGACGTGGATTTTCTTTCGATATTTTTCTAATCGAAATGTTTTTTTGATGTTTTATCAAAAGCTTTTATTTGTTAATTTCCCCGAAATGATTTTAAGACAATATTCACAAGTAATAATCATAGTGTTTTGTAAGTCATAGAAAAGAAAAACGCAATTTGAAAGATGCAAAGAAAGCAAATGTTTTATTGATATGCCTCTGAATAGGCGAGAGTATAAGATGCAAGTCCTAGAAAGAGGTAATTACAAAAAAATTTAAAATTGTAAATGGCAATGAAAAATGATAATTGTTGTTGCCGTTTCCCAATATCCTTTTAATGGCTCTTATCTCCTTTGTTTCTGAGTCGTATGATTTAGATCTATCTCTCCCTTCGTGGTTCGTAGTCGCAGTTTTAGATCGCAATATTTTTTTTCTTTATTTCTTTTTGAATGATCCCTAACTTTTTCCTGGATTTCCCTTTCAGGTTTTCAATCCACCGGGATAATTTTTTGTTTATATGCCCTTAATTTTTGCCTGGATTGCCCTTTAATATTTTCGATCCACCGAGGTGCTCCTTTTTGCCTAAGTCTCCCTTTTAGGGTTCGAGCTTAGCAAGCTTCTTATACATAGTGTTTTTTTTACTGCGTCTGAGTTTGTCGGATGTGGTAATTATTATCCATCCGTTGTTGTGAGGATAAGACCACCTCCGGAGAATGCTATTTTCACTACGTATGGACCTTCATAGTTGGGTGTTCATTTACCACGTGATTCGAGGCAAGGTAGCATAATCTTCTGGAGTAATAGACCATGTTGTGGTTCATCTTGTGCAGTACACAGTTACTCTGAAAGAATTTCGAGGCTAATTTCTGTAGAGTTCGTTTGTCGATGCTAGAGGAATTTTCTGGATGTTCTTGTTTTTCCAGGTACGTCTTGATGTCATAGAACCAGGGCTTGTTGTCCGGTCCTTCTTCAATAGCGAGGCAATGTGCAGGCTCTACGAAGTGTCTAATTATGATGTGTGTTTCGTGATTCATCCAGGTTATTTTGAACATAGCTGAGAGAGTCGCCATAGCATCTTCCATTTGATTTTCTTTTCGTGGGATATGGCTGAAAGTGATCTCTATAAGTTTCGTAGCCAGCTTTAAAACATGATCCCGATAGGGAATCAGTTTTGGATGTTTAGTATCCCATTCGCCGTTGACTTGGTATATGGCTTGTGAGCATTATTTGGAGAAGTCAAAATTTACCCTATATCGTGCCCCAGTGCATTTGAAGCCCCATTGAACGTGAGTATCCAACGTGTCCCTGGCTCGGGTCCTTTGTCAAGTCCTGGTATTTCGTAGTTGATTATTTTTACAGCAATGTCTGTATCTAAACTTGGTATGTTTCTGTAGGAACATGCAAATATGTGCAATAATTTGATCAGCTTCTTTGTGGATCCGCTCTAACATTTCCCCTTAGCTTGGTTTTTTCCGGATCTTCCCATGTGCTCAGATTAATGGTCTTAATAGCCTCTTAATACGGTTGTATGTTGTCAGCCATTCGTTCTATTTCCCTCGCCCTTTCCTTAGATAGTTCAAGATCTTCATCATCTTCCTTTTCATCTTGGTTAATAGGAGCATCAAAATTATATCGAGTCGCAATAATAGCATTATCGGTGGTTTTGGGAATGGATTTGCACTGTTATCATGTTTTGATGCATATTTTAATATATGAGCTTTTGAAAATGCATATGCAGAGAAAGTATTGCCATGTTTAAATTTACAGAATAAATGCAAGAGAAAGACAAGGATCTTAATTGAAAACAAAATATAACTTTTATTGATCATGAATATTGTCTGAAACAAAATGGGGAACCCTTACAAGCAACCCCTATGTCTCGGGCTTGATATAGGTTCTTTCAAAAACAAGAAAAATTACTTAGGAAAGAAAAGTATCTTAGGAATCTCCATGGAAGTCCATCTTTTAAGTTCTTCTCTTGGGGTGCATTATCGGATGAAGTTAGTTGCCTTTTTGGTGTTGACTTTGTTGGATATCATCACCACATGTTTGCCATGCTCTGTTCCTTTGTTGATAAAGGTTTCTTGGATTGGAGGAAATTGTGCTTTACCCTTCCGAGTAGCTACATATGTTTCTTCAGGGTATGGTCTGAACTGGACTATCCCCTGGTCCACTAGCTTTTGTAGCGTTCTTTCAAAGGCTTCATTATGTTCCAACAAGAACCCACATTCAAACAGATATTCCTCTAACAAGTTGATTGGGGTTTTTTCCTGTCCGGTTGCCCCAAAATTAGTGACTACTTCAATCGCATTTATTGTTGGCCCACCATGCAGAGGCATAGGGATTGAGTTGATGTTAGGTTTCTCATAGGTGATGTCTTGAGATTCTAACAAGTCCTAAACTTTGTGTTTGAATGCCCAACATTATTCTATGGTATGCCCAGGGGAGTTAGCATGGTATTCGCATCTGGAATCGGCATTGTATCTTCGCGAGAGTGGCCCGACTGGAGGAGCCAGAGGCTTGATTTCCACCAATGATGCCTTAACCAAGTGTTGTAATAACTGGTTAGGTGGAATGGGGAGTGGATCAAAATTTCTTGGTGGCCTTCTAAACCTGTCTTGCTGCTGCCCTTGTGGGATCATTAGTGGTTGTTTTGCCCTTGTTTATGATGCAACAACATTAATTTCTATCTCTTTTCCTTTGGGGAAGTTTGAAGCAGGCCTTTTTGGATTGTGGGGTCCTGCTTCTGGCTCTTTTCTTAGTCAGCGACCGCTTGATGCACCAATCGTTTGAGCTACTTCTTCGAAAGCTACCCAGGGAATCTGGTCTTGTTTGTCAATGAAGTTCTTTAGGGCTAGGAGAACTTGACACAGATTCCCTTTAATAAAAATCGCATCACCTTTGACTTGTTCTAGACCTTCCTTGAGTGCAGCCTGGTTTTCCTCGACTTGTTCTAAGATTCTTTGTTGATAGGCCCTTGTTTGATATGGAAGCCAAGGAGGTGGAGATCTTCTTCTACCCATGGCTTAACTGGAGAGATTTTTTTTGGAAAAATGAGTTTCGATATGATATGCAGGTGTTTATGAATGCATGCATGTAGATGAATGTGTATGAACATGAAATGGTTTCTTATTTTAAATGTCTTATTCATTTGGGTACATAATTATCTTTTGTTTATTATTATTATTTTAATTGGTGACTTGCTTTAAAATAGATACGCAAACGAGATACGAAAACAAAATGCCTTCATTGAAAGTAACGTAATTCAGATATTGAAGAATATTACAATCTTGAACCAAAACTTGTTTGCGTGAAATTAAGCCAAGGGAAATAAGTCTTCTAGGTGCGCCTGCGGAGGTTTGCTCTTGAAACCATCCACCATTTCTTGACAAATCTTGGGAAAGTCTTCAGCACATTATTTCCCTTTTGTGGCTTTGATTTTAGACTTGTTTGGCGCATTAACGTGGAAAAGTTGTTTCCTTTGGTATCCATTTTTGAAGAGAGTCAGTCACCCAAAAGATTTTATTATCTTTTATTTTGTACCCTGTGAATAAGACTAATAAAAGACACGAATGATGAATATATGAAATGTATGATGAATATATGAAATGTATGAATATATGGTTTAGTGGCGGGGTTTTGTGATAAGTACCCTTATAAGATAGGGATGTATGGTTCAGTGACGGGGTTTTTGTGATAGGTACCCTTAGAAGGTAGGTTCCTTAATGTTGACCTACGGTTAATCTACCTTCCCAAAAGATGGCTTCCTTAAGGGTATCGTGAATAACACCAGAAGGAAAGGCACAAGGGTCTCCCTTAGGTGGAGCCTATTTATGGACCGAGACTTCCGTCTCAAAGTCGTAAAAGGTATCGTCATGAGATTTTAGGTTAAGGTCATTACAAAGAGTCATGGGTTACCTTCCAAAGTCCTACTCGTCAAGAGGATATCTCTCAATAAGTATTCCTTTTTTGGAAGTTCACCGACTCTAGGTGAAGTCGTCACATAAACTCGCAGGGATGATGTACCCCCTAAGCTAATAGACGAACCTTCTTTCTAAGGGTTATTGAAAATATTTTGAGAAATAAAAAATCCTGCCACGTAGTATATATGATGATAAACAATAGACAATAATTAAATAAATTCAATGAATAAATGAAAGAAATAAATAAATAAAGCAATGAAAACCCCAAAAAAAACCCTAAAACCTAAAGTTGAATTCCCCAGCAGAGTCGCCAGCTGTTGCGACTGAATTTTTTATCAGAGTCGCCACTATTAGTTTTTATCCTAGGGAAGGGAATCTAAGAGAAAACCCAAATTCACAGTCATAGATTCTAGGTTTCGGACTTCTTTAGACGAAAGGAAGGTGTTAGGCACCTTTCATATACCTTGTTCACAAGGATACTAGGTTTTAGGTTTGAGTTGGGCAAACAGGATTTAAATTTTATTAGGGGAAAGGGTTTTTTTATAGGAGAAAAGTGTTTTAATTTTTTAATAGGGGAAAGGGTCTTAATTTTTTATAGGAGAACTCGCTATGATTTTTGATCGTATGCCTATGTATCCTCTTATGAGGAATTAGAGTCCCAATTCGTAGTTCGTATGGGGTTGGTGTTTTTTTAGGGGTCGCAAACGTACTTTGAATCACCTCGCATTTTAGCCAGGAGTAGTGATTGTGGAGATTTTGACTAAATGCGCAGTAAGTCAAAATCTGTTTGAAACCCTTTTGCAAATAAACATTTGATTAGCTTAGTTGATTGCGAAAAATAGTTTGAGATTTGTTATATTTTTTTATCATGTTAATTGCAAAGAAATCTTGATTAATGCATGACAAAGAAAAACATTTAATGCAATAATATAAGAAGAATAATATATGTACATGAGTTTTTTAAATAAAAATAATTACTAACAATGATAATAATAAAATAATATAAAATAAAATAACTATTATTAACAATAAGAAATAAATAATATAAATAGAAAAAATATAAGAAATAGGAAAAATATAATAATTATAGAAAATAATTTAATTAGCTTCAGGGGGCGTAGTTTTAGTTGTGAAGTAAAAACAGGGGAGTGCTAAAATAATTTGAATTAGGCCCAATACGCAGGCTGGCAGGGGGTGCAATTTATTCAGGAGTTTAGTAAAATAGAAAAAGGGTGGTACGGAAATTAAACGGGCCTAGGCCCATTACGTGAATTGGAGGGGTTCAAGGGATTGTATATGGCGCAGGAGTACAGGCTTATCGTGTGACTTGGCCTAGCGGCCGTCAGATTAAGATTTGATGGATGATGAATGGGGGAGTATGTTAGCTAGCAAGTACGCGCGTGTATGGGATCTAAACAAAATATATAACATTTTTTTCATTCTTCATTATTTTTACATTTCAGTTTCAATTTGTTTGTGTTACAGCGAACCTATTTCTCTCTCTCGTTCCAAACCCTCTCTCTTTACCCCTTTCTAACCCTAACACTCCCCACTACAGCGGCAGAGACAAAGCCGACCCCCCCCCCCCCCCCAAATCATAAACACCAAAAACTAAGAGAAAAAAGCTAAGGATTTTTGTTACCCACTCCGCGATTTACTTGTTCTGATTTCTTGCTTTTCGAGTTGGTGTTGATCCCTTCTTCTTCTATTTGTTACAGGTTATGATGAAGCTTGATGGTCAAAGATGGCAGCGCGTGGCAGAGATGGCTAGCGAGGCCGATTAGGGTTCCGGAGATTGAAACCTCAATCGGTGCTTTGTTCTTCTTCTGTATTACTGTTCTTCTTCTCTCGATCTCCCCAGCTTCACGGTTTTTTTCCCTCTGTATTCTTCCCTCCTTTTACTGTGTTTCAATTTTTCTCCCCCAATAATATTTTGTTCTCTCTTTTCTGTAGAATCCCTCCCCTGTATTGTTGTTGTTCTTCTTATATTTATATGTTCTTCTAGTTCTAGGGTTTAGCTTAATTGTTGTTTAGGATTAGAATAGATTTAGGGATTTAGAGATGATTAGGGATTTTATTTATGTTAATTAGGGATTGAAATCGTGATGTAATCAATTATGTATTGAATGCAATTGGAGCTTCAGTTCTTGTAGTCGATTCAGAATATGTTTGATTTGTTTTTTCTGTTCTTGTAATGAATTTTGTTTATTGATTTTGGATTTGGTTTATTGATTAAATTGATTCATTTTCTTTAGCTTGTATTGTAACAAGGATTTTGGGCTTGGGTTTTTTTTGTAACGATTCTAACTCTGTAACAGTTTAGATTTGATTCAATGAAAGGATGACTTTGGATTTAATTTAGTGCTAATATAATTTTTCCAGATTTGATTTTCAGACAAGGATTTGATTGCGTTTAAATTTTATTATGTATTATTCTATTTTTAAAAAAAGATATGATCTAAACAGTAAATATTGATGATACAAAAACATGCGCAATTTCTCTTTCAATTGATACAGTATCTGTTTTTAACATTTGGTCCTAGCGCTGATTAATTATTGGGCTTTTGCATTAAAATTTTCTTTGGTCCAGCAACAATACTTTACAATAAGTCCATTGTACTTCAATAAAATGTGAATTTGGCTTAAGCCTTTCTAAAAAATGATCCAATCGGATTCTCTACTAGACAACAATATTTACTAAATGAATTATAACAAATAATGATTATAACGTGTTTTTTCTTAATAAATAGATACATATATTTTTTTAATAAAATAATAATAGCAAGGAGTTTAAATTTTTTTTCCTAAAATAGTAATAAAACATCACAATTGGCTAAAAATCTTAATGGGCTTATAGATTGATAATATACCCCCTCCCTCCTTGCTATTTGATCCAAAATGAAATTGGCCCAATGATTTCTAATTGGCTTTTTAATTTGAAGTCACACCCCCTTTTTACTAACAACAATGATTCCTAAATAGGTTTTATAATTGAGCTTAATACTTATTTGAAATAATTTTCCATTTTCGAATCGCATGGGCCATTAGCCAACATGCTTCGTGAATGGGCCTACAAATATATGAGTCTTTATGATTTAGAAAACCCCACTCTCCTAAAATAAAATACACCCCCTAGTCTTAGATAAAAATGGGCCATCAAATACTGTTCTACCATCTTTAATTAAATATTTCTTCTATTTTAATAAAATCATCGAGGTATGGCAAACTTGGGGTACGACATTCACCCATAGTTATCTATGGGATCATAGTTGCTTCCTAGATCACTTGAAAATTGCTTTGTTTGAAAATGTGCTTGTGGTGGGTTTTGAAAGTATTTTTGAAAAGCGCCTTTGTTTAGGCAAACTTTGTAACTATTCTTGTCTCTATGAGAATGTATACAAAGAGTTGGACTTTTGAAAATATTTCATGTTTTTAAAAGTGTTTGGTGTGTTTGAAAAGATGTTTGTTTTGGAGATGGATTTGTAAGAAAGCAACTAAGAACATTTCTACCTACTCAAAAGTCTTTTGTTCATTTCTCTCTTTCTTTGATATTGTTATCTCACTATTGATTGGTAAGTAACCCTATCTTTGGATATGAAGGGACTGGTGTGGGTCATCGTATAGTCATAAGATGCAATTTTGTGAGATATCTTAGCATTTTTTCTTAAGGGACTAAGATCATTTGTAAGGCAACATTCGAAGCGTCATCGAGGGACTATGATCTTGTATTTTTGGTTATTTTTGCTAAGGTGTCTTAGATGCATAACATGACCATTTTATCAAGGAAACAAGTGGAGTTAACCCTAGAGGTGCAAAGTGTGCAAGTGTGTATTTTTCAAACATTGTTTTGTTTTAGATTAGGGTTTTCTAAGTATTGATATTATCTTTCTATATAAATCCTAATTTACTAGCATTTATATGAAAGCGATAAATCGCGGAAAGTAAATTTCTACGCTATTACATCATTAGGGGATGGGGTATACAAATTTCTCAAATGGGGATTGCAAGAAATTAAATCTTAATTATCTATTACAACCATATTGAATTTGTACAAGAAATGAAATGAATATAATGTACAAGTACAAATGGATAAAGAATGGATTTTTGTTAAGAAAGATAGTTTTGACCTAATTAACTAAAAGAAAATGATTAATTAAAATAAGAAAAATTAAATCTAAGTTAATTAAAAAAAAGAAATTAACTTGTTTAAAAAATAAGTTTTTTTAGATTTTTTTTGTGAAAAGGTTTTAATTAAATTAAACTAGTATGAAAAAATTAATTAATTAAAAATCCTAAATTTCTAAATTAATTTTAATTAAAAAAATAAAATAAACTAAAACTAAGTCTAATTATTATTTTATTTAAGAAAATAAATAAAATTGGTATAAGAAATTTTTGTCTTTTTGGTCTTAAAGGAAATAAAATATAAATATATTATTACCTAAATAATAAATAAAAATATTTTTGGGATTTTCATTAATAAAAATAATAATAATATTAATATTAATAAAAGTAAATAATAATAAAAATAAATAAAATATGAAATAAAATATGAAAATGAAGTCAGGGTGTAAAACAAATTTTGAGTGTATGTGTGTAAAAAAGTTTATGGTCTGGCCCATTAACATTTTTTGAAGTCAGAAAAAAAATAAACAAATGGACTGTGTTGCTGTATGGTAGACAGAGGGTGAATAATAAGAAAAATGGTAAGGTCCAAACACAAAAATGGAAAAATGTTAGAAAATATGCAAAATGGTAACGTTGGGGCTCAAATCCACGCCCTTCACATAATACTTGCGCTGCCTTACCACTGGGGTGGCTATACATCTGTGTACTTATGTCAATCCATGTTATTATATTAAAAACTCCTTCTTGAAGGCAACTTCATCTTCAACCTCGCGCCCAGCCTGAACCTCTGTATCTCATTCATTTCTCAACCAAAATAAAAAAATGTAAACATGAAAATTATGGCAAATTTCATCACGATTTCAGAAATGTAACTCATTAAAACTATAAATCAAAGATAAGCATGAATTTTAAATGGTACCAAATCTAACCTAATTTTTTTAGAAAATTCAGGTCCAAAATTCTCTCTGCTCAAGCAATGTAAATGAATTCTAAGGACATGGTTAGCTTCAGGGCAATGATATATATATTTATCTTTGAAAATAAAGGCTTAATAATGCCTATATAAGGAGTTTGAAAATCAAAAAACTTACCTTACAGCATGGGATCTTGTTTTGAGTTAGAGGAGCTTTCAAGGTGTTGTAATGATTGAGTTAGCTTCCTTGAACCTCCAGGAAGCTAATGCAATAACTACTTTGGGATGAGGATGGCTGAATCGTGCTGGAGAAGTCAAGGTGCAAGCTCTGTTTTTTGGTTATGGAAGTTGATGAAGATGGTGTTACAGTTGTGTGACAAGTGTTTGGATTGTTTGTAGATGGTATCTAGAAGCTTTTGGAAGTGAAAGGCCAAGAAACGCACAAATGGATTAAGTGTTTGGGATTTCTGGCCAAAAAATGCAACAATGGAGGTTGTTTATGCAATCTTGACTTTGAGAGGGTTTAAGGGCCTAAGAATTTGTGTGTTGGCTTGCAAATAGTGTATGTATTTATAGGCAAGAGATTTTGTATGCTACAACAAGTCAGAATTTGAATTCTACAAGTTGTGGCGCTTTGCTTGGTTTTGAAGTAAAGTGGAAAACCAAAATCCCAATGTATGGTACAAGCTATGTAGAGTGGTTGAATCAATTTAAACATGCTTCTTCTGAGTTACTAGGTTGAGTGTGTGCATAAGGAGCCATTGAGAGGCTCAAGAAGGGTTGATATTGTGAAAAAGTCTGCTTTACAAGAATGGATATGTTACTTTCTTCCCAAAATAGCAAATTGTTTTGGATAATGGATTAATAACTTGGATCATACCTTAATAAATTGTGTAAATAATTAATTATGGAGTGATTTACAAGTTTTAGGCCTGTAAAGTTGGATTTGTACAACATGCTTGAAGATTGGATAATTGTTCATCACAAATATGTCTTGTAAATCAAGTTTGAAACCCTAACTTCTTGTCTTCGATTCTCTCAGCTCAAGTATCATATCAATGAATTCTTTGTCATTTTGGAAAGCTTGTAACATCCTCTACAATCTTTATGTTGGACATTTTTGAAGAATCAAATTGGAATTATGTGAAACTTGGCCAAGAAGTTAGGTCAAAAATCTGCCTAAACTAGGTCAAAATTTCACTAAGTGTTTTTGTTTCATGTACACGTCTTCATGAATTTATAACTCAAAATAAAAACATTTTTAAGATTTGATTTATGAAGAAAAGTTTTATATTTCCTCAAGATCTACAACTTTCATGTTGGAAGTTTCCTTTGAATCATTTAGCATCATGGTGAAAATTTGGCACAAAGTTATAAAAAAAGTAAAATTTCCAACACTTGGAAAAATTTCTAAGTCTTAGAAATTTTGACTTTTCAAAGTGAATTTTGACTTTTTGATTTCTTGATGAACAATCTTCATATTTTTACATGTCTTGATGAAATTTGATTTTTGAAACTTGATTTTGATCAAAAAGTCAAAGTTTGACTTTTCAGTATACAGTTGACTTTTTCATCAGTTGACTAAATTTCAATTATCAATCAATTGATCTTGAGGAGTGTTTTAAACCATGCAATTAGGTCAATATGATGTATTTTAATCCTTTATATCATATCTCAAGCCAATAATTCATGTATTTGTTTCAAAGTCAAGAATCAAGCATTCTCAGTCAAAACCCTAATTTTGACCATTTTGCCCCTTTGGTGATCTGATCAAATTTCTTGAGGAATTGTAATCCAATCTTGACCAAATGGTTCATATGAGTTAAAAATATTGATATGGATCAAACATCATGAAGTTTGACTGTAAGTTGGCCACAGTTGACTTTTTACCCAATACAACTGATTTTAAGTCATCTGATTAATTGACTGAGCAAACTTGAACTGCAAGACTTGAAATTTGACATGAGCATTCTTGAAGGTCAAAAGTGATCCATGAAATTCGTATGGGGCATTAAAAGTCCATTTATCCTTGTGCAAACTCACACCCTAATTTGAGTCATCATTGTTGAGGAAATGTCTTGAGCAGATCGGTCCTTGTGCAATTTTGAGCAATTGAAAATCTTGTGAGAAATTTATTGAGAAATGAGAGGGCAAATTTTGGGGTACAACTCTAATCATTCAACACCTTCGCGACATAATCATTAATAACTTATCAGCCACTTCAAGAATATTTTGACATATCAAGATTTAAAGTAGTAACAACTATAACACACTTATACTTGGATATACAACATCACATTATCATCTTAACAACATTTTCAACACCAAAACACATACAAAATTTCATTCCCATATCAACAACTCTATTCATATCATCGTATCACCCTTATAGTGACATCAACATAGCCAACATAATCAACTCCGGCATATTATGGAGTACTATTCATCATTTACAGTAACCAACAACAACATCACGGAAATGGGAACAAAATCATTATAATGTCAATGTAACAGTATAACTCAATAAATACACACACAACTCACCATCAACCAACAACCACATTAATATCCTTATAAATCAGCAAATATTTACGAGAAAACACAGTACCCTGGCACATCATCCCTATATCAACAATCCACCAAATCAAACATGTAGATCAAGACATATCATTCCCATAAGTTTCTAATATTTAGTATTTCACTTCTAACGAGTCGTACAAGCATAGAAACCGCGCCATATCATGCTTCAGCTACGCAACTCTGATCATCCATCTTACGTCACCGTCCTCATTAAAATTTCTGTCAAATATATGGCTTACAAGTTTCAACCTAGTTTAGGAATTTCTTTAACATCCACCATAAAATTGCTGTTCACTTGATATTCTCAATCTTTTACTTTGCAACGTTGGCTCACATATAAACTCGCTACTCCGAATTGCTCAATACGTCTCAACTCTTTCCTAGCCACTCCTCTATTAATTCACACAAACTGGTGAGAGACTATCCTCATGATATAACATCAATCACTGTAGGTGTTTAGTTATTGGCTTGCATTTTTGGTAAAACCCAAGTGTGTGTGAATGTCATGACTGATGTCATAACATTCTAGTTTAGTGTGTACTGATTCTTTAGGTACCTTTGCAGAAAAATATTGTAATTCAAGTACTGATGTTTATAAGTGTGTATCTGAGCATTTTGCAAAATGATCACATTTTGCTAAGTCAGAAGACAGGTTTTCTCAGATGTCATAACAGATGTTATGACATCCTGTTCTGAACTAACAGGTTTGCAGGTTGGATAAGTCTGAGTTTTTTCAGGAAAATAACTCAGTCTTTCCTGAACAGAATCCTGCGTTTTCTGAGGGGTAACCTAGCTCAACCCTAACCTGGTTAATAAAGTCCTGTGACCTGGTCTTTAGGTCAAACGGAATTAACCCTAGGTTTTTGTGGAAACCCTAACTGAAGTTGCAGCTGCTATATATTCAACAGAGCTGCTGTTTTGCAAGATATATACAAATAATGTAATATTAGGGGTGTTCTGTTAGGTAAACCTGTCGGTCTGTGGCAAGGTTACCATGTGTGTAACTCGAAACCTGTAGGTAAGAGTTTGAGTGTTCTTGGACGAAGCTGTGAAGCAAGTCTAAGTATTTTTGCATTACTTCATATTCATTGTAATGTAGGAAACCAAGTGGGAGGGCACTACTTCTTGAGTAGGAGTAAGACTTTTGTTGTTGCGACAATAGGAATGGAAACTGGTAGGTTTCTATCTAGGAGTTCCTAGGTATAGGTTGCACTGGGTAAATGATTAAGTGAGGGATGGGAACTTGTGAAGTTTAGTCCTGAATTAATATTGCTGATAGTGGATCTTCTTCCTGGCTTGGTATGCCCCCAGAGTAGGTGTGTTTCACCGAACTGGGTTAACAATTGACTGTGTTTTTACCTTCAACATTTTATAATTCTGTCTGTTATATATCAAGGTAAAACTGTAATGTTGTAACAGATGATGTCTCAGAACATGTTAAGACATCATGCTGATATCTGTGCAGGAGAAAACAGAACTGTGAAGGTTGTTTGCTCTCTGTTGATCATGTGTACCAGATGGACAGAACTAGGTACATCGTGTGGTCTATCCTCTGCACCTTCAAAGTATATCTGGTACAGCTTGGATAAAATTGTGTGAATGTTACAGATGATGTCAAAAGAGATGAATGGATATCCTGCTGGTTTGTGTGCATGATAAACAGAACTAAGGGGTTTGTTTGCTTCATGGTATGTGATAGATGATGTTGCAACCAATGTTGAGACATCAGGCTATGAATGGATAGTTTACAAACCAAAGCTATTTGTTCGAGAACTGCAGATATGGCAACCTCTATGCTTCTGTTATACTTTAGTACTGAATCACAAAAAATTGAGTATCTACCTTGCAGTGTATTTATTATGTCATATCAGATGTCTAGACATTGAGTATAACATCTGAAGACTGGCATACACCAGAATTTCAATTGGTATCAGAGCAGGCATCCTGTTCTATTTCTGGATGAGATCCATGGGTGATACTTTCTGGTATCTGCAAGGTCAATCTTAGTACTGGAGATTGTAACCTGGAAGGTTTGTTATTTCCCTGAATGGTCCCTTAAAGTGGGAGGATGGACTATTCATGACAAGAACTGTGTGTACCTATCTTTGTGATTGACATTTGGCCTGGTTGTGTGGTAGCTGCTCCAGGTTTGATTTATTTTCAAACCTAGGATTTGTGTACGCCTAAAGTGTGTGTGCAAAGATTGAGTTGTATTATGTTCTTCCGCTGTGTAATACCTGGCAAAACTCAAGCTCTGATGTGTTTCCCCTCTTGTGGATTGAAGGCTACTGTATTCAAGAATTCAACATAAGCTATTGAAGATGTCACAGATACTTGAGTCCTCTCAAGTCCACTCATGAAGACGTTCTTCGTTCAGAATGTATGCAGTTACTAGTTGAAGAGCATATGTTTTGGGTGTCAAACAAAGGGATACTTTTGTTTGGAACCTACTCCTGACCTGGAAGAGGAGACATCTGTGTGTGCAAAGTTGACAATGGTAGAGTCAACTATGTCTGTGTACTCCCGAAGGTTACTTTTAGGAGTCAGAACTCTAGAAGTAAAGCTGGTTGAGATGTGACATTGATCAGGGCTGAGCAGTTGTTCCCTGGAGTACTATGGTGTGAAGAAAGACAAGCTCATTGGTTAATAAAAGCCAATGATGGTGCAACATTATTGCTCCTTCATAGAAGTAGATTGGGATCATGAATCTTGTCATTTAAACATCATGATTAGAAGTGGAAGATCTTTCAAGAATATGAAGACTCAGAGTTTGGTTAAGGTAGTATGTTCTGGCAATACATATCTGCTGATGATTGGTGTTGTTGTCTTCACTGAAGTACTTAAGGTCAGCTGAAGTCTGATTGGTGTGATTGGAGTATGAACAGGTATAGCTATTGGAGTTACTTGAATCTGGTAGGGATGTCATATGTCATGTCGAGACATTTGTGTACAATGCATGGATATTTTGTGTGGAGCTTCCATGATTGGTAGTTTGAGGGGGAGATTTGGTTAACCTCCTCACATTAGTTCAGCCTGGTGTTTAGCTGGCTGTTGACCTATGTCACATGGGTTCTGGGTGTTGTGTAACATATTTGCAAGGAAGGATTCATCTCTCTCATTCCTAAGGATGAATCTGATCTGGAAGGAGTTTCAAATCTGTTGAGGTTGTTCAGAGAAAATTCTATTTACTTGAGTCAAGGGTGGAAACCTAGATATCTCAACTCTTTGGTCTCTCAAAGAAAGTGATTACAAGAAGAAGATATTAACACACGAAGAGTATGTCAAAGTATTCAAATGGTGAAAGTATCTTACAGGATAATGGGAAGGATTTAAGATCAATTGCTATTTGTGACAAGTACAAGTATTTAATTGATTATCCTTGGAATTCAAGATAACTGATGTTCTTAAAGATGTGGGAACATTCCTTCTTCTAGACCCTGTGAAGAATCACAGGAAGAGTGATGCTTTAGAGCTATCTCTTTGGTAACAGCAAAATCATTTGATCTCTGAAAAAGTTTCCTGGAAACGTTTTCAGACTTGAAGCTACAAGAAGAAGAAGACATCATAATCTTGATGGTGGTTACTTGGATCAGTCTGGTTCTGATCTAGGTAAGGAAGTGAATGAGCTAATAAACATGGAGAAGTCAAAAGGTGGCATTTGATTTTTTTCATATGAGGATTCATGAAGAAGATAATCAAACAGTGGGATTTGGTCTATCTCAGCAGTGGATTCGTAGAATCAAGATAATCAACATGTGGCAGCTGATTATTATTGAGGTTAGTCTTAGACAGATTACTTTTGGGCAGAAGAGTAATGAGTTGAATACAAAGAGGAGGTGGCTTTTATTCATCTCTTGGAGCTTGTGGTAGAAGTTATGAGTCATCTATAGTAGATTATCTCTTGTAATGGGATGAGAATGTTGGTGTCCCTATTTGTGTGTTTGATTTTGTTCTGATCAAGATGGTAGCGCAGTAAGGTCTGAATATTGTCTGAGGATGGTCTGAAGATGTCAGAGTAATTTCTAAAGATTTTCAGAAGATGTCCTTTGTATGATGTGACTCAGAAAGGTTGACTTAGACCAAGGATGTTCTAACTTGTTCTGGTCTGAAGAAAGTTTGATTCAGAGTATGGATGCGTTCAACCAATATAGTTGAACAGAGGGTGCGCTCTTGAAGACATGAAGATGCGTCTTATGTTTTCCATTCATCAAGGGGTCTTATTTACTTTGAATCAGAAGTTGTCTTGAAGGTCCAACTGAGTATTGAATGTGACCTACTTGTTTCTATGAGGAGAAGTGATTGTCCCTAACAGGGGGAGTATTGGTTTGTACGGAAAGTCTTCATCAGACTCGTAGGATATAAAGTGTGGCACTTTATTAACTATTGGGATGATGTGTTCAAGACTGAAGAGGACTATGTCTGACCGAATGTCATCACATTGCCTAATGACATTGTTCCCAATTTCCTCTAAAACTACAGACAGGAGGAAAATTGGATGAAGTGTGGATTACTATTAATAAACCCATGTGTGTACAGTTGTATGACTCAGAGGGAGTAACCATCATCTTTGCGTAAATGGAATGGTTTCAAGCTGCTAATATGAAAATAGCAGAATGTATGACAACATAGGATTTGAGCATGTTTTCATCTGCTAAGAAAACAGGGCGTTTGTGTCTCATTATGGAGCATTTTAGTGAGCTGGAATGTTTAGGTGATAACTTGTCATCTAATAAAGGTATTATATAACTGAGACAGAGTGTGATTTCTAGTAATTGGTGGAGTGGGGAGTAGTCCTTTAAATCAAGAAAGTTCAAATGTTGTTCCTTTAAATCCAGATGTCTCTAAGGATGTTGAGACATCAGACAAAGAAAAGAATGTTGACATTGCTCACAAGAAAAGGAAGAAGCCAGAATCCTCCGAGCCTGATGACAGTGCTTAAAGGTTGGTTGCTATTTGGTGGTGTTGCTGGTTGGTGCTGATATCTGGTGGAGTTTGGAAGTGTGTTCAGTTCCTTTTTTCTGCTGCTGCTCTTGTTATTTGTTTTGGATAACTGTATAATCTTTTTGAACATGTATCTTTGGCCCATTTGTGGCTAAAGAGGGGGAGAATATTTTGGTACTTGCTCAATTAGACATTCTATTTTTCTGCAGTCATTTCTTTCTGCTGCTATCTATCTCTGATTGCTTAGGGTCTTTAGCCAAAAATCTGCCAAAGGGGGAGTTTGTAGGTGTTTAGTTATTGGCTTGCATTTTTGGTAAAACCCAAGTGTGTGTGAATGTCATGACTGATGTCATAACATTCTAGTTTAGTGTGTACTGATTCTTTAGGTACCTTTGCAGAAAAATATTGTAATTCAAGTACTGATGTTTATAAGTGTGTATCTGAGCATTTTGCAAAATGATCACATTTTGCTAAGTCAGAAGACAGGTTTTCTCAGATGTCATAACAGATGTTATGACATCCTGTTCTGAACTAACAGGTTTGCAGGTTGGATAAGTCTGAGTTTTTTCAGGAAAATAACTCAGTCTTTCCTGAACAGAATCCTGCGTTTTCTGAGGGGTAACCTAGCTCAACCCTAACCTGGTTAATAAAGTCCTGTGACCTGGTCTTTAGGTCAAACGGAATTAACCCTAGGTTTTTGTGGAAACCCTAACTGAAGTTGCAGCTGCTATATATTCAACAGAGCTGCTGTTTTGCAAGATATATACAAATAATGTAATATTAGGGGTGTTCTGTTAGGTAAACCTGTCGGTCTGTGGCAAGGTTACCATGTGTGTAACTCGAAACCTGTAGGTAAGAGTTTGAGTGTTCTTGGACGAAGCTGTGAAGCAAGTCTAAGTATTTTTGCATTACTTCATATTCATTGTAATGTAGGAAACCAAGTGGGAGGGCACTACTTCTTGAGTAGGAGTAAGACTTTTGTTGTTGCGACAATAGGAATGGAAACTGGTAGGTTTCTATCTAGGAGTTCCTAGGTATAGGTTGCACTGGGTAAATGATTAAGTGAGGGATGGGAACTTGTGAAGTTTAGTCCTGAATTAATATTGCTGATAGTGGATCTTCTTCCTGGCTTGGTATGCCCCCAGAGTAGGTGTGTTTCACCGAACTGGGTTAACAATTGACTGTGTTTTTACCTTCAACATTTTATAATTCTGTCTGTTATATATCAAGGTAAAACTGTAATGTTGTAACAGATGATGTCTCAGAACATGTTAAGACATCATGCTGATATCTGTGCAGGAGAAAACAGAACTGTGAAGGTTGTTTGCTCTCTGTTGATCATGTGTACCAGATGGACAGAACTAGGTACATCGTGTGGTCTATCCTCTGCACCTTCAAAGTATATCTGGTACAGCTTGGATAAAACTGTGTGAATGTTACAGATGATGTCAAGAGATGAATGGATATCCTGCTGGTTTGTGTGCATGATAAACAGAACTAAGGGGTTTGTTTTCTTCATGGTATGTGATAGATGATGTTGCAACCAATGTTGAGACATCAGGCTATGAATGGATAGTTTACAAACCAAAGCTATTTGTTCGAGAACTGCAGATATGGCAACCTCTATGCTTCTGTTATACTTTAGTACTAAATCACAAAAAATTGGGTATCTACCTTGCAGTGTATTTATTATGTCATATCAGATGTCTAGACATTGAGTATAACATCTGAAGACTGGCATACACCAGAATTTCACATATCATTCCCATAAGTTTCTAATATTTAGTATTTCACTTCTAACGAGTCGTACAAGCATAGAAACCGCGCCATATCATGCTTCAGCTACGCAACTCTGATCATCCATCTTACGTCACCGTCCTCATTAAAATTTCTGTCAAATATATGGCTTACAAGTTTCAACCTAGTTTAGGAATTTCTTTAACATCCACCATAAAATTGTTGTTCACTTGATATTCTCAATCTTTTACTTTGCAACGTTGGCTCACATATAAACTCGCTACTCCGAATTGCTCAATACGTCTCAACTCTTTCCTAGCCACTCCTCTATTAATTCACACAAACTGGTGAGAGACTATCCTCATGATATAACATCAATCACTTTACACACTGTTAAGATAGCAAGACAAGTCTATACCATCCAAAACGATCTCGTCTACTATCAACAAGAGATTAAGGGTGATCAGTTCCTCAATTTGTCAATAGATAACCGACAACCATAATGGATATAAACCATCGTTAGCAAACTATAATAGTGTTCCTTTAGAACTTGTACTCAAGTCACCTAAAGAACCATAATCCAATAATTTACAATGAGATTTACAAATACTCCCACAATTTCCCTCTCATTCGATCTTCTCGATGAGACACCAACACTCAACATATTACACGGTACATATTACAATCACTTAGCCTCACACGAAGGTTAAGTATTCTCCAACTCAAGAATTACTACTATACCAGTATATTACACGTCATCTCGTCCTAATTTGAAATCTCAACAATTCCGTTCCACACCATTTTGGTGATAGAACCTCCCCAATTCTTCTTTTACACACGCCATTACCTTGGCATCATAAACACGGCTCTTATTCCTCTTAAAAGCATCTTCCTTTAAAAGTACATCTTCATTATAATCATTGTTAACCATTATAAGTTGCATCTTTATGCGCTTCTTCAATACTTTCACATCCTTTTTAATTCCGAACATCTCATTTCTCAACTTATTCGCCAACAACATATTACGCTTGACCTTGTCTCAAACAACTGCGATAATAACCATTTATTCCAAAAAAGCCTCTAGTTCTGTAACTGACTTCAGAGTCCCTCCATATAGGAATGCATCTACCATATTTGAAAACACTTTCATGGGATATAATATATTTTTATCTCCTCATAGGTTCAAACGGAACATCAATCCGATACTCAGGACACAAGATATGAATTTCCAAAGTTATCTGAAAATGCAAACACCGATGTCATGCAACGACGTACTATTACACACCTTACAATAACATCAGAATAAAATTTCTTTGTACCAGTACCAACACTTACCATTCTTAAAATCTTACTAATCTCCTTGCATTTCCGACTTTGACTCGCGATTCAAAATATTCCAACAACTTTCACAATCACCCACAAGGATTCCATGGCAAGGTCTACAGCAATATGTCACTCTATCACCGTTCAAACGTCGGCATCTTACGCAAGGGCTACCCAAACTGAAAACTTTACAGTCCACCAGCAGTGCTGAAACATCGCAACTTTCTAAATTCCATCTTCTAAAAATTATCCTTGTTACTTAACAATCACCTTAAGAAACATCTAGGATTTACACTATACTCGTATATCAACATCCGTTACATTGTTCCTCATCCTTCAAGAAGTAAACATCAACAATTTCTGATCATCCTCCCTCAATATGCTCTAACTTGATTAACAAACAAAATCTTGAATCCATGTCACCCTCGGATTCGAGAAACAACAAAACTTCAATAATATTTACATTGTCGCCATCAACAGCATACTGAACTAACATCTTATAACCAAAACATATCCGAGAAGCAAAGTTTCTCCCCCCACTTATCTTCAAACCAACTCCTGTATACAATCGACTGGAAAAGCAAATAAGTGCTAACAGTGTGTCGCACACACGTACTAAGAAACAACACATCGACAATATTCAACTGCCACACTACTCTACTGACTCAACAACTTGGTCGGACAGATCGACAGACTCTGATACCACTAATATAACACCCCATTCCTACCTAACGAATTATTTAAAATCAGAGTTACATAATTTCCAACAAACAAATGGAATGTTACACTTTCAACTTGAAAATAACGACATTTAATCACCTATAGTTCAGATACATAACACATAAATTCGGATGAACCGATAACAACCTGTTTAGTCTTTAAAAATAAAATAACTTTTCGTTGCTACGCAGCTGATTCGCAATTTCAACTGAAAACACCATAACATCTTGTACAACTCAAAACGACTTTAAGACAACAAGTCTAATGAAAACAAATTAAAAATTCAGCAACATAATAAAACCAACAATAAATAAAACATGTGTTCATCACTCCGAGTTCTACGTATCAAAGCGGTAATACCGACTCGAACTAACGAAGGTAACAACTATCCTTCTTGATTACCTGCACGTTACCAACAGAGGGAAACATTCAAACAAAAGGGGTGAGATATCGAACCATATAATTGAGTGTATGATAAACAATTTATTAGATCAGATTATATAAAATCACCACTTTACAGCTTTCAAGCAACATCAATCATCACAAGTCAACAATACAATATGTTAAATATGCAACACGGAATACGACTCGTTACAATGCACATGCATGTGGTACCGATGGAGAAAAACTCCCAACATAGAAATCTGCCAATTAATAGAGGCATCAACAAGGCATAAGCCTTCAACTTAATTTGTCAATCCAGGTCAACTTACCGAGCATCAACTCCAACTTGATATGCTATGTATGCGACCCAATATGAATGTCAGGATAGCAATAAGAAAATTCCATAGCAAAGCAACAACAAACCAACATTGGTCATAAGCCCACAACTTAATATTTTGCCCGTAAACAGAGGTGATTCAACAAGACACGACATCACCTGCAAATTCGCATTGTTCAACAAGGAACACGATACCATGAATCAACCAAAATTTACTACAACTAAACCGCGTAACTATTCGGGCTATTTCAACTATTTTCGGTTAACTAATTATCTAAATACTTATTTTTAATTACAAAACTCTTAAAATTATTTTATTAATAATATTAACTCATTGTTACTATTATTACTATTATACTAATGCAATGTATATACACATATATTAGTAATATGGAATACTGAAACTGGTTTTTCAATTGATCTATAATTTACACTACATTATATACCACCAAAATATTATTCTCAATTTAACTCATATAAGTCATAGTACTATAATTTAATTGGCATAGGAACATGATATATTGTCTTAATTTGGATTTGAGGATGCAATTAACTATATATGCCAATTTGTTTTTCAAAGATAACATTACAGTTTATACTTTCACAAAGTAATGCTAAAAGGTGTAAGCTCTATTATTAATTAAATATGTGTATACAAGTAAATTTAAAATGCTATCTCAATTTCACCTAATGTCACTCTGCTTCAGTATCCAAGCATATAAGCAGTGTGTTCTTTCGCTACATTATCCAAACATATAGACCCTAATCATTTTATTAATTAGCCTACCACCAATTCCCGCTACTTATCTTAATTTATTCTAGTGGCATACTACTACAATTGATTAAACAAATTTCTATACTGATAATAAATCATAATTTAGCAAATGTGTATTATTATTTGGAACCTCTAACTTACCCTACTGACAACTCTAAACATGTCAGAATTACGCAAAACAAATAAAAGTGACTTTTAATGATACGAAACAACTATATTGATAACTTTAACAACATTATTGACAACTCTAACAACCCTATTGACAACTCAATTGACAATTGTAACAACTCTATCGAAATTGAAAGTAACTTAAATTTGTTAAATAGTCTAAATATTTATCTCTAATTCAAAACTCCTAAAAATATTATATTAATAACATTAAATTATTCTTATTATTATTATTATTATTATTAAAACAAAGTAGACTTGAAACACAATATTGCAACAACCAATAATACATGTTACTACTCAAATTACGTTGATGATACTGCTTCGACAGTTATAGAAAACGGTTACAATAATTAAAGCAGATGCACAATCACAATAGTATAGTACAACTATAGTTAGATGCATAAGCAATTAGCATACAACATCCAATAGTAGGACATGATGACAATATATAATTAATCATATTATAAACATTTAGTTCACATTTCAACCCAACTATTCCTCACTCATATCATACTGGTGCCTCAATGACTATGTATATACACTCAAGAATGCATCAATTAATATTTATCAATTATTATTTGCAGAACCAAACAGAGCACAAGTTTTATGTCTAACATTGAATCTTTTCTTTTATTTATTCGATAGAAACATATATCACCAAAATGTTACTTAATACTTCAAAAATCAAGGCATATATATATATATATATATATATATATATATATATATATATATATATATATATATATATATATATATATATATATATATATATATATATATATATATATATATATATATATATATATATATATATATATATATATATATATATATATATATATATATATATATATATATATATATATATATATATATTCAACGATTGTTTATCAAAACCTAACAATGTGAAAACGATAAAAATTAGGGTTTTAATTCTAAACATGTTTCTATTCATCATAACATTCGTCATATGTCCTATTATAGAGTCAGAACCACACCCTTATCTTGGATTGAAGGTTGCTCTAACTCTCCGATTACACCTAGTTTTGCCTCCACTTTGCACTTCCACGTATCTCTTCCAAAACCCTTATTTTCTTCTTCTGCCAAAACCTATTCTTCTTTCTTTCTACTGATACTTCTATTTTTGTATCGTGGACACACTAAAATCTAACATAAAGATCCTAATTTATACCACTTCGACCATAACAGTCTTTCACTAGAGGAGTGTCACGTTCGACATTGCATGCTTTTTTGAACCCCCGGGCTTCCACGCGTCCTTCTGGATAAGATCAAATCATTATATTCAAATACATCTTTGATTCAAAGTGCCAAAGCCACAACGTAACCTGTCAAATTATTTGAATTTGAAATTTGAAATATCTTAAGTCTTATATATTCGCAATAATAAGACTTCACAAATACTTAATAATTTTAAACCTTTATTTGGTTAGTAAGTCGAAGACCATAAACAATATCTTTCAGCTTTCCTTTTAAGATTAACCTTTCTTCGATATCCTTTTATTTTCCTTCCACCTTATAAGCCGTCGAAATTCTCAGCTAACACCATATAATTTATTTTTCCTCTTCAGTTCATTTGGCGTCCATATCTAAGAATGCAACATCAACATGAAATCGACAAAGATGATGCAACTATTTGGATTGTATGCACACTGATCATCAGGTTCACTATTGTGGAGATGCACCATAGTGACCGTGTAAAACTGCAGTTCGGCATGCTTCAAGATATCTCACACCCCCTAAAGACCTCGGACAATGGCATCTACGAAGAGTTAACGACCAATGGAACTTTAACCCTTGGCAAGACTTCGCCGAATCTTTGCATCGTAAATGGAAGTACCGTTGTAACCATGTCTTAAATGACCCTGTGATGCCAGGCGAGGAAAAACTAACTCGCACATATATGGCTTGGTACATATCAATTGGATTTGGGTTTCTCTCCGAAGATATGTATCTATATGACCCACGCCAAGACACTGAACATCCATATACCCCAAACACATTGTCATATCGTAACCACCATAGCCAAAATACTCACTGATCATATAACACCAATCATTCCTCATACCATAGCCAAGAAGCCCAAACATCACAAAACTAACACATGATATATGGCTATCAAACACCCAACACCCATTTCAACCTTTCACAAACAAATCATTCATAGCAATGTCACCCTTCAATCGTCCTGGCCGTACACCCATAACTCGAACACACCCAAACTACTCTGACATGAGTCACGAGTTAGGATATCTAGGGAATGTGGAACCGATGGCCGGTATGATCAACCCGATCAACATCATTAGGGTTTTATTTATTTTCGTGTGTAATCGTATCTTGACTTTAATATTAATATTTTGATTTCTACTATAATACAAACTATCAATTATTAAAGTAAAAAAATCACAACACATATTGGTGTCAGACCAATTGGTGCCTCCCTTTAACAATTGTACATATGCGTCAATTAGATTGATAACACCTATTGTAGGTGTCAATCCAATTGACGTGCCAATTAGATTGTCATCAAGAATACTTTTTTTTTAAAAGTGGAGTATATATAAAAATTATTTGAAATGTGGAGTAATTTGGAAATATTTTTTAAAAACTGGATTAATTGAGTAAAAAATTTGTATTCTTTTTTCTATTTAGCAAGTACATAAATGGAGTGGGGAGATAAAAATTAAAAACAAAAAAGTTACAATAGTTAAAACAAAATATCAACGTGAAAATTGTGAGCAACATCCGTTAAATATGAAATTAAAGGAAGCAAGCTCGAAGGTACTTTCTTTATACAAATTATTCCCATCCAAGGAGTAGTTGCTTTTTCCAAATGCATCAAAGTCAAAGAGAAGGGTATCCCTGTCTTTTTCTCTTAATCCATCTTCTTAGACTTAATACTCGTTTTCCAAATATTTAAATATGTTCAAATCTTAGTCTTTTCATCCAATGCAAACAACAACCACTCCTCTATATTATATATATAAAAAACAAGAAAAGTTCCATTTTATATAGAACCTATGGACAACTAATAATCAAAGTGAAAACAGAAGAAAATTTCAACACAAATGTAGAAAAAAAGAGGCTACAATTTCACCATCCTCACATGATATATATAAACATTCTCATATCTCTTCTATAACCACATTCAACTTTTGCATCAATATTCATATAACCACAACACAACAATAGCATATTTATGACTGTGATGAAAATTATGTGGAAGTCAATATTTCCAAGCTGTTACAAGGCTGAAGATACCGAATACTCTTCAGCCAAAGCCAAAGAAACAACAAAAGTGGTTGCTACAAAGACAAATTCTTTCAACAGAATCTCTCTCACGGATCTGAGTTTTCCAAGTGCTACAACACTTTCTGAAGATCTTTCAATTTCTTTAGCTGGTTCTAATCTTTATGTTTTCACTCTAGCTGAGCTGAAGACTATTACTCAGAGTTTTTCTTCAACGAATTTTCTTGGTGAAGGAGGGTTTGGTCCTGTCCATAAAGGTTTCATTGATGATAAGGTTAGACATGGACTTGAACCTCAACCTGTGGCTGTTAAGCTCTTGGATTTGGATGGCTCTCAGGGTCATAAAGAATGGCTGGTGAGTTTTTTCTTATGATTATCTGGGTCGATGTATTAGTATCGTGTCTGGTGTATATGTTTGTGTCTGCGTATATGTATATGTCTTTGTCTGTGTCTGTGCTTTAGAGTTGAGAATCTATTGAGTAATTGAGGTGTGATGATTTTTTTTTTTTGTGACATAGACTGAGGTTGTGTTTCTTGGTCAACTGAGACATGAACATCTTGTGAAGCTGATTGGATATTGCTGTGAAGAAGAACATAGGCTTTTGGTTTATGAGTATTTACCAAGAGGAAGCTTAGAAAATCAACTATTTAGAAGTAAGAATTTTTCATAATTAGTTATATTTGTTCTTTCAATTTGCATAAATTTGAAGGATCTAATCTAACCTTTGTTTGATGGGAATATTGCAGGATATTCAGCATCATTACCATGGTCAACAAGAATGAAAATTGCTGTTGGAGCTGCAAAAGGTCTAGCCTTTTTACATGATGCAAAGAAACCAGTCATCTACAGAGATTTCAAAGCTTCAAACATCTTATTAGACTCAGTAAGTTTAGACTTTAGTAAATTAATGTTCCTTTTCATCAATTATATTTAAAGTTAACTCTGGATCTAACTTAATATTATTTATTCTTTATCTTCCAGGATTATAATGCAAAACTCTCTGATTTTGGCTTGGCTAAAGATGGCCCTGAAGGTGATGACACACATGTTTCAACTAGAGTTATGGGCACTCAAGGTTACGCCGCACCCGAATATATCATGACAGGTAAACTATATGTTAGTGTTGTGTCTGGTATTCAATCCGGTTACTTCTCGTAATTGGTGTTTATGTCTGATACTTGTCGTATATCAGTGTCATATCTGGTATTCATGTCACTTACTAGTCTCAAATTTTGAAAATTCTGCATAGATTAACCGTAGCTTATGGAAAAAAAAGTAAAGGTGTTAGTAAATTTTGACCCTCCGTGTGATATTTCGCTTTGCTCGCCTTCAAAGACGGTCTTGACGCTGATGTACGGCATTTGTCATATGTGGTGTTTATATCTTGTTACTTGTTTCTTGTTTTGTAGTTAATAATTCATATGGTAACCTGAATTCAATTTTTGACTTATAGGACATTTGACAGCAATGAGTGATGTGTATAGTTTTGGCGTAGTCCTACTGGAAGTATTAACCGGAAGAAGATCAGTGGACAAGGCACGTCCACCAAGAGAACACAATCTAGTGGAATGGGCCAGACCAGTTTTAAACGACGCTCGGAAACTGAGCAGAATAATGGATCCAAGGCTTGAAGGACAGTACTCAGAAATGGGAGCAAGAAAAGCAGCTGCATTAGCTTATCAATGCTTAAGCCATAGACCAAGAAACCGACCTACAATGTCAACCGTGGTTAACACTCTCGAACCTCTTCAAGATTTCGACGATATACCAATAGGTACATTTGTTTACACAGCTCCTCCGAGTGATGTTAGTAATAACGAAGTGAAGAACGAGAATAACAACACCGATACACCAAAAGAAAGAAAAAGAGAAAGTTCACATCATAATCATCAACACCGTAGAAACCAACATGGCCATAGTAATAATAATAATAATGAAGTAGAACATACGAAAGACGGTGAAGAATATTATGATAATCCTAGAGAGAAAAGAAGGGAAAGTAGTGAGAGTCATAGAAGAAATCATCATCGTCGTCCGAATGGACATAAGCATCCATTAAAGTCACCAAAAGAACAAAGTGGGTCACATTCACACTCACCTGATACATCCATTACATCAGAAAGCCAAGGAAATTAGGGAAGTATAGTTTAGAAGACACGTACCTAAATCAAACACTTGCTAAGTGTATATATTGTGTCAATGTCAATGAGCTGGTTTCAAACAAATAAAAGTTGAAAACAAAGATAAAGGGAGAGGAAAGTGATTATGCAATTATGCAAATGGTCCTAGCATACAAAGCATGCTTCAGTTTTTTCTTTAATATTATTTTTGTATTTGTTGACGAAGTTGATTATTTTGAAATGTGTATAAAATATTGAATTTTTTTTTCTAGAGTAATGCTACCTTTACACTAATTTTTGACATCAAATACTTATACAGTATATTTTGTTTATCGTATTTTATTTATCATATTTATATAATGAATAGTATATTTTATAAAAATAATATTATTTAAAAAAAAATGTAAATATTTTTGTTTTTAAAATTTATTTTATAACACAAATATATGATTGTATTATTAACCAACTTTACAATTATATCAATCAAAAAAATATATATTATTAATCAATTATTTTTCTTAAAAATTATTAATTACTTTTGCTACTTCATTAACCAATAAAATATATAATATTAATCATATTCTCACACTAAAGTATAATTGTATTAACTAATTTTTATATTCTATTAATTAATTTTATTTTAATATTTAATTTTTTTTTTGTATTTGAGAACTCATTAACCAAATTATGAACCGTATTAACCAATTTTATATAAACTATTATACATATTAACTTTTTTAATGCTAGAATATATATTAATCAAACTTTAAATCGTATTAATCAAATTTTAATATTTTATTAATCAAAATAATTTTAAAGAAAACTAAAAAAAAATATTAAAAAATTAAAATAATAATAAAAATATTGTTTAATAATAAAAACTCGATTTTTTGATTTTCTGTCGGAAAAATTCGATTTTTCAATTTTTCGGAAAAAATTGTTTTTCAAAAAAATTCAATATTTTCGAGTTTTCAGAAAAACTCAATTTTTCAGAAAAAAAAACTCGATTTTCTGAAAAATTCTATTTTTCAGAAAAACTTGATTTCTCGAAAAAAAAATTGATTTTTCAATTTTCTGAAAAAAACTCGATTTTTCGAAATTCTAAATAACATCGTTTTCTTTATTTAAAAAAATTAAGTTTTTTATTAACTAAAAAAAATAGATTTATTAGATTTAAATAATAATATAAAAATAATTCATTTAATCATTAAAATGTAATTGATTCATCCATATATATAAATAGATAGATTTAATCCAATTAATTAACTTATTTTTTATTTGATTGATAAATTCGATAGATTATTTAATCTGGTTTGAAAATCATTTCAGGAAAAGTTTCGCATTATATCATTTTAATCTTTTTTCTCAATCGTAATTATGAAATATCGAACCGTAATTTTCTTTAATAAATTCAACACTAAATACAACTTAATCAACTAACTATTGATTGGTGTGATGTTAATCTTATATACTATATATTAAACTGTTTAAAATCATATTATATTAACTATGTATGGTAGTAACAATTAATTTCAATATAAACAATATTTCAATGAATTAAATAAAACTAGAAAGATTAAAATAGGAAAAACAAATACTTAATGTGTGTGAAAATAAAGTGAACCACCGTCACATCGTCACCTCAAGTTTAACATTTTCACCAATTTATATTGATGGAAAAGAATATAAATAAAAGAGAAAGAATTAATAACACTTATGTATTCACATTTATTATAAATGTGAAATTAAAGATATTAAATTGAAAATGATATAAATATATTAATATATAAATGAAAATAAAAATAAAAGTAATGATTAATAATAAATTAAAATGCATCAGTGAGTTTGATTACTTTGTTGATGTATATTATATGTATTTTCAAAATACCATTTCTATATTAATATACTTAATTTATAGTCTTCTTAAATGTATTAGAGGGTAATTTAGTATTTGTCATTTGTTAGATATTCTCTTTAGATCTTATGTGACATCCTTATCTTTACTACTTTTGTGTATGAATAGGTGTACTAGGTTTACATTTAATACAATCAATTCTCTTCCAATCATTTGTGGCAGCTTTATAGCATTTATCCTTTTTCTCTCTTCTTCCTCCTTTTCATCACCTTGCACCAACAAATTGGTATCAGAGCTCTTGGTTTGTTTTGAAATTTTGGGAAACACGAGTGATAGTGAGCTGTGTGTTTGATTTTTGGTTCCTGATTTCTGTTGAATCTTGAACAAAAATCTGAAACAGAATCACACTGATTCCGTGGGTTTGGGAAACACTAAGTGAGAATCTGAGATCTGAGTTTTTGTGCGAGGTTTAAGATGAGTGGAGGTAGTAGTTTGAACACTAAACTTCCAATTTTTAATGACAAAAGCTAGAACAGATGGAAGATACAAATGTGTGTGCTGTGTGGTGCTCAGGATGTTCTGGATCTTGTTACTGAAGGTTATGTTCCAGTTGCAGCAGATGCTACTGAAGAACAAAAATCTGCAGAAAGAGCTACGAGGAAGAGGGATCAAAAAGCTCTGTTCTATATCCATCAGTGTGTGGATGAAAGTGTGTTTGAGAAGATTGTTGATTCGACGACGTCGAAGGAGGCATGGGATATACTGGCCAGATGTTATGGTGGTGACGCGTCAGTAAAGAAGGTAAAGCTTCAGTCCCTGCGAAAGCAATATAAGATACTCAACATGAAGAACAGTGAGAAAGTTTCTGAGTACATCTCCGGAATGATTCTGATCACTAATGAGATAAAAGCTTGTGGAGAAACACTTTCTGAACAGGTAATCATAGAAAAAATTCTGAGGTCACTTACTCCTCAGTTTGATTACATTGTTGTTTCTATTGAACATTCTAAAAATCTGGAAATCATGAGAATATAAGAGTTGCAAAGCAGTCTAGAAGCGCATGAGTTGCGTCTGACTGAAAGAACTTATGAGAGGGAAGTGGAGCAAGCTCTGAAGGCTTCTTTTGTCAAGAAGGATCAGAAGCAGAATAGACGTGGTGATAAATTCCATAAGTCAAAAACCTCAAATTCTGATGAAGAGAAATATTAGAAGGGAAAGGAAATGTATGACAAGAAAAAGGTTCAATGTTACTGTTGTAAACAGTTTGGCCATTTTGCTAGAGATTGTAGAAACAGAGGAAGGAAATCAGAAGAAGCAAATATAGCCAGAGGAGATTCTGATGATGAACTTGTGCTACTGATGGCTTCTGATTCTAATGCAAATTGTTCAGAAGATTGGTGGTATATGGACACTGGTTGTTCAAACCACTTGACTGGGAACAAATAATAGTTGATAGACTTTGACTCCAGAAGGAGAACAAAGATTAGATGTGCTGATGATAAGTATCTTAATGCATAAGGTGTGGGAAATGTCATAGTCAGAGTGAAGAATGGAAAAAACATTATGATCAAAGATGTTTGGTATGTTCCTGGAATTAAAAGCAATCTGATGAGTGTGGGTCAGCTCATTGAGAAAGGTTTCTTAGTGGTTATGAAGGACAACCTCTTGAAGTTGTATGATTCTAATCAGAAGTTGATTATGAAGTCTGAGCAGGGAAGCAACAGAACATTCAAGGTGAATATAGAAACAGCTGAAGCAGAGTGTCTTAGTGCAGAAGGCACTGAAGGTGACAGTAAGCCATGGCACAAGAGGTTGGGGCACTTGAACTATAGAAGCTTAGGGCATCTAAGTTCTAATAAGCTTGTACATGGCATTTCGAAGATTGTGAAGCCTCAAAAATCATGTGAGATATACATGAAAGACAAGCAACCCAGATTGCCATTTGCATCAGAAGTGGCCCCCAGAGCAAAGCATGCTTTGGGAGTAGTACATTTTGATGTGTGTGGACCATTTCCAGTATCTTCAGTTGGAGGAAACAAATATTTTGTGTCTTTTGTGGATGAGTTCACAAGAATGACATGGGTAACACTCATCAAGTTCAAGAATGAAGTGTTTACTGAGTTCCAGAAGTTCAAGGTGAAGGCTGAGAAGCAGAGTGGTCAGAAGCTGAAGATTCTGAGAACAGATGGTGGAGGTGAGTATAACTCTACGAAGTTCTAAAAGTTCTGTGAGGAGAATGGAATAGAACATGAGATTACTGCTCCATATACTCCTCAGCACGACGGTCTTGCTGAAAGAAGAAACAGAACTTTGCTTGATATGACCAGAAGTATGCTGAAAGAGAAGAAGCTACCTCACATGTTATGAGGAGAAGTTGTTGCCACGTCAGCATATGTTCTGAGTAGGTGTCCAACGAAGAAACTGAAGGAAACTGTTCCTTAAGAAAAGTGGACTGGAGACAAGCAAAGTGTTAGCCATCTGAGGGTGTTTGGTTCTGTATGCTACAAACACGTTCTAGAGGCTAGAAGACGGAAACTGGATGATAGAAGCAAAGTAATGTTACTGGTGGGGTATCACAGTACAGTTTCCTATAAGCTTTATTGTCCAGAAACCAACAAAGTTGAAATCAACAGAGACGTCATTGTGAAAGAGTCAGAAACATGGGATTGGAACAAGCTTCAATCAGATTCTGGTGTAGCGCCAACACCAGAGTTAGTTTCTGAAGATTCTTCAGAAAGTTCTGAAGACAAGTCAGAGTCAAAAGATGAAGACTCTGAAGATGAGTCAGAATCTCAGGGAGATTCTGATAGTGGATCTGATTCTGATCCAGATTCTGATAATGATCTAGAATCTGGTGGTGATTATATTTCTGGAAGGGAAAACTCTGAAGACATAGGGTCTGGAGGACAAGTTTCCAGAAGTAACTCTGAAGGTAGTAATTCTAAAGGAAGTAGTTCTGGAAAAAGTCTATAAGCTAGCATTGTTCCGATTTCTGGAGAAGCTTCAGAACAAGTTCAGAGGCCACAGAGAATCAGACGAATACCAAGTAGGTTTGCAGATTTTAGCATGTTGCATGATACTGAAGTAGATTCTGAATGAGAAATCGTTCAATGTACCATGTTAGTAGATTCTGAACCAGTGGGTATTGAAGAAGCTCTCAAGAAGAAAGTATGGCTAAATGCCATGAAAGAAGAACTTGAGACTATTGAAAGAAACAGAACGTGGAAGTTGACGAAGCTTCCAGAAAAGAAGAAAGCCATCACCGTCAGATGGGTTTTCAAGGTGAAGCTTAAGCCAGATGGATCAATTGGAAAACACAAAGCGAGACTAGTGGCTAGAGGTTTTCTTCAGAAACCTGGACTAGATTACTTTGAGGTGTTTGCGCCTGTACCTAGACACGAAACAATCAGACTGGTGATTGCTTTAGCTGTAAACAAAAACTGGCCTTTGATACATCTGGATGTGAAGTATGCATTTCTGAATGGTCTGTTACAAGAAGAGGTATATGTGTTGCAACCTCCTGGATTTGTGTAAAAGAATCAGGAAGGGATGGTATATAAGTTACATAAAGCCTTGTATGGATTGAAACAAGCGCCAGAGCTTGGAATCTAAAAATTGATTCGTTTTTCAAGAGGCAGAAGTTTCAGTAATGTGAGATGGAGTATGGCGTGTATGTGCAGCATTCTGGTAGCAATATGATTCTGGTGTGTCTATATGTTGATGACATATTGCTAACAGGAAGTTGTTCAGAAGATATAGTCAAGTTCAAAGCAGTTCTGATGAATGAAATTGAGATGACAGATTTGAGAAATATGGTATATTTTCTAGGAATAGAGATTTTGTACTCAAAGAAGGGTATCATTCTGCATCAACTGAAGTATGAACTTGAACTTCTGAAGAGATTTGAGCTAGAAAATTGCAAGGTTGCTATCACACCTGCTGATACGAATCAGAAGTTGGGCTCTGATTCTGATGGAGAGGATGTGGATGCTACAACCTTCAAACAGATGGTTGGTTCTCTGAGGTATTTGTGTAATACCAGACCTGATATTTGCTATGCAGTTGGAATGGTTAGCAGATACATGAGCAAACTAAAGTGGTCTCATTACCAAGCTGCTGTCAGGATTCTGAGGTATGTAAAAGGAACTCTGAAATATGAAGTGTTATTTCCGTCTGGAAGAAAGATCGAATCAGAACTTCTGAGTTATTCTGATTCTGATTGGTGTGGAGATAGAGTTGACAGAAGAAGTACTTCTGGATACTTGTTCAAGCTTCTGGAAGGTCCAATTTCTTGGAGTTCCAAGAAACAACATGTTGTGGCTTTGTCAACATGTGAAGTTGAATACATTGCAGGTGTTGTAGCTGTATGTCAAGCTGTTTGGCTTCTGAATCTTCTGGAGGATTTGAAGATTGAAATAGAGAAACCTCTAAAGCTGTTGATTGATAACAAGTCTGCAATCAATCTTGTCAAGAATTCTGTGCTACATGGAAGAAGCAAGCATATTGAGACGAAGTATCATTTTCTGAGAAGTCAAGTACAGAAAGGAGTGTTCGAAGTTCTGCATTGTAGCACTCAGAAGCAGCTGACAGATGTTCTGACGAAAGCGATAAAAACAAACTAATTTCTTCGCTTGAGAGATGAAATTGGTGTTGTTAACTTCTGATAGTTACTAAATTACGGGATGATATTAGAGGGTTATTTAGTATTTGCCATTTGTTGGATATTCTCTTTAGACCATATGTGACATCCTTATCTTTACTACTTTTATGTATAAATAGGTGTACTAGGTTTACATTTAATACAATCAATTCTCTTCCAATTATTTGTGATAGCTTTATAGCATTTATCCTTTTTCTCTCTTCTTCCTCCTCTTCATCACCTTGCACCAACAAAATGAACTAATAATATTAATAAATTAATAATATGTGTAGAAAAATAAATAAATATATCTAATAACTTACATACGAGTTTATACCTTAGAACATTAACTTTATTTTAAAGGAGAATTATGATTAAGAATTTTTATTGAAAAATTTTTAGTACCCAAACTCATAAAACAAAAATAATATAAAACTTAGCTGCTTAAAAAATTTATAAAAAAAAACTGAAATGATCAATTAGAGGAGTTGCTTTTTGTTGACAGATAAGGTAGATAAGTTGTCACCCTATAATTAAACCTTAATTAATTAATAAATCACAAGAGTAGTAGATTAAAAAATGGACAATTACCAACCACAATTTGTTGAAGGAATTTTTGATACCTTACCATTCTCCAATAAAATTGAGTACAGCTAATTGCGTTGACCAAACAACGTGTAAATAAATACATATTTAAAAATTTATATTCAAACAAATGCTAATGCCAATTCTTAATATTAGGTATTAGGTATGAATGCAAGACAACAAAAAGTAGCCACCTTCATGAATGAATTAATATGAATTTATTGAAGACTTAATTTTATAATACGAAGTATAGTTCAAATATATTTTTAATTTATATTAAAATATTAAAATATTTTTTTGTTTATTATTGTGGTAATTTACAGTTGAAATAAAATTATAAACCAAAAATATATTTAAGGATTGCAACCAAATAAATAAAATATTTAAGTACCATTATTTCTTCTTGTGACGATTGCAGTATTATAGTATTACTAGTACTAGCTAGTATAAAATTAAATAATCAATGTTTGACCAAAAATATTTAGATAATCAATCATGTCGCTTTATGCCTGAAATAAACTGCAATATTAACGCATCAACTAATTAATATTAAAACGTCATTAATAGTTATGGATATCTTTGCATCTAACGTTGAGGACGCGTTCGATATTATTTCAATAATGAATAAAATAATCACATGATTGATTAATAATGAGGCATTGAAATAGGTTTTGATTTTAAAATATATTTTCTTTCAAGTGTTGTTCAGGAATTTTAGAATTTAAATGTGAAGTTTATAATTTTAGAATAGTGTGTATTTGATTTAGATCATTCTCTAAAATTTATAGTTAGGTTTTAGATGTAGAGGTGTTAGAATCTTTTTAAATTACAATTAATATTATAAATAATATTTTTTATGATGAAGTTTTCACTTCAAACATGTTAAAAATCAAGAATATAAGTTTTGGGTGTGCCATATTTGTTTTTTTAAGAAAATAAATAATATTTTCTTTCGGCGTTATAAAAATTGAGGTAATACATCCAGCGTTATAAGTGAGTGTCATTTATTATCCATAAATAAATAATAAACTTATTCTCTCGGTTTTTTAGAAAACCGAGGGAATATAGTTATAAGGTATCTCGCTTCGAATCCCCTTTACTGTATTTAAAGTTTTTTTCAACGATTTATCACTTGGCGTCTTTCCAGATTTCATGTTTTTTTTGTTAATTAGTCATTCTCAAAATCTTTGTTATCAATAAACAAGAATAAACAATAATAGAAAAGAAAAATATTTCATTGATAATAAAAATAAAATAAAACAGGACAATAGAGACAACTATTCCACATATTCAAACTTCTCACTCCAGTCAACTTCAACATTATCCCTAACTTAGAGAAAAGTTCAAAAATAACTCTTCCATATGGTATAAGGAAAGTCATTTCCTCCCGAGAGATGTTTATCATTTTCTTTAAGAAGTTAACAATAGTAAGAGGAAGATTAACTCTGACGTTGTGGGTAAGGAAGTATAAGAGATGTTTGTCATCTCAAGTAAGCGTTTCCAATTGTTTCTCTCTTGGATGGAAATTTGACACTAGAAGTTTAAATAAATTTTTTGCAATTTGGAGTAGAGAAGCAGGAATGGTGGTCCTATCTTGGTTGCCATAAATTCGGTGAAGGTGGGTTGTGTAGAAACTGGTTTTTAAATCAAGAGTCGCCACTATTAGTTTTTATCCTAGGGAAGGGAATCTAATAGAAAACCCTAATTCGCAGACAGAGATTCTAGGTTACGGACTCAATTAGACGAAAGGATGGTGTTAGACACCTTTCATCCACCTTGTTCACAAGGATATTAAGCTCTAGGTTTAGGTTTGAGATAAACAGGATTTTAAGTTTTAATTAGCAAGACTCACCATAATTTTAGATCGCGTGCCTACGCATCCTCTTATGAGGAATCAGAGTCCAAATTCGTAGTTCGTATGGGTTGGTGTCTTTTAGGGGTTTGCAAACATATTTTGAATCACTTCGCACTCGGTCGGGAGTAGTGATTGCAGAGATTTTGACTGAGTGCGCAGTAAGTCAAAATTAGTTTGAAACCCATTTGCAAAAAAGACGGTTGATTAGCTTAATTTGTGCGTGAAAATAATTTAATGCTTGGTTTGTATTTTTTAACTGTATTAATTACGAAAATCCTGATTAATGCATGATAAAAAAGATTTAATGCAATATATGAGAGAATAATATATGTACATGAGTTTTTGAGAAAATAATTTATATGCTAACATAACAATATTTATATATAATAAATGATAATATAAAAATAATAATACTAATGGAAAAATATGATAATAAAAATTAATGAAAGAAATAATAAAAAAATGATATAAAAGAAATAATAAAAAATAATAATAATTTAAGTAAATCGGGGGGGGGGGGGGGGGGGGGGGGGGGGGGGGGGGGGTTGTTGTTGTTGTTGTAACACCTCAAATCAACCCCACAGTTATATTAAAATCAGAGTGCCAAAAATTTCCGCAAACATGAGGCATTACATTCTCATTTCAAAAACCAACAACATAAAAACCTATCATAATAGATACATAGCATATATTAATCCAAAGAACTTATAACAATTAATTAGTCTTCAAAAATATTTCAACTTGATTCCATAAATACGCAGCAGATTCACAACTTTAAAACTTCAAAAGAAACATATCATCTTTTAAACAACTTCTTAAAACAACAACTTGAATTAAACTTAAAACATCATAAAATCAAATAAGCGTTCATCCCCCCGAGTGCTACGTATCAGAGCGACGACACCAATAAGCTATTAAGTCTCTACTCCTCGTTACCTGCACGTTACCAGTATAAAGGTAACGACGAAACAAATAAAGGGGTGAGATATCGAATAATATAAATAAGATTATCATAATTAATATATTAGACAAGAACATTATGAATTTCACCGCTTCTCAACAACACACAACAATCAATAAACATTCACAATTATCATTAGCGATTCAAAATGCAATTCAAATGCGACACAACTGTGCATATGCATGTGGTACCAACAGGGCTTCAGCCCTCTTCACTAATTTCCAATTAATAGAGGAACAAGGCATAAGCCTACTTCATAAATCCGCCAATACAGGCCTTCACAAATGCAAATGTATGAATGTACAACACATACCACAATATCATTAAACACTTCATGAGGCATACGCCTATATCACTAATATTACCAATTAATAGAGGTAAATCTTCGTCATAACCATTCTTGCCACTTCACAAAAATATTTGCAACATCATAACATCAACGTACATCACAAAGGAAGAGACAAACATGATAGTCGTTTCCAAAACACTCCCATAAGTCTCTATGTATTAATTCTTCATTATTTAATTATTCTCCTAATATTCACTTGTAAAATCCACTACATGGCAATATATTTTCTTCTGCTATTTAATTAATCCTCCAAAATAGTTACTGCAACTTTATTGATTATTTCTTACTCTGTCTTATTACTACAGACTGTTAAAATTATATTGAAACTACTAAATTAAGGTTACTGACATATAGACTACTTCTATTACTGTTCCTTCTGCTATAACATACTGATAAGAATAATAAATTCTATGCTTAATGTATATGCCTTATACGAGATACTGATATCATATAAACAATTATGTAAACATATTTCTAAGCTACAGAAAACAAATGCCTGCCATGAAACATAAGTGTTCCTAACGACACAACTTTTCCTCCACACACAGTGCCGAACGACACTCTCCACCTTTCCCTTTCTGCCGATCGTCACTCTCCCCACTTGTGCCGGTCGGCATAGTCCTACAAGGGACTCCCTTCCGGTCGGCAGGCTCTCCTAGGGGTTCGTCTTCAATATATTTCCAAACGCAGGCTTGTTTTCTACCCAGATTTCCCATACACAGCAACATAAAATAATTGTTTTGTAACTATTCTTTACATATTAATTCAATTAATTCTCATATTCACAATCAACAACAATTGCAACAACATCAATACACAATTATTTATTTTCCAGAACTCAACACAACAATAATTTCCAGCAACATGATTTATTCCACACAAAAATTCAACACAAAATTCAACACAGATAACAGATAATTACACAACCCCAATCCTACATACTAACCATCATATTCCCGGTTATAAAATCCGAACCCCACCCTTACCTTTTGGTTTTCCGGCCGATCGAATTCTCTGGTTGAAACTGCAACTGGTTTGACGGCGACTTCTCTAAATTTTCTTGCCTCCCACTTGGTGCCTCCAAACCCTTATTTCTTCTACTGCTACGTGATAATTATTTTTTCTTTTGGTTTTTGGCAGCTAGCTTCTACATATCATAACCTAATATAATAATAATAGGTCTACTAGTAACTTTAATGAGCCTATTAATTTTATTCCTAATCTTGCTATTTCACACACCCCACTTGACCCAACTAATAAAATAATATTCTATTAAAATTAACATTATTTCCAATATTAATTTCTCTTGACTAAATTGACTAATCATTCGATTATCAATTCTAACTATATATATATATATATATATATATATATATATATATATATATATATATATATATATATATATATATATATATATATATATATATATATATATATATATATATATATATATATATATATATATATATATATCCAATAATGCTCCCTATAATTATTCCGATAATTCCTTTTTCGACTAAATTCCAACAATTAAATCCTCAGTAATTCATTTAAATAATATAATGAATTTCCGGATGTTACAATTGTGTTTCTAGTTGACCAGTAAATAAGGGGGTGATAATAGTAAGTTGGGCTAGGCCCAGAATGATCCAGGCAGGGAGGGGGTGCAAATTGCTTCACAGTTTAGTAAACAGGGGGTGTGGATAACATCTGGGCTTGGCCCACATAATTTTTTTTTGAACCCGGAGAGATTCAGTGTGCGAGGGAGTACGGGAGCTATGGTGAATATTGACCTAATGGCCGTTTGATCTACATCATGCGGATGATAAGCGAAAGACCATGATTGTTATTATGGGCGCGCAAACATAAGATACAAACGGATAACATAATTCATTTCTATTCATTTTTATCTTCATTTTACAGAAATTATATTTTCCCAAAAAGACTTATCCTTTCTCTCCCTCGCTAAACCACAAACTTTCTTTCTCCTCTTTCTAACCCTATTTCCCTTAGAAACCGGCGACAGCTCAACCGTGCTTCTTCACCTACCCAAAACCCCAAATGAAAAACAAATAATAGAGAAATCTAAGATAATTTTACCCTTTCGCGGTTTCCGATTCCGAGTTCTCCGAGTCCAGTTCGCTAATCCCTTATTCTTCTCTGTCTTTTTTGCAGGTTACGAAAAAGTGGTGACAAGCTTGAGGTGGTGGTAATGGAGCGACAGAGCAATTAGCGATGGCTCGCGGCGGGAAACGGCAAGCAATTAGGGTTTCCAATTCAGAAAATCTAACCGCCTATTCTTCTGGATCTCCAACGACAAGGGTTTGCTTCAGGATTTTCGTCTCAAAATTCTCTTCTTCGTCTCCAATTTTCGTCTCAGCCTCCTTGTTTTTTGTAAACGGTCCCCTGTTCTCTGTCCCTGTAAACAAACTTCCTCTCTTCTGTATAATTCTGTTTATTTATAGTTTAGAATTTTAGGGTTTTCGATTTCAGTTAGAAAGTTTTTTGATTTAGGGAAGGATTGTAATTGATTCCATATTGATTGTAATTGGATTTGATTGTGTATATTGTGAGATTTTGATTCAGTTTGATAATAAGATTTTCCAGATTTGATTTGAATTTAATTTGTATAATTTATTTCTAGATTTGCTGTTATTCTGGGGATTTGCTTTAAGTTCTGTAACGTTATTTTTGGTTCTTCCGTAATGTTTGATCTTCCTTGAAGATTTGATTTGAAAAGGAGATAATTTGCACAGTATTTGTTAATAGGGGACTTGCGCCTTAGCTGTATCTGATAACAATAAATGTATAATTTTTTTTACAATTAACCATTACTATAACAAGAACACTACATTGGTAATTAACAAACATTCTCTTTTTTTTAATTCCCTTGGGCCCAGTGTGGACTACAAACGTCCCTATATTTTTGACATCAATTGGGCCTAATCTGGCATTAACCAACAAATCTTTTTTTTCTTTCAAAATAAGTTGTTATATAAAAGTTTAATAAACATGCCTTTATAGTAAGATGAAAACAAATGATTTTTCCTTGTAACAACATTACAGCAAAAATGTTTTCAGTAAAACCAAGCCCAATTGGCCCAATTCTAGTTTGTTTTTTTTTCTAAAAATTTTAATAAAAAAATAATATTTAATTTTTTTAATGAAGCTGTTATTATAAGAGCTTAACAGTAAAAGAGAAAACAACAAATATATTCGTATTAACCAAATCTTAATGGGCTTATAATTTGTAACTACACCCCCTATTTTTACTAAAATCAACTTAACCTACATAAGCTTATACAATTTAAACTTGAGCGGGCTTAATTTAATTTCAACCTCCCTTTTACTAACGACTATTTAATAATTTAGAATTTTACAGTTACTCCATTAATTTTCATTTATGAATCGCATGGGCCAATGATCAACATGCCTCGCGAATGAATTCACGGATACATGAGTCTCTCAGATTTAGAAATCCCCATTTTTTTTTGAATTAAAAATACACCCCTAGCCAGATAAAGACGGACCATCAGATACTACTGTACCGTCTTTAATTAAATATTTTCTTTATTTCAGTCTCAGAAAATAAAATCGTCGCAGTAGGACAAATTTGGGGTACGACAGCTGCCCCTATTCAATTATCTTCCAATCGAGTAGTGTGAGAAAACGCGAGTCTTACACATTCTGATTGGGAGTTTATTGAATACTTGAAGTGTCCCCAAAATTTGTCCGACAAACATAAGGTTACACTAATATAGCATACCCTTACGAGTCTTTGGGAAAGTAGTCAAAGTTGATGATATATCGCTTACCAGGGTTTGATAACGAGACAAGTGGTTTTAAGAGCGCAATTTCGTACGTCTTGGTTTATTCACCCCTTTGGAGGGTGAGTATAGCAATGATTGATGATGCACGGCTTCTTGAATACTGAGGCCATGGGTTATGTTTACAAATCGCTGCATGACGTTTAAGGCGATGTTTTGAGCATGAATACATTGCGGCTTAGAGGCAAGGTGTTGAGTTTGGATAATACATTGCGGCTTAGAGGCAATGTATTGAGTTTGGATAATACATTGCGGCTTAGAGGCAATGTGTTATTTGGATAATACATTGAGGCTTAGAGGCAATGTCCTGAGTTTGGATAATACATTATGGCTTAGAGGCAATGTGTTGAGTTTGGATAATACATTGCGGCTTAAAGGCAATGTGCTGAGTTTTGAGGATACATTATGGCTTAGAGGCAATGTTCTAAGTTTTGAGAATGTATTGCGGCTTAGAGGCAACATGTTGAGTTTTTTTCTTCTTTTGAGCATTGCAACATGAAGTCTGAGGCGATGGGCTAGAGTTTTGTTTTTCATCGCAGCATGAAGTCTGAGGCAATGAGTTTGGTTCATAAATCGCTGGGTGAAGTCTGAGGCGATCGTCTGGTGTTTGGAACACATTGCTGCATGAAGTCTGAGGCAATGGGTTAGGTTCGCAAATCGCTACGTGAAGTCTGAGGCGATAAGCTGGGTTTGTTGAAAACATTGTGGCTTAGAGGCAATGTAATGAGCTTGGAGAATGCATTGCGGCTTAGAGGCAATGTGTTGGCTTGGATAATACATTGCGGCTTAGAAGCAATGTGTTGGGTTTTGAGGGTACATTGCAGCGTAAAGGCAATGTAATGGGTCTTTGAGAATATGTTGCGGCTTAGAGGTAACATACTGAGTTTTGAGGATACATTGCGGCTTAGAGGCAATGTAATGGGTCTTGGATAATACACTGCGGCTTAGGGGCAATGTAATGGGACTTGTAAGGAACTCATCACTGCATGAAGACTTAGGTGATGGGCTGAAAGTGTCACGACATGAAGACTGAGGTGATGGGTTGAATCGTAGGAGAAGTATTGCGTTGGTCGACCCTTAGATAGTTGAATCGAGGGTGATATTATTTGTCTGTCTGCTATGTGATACATGTGTATGCATGCGTATTGAATGTTGTATGTATGCGAAATGTATGATGTTTGACATTGATATGGAACCCTGACTACATGCGTATTGAATGTATAGGGTATGTGTGCTTTAGATATGCAAAAAGTGTATATGTATGAAATGTGTCTAAGATGCGCGTATGCTTTGAAATGTTATGAAGACTATTTCTGGAATTCTCTCTTTTAAACCATTGGCTCAGAGTTACCAACTCCTGGCGTTGTATGTCATGTCGTCCTAGCATTGTTGAACTTGAATGTGATGGGTAATATTTAGCAAAAGTTAAGCATTGATTTTGTATTGCGGGCATAGGCGTAGACGTAGACATAGATAATGGCCTATGTGTAGATTTATATGTTGCAAGCGCAGGCGCAAACATATGTATCGGCATATGTGTGGTCTCTGTAAGCGTTGGCGTAGGCGTCGACCTTGTATCGTAAGTTAGGCGTAGGTGCTGACATGGACGTAGACTTTGGGTAAGGACGCGTCGATATATGTATAGACTTTGTATCGTTGAGTGCAAGCATAAGCGTAGACATGTGCGTGGTCGTAGACTTCTTGTACGGACGCATAGATATGCATAGGTACAAACGCAAGCGTGTGTATAGATTTTTGCAAGACGTAGGAGTAACTGTCTGCATGGACGTAGACGTGGATTTTCCTTCGATACTTTTCTAACCAAAGCATTTTTTTTCGATATTTGTCAGATGCTTTTATTCTGTTACTTCCCCAAAATTTTATTTCAAGACAATATTCATAAGTAATAATCGTAGTATTTTGTAAACAAATATGAGAAAAGAAAAACATGATTCGAAAGATATAACGAAAATAAATGTTTTATTGATATGCCTCAGAGTGGGCGAGAATACAAGATGAAATTCCTAGGAAGAGGTAATTACAGAAAGTTTTAAAACAGTAAATGGCATTGAAAAATGATAATCACTACTGCTGTTCCCCCATAGATTTTGATGAACTTATCTCCTTCGCTTCTGAGTTGTATGATTCCAACCTATCCTCCCCTCTGTGGTTCATAATCATAACTCTTTAGATCGTAGTCTTTTTGTTCTTTATTTCTTTGTAGGGAATCCCTAACTTTTGCCTGGATTGCCCTTTCAGGTTTTCAATCCACTGGTATAATTTTCTTTTTATGTGCCCCTAATTTTTGCCTGGATCGCCCTTTAGGGTTTTCGATCCACCGGGATGCTCCTTTTTGCCTAAGTCTCCCTTTTGGGGGTTCGAGCTTAGCAAGCTTTTTATACATAGTATTTTTTGACTGCGTCTGAATTGGCCGGATGCGGTAATTCTTCCCCATCCACTGTTGTGAGGACGATACCACCTATAGAGAATGCTATTTTGACTACATATGGACCTTCGTAGTTGGGTTTCCATTTACCACGTGAATCAAGGCGAGGTAGTAGAATCTTCTTCAGCACTAGACCCCCTTCCTTGAATATTCGAGGGCGTACTTTCTTGTCGAAGGCCCACTTCATTCTCTTTTGATGTAACTGACTATGACACAAAGCCGTTAATTGTTTTTCTTCAATGAGGTTGAGCTGGTCAAGTCGAGCCTGCACCCATTCTGCTTCTTCCAGCTTTGTTTCCCTCAGGACTCGAAGTGATGGTATCTCGACTTCCACCGAGAGTACTGCCTCCATACCATATACTAGTGAGAAAGGAGTCGCGTCTGTTGATATGTGTACAAAAGTGCGATAGCCATGCAAAGCGTAGGGAAGCATTTCGTGCCAATCTTTGTATGTCTTCACCATTTTCTGGATGATCTTCTTAATATTTTTGTTGGCTGCTTCGACTACCCCATTCATCTTTGGTATGTATGGTGAGGAATTATGATGCTCGATTTTAAAGTCGTCGCATAGTTCCTTCATCATCTTGTTGTTTAAATTAGACCCGTTATCTGTAACTATCTGGCTTGGGACACCATATCTGCATATGATATTCTGTTTGATGAAGCGCGTAACCACTTGACTTGTTACGTTGGTGTAGAATGCTACTTCTACCCACTTGGTAAAGTAGTCGGTGGCTACCAATATAAAGTGGTGTCTGTTGGATGCTTTCGACTCGATCATGCCAATCATATCAATTCCCCACATTGAGAATGGCCAAGGGGAGCTCATGACGTTCATAGGAGTCGGTGGTACATTTATCTTGTCAGCATAAATCTGACATTTATGACACGTCTTCGTGTAATTATAACAATCATCTTCCATTGTTAACAAGTAATACCCTGCTCGCATAAACTTTCTATCCATGGCGTGCCCGTTTGTATGGGTCTCGAAAGTGCCTTCGTGGATTTCTATCATGAGTGTATCTGCTTCTTGCTTTTCCACACATTTGAGTAGTACCATGTCGTAGTTTCTTTTGTATACCACTCCATTACTCAGAAAGAATTTTGAAGCTAACCTTCACAAGGTTTGCTTGTCAATGATATAGGCATTTTCTAGATATTCCTGCCTTTCTAGGTACTTCTGGATGTCGTAAAACCAAGGTTCGTTGTTAGGTCCTTCCTCAATAGCAAGGCAGTATGCAGGCTCTTCGAAATGTCTGATCGTAATACGTGGTTCTTGATTCAGCCAAGTCACTTTGAACATAGCTGATAGGGTTGGCAGAGCGCCTGCCATTTGATTTTCTTCTCGTAGGATATGACTGAAAGTGATTTCTGTAAATTCTGCGGCTAACTTTAAAACATGATCCCGATATGGAATCAGTTTAGGGTGTTTAGCATCTCATTCACCATTAACTTGGTATATGACTAACACATAATCCCTAAACACTTCAAGGTGCTTTATTCTTAAATCGATGGCAGCTTCCAGCCCTAGTATATAGGCTTCGTATTCAGAGATGTTATTGGTGCAGTCAAAACATAACCTTGCAGTGTAGGGTTTGTGATAATTCTTGGGAGATGTTAATACTGCCCCTACACCATGACCTAGTGCTTTTGAAGCCCTGTCGAACATGAGCGTCGAACGTGCCCCTGGCTCGGGCCCTTCATCGGGTCCTGGTACTTCGTAGTCAACTATAAATATGACATCCTCGTCGGGAAAGTCGAACTCCATGGGCTGATATTCTGATAGCGGTTGGTGAGCTAGATGATAAGCTAGTATACCACCTTTGATGGCCTTTTGCGTGACATATTGAATGTCGTATTCTGATAGTAGCATCTGCCATCATGCGATTCTTCCGGTAAGAGCTGGCTTTTTGAACACGTATTTTAGAGGATCCATTCTTGCTATTAACCATGTAGTATGGGTTAACATATATTTCCTCAACCTCTTGGTAGCCCAAGCCAATGCGTAACAAGTTTTCTCAAGGAGTGAGTACCTGGTTTCGCAGTCAGTGAATTTCTTGCTGAGGTAATAGATCGCATGCTCCTTTATACCTGTTTCATCCCACTGTCCTAAAACACAACCCATTGACCCTTCGAGCACTGTCAAGTACATGATGAGTGGCCTTTCAGGAACTGGTGACATTAAGACTGATGGCTCTTAAAAATACTGTTTTATCGCCTCGAAGGCAATTTGACAATCATCATTCCATGCTACCGTCTGATCTTTTTGTAATAACTTGAATATTGGCTCGCATATAACTGTTAAATGCGATATGAACCTTGAGATTTAGTTCAATTTCCCTAAGAAACCACATACTTCTTTTTCTGTCCTTGGAGCGGGCATCTCTTATATAGCTTTCAATTTGTCGGGATCCACCTCGATACCCTGTTGGCTTACAATAAAACCTAACAATTTTCCTAATTTGATGCCAAATGTGCATTTATTTGGGTTCAACCTTAGTCTGAATTTGCATAGCCGTTTGAACAACTTTTGCAGATGTATGATATGTTCCTCCTCCGTATGGGATTTGGCAATCATATCATCGACATATACTTCACCTCCTTGTGGATTATATCATGGAATAACGTTACCATTGCCCTCTGATAGGTTGCCCCTGCGTTCTTGAGGCCGAATGGCATTACTTTGTAACAGAAAGTTCCCCAAGGTGTCATGAAGGTAGTCTTTTCCATGTCCTCAGGCACCATTTTGATTTGATTATAGCCCTAGAAACTGTCCATAAATGAGAATACCGAGGCTTGAGCTATATTATCCACTAGGACATCTATGTGGGGTAACGGAAAGTCATCTTTGGGGATCTCCTTGTTTAGGTCTCGATAATCTACGCACATGCGTGCATTGCCATCCTTCTTGGGTACTGGTACAATGTTAGCTATCCAAGGTGGATAATCTACCACTGCTAGGAACCCTGCGTCAAATTGTTTGAGAACCTCTTCTCTGATTTTGCTGGACATGTCTGGACGGGTTCTTCTGAGTTTTTGCCTGACTGGAGAACACCCTTCTTTGAGAGGCAGTTTGTGCACCACGATGTCTGTATCCAACCCTGGAATGTCCCTATAGGACCAAGCGAATATATCCACATACTCGTGTGTTGTACCCCAAAATTTTCCCTCTCATTTTATCAAGATTCCCCTTACAAGACTCTTTGGGCTCCAGACATGATTAGGGTTTGCTCAGCTCAAGACATCTCCTTGCACTGATGACCTGAAATTAGGGTTTGAGTTTGCACAAGGAATTTTGGACTTCCAATTCCCCATGTGACTTTCATACTTCATGTTGGACTCCTAAGATTGCTCATACCAAGTTTCAAGCTTTGAATCAAATTTTTGCCCAGCCAATTGGACAATTGACCTAAAAATCAGTTGTATTGGGGAAAAAGTCAACTGTGGCCAATTTACAATCAAACCTCATATTTTTTTGATCCACCTCAATATTATAGGCTCATATGAACCATTTGATTAAGGTTGGACCACAACTCCTCAAGAAATTTGATCAGATCATAAAAAGGGCAAAATGGTCATTTTTCGGGTTTTGACTGTAGAAGGGCAATTTCTGATCTTTCACCTAGCCAATGGCAAATGTGGTTCAAGAATGGTTTCAAGGACTCAATAGCATCATCTTGACCTAATCACAAGGTTCAAATAATCTCAAATGCATTAGATTGACAAATGAATTTTCCAGTCAACTGATCAAAAATTAACTGTACACTGAAAAGTCAAACTTTGACTTTTTGGTCAAAATCAAGTGCCAAGGGTCATTTTTCTTCAATATGTTCCAAAACATGAAACTTTTTCACCAAGAAACCTAATTTTGAAAATTAGGGTTTAAGATTGAAAATTTTCATAACTTAGAAATTTTCTAAGTTATGAAAATTTCTTATTTTTTCCCAACTTTTCCCAACTTTTTCACCATGATGCAATTGGATTCAAAGAAAACTTAAAACATGAAAGTTGTATTAATCCACAAAATCTACAACTTTAATTCACAAAGTTTTCCCAAAATATGCTTGGATCTCAAGTTATGATATTTTGAATAAGGGTCCATGAAACTTTTAACTTAGTGAAATTTTGCCCTAGTTTAGGCAGGATTTTGACCTATCTTCATGGTAACTTTTCATATAGTTCCAAGTGTAATATCAAAATGCATTTCAAAGATGGATTGTAGAGAATGTTACAAGCTTTCCAAAATATCCAAGAACTCTCCAAAATCATTCGTGGTGAGGGAGAATCAAAAGTTTGAAAAATGGAAAATCATCACTTTTGTCAAAGGCATTTTGCACCATGTTACAACTTGCAAATCTGTCCTAAGCATGCTTGTACTTGGTTTACAGGTTCTAACATCTTCTACACTCAAAAATTAAATGCAAATATAATGGTTAATGGCATTGTTTTGATCTTTGAAGCTTTGTACAAGGGTTTAATCCAAAAATGGCAAAAAGGCAACATTGCTACTTTGATAAAGCTTGCTTTATGTCATTTTGTTTATCTTGAGCATTAAACCCAATATCTTGCAGCAAACAAAGTCCATGAGTATCAGGAAATTGGTACCAACCCTATGCCGACCTTGAGCTATCCTGTACAGGCTTTGGCTTTGTCAACTCAACCTTTTCTTCAAAAACAAGCCAACTTGCAAAAGTGAAGATAACTTGTGCATCTGTTAAAACTAAGCCTTGTAACATTTTCAAACAATCTCAACACATTGTAGCAAGAAGAATACACGAGTTACAAGCCTCCCAAACACCCAAATACACCAAAAACTCCATTTCTTCCCAAAATAGGGCAAGCTCTGCAGAACCTTGGCCAAATCCATATTCCCTCGTGCGTTTTATTTGGAATCATTTCAAACACATTCTAAACATCACACCTAAACTATCCAAGCCTCTGTCCAGGAACTGTAACTCCATTTTCACACTTCACTTTTCATTTTGAAGCTTTGCAGGTTGAGTTCTACAAGGAGATTCAAGCCATTTCAAAGCAAGCTAAGCATTGGGAAAGCTCAAGGGAACTTCAAGCAAGCTCAAAAGACCTTCAGGCCTCACTCAAAGCTACTACATTGCCATATTCGAACTTGACTGAAACAGGTAATTTTCAAACTTCTATATCCTTATTTAGGCATCATTAGGCTTAGGTTTGTGAAGCAAAAATGTAGTCCTTAAGTTCCTTGAGCTGTACATATGCGTAGATTTCATTTATGTTAACTGAGCTAGGAGTATTTGATAGTTGAAGTTGCTGAAAAAACTAGGTCAAGATTTAGGGCCACTGAAATTCTCTCTGGTCTTTGAGAGTTAGATCAAGTTTTTTATATCATTAGAATCGTGTGATGATGAGCTATAACTTTCATGTTGCAAGATTTTGTTTTTAAGCACGTATGCAGGAGATACAGTTTTGAACATGGCGCGCACGTTTTGGCTCTGTTCAGAGGACAGGGACGAAGGACATTGGGCTTGGGCTTGTTTGCTTCTGCTTTTGACACCCCCATTGTGTTATTTGCACCCCCTTGGCCCATTTTCTTCATTTTGTATTTTTTTTCATTCCTTTTTATATTTTTTGACTTTTATTATTTTTCTTGAACATTAAAAATCACCAAAAATATTTTCTTAATTTTCACATTTTTATTTTATTATTTTTATTATTTTTTTATGACAAAAAATAGTTTATTAGGTTAAATATAATTTATTTTCTTGAATAAACTTATAAATAATATAAAAATATTATACATTTTTATTTTTATTATTTATACACTTAAAATAATATTTTTTTTACACATATTTCTTTTTTAAACATTTTTGTATATATTATTTTTATTGTTATTTCTTTGTACATAAATGAAATAAAATAATATAGAATATATTTTCTTAAAACAAAAATTAGGGTTTCTTCACCCTTTCAAAAATAATTAATATTTTTCTTATTTTAAACTTAAATAAACTTATTTTACATACATAAATAAATACAAAAAAGCATTTTTTGCATATTTATATTTTATTGCATATTTAAATAATTGTCTATTTATTTATTTGTACAATAAATTCAATATGGCTGTAATAGTTTTTTAGGGTTTTATTTTGAGCAATATCCCCCTATTCAAACTTGTATCCCCCTCCTCATAATAATGTTGTAATAGTCTTAGATTTACTTTTACGCATTTTATCGCTTTCATATGCCATGATAGTAAATTAGGGTTTTGTATGCAAAGACCAAAATAAAACAAATAGCATGACTAAACACAAGACAAAAATGTATGAAAAATGACAACACAATGCACACAAGCACCCCTAGGGTTTCATCCACTTTGTTGCCTTAAAATGGCCATGGTATGCATGCTAGGTATCTTGGCAAAATTAATCAAAACAAAAAGATCATAGTCCCTCGATGATGCTATCTTGGTTTCCTAAACAAAAATGATCTAGTCCCTCAAAAACTTGCTAAAGATACTTAGAACCATTGCTATCATGGTCATACGATGACCCGCACCCGTCCCGTTTAACATCCAAAGATAGGGTTATTTACCAAATACAATGGTAAAACAACAATATCAAAAGGGTTAAAAATGTGTAGGAAAGATCTTTGAGTAGGGTAGACAACTCCTAGTTACTTGATCAACTTGCAAACATCCTTTCTATTCTTCAAACAAACACACACAATTTCAAAACAATTTCCAAACAAACTTTCAAACATTGAAACATTTTTCAAAAGACAAACATCTTTGTATACATTCTTCAAACAAGAATCATTACAAAGATTGCCAAAACGATGGCCTCTTTTCAAAATAATTTCAAAACCACACAAAGCACCATTTCAAAAAATTGAAAAAGAAAAGCAAGTGATCTAAACAAGTAACTAAGAGTCCATGGAAAACCATGGATGAAAAGGGTGCTAGCACCTTCCCTTTTCATAATCTACCCCCTGAACCCAAGAAAACATCTCAAAGTTCTTTCCTGTGCTTTTTGACCTTTCCTTTGGATAAAATAAAAAGTCGGTGGCGACTCTTGCTAAACCGAAACATTTGCGAACACAAACGCAAAACCTCAAGTCAGTTCTCCCACCGTATCACAGAACTAGCGACTCTGCTGGGGAATTTGAGAAAAGTGGGGTTACCTTAGGGTTTAGATCACCTTTACATGCTTACCTTGTTTGATTTGATTGCTTTACATTTAGTTCTATTGTTTGGGCTTGAATCCTCTACCCGAATTTGGGAAACATTCATAGGTAAATATCAATACGTTGTGGAAACTGTGCAGGGTATACCAACACGGTCTAAGCAATAGCTATATTAGAGCGACATATTTGTGGGTACCGGTAGCCTTTGAGTCAATAAAAGAGAATGCGGGGCCACTGAGTGATGTCATGAAGCACTAATGGACTTTTAGAACCTTTTCTTGACCATCTTGGCCTTTTAGGATGTAGTGAGATGACCAGTTTTAGTGCAGTCCGAAGTTGGTAGATACTCAATACTACACTCATTGAGGGTTGTTTTCTTAGAATATTTCGGTCGCCAGTAAAGTGGCTAAACTGAAACAATGAATATAGAAAATAATCCAGTGATATTGAGCTCCTTAGAACCCAGTTACTATTTATAGGACAGGTTAAGCCAACTAAACTTAAAGAGGGTACTTACCTATGAAACCCCATGCAAGCCTGAAACTAGGAACTTGTGTGATTTGTTTGTACATATATACTTGTGCATAACATCATGGACATCATGAAGCATCATATGCATCCACTAACCATTTCAAGGATTTTGGATCTTCATCTTTGTTCCTGTTTTGTAGGTTATGGATCCCCTTCGCAGGAAAACTATTCAGGTCAACCTTGTGAGAATTCCTCCTCAACTCAAGGAGATTACTTCCAAGATTCCAGAGTATTCTCCATTCACTGAAAGACATGGTCGACTTCTCAATTTGGTCAACTCCAACACAGAGGAAGACGTGGTGAAAGTTCTCTTCCAGTTCTTTGACCCCCTACACCACTGCTTCACATTTCCTGACTACCAGCTAGTGCCTACTTTGGAGGAATTTTCTCAACTCCTGAGGATTCCTATTCTCCATCAACTACCTTTCAACGGTACGGAAAGAGATCCAAAGCCTGAAGATGTTGCTCAAGCCTTACACTTGCAACCATCTGATATCATAGGTCATTGGGAAACTAGAAGTGGTGTCAAGGGTTTCTTGGCAAAGTTCCTGTTTGAGAAAGCTCAAGAATGCTGGAATTCTCTAGACCTACAAGCTTTTGAGGAGATTGTAGCTCTTCTCATCTATGGGTTGGTCTTGTTCCCAAACCCTGATCAGCTTATAGATGTGAATGCTGTCAATATTTTCATATCTCGAAATCCGGTGCCTACTTTACTTGGGGACATCCTACACTCATTTCACACTCGAACAATGAGGAAAAGAGGTGTTCTCATGTGCTGTACTCCTCTTCTAGAAAGGTGGTTTATTTCTCACCTTCCCCAATCAGTCTTGAAGAATGAGCAAGGTTTGAGGTGGTCACAACGATTGATGACTCTTACACATTCAGATGTTCATTGGTGTTCTCGATCCAGAGAAAATGTTATAATCATTGATCGTTGTGGGGAATTCCCTAATGTCCCTCTACTTGGCATTAGGGGAGGCATTACCTACAACCCCTGCTTGGCTCTGAGACAGTTTGGGTATGCCCGAAGGGATGGCCCTCATGACATGCTGATTCCAGACTTGGTTTTTGACTTCGACAATGACGCTCAAGGACTTCGACAAAGGTTCATTCGAGCTTGGAGGATACCCAACAAGGTGGACAGTAAGACCTTGGGACACAAGAATTCCATCCCCCTTGAGCCTTACCTCAAGTGGGTACGAACCCGCACCCAAAATCTTATCATGCCTTACCCCTCAATTCTCCCAGTGATTAAAGAGCCTGTTAAGGAAGGAGAGGTTCCATACACCCTCCTACATCCTGACATGGCGACATCACTCGAAGATTTGAAAAGGAGTTGGATACAGCTCAAGGGAGAGCACGATACTTTTGAAGCCCAATTCTATGCTAGTGAGAAGAAGGTTTTGGAACTTACTCGTCAACTTCACGAAGAGCAGACTCTCAACACCTACATTGCAACAAAAAGGATGCGTAATTTCTTTTTACATTAGAATTTTGTATTATTTTACCCATGGGGCATTGATGTACTAACAAATTCTATCTTATTAATATGACGTTTGTTCCTTTTTGTTTAAACAAATTTGAATTTCTGAATCCTTGAATGCATTACATGAATACATATCATTCATCATATGCATAAACAGGTCTTCACACCAAGTTTCCTCATCTCTTTGCTGTTTATTTCAGCAAGATAGATATTGAACAAACGGTCAAAGACTTGCAAGCGCAGGATTCAAAATTCCAACAACTACTCATGACCTTGGCTAAGGGTCAGGATGATCTTAAAGCTCTGTTAGAGAAGGAAAAAGAGAAGAAGAAGAAGAAGAGAGTTGGTGTAGCTACTTTGGGAAGAAGATTTGAAGGTCAAGCCAGAAGAGTCCTAGATTTCCCATCAACATCTGAAGAGGGTGAAGGAAAGGGTAAAGGAGTTGCAGTGCCTTCTGATTCTGAGGCTGAAGAAGAGGAAGATGAGGATTATTCAGAATAACAGTATCCTCCTGCAGATGAAAAATACAAGAACTTGGAAGAACGTCTAGTAGCCATGGAGATTCAGAGAGTACCTGGGCTGGAATTTGAAGAGTTGGGGTTGGTTTCTGGAATTGTCATTCCTCCCAAGTTTAAAGTGCCACTGTTTGCTAAGTACGATGGGGTGTCTTGCCCAAAGATGCACCTACGGTCCTATTTTAGGAAAATTCAACCACATTCTTCTGACAAAGACCCATGGGTCCATTTCTTCCAGGATAGTTTGTCGGGGACGCAGTTAGATTGGTCTTACCAGCTAGAGAGGTCTGATATGCACAATTGGGAGGATTTGGCTGCTGCCTTCTATAAGCAGTATCAGTACAATGCGGACTTAGCACCAACCCATACTCAATTACAGAGTATGGGCATGGTCTCAAATGAAGGCTTCAAGGAGTATGCCCAGAAATGGAGAGACTTGGCGGGACGAGTACAACCACCTCTATCTGAGAGGGAGCTAGTAGACATGTTCTTGGGTACACTGTCAGACCCCTTTTCAATCACCTGATTGGAAGTTCTTCTACGGGGTTCACCGAGTTGATTCTAACTGGTGAGAGAGTTGAAGCCGGAATCAAAAGCGAGAATATTAAAAAAGATACATCTGCTTCCGCTGCCATCAAGAAGACTTTTCCAGCAAAGAAAGAAGTCTCAGCTGTCTACTCTCAAAGAGGTCAAGGAAGAGTTGAGCGCTGGCCAGCGGTGGGGGCCGTAATGATTCAGAAGTCTGCAGCTGATCAGCCCAGAAACAATCAACCCAGAACTAACCAAGCAAGGGTGGAAAGGCCTGTACGGCAATTCACCTAGATAAACATGACTCCTGCTTAGGTTCTACCCCATCTCTTGAAGTTAAACCTTGCCAGTCTGAAAGAGGCCCCGAAGAATCCGAATATAACTTCTCCTTACTACCACTCGAACGCCAAGTGTGCTTATCATTCACGGAGTATAGGGCACGACACCAACAATTGTTGGGCCCTCAAGAATAAGATTCAGGATTTGATAGATGCTAACAAAGTGGAATTTGACGCCCCTGAAAAGTCGAATATGATCTCTGCTCCAATGCCAAGGCATGGCCACAATACCCATGTTGTTGAAGAGGATCTTTTTGTTGCTACTGTTGATGATTTGATAACTACGCTACCGATAATCAAGTTGAATATGCTGAAGGCTGGGATTTTCCTAGGTTGTGAAGAAGATTGCTGCCTTTGTTCATCCTTACCAACCGACTGTCCGTTGTTGAAGTTAGGCGTCTAACGCCTAATGGATAACCAAGAAATCCTTTTTGAAAAGACTTTTGTTACACCGACTCATGTCAATGATGTTTCAATAATTACCATATCCCCCAATCTTTCCAAGGTATCCAAAAGACCTATTAAGATTACATCCGATCCGAAGATTGTACCTTTGAAGATAACCATGTTGGGGCCCATCCCGTACAAGTCCAACAAATTAATACCGTGGAACTATGGTGGAGAGATCTTCTACCACGATATTAAACAAATTGAATCAATCGAAGAGAGTTTTGATGAAGATACTTCCGACATTGGAAACATTGCTGAAACGAGTAAAATCACCCGCAGCGGAAGAATTTTCTCTCCGGAGACTGCTCCTCCAAGGGTAATCTTCGGACCCTCAATTGCTCCTAAGGTTACCCCTGTGCTAGTCAACATATCTGTGAGAACTCCGATTATTGAAGAAATTGTAACTCCTGTGGTTGTCCCCTCTGCTGTTGCTGATGATAGAGGGAAAGGGATCTAAGAAGTGCCCGTCAGGACGAGGGCTCAGCCATTGGTCATCCCTGATACCTCTCAAAAAGAAATGGAAGAGATTTTGAAAATAATCAAGAAAAGCGATTATGATATTATGGAACAACTGGGGAAAACCCCCTCAAATATCTCTATGTTGGCCCTACTACTTTGTTCAGAGGCTCATGCCAAAGCTCTGATCAGATTCTTGAAGACGGCCCACGTGCCACAGGAAACCTCTGCAGATCAGTTCCAGGAATATGTAGCTAGCTTAACAGCAGATAATGGTATAGGATTCTCCGATGCCGATTTAACATCTAAAGGGAAAAATCATAATGACGCTTTACATGTCTCGGTGGAATGCAGAGGGACTACTCTAGCTCACGTCTTGATTGATACTGGGTCGTTTTTAAATGTCTTACCGAAGAAAGCCTTGGATAGACTGGATTGTGAAGGCTTAACCCTGAAACCCAGCAATATCATTGTCATAGCCTTTGATGGTTCTAAAAGGATGGTCCATGGATAGGTGGACATCCCGATTAAAGTGGGAACTGAAACCTTCAACTCCATATTCTATGTGATGGACATCCGTCCTTCCTATTCTTGCTTGTTGGGAAGACCCTGGATTCACAATGCTGGAGCCGTCACTTCTTCTCTGCATCAAATGCTCAAGTACCTTGTCCAAGGGAAAATTATAACAGTTCATGGCGAGGAGGAATACATGATAAGCCATCTAAATTCTTTCCGCTATGTAGAATTGGATGGTGAATTCATCGAGACCTCTTTCCAACACTTTGAAGAGGTTTCTCCTGAAGTAGCAACAACCAAGACAGTGTCTTATGTACCCATGATTACCAAACCTGTGCCTCGGATGTCATCCCTCAAAGATGCAAAGGCTGTGATTGAAGAAGGAGGAAGCACAATCTGGGGGCAACTTCCCGACTTTCCTTTCAAATTAGATAAGTTCGGCCTAGGTTTTACTTCGGCTAGTTAGAAGGCTATACGCCACACCCGGGATGGGGGGCCACCATTGAAGATCACCCATCATGGAATCAATGCTTTGGAGGATAGTGAAGAGGAGAGCAACTTGGAAGACTGGATTTTCCCCACTGTTGACGGAGGACTGTGCAATTGGGAGGCAAAAGACTTTGTTCCGATTACTTTCATACCGCAATAATTTATCTTTCAAACATTTCTGTTGAATTGTAATAATTCTCAAACAATTCATACTTTTAACCTTGTGCCTTACCCGAGGTACATAGGTCCATTTGTAAGGGTTTGATTTTTCATCTTCATATGCCATTTTAATGAATCATGGACGTTTCCACATATAAACTTTTGTGTTCATTTTCTTTCTTTTTACATTTTATTTGTTTAAAGGTGGCTATCCCTTACACACACCCACACTCATAAATGCAGGTACCCTTCCATTCCGGATTCCATGGGTAACAATTCTGCTATGGCCTTCAGTGACTCTGAAGATCTGGTCTACCATGCCGAATACGAAGGTGATGAAGACTATGAAGTACCGGGAGAATTGGCTAGGCTGCTACAACAGGAAGAAAGGGCTATTCTGCCCCATGAGGAGCTGTTAGAGACAATCAACTTGGGTACTGATGAAGGCAGAAAAGAAGTCAGAGTGGGTGCCAACCTAGAACCAAGTGTCAAAGAAGGCTTAATTCAGCTGTTGAATGAATATGTTGAGATCTTAGCCTGGTCATATGAAGACATGCTGGGACTCGATACTGATATTATGGTACACCGTCTCCCTACAAGAGAAGACTGTCCACCAATCAAACAGAAAGTCTGCCACATGAGGCCCGACATGTCTGAAAAGATCAAAGAAGAAGTTATGAAGCAGTTTAATGCTGGATTTCTTGCTGTTACTTCCTATCCACAATGGGTTGCTAACATTGTGCCCGTACCTAAGAAGGACGACAAAGTGAGAATGTGCATGGATTACAAAGACTTAAACAGGGCTAGCCCTAAAGGTGACTTTCCACTACCGCACATTGACATCTTGGTTGACAACACAGCTCAACATAAGGTATTTTCTTTCATGGACGGATTTTCAGGTTACAACCAGATCAAAATGGCACCTAAAGACATGGAGAAAACTACTTTTGTTACACAGTGGGGTACATTCTGCTATAAAGTGATGCCATTCGGACTAAAGAATGTCGGGGCAACCTATCAGCACGCCATGGTAGCTTTGTTTCATGACATGATACATCATGAGATTGAAGTCTATGTAGATGACATGATAGCCCGATCACAGACGCAAGAAGAACACCTCGACCATTTGCAAAATCTGTTTGTCAGGTTGAAGGAGTACAAGCTCAGACTGAATCCGAACAAGTAAACCTTTGGAGTCAGGTCCGGTAAACTCTTGGGTTTCATTGTCAGCAACAAAGGCATCGAGGTTGATCCTGCCAAAGTCAAAGCTATACAAGAAATGCCTGCTCCTCGCACTGAGAAGGAGGTCAGAGGTTTCTTGGGACTCCTAAACTACATTGCAAGGTTCATTTCTCACCTAACATCTACCTGTGAACCAATCTTCAAGCTGTTGAAGAAAGATCAGGTGGTTAAATGGAATGATGACTGTCAAGTTGCTTTCGATAAAATCAAGGAGTATTTGCTAGAACCTCCTATCTTGATGGCTCCCGTCGAAGGAAGACCGCTAATCATGTATCTGACCGTTTTGGATAATTCAATGGGGTGCGTACTGGGCCAACATGACGAGTCTGGCCAAAAAGAGCATGCCATTTATTACCTTAGCAAAAAGTTTACCGATTGTGAGACCCGATACTCACTGCTCGAGAAAACTTGCCGCGCTTTGGTATGGGCTGCTCGCCGACTAAGGCAGTATATGTTGACTCATACCACTCTGCTGATATCTAAGATGGATCCGATCAAGTACATCTTTGAGAAACTGGCTTTATCTGGAAGGATAGCTAGATGGCAGATGATTCTGACCGAATATGATATCGAGTACACGAACCAAAAATCTATAAAGGGGAGTGTACTAGATGACCATCTGGCTCATCAAGTTGTCGAAGATTACCAATCCATGAAGTTTGACTTCCCCGACGAAGACATTATGACATTGGACAACATTGAAGACTTCAGACCGTATGACGGTCCTGAACAAGGATCCTGATGGACCCTGTACTTTAATGGTGCCTCTAACGCATTGGGTAACGGTATCGGTGCTGTGCTCATCTCACTAGAAGGTTGCCATACACCTTTCACTGCTAGACTCTACTTCAACTGTACCAACAACATGGCCGAGTATGAAGCTTGCATCTTTGGACTCAAGGCTGCAATAGACTTGGGAATCAAATCCTTGATTGTATTTGGGGACTCAGCTTTGGTCATCAGTCAGATCAAAGGAGAATGGGACACTAAACATCCCAACCTTATCCCTTACAAAGAACATGTCTTGACATTGCTCCCTCATTTCGAGCAGATTACCTTCGAGCACTTCCCGCGAGAAGAGAATCAGCTAGCAGATGCTCTAGCTACAATGTCATCCATGTTTAAACTTAACTGGGATGATGAGGCTCCCCAAATCACCATTGAGCGGATGGACGAACCTGTACATTGTCACGAGATTAATACAGAAGAAGTAGTGGACCGACCTTGGTTTCACGAAGTTAAAAGGTATCTCGAGGCTTAAGAATATCCTGAAGGAGCTTCAGTCAACGACAAAAAGTTCTTGAGAAGATTCTCTGCCAAGTTCTTCCTAAGCAATGGTATCCTGTACAAGCGCAATCATGATTGCATTCTGCTCTGTTGTGTGGACAAGGTTGAAGCTGAGCAGATCATGGCTGAACTGCACAATGGTACCTTTTGCACTCACTCTAGAGGGCATACGATGGCTAAGAAGATTCTACGGGCAGGCTATTACTGGTCTACCATGGAAGCTGACTGCCATCAACATTCCAGGACTTGTCACAAATGTCAGATCTATGCGGACAAGGTACATATACCTCCAGTTCCTCTCAATGTCTTAACAGATCCTTGGCCATTCACAATGTGGGGAATCGACATGATTGGAGAGATCAAGCCTACAACATCCAATGGACACCGATTCATCCTGGTGGCCATTGATTACTTTACCAAGTGGGTCGAAGCAGCTTCCTTCGCCTCCGTTACAAAGAATGTGGTTGCCCGCTTCATCAAGCCGAACCTCATTTGCCGGTACAACATCCCCGGAAGGATCATTACTGACAATGGTACAAACCTGAATAACACTATGATCACCGTTTTGTGCGAGCAGTTCCAGATTCAACATCACAATTCATCTCCCTATCGGCCAAAGATGAACGATGCTGTCGAAGCTGCAAACAAAAATATCAAGAAGATCATACAAAAGATGACAGTCACCTACAAGGACTGGCACGAGATGTTACCGTTTTCTCTCCACGGGTACCGTACCACGGTGCGTACATCAACTGGGGCAACACCCTATTCTTTGGTATACGACATGGAAGCTGTTTTGCCTATTGAGGTTTAGATTCCCTCCTTGAGAATCATGAAGGATGCTGGTTTGAGTGAAGACGATTGGATTCAGACCCGGCTTGATCAACTTAACTTGATTGACAAAAAGAGACTTACTGCTGTTTGCCATGGTCAGGCGTATCAAAAGCAGATGATCAAGGCTTTTAATAAGAAAGTCAGGCGCCAGGTATATCAAGTCGGAGATCTTGTAATCAAGCGAATCATCTTGCCGCAAAGTGATTCCATGGGCAAATAGACTCCTACCTACGAAGGACCATTTGTAATCAAGAACATCTTTTCTGGTGAGGCAATGATATTAACCACCATGGACGGTGACGACCTGCCACACCCTGCGAACGCAGACATAGTCAAAAGATACTACGCATAAATGAACCGCTAGGTTGACACACCTAGGCAAAAAAAGGGTATCCCGGTGAATCGAAAACCCGAATGGGCGGTTCAGGAAAAAGTTAGGGATAAATAAAAAAATTTGTACACCCGGCAAGTTAAAAACCCGAAAGGGAGACTTGTGCAAAAAAGGGTTTCCCGGTGGATCGAAAACCCGAAAGGGCGGTCCAGGAAAAAATTAGGGAATTAAAGCGTATGACTATGTCTCGTCAGATCACTTTAAGGATAATCTCTTCACAGACAAGCTCCGGGCTTCTGATCAACTCAATCATCTTTGGACGAAGCAACGAATGGACAAGATACTCAGAGTTACGAAGGCTATAGCGGAATGGGAACCCCATGGAATTTTTACACATAACCATCTTTCTTTGTATAAATTTTTATCATTTTTTACGACAACATTATCTTACTAGGATGTCTGTCTCCTTTATACAAAATACTTACACAAAGTTAATATAAAGATACTTCAAAGTGCAGAAAACTATTTGCCTTTTTTTTTACACTTGTGTTTTATTTGAAAACGTCCAATGATTTATTAAATGAGCATATGCATTTGAATATAATCACATGTTTACAAATAAAAGAAATGGGAAAGAATAATTACTGACAGGTTGAAAGTATAGGAAAACGTCTTTAGGCTATTCCAAGAGAAATCCCCTGCAGTACATCATCTAGATCCCCAGCGGAGCTAAAACCTTGAAATACATAACCCCAGCGGAGTTAAATTTCAAAATCCCCACCAGAGTTAAAACTTCAAACTCCCGATCCACAGCGGAGCAAAACTTTGAACTACAGACCCTTAGCGAAGATAAACCTTCTTCCCCAGTCAAGTCAAGACTATCAATCCCCAGCAGAAACCATCCAATTTTCCCCAAATTCCCCAGCAAGTTGTCTTAAAATCTGAGAATTAACCAGATAACAGTTAACTTTTTCTTTATCCCCAACCTAGGATAATTCCCCAGTAGATTGGCATACAACCCAAGCTCCTGATATCCCCAACAGAATGAAGATTCTCATTCTTGACTCCCCAATAGATTGGCATACAACCCAAACTCCTGAACTTTTTTCCAAAACAGGAATAAGCTCTTTCCCAGAGTCCTGAACTTACTCTCCAAGCAGGATAGCTACTTCCAAACAGTATAGCTACTCTCCATAGAGTTTTTCATCCCCTAGCAGAATGAAGATTCTCATTCTCATTTCCCCAGTAAAGTTGCCAGAGTCTTCATTACTCCCCAGCATGAATTTGTCAGAATTTTTAATCCCCTACAGATCAAAGATTCTCATTCTTGACTCCTCAGCATGAATTCCCCAAGGATTCAAGTTCCCCTAGAAGAATGAAGATTCTCATTCTCAGTTCCTCGCAGAAGCCATCAGAGCCTACCTCATTCTCCAGCAGATCAAGGTTTTCCTTTGTTTGATCCCCGGTAGAGATCGCCAGAGTTTTCCCTATTCCCCAGCTGAGTAAGGATTCCCTTTGTGTAATCCCCAGCCATAGTCGTCAAAGTTCTCGGGACTCTCTAAGCAGGTTTCTCAAGCAACACTTGGCATTATTCTCACCACAAAATGTTTATCATCCTCTAACTCCAAAGACTTGAAGGATCCCTATCCCCAGGAAAGTCGTGAAGGATTCTCACATCCCCACAGAAGTTTGTCAAGGATCTTTAATCCCCAAGCAGTCAGCAAGGATTTCTCATCCTCAGCAATCAAAGATTTTAAATCTCCAACAGTGGTCAAGGATTTATTTTCCCCGGCAGCAGTCAAGGATTTTATTATCTCCAGCTATCTAGGATTTATTTTCCTCAGCAATATAGTAAATCATCTTACATGCGTATACATTACATTCATATATCATAAACATTGATAGAACACATTGATTGCATCATACATTACATGCAACATAACTTTGTGTTTCAGCTAACATTTTACCCTTTTCAGGATAAGATTAAAAGCTTTCTTTAACGAATATTCAAAGATTTCAGATACAGTACGGATACACTCCAGACACGAAAGTCATTCTATCGCTCATTCAAATCTATTATTCAGATACAATATGGATACACCTCAGACACGGAGGTCATTCTATTATTCATTCAGAATTTCAAGTCAAGATACAGTAAGGATACGCTCCAGACACGGATGCCATTCTGTCACTCATTTAGACTTCAACAATCGGATACAGATGAGATACGCTCCAGACACAGAAGCCATTCTATTTCTCATTCAAATTTAATTATCAATTTCAAGTTCAGATACACTCCAGACACAGAAGTCATTCTGTCACTTATTCAGATCCCAGTTACAGTACGGATACACTCCAGACACGGAAGTCATTCTACTACTCATACAGATCTCAACTTCAAGATACAGTCCAGATACGCTCCAGACACGATTGCCATTCTGTCACTTATTTTGACTTTTTCCCTAGCTCAGAGATGCTCCAGACACGGACACCATTATGTCATTTATTCAGATTTCAGATTCAGATACAACACAGATACACTCCAGACGCGGAAGTCATTCTTCTATTCATTCAGAAACAAATACAATTGCAACTCAGATATGCTCCAGACACGGCGGCTATTCCCTTGCTCATACATATTCAAAGTCAAGATACAGTTCATATACGTTCCAGACGCGGACACCATTCTGATACTCATTCTTCTGACTTACAACATGCAGTTCAACAAACATTCTTGGATGGAATCTACAAGCCCATCTCCGACAAGATTATGTCACCTCTCCAAATGGCATCTTTAAGCCCATTCCCTCAACTATACTTTGACGAGTGTAAATTTACGGGCACTCTAGAGTCCAATCATCTTTTACCTTCGAGTCACGAATGGAAAAACTCGCCAATCTAACTCTTCAGGTTCAAGAAGATTGAACAGGGGCAGCTGTTGTACCCCAAAATTTTCCCTCTCATTTTATCAAGATCCCATCACAAGACTCTTTGGACTCCAGACAGGATTATGGTTTGCTCAGCTCAAGACATCTCCTTGCACTGATGACCTGAAATTAGGGTTTGAGTTTGACCAAGGAATTTTGGACTTCCAATGCCCCATGTGACTTTCATACTTCATGTTGGACTCCTAAGATTGCTCATACCAAGTTTGAAGCTTTGAATAAAAAATTTGCCCAGTCAACTGACCTAAAAATCAGCTGTATTGGGGAAAAAGTCAAATGTGGCCAATTTACAATCAAACCTCATATTTTTTTGATCCACCTCAATATTATAGGCTCATATGAACCATTTGATCAAGTTTGGACCACAACTCCTCAAGAAATTTGATCAGATCATCAAAAGGGCAAAATGGTTATTTTTAGGGTTTTGACTGTAAAAGGGCAATTTCTGATCTTTCACCTAGCCAATGGCAAATGGGGTTCAATCATGGTTTCAAGGACTCAATGGAATCATCTTGACCTAATCACAAGGTTCAAAAAATCTCAAATGCATTGGATTGACAGATGAATTTTCCAGTCAACTGATCAAAAATTAACTATACACTGAAAAGTCAAACTTTGACTTTTTTGTCAAAATCAAGTGCCAAGGGTAATTTTTCATCAATATGTGCTAAAACATGAAAATTGTTCACCAAGAAACCTAATTTTGAAAATTAGGGTTTAAGATTGAAAATTTTCATAACTTAGAAATTTTCTAAGTTATGAAAATTTCTTATTTTTTCCAAACTTTTCCCAACTTTTTCACCATGATGAAATTGGATTCAAAGAAAACTTCCAACATGAAAGTTGTAGTCCTCCACAAAATGTACAACTTTGATTCACAAAGTTTTCCCAAAATATGCTTGGATCTCAAGTTATGATTTTGTGAATAAGGGTCCATGAAACTTTTAACTTAGTGAAATTTTGCCCTAGTTTATGCAGGATTTTGACCTATCTTCATGGCAACGTTTCATATAGTTCCAAGTGGAATATCAGAATGCATTTCAAAGATGGATTTTAGAGAATGTTACAAGCTTTCCAAAATGTCCAAGAACTCTCCAAAATCATTTATGGTTAGGGAGAATCGAAAGTTTGAAAATGGCAAATCATCACTTTTGTCCAAGGCATTTTGCACCATGTTACAACTTTCAAATCTGTCCTAAGCATGCTTGTACTTGGTTTACAGGTTCTAATATCTTCTACACTCAAAAATTAAATGCAAATACAATGGTTAATGGCATTGTTTTGATCTTTGAAGCTTTGTACAAAGGTTTAATCCAAAAATGGAAAAAAGGCAACATTGCTACTTTGATAAAGCTTGCTTTATGTCATTTTGTTTATCTTGAGCATTGAACCCAATCACTTGCAGAAAACAAAGTCCATGAATATCAGGAAATTGGTACCAACCCTATGTAGACCTTGAGCTAGCCTGTACAGGCTTTGGCTTTGTCAACTCAACCTTTTCTTCAAAAACAAGCCAACTTGCAAAAGTGAAGATAACTTGTGCATCTGTTAAAACTAAGCCTTGTATCATTTTCAAACAATCTCAACACATTGTAGCAAGCAGAATACACGAGTTACAAGCCTCTCAAACACCCAAATACACCAAAAACTCCATTTCTGCCCAAAACAGGGCAAGCTCTACAGAACCTTGGCCAAATCCATATTCCCTCGTACGTTTTTCTTGGAATCATTTCAAACACATTCTAAAAATCACACCTAAACTATCCAAGCCCCTGTCCAGCAACTGTAACTCCATTTTCACACTTCACCATTTTCATTTTGAAGCTTTGCAGGTTGAGTTCTACAAGGAGATTCAAGCCATTTCAAAGCAAGCTAAGCATTGGGAAAGCTCAAGGGAACTTCAAGCAAGCTCAAAAGACCTTCAGGCCTCACTCAAAGCTGCTACATTGCCATATTCGAACTTGACTGAAACAGGTAATTTTCAAACTTCTATCTCCTTATTTAGGCATCATTAGGCTTAGGTTTGTGAAGGAAAAATGTAGTCCTTAAGTTCCTTGAGCTGTACATATGCGTAGATTTCATTTATGTTAACTGAGCTAGGAGTATTTGATAGTTGAAGTTGCTGAAAAAACTAGGTCAAGATTTAGGACCACTAAAATTCTCTTTGGTCTTTGAGAGTTAGATCAAGTTTTTTATATCATTAGAATCGTGTGATGATGAGCTATAACTTTCATGTTGCAAGATTTTGTTTTTAAGCACGTATGCAGGAGATACAGTTTTGAACATGGCGCGCGCATTTTGGCTTTGTTCAGAGGACAGGGATGAAGCACATTGGGCTTGGGCTTGTTTACTTCTGCTTTTGACACCCCCCATTGTGTTATTTGCACCCCCTATTGTGTTATTTGCACCCCCTTGGCCCATTTTCTTCATTTTGTATTTATTTCATTCCTTTTTATATTTTTTGACTTTTATTATTTTTCTTGAACATTAAAAATCACCAAAAATATTTTATTAATTTTCACATTTTTATTTTATTATATTTATTATTTTTTATGACAAAAAATAGTTTATTAGGTTAAATATAATTTATTTTCTTGAATAAACTTATAAATAATATAAAAATATTATACATTTTTATTTTTATTATTTATACACTTAAAATAATATTTTTGTACACATATTTCATTTTTAAACATTTTTGTATATATTATTTTTATTGTTATTTCTTTGTACATAAATGAAATAAAATAATATAGAATATATTTTCTTAAAACAAAAATTAGGGTTTCTTCACCCTTTCAAAAATAATTAATATTTTTCTTATTTTAAACTTAAATAAACTTATTTTACATACTTAAATAAATACAAAAAAGCATTTTTTGCATATTTATATTTTATTGCATATTTAAATAATTGTCTATTTATTTATTTGTACAATAAATTCAATATGGCTGTAATAGTTTTTTAGGGTTTTATTTTGAGCAATATCCCCCTATTCAAACTTGTATCCCCCTCATAATAATGTTGTAATAGTCTTAGATTTACTTTTACGCATTTTATCGCTTTCATATGCCATGATAGTAAATTAGGGTTTTGTATGCAAAGACCAAAATCAAACAAATAGCATGACTAAACACAAGACAAAAATGTATGAAAAATTAAAACACAATGCACACAAGCACCCCTAAGGTTTCATCCACTTTGTTGCCTTAAAATGGCCATGGTATGCATGCTAGGTATCTTGGCAAAATCAATTAAAACAAAAAGATCACAGTCCCTCGATGACGCTATCTTGGTTTCCTAAACAAAAATGATCTAGTCCCTCAAAAACTTGCTAAAGATACTTAGAACCATTGCTATCATGGTCATACGATGACCCGCACCTGTCCCGTTTAACATCCAACGATAGGGTTATTTACCAAATACAATGGTAAAACAACAATATCAAAAGGGTTAAAAATGTGTAGGAAAGATCTTTGAGTAGGGTAGACAACTCCTAGTTACTTGATCAACTTGTAAACATCCTTTCTATTCTTCAAACAAACACACACAATTTCAAAACAATTTCCAAACAAACTTTCAAACATTGAAACATTTTTCAAAAGACAAACATCTTTGTATACATTCTTCAAACAAGAATCATTACAAAGATTGCCAAAATGATGGCCTCTTTTCAAAATAATTTCAAAACCACACAAAGCACCATTTCAAACAATTGAAAAAGCAAAGCAAGTGATCTAAACAAGTAACTAAGAGCCCATGGAAAACCATGGATGAAAAGGGTGCTAGCACCTTCCCTTTTCATAATCTACCCCCCGAACCCAAGAAAACATCTCAAAGGTCTTTCCTGTGCTTTTTGACCTTTCCTTTGGATAAAATAAAAAGTCGGTGGCGACTCTTGCTAAACCGAAACATTTGCGAACTCAAACGCAAAACCTCAAGTCAGTTCTCCCACTGTATCACGTCGTGTAATAACTTGATTAGCCTTTCTTTGACGCTCTTCTCCAATATTGCCCCTAGCTTGATTTCTTTTGGATCTCCTTCTGTGCCCAGGTTAATGGTCTCAATAGGCTCTTGATATGGTTGTATGCTGTTAGCCTTTCGCTCTATTTCCCTTGCCATTTCCTCAAAGAGTTCAAGATCTTCGTCATCTTCCTCTTCGACTTGGTGGATAGGAACATCAAAATTGTATCGGGTCGTAGCAGTAACGTTATCGATAATTTTGGGCATGGATCTGCACATTTATCATGTTTTGGTGCATATTTTAGTGCTTGGAATTTGAAAATGCATATGCAAAGAAAGTATTTCCATTTTTATATTTAATAGATAAATGCAAAAGAAAGACAAGGATCTTAATTGAAAACAAAATATAACTTTTATTAATTATAAATATTGTCTGAAATAAGAATAGTGAAAACCCTTACAAGCAACCCTTATGCCTCGAGTTTGACATAGGTTCTTTCAAAACAAGAAATATTACTTAGAAAAGAAAAATATGTCAGGAATCTCCACAACAGTCCATCCTTTGAGCTCTTCTCCTGGGGTGCCCTCTCTGATGAAGTCGATTGCCCTTTTGGTATTATTTTGCTTGATATCATTGCCACCTGCCCGCCATGCTCTGTTCCTTTGCTGACGAAAGTCTCTCAGATCGGAGGAAAACATGCTTTGCCTTTCAGAGTAGCCTTCGAGGATTCGTAACCCAAACCAAAGAGATTCTTCTTCTCAGGAATTTCTGGGAGCTTTCCCGAGCGTTTCGAGGCATCACCTCCCATAGTCATTTGCAGATCTCTCCATGATGTCACTTTAGTCTTGTTACCCTTCTCAACCAGTAATGTTACCATCGAAGCAATTTCCAAAGCTTGGAACGGGGTAGCTATGCAGTCTTCGTCGGCACTGATATACCTGTATGATTCAATGTGGCTTACAAAAATGTCTTCCTCTCCATCGATTATGATTAACTTCCCTTCCATTAGGAACTTCAATTTTTGATTTAGGTTCGAGGTTACTACCCCTACCGCATAGATCCAAGGTCTCCTCAGTAAACAAGTGTATGCTGGTTCGATGTCCATGACTTGAAAAGTGATATTGAAGATATGCCGCCCAATCTTGACTGGAAGGTCCACCTCCCCTAACACCGAGCTTCAAGATCCGTCAAATGCCTTTACTATCGTAGAAATTGGTCTCATTGTCACATCGTCTATTGTTAACTTTACGAGACTTGACTTTGGCAACACATTAAAAGCGGAACCGGTGTCAGTAGGAACCCTGGACAAATGGGTAGTACCTATTTGCATAGTAATGTAGAGTGCTTTGTTATGAGCCCGACCCTGTGGTGGTAATTCACTCTTGTTGAAACCCAGGTAGGATCCAGACGTGAGATTTGCTACGACATTGTCAAATTGATTTACCGAAATTTCTTTTGCGACATGAGCTGAACTTAACACTTTCATCAAGGAATCCCTGTGTGTTTCAGAGTTGATGAGTAGCGAGAGTATGGAGATTTTTGCTGGAGTTTGATGGAGCTGATCCACCACTCTGTAGTCACTCTTTTTGATTATTTTCAGAAACTCCTCTACCTCTTGATCAGTAAATTCTTTGTTCGGAGATTCTGTTTCTTGATTTGTATCAACCACTGCTTTTCCTTTGTCCTTCATTGTAATCACATATGTCTTTTTTGATGGTTCTGCTCCATAGATTCGACCACTTCGGGTCATACCTCTTATTCCTGCTATGTTTGAAATTGCAGGTCCTTGACTTGTGGATGGCCCGCTTTCCTGCTTCACTCCATTGATGTACACGACTGAGTCATAACTCCATGGTACTGGCTTATTATTCTCGTAAGGGTTAGGTGATGGTCCCTTAATTACCATCGTGGCTTTTGGAGTGGTGGGTATTAAGAGGGTCTTCTTAGGTGCCCTTCTTGTAACTTCTGCTGATTCTCCCCATAGGATGACTAGAGTCTTCTTGGTAAGGATTGGACCCTGGCAAGGGATTACCAGTGGCCTTTTCCCTCCAATCGTGGCTACATATTTTTCTTCAGCGTACAGTCCGAATTGGACTATCCCCCAATCCACCAGATTTTCCAGAGTTGTTTCAAAATCTTTATTATGCTCTAACAAGAATCCACATTCAAACAAATATTCCTTCAAAAAGTTGGTAGGGGTTTTTGCCTTTATGGTTGCCCCAAAGTCAGTGACCACCTCGATTTCATTTATTGTTGGTCCATCACGCGGAGGCATAGGGTTTGATTTGATATTAGACTTATCGAAGGTGATGTCTTGAGACTCTAGCAAATCCTGAACCTTATGCTTGAAGGCCCACCATTGTCCTATGGTGTGCCCTGGAGAATTAGCATGGTACTCACACCTAGCGTCGGCATTGTATCTTTGCGGGAGTGGCCCGACCGGAGGAGCTAAAGGTTTAATTTCCACCAAGGATGCCTTAACCAAGTGTTATAATAACTGGCTTGGTGGCATGGGCAGTGGATCAAAATTTCTAGGTGGCCTTTTAAATCTGTCTTGCCTTTGTCCTTGAGGGATCACCAATGGTTGTGATGTCCTTGGTTGTGAGGCCACAATGTTGACTTCTTCCTCCTTCCTTCTTTGGAATTTTGAAGTCGGTCTTTTTGAATTGTAAGGGGCATTTGACGACCCCCTGATATCTTTCCACTTTTCAAACCAGTTTCGATTCTTTCGCCAATAGTCACTAAGCCTGAAAATCTTGACGAGACACTTCCCACCATTTTATCATAATAAAGCCCTTGTAAGGTTCCCATGAACATGTCTATGAGTTCCTTTTCCAGTAGTGGTGGTTGTACACGGGATGCCATCTCCCTCCATATTTGAGCATATTCTTTGAAGGACTCTTCCTTCTTTTGGGACAGATTTTGGATTTACAAGCGAGTAGGCGCCATGTCCAAGTTATACTTGTAATGCTTCAAGAAATCATTTGCAAGATCCACCCAAGTTCGGATATGCGTTCGTTCCAACTGCATGTACCAGTCCAAAGATGCCCCACTTAGATTGTCTTGGAAACAATGAATCATTAGTTTCTGATCATGGGCATGGGAGTGCATCTTCCTGCAGTACATATGAAGATGATTCCTCGGACAAGTGAGCCCTTTATACTTTCCAAAGTCAGGTACTTTGAATTTTGGCAGTATCACCACATCAGGGACTAAACCCATTTCCAGATCATCTACTTCGAAAGCGTCGAAGCCCTCCATAGCCTTCAGTCTTTCTTCCAAGGCTTTATACTGATTCATTACCAGTGGGTTGTCCGCAACATGAGAACCAATTGTCTTCAAGGGTGCCTGGTGAGCATCCTCTGGGTCATGATCTTCGTATTGCAAGTCTAGGTAATCATCTCATTATTGGTTGGAATTTATAGGGTATGTGATGCCCCTACTTTTGACGGTGGTGAGATAAATCCTTCAGTTTCAACCTCTTGCTGAGCCATGGCGGACTTTTGGGGTCCTGCTTCCGACTCTTTCCTTAGTTGGTGATCGCTCCATGCACCAATGGTTTGAGCTACTTCTTCAAAAGCTACCCTGGGAATTTGATCCTGCCTGTCGATAATGTTCTTCAAAGCTAGAAGAACTTGGCTCAAATATCCTTTCATTGAGCTTACATCACCCTTCACCTGATCAAGATCCTCTTTGAACATAGCTTGGGTATCCTCGATCTGTTCCATTGCTTTCTGTTGATGGGCCCTTGTTTGATATGGAGGCCAAGGAGGTGAAGGTCTTCTTTTACCAATGGCTTAATTGGAGAGATTTTTAAAGCAAATGAGTTTTGATATGACATACATGTGTTTTATAAATGCATGCTTGCAAATGGATGTGCATGATCATGAAATGATTTCTTGTTTTAACTATCTTATTCACTTGGGTACATACTTGTATTTTCACTTATTATTTTATTTGGTGACTAGCTTTAAAATAGACACGCCTTCGAGATAGGGAAACAAAATGCCTTTATTAAGAGTAACATAATCAAGATATTGAAAAATATTACAAATTGAAATCAAAACTTGTTTGCGTAAACATAATTAAAAAGGAACTAAATTTCCTAAGTACGCCTGCGGATGTGTACTCTGAAGCCATCAACCATTGCCCAACAAAGCTGTAGAAAGTCTTCAACATCCTTCGAAAGAGGAACCATTACATTCTCTTCATCTTTTAAACTTCTAGGGATGACCTCGATGAGATTATTGGCTAAGAAGACGAGCTTTTCATGTTTGTCTTTGTAGTACCTGTATTCCTGATAAAGATGTGGGATTATCTTATTGTTATCCCTCCTAGCTTGGGCGATCTTGGTATACTGCTCTTCCCAATACATATTTTCACCCCTCATTTCTGTGTAAAGCCTTCGTTAGATGAGGAAATCCTTTTGAAGACCCTGCAACTTTAAACATACATGCTCATATTCTCGAGTTCTTTGAGTCAAGAGTTTCTCTGCTTTCTATCCTTTTAAGGTGTGCTTTGACCTCTGATTCATGGCTGTCTTGGAGTTTGGTGGCGAGGTACTTTACTTGCTCTTCTTTATTTAAGAAAGCTTGTGCCAAACTTTGGATTTGGGCTCTCAAACTTTAGCACCTTCTTGTCATGTGTTTCCTTTTCATACCATCTAGTTAGCCTCCCGATTTCAGCAGCAGCCTCTTATAACCTTTGGTTGTGAGAATCTAGGTTGAACGTTGCACTCACATCTGGTCAATTCTGGGACCATATAGTCTTCCTTGTAAAGATGAGTCATGAACCAAGTATATAGAAGAGGGATGCAACAATTTAGCGTGCCTCTTCTCTTTTCATACATCATACGCAAAGTGTAATAAATGTCAGCAAGCAAGGCGGGAGTAGGATCCAAATTAAAGACTTTCCCACCCAAAAATATGCTAATGGCCGCGGGGTAAATATAGTCCACAGTCCGAGGAAATAATATTACACCAAATACCAACAACCCTAAACAATCAACACAATATTCCCACTCCTTATAATTAGCAAATTCTAGTGCTTTAGCTTCCAAGTATATCCGTTTGATTCCTTGTATTGGACCTTCTCTTTGATAATTCTGCACCAATTCAGGGTAGGAGATCCCTAGGCCTCTTTCCAAAGCTTTGACTTCAATAGTTTGTCCAATACCTAAATAGGCCTTTTCTTTGGAAAAATTCAGAATTCTGTCAAATTCTTCTAGAGCCGGTGCTAGCTGGAAGTCTTGGAAGGTGAAACATCTCAACGGAGGATCATAAAATTGAATTAGGGCAGAGATTGCATCCATCTGGACCTCTACTTTAGTCAAGTTAAGGGTATCCCCATAGCAGCGAGCGTACATCTTCAGAGCTCTCTCAGACAATTTACCCTTTATAGCTTTGATTTCAGAAAGGTCAGACTTGCAGGCATTGACGCAGACAAGTTGTTTCCCTTTGGTATCCATTTTTAAGACATTCACCAAAAATCTTGACTTTGTTATCTTTTATTTTGTACCCTGTGAATAAGACAGATAAAAGAAACAAATGATGAACATGAGATATACATGAATGCATGGATGTATAAGTGTTGGATTGAGTAACGGGATTTTGTGACAGGTTTTTTGTGATGGATACCCCTATAAGGTAGGCTCATTAATTTTGATCTACGGTAAATATACCCTCCCAGGAGGTGGTTTCCTTAAGGGTATCATGAATAACACAGGAGGGAAAAGGCACAAGGGCCTCCCTTAGGTGGAGCCTCTTTGCAGACTGAAACTTTCATCTCAAAGTCGTGAAAGGTCTCGTCATGAGATTTTGGGTTAAGGTCGTTACAAAGAGTCATAGGTGACCTTCCAAAGTCCTACTAGTCAAGAGGATATCTCTCGATAAGTATTCCTTTTTTGGAAGTTCACCGACTCTAGGCGAAGTCGTCACATGAATTCGCAGAGATGATATACCCCCTAAGCTAATAGACGAACCTTCTTTTTAAGGTTTATTGGAGATATTTTTGAGATAAAAACCCGCCACATAGCAAATATATGATAATAAGAGAATTAGACGATAAATAATAAATGCGATAAAATATATAAATGCAATAAATAAATAAAGCAAATAAAAATAAAAACCCAAAAAGAAACTAAACCTAGGGTTAAGGAGAGTCCCCAACAGAGTCTCCAGCTGTAACAATTGGTTTTTAAATCAAGAGTCTCCACTATTAGTTATTATACTAGGGAAGGAAATCTAACAGAAAATCCTAATTCGCAGACAAAGATTCTAGGCTACGAACTAAATTAGACGAAAGGAAGGTGTTAGGCACCTTTCATCCACCTTGTTCACAAGGATATTAAGCTCTAGCTTTAGGTTTGGGATAAATAGGGTTTTAAGTATTAATTAGAAGGACTCTCCACGATTTTAGATCGCGTGCCTACGTATCCTCTTATGAGGAATCAGAGTCCCAATTCGTAGTTCGTACGGGTTGGTGTCTTTTAGGGGTTTTAAGTAAAAATTAATGGTAATAATAATAATTATAAATGAAGAAAGAAATAAATAATTAATAAAGTATAATATAAAAAAAATGATATAAAAGAAATAATAAAAATGATAATAATTTAAGTAAATCTGGGGGGGTGTATTTCTAATTGACCAGTAAATAAGGGGGGTGATAATAGTAAGCTGGGCTAGGCCCAGAACGGTCCAGGCAGGGAGGGGGTGCAAATTGCTTCACAGTTTAGTAAACAGGGGTGAATGGAGTGTGGATAACATCTGGGCTTGGCCCACACTTTTTTTTGAACCCGGAGAGATTGAGTGTGCGAGGAAGTACGGGAGCTACGGTGAACCTTGGCCTAACGACCGTTTAATCTACATCATGCATATGATAAGCGAAAGACCATGATTGTTATCATGGGCGCACAAACATAAGATACAAATGGATAACATAATTCGTTTCTATTCATTTTTATCGTCATTTTACAAAAATTATATTTTCCCAAAAAGACTTATCCTCTCTCTCCCTCTCTAAAACACAACCTTTCTTTCTCCTCTTTCTAACCCTAGTTCCCTTAGAAACCAGCAACGGCTCAACCGTGATTGTTCTCCTACCCAAACCCTAAAATGAAAAACAAACAATAGAGAAAGCTAAGATAATTTTACCCTTTTGCGGTTTCCGATTCTGAGTTCTCCGAGTCCGATTCGCTAATCCCTTATTCTTCTCTGTCTTTTTTACAGGTTACGACAAAGTGGTGACAAGCTTGAGGTGGTGGTAATGGAGCGACAAAGCAATTAGCGATGGCTCAGGACGGGAAACATCAAGCGATTAGGGTTTCCGATCTGGAAACCCTAATCGCCTCTTCTTCTGGATCTCCAACGACAAGGGTTTGCTTCAGGATTTCCGTCTCAAAATTCTCTTCTTCTTCTCCAATTTTCGTCTCAGCCTCCTATGTTTTATGTAAACGGTCCCCTGTTCTCCGTCCCTATAAACGAACTTCCTCCCTTCTGTATAATTTTTTATATTTATAGTTTAGAATTTTAGGTTTTTCAATTTCAGTTAGAAATTGTCTTGATTTAGGGATTTAAGAATTGTAATTGATTCCATATTGATTGTAATTGGATTTGATTGTGTATATTGTGAGATTTCGATTCAGTTTGATAATAAGATTTTCCAGATTTTATTTGAATTTAATTTGTATAATTTATTTCTGGATTTGCTATTATTCTAGAGATTTGCTTTATGCTCTGTAACGTTATTTTTGGTTCTTCCGTAATGTTTGATCGTCCTTGAAGATTTGACTCGAAAAGGAGATAATTTGCACAATATTTGTTAATAGGGGACTTGGGCCTTAGCTGTATCTGATAACAATAATTGTATATATTTTTTTTTACAATTAACCATTACTGTAAAAAGAACTCTACATTGGTAATTAACAAACAATCTCCTTTTTTTTAAATTCCCTTGGGCCCAGTGTGGACTGCAAAAATCCGTATATTTTTGACATCAATTGGGCCTAATTTGGCATTAACCAACAAATCTTTTTTTTCAAAATAAATTGCTATATAAAAGTTTAACAAACATGCCTTTTTAGTAAGATGAAAACAAATGATTTTTTCCTAGTAACAACATTACAACAAAAATGTTTTCAGTAAAACCAAGCCCAATTGGCCCAATTCTAGTTTATTTTTTTCTAAACATTTTAATAAATGAATAATATTTAATTTTTTTAATGAAGCTGTTATTATAAGAGTTTAACAATAAAAGAGAAAACAACAAATATATTCGTTTTAACCAAATATTAATGGGCTTGTAATTTGTAACTACACCCCCTATTTTTACTAAAATTAACTTAACCTACATAAGCTTATACAATTTAAACTTGAGCGGGTTTAATTTAATTTCAACCTTCCTTTTACTAACGACTATTTAATAATTTAGAATTTTACAGTTACTCCATTAATTTCGATTTATGAATCGCATGGGCCAATGGCCAACATGCCTCGCGAATGAATTCATGGATACACGAGTCTCTCTGATTTAGAAAGCCCCATTTTTTTGAATTAAAAAATACACCCCCTATCCAGATAAAGACGGACCATCAGATACTGCTGTACCGTCTTTAATTAAATATTTTCTTTATTTCAGTCTTAGAAAATAAAATCGTCGCGGTAGGACAAATTTGGGGTACGACAGGTTGAGTAGACATTATTGAATTTATAATGTGTAACACAACTACCAAACTCTTTATAGTTTATTGTCTCAACAATAAGTGATAGAGTAATGAAGAAATGAGAGCCATCAACATGGGACTTGATCACTTCATCATGACCAGTTATCACAATGAAGGCATTTAACCAGAACTCTTTAACGAGATTAGTGTAGATGGGACCATGAAGAATGTGAAACTAACCATTCAACTGTTGTTTGGAAATAGCTTTACTTAGATCAAAACCTTTTTCTTGCAAATCATCGAAATCAACAAACTTTTCATTGATAACGAACAAAAGATTTGCATCCATTTTTTGAATAAAAAAAGACTTTGAAACAAGGTTTGAAGACAAAAGGAGTTGGAAATGAGACGTTGAAAATAGGAAAATAATTTGAAACAAGGTTAAAAGACACAAAGAGTTGGAAATGAGACATTTAAATAGCTCAAAAGCCTCCTTGAAAATCCAAAAGATACGTTACATTTTGAATATAGATGATCATTGCTATTCTAATGATATGATTCCAATGCGTACGCACCATGTTTTAGAAATAAAACCACATCTTACCTCGGATTTTATCATAACCGATGGGAAAAACAATACATGAACCTCTATTTTATTATATTTTTTGTAAACTAAATGAACTATCCCGTCGGTTTTCATAATAACCGAGGGAAATGATAATCAGATTTTACTTTAAAAGCACTTCTTAAACAAATTTTACCCTAATCCTAACTCGTACGCATCATTCTTCAGGATATATGCTTATCATTTTCTTTAAGATGGAACTTAAGAATCTTAAAAAAGAACTCGATGATGGATTGCAAGTGAAGAAAAACATTTTCCAATAGTTGGAACAAATATCTCCTTTAGAAGTTGGATGCATTCATTCCATATAACATATTCCAATATTTGGAATAGATAACTCGTTACAACAAAGATTTGTTGTTCTCCAAGAATCAGAATTTGTTGTAATATTGTGTTTTAATATTCTGTGTAAATAATGTAATATTTAAAAAAAAAGAAGGACTTATCCACACTATTCACACTCTTATAAATGCACAAGTCTTCATATTCCTAACTAATGTGGGACTTATCCACACTACTCACACTTGTAATTCTTTTTCAACACTTCCCCTCAAGTGTGAGTTTATCCACAATGATCCCCCTTAAGTGAAAGGTCTTTTATCCACATACACTTGTACCGCCTTTGACACTTTTCAACGGGACACCTTCTACAAGAATTTCGATACAAGTAAGTTGGTCATTTCACTCGAACCAAAGGCTCATGATACAATTCGTTAGGGAAATTCGGAGGGGGGAGTGGGTCAACACGAGGGGTCATTTTTACACTTTGAGGCTTTCCTTTTGAGCAACACACATTTGTGAGAGACACACCACATACTCACTCAAAACCTTAAGGTAATATGTGTGTGGGATCTTCCACTTATAAATGCTCAACTCTCCATATTCCTAACCTATGTGGGACTTCCCCACACTACTCGCACTTGCAATTATTTTTCAACACAAAGTTCATTTGACCCTTATATGGTGTACTTTTAAGGCATGTGCTGAAATTGCATTGTAATCGATATTGTTTATTTTGATATTTTGTCAAATTTTGATCTTTGTGTATATAATTTGATTTATCACATTTGCATAATTCTTCTGTAATTTTTGTAATTTCATCCTTCATTTGTTACATGTGTACCTTTGAGACACATCTCCATTTAATCTATTAGAATTGAACCCATAAAAATATGGTTTAGCCTTTTTGCAATTTGGTATAAGTCAAAATATGAATAATACTTAAACCACAAGTTAGAAGTCTTAAATTAAGGGTTTTGTAAGGCTTAATTCGAATAACACAAGTTGGTATTCAATCAAACAACACTTTAGAAGTGAAAACATTGTCTCTACAAGTTATCGCGACGCGAAAAATACTCGAGAGTACTAACGCTTGAAGTAACTATAGAGTCACCATCGAAATTTTTATTTAAAGGGAAACATCGCTAAAACCCCTTTAAGAAAGAAATGATCGTCGCAACCAAATTGGATTCAGGAGTCAGTTATGCGAATGGAAGATATTAACACTCCTCACATTCGTTGTACTTAACGAGAACCTCCTAATAGGCTAGGTTTAAGTGTTTCTAAAGGAATGTTTGCACCTGTTTTGTTTTTATTTATTATTTACAAAAAGTATAAAAGAGGGAAACTATTAGTTTTATATTATTATGCTCGATAAGGTTTCAAAACCCTAGGCCTACGTATTCCCGGGTATAATGGAAAATTCAGAGCCTCATAGTTCATAATATAAAATGAGTGTGTGTGTTGGTTGTTTTTATAGAATAACGTTAGATACTATTTGAGCGGTTAAACGTCTGCATGTATGCTCACGCGATGGAGGCTTAGGCATCTGTTTGTATTTTTGTTGAAATGAATCTAAAGCTATTACTTTATGAAAAAAAAGTTGCTTGAATGCATATGGGAAATAAGTATTTGATGGATGGATGTTAATTTCAATTTGAAAAGGAATTTTGTTTTGAGGAATTAAATATTTTTTATATTTTTTGATTAAATTGAGCTAACCTAAAAAAGAAACATGTTTTTTTTGTGTTTTTGGTATTAAATGACTTAATGAAAAAAAAAACTAATAAAACTAAATTATATAGCTAAAACTAATTAAATAAAATAAATTTAATATTTATTATGTGTTTTAGTATTATTAGATAAAACAAAATTAAATACTAAATTAATTACATGAAAATCTACTTAAATTAATCTGATTAAATTTAATTATCTAAACTAAATTAATCAAGAAGTTAACTAAAATCAAACTAATTAAATAAATAAACATAATAAAATCAGCGGGTTGCAAGAGAAATTAATTAGCATGAAGAATAAAAAAGATTGGGTTGGGCCTCTGAGGCCCAATGAAATTAAACAAAAAAAGATAAGAAATAAAATTAAAAAGAAAATAAAAAAGGAAATGGATCTGGTGGCATAGAGAGAGAGAGAGAGAGAGAGAGAGAGAGAGAGAGAGAGAGAGAGAGAGAGAGAGAGAGAGAGAGAGAGAGAGAGAGAGAGAGAGAGAGAGAGAGAGAGAGAGAGCATGTGGGAGTATTAATGCCTCTGATGGAGCCACGTGGCTCTCATTAGAGCGTCGATTGAGGGAGTATCTAAACTTAACCTCCTTCAGCAAACCCTCATTCCCTTAATTCCTTTGTCTCTCTTCTCTCCTCCCTCTCTCGAAACTCCCTCTCATTCTCTCAACTCTCTCACTCTCAGACCACTCCACAATCTTAGAACCACTATAGCACCACCACCCGAACCACTATTTGACCCAAGTTTCCGATGAATATTCATTAGAACCTTCAAACATTCAAACCTCCATAAAACCCTAACATATGAACCCTAACCCTAATTTCATGAACCCTAGACCTACCACTGTGGCGCCGCCATGGCACCATCATCTCTGCCCAGAAACCATTGCGAGTGTTCATCTTCCTGATGAACACTCATCTTCAACCTTCAACCGAAAACCTAACCCAACCCAAAAATTTAAAAACAATCAAATCAAACCAAATCCAAAACTTTCAAACACCAACCCTAACAAAAAAACAAACATAGAAGAAGAATCCAACATTAAAAAAAACCAAAAACCTAACCCAACACCTGGATCGAACTGAAATAGAACCAAACCCTAAATTTCGAATTTCACAAAGTCAAACATGGATTGATAAAATTAACCTTGGGGACTGATCATGTATGCATTCAAGAACATCAATCAACATGAAAAACATCATCAAAGGGTACAAAGCGTACTGAATCAGAATTTCTCTGACGGGTCTTCTCTGGCGACGATGCAATCCTCAGTTAAAGCTTTCTCTTTTCTTTTTCTTTTTGATTTTTCTGCTTTCTCTTATTTTCTTTTGCTTATTCTAACTTCTTCCTTCTTCTTTGTTGCGAGTTGTCATACCCCAAATTTTCCCTACGGGTTTCCAATCATTTTTATTCTTTATCAAGTTCTAGAGCTATCATTTGCTTTATATTGTCATCAGATTAAGTGGGTTTAAGTTTACAAATGGTTTTTTTTACCTTGTTAAAAATTAATGTGCCTTTCTAAATCATAAAGGTCCATGTAAAATTTTAAGCCCAATAAGGTTGCGCTTGCTAATGCAGGGTGCATCTTAGGCTAAGGGCTTAGCATCCAATTTGCTAAGCCCATTTCACTTTGGGTTAAGGCCTTTTGGTTTCAGCCCATTTCAAATGTTGAAAGGGGGTTTACGCTATTTTGAGAAATCTTGGGCCTTTCTAAATCAGAAAGGGCCCATGTAAAGTTATTTGTCAATAAATAGAAGGGGGTACGCTGATTGCATGAGGGGTTTGTTGATTAAATGGACCATCTCACTATTAGTATTAAGGTCTGTTTTAAATAGAAGGAGTGTTTTATATTCTTTTAAAGGCCGAAATAATTAAACAATTAGGCCATTCAGTTTTTTGGGTTGTTTTGGAAAATTGTTTTGTTTTTTAATTATTATATTACATTATTATTAGTATAACTTAATTAAGGTCATAATCGTTTTGTTGTCTGAAAGCATTTACTAGAAAATTGAAACCGTCACCATTTCAAGCCCTAAGCCCAAAACTAAAAACACATACGGTTCAGATCGAAGAAGAGTAAAGCATGCTTTATAACTAAAAACTATTACTGCTAAAATCAAATAAAATCAAATCTTTACATCTTTGATTTATCCAAAAATCTTACATAATCTAATCAACTCAAAACTCAATACAAAACTGAATCAAATTTTAACATAATCAAGATTATTATACAGACTTAATACAAAATCAAATACAAGGATGAAACAAATCAAAACAAAATAAAACCATTAAAACTCATTATACAGATCCGTATCAAGTTACAAACAAATCAAATCGTATCAATTTCTAACCTAATTCACTAATCAACCCTAAGTAACGATAATCATCAAAAAACTTCTCTAAACTGTCTAAATCTAACACTATAAAAGCCTAAAGAACTCTAAAACAAAGAAAAAAGAGAGAAAAAAATTGAAAGAGAAGAAGCTTTACAAAGGAAGAACTTCACGGAGGAAGCCTGAGATAAGAAGAAGGTTTGAGCGCCACCGCCATAAACCCTTTCTCATCACCGCTCCGTAAGCCTAGGGTTTCAACATCTGAAACCGTAGCTTGTCTCTGTCGCACCGCTACTCCTTCCATGCACCACCACCCGGTATCTATCAAACACAAAACAAAATGGATTAGAAGGAGAATAACACAGAGGAGGCTCGAAGGACAATCACGGTCGAAGGTAACAAAAACTTAGCTCTTGTTTTTTTCTGTTTTGTTTCACAATTGGGGTTGTTTAGGGTTTAATCATGGGGTTTAGGTTCGAGCTCGCCGCTGATTAGAGTTCAAAAGGAGCGGCGGTGATTTAGGGTTTTCTGTGTTAGGGTTGTGGGGGTAGAAGAGATAAAGAAGGATAGGTCAGAGGGAGAGAAAGACAAATGACGAGAATAATTTTGTAAAATAAAATATAATATGTTCAACAATCCCATACGCGTAAGTCCATGGTCATCACCATACACCCTTCGTCATAACCGTATGATCCCCATCAAGTGATCCAGAAATACACGCCGATCGCATTTCAGTGCATGCATCCGCATGGAGTCCAAACAGACTCCCAAATACCTTTGGGCCTAAGCCCATTACTACTCGCACCTCCCTTTTGTTATTGTCTTACTAACACGCGCAAATCCTCACCCCCTCAGCCTAATGGGCCAAGTCCAATACATGGACTTAGGCCTTTACTCCCTATACCCCTAGTTTTTGCTACATAGTTCAACTTCAAACCCCCCTGTGTTGGGCCTGAATTCAACATCTGAATTCAGGACCCTACTACCTATACCCCCTATTTTGCTAGCCCAACATAATTTACATCCCTCTGCGTTTTCTAATTTAATTATTTTTATTTTATTTTATTATAATTATTTTTATATTTTATATATTTATATAATTATAATATTATATCTATTATTATTATAAATCAATATTTAATTTATAAACACATCCAAATATTTATTTTGTTGCATTAAAATTATTTTTATCATGCATTAACAATATATTTTTATAAGTAATACATTAAAAAATATTTAACTAACACTAAACTCTTTTTCATAATAAATTAACTCAACAATAAATTTTCAAAAAGGGTTACGAGAAAATTTTAATCGACTGCGCACTTCGTCTATCAACTCCACTATTCACACACCCAGACTAAGTACAAGGGGAATTCAAATATCTTCGTAATCCATAAAAAACACCAACCAACTGCGAACTACGAATTGGGACTCTGATTCTTCATAAGAGGATACGTAGGCATACGACTAAAATCGTGGCGAGTTCCCCTAATAAAAAACTAAAACCCTATTTCTTAAAGATCACGTTTCTAAACCTTAGTATCCTTGTGAACAAGGTAGATGAGGGGTTCCTAACACCTTCCCTTCATCTAAGAATGAGTCCAACAACCTAGAATCTCTGTCAAAATTAAGGTTAACCTTTATATTCCCTTCTTTAGGATAAAAATTAAGGGTGACGACTCTCATTTCAAACAAGTTACAACAGCTGGAGACTCTGCTGAGGAATCAACCCTAGGGTTTAGAAGCATTTTGTTTTGGTTTTAAGGTTTTTAGAGTTTTTCTTGTTTTTGGGTTCTTATATTTGCTAATTTAATTAATTATTTATTTTTTGCTTATTATATTTTTCATTATATTTATTCATCTGTGGTGGAATTTTATTATTTAAAAAAATATTTTTTCAAAAAACCTTAGAAAGAAGGTTCGTCTATTAGCCAAGGGGATACATCAGCCCTATGAGTTTATGTGCCGACTTTGCCTAGAGCTGGTGAAATTCTACAAAAGGAATATGTCTCAAGAGACATCCTCTTGGGGGGTAGGACTTTGGAATGAAACCTATGACTCTTTGTACAACCCTTAAACCAAAATCTCATGATTAGACCTTTCATGACCTAGAGACGAAAGTTTCGGTCTACAAAGAGGCTCCACTTAAGGGAGACTGTAATACGGTGAGAGAACTGACTTGGGTATTTTGTGTTTTATGGAAATTGTTGTGGATAGCAAGAGTCGCCACCGACGTTTCTTTTATATAATAAAGGAAAGGGTGAAAAGAACAGGAAAGACCTTTTGAGAATTTTTCTTGAGTTCGGGGGGTAGGTTATGAAAAGGGAAGGTGTTAGCACCCTTTTCATCCGTAGTTATCTATGGGCTCTTAGTTGCTAGATCATTTTGAAATGCTTTGTTTAAAATGTGTTTGTGATGGTTTGAAAGTATTTTTGAAAAGTGCCTTTGTTTAGGCGAACTTTGTAATGATTCTCGTCTCTATAAAAATGTATACAAAGTGTTGACTTTTGAAAATATTTCATGGAAAGTGTTGGTGTGTTTGAAAGATGTTTTGAAATGTTTTGTAAGCAAGCAACTACGAACGTTCTACCTACTCAAAAAGTCTTTGTTCTTTTCCTCCTCCTTTAGATAGTGTTATCTTGCCATTAGTTGGTAAGAAACCACATCATTGGATTTGAAGGGACATGCGTGGGTCATCGTACAGTCCTAGAAAGCAAAATTGTAGGATACCTTAGAAATTTTTTGTAAGGGTCTAAGATTGTTTACCGAAGGCAACATTGAAGGGTCATCGAGGGACTACGATCTTGTATTCAAGAGTTTTTGCTAAAGTATCCCACGTTAAAGGGACATGACTATTTTATTCTATGACAACAAGTGTGGGTTAACCCTAGAAGTGCAAGTGTGCAAAGTATTTGTTTTTTCATGCATTTTTGTCTTTGAATTAAGGTTTTCTACTTGTTGATTTTATCTTTTCATACAAACCCTAATTACTATTAATAATAAGGAAAACGGTAAATTGTGGAAATTAAATATCATACGCTATTACATCATTTGGGGATGGGGATACAATTTACAAATGGGGGAAGAAAGCAACTAAACCTTAATTTACTATTACAAGCATATTGAATAATGAATAACAATAGAAATATACAAGAATGTAAAAGAAAGGAAAATTGTGTTGGTTTGAGTTTCTAATGAAAGGTTTTCATCCTAATTAAACTAATAAAAGAAAAGAAATAAATAATTAGTTTAAATTTATTTTAATAAAACTAAACCTAAATTAATTTAAGAAAAGAAATTAAATTAATTAAGAAAACAATTTTTAGGATATTTTCATGAAAGAGAGATTTTAGTAATTTAACCTAATGAAAACTAATTAATTATTTACAAAAGAATTTTACTAATTAATCAAAACCTAAAATATAAGTTAATTACAAAATAAAATTAAATAAACTCAAGTCTAATTTAATTCTAACTCAAAAAGAAAATAAGTAGTTAGGAAGATATTTTTAGTATTTTATTTATAAAAAAATAGATAGGTGAGAACAAAATAAAATTAGGAAATTATTTTAAAAAAAGTAACTTTATATTTTTGGTTAATAAAAATAGTAAATAAATAAAAGTAAATAAATATATGAAAAGAGAAAAAAAATATTGGGCTGGGTGTTAAAAAGTAGAAAGGGGTTAAAAGTTAGCAAAAGGGAGTCCATGCCCAAGTCAGATTTTTGTGTGAATCGGAAATAAAAAAAATGAACGGGCCTGCGTATGAATAAGTAATCAGGGGGGTGAAACATAGCAAAAACAAACAAATTGAAGGCCCAAACCAAGGAGGCCCAGGCGTCTGTTTGCTCATCCAGTATGGCCAGCCTTTGAGAGTGTATCATGTTCACACGCTTTAGAATGTTGGATTTGGCTGCTCTGTGATCAGAAGGTCGAGGGATGATGTGTACCATGTGTGCTGGAACTTTGCTTGCACAAAATATGTAAAAATAATTTAAGAAAAAGTAAAAGGGTACCATTGGGGCTCGAACCCAGGTCCCAAAGGTTAACAGGCACGCGCTTTACCACTGGGGTGGCCATACATCCGTTTATTAAACTTAATTCATAAATATATAAAATAAAACAAGTCCTAAGAGGACTTCATCTTCTTCCTCGGGCCCATGACAGAAATACCATTTTTGAATTTCGTATCTCACTCATTTCTCAATGAAATTTAAAAATGTAAACATGAAACTTGTGTATTTTTCACCATGAATCCAACCATATAACTTACGTAAGCTAAAAGTTAAAGATGAAGATTAATTTTGCTGGCCCTAAATTGAAACCTAATTTTTTCTAGAAAGTTCAAATATAAAATTCTCTGTGCACAGTCAACATAAATGAAAACTATGGACATGGTTAGCTTTAGGGCAATGATCTCTACATTTTTACTTCAGAATCTATGCACAAAGGATGCTTGTATCACGATATTGAAGTTAGAAAACTTACCTCTTGCAGATGGATTCGTGTATGGAGTTTGAGAAAGCTTTGAGGTGCCCTAAGAATCTATTTAGCTTTCCTGGACTTCCTTGAGTGTATTCCAACTCCTACTTTGCTTTGAGGATGGCTGAAACTCCCTACTCAAGTCAAGTTGTAAGCTTCAGTTTTGGAAATAGTGGATGATGATGGAGTGATTATAGTCAGGAAACAGGGACTTGGATCCCTTGTATATGAGGTATGTAAAGTGTTTGGATGATTAAAAGTCAATACGCACGAGTGGATTTTGAGTTTCAAGTTTGAAGCTCAAAAATGGAGTTTTTTTGGCCAGTTCTGTGTTGCAGAATGCTTGAGGGTATTTGAGGGCTTGTCAATTCGTGCCTTTTGTTGCAAATAGTCTCTCTAAATATAGGCAAAGGGTTAGAGGTCTTAAAGTTAACAGATGTGTGAGATCTCAAGTTGTGTCTAGGTTGCTTGATTTTGAAGAAAAGTGGAAAAAATGGTTTCAAGGCATAGTACAAGCATGGTCTGAGTTTGTTGGAGGTTCTAGACATGTTGCTTCTAGATTTGACATTGCTTGTACTCAGATGAAGAATGCCTTGTAATTCAAGTTTGAAAGCCCAACTTCTCCTCTTTGATTCTCCTAGCTAAAAAGTGATCTCACTGAGTTCTTGGACATTTTGAAAATCTTGGAACATACTCCACAACTTCCATGTTTTCCATTTTTACAAAATAAAATTGGAACTATGTGAAAAATAGCCATGAAGTTGGGACAAAAATCTGCCTAAACTAGGTCAAATTTTCACTAAGTGTTTTTATAAAAAGTGCATGACTTCATGGATTCATAACTCAAAACCCAAGAATTTCTAGGACTTGATCAGCAAAGCAAAGTTGCAGATCACATTAAGATCTACAACTTTAATGTTGAAAGTTTTCTTTGATTCATCTTGCATCATGGTGGAAAAATGACATGAAGTAATGAAATTATCATGTGTAAAATACTTAGAAAAATTTCTAAGTCTTTAAAAATTTGACTTTTCACATTGACTTTTGAATTTATTGATTTCTTGATGACAAAACTTCATATTTTTTAATGTATTAATGAATTGTGATCTTTGACATTAAATCTTGATAAAAAAGTCAAAGTTTAACTTTTTGTGCATCAGTTGACTTTTCATCAATTGATCAAATTTCAACTATCAATCCATTGATCTTGAGGAATATTTTAGAATTTTTTTTATTAATAACCAAGTATTAAAAAAATATTTCGCAAATAACCGGGTTTCGGAAAAAATTACGCAAATAACCATGTTTGAGATGGCTCCACAAAGGAGGAGCCATCTCATTTGGCGCATCCTCCTAATTTTTTAAGGGAGGCGCCATCTCATTTGGCGCCTAAGGGCAAATGGCAAGCCCTAAGCCAAATGAGATGGCGCCTATGTGTAAAGCTAGGGCAAAAAAAAAATTTTTTTTTTCCTTTCCTGCGCGTTGCGTATTAGACAGAGATAACCAAAATTGAATTTTTATTTGAAAAATAATAATTACATTCTACTGTTTTACATTTAAATAACAGTAAAAAAATAGATACAAAAAATACTGAAAAAAAAAAAGATACATCAATGATCCCCAGGAACCCGGTAATGACCCCCTGTCCCGCATCCCCGTCCTCGCCTTTCTCTTGCTGGGTGCCGTCTCGTTTCCTGTTGCGGCAAGGTCGATGGCCCAGCGAAGTCAATGCGATCCGAATCCATAAAATCCGTAAGATCTCCATATCTCGAAGATCCGCTCTGGTACAGTCGGTTACCCATGCCCTCGAAGTTTGGTCGTGTTGGCGGTGGGTGGGGTTCCATGGTTGGTCGGTAGCATTGGTCGTCTGAGTATGGGGGGTAGAAAGGAAATGGATCTTGGGGTGTTTGGTACTGTGGATGTTGGGTTGTTTGGTGATATGGTGGTTGATGGTAGGTTTGGTCGGGTTGGTCGTAATCTTCTGACATTCCCATATCAGGGCTTAGGCTGGATGTTGAGGGCCCCATATTGGGATATGTGGAAGACTGAAATTGTGTATGGGGTATGTGGGTTTGCTGGTATTGGGGTTGGTATTGTGGTTGGGTTTGAGGCATATCTGGGTATTGGTAGTTTGGCGGTGACTGTGGTTGGTAGTACGGCATTTGGTTGTAGTTGTGTTGTGGTGGGGATTGTGGTTGTGTGTTTGTTGGTCTGTTTCTTCTTGGGGGTGGGTTTGAGGTTGAAGGATTTTGGGTTTGTTGGTGGGGAATCGAGGGTTGTGCCCATTGTGTGCGTGGGTCAACCAAGTACCTCGGATGAGACACGTGCATATCTGGGTTACTAACCGACCTGTACCACGACATATATTGATCGGTGTGTCGCATGTTACCTTGAGTAAGGAAAACAGGGGATTGCAAGATGAAGCGGTGACGCCTTTGCCACATTTTACACCATTCTGGAGCAAAGTCTTTCCAGTTGGTTAGATTCCACTGGGCGTCGACCCTTTTTAGATGCCAGGGGGACAAATCTGTTGGGTCACTCGGTATCTCTTGGATCATTCCGAACTGCATCTTCACGCGGTCGCTGTGGTGCATCTCCACAATGTTGAACCGAATGAGTGCAGTCTTTGCAGTCCAAGTTGCTGCATCCTCTGGATTTGGAGAATGGTCCAGACCCAAATATGGTCTCCAGACGAACTGCGATAAAATTTAAATCAGGTAAGCGCAAAAGTAATGTATAAATAAATAAAATGAACAAAAGTTAAAAGCTACGACTTACGTCATCTGGGCCTAGGTGATCCAACAGATTCCGGTAGAGTGCGACATTGAATCTGGGATTCTTGCCGTAATCCATACCCCTCACGCAGTACCTATAGAAAATGAGAAACATGTTATTTTTAGCATATATTTTGGAAAGAGAAGAATAGTTATAAATGCTATAACTTAATGACTTACTTTGTTGCGTAAGGGAAACCAAAAGTGTTGTTGTTGATGGGGTTTAAGGACTCCATCCTCCACCAACCCCAGGCTTGTAGTAAAAATGCGCACCCATAAAATGTACATTTTTCCTTGACTGCGTTTTTGCACAAGGAACTGTACAGGTGGGCTAATACTGCAGAACCCCAACTAAATTTTCTAGTTTTATCAAAATTGGTTAGTAAATGTAAGTACATGAAATTTACACTATTTCCTGTACTTTCGGGAAATAAAAAAGTACCAAAAAGTATCATAATATACGTTCGGGCTTTTACTACTCGGTCATTTTCTGAGGAATTTTCATTTAATTCCATACTTGCATAATGCCGTTTCAGGTCAGTGAGTAGTATTCCCTGCCCTCTTGCTCCACCACCTTCTACCATGTCCCTACCCAACAGTTCTTCACACTGTGAGTTGGGTTGTTGAACCGACCCGTTCACCGCTTTACCGTCAATAGGGAGGCCCAGTAGCATGTAGACATCTTCGAGAGTGATGGTACATTCACCTATTGGTAGGTGAAATGTATGGGTCTCCGGTCTCCACCTCTCCAACATTGCAAGGATGAATTTGGAGTCAATGGTGCAGTTGGAGATCTTTATCACGTGTCCAAAACCTGCATATTCCAGATAAGGGACGATAAAAGGGTCGGGGGCCAGGTATTTGTGCGAACGGATTCTGAATCTTTGTGTATCCTGAGATCATAATTAAACAAGAGTAAGATTAATTAAGATGAACAACACGTTTTTTAAAGTATGAAAAATGTATAACCAAAGAAGAGACTTACAAATGCATCAATGTTTTCCCTTGTGCCTCTGTGAGTATCTCCCATTGTTAGAAGGGCCATTCTTCAGAACGCTTGAGTGAATGAAAGACTTAGGAAGAAATAAGGAGTATGAGAGACTTAAGAAATATTTCGTAGCAGAGAGTGAGAGAGTGAGAGTTGTGTGGGTGTGAGATATGTTTCATAAGGTATGTATTTATAGGCAACTAATTCTGATGTAGTGGTTGCATGCCTGCGAGGTGTCACATTTGCATGCTTAGGGAGTTACACATATGCATGCATGCATTTACAAATAATGTAAGGTGTCACTCTTGCAGGCTAGGTGGCAGCCTAAGCCCATGCATGTAATACAATTGGACAGTAAGGGAGGCGCCATCTCACTTGGCGAAATAGTACAAAAATGAATGTTGTCGCCACCCCATTTGGCGAATAAGAGGTGTCACGTTTTACAGCATTGTCTCAGGCTACGTGACAGCCTTTGGGATGCCTTTCTCTGTTGCATGCAAGGCCATTGGAGCTGACGGGTGGCAGGCTTAGACAAAACATTTATGTGTGTATTATAGGGCCAGGCTAGGTGGCAGCATAAGCCCATGCATGTAATACGATTGGACAGTAAGGGAGGCGCCATCTCACTTGGCGAAATAGTACAAAAATGAATGTTGTCGCCACCCCATTTGGCGAATAAGAGGTGTCACGTTTTACAGCATTGTCTCAGGCTACGTGGCAGCCTTTGGGATGCCTTTCTCTGTTGCATGCAAGGCCATTGGAGCTGACGGGTGGCAGGCTTAGACAAAACATTTATGTGTGTATTATAGGGCCAGGCTAGGTGGCAGCATAAGCCCATGCATGTAATACGATTGGACAGTAAGGGAGGCGCCATCTCACTTGGCGAAATAGTACAAAAATGAATGTTGTCGCCACCCCATTTGGCGAATAAGAGGTGTCACGTTTTACAGCATTGTCTCAGGCTACGTGACAGCCTTTGGGATTCCTTTCTCTGTTGCATGCAAGGCCATTGGAGTAGACGGGTGGCAGGCTTAGACAAAACTTTTATGTGTGAAGAATAGGGCCAGGCTAGGTGGCAGCATAAGCCCATGCATGTAATACGATTGGACAGTAAGGGAGGCGCCATCTCACTTGGCGAAATAGTACAAAAATGAATGTTGTCGCCACCCCATTTGGCGAATAAGAGGTGTCACGTTTTACAGCATTGTCTCAGGCTACGTGACAGCCTTTGGGATTCCTTTCTCTGTTGCATGCAAGGCCATTGGAGTAGACGGGTGGCAGGCTTAGACAAAACTTTTATGTGTGAAGAATAGGGCCAGGCTAGGTGGCAGCATAAGCCCATGCATGTAATATTATTGGCAGCCTTGGGGGGTTGCATCACTTACTTAATTGAAATATTTTGCCTTAGGTTGAACATAACATTCATTCACATAAACTGTAAAATTTTCCAACCTTCGAATCAGTCATCTAACCTTCAAACATTCCAGCATTCATACCTTCATATAATCAATAAACCCAAAACATTCCCACCTTCATACCCAAAACAATTCTACACAATGGCCTCTTCACCACAATTTGTTGTCAAAGCACATTTCAACGGTGAGACATACATGTGTCCCACAGTTGGGTTTTTGTTTAGAAACACCGACAATGTCCGATTTCTCTTAAACGGGAAAGCAAATTTCTCCTACTTTAAGAAAAGATTGGAGGCCAAACTTGAACGAGGCCCTACATCCCAGATATTTTATCAGAGTCCAGTCTTTTTTGGAAACAACCAAGTCATATTTTATAAGGTTGCAATTCAAGATGACGAGGATTTCCAGAACATGATTTCCAGCCATGTCTATTCTGGAAACGACTCTATTGAGTTGTACGTTCTGTTTCAAGAGCCTCCGGTGACACAGGAGGTAGAGCCTCCGGTGTTACAGGAGGTTGATCCTTTGGAGAATGAGCAAGCCGAGGTGGATGCAGTTGATGATGAAGAAGAAGATAACGAGTTAGAGTTCGATGAAATGGTGAACGACGATTCTGACGATGATGGCATCCCAAGTATTCCTACCGACAGAATATACACACCACCTACGCACATGACAAACTTCAACATGGGCGGAGATGAACCTTCTACGGACTTGTTTTTCCAACCGTATATGCAATCAGATGAAAATTTAAAAGAGAAGGACAAGTTTCGTAATAGAGAGGAATGCATAAGGGCCATCAAAAAATTTCACATGCTCAACTCGGTTGATTATAAGGTGGATCGTGTAAACCCGGAAAGGTACAAGATCAAGTGTGTCCACCCTGACTGCATGTTCAAGCTGACCGCTTCATACAGACTAAGGGGTGACTGCTGGGTCATAGGTTCCATGACAACCCATACTTGTGTAAGTTCCACTCAATCACAAGACCACCGAAAACTCAACCATGATCTAATCTGTCAAGAAATCCTACCCCTGGTGAGCAACGACCCTTCTTTGAAGGTGAAAACAATCATCTCCCACATCACCACAGTTTTTAATTACACTCCGTCTTACCGTAAGGCGTGGTTAGCAAAGACTAAGGCGATTGAAAGGGTGTATGGAAACTGGGAGGAGTCATACCGAGAACTTCCCCGCTACCTCAATGCACTAAAGACATATTCTCCAGGTAGTGTTTATGTTCTGGAAACATTGCCCGCTTACGCCCAAGATGGTAGTGTTCTACATGGCAACGGAATATTCAGTCGCGTCTTTTGGGCATTTCAACCATGCATCGAAGGGTTTGCATCATGTAAACCAATTCTACAGATAGACGGGACTTGGTTGTATGGCAAGTACAAAGGCACTCTTTTGATGGCAGTTGCACAAGATGGCAACAATAACATTTTCCCCGTTGCGTTTGCCCTTGTCGAGGGGGAGACCGGTGGTGCTTGGAGCTTTTTCCTGAAAAATCTTCGTACACACGTGGCTCCTCAACCGGATCTATGTTTGATCTCGGACAGACATGCCTCTATTGAAAGTGCCTATAATAATCCGGCAAATGGTTGGCATGACCCTCCCTCTACGCATGTCTATTGCATCAGGCATATCGTCCAGAATTTCTCGAGGGAGGTCAAGGACAAAATATTGCGGAAAGCGGTGATGAATGCGGGATACGCACTGACACAGCCCACATTCAAATATTACCGCAACGAGATCCGTTTGTCTAACCCAGAAGCCGGTACGTGGATCGACAACATACCGGTCGAAAAGTGGACTAGGTCATACGACAATGGCCAAAGATGGGGGCATATGACAACAAATCTCATTGAATCAATGAATGGGGTATTCAAGGGCATACGAAACCTCCCCATCACTGCCTTGGTGAAATCCACGTATTTTAGGATGGCTGCGTTATTTGCCAAAAGAGGTGAAATGTGGTATTCGGTCTTGCAATCAGGACAACTGTGGAGTGAAAGCTGTATGAAATACATTAAGGCTGAAAGTGCAAAAGCCAACACTCACATGGTTACACGGTTTGACCGCCATAGCCACAACTTCATTGTGAAAGAGACAATTGACCACAATGAAGGCCTGGCAAGACAGGAATACAGGGTCATTTTACCTTCTCAATGGTGCGATTGTGGCAGGTTTCAAGCTTTTCGTATGCCTTGCTCTCATGTCATTGCCGCTTGTGCGCATACCCATCAAGACGCGCTTCAACTGCTATCAAACGTTTATAAATCTGAAACGTTGCTAACTGTTTACAACAACAACTTTCCTTTGGTGGCAAAACCGGACTATTGGCCTGAATACAGCGGTGATATAGTTTGGCACAATGACCAAATGCGAAGGAACAAGAAGGGTCGTCCCAAAAGCAGGCGCATAACAACAGAAATGGACGATCTTGACAGGTTGGAAAGAAAGTGTGGTTTATGCCGTCAGGTCGGACACAATCGCAAAAACTGTCCGAATCGGGCGTCTGGCTCGACCACATAAATTTTGTAATACAATAAATCTTTTCAATATTTGTGTTGTAAACATTATGGGTTTTCCGTTAATAAAACTGTTCACACAATTTAAGAAATTCAATATAGGAAATTACATTAGGGTTTTCGCGTACAACAATGACTAACGATAATCAATCTAGGAAATTAAATTAGGGTTTTCGCGTACAACAATGATTAACGATAATCAATCTAGGAAATTACAACTGTTAACACAATTTCATCTGACCCATGCATCATCAGCATTACATCACTGTCTGTTTTGACTTCCTCCAACCACACATTAGGTCTTCCTGTCGCATGCGAGGTTGTTGTTCGTTTTCGCTGGATCCTTCGAATTTTTTCCCCCTCGGCGATGTCTCCATCTAGCCACCGCATCAACTCCCGCTTCAGACGCTCCATGGAGTGAATGTGCCAGAATTTCATTTTCATCGCGGGTTTCGTGGCGGAGAATATAACGTAACCATCTCTGCTAAAAATCATAGGCGACGTCATTACGTAAATAAGGGAGTACAAAATAAAAATACAGTGCGAGAAAGTGTGAGAAATTTCAAAGAAACGGACGAATTATTTATAAAACGGCAAAAAACCCTAGTTTTGCCCTAGGCGCCAAGTGAGATGGCGCCTCCTCTCCTTTTTAAGGAGCATGCGCCATCTCACTTGGCTAAAAGCCAATGGAGGCGCCAAGTGAGATGGCGCCTAGGGCAAAACCCTAGGTGCATGCGCCAAATGACTTGGCTCCTCCTTTGTGGAGCCATCTCAAACATGGTTATTTGCGTAATTTTTTCCGAAACCCGGTTATTTGCGAAATATTTTTTTAATACTTGGTTATTAATAAAAAAAATTCAATATTTTAAACCATGAAATTAGGTCAACTTGTTGTTTTTTAATCCTTGAGATTATGCTTCAAGCCCTTAGATCATGCATTAGGTTAAAAATCATTGATCAGTCAAGTATAGTCAAAACCCTAATTTTGACCATTTTGCCCTTTTTATGATTTGACTGTTTTTGAGGAATTGTGATGAGACCTTCATAAATTGATGAATAAGAATTTGAAATGTTGATATTGGCCAAAAATCATGAAGTTTGACTATAAGTTGACTACAATTGACTTTTTTTACTCAATACAACTGATTTTCAGTCATCTGAGCAATTGACTGAGCAAAAATGTGATTCAAGACTTGAAACTTGACACGAGTACTCTTGAAGGTATATAATGATCCATTAAAGTAATTTGAGGCATTATAAGTCCAATTGTCCTTGTGAAAATTAGAACCCTAATTTGAGGCATTAGTGTTTAGGAGATGGTTTGACATAGTCAACACTTGTGCAAGCTTGAGCAATTGAAGATATTAATGAGAAATATCTGGAGAAAAGAGAGGGAAAATTTTTGGGGTACAAAAGAGGCCCTTGTGCCTTTTCCTATAGTGTTATTGATGATACTCTTAAGTAAACCACCTTATGAGGAGGGTAGAAAATCTGTAGGCCAAAACCATGAGCCCACCTTCTAAGGGTACCTTTCATAAAATCATGTCACTAAGCCCTACATTCATGCATTCATACATTTTTGCATTTCATATATTCATTACCCTCTATTTATTTTTGTTTGTCTTATTCACAGGGTAAAAAAAATAACTAAAGATTTTTGGTGAAGTGTCCTAAAATTGAATACCAAAGGGAAACAACTTGTCTGTATTAATGCCATCAAGCCAGATATGTGAAAATTCAAGGCTATAAAAGGGAAATTGTCTGAAAGAGATTTGAAGATGTTCACTCGTCGTTATGGAGATACACTTGACTTAAAAAAAGTAGAGGTACAATTGGATGTTGTTTCTGCCCTAATTCAGTTCTAGGACCCTTCATTGAGGTGCTTCACCTTTCAAGACTTTCATCTAGCACCAACTCTGGAAGAATTTGATAGACTTCTGAACTTTTCTAAAGAAAAAGCTTATGTGGGTATCAGGCAGAATATCGACTTCAAAATTTTGGAAGAAGGTTTAGGGATCCCTTATCCCAAATTGCCACTTAATTACAAGAAAGAAGGTTACATACGAGGGATTAAGAGATGCTACTTGGATACCAAGGCTTTAGATTTTGCTAATAACAAAGAATGGGAGTCTTGTATTAATTGTTTAGGTCTGCTTGTATTTTGTGTAATCTTATTTCCATGGACTTTGGATTATATTGACCCTACGACTATTAGTGTATTTTGGGGTGAAAAAGTTTTCAATACGGATCCAACTCCTGCTTTACTTGCTGGAATTTATTATACACTTTGTAAACGGTACGAAAAAATAAAGGGTAATCTTAATTGTTGCACCCCATTCTTATATTCTTCGTTTATGACTCACCTTTACAAAGAGGATTAAATGATTCCAAATCTGACAAGATATGAGTGGCCTCAAAAATTAAGGTCCCTTACTACTAATTTTTTGTTGTGTTATGCAAGGAAGCTGGGCATTGGAGATATCATCTATAGTTTCCGAGACTTTCCTAATGTTCCATTGATCGGATCACGAGGTTGCATCAATTACAACCCTACCTTGGCCCTCTGATAACTAGGGTATCCTTTGTAAGATAAACCCTCATATGAATAACTCCAACAATTAATCATTCATGACATGGGAAAAAACGACCAAGAGTAGCTCAATAGGCTTGGAATAGGGTTAATAAAAGGAAGGCTGAAAGGAAGAATGTTATGGAAAAAGAACCTTACACTCTATGGGTCTTGGATCGAGAACCAGTTGTCAAGTTACCATTTGACATAGATCCTGAGTACAAGCCAGAGGTCCCATGTGCCCCGCATATGTCCTTAGAAGAAATAGACGATTTAAAGAATGCTTTGAAACAAGCCCAGTGGGAGAAAGAAGAATTGGAGCTCAACCTTCATAACTTAACTAAAGAGAAAAGACAAATGCAACACATACTTGAATCAAAATACCAACATATTCAGAGAGATCGTGAGGCATTTGAGAAGGAGAGTCTTAAACGAAAGCGTTCGACTGAAGGGTTGTTAAGTGCTACTTTCAATTTGGATTCCCACAACCAACGGTTGGAGGATGCTGCTAGTGAAATCGGGATATTAAATAGATGGTATGAAAAGGCAATGCAAGATAAGAAGGTGATGAAAGAAGATATAAGGGATCAAATCCAAAGTTTTGCGCAAGCTTCTTTAGATCAAGAAGAGAAAATTAAGTATCTTACCACCAGACTCCAAGTCAGCCAAGAATCAGAGATAGGAGAACGCCTCAAGAGGATGAAGGGAGAAAGATTTATTACCCAGAAAACTGAAGAATACGAGCAAGTATGTCTTGAGTTAGAAGGCCTCCGAAAGGATTTCCTGATACAATGGAAACTCTATACGGAGACGAGGGCTGAAAAGTTGTATTGGGAAGAGCAGTATATGAAGATCACCCAAGCGAGAAAGGATAATCACAAGATAATTCCCGATCTCTATCGAGAATACTGATACTACAAAGACAAGCATGCAAGACTCGCCTTCTTAGCCAACAATCTCATTGAAGACATCCCTAGGAGCTTGAGAGACACATAAAATGTGATGGTTCCTCTCCCAAAAGACGTCGAAGACTTTCTCAAGCTTTGAAAAATAATGGTCGATCGTTTCAGAGCAGACATCTGCGGACGCACTTAGAAGATTGTTTCCCTTTGTTTATTTCTCTCAATAAGTTTAAAGTGGGAATATTTTTAAATATCTGAATTGTATTCTTTTTCAATACAATTACTATTTTTAATAAAGGAATTTTGTTTATGTATCTCATTTACGTATTTAGTTTTTACGATACTCACCAATAAAAAGCAAAACCTAAAAAAAGTATATAAAAAATAATGTATCCAAGTGAATAAGACATTCGAAACATAACCCTTAAGCATATTCATACGCATTCATGCATTCACAAACATTTGCATATCAAAAACTCATCATTTTTCAAAACATCCTCCAGTTAAGCCATTGGCAGAAGAAAAGCGCCACCTCTCCGACCACCATATCAGACAAGAGCCCATCAATAAAAAGTGATGGAACAAATTGAAGAGAATCAAGTTGCATTCAAAGAAGATCTTGAGAAAGTCAAGGGAAACATTGAATCATTGAGAGGAGATATGAGTCAAGTTCTTATAGCCTTGAAGAACATCATTGAAAGACATGAGCAAATTCCAAGGGTAGCCTTTGAGGAAGTAGCCCAAACCATTGGTGCATCGAGCGGTCACCAACTAAGGAAAGAACCAGAAACAAGACCTTAAAAGTCAACTATGGCTCAATAAGAAGCAAGACAAGCTGACACTGAGGGGTTCGTCCCACCTCCACTAAAGGTAGGGGCATCTCAAACCCTGCAGATTCCGATTAACAACACAGACAACTACTTAGACTTGCAATTTAGAGATGCCTTGTTTTGGGAATTGATCTACAATCTGCTTTGCTGGTAAACCTGTCCTGTTTTGGGAGTTCATACTGTTGCAACTGGTTTTTAAATCAAGAGTCACCACTATTAGTTTTTATCCTAGGGAAGGGAATCTAACAGAAAACCCTAATTTGCGGACAAAGATTCTAGGTTTCAGACTCAATTAGATGAAAGGAAGGTGTTAGGAACCTTTCATCTACCTTGTTCACAAGGATACTAGGCTCTAGGTTTAGATTTAGGATAAACAGGATTTCAAGTTTTAATTAGAAAGAGTCGCCACGATTTTTGATCGTATGCCAACGTATCCTCTTATGAAGAATCAGAGTCCCAATAAGTAGTTCGTATGGGGTTGGTATTTTTTAGGGGTTTGCAAACATATTTTGAATCACCTCGCACTCGGTCGAGAGTACTGATTGCGGAGATTTTGATTGAATGCGCAGTAAGTTAAAACCAGTTTGAAACTTTTTTTGCAAAAAATAGTTGATTAACTTAGTTTATTGCGAAAAATAGTTTGATGATTTGTTTGTGTTTTTTAATCGTATTAATTGCAAAGATCTTGATTAATGCATGATTAGAAAAGATTTAATGCAAATAATTCATAAAATAATATATGTAATTTTGATATGAAATAATTTATTTGATCATATAATAGTAATATTTAAATAGTAAATAAAATATAAGAATAATAAATAGAAAATAAATATTGGTAACAATAATAATAACAAATATAATAATAATAATAATAAAAAAATCACTATTTGATAATAATAATAATTATAAATAAATAATATATATGTATATTTATAAAAAATAGAAATGATAATTAAATTATAAAATAAATGAATAAATTAAATTCAGGGGGTGTGTAAATTCTAATTAACAAGTAAAATAGGGGGTGTTAAAATTAATGGGAATTAGGCCCAGACATGAGTCCGGGAAGGGGGTGCGAATTGGTGTGTTGTTTTAATAATATAGAAAAGGGAGGTGTGAAAAGGACTGGGCTTGGCCCATTAAACATTTGAAAAGGGCCGGTTCGACTGTGTGTGATAAGGGTGCATGGACTTACGGTGCAGACTCGGCCTATGGCCGTCTGATCAAGATCACATGGATGGAATTGAGGGAGCATAGCAATTAATGTATATGCGCGGGTATGAGATAACTACGGATTATACTTTTTGTTTTTTATTTAATTTTCACATTTTTTGTTTTACAGTATCTTCATCCTTTCCTCTCTCTCTCTCTCTCTCTCTCTCTCACGCTAGCGAAACCCAATCCCTGTTCTTCTTCTTCCTACCAAAACCTAAAGCTCCAACATACACCACGGTGGCGTCGGCAAGAGCGAGATATACCCACCATAAACCCCTAACCCTACATCAATGAAACATCAAAACTAAAAGAGAGCGAGTTACCCCTTCCAATTCTCTAAGTGTCTGGCGTTGATCGAAGGCTACAGTGAACGATTGAAGGCGGCCGTCAACGACGGTTGTGGTTTCTAACAACGAAACCCCAACCGTTCTTCCATTCTTCAATGGTGCTCGCTTGCAAGGGCTTCGACTTTCTTGTCAATATTCAAGCTTCTCTCGCTTCAGCTCCTCGCGGTGTTCGCCTTCGTGGTATCTTCCTCTTCTCTTTCAGTCAACCGAAAATCCTCCCCCTATGTCTCTTTTTTTCCTTCTATTTATAGGTTTTTCATTTAGGTTTTGATTTTAGGGTTTCTTTAAGAATTGATGTTAGAATTAGTTTGCCTTGATTTAGGGTTTTGTAATTTGTTAGCGCTTATTGTAATTGATTCAGTATTGGATTTGATTTGTAGGAATTTCAGTTCTGTACATTTTTCTTTGATTCAATTTGTAAAAAAAATTTATTCTGTATATTTGAATTTGTAATATTTGATTGGATTATGAGATTCTGATTTAGTATTAAGATTTGTTCTATTTGATTCTGCATACTTAGCTTCAAATTGTAATGAAAACTGATTTAAGTTTATATTTGATTTACACAGTATCCGTTAGTCCAAAAAACGTGCCTATTTTTTGTGTTATGATTGATACAGTACTGGTTATTTTGAGTTGGGCTTTACATTGTTGTTTTGGTCAAGCAATTACATCAAAACGCTTCTTTTTTTTAGACCAGACCCAATTGGCGTTTCTGTAACCCAATTTTCAACAAACTTTCAATAAATACAAATTATAAATAATATTTGATATAAAATGTTATTATAAAATTTTTAATAGTAATAAGAAAACATAGAGTTTTCTTAATAAAAAGATATATACTTTTTCTTTATAACAAGTCATCATATAAAAAACCTTTCAATAGCTTAATCAAAAGGATGTAATTTATAAAGAAACATTTTTTATAATAATCAAGAGTTTTTTCTAATGATATTCTTTTTTCTAAAAACAATAATCTTTAATAACACTCAACAAGAAAACAAGTTTAAAACAAGTTCATCATTAGTACAAAAATGTGTTACTTTTATTTTATTTTATAAAAACATATTATTTATTTTCTTTATTAAAATAATAATAATGAACAATTTTTCTTAATAATAGTAATAATATTTCTTTTCTCCGAAAACATCAAATGTGTCAACTAAAGAAACTTAATGGGCTTAGTTAATAAGCACACCCCTTTTTACTGACTATAAATAACACTTTAAATGGGCTTAGTTTAATTAAACTTACTAATTAATTTTGAAATAATTTTCCATTTTCGAATTGTATGGGCCATTGGCCAACATGCTTCATAAATGGGCCTACGGATACATGAGTCTCTCTAATTTAGATAGCCCCATTATCCTGAATTTAAGGTACACCCCCTAGTCGGATAAAGACGGGCCATATTATCTTCCAGTCGAGTAGCGTGAGAAAACTCGAGTCTTACGCATTTTGATTGGAAGTTTATTGAATACTTGAAGTATTCAAAATTTATCCGACAAACATAAGGTTACACTGATACAGCATACCTTTACGAGTCTTTGGGAAAGTAGGCAAAGCTGATGATATATCGTTTACTAGTGTTTGATAACGAGGCAGATAGTCTTTGATCTTAAAAGCACAATTTTGTATGTCTTGGCTTATTCACCCATTTGGAGGATGAACAACACTTGATGGTGCATGGCTGCTTAAAGACTGAGGCCACAGGTTATGCTCGTGGGTCGCTGCATGAAGTCTGAGGCGATACGTCAAATTGGGTTTCAAAAATTGCTGCTTGAAGTCTGAGGCGATGTTTCAAGCGTGAATACATTGTGGCTTAGAGGCAATGTGTTTTGAGTTAGGAGAACGCATTGCGGCTTAGAGGCAATGTGTTGGTTTGGATAATACATTGCGGCTTAGAGGCAATGTGTTGAGTTTGGATAATACATTGCGGCTTAGAGGTAATATGTTGAGTTTTGAGAATACATTGCGGCTTAGAGGAAATGTTCTGGTTTGGATAATACATTGCGGCTTAGGGGCAATGTGTTGAGTTTGGATAATTCATTATGGCTTAGAGGCAATGTGTTGAGTTTTGAGAATACATTGCGGCTTAGAGGCAATGTTTTGGTTTGGATAATACATTGCGGCTCGGAGGCAATGTGTTGAGTTTTGAGAATACTTTGCGGCTTAGAGGCAATGTTCTGAGTTTGCGAATACATTGAGGCTTAGAGGCAATGTCTTGATTTTACGAATACATTGCAGCTTAGAGGCAATGTTCTGAGTTTGCGAATATATTACGGCTTAGAGGCAATGTGTTGAGTTTTGAGGATACATTGCGGCTTAGAGGAAATGTGTTGAGTTCTGAGAATGCATTGCGGCTTAGAGGCAATGTGTTGCATTGGAGAATACATTGCGGCTTACAGGAAATGTGTTTGAGTTTTGAGGATACATTGCGGCTTAGAGGCAATATGCTGAGTTTCATTCATTATCGCATGGAGACTTAGGTAATGGGCTGAACGCGTCACGACATGAAGACTTAGGTGACGGGTTGGATCGCAGGAGAAGTATTTGGTTAATGGACCTTTAGATGATTGAATCGAGGGTAGTATTGTTTGTTTGCTGCATGGTACATGCGTATGATGTCTGATATCAAGATGTTTGGATGTATGCGAAATGTATGATGTTTGACATCAATATGGAACCCTGAATATATGCGTATTGTATGCAAGAATGCATAATGTATGCATGCTCGAGATATGCAAAATGTGTGTATGTATGAAATATGTGTAAGATGCGCGTATGCCTTGAAATGTTATGAAGACTATTTCTGTCATTCTCTCCTTTAAACCATTGGCTTAGAGTTACTGATTCCTACCGTTGTGTGTTGTCGTAGCATTGTTGATCTTGAACACATTGGACAATGTTAGCAAAGTTTGAACGTTGGTTTTGTATTGTGAACGCGTGTGTAGACATAGACGTAGGTACTGGCATGTGCGTAGATGTAGACGTAAATATTGGCATATGCGTAGAATCTTATGTTGTAAGCGTAGGCGTAGACGCGGACATGCATATAGAACTTGCATTGTTGACGCAGGATTAGACATGTGCGTGGACACGTGCAAACGTAGTCCTCATGTTGCAAGTGCAGACATAGGCGCCGTAGACTTTGTGTACGGACGCGTAGATGTAGGAGTAGGAATAGCCATGTGTATGGATGTAGACGTGGATTTTCTTTCAATATCTTTCTAACCAAAATGTTTTTCCGATGTTTTATCAAATGCTTTTATTTTGTTAATTCCCCAAGATGATTTCAACACAATATTCACAAGTAATAATCGTAGTATTTTGTAAACAAATCTGAGAAAAGAAAAACATAATTTGAAAGATGTCAAGAAAACAAATGTTTTATTGATATGCCTCTAATTAGGCGAGAATACAAGATGTAATTCCTAGAAAGAGGTAATTACAGAAAGTTTTAAATAGTAAATGGCAATGAAGAATGATAATCGCCACTGCTGTTCCCCCATATCCTTTGATGATCTTATCTCCTTTGCTTCCGAGTTTTATGATTCCAATATATCCTTCCCTTCGTGGTTCATAGTCGTAGTTCTTAGATCGCAGTCTTTTTATTCTTTATTTCTTTTTGAATGATCCCTAATTTTTTCCTGGATTGCCCTTTCGGGTTTTCAATCTACCGAGATAATTTTTTTTGTTATATTCGCCTAATTTTTGACTGGATCTCTGTTTAGGCTTTTCGATCCACCAGGATGCTCCTTTTTGCCTAAGTCGCCCTTGTGGAGTTCGAGCTTAGCGAGCTTTTTATACATAGTATTTTTTGATTGCGTCTGAATTTGCCGGGTGCAGTAGTTCTTCCCCATCCATTGTTGTGAGGATAAGACCACCTCTAGAGAATGCTATTTTGACCACATATGGACCTTCATATTTGGGTGTCCGTTTACCACGTGAATCGAGGCGAGGTAGTAGAATCTTCTTGAGAACTAGATCCCCTTCCTTGAATATTCGAGGGAGGACTTTCTTGTTGAAGGCTCTCTTCATTATCTTTTGATGTAGCTGACTATGACACAAAGCTGTCAATCGTTTTTCTTCAATAAGGTTGAGCTGGTCAAGTCGTGTCTGCACCCACTCTGCTTCTTCCAGCTTTGTTTCCCTCAGGACCCAAAGTGATGGTATCTCAACTTCCATTGGGAGTACCGCTTCCATGCCATATACTAGTGAGAAAGGAGTCACGTTTGTCGATGTGCGTACAGAGGTGCGATAGCCATGCAGGGCGAAGGGAAGCATTTCGTGCCAATCTTTGTATGTCTTTACCATCTTCTGGATGATCTTCTTGATATTTTTGTTGCCTGTTTCGACGGCCCCGTTCATCTTTGGTCAGTACGGTGAGGAATTATGTTGCTCGATTTTGAAGTTGTTGCACAGTTCCTTCATCATGTTGTTGCTTAAATTAGACCTGTTATCTGTAATTATCCGTCTTGGGACACCATACCTGCATATGATGTTCTGTTTGATGAAGCGTGTAACCAATTGACTTGTTATGTTGGCGTAGGATGCTGCTTCTACCCATTTTGTAAAGTAGTCAATGGCTACCAATATAAAGCGGTGTCCGTTGGATGCTTTCGGCTCGATCATGCCAATCATATCAATTCCCCACATTGAGAATGGCCAAGGGAAGCTCATGACGTTCAGAGGAGTCAGTGGTAAATTTATCTTATCGGCATAGATATGACATTTATGACACGTCTTCGTGTAGTGATAATAATCGGCTTCCATTGTTAACTAATAATACCCTACTTGCAGAATCTTTCTAGCCATGGCATGCCCATTTGTATGAGTTCCGAAAGTACCCTCGTGGATTTCTTTCATAAGCGTATCTGCTTCTTGCTTATCTACACACCTGAGTAGTACCATGTCATAGTTTCTTTTGTATACCACCCCATTACTCAGAAAGAATTTTGAAGCTAACCTTCGTAGGGTTCGCTTGTCAATGATAGAGGCATTTTCTGGATATTCCTGCTTTTCCAGGTACTTCTTGATGTCGTAAATCCAAGGCTTACTATCAGGTCCTTCCTCAATAGCAAGGCAGTGTATGGGCTCTTCGAAATGTCTGATCGTAATACGTGGTTCGTGGTTCGGCCAAGTCACTTTGAACATAGCTGATAGAGTTTCCAGAGCGACCGTCATTTGATTTTCTTCTCGTGGGATATGACTGAAAGTAATATCTGTAAATTCCACAACCAACTTTAAAACATGATCCCGATATGGAATCAGTTTAGGGTATTTAGTATCCCATTCTCCATTAACCTGGTATATTACTACTGCAGAATCCCCAAATACTTCGAGGTGCTTTATTCTCAGATCGATGGCAGCTTCTAGTCCTAGTATACATGCTTCGTATTCAACGATGTTGTTGGTGCAGTCGAAACATAACCTTGTAGTATAGGTTTTGTGATAATTCTTTGGAGAAGTCAATACCGCCCATACACCGTGACCTAGTGTACTTGAAGCCCCGTCGAACATGAGTGTCCAACGTGCCCTTAGCTCGGGTTCTTCGTCAGGTCCTGGTATTTTGTAGTCAGCTATAACCATGACATCCTCGTCTAGAAAGTCGAACTTCATTGGTTGATATTTTGATAGCGATTGGTGAGCTAGATGATCAGCTAATACATTACCCTTGATGGCTTTTTGAGTGACATATTGGATGTCATATTCTGACAGTAGCATCTGCCATTGGGAAATTCTCCCCGTAAGAGCTAGTTTTTCGAACATGTATTTTAGAGGATCCATTCTTGCTATTAACCATGTAGTGTGGGTTAACATATATTGTCTTAACCTCTTGGTATCCCAAGCCAATGCACAACAAGTTTTCTCGAGGAGTGAGTACCTGGTTTCACAGTCAGTGAATTTATTGCTGAGGTAGTAAATCGCATGCTCTTTTTTGCCTGTTTCGTCCTGCTGTCCCAAAACACATCCCATTAATCCTTCGAGTACCGTTAGATACATGATGAGTGGTCTTCCAGGGGCTGGTGGCATTAAGATTGATGGCTTTTGTAGATACTATTTTACCGTCTCGAAGGCATTTTTGCAATCATCATTCCATACTACCGTCTGATCTTTTCGTAATAACTTGAATATTGGCTCGCATGTAGCTGTTAGATGTAATATGGACCTTGAGATGTAATTCAACCGCCCTAAGAAACCAAGTACTTATTTTTTTGTCCTTGGTGCGGGCATCTCTTGTATAGCTTTTACTTTGTCGGGGTCTACCTCGATACCCCGCTGGCTTACAATGAAACCCAACAATTTTCCTGATCTGACGCCAAATGTGCATTTATTTGGGTTCAGCCTTAGTATAAACTTACGCAGCCGCTCGAATAACTTTTGCAGATGTATGATGTGTTCCTCCTCCGTATGGGATTTGGAAATCATATCATCTACGTATACTTCAACCTCTTTGTGGATCATATCATGGAATAACGTGACCATTGCCCTCTGATAGGTTGCCCCTGCATTCTTGAGACCGAATGACATTACTTTGTAGCAGAAAGTTCCCCAAGGTGTCATGAAGGTAGTCTTTTCCATGTATTCAGGTGCCATTTTGATTTGATTATAGCCTGAGAAACCGTCCATAAATGAGAATACTGAGGCTTGAGCTGTGTTATCCACTAGGACATCTATGTGGGGTAACGGGAAATCGTCCTTGGGGCTTGCCCTGTTTAGGTCTCGATAATCTACACACATGCATACTTTTCCATCCTTCTTGGGCACTGGTACAATGTTATCTATCCAAGGTGGATAATCTACCACTGCTAGGAACCCTGCGTCAAACTGTTAGAGAACCTCTTCTCTGATTTTGCTGGACATATCTGGACGAGTTCTTCTGAGTTTTTGTCTGACTGGAGAACACCCTTCTTTGAGAGGTAGTCTGTGCACCACGATGTCTGTATCCAACCCTAGCATGTCCCTGTAGGACCAAGCGAATATATCCACATACTCATGTAATAACCTGATTAGCCTGTCTTTGATGCTCTACTCCAACATTGCCCCCAACTTGATTTCTTTTGGATCTTCCTCTGTGCCCAGGTTAATGGTCTCAATAGCCTCTTGATATGGTTGTATGTTGTCAGCCTTTCACTCTATTTACCTTTCCATTTCCTCGGAGAGTTTAAGATCTTCGTCATCTTTCTCTTCGACTTGGTTGATAGGAGCATCAAAATCGTATGGGGTCGTAGCAGTAACGTTATCGGTAACTTTGGGCATGGATATGCATATTTATCATGTTTTAGTGCATATTTTAGTGCCTGGGATTTGAAAATGCGTATGCAGAGAAAGTATTTCCATTTTTAAATTTAATAGATAAATGCAAAAGAAAGACAAGGATCTTAATTGAAAATAGAATATAACTTTTATTAATTGTAAATATTATCCGAAACAAAAACAGGGAAAACCCTTACAAGCACCCCCTATGCCTCGGGTTTGACATAGGTTCTTTCAAAATAAGAAACATTACTTAGGAAAGAAAAATATCTCAGGAATCTCCATAGCCGTCCATCCTTTGAGTTCTTCTCCTGGGGCGCCCTCTCTGATGAAGTCAGTTGCCCTTTTGGTATTGATTTTGCTTGATATCATCGCCACATGTCCGCCATGCTCTGTTCCTTTGTTGAAAAAAGTCTCTTGGAGCAAAGGGAAACATACTTTGCCTTTTGGAGTAGCTTTCGACGATTCATAGCCCAAACCAAAGCGATTCTTCTTCTCAGGAGTTTCTGGGAGCTTTCCCCAACGTTTCGAGGCATCACATCCCATAGTCGTCTGCAGATCTCTCCATGATGTCACTTTAGTCTTGTTACCCTTCTCATCTGGTAATGTCACCATTGAAGCAATTTCCAAGGCTTGGAAAGGGGTAGCTATACAGTCTTCGTCGACACAAATATATTTGTACGATTCAATGTGGCTTACGAAGATGTCGTCCTCGTCGCCAATTATGATTAACTTCCCTTCCACTAGGAACTTCAATTTTTGATGTAGGGTCGAGGTTATTGCCCCTTCCGCATGGATCCAAGGTCTCCCCAGCAAGCAAGTGTATGCTGGTTCGATATCCAGGACCTGGAAAGTGATATTGAAGATATGCAGCCCAATCTTAACTGGAAGGTCCACCTCTCTTAACACCGAGCTTCGAGAACTGTCAAATGCCTTTACTATCGTAGAACTTGGTCTCATTACCACGTCATCTATTGTTAACTTTTTGAGACTTGATTTTGGCAACACATTGAGAGCGAAACCAGTGTCAGTAAGAACCCTGGACAAATGGGTAGTACCTATTTACATGGTAATATGGAGTGCCTTGTTATGAGCTTGGCCCTGTGGCCGTAATTCACTGTTGCTGAAACCCAGGTAGGACCCAGATGTTAGATTTGCTACGACATTGTCAAATTGATTTACTAAAATTTCTTTTGTGACATGAGATGAACTTAACACCTTCATCAAAGAATCCCGGTGTGCTTCAGAGTTGATGAGTAGTGAGAGTATGGAGATTTTTGCTGGAGTTTGGTGAAGCTGATCCACCACTCTGCAGTCACTTTTTTTTTATTTTCAGAAACTCTTCTTCCTCTTGATCGATAAAGTCTTTGCTCAGAGATTCTGTTTCCTGATTCGTATCAACCACTACTTTTCCCTTGTCCTTCATTGGAATCACATCTGTCTTTTTCGATGCTTCGGCTCCAAAAATTCGACCACTTCGGGTCATACCTCCTGTCCCTGCTACGTTTGAAATTGCAGGTCCCTGACTTGGTGATGGCCCGCTTTCTTGCTTCACTCTGTTGATGTACACGACTAAGTCATAATTCCATGGCACTGCCTTGTTATTTTCATAAGGGATAGGTGACGGTCCCTTAATTACCATCATGGCTTTTGGAGTGGTGGGTATTAAGAGAGCCTTCTTAGTTGCTCTTCCTATAATCGATGTTGATTCTCCCCACCGGATGACTAGAGTTTTCTTGGTAAGGCTTGGGCCCTGGCATGGGATTACTAGTGGCTTTTTCCTCCAATTGTGGCTACATATTTTTCCTCAGGGTGCAGTCCGAATTGGACTATCCCCTGATCCACCAACTTTTGCAGAGTTGTTTCAAAAGCTTTATTATTCTCTAAGAAGAATCCACATTCGAACAAATATTCTTTCAACAAGTTGATAGGGGTTTTTGCCTTTATGGTTTCCCCAAAGTCAGTGACCACCTCAATTGCATTTATTGTAGGCCCATCGTGCGGAGGCATATGGTTTGATTTGATGTTAGGCTTCTCAAAGGTGATGTCATGAGATTCTAACAAATCCTGAACCTTATGCTTGAATGCCCAACATTGTTCTATGGTATGCCCCGGAGAGTTAGCATGGTACTCACACCTGGCGTCGACATTGTATCTTTGAGGGAGTGGCCCGACCGGAGGAGCTAAAGGCTTGATTTTCACCAAGGATGCCTTGACCAAGTGTTGTAATAACTGGCTGGGTGGCATGGGCAGTGGATCAAAATTTCTGGGTGGACTTTTAAATCAGTCTTGCCTTTGTCCTTATGGGATCACCAATGGTTGTGATGTCCTTGGTTGTAAGGCCACAACATTGACTTCTCCCTCTTTTCTTCTTGGGAAGTTTGAAGCCGATCTTTTTGAATTGTAAGGGGCATTTGACGACCCCCCTGATATCTTCCCACTTTTTAACCCAGTTTCGATTCTTTCGCCAATAGTCACTAGGTCTGAGAATCTCGACGAGAAACTTCCCACCATTTTCTCAAATAAAGCCCTTGTAAGGTTCCCATGAACATGTCCACGAGTTCTTTTTCCAGCAGTGGTAGTTGTACACGGGATGCCATCTCCCTCCATCTTTGAGCATATTCTTTGAAGGATTCTTCCTTCTTTTGGGACAAATTTTGGAGTTACATGAAGGTTGTTATACCCCAATTTTTCCCCTAAGATCCTTTTATCATAACGTATTTATTCAATCAAAACAAGATCATATTAGGGCTTTTGGTTCTCCTCCCTATCTTTAGCTTTGCTCGTTGAGGAATCAACAAGCACCTTGACTTGTTTTTCTTTTGTGATCATGCATGCTTTGTTTTGACTTTCCTTTTAATTAATAAAATGCAATGTTGGTTTGTCTTACTTATTAATAATGTAGGTAAAGGCAGTGTGGCTTAGCAAGTTGATCCATGGGTTCATGAATTTATTTCCATGCCCTAGTCAATAAAGCTTGAGAAATACAAACCACACCATTGAAGTTGTTTTGGAAGAAATGGCATGGCAAGGTTCATTTTGGTTCATCACATTTCAAAGTTATCAAGATTGATTCAAACGTACAAGGGGTTGATTGGAGGAGTTGTCATGGTTGGACAAGGCCTTATTCCCATTGGTCACAAGTGCATATTTCTCTCAATTCTCAAGATATGGAAGTGGTTTTGGTTGCTATGAGTTCTCATTATCATCCTAAACAACTTCTATTTACAAAGCAAAAGTGTTGGTACAAGAAGGTTGTTTTAAATTATCAAAGTACCTCAAAGCATTTTCTTGATCTAGGAGCTAGGGTTTTGAACTTCAAAGAACTATATCTTGCTCATATTTTGGTATTTTTGAGTTATTCCAAAAACATCCTTCTCTTAAAAGGGTTATTAATAAATCACTTCAAAATTTTCAAGGAGTTTTCATGTGGAAGAAACTTGATGATGAAGAAAGATTACAAGTCCTCCAAATGAACCCCCAATTTCCCATGTGTGACTTCAAATGATCATAACTTGGTCAATTTTTATCACCTTAAGCCCACTCTTTTTCCACAGTGATCTTGAGGATGTGAATTTTATTCCTTATTTCATGTGGAAAGTGAGAAAATGGATGGAAGATGCCCTAAGGATACAAAAGATTATAGGTCATTTCATGATTTTTTTCCAACTTCAACAATTCATAACTCTCTCAATTTTTGGATATTTTGAATGGTCCAAGTTTCAAAATGTCATTCAAAAGGTATATTTCATGCCATATTTTTTTGTCAAGAACAAATTCCAAGTGGAAGGCCATGTTTGGATGCAAAACATTATAGGTCAATTTTGAAGAAACACTTGAAATATTTCTAAGTATGGAAAGTCAACTTCTTTTTCCCAACTTTGACTCATTGCAACTTTCAACTCAAACATCCATTTGATTCCATTCTTTTTCCATTGCAAAGCTTGTAATCTCATCTTTCTAAAGCTTCTAGAATCATGCCCTAAGACCCCTTGAGCTGAGAATGCCATTGATTTGAACTTGGTAACTTGAAACTGAAGTTTCTTCAAAAGTCAGAATTTGAAATCCTTGATTTAGCTTTTAAACACATTTTTTCTGCGTGTTTTTGCTTCTATACATGTTTAGTGAACTTCTAGAAATGATTAGCATAGCAAAGCGCGCGTTTTGGATGATTTTTGATCAAAATAGAAGTCACACTTTTCTTGTTTGCAACTTCACACGATTTCCCTCCAAACTTCATCATTTCACATGCTTGAACATTCCATTTGATTCCCTATAAATAGAGGGTCATCCCTCATTCATTTCCTCAAGCTTGAACTGTCAAAATCACCCTGCCAAACTCATTCCATAACTCACTTTTCTGCAACTTTGAAATCAGTGTTCAAGCCTTTTTCAATCCATTTTTCCATCAATTCACCTTCCTTGATCTTCCGTGAAGTTAGACATAGAATTACCTTTAAGAATCGTGACCTATATTGATCCATAGAAGTCCAGTTTCAGAGCTCTGTAACTCAACTTCAATAGGTAGATTTCTCCATCAATTCTTTCAAACTTTGATATCGTTGTGAAGCTCTCATTGGCTTGGTTCTAGTCGCAACACTTGCTTTTATCTCGAAACACGTTTTGACCGTGAAATTTCAAATCCCTTTTTAAAACTTCCCTTCCAAATTGCTTGAGCTATAGTTTATATAAATTTTTCGCGAAGGTGTGGTTGTATTCGTCTTGACGAGACGAAGCGAATGGCATAGGTCTGAGTTTATGATTTTACAGTTTAAGAGATCTGCCATTTCACGTTGGCTAGAGGTTGAAGATGACCAACGTGTCATCTTCCAACCAATGATGGCTTGCCATTTGTTTTTTTGTAAATCTGATTTTACATTTGATTCAATGCTTTATTCACTAAAGTCTATAACATGCACAACGCGCCCGGTCCACCTGATCTGTTTACTAACGCGTTTTGACAATGATCAGATGACCCATATTTTTTTGGTTTGATATTTTATTTTCTGATTTTCATTTTAATTGATTTAAACTTCAAAAAATCATAGAAAATTCATTTTTAGTCCAAAAAATCTGAAAAAATTATGAAAAACATTTTTGATTTTTCTCTTTCTGATTTTTATTTTTTTAATTTTATTTTATGTTTTGATATTTTTTATAAATTTTCACTTTATTTGAATTGTTTTAAATGTTTAAAAATACTTTTATGTATTTTTAAATTTTGAAAAAAATATGGGATGATCCAACGAGTTTGTGACAAATATTGGTGACCTCATTTATTTTTTATTTATGATTTTGTTATTTTTTAATCAGTTTTTGTTTATTTTACTCATTTCTTTTAATTTCAAAAATAGTTTCTGATTTTAAAATATTACCAAAAATTTTATAAAAATATTTGAGTTCATTTCTGATTTTTCTATGGTCTTACTTAATATTTCTTGATTAATTTGAACACAGTTAATATTTTTCTCTCTTATTTCTATTTTAAAACATTTTAAAATCCTTTTTAATGTATATATTAAATGCAATATTATTTTGTGATTATTTTATGGATGATCTTAGATTGAATTTTTGATCATGAACTTTGTTAACGTCATTGGATCCATGGTGTTGAGTCTAACTCCACAAAAATGGATGAATGATTTTAATAATAGTTTGATTAAATTTTAATTCAAATGTGGTTTGTATATTCTTTCCCACCCCTATTCATCTTAACCTTTCTTATTGCACTAAGTGTTATTGGAGCATGATCTCTATATCATGTCTCAAAACAAATGGTGCATAGATTGCTATTGACCGGCCTCAAAATAGGTGCGACTTCTATATAAGTCCACTTACGATTGCTTAACATAACGCTAAATTTTGTCCCGATTCGAATAAATGATCATTCGTGGCCCAAACTCATGTTTGCAAGCCCAAGTATGTTTCTTATATCTCTTTGATCCAATAACTTTGAGATTCATTGTGTGGAGGCTTTGGTTCTACCAATCCTCTAATGGATCTACAACACTTTTGGTCAACGCGAATCACTTAAACATTCTTGATCATTAAATTGTACTTTTGAGGATTCCAAAATGGATGATATACTTGACAAAAAGCAAATGCAACTTGTTGTGTGGAGGCTTTGGTTCTACCAATCCTCTAATGAGTTCCAAATGCAAGTTTCAAGATGGTCATCCAACAAACCACTAATAATTGACTTTAGGTTGTGATTTTATTTTATGCACTTTTATTTTATGCACCATTTACTTTTAGCATTTACATTTTATGCTATTTTCATATTTGATCACTTGAGCATTTACTTTTATGTCATTTTTATTTTGCTCACTTGAGCTTTTATTTTATTTTTGAAGATAGCTAATAATCAACATGAACCATAAAAAGCTTTAATGATATCTGGACTATTTAGTTACTATCCTTGGTATTATGGAGTATTGGACTTCTTAGACTTAGGATTAGAAATCGTGGCCTTTGTTGGAGACCTTGTGACCTTAATTGATATTTTGTCTGGAGTTCTTAAGGTTTACCTCAAGACATTGGGTTGCTTATTTATTTCATGTGTAGGTTATTGTGGTTACATACTTTGTTTGTAATCTTGAATTCACCTGTATACAACCGTTACTCTGCCCAATTTTTGTGAAGACTTAATACATTTGAAGTTTGGTTCTCTCAAGAGGTCTAGTACCTTCGCTTGCTTGGTTTCAATCAAAAGAATGGGAATTCTATCTTGACTCATAATGTCAAGTATTGACTTCTTGTTGGTTAGATGGTTCTCATCCTTAGCTTTTACCTTATGCTTTAGGACAATCTCTTCTTCTCCTCCCATCTTCTTTAATTTCAAAAATCTTCTCCATCCTTTTGAAAGCTCTTCTTTTAAAAAAAAACTTGAAAAACTTTCATAATAAACTTGGACTTATGTCCATGCATTTTGTTGCACCCCAAAATTTGCCCTCTCATTTCTCAAGGAATCACCCTGGATCCTCAAATTTTCTCCCATCCAATTCTAATCCTTGAGTTATCAATTTATCCAAGCAAACCATTCATAAGGGCAAAATGGTCATTTGCACACTGATAAGTCTAACTTTGACTTTTGGATCAAAATCAAATCTCAAAAATCATATTTCATCAAGACATGTTGGAATATGAAGTTTGTTTCATCAAGAATTTCAAAAGTCAAATTTTACTTTGGAAAAGTCAAATTCTAAATACTTAGAAATTTTCTAAGTGTTTAAGAAATATGATAATTTCAAAACTTCTGGGTCAGTGTTCACACTCAGCAAATTCTGGATAGTCTCAAGACAAAGTTTGGCCAGAACTTCTGGGCCAGTGTTCACAAAGGTTCAGTCAGAGTTTGCAAGGGTAAATCAAAGAAGGTTACAAAGCATGCTGTAAGCCTACTGGAAGGTCTGAGGGATCCCTCAGAACATGCTGGAGTCAGAAGATAAGAGGATCAGAAGATGAGATGCTACGCTGAAGCAGAACTCCTAATCCAGAGTCAAGCAAGGGTGCAGAGTTTCACATGGGAACTCATTTAATCCAAGGGATTTTCCCCATGTGTACCCCTACTGTCTTAGGAAGACAAACTTATGTGCAAAAGTATGCTAGACCCACACGCTGTTTCTACTTTTCCTTAATTCACGCTGCCAAATCCAGTTGAGGCGCTGCTAACCATCCAACTTGATACACTGAACCCCCACTTGTTTAAACTTACTTCAAGAGTAAGTCAGCATCTAGCATATGATGCTGGCACCCCTTGACATCTCCAAACTACAAAAACTTTTCCTATAAATAGAAAACCATTGACCACTGAGAAATGTTCCAGAAAAATTTGTGAAAGAGGCGAGAAAATTGAGAAAGAAAGCTTTGAACCACTGTAAAAATTCCAAGAACCCAGAAAACTATAAACACGAAATACCAAAATCTTAGCATTGATTCCTTACATTCAAACTCCATTTTTTCCTCAAGTGTTCCTGACTAAAACCATCCACGCAGCTGCTGATTCACACATTAGAAGCTACCTTAACTTCTGTATTCCTATTTCCATACTCTCTCCATTCACTTCCACCTCAAAGAAGTCAGAATATCACCCCTTAGCTGTTCCAGAAGTTGCAAACTTCCATCTTGCTGAGCACGTTATGAAGTTTCTCAGAACGTCACCAGATTTCAAGACCAACCTCCAGTTCACAGAATCCTTTCCAGCTGCAAGGTAAGTTTTCTTCTGTCTCTCATCATACTGATTAAGCATTTCCAGATTTAGCATATTTAGCAAATGTAGATACTCTGATCCTGATGATGTACATATTATGAAAATTCATGCATCTGCCTGCCTAAGTAGAAGAAATCCCTATTCAGAGCTCCATAAAGAAATTAGGACTCATAATTAGAATTAGCAAATACATGTTTCTTCTGATTTGTGCTTCTGATATTTCATGAAATTTGTCATAATTGTTATGTATGCAACTTCTGTTCTGTAAGAAATGACTAAGCTGCAGATGCTCTGACTGGAATGGAGAGATGCAAAGTTCTGAAAGTTGCGTCAGAACTTCTGAAAACTTCTGAGTTCTCAGAAGTTCCAGAACTTCTGAGCTCCAATATTTCTACTAACGTTGTTTCTGTTTGTGCAGCAAGTCAGAGTCAGAACTTCTGACCTCCTCTATTTCCAGCATTTGCGCTGATTTTGTTTTCTTTCTCTTTTATTTTTTTTGCCACCATCTTTATTTTTCATTAATAAAAAAAAACCCAAAAATATTTCATATTCACATGTTATATTTTCTTTTAAAAAGATAAAGATTTTCTTAAACAAAAGTTATTTTCCTTTTTTTTAAACAGACAAACATTTTACATTTCCTGCACATTCTTATCTATTTCAATATGGTTGTAATAGTAACCTAGAATTTTAACTTGCAACCCCCATGCATAAATATGTATCCCTATCCCCCTAAATATTGTAATAGCGTAGGACTTTACATTTCCGCACTGTTATTGCTTTCAATATATGCTAGTAATTAGGGTGTGTATGACAAGATATGAAAATTGACAAATAGATCACCCTAATCAAGAAAAATTATGCATGAAATCAAATACACTTGCACACTAGCACCCCTAGGGTTATTCCACTGGTTGCCTTACAAAAATGGCCATGTTATGCATGTGGGATGTCTTAGCATAAACAAATCGAAAAATACAAGATCATAGTCCCTCGATGACGCTATCAATGTTGCCTTTTCAAAATGATCTTAGTCCCTAAAGAATAGTGCTAAGTCATCTCACAACATTGCTATCATGGTCATACGATGACCCAATGCCCGTCCCTTCCCATCCAACGATGGGGCTTCTTACCAAATCAATGGTAAGATAGCAACATCTAAAGGAGGAGGAAAAGCATATCTAAGACCTTTTGAGTAGGTAGATTACTTTTAGTTACTTGCTCAATTTCAAAATAAACATCCTTGCTATTTTCAAAAACAATCACATGCACTTTCAAAACAACTTCAAAACATTTTCCAAACTTTGAAATATTTTCAAAAGCTCAACACTTTGTATACATTCTTACGAACGGGAATCATTGCAAAGTTTTCCTAAACGATGACACCTTTTCAAAATACTTTCAACAACCACACAAAGCATAATTTCAAACAAAAGCAAGTGATCTAGCAAGTAACTAAGAGCCCATGGAAAACCATGGATGAAAAGGGTGATAATACCTTCCCTTTTCATAATCTACCCCCCGAACTCAAAAACATCTCTAAAAGATCTTTCCTGTGCTTTTTCACCTTTCCTTTTGGATAAAAGAAAAGTCGGTGGCGACTCTTGCTAAACCGCAATATTTGCGAACATAAACGCAAAACCTCAAGTCAGTTCTACCACCGTATCACAGAACTGGAGACTCTGCTGGGGAATTAATCTTAAAAGTGGGGTTCCCTTAGTGTTAGATTACATTTACTTGCTTACATTGTTTGATTTGTTTGCTTTACATTTTTAGTTCCTTGTTTGGGCTTGTTTTAAATCCTACACCCGTATTAGGGGACACCCTTTAGGTAAGTAGCAATAAATTGTGAGGGAACTGTGCGGGGTATATTGACACGGTTGAAGCAGTAGCTACATTGATGTGGCACTTTGGTTGGTACCGGTAACCCTTGAGTCAGTTAAGGAGAGTACGGGGCCGCCGCATGGTGTCGTAAAACATCAACTGACCTTAGAACCTTACTTGACTAACTTGGCCATTAGAAAGTAGTGAGGTAACCGGCTTTGGTGCAGTCCAAAGTTGGTTGATACTCGATGCTACACTCATTGAGGTTTGACTCTTGGCTTTTGTTTGGTTGCGAGTCAATCGATTATTGAACAAAACTTGGGGGAAATATCAGTGATATTGAGATCCCTTAGAACCCGGTTACTATTAACTAGGACATGTTGAGCCAACTAAACTTCAAGAGGGTACTTACTTACAAACTCCATGCAAGCCTAAACCTAAGGATTTTTTTTGCTTTTTGTGAATATAAATTTGCTTACCTCGCATATTTTACATAGCATCATGACATCATACCATAAGCATTCTCACTAACCATTTCAAGGATTTTTGGAATTCATCTTTGTTCTGTTTTGTAGGACATGGCATCCCCTCGTAGGAGCACTATCCAAGTCAGTCTCGTAAGGATACCTCCACAACTCAAGGATTTAGTATTAAGTGTCCCTGAAGATTCTCCGTTCACCAAAAGTCATGGTCGACTCCTTAGTCTGGTTACCTCAAGTATTGAAGAAGATATGTTAAAGGTGCTTGTCCAATTCTTTGACCCTTTGCATCATTGCTTCACTTTTCCCGATTACCAACTTGTGCCCACTTTAGAAGAATTTTCTCAACTCATGGAGACCCCTATTCTTGATCAGTTACCTTTCAACGGTATTGAAAGAGACCCTAAACCAGAGGAAATTGCTCGAGCCCTACATTTGCAACCATATGACATAGTATCAAATTAGGTAACAAGGAGTCGTGTCAAAGGGTTCCTAGCAAAGTTTTTGTTGGAGAAGGCCCAAGAATGTTGGAATACTTTGGATCTACAAGCCTTTGAGGAAATTTTGGCTCTTCTCATCTATGGATTGGTACTATTTCCCAATCCTGGCCAATTTATAGATGTAAATGCGATCAAAGTTTTCATATCTCGTAATCCGGTGCCTACATTGCTTGGAGATATCTTGCATTCTCTTCACTCTCGCACTTTGAAGAAAAGGGGGACTTTGATGTGTTGCACTCCCCTTTTGGCTAGGTGGTTTATTTCGCACCTACCTCGATCCGTGGTGAAGAACGAACAAGGTATGAGGTGGTCTAAAAGATTGATGTCACTTTCAAATGCTCATATCCGTTGGTATTATCGCTCTTCGGAACACATTACCATCATTGACCGCTGTGGGGAATTCCCTAATGTCCCTCTACTTGGCATTAGGGGAGACATTGCTTACAACCCTTGTTTAGCTTTGAGACAATTTGGATACGCCAGGAGAGATGACCCTCATGAGGTACTCATCCAAGGAATTGCATTCGACTACGAAAGCGATACCCAAGGTTTCTGTTAAAGATTTATACGAGCTTGAGGTATGGTTAACAAGATTGATAGCAAGACGTTGGGGCATAAGAATTCCATTCCTTTGGAACCTTATCTTAAATGGGTGAGGGCTCGCGCACAAAGTCTTAAGATGCCTTATGAAGTCGTCTTACCTGTTATCATGGAGCCAGTAGTTGAGGGAGACGTTCCACATACTATCCTCTATCCTGATATGCCTACTACTCTTGAAGATTTGTAAAACGCTTGGATTCAGTTAAAAGGATAATGAGACACCTTTGAAGCTAAGTTCTATGAGGGCGAGAGGAAGATATTAGAGCTTACAAGGGAGATTCATGAAGAAAGGAGCTTAAACACCTACATTACGCCAAAGAGGATGCGTATAACTTTTCTGTCTTAGGAGTTTACTTTATGTATATTTCTGTTGTTGTAAGCCCAAGAGGCATGTTTGTATTTAAATCATAACTCTTTAAATGCAAGTTAACATTTGTTCACTCTTTGTCTATACAAATTTAAATTCTTTAAATCCTTGAAATCATTTGCATATTGCATATTCATGCATCATGACATGACAGGTTTCCGCATAACAGGTTTCCTTATCTCTCCGCTGTTTATTTCAGCAAGATGGATCTAGAGAAAAATTTGACGGTACTCCAGGCCCAAAATTCTCAATTTCAGGAAGCTTTACTCGCCCTGGCCAAGGGGTAGCAGGATATGATGGCCTTTTGGCTGCTAAGAAAAAGCCAAAGAAGAAAGCTCTACTCAACATGGGTAAAAGGTTTAAAGCGACAATCTGTTAAATTCCAATAGAGGAAGATTTTTCCGAAGAGGATGAGAACCAAATTGGTGAGGTCAAGAGTACTCAGGACGACTGTATCAATGACCAAGAATCTGATGATGATTATTTCAATGAATAATATCCACCCGCAGACATCAAATACAAGCAGCTAGAAGACAGGTTGAAAGCCGTTGAAATCCAAGCCATTCCCGGTTTAAATTTTGACGATTTGGGCTTAATCTCTGGAGTAGTCATTCCCCACAAGTTCAAAATACCAACCTTTGCAAAATACGATGGGGTTTCTTGCCCAAAGCTCCATTTGAAGTCCTATGTTCACAAGATACAACCGCACACTACTGATAAAAAACTCTGGATTCACTTTTTCCAAGAGAGTCTAGCTGGAACACAACTTGAATGGTTTTATCAGTTGGATGGCTCTCGCATCAATACTTGGGAGGGTCTAGATACTTCCTTATACCATCAATATCAATACAACGCCGACTTGGCACCTAAAAGGGTTCAATTGCAAGGTATGACCATGAGGAAGAATGAGGGATTTAAGGAATATGCACATAAGTGGAGAGACCTTGCTAGTAGGGTCCAACCTCCATTGACTGATAGGGAACACATTGACATGTTCATGGGTACATTATCTGGTCCTTTCTTTAATCTATTGGTTGGCTGCTCTTCTTCTGGTTTCACCAAATTAATCTTAACCGGTGAAAGAGTTGAAAGTGGCATTAAGAGTGGAAAGATCTCTGTGGCATCTAGTTCCACTCCCAATCCTGTCAAGAAACCTTTTGCCGCGAAGAAAGAAGTTAATGCTGTGTATGGAGGAAAGGCCCACACCAAGATGAATAATCATCCGTCTGTCAATGTTGTCTGAATCTCCAATTCGATTGCTACTCAAAGACCATCTGCAAATCATCAACATGTTAAAGCTCCAAGAAGACAGTTTACAAGGTTAGGCATGTCATTATCTCAAGCCCTTAAACACCTGCTCAGGGCTAATTTAGTGACATTACGGGATCCTCCCGCCAACTCTGACACCTCATCACCAAGATATAATCCAAATGCAAAGTGCGCTTACCATTCAAACAACCCCGGACATGAGACTGATCAGTGATGGGCTTTGAAGAACAAAATCCAGGATTTAATTGACAACAAGGCCATTGAATTCGATCCTCCTCCGATGCCAAATGTAATTACCGCTCCAATGCCGAAGAACGACAAAGGTTTTAATGTTATCGAAGATCCAATCTTCATTGCCTCTGTTGAAGAATTAACTACTCCGTGGAATGTAATCAAGAGCAATCTGTTGAAAGCTGGGATTTTCCCTGGCTGTGAAAAAGACTGCGTGTACTGTATGAGATAACCCAATGGGTGTGAAGAGCTGAAGAAAGGTATACAACGCCTAATGGATGGCCGCGAAATCCTATCCGAAAAGATTCCCACCATCGAGAATTCAATCGACAAAACTGAAGATTTGGACATCATAACAATTTCAAACAAACCTCTTAGGATCTCATCAAAAGGTCATATCAGGATTTCGAATGAACCAATCATTGCTCCTCTCATAATCCTTGCTGCCGGACCTATTCCATACACCTCTGATAAAGCGATGCCATGGAATTACGGTGCCGAGGTTTATTACCATGGGGTAAAACAAGATTCTTGGATTGATGATAATGAAGTTGGTGTTACTAATATTACTGATTCTAGTAAAGTCACAAGAACATGAAGGGTCTTTTCCCCTATTATCTCACCACCAACCACTACCACAGTTCTAGTCCGCATAACCAATGACAATTCTGATGCTAGTACTAAAGGTAAAGAGAAAGAAAGTGAGCCTGCTAGGGAAGAGGCACCTGCTAAAAAGTCTGTTATGGGAGAACCATCCACTCAAGAGATGGAGGAGATTCTGAAAATCATCAAGAAAAGCGACTTCAAAATAGTAGAGCAGTTGGGGCAAACCCCTTATAAAATATCAATGTTGTCCTTATTACTATGTTCCAACGCCCATGCACAAGCTTTGATTAAGTTCTTGAAAAAGGCTCATGTGCCTCAAGAAACCACAGCCGACCAATTTGAGAACTGTGTAGCAAGTCTGACAGTTGACAATGGTTTAGGGTTCTCTGACACAAATTTAACTCCCATGGGAAAGAATCACAATAAAGCCTTGCATGTTTCTGTTGAATGTAAGGGGACCACTCTGGAACATGTTTTGGTGGACACAGGCTCATCTTTAAACGTGTTACCTAAAGGCGCTTTAGATCGGCTAGAATGTGAAGGTTTGGTTTTGAAGCCAAGTGATATTGTTGTGACGACATTTGATGGGTCGAAAAGGATGGTTCATGGAGAGGTGGATCTCCCAATTAAGGTTGGTTCACAAATTTTCAACTCCACATTCTACATAATGGACATACGGCCTGCATATTCTTGCTTGCTTGGACGCCCGTGGATCCATGGGGCAGGTGTGGTAACTTATACTCTCCACCAGAAGTTAAAATATCCAGTTCAAGGGAAGTTGTCACTGTTTACGGCGAAGAAGAATTTATGGTAAGCCATCTCAATTATTTCAAGTACATAGAAATGGATGGAGAATTCATAGAAACTCCTTGCCAGACGTTTGAAGTTGTGGAAATCACCAAAATCTCCTCTGACACTCCAAGAGCTGATAAAGTTATCCCCAAGATGGTTTCTCTTAAAGATGCTCGTGCTGTGGTAGAAGAAGGAAACAATGAAATGTGGGGCCAACTCCTCGATATCCCATTCAAGGCAGAAAAGTTTGCGTTAGGTTTCACCTCCAAAGCTCATAAAGAGATTAGAGGTGCTCGTACTGGAAAGCCGCCTCTCCACCTCAAAAATCACGAAGTAAACACTGTAGAAGATTCCGATGATGAGTGTGCTTTTGAATACTGGATCTACCCAACAACTGAAGGGATCTCAAAAATTGGCATGCAAAGGATTTCACTTATGTTTCTTTCATTGAGGAGTAATTACTGTTTACTTTTTCTGTCAATTCAGGAACTCTATGTTTGTAATATTATCTCCAAACAACGACTTTTAAGCCATGTGCCTTGCCCAGTGCACTTTGGTCCTTTTGTCAAGGGTTTTATTTATGTTTATCGAATCATATGATCATTCATCACATTGGACTCTTTTGCATTCAAATATTTGCGTTCATTATTTTTCTTTCCTTTCCAATGCATTTCCAAAAAATAGCCATGTGTCTTACATGCACACACACACACACACACACACACACACACACACACACACACACACACATACACACACACACACACACACACACACACACACACACACACACTCTTGTAGGTCTACATCCACTCTGGATCATATTTCCGATGACTCTACTATTGCCCACTATGAATTTGAATATCCTATCAACTAAACCGAAGACGAAGGTGAGGAAGATTGTAATATACTAGGAGAACTAGCCAGACTTCTATTACAAGAAGAAAAGGCTATTCAACCACATGAAGATTCGATTGAGATTATCAACTTGGGTACTGAGTCAGATAAGAAGGAAATCAGGATCGACTCTAATTTGGAAAGTAGTGTTAAGAGCCGCTTGGTGCAGATGTTGCGCGATTATATGGAAGTATTTGCTTGGCCGTATGAAGATATGCCTGGGTTGGATACCAACATCGTGGTTCATCGACTTCCAACTAAAGAAGACTGCCCTCCTGTTAAACAAATAGTTCGTCGCATGAGGCCTGACATGTCTGAAAATATCAAAGCCGAAGTAACGAAACAATTTGATGCAAGATTCCTAGCTGTAACATCCTATCCTCAATGGGTGACCAATATAGTGCCAGTACCAAAGAAAGACGGGAAAGTTCGTATGCACGTAGACTATAGGGATCTGAATAGGGCAAGCCCCAAGGATGATTTCCCTCTACCACACATTGACGTCTTAGTCGATAATACCTCTCAACATAAAGTCTTCTCATTCATGGATGGCTTCTCAGGCTATAATCAAATAAATATGGCTCTCGAATATATGGAAAAAACTACTTTCGTTACACAATGGGGCACCTTCTGCTACAAGGTCATGCCGTTCGGGTTAAAGAATGCAGGGGCAACATATCAAAGGGCTATGGTTGCTTTATCTCATGACATGATTCATCATGAGATAGAGGTATATGTGGATGATATGATTTCCAGATCACAAACCAAAGAAGAACATCTGGATCACCTGCACAAACTATTTGAGAGACTGAAGAAGTACAAGCTGAGGTTAAACCCCTAACAAGTGTACATTGGGAGTACGCTCTGGAAAGCTTTTAGGTTTTGTTGTCAGCAATAAAGGCATTGAAGTTGATCCTGCCAAGATAAAGGCCATCCAAGAAATGCCAGTCCCTCAGTCTGAAAAAGATGTCAGAGGATTCTTGGGTCGTCTCAATTATATTACCCGTTTCATATCAAACTTAACTGCTACTTGTGAGCCACTCTTCAAACTCTTGAAGAAAGATCAGGTAGTCAGGTGGAACGATGAATGCCAAATTGCTTTTGACAAAATCAAAGAATACCTATAAAAACCTCCTATTCTCATGCCACCAGTTGAAGGAAGACCTTTGATCATGTACTTGACAGTACTAGAGAATTATATGGGGTGTGTTTTGGGTCAACATGATGAGTCTGGCCGAAAAGAGCATGCAATTTACTACCTAAGCAAAAAGTTTACCGACTGTGAAACCAGATATTCACTGCGCGAGAAAACTTGCTGTGCTTTAGCGTGGGCTGCTCGCCGGCTAAGGCAGTACATGTTGACTCATACCACTTTGTTGATTTCTAAGATGTATCCGATTAAGTACATCTTTGAGAAACCTGCCCTTTCCGGACGAATAGCCAGATGACAAATGATCTTGACTGAGTACGACATTCAATACACAAATCAAAAGGACATCAAAGGAAGAGTACTAGCAGATAATTTGGCCCATCAAGCTGTGGATGATTATCAGTCAATGAACTTCAACTTCCCTGACGAGAATATTATGCTGGTAACCAACTGTGCGAAACATAAACCATATGACGGACCTGAACAAGGATCCCGATGGACTATGGTATTCGATGGGTCTTCCAACGACTTAGGTAACAAAATTGGTGCTTTGATCATCTCTCCCAAAGGTCGCCACACTCCTTTCACCGCCAGACTATGCTTCGATTGCACAAATAATATGGCTGAGTATGAAGCATGCATCTTAGGTCTGAAAGCTGCCATTGACTTAAGGATCAAGCATTTGGATGTGTTCGGAGACTCTGCCCTAGTGATCATCCAAGTAAAAGGAGATTTTGACACTAAACACCCTAATCTTATCCCTTACAAGGAACTTGTGCTATCCCTGATTCCTCACTTCGAGGAGATCACGTTCGAGCACTTCCCTAGAGAAGAAAACCAGTTGGCTGACGCTCTGGCAACCATGTCTTCAATGTTCAAGGTCAGATGGGATAACGAAGCCCCTATGATTACAATCAAAAGATTCGATGAACCTGCACATTGCTATGAGCTTGACACTGATGTAGAAAAGCCATGGTACCATGAGGTAATGAGATACCTTGAAGCACAAGAGTATCCAGAGGGAGCATCTATCAATGACAGAAAGTTCTTGCGAAGATTTGTGGCCAAATTCTTCCTAATTAATGGGATATTGTACAAGCGCAACCATGATTCAACTCTACTCCGATGTGTGGACAAGAAGGAGGCAGAAGAAATCATGGAAGACATGCACGGTGGCCTTTTTGGTACTCACTCAAGTGGACATACGATGGATAAGAAAATCTTAAGAGCTGGTTACTATTGGTCAACGATGGAGACCGATTGCCATCAACATTCAAGAAATTGTCACAAATGCCAAATCTATGCTGACAAGGTCCATATACCTCCAATCCCTCTGAATGTCATGACCACTCTATGGCCATTTGCGATGTGGGGAATTGACATGATCGGAGAAATCAAACCCACTGCTTCCAACGGACATCGCTTCATTCTTGTCGCCATTGATTATTTTACCAAATGGGTCGAAGCCTCCTCGTTTGCCTCAGTCACCAAGAATGTGGTAGCCAGATTCATCAGACACAACCTCATATGTCGTTATGGTATCCCCGAAAGGATCATCGCTGAAAATGGGACTAACCTCAACAATATTATGATCAGGGAATTATGCACTCAATTTAAGATCAAGCATCACAATTCTTCTCCGTATAGACCAAAAATGAATGGCACATTCGAAGCAGCCAACAAAAATATCAAGAAGATTGTGCAGAAAATGGTAGTGACCTATAAGGATTGGCATGAAATGTTACCATTTGCTCTACATGGCTACCGTACTTCAGTTAGAACATCAACTGGGGAAACTCCCTTCTCTCAAGTCTATAGCATGGAAGCCGTTTTGCCAGTGGAAGTTTAAATTCCCTCACTGAGGATTATGATTGAGGCAAGCCTAGGCGAAGACGAGTGGATTCAAACGAGATTGGATCAACTGAACTTGATCGATGAAAAACGATTAGCTGCTATTTTCCATGGTCAGACGTATCAAAAACGGATGATCAAGGCTTTCAACAAAAAGGTCAAGCCTCAAGTATATCAAGTTGGTGACCTGGTGATAAAACACATCATTTTACCACAAGGTGACCCCAGAGGAAAATGGACTCCCACCTTCGAAGGGCCGTTTGTTGTCAAGAGAGTTTTCTCTGGCGGTGCCATGATACTGACCACCATAGACGGTGAAGATTTCCCGCACCTATAAACGCGAACATAGTCAAAAAATACTACGCATAAGAGACTCGTTAGGTTGACACGCCTAAGCAAAATAAGGGCATCCCGGCAAACCAAAAGGTTTGGGCAAAAATTAGGGATATATGCAAAGGATTGTACACCTGGCAAGTTGAAAACCCGAAAGGGCGATATGGGCAAAAAAGGGTATCCTGGTGGACCGAAAACCCGAAAGGACGGTTCAGGCAAAAATTAAGGATTAAAAGCGTACGACTATGTTCCATGAAATTAACACGGTCAATGCTATCACCAAGGTCCAAGTTCAAATGGTCCAGGATCAATCCAATCAACTTCGATCAACGGCGAGGGACGTTCAAAGACATTGGGGCAATAGTAAAGCTGGAAGGCAATGGGATCATTTCACATGGCTATTTGTTTTCATTCTCAATTTTGTTTTCCTTTTTGGAGATTTCCTCTTACTAGGATCTCCGTCTCTATGTACAAAAACGCCTATTCATGGGCAAAGTATCAATACAAATACACTTTGAAGTGCAAAATTTTCTGTCTTTGTTTTGAACGCAAATTTGTCCAATGACTAAAATTGAATGAACATATGCATATGAACATAATTAAAACTATTTGGCACACGTGTCCTGCTAAGCAACAACATCAACAATAAAGCATCAGCGCAAATCAACAGTAAGCATCCCTTTAATGTATATAAAGTAGCCCCACAGAGTTATCTCATCATCATTATCCCCATAGGGATAGCAACAATAAATCTTTTCCCCAGCGGAGTTGCCTACAAAAATATCTTCACATAGGATAATCCCCGGCCAGAGTCTCAATCTCTTTGCAACTTTCTCCCCAGCTAAGTCAATTTTTACAAGATTGAAGCCTCAGGGATCTCTTCCTAAAGGAAATTCACTTCTTCAACAGGGTCTATTTCCCCAGCCAAGTGCAAATTTCTCAAACATACAACAATCAAGACACCACAAATTCCCCAGTTGGGTATATCTTCTCCAGCTGAGCCCAGGTTCCCCAGCTGAGCCCAAATTACCTAGCTGAATACGTCTTCTCCAACTAAGGCTGTCCTCCCCAAATGATCCCATCATTGCCCAGACGAGCCCATCATCCCTAGCTGAGTATATCTTCCCCGACTGAGCCCTTCACCCCCAGTTAGGTGCATCCTCCCCGAGTAGAGTCTGTCTTACCCGACCGAGTCTGCACTCTCCAGTTTGAATTTCCCTTTCAAATGACTGCAAATCACAGAGCCACAACCTCTAATCCCCAGTAAAGCCTTCCAAAGCATTTATTATTACCAAGAAATGCTATGAAGCCTGGATCCGACCAGATATTAGCACAATTTTCAAGTTATTACTGAAGCCTGGACCCGACCAGATAATAGTTTGACTTCTTCAATTACTGAAGCCTGGACCCGACCAGATAACGGTTTGACTTCTTGAATTACTGAAACTTGGACTCGACCAGATAACAGTTGATCTCATTTTAAAAAAAACTCTATGAAACTTGGACCCGACCAGATAATAGCCTAGCTCTTCAAAGATGTAGAAGAACCTGAACTCAATCCGACCAAGGTTTAATTTCTTTTCCCCAGTAGAGTTGTCTCTTTATCCCCAACAAATGGATGAGAAACCTGGACCCGACCAGATATCAATCCTCATTTCCATCCTTTCAAGAAAGCCATTACGAAGCCTAGATCCGACCAGATAACAATCATCCCCAGAGATTTGTTGTGAAACCTGGAAACCAATCAGATAACAACTAAATCCCCAAGCAGTTTATTGTGAAGCCTGGACCCGACCAGATAACAATTAACTTCATCAAAGAAATCTGCAAAGCCTGGACCCGACCAGATGACATTTTTCAAATAGTATATTATAAAGCCTAGACCCGACAAGATAATAGTTTTAACCAGTTTATTGTGAAGCCTGGACCCTACCAGATAGCAATCCACTTCACCAAAGAAATCTGCAAAGCCTGGACCCGACCAGATGACAGTTTTCAACCCGTTTATTGTGAATCCTGGACCCGACCAGATAACAATTAACTTCATCAAAGAAATCTACAAAGTCTGGACCCGACCAAATGACAATTTTCAAACAGTATATTGTAAAGCCTGGACCCGACCAGATAACAGTTAACCATGATTCCCGTAAAGACACTATGAAGCCTGGATTCGACCATATAATAGTACAACTTTCCAAAAGACCATAAAGCCTGGACCCGACCAGATAACTATTCAATTTCAAGGAATTTTCTGCAAAGCCTGGATCTGACCAGATAACAGTTAATTCATCCTTTCCTCCAACAAGTTATTGTGAAGTCTGGATCCGACCAGATAACAGTTAACTTCCGCATCCCGAACAAGTTGTTGTGAAACCTGGACCCGACCAGATGACTATTCAATTTCAAGGAATTTTCTACAAAGCCTGGATCCAATCAGATAACAGTTAATTCATCTCTTCTCCCAGTAAGTCACCGTGAAACCTGGATCTGACCAGATAGCAACCGACTACTTTATCCTCAACAATTGTGAAGCCTGGATCCGACCAGATAACAACTGATATTTGAGTGATTTTCCCCAGCAAAAGAATCCCTTCAATAAAATTTGAAGATATGCATATTCTTCATTTCCAACGGGAAATCAAGGATTCAACCTCCGAAGATTTCCTCAGCAGTAGTCAGGGATTTATTTTCTCGGACGAAAACACATATTTCACATTCATACATCATAGCATGTACATACCAATGCATTTAGCATGATACCACATCTGGTGAACATCATGAAAGCATATGCATTTTACTAACCCCTTTTCTCACAGGTAAAACATCAAGTTTAGTATGAATCAACAAGAGATTTATGCTAATACTTCTTCCAGCATTTACCAACATTCCTCCAAATGGAATCTATAAGCCCATTCACCATCCATCTTCGAGTGCAAATTTCTGGGCACTCTAGTGTTCAATCATCTTTCACCTTCAAGTCACGAATGGCGGATCCGCCAATCTAACAATTCAGGTTCAAGAAGTTTGAACAGGGTCAGCTGTTGCACCCCAAAATTTTCCCTCTCATTTCTCAAGGAATCACCTTGGATCCTCAAATTTTCTCCCATCCAATTCCAAGCCTTGAGTTATAAATTTTTCCAAGAAAACCATTCACAAGGGCAAAATGGTCATTTGCACACTGAGAAGTCTAACTTTTACTTTTGGATCAAAATCAAATCTCAAAAATCACATTTCATCAAGACATGTTGGAATATGAAGTTTGTTTCATCAAGAATTTCAAAAGTCAAATTTTACTTTGGAAAATTCAAATTCTAAATACTTAGAAATTTTCTAAGTGTTTAAGAAATATGATAATTTCAGAACTTCTGGGTCAGTGTTCACACTGAGCAAATTCTAGATAGTCTCAAGACAATGTTTGGCCAGAACTTCTGGGCCAGTGTTCACAAAGGTTCAGTCAGAGTTTGCAAGGGTAAATCAAAGAAGGTTACAAAGTGTGCTGTAAGCCTACTGGAAGGTCTGAGGGATCCCTCAGAACATGCTGGAGTCAGAAGATAAGAGGATCAGAAGATAAGATGCTACGCTGAAGCAGAACTTCTAATCCAGAGTCAAGCAAGGGTGCAGAGTTTCACATGGGAACTCATTTAATACTCACAACCGCCTGAGTCTTTATCCAAGGGATTTTCCCCACGTGTACCCCTACTGTCTTGGGAAGACAAACTTCTGTGCAAAAGTATGCTAGACCCACACGCTGTTGCTACTTTTCCTTAATTCACGCTGCCAAATCCAGCTGAGGCGCTGCTAACCATCCAACTTGATACACTGAACCCCCACTTGTTTAAACTTACTTCAAGAGTAAGTCAGCATCTAGCATATATGCTGGCACCGCTTGACATCTCCAAACTATAAAAACTTTGCCTATAAATAGAACACCATTGACCACTGAGAAAGGGTCCAGAAATATTTGTAAAAGAGGCGAGAAAATTGAGAAAGAAAGCTTTGAACCACTGCAAAAATTCCAAGAACCCAGGAAACTATAAACACGAAATACCAAAATATTAGCATTGATTCCTTATATTCAAACTGCATTTTTACCTCAAGTGTTCCTGACTAAAACCATCCACGCAGCTGCTGATTCACACACTAGAAGCTACCTTAACTTCTGTATTCCTATTGCCATACACTCTCCATTCACTTCCACCTCAAAGAAGTCAAAATATCACCCCTTGGCTGTTCCAGAAGTTGCAAACTTCCATCTTGCTGAGCACGTGAAGAAGTTGCTCAGAACGTCACCAGAATTCAAGACCAACCTCCAGTTCATAGAATCCTTTCCATCTGCAAGGTAAGTTTTCTTCTGACTCTCATCATACTGATTAAGCATTGCCAGATTTTTCATATTTAGCACAATGTAGATACTCTGATCCTGATGATGTACATATTCTGAAAATTCATGCATCTGCCTGCCTAAGTAGAAGAAATCCCTATTCAGAGCTCCATAAATAAATTAGGACTCAGAATTAGAATTAGCAAATACATGTTGCTTCTGATTTGTGCTTCTGATATTTCATGAAATTTGTCATAATTGTTATGTATGCAACATCTGTTCTGTAAGAAATGACTAAGCTGCAGATGCTCTGACTAACATGGAGAGATGCAAAGTTCTGACAATTACGTTAGAACTTCTGAAAACTTCTGAGTTCTCAGAAGATCCAGAACTTCCGAGCCTCCATATTTCTACTAACATTGTTTCTGTTTGTGCAGCAAGACAGAGTCAGAACTTCTGACCTCCTATATTTCCAGCATTTGCGCTGATTTTGTTTTATTTTTCTTTTATTATTTTTTTGCCACCATCTTTATTTTTCATTAATAAAAAAAACCCAAAAATATTTCATATTCACATGTTATATTTTCTTTTAAAAAGACAAAAAGATTTTCTTAAACAAAAGTTATTTTCCTTTTTTTTAAACAGACAAACATTTTACATTTCCTTCACATTCTTATCTATTTCAATATGGTTGTAATAGTAACCTAGAATTTTAACTTGAAACCCCCATCCATAAATATGTATCCCTATCCCCCTAAATATTGTAATAGTGTAGGACTTTACATTTCCGCACTGTTATTGCTTTCAATATATGCTAGTAATTAGGGTGTGTATGACAAGATATGAAAATTGACAAATAGATCACCCTAATCAAGATAAATTATGCATGCAATCAAATACACTTGCACACTAGCACCCCTAGGGTTATTCCACTGGTTGCCTTACAAAAATGGCCATGTTATGCATGTGAGATGTCTTAGCACAAACAAATCGAAAAATACAAGATCATAGTCCCTCGATGACGCTATCAATGTTGCCTTTTCAAAATGAGCTTAGTCCCTAAAGAACAGTGCTAAGTCATCTCACAACATTGCTATCATGGTCATACGATGACCCAATGCCCGTCCCTTCCCATCCAACGATGGGGCTTCTTTCCAAATCAATGGTAATATAACAAAATCTAAAGGAGGAGGAAAAGCATATCTAAGACCTTTTGAGTAGGTAGATTACTTTTAGTTACTTGCTCAATTTCAAAATAAATATCCTTGCTATTTTAAAAAACAATCACATGCACTTTCAAAACAACTTCAAAACAGTTTCCAAACCTTGAAATATTTTCAAAAGCTCAACACTTTTTATACATTCTTACGAATGAGAATCATTGCAAAGCTTTCCTAAACGATGACACCTTTTCAAAATACTTTCAAAAACCACACAAAGCACAATTTCAAACAAAAGCAAGTGATCTAGCAAGTAACTAAGAGCCCATGGAAAACCATGGATGAAAAGGGTGCTAATACCTTCCCTTTTCATAATCTACCCCCCAAACTCAAAAACATCTCTAAAAGGTCTTTCTTGTGCTTTTTCACCTTTCCTTTTGGATAAAAGAAAAGTCGGTGGCGACTCTTGCTAAACCGCAACATTTGCGAACACAAATGCAAAACCTCAAGTCAGTTCTCCCACCGTATCACACATTTGCAAAACATTTTCATGAATAAACTCTAATCAACTTAATAATACCTTGACATTTTTTGTGAGAAGAATAAAAATTAATCAATATCATTTCAAACCATTTTTCCATTTTGGCTTTTATTTTAAAACTTTTCACAAAAGATTAGACTCTTGTCAATCCTTGTAGCGATGCAAACAACTATACTTCTACAATATGTAGTGAAGTGAAATATTTTCCACTTGGGTGTTGAGTGAGGCATTGTTTATTTTAAAATCCAAGCCATATCCTCCACTTTGAGATGATGCAAATTCTCCTTTCTCATAATTGTGGGTAGTAAGTATGTTTTCCACACGGACAATGAAGATGATGTCTTATCTTTAAATATTTTAAAGAGGAACTACATGTACCCTGATCCCCTTTTGCATGAAAGGTGGTACGTAGGCACTAAAAGTTCGCAACCACAGCGGGTGCAAAAATCACAAAAAAATATATTTCTTTCCTCACCTCCACCATCTATTTTACATACAACATTTTATAGCCAAAATATACAGATTTTACAAAGAGGTTCCTGTGGAGTACCGTAGATGTTTAGGGTGCTAATACCTTCCCATTGCATAACCAACCCCCTTACCTTGAATCTTTCCCCCTCTTTCTGGGTTACTCGCACTTTTCCCATTCCTTTAGAAACAATAAAGTGTGGTGGCAATTTTTATTTTTGATCTGTATAAGTCCAGTCAATCTAATGGCTTAGTCTTAAATATTTCTACGGCTACACGGGTAGGCGCCATGTCCAGGTTATATTTGTAATGCTTCAAGAAAGCATTAGAAAGGTCTGCCCAGGTTCGGATATGTGTTCGTTCCAATTGCATGTACCAGTCTAAAGATGCCCCACTCAGACTGTCTTGGAAACAATGGATCATTAGCTTCTGATCATGGGCATGCATCTTCCTGCAATACATATGAATATGATTCCTTAGACAAGTGTGACCTTTTTATTTTCCAAAGTTGGGTACTTTGAATTTTGGCGCTATCACCACATCAGGAACTAGACCCATTTCTAGAGTGTCTACTTCGAAAGCATCAAAACCCTCCACAACTTTTAACCTTTCCTCCAGGGCTTTATACTGATTCATTACCAGTGGATTATCTGCAGCATGAGTACCAGTCGTCTTTAAGGGTTCCTGGTGAGCATCCTCTAGGTCATGATCTCCGTATTGCAAGTCTAGGTAGTTGTCTGCATTATTGGTTGGAATTTGTAGGGTATGTGATGCCCCTACTTTTGATGGTGGTGGGATGAACCCTTCTATTTCAACCTCTTGTTGGGCCATGGCGGACTTTTGGGGTCCTGCTTCCAGCTCTTTCCTTGGTTGGTGACCGCTCGATGCACCAATGGTTTGGGCAACCTCTTCAAAAGCTACCCTGAGGATTTGGTCCTTCCTGTCAATGATGTTCTTCAAAGCTAGAAGAACTTGACTCAAATCTCATTTCATTGAACTTATGTAACCCTTTACTTGGTCAAGATCCTCTTTGAACATAGCTTGAGTCTCCTCGATTTGTTCCATTGCTTTTTATTGATGGGCCCTTGTTTGATATGGAGGCCAAGGAGATGGAGGTCTTCTTTTACCAATGGCTTAATTGGAGAGATTTTTAAAGGAAATGAGTTTTGATATGACATGCATATGTTTTATAAATGCATGCGTGCGAATGGATGTGCATGAACATGAAATGATTTCTTGTTTTAAATGTCTTATTCACTTGGATACATGCTTGTATTTTACTTATTATTTTACTTGGTGACTAGCTTTAAAATAGACACGCCGTCGAGATAGGGAAACAAAATTCCTTTATTAAAAGTAACATAATCCAGATATTGAAAAATATTACAACATGAAATCAAAACTTGTTTTCATACACATAAATAAAGGGAACTAAATCTTCTAGGTGCGCCTGTGGATGTGTACTTTGAAGCCATCAACCATTGCTTGGAAAAGCTGGAGAAAGTCTTCAACATCCTTTTGAAGAGGAACCATTACATTCTCTGCATCTTTTAAACTTTTAGGGATGTCCTTGATGATATTGTTGGCAAGGAAGACGAGCTTTTCGTGTTTGTCTTTGTAGTACCTGTATTCCTGATAAAGATGTGGGATTATCTTATGGTTATCTCCCAGCTTGGGTGATATTAGTATACTGCTCTTCCCAATACATCTTTTCACCCCTCATTTCTGTATAAAGCCTTTGTTGGATGAGGAAATCCTTTTGAAGACCCTGCAGCTCTAAGCACACATGCTCATATTCTCGAGTTTTCTGAGTCAGGAGTTTCTCTGCCTCTATCCTTTCAAGGCGTGCTTTGACCTCTGATTCTTGGCTGTCTTGAATTTCAGTGGCGAGGTATTTTACTTGCTCTTCTTGATCTAAGGAAGCCTGTGCCAAACTTTGGATTTGGGCTCTTAGATTTTCCTCTAACACCTTCTTGTCATGTGTTGCCATTTCATACCATCTAGTTAACCTTCCGATTTCAGTGGCGGCCTCTTCTAACCTTTGGTTGTGGGAATCTAGGTTGAATATTGCACTCAACAACCCTTTAGTTGTACGCTTTCGTTTGAGACTTTCTTTCTCCAATTCCTTTTGACTTTTCTCAATTTGTTCGTCCTTTGACTCAAGTATGAGCTGCATCTGTTTCTTTTCTTTGGTCAGATTGAGGAGATTGAGTTCCAATGCTTCTTTTTCTTTTTGAGCTTGCTTTAAGGCGCTTTTTAGATTGTTGACTTCTTCCAAAGATATGGGTGTTATCTCTGGAACCTCTGATTTATACTCTGGATCTTTTTCGAATGGCATCTTGATAATTCACACCCTATCTCAGACCCATTTGGTGTAGGGTTCTCTTGCTATGGCATTCTTTCTTTCAGATTTCCTCTTGTTAACCTTGTTCCAAGCCCGAATAACCTTGTTGAGCAACCCTTGGTCTTCTATACCCATGTTGTAGATGATAAGTGGTCAGAGTTATTCGTCCGAAGGTTTGTCTTCCAAAAGATACCCTAACTGTCGTAGGGCTAAAGTAGGGTTGCAATTAATACAGCCTCACGATCCAATCAAAGGGACATTAGGAAAGTCCCCACAACTAATAGTGATATCACCAATATCCAGCTTCCTTGCATACCATAATACAAAGTTTGCAGTGAGAGACCTTAAATTTTGTGGCCACTCGTATCTGGTCAAGTCTGGGATCATATAGTCTTCTTTGTAGAGACGAGTCATGAACCAAGTATATAGAAGCGGGATGCAATAATTTAGTGTGCCTTTTCTCCTTTCATACATCATATGCATAATGTAATAGATGTCAACAAGCAAAGCGGGAGTAGGATCCGCATTAAAGACTTTCGCACCCCAAAATATGCTAATGGCCACGGGGTCAATATAGTCCACAGTCCGAGGAAATAAAATTACACCAAATACCAACAGCCCTAAACAATCAACACTAGATTCTCATTCCTTATAATTAGCAAAATCTAGTGTCTTAGCTTCCAATTATATCCTTTTGATTCCTTGTATCAGACCATCTCTTCGGTAATTTTGCACTAACTCAGGGTAGGGGATCCCTAAGCCTTTTTCCAAAACTTTGACTTTAACAGTTTGTCCAATACCTACATAAGCCTTTTTTTTGGAAAAATTCAGAATTCTGTCGAATTCTTCCAGAGCCGGTGCTAGCTGGAAGTCTTGGAAAGTGAAACATCTCAATGGAGGGTCATAAAACTGAATTAGGGCAGAGATTGCATCCATTTGAACCTCTACTTTAGTCAAGTCAAGGGTATCCCCATAGCGGAGAGCGTACATCTTCAGAGCTCTCTCATATAATTTCCCCTTTATAGTTTTGATTTCAGAAAGGTCAAGCTTGTAGGCATTGACGCGAACAAGTTGTTTCCCTCTGGTATCCATTTTTAAGAAAGTCACCAAAAATCTTGATTTTTGTTATTTTTTATTTTGTACCCTGTGAAAAAGACAGATAAAAGAAGAAAATGATGAATATGAGATATATATGAATGCAAGAATGTATAAGTATTCGGTTGAGTAACTGGATTTTGTGACAGGTTTTTGTGATGAGTACCCCTATAAGGTAGGCTCCTTAATTTCAACCTACGGTTAGTCTACCCTCCCAAATAGTGGCTTTCTTAAGGGTGTCATGAATAACACCAGAGGGAAAAGGTACAAGGGCCTCCCTTAGGTGGAGCCTCTTTACGGAACGAAACATTACTCTCAAAGTCGTGAAAGGTCTCATCATGAGATTTTAGGTTAAGGTCATTACAAAGAGTCATGGGTGACCTTCCAAAGTCCTACTCGTCAAGAGGATATCTCTCAATAAGTATTCCTTTTTCGAAAGTTCACTGACTCTAGGCGAAGTCGTCACATAAACTCACATGGATGATGTACCCCCTAAGCTAATAGACGAACCTTCTTTCTAAGGGTTATATTGGAAATATTTTTGAGATAGAAAAATCCTGCCACACAGTAAATATATGATGATAAGAGAAATTGACAGTAAATAAATAAATGCGATAAAGTAGATAAATGAAATAAATAAAGCAAATAAAAATAGAAACTCAAAAATACCTAAACCTAGGGTTAAGGAGAGTCCCCAGCAGAGTTGCCAACTGTTGCGACTGGTTTTTAAATCAAGAGTCGCCACTATTAGTTTTTATCCTAGGGAAGGGAATCTAACAGAAAACCCTAATTCGCGGACAGAGATTCTAGGTTTCAGACTCAATTAGACTAAAGGAAGGTGTTAGGAACCTTTAATCTACCTTGTTCACAAGGATACTAGGCTCTAGGTTTAGGTTTAGGATAAATAGGATTTCAAGTTTTAATTAGAAAGACTCGCCACGATTTTTGATCGTATGCCTACGTATCCTCTTATGAGGAATCAGAGTCCCAATTCGTAGTTCGTATCGGGTTGGTGTTTTTTAGGGGTTTGCAAACATATTCTGAATCACCTCGCACTCGGTCGGGAGTAGTGATTCTGGAGATTTTGACTGAATGCGCAGTAAGTCAAAACCAATTTGAAACCTTTTTTGCAAAAAATAGTTGATTAGCTTAGTTTATTGCGAAAAATAGTTTGATAATTTGTTTGTGTTTTTTAATCGTATTAATTGCAAAAATCTTGATTAATGCATGATTAGAAAAGATTTAATGAAAATAATATATAAAATAATATATGCAATTTTGATATAAAATAATTTATTTGATCATATAATAGTAATATTTAATAAGTAAATAAAATATAAGAATAATAAATAGAAAATAAATATTGGTAATAATAATAATAGCAAATATAATAATAATAATAATAAATCACTATTTGATAATAATAATAATAATAATTATAAATAAATAATATATGTATATTTATAAAAAATAGAAATGATAATTAAATTATAAAATAAAATAAATAAATTAAATTCAAGGGGGGGGGGGGGGGGTGGTGTAAATTCTAATTAACAAGTAAAATAGGATGTGTTAAAATTAATGGGAATTAGACCTAGACATGAGTCCGGGAAGGGGGGTGCGAATTGGTGTGTTGTTTTAATAATATAGCAAAAGGGGGGGTGTGTGAAAAGGACTGGGCTTGGTCCATTAAATGTTTGCAAAAGGTTGGTTCGACTGTGTGTGACGAGGGTGCATGGACTTATGGTGCAGACTTAGCTTCTGGCCGCCTGATCAAGATCACATGGATGGAATTGAGGGAGCATAGCAACTAACGTATACGCGTGGGTATGAGATAACTATGGATTATACTTTTGGTTTTTTTTATTTCATTTCCACATTTATTGTTTTACAGTATCTTCATCCTTTCCTCTCTCTCTCTCTCTCACGCTAGCGAAACCCAATTCCTGTTCTTCTTCTTCTTCCTACCAAACACTAAAGCTCCAACATACACCACGGTGGCACCGGAAAGAGCGAGATCTACCCACCAGCAACCCCTAACCCTACATCAATCAAACAACAAAACTAAAAGAGAGAAGTTACCCCTTTCAACTCTCCAAGTGTCCGACGTTGATTGAAGGCTACAGTGAGCGGTTGAAGGCGGCCGTCAACGACGGTTGTGGTTTCTGACAACGAAACCCCAACCGTTCTTCCCTTCTTTAATGGTGATCGCTTGCAAGGGCTTTGACTTTCTTGTCAATATTCAAGCTTCTCTCGCTTCATCTCCTCGCGGTGTTTGCCTTCGTGGTATCTTCCTCTTCTCTTTTAGTCAACCGAAAATCCTCCCCCTCTGTCTCTTTTTTCCCTTCTATTTATAGGTTTTTCAATTAGGTTTTGATTTTAGGGTTTCTTTAAGAATTGATTTTAGAATTAGTTTGCCTTGATTTAGGGTTTTGTAATTTGTTAGCGCTTATTGTAATTGATTCAGTATTGGATTTGATTTATAGAAATTTCAGTTCTGTACATTTTTCTTTGATTCAATTTGTAAAAAAATTTGATTCTGTATATTTGAATTTGTAATATTTGATTGGATTCTGAGATTCTGATTCAGTATTAAGATTTGTTCTATTTGATTCTGCATACTTAGCTTCAAACTATAATGAAAATTGATTTAAGTTTAGATTTGATTTACACAATATCCGTTAGTCCAAAAAACGTGCCTATTTTTTTTTGTTATGATTGATACAGTACTGGTTATTTTGAGTTGGGCTTTACATTGTTGTTTTGGTCAAGCAATTACAGCAAAACGCTTCTTTTTTTAGACCAGACTCAATTGGCCTTTCCGTAACCCAATTTTCAACAAACTTTCAATAAATACAAATTATAAATAATATTTGATATAAAATGTTATTATAAAATTTTTAACAGTAATAAGAAAACATAGAGTTTTCTTAATAAAGAGATATATACTTTTTCTTTATAACAAGTCATCATATAAAAAACCTTTTAATAGCTTAATCAAAAGGATGTAATTATAAAGAAACATTTTATATAATAATCAAGAGGTTTTTTTTAATGATATTCTTTTTTCTAAAAACAATAATCTTTAACAACAGTCAACAAGAAAAGAAGTTTAAAACAAGTTCATCATTAGTACAAAAATGTGTTACTTTTTTTTATAAAAATATATTATTTATTTTCTTAGTTAAAATAATAATAATGAACAATTTTTCTTAATAATAGTAATAATATTTCTTTTCTCCAAAAATATCAAATGGGTCAACTAAAGAAACTTAATGGGCTTAGTTAATAAGCACACCCCTTTTTACTGATTATAAATAACACTTTAAATGGGCTTAGTTTAATTAAAATTACTAATTAATTTTGAAATAATTTTCCATTTTCGAATCGCATGGGCCATTGACCAACATGCTTCGTAAATGGGTCTACGGATACATGAGTCTCTTTGATTTAGATAGCCTCATTCTCCTGAATTTAAGATAAACCCCCTAGTCGAATAAAGACGGACCATCAAATACTACTATACCGTTTTTAGTTAAATATTTCTTCAATTTTAATCTCAAAATATAAAGTCATCGAGGTAGGACAATTTTGGGGTACGACACATACCATTGGTGATAAAGATAGTTGCCCCGTTCTAGTTCGGGAATTGATCTTTATATAACCAAAAGAGAAAGAAAGATAGTTTCCCCGTCTTATTTCGAGAGTTAATCTTCAATTTGCTCATATAGATAGTTGTCCTGTCTTGTTTCAGGTATTAATCTACAATCAGTTTGTTGGTAAACCCGTCCTATTTCTGGAGTTCATACCATTGGTGATAAAGATAGTTTCCCCGTCTTGTTTCGAGAATTGATCTTTATCTAACCAAAGAGAAAGAAAGATAGTTTCCCCGTCTTGTTTTGGGAATTAATCTTCAATCTGCTCATGTAGATAGTTGTCTTGTCTTGTTTTAGGTATTAATCTACAATTGGTTGGTTGGTAAACTCGTCCTGTTTTGGGAGTTCATACCATTGGTGATAAAGATATTCGCCTCGTGTTGTTTCAGGAATTGATATTTATCTAACCAAAGAGAAAGAAAGGTAGTTTCCCCGTCCTGTTTCAGGAGTTAATATTCAATCTGCTTATGTAGATAATTGTCCTGTCTTGTTTCAGGTATTAATCTACAATCGGTTTGTTGGTAAACCCGTCTTGTTTTGTGAGTTCATATCATTGGTGATAAAGATAGTTGCCCCGTCCTGTTTCGGGAATTAATCTTTATCTAACCAAAGAGAAAGAAAGATAGTTTCCTCGTCCTGTTTCGGGAGTTATTCTTTAATCTACTCATGTAGATAGTTGTATTGTCTTGTTTCAGGTATTAAACTACAATCTATTTATTGGTAAACCGGTCCTGTTTCGGGAGTTCATAACATTGGTGATAAAGATAGTCGCCCCGTCCTGTTTCAGAAGTTGATCTTTATCTAACTAAAGAGAAAAATAGTTTCCCCATCCTGTTTTGGGAGTTAATCTTCAATCTGCTCTTGTAGATAGTTATCCTGTCTTATTTCAAGTATTAATCTACAATCGATTTGTTGGTAAATCCGTCCTGTTTCGGGTGTTCATACCATTGTTGATAAAGATAGTCGCCCCGTCCTTTTTCAAGAATTGATCTTTATCTAACCAAAGAGAAAGAAATATAGTTTCCCCATCTTGTTTTGAGAGTTAATCTTCAATCTGCTCATGTAGATAGTTGTCCTGTCTTGTTTCAGGTATTAATCTACAATCGGTTTTTTGGTAAACCCGTCCTGTTTCGGGAGTTCATACGATTGGTGATAAAGATAGTCGCCTCGTCCTGTTTCGGGAATTAATCTTCATCTAACTAAAGAGAAAGAAAGATAGTTTCCATGTCCTATTTCGGGAGTTAATCTTCAATCTGCTCATGTAGATAGTTGTCCTGTCTTGTTTCAGGTATTAATCTATAATCGGTTGTTCAAAAATAGTTGTCATGTCTTATTTCAGGCATTAATCCGGAACTCACTTTTTATTGGTCGTAGAGCTAACTACATCGGCTTATTTCGGGAATCAATCTCTGACCTAATTGAGAAATGTTGATGATATTTGTCGGGTGACTCATCTTTCCTGAAAAGGTAAAGAATTTAGTATGCAATGTCATGATGCATGCATTGTGTAATGATGTTCTCAAAATAAATGAGAATGTGCTATATGTTTTGCATGCATATATCATGATGTATGAATGTGAAATGTTATTGAAGTGTATATTTGTTTGGGAAAATAAATCCTTGACAACTACTAGGGAGATTTGGGAAGCTAGATTCCAAACTACTGTTGGAGATGAAGAGTACATGTATCTTGTTTTAGAATGCTTCCACTGGGAATTGCTGTTTGAGGAAACTCATCGGGGAACATTGATTTTTGCTTAGGGAGTAGATTTTAGGAGCTTTAGTTGACCATTGCTCTACTGGGGAATTTAATTCTCATATATCCTGACTGGGGATAAAAGAGATGGATAATCTTCTGACTTGTCTGGGGGAGGATGAAGTTAACTGTTATCTGGTCAGATTCCAGGCTTCGCAGCAACTTTATGGGGATAGTATCAACTCCGTTGAGGAAAAGGAATTTTTTCAATTGATCTGTAGTAGTTTGAGGAATAAACTCAAGCTGGGGAGATTTTAGTTCATTGGGGAAATAAACCTTGTTGAATACCTTACTGGGGAAATGATTTCATTTGGGGAAGAACTTTTGCAAGTTTTCTTTCTTAGTTTTTGGAAGACCAAACTCGGCCGAGGAAGAGAAATTCCAGGAGATATGTTGATTGGAACTCCGGATGTATGAACTCAACTCTGTGGGGATAATCTTTTTTAAGTGACTCTGGAGATATCCAAAATTCTTAAGTAATTGCTTATTACTATTTTTGTACGTACATTTATTAATAGTTAATCATGTTCATATACATATGTTCATTCAATTTTAGTCATTGGACGTTTTTGCACTCAAAACAAAAAACAAAAAACAAAACAAAAAGTTTGCACTTCAAAGTATATTTGTATTGATAATTTGCCTATAAATAGGCGTTTTTTATACAGGGAGACATAAATCATAGTAAGAGGAAATCATCGAAAAAAATGAAAGGAATACAAAGTGAAAACAAAATTTGTATAGCCATGTGGAAGGGATCTCATTGGGTTCCAACTCCTCTATTTCCCCCTATGTCTTTGAACATCATCCCTTACCATCGAAAGAAGTTGATTGGATTGATCTCGTACCATTTGAACTTTTAACCTTGGTAATAAAGCTGGATGTAGTGATTCAATGAGACATAGTCATGCGCTTTAATCCTTAACCTTTTCCTGGACCGTCCTTTTGGGTTTTCAGTCCACCAGGATATCCTTTTTTGCCCAATCCTCCCTTTCAGGTTTTCAACTTGTCGAGTGTACAATCTTTTGTATATATCCCTAATTCTTTCCCGAACCCCTTTGGTTTGTTGGGATGCCCTTATTTTTTCCTAGGTATGTCAACCTAGCGGGTCATTCTTTACGCATAGTATTTTTTGACTATAGCCGCATTCACAGGGTGCGGGAAATCTTCGTCGTCCACAGAGGTTAGCATCATAGCTCCGCTAGAGAATACTTTCTTGAAAACAAACGACCCTTCGTAAGTGGGAGTCCATTTGCCCTTGGGATCTCCTTGTGGTAAAATGATGCGCTTTATTACCTAGTCGCTGGCCTGGTATACTCGGGGTTTGATCTTTTTATTGAATGTCTTAATCATACGCTTTTGATACATTTGACCATGATAAATAGCAACCTGTCTTTTCTCGTCAATCAAATTCAAATGATCTAACCTAGTCTGCATCCATTCGTCTTCGCATAAGTCTGCTTCTTTCATAATCCTAAGGGAAGGAATCTACACTTCAACAGGCAGGACAACTTCCATTCCATAGACTAAAGATAATGGGGTTGCCCCAGTTAATGTTCATGTCGAGGTAAGGTATCCATGAAGGGTAAATGATAACATCTGATGCCAGTCTTTATAGGTCACCACCATCTTTTGCATAATCTTCTTTATGTTTTTATTGGCAACTTCCATTGCACCATTCATTTTGGGTCTGTATGGAGAATAATTTTGATGCTTGATTTTGAACTGCGTGCAGAGTTCAATGATCATAGCATTGTTGAGATTGGTTCCATTATCAGTGATGATCCTTTCAGGGATGCCATACCGACAAATGAGGTTTTGTTTGATAAACTAGGCTACAACATTCTTCGTGACTGAGGAAAATGAAGCAGCTTCGATCCGTTTGGTGAAGTAGTCAATAGTGACTAGGATAAAACGATGTCCTATAGAGGTAGCGGGCTTGATTTCTCCAATCATGTCAATGCCCCACATTGAAAACGGCCACATAGTAGTCATGACATTCAAAGGAATTGGAGGCACATGAACCTTGTCTGCATAGATTTGACACTTATGGCAAGTCCTCGAGTGATGGTGACAATTAGTTTCCATATTCGACTAATAGTAACCAGCCCTCAGAATTTTCTTGGCCATAGTATGCCCGCTAGAGTGAGTCCCAAAGATACCTTCATGCATGTCTTCCATAATTTTCTCTACCTTCTTCTTGCCCACTCAATGGAGCAGAGTAGAAACGTGGTTGCGCTTATACATAATCCAATTGCTTAGGAAGAATTTGGTTGAGAACCTTCACAGGAATTTCTTGTCATTGATTGAGGCTCCCTCAGGATATTCTTGTGCTTTAAGGTACCTTATCACTTCATGATATCAAGGCTTCTCTTCATCAGTGTTAATTTCATAACAGTGTGCAAGTTCATCAAATCTTTCGATAGTAATTCTGGGAGCTTCGTTGTCCTAATTAACCTTGAACATAGACGACATGGTTGTTAAGGCATCTGGAAACTAATTTTCTTCCCTTGGAAAATGTTTAAAGGTGACCTCTTCGAAGTATGGGATCAAGGTTAGCACAACCTCTTTGTAGGGGATTAGATTTGGATGTTTAGTATCCCATTCTACTTTAACTTGACTGATTACCAGGGATGAATCTCCGTATACGCTTAAGAATTTGATTCTTAGGTCAATGGCAGCCTTTAGACCCAAGATGCATGCTTCATACTCGGCCATGTTATTTGTACAGTCGAAGCACGGTCTGGCAGCGAAACGTGTATGACAACTGTTGTACCCCAAAATTTTCCCTCTCCTGTCTCAAGGATTCTTAGAATTACTTCAGTCAAGTTTCAAGCCTCATACCACATTTTCTAAGAAGAATCATTCAAATTATCAAAAGGGGGCAAAATGAGCAAAATTGGAGTTTCTACTGATAAAGTCAACTAGACGCTAAAAAGTCAAACTTTGACTTTTTGATCAAATTTGAGTCCCAAAAATCACATTATGTCAAAGCATCCAAAAAAATGAAGTTTGATCATCAAAAATCAAAAGAATCAAAAATCCAACTTGGCAAGACTTTGAAATTTTTCTAAGTATTTTTTATACTTGGTTAATTTCATTTACTTCATGACATTTTTTTTACCACAATTCCAAAAAATTTCAAAATGATGCAAATAATTCAAGTTATTACAAAGTGACATTTTTTCAAAAATACAAATTCCAAAACTATGTCTTGATTAAAACCTTGTCACAAAATTTTTGCTTTTGACATAATGTGCACAAGACCAAATTTGTGACATGCTACAAACTATGCTGTCCAAAGTTGAAGAAAATATGATGTATCACATTGCCACAACACCCTATGCCGCCCTGCAAGAAAGCTTGTGCTATGCTGCATCCCAAGTATACATGCTGCCAATACAGTCCAAAACTGCTCTATGTAGTCTCCCCAAGCCTGCACCGCAACAGCCCCAAAATTGCACCAAACTGGCAAAGGAAAATTATGTGCAGAATGTATCAAAGCAGTAGGCTAAAAAAATTCAAAATGACTTATTTGTTTCCCCCCTAAACCACAGTCAAGGGGTCTACAAAAGAGGACTGTCTCATGAGACAAAAGGATGTTGGATTTTGAAGAGAGGTTAAAAATTTTCTAGAGAGAAGATAGAGAGTTTTGTTGAGCAGAAAAACAATATTCTGTGCAACTTTGACTCATTTTCAAAACCAAAACTGCTCTTGCTCAAAACAGAATCCCAACCCATTGCTCCACCATACAAACTCTTCATCAAAGACTGTCCAAACATAACAAAAAAAAAAACAGTCCCTGTAGTGCTGTTCATCCCTATCCTCAAAACACCAAAAACATTAGAGTACAGTCCAGCTTAGTTTCAACAGTCCGGAGTAGCTTTCTGGAGATTCATTGAGGTCCTCATCACATTTGGAAAACATTCAGATTTAAAACAGACAGTGCATTCCAGAGGTAAGTCTTCTTGACTTGATATCTTTTCATACATCATTAATGATTTGTTTATTTTGAAGACAAGATGTAGTACTTTAATATCTTTTTGAACTAGTCATCTGCACCTTGTTCAGGCTTATTCAATCATTTGTTGTTCATGTTTATCCATCATATGCCATAAGCTAACCTGTACATTCAGTAAAATAATGTTTAAGGTGGGAAAATGCAGCATGTATCGACACATATCATCATGTATCGACCCATCCTAGTGAAAAAACAGGGTATGATTCGACACATAATCCTCATGCGTAGACCCATATTGAGTTCAGGACACAAAACAGAAGCTGGAAGAGCTTATGAGTCGATACATACGCGTTTTGTATCGACAGAAGAAGGGTGCATGAGTCGACACATCCCATTATGTGTCAAATCATACTGATTTATTTTGTTTTGCAGGAGCAGGGAAAAGCTATGTGTTGATGCATAGCAGCATGGGACAACACATAGTGGTTCAAAATGCATTTCTTCCTATATTTTGCACTGTTTTTACATTATCTTTGTTGTTGTTCGATATGGTTGTAATATTTTAGTTTCTACTTCATTCCCATTATTAATTTGTACCCCATCCCCCTAAAGTGATGTAATAGCTTAGATTTTACTTTCCGCATTTTACTTGCCTTTCATATATTGCTAGTAAATAGGATGCATGGTAAGATAAAATCAACAAGTAGATGACTTTTAAAAGCAAGACAAAATGCATGCAAACTAACACACCATTCACACATGCACCCTTAGGGTAATCCCATCTTGTTGCCTATCAAAAAATAGTAATGTCCCTCGAACATGGGACGTTTTAGCAAAGACCCTTCGATGAAAAAAGGATCGTAGTCCCTCGATGACCCTCGATGTTGCCTTCGGTAAAACGATCTAGTCCCTAAACAACCTTGCTAAAATGTTCCATGAGTTGCCTTCTATGACTATACAAACGTCCCTACACCCGTCCCTTCACATCCAATGATGCGACTTCTTACCAAAACAATGGTAAGATAGCCACATCTAAAGGAGAGGGAAAAGCACATTTAATACCTTTTGAGTAGGTAGTTTCTCTCTTAGTTACTCTCTTGCTCGCAAAAAACACTTTTATACATCAACACTCTTATTTCAAAACATTTCCAAAAGATAAAACATTTTGTATACGTTCTTATAGAGACAAGAACCATTGCAAAATATCTTTCCAAAAACCACTTTCCAAATCACAATCCACAAGTACACCTTTGATCTATCTTTCGAAACAAAACTTTATATACGTTCTTATAGAGACGAGAACCATTACAAAGATATTTTCAAAATACTTTCAAAGCCCACATCATAAAGCACATTCAAATGAAAGCAAGTTGATCTAACGAGTAACTAAGAGCCCATGGAAAACCATGGATGAAAAGGGTGCTAATACCTTCCCTTTTCATAATCTACCCCCCGAACTCAAAAACATCTCTAAATGTCTTTCCTGTGCTTTTTCACCTTTCCTTTTGGATAAAAGAAAAGTCGGTGGCGACTCTTGCTAACTGCAAAATTTGCAAACACAAACGCAAACCTCAAGTCAGTTCTCCCACCGTATCACAGAACTAGCGACTCTTCTGGGTAAAATTTTAAAAGTGGGGTTACCATAGGGCTAGATGACATTTATTTCCTTACATTGTTTGACTTGTTTGCTTTACATTATGGTTCTTTGTTTGGGTTTGAATCCTCCACCCAGATTTGGGAATCATTATAGGTAAATAGCAATATGTTGTGGAAACTATGCGGGGTATACCGACATGGTCTAAGCAATAACTATGTTAGTGTGACATATTTGTGGGTACCGGTAGCCTTTGAGTCAATTAAAGAGAATACGGGGCCGCTGAGTGATGTCATGAAGCACTAATGAACGTCTAGAACCCTTTACTTGACCAACTTGGCCTTTAGGATGTAGTGAGATGACCGGCTTTGGTGCAGTCCGAAGTTGGTAGATACTTGATACTACACTCATTGAGGTTTGGTTTCTTGCGATATTTCGGTCGCCATTAAATAGGTTTGAGCTGAAACAATGACCAAGGAAACAATCAAGTGATATTGAGCTCCTTAGAACCCGGTTACTATTACTAGGACAGGTTTGAGCCAACTAAACTTCAAGAGGGTACTTACCTATGAAACCCCATGCAAGCCTAAACTAAGAACTTGTTTGATTTTCTTATATATACATACTTATGCATAAAATCATGAACATCATGAACATCATATGCATTCACTTACCATTTCAAGGATTTTGGAGATTCATCTTTGTTCTTGTTTTGTAGGATATGGATTCAGTTCGCAGGAAAACTATCCAAGTTAACCTTGTAAGAATTCCTCCACAACTCAAGGAGTTAGATTCAAGGATCCCTGAGAACTCTCCATTCACCGAGAGGCATGGTCGTCTACTCAATTTGTTCACCTCCAACACAGAGGAGGACATGATGAAGGTTCTCTTCCAGTTCTTTGATCCTTTGCATCATTGCTTCATATTTCCCGACTATCAACTTGTGCCCCCTTTGGAAGAATTCTCTCAACTCTTGATGATTCCAATTCTCAATCAACTACCTTTCAACGGTACAGAAAGAGATCCAAAGCCAGAAGAGATTGCTCAAGCCCTGCACTTGCACTCATCTGATGTCACAACCCATTGGGAAACTAGAAGTGGTGTCAAAGGCTTCTTAGCAAAGTTTCTGTTTGAGAAGGCCCAAAGTTGTTGGAATTCCTTGGACTTGCAAGCATTTGAGGAAATTGTGGCTCTTCTTATCTATAGGATGGTCTTGTTCCCCAATCTTGACCAACTCATAGATGTGAATGCCGTCAAAATCTTTATGTCACGCAACCCGGTGCCTACATTGCTTGGAGATATCTTACACTCTTTTCACACTCGTACAATGAGGAAAAGAGGTGTCCTTATGTGTTGAACTCCTCTCCTGGAAAGATGGTTTATTTATCATCTTCCCTAATCAGTCTTAAAGAATGAGTAAGGTTTGAGGTGGTCACAAAGGTTAATGACGCTCAAACATTCATATATTCATTGGTGCTCTCGATCCAAAGAGAATGTTATCATTGTTGACCGTTGTGGGGAATTCCCTAATGTACCTCTACTTGGCATTAGGGGAGGCATAACCTACAACCCATGCTTGGCTTTAAGACAGTTTGGTTATGCCCGAAGGGATGGCCCACATGAGATGCTGATTCAAGGCTTGGTATTTGACTACAACAACGACGATCAAGGTCTTCGCCAGAGGTTCATCCGAGCATGGAGGATGCTAAACAAGGTGGATAGAAAGACTTTGGGACACAAGAATTCCATCCCTCTTGAGCCTTACCTCAAGTGGGTACGAACCCGCGCCCAAAGTCTTATGATGCCTTATCCTTCCATTCTCTTGGTGATCATTGAGCCTGTTAAGGAGGGAGAAGTTCTATTAACTATCCTACATCCTGACATGCCCACATCTCTTGAAGACCCACAAAGGGATTGGATACAACTCAAAGTAGAGCGTGATACTTTCGAAGCCCAATTCTACGCAAGCGAGAAGAAGGTTTTGGAACTCACTAGGATACTTCATGAGGAGCAGACTCTAAATGCCTACATTGCGCCAAAGAGGATGCACACTACTTTTTTATCTTAGAGTGTTGTATTATTTTGCCCAATGGGCATTTATGTATTCAAACTCTATCTTATTAATATAACGTGTGTTTATCTTTTGTTTTAAACAAACTTGAATCTTTTAAAATCCTTGAAAACATTACATATGCACATATCATTCATCATAACATAAACAGGTCTTTGCAACAGGTTTCCTCATCTCTCTACTGTTTATTTCAGTAAGATGGATCTCGAACAGACAGTCAAAGATCTTCAAGCTCAAAACATGGAGTTTCAACAGTTACTCACAACCTTGGCCAAAGGACAAGAGGAACTAAAGACTCTGTTGGCAAAACAGAAGAAACATAAAGAGAAGAAACCAACTAGCGTTGTAATCATGGGGAGGAGGTTTCAAGGACAGGCTAGAAGAACCTTGAATTTTCCAGCAACATCTGATAAAGGAGAAAGAAAAGGAAAAGAAACAGCAGTTCCGTCAGAGTCTGAAGAAAAGGAGGAAGAGGAAGATTACTCCGAGGAACAGTATCCTCCAGCGGATGATAAATACCGACATCTTGAAGAGCGTCTGAATGCTATGGAAATACAGAGGGTACCAGGTCTAGACTTTGAAGAATTGGGGCTAGTGTCGGGAATTGTGATCCCACCAAAGTTCAAAGTGTCGTTATTTGAAAAATATGATGGGGTGTCATGTCCTAAAATGCACCTCCGATCATATGTGAGAAAGATTCGGCCGCACTCCGCCGACAAAGACTTATGGGTACATTTTTTCCAAGATAGTTTATCCGGAACACAACTCGATTGGTTTTACCAATTAGAAAGGTCCGACGTCCACAACTGGGAAGATCTTGCCGCAGTTTTCTATAAGCAATACCAGTATAATGCAGATTTGGCGCCCACCCGTACTCAACTTCAGAGTATGGCTATGGCTTCAAATGAGGGTTTCAAAGATTACGCGCAGAAATGGAGAGATCTAGCCGGGAGAGTGCAACCCCCTCTGTCTAAAAGGGAGTTGGTGGATATGTTCTTGGGCACTCTATCGGGTCCTTTCTTCAACCATTTGATTGGGAGCTCATCTGCTGGGTTTACTGAGTTAATATTAACCAGAGAGAGAGTGGAAGCTGGTATAAAAAGTGGAAAGATTCAGAAGAATGCGTCTGCCTCTACAGCTATAAGAAAGCCTTTCACTGGGAAGAAGGAGGTATCTGTTGTTTATTCACAAAGGAATCAAGGAAGAGCTGAACACCGACCAATGGTAGGGGCCATTATGATCCCAAAGCCTACCTCTGATCAACCAAGAAATAATCAACCGAGGGTGGAAAGGCCATTCCGGAAATTCACCAGAATTAATATGACTCTAGCCCAGGTTTTACCACATCTTCTGAAATTGAATCTGATAACTTTAAAGGAGGACCCAAAGAATCCCAACACTGCGTCCCCTCATTATCACCCAAATGCCAGATGCGCGTACCATTCTAAAAGTCCGGGTCACGACACTAACAACTGTCGGGCCTTGAAAAACAAAATTCAAGACCTTATAGATGCAAAAGAAGTTGAGTTTGACGCACCTGAGAAACCAAATGTCATTTCCGCTCTGATGCCTAGGTATGGTCACAACACCAATGCTATCGAGGAAGATTTGTTTGTTACCGCAGTGGATGAACTCTTGACTCCGCTCCCAATCATTAAGATTAACTTGTTAACAGCTGGTGTATTCCCAGGTTGTAAGGAGGACTGCCATCATTGCCTATCCTCACTAACTGTTTGCCCTCTGTTAAAGACAGGCATTCAATGCCTGATAAACAATCAAGAGATTCTGTTTGAAAATACTCCCATTTTACCTATTCTTGTTAAAGACGTTTCAATCATAACCATCTCCGCCAATCCTTCAAGGGTCCCTAAAAGACCTGTTAGGATTACATCGGTTCCAAAAACTGCTCCTCTTAAAATCATAATGACCGGGCCGGTCCTATATGAATCAGATAAAACAATACAGTGGAATTACGGTGGAGAAATCTACTACCATGGTATCAACCAAGATGTACTGACTGCCGAAGAAGTAACCTCTAAATAAGAATAATCCGACATTAGCAATATTGTCGGAACAAGTAGGATTACCCATAGCGGTAGAATCTTCTCTCCAGAAATTACCGCTCCAAAGGCAATTTTTGGACCCGTGGCTTCTCCAAAAGTTACCTCCATCCCAATAATCATATCTGCAAGTGCTCCCACTGGCAAAGACAACACAACCCCTGTTGTTATCCCTACCAATACTTCTACTGCTGATGTTCGAGGAAAAGGTATTCAAGAAGATCCTGTCCGGACGAAGGCTCAACCACTGACCATCCCCGAAACCTCCAAGAAGGAAATGGAGGAGATCTTGAGAATAACAAAGAAGAGTGACTATGACGTGGTTGAACAGTTGGGGCAAACTCCCTCCAAGATCTCCATGCTTGCATTGCTGCTGTGTTCTGAGGCACATGCGAAAGCTCTGGTAAAGTTTCTGAAGACAGCCCATGTGCCACAAGAGACATCCGCTGACCAATTCCAAGATCGTGTGGCCAACTTGATAGCTGATAAGGGCCTAGGCTTCTCTGATGCTGAACTGACACCAAAAGGGAGAAAACACAACGAGGCATTACATGTCTCTGTGGAGTGTAGAGGAACCACTCTGGCCCATGTCTTGGTAGACACTGGCTCATCTTTGAACGTTTTACCGAAGAAAGCTCTTGACAGATTGTATTGCGAAGGACTAACGTCGAAACCCAGTAACATAGTCGTGAGAGCATTATATGGTTCAAAGAGGATGGTCCATGGGGAGGTGGACATCCCCATAAAGGTGGGAACTCATACTTTCAACTCAACTTTCTATGTAATGGACATCCGCCCCTCTTACTCCTGTCTGCTAGGACGGCCCTGGATCCATAATGCTGGTGCTGTCACCTCTACACTACACCAGATGCTGAAGTACCCAGTCCATGGAAATATTATCACTATCTACGGAGAGGAAGAGTACATGATTATCCACCTAAATTCTTTCCGGTATGTGGAATTGGATGGCGAGTTCATTGAAACTCCTTTTCAACATTTTGAAGAAGTCTCTCAAGAGGTAGCAGTAACTAAGACGGTATCCTTGATTCCCAAGATCACAAGACCTCCGCTTCGAATGTCATCTCTAAAGGACGCCAAGGAAGTAGTAGAGGAGGGTGGATGCACGATCTGGGGGCAGCTTCCAGACATTCCGTATAAATCTGACAAGTTTGGTTTAGGTTTTACTTCAAGTGCTCAAAAGGTTGTGCGCCGTGTCCGTGCTGGAGGGCCACCTTTGAAGATCAGCAACCAAAAGGTCAACGTAATGGAAGAAAGTGAAGAAGACGGCAACTTGGAGGATTGGATATTTCCTACTGTCAATGGAGGACTTCGCAATTGGGAAGCCAGAGACTTTGTTCCAATAACTTTCATCTCTCAGTAATTTATCTTTTACATTTCTGTTGGACTTGTAATATTCACAAACAATTCGTACATTTTCAACCTTGTGTCTTACCCGAGGCACAATGGTCCATTTGTAAGGGTTTTTATTTCATCTTCATATGACATTCAATGAATCGTGGATGTTTTTCACATACAAACTTCCTGTGCTCATTGTCTTTCTTTTACATTTTATTGTTTAAAGATGGTTATACCCTTACACACACCCACACTCACAAATGCAGGTACCCCTCCATTCCGGATCCCATGGGTAACGATACTGCTATGGCCTTTAGTGACTCTGAAGATCTAATCTACCAAGCAGAAGACGAAGGCGAGGAAGATTATGAAGAACCAGGGGAATTGGATAGACTACTACAACAAGAGGAAAGAGTTATTCAGCCTCATGAGGAACCGTTGGATACAATCAACTTGATACTACACTCATTGAGGTTTGGTTTCTTGCGATATTTCGGTCGCCATTAAAGAGGTTTGAGCTGAAACAATGACCAAGGAAACAATCCAGTGATATTGAGCTCCTTAGAACCCGATTACTATTACTAGGACAGGTTTGAGCCAACTAAACTTCAAGAGGGTACTTACCTATGAAACCCCATGCAAGCCTAAACTAAGAACTTGTTTGATTTGCTTATATATACATACTTATGCATAAATTCATGAACATCATGAACATCATATGCATTCACTAACCATTTTAAGGATTTTGGAGATTCATCTTTGTTCTTGTTTTGTGGGATATGGATTCAGTTCGCAGGAAAACTATCCAAGTTAACCTTGTAAGAATTCCTCCACAACTCAAGGAGCTAGCTTCAAGGATCCATGATAACTCTCCATTCACCAAGAGGCATGGTCGTCTACTCAGCTTGGTCACCTCCAACACAGAGGAGGACATGATGAAGGTGCTCTTCCAGTTCTTTGATCCTTTGCATCATTGCTTCATATTTCCCGACTATCAACTTGTGCCCACTTTGGAAGAATTCTCTCAACTCTTGAGGATTCCCATTCTCAATCAACTACCTTTCAACGGTACAGAAAGAGATCCAAAGCCAGAAGAGATTGCTCAAGCCCTGCACTTGCACTCATCTGATGTCACAACCCATTGGGAAACTAGAAGTGGTGTCAAAGGCTTCTTAGCAAAGTTTCTGTTTGAGAAGGCCCAAAGATGTTGGAATTCCTTGGACTTGCAAGCATTTGAGGAAATTGTGGCTCTTCTTATCTATGGGATGGTCTTGTTCCCTAATCCTGACCAACTCATAGATGTGAATGCCGTCAAAATCTTCATGTCACGCAACCCGATGCCTACATTTCTTGGAGATATCTTACACTCTTTTCACACTCGTACAATGAGGAAAAGAGGCGTCCTTATGTGTTGAACTCCTCTCCTGGCAAGATGGTTTATTTATCATCTTCCCTATTCAGTCTTAAAGAATGAGCAAGGTTTGAGGTGGTCACAAAGGTTAATGACGCTCAAACATTCATATATTCATTGGTGCTCTTGATCCAAAGAGACTGTTATCATTGTTGACAGTTGTGGGGAATTCCCTAATGTCCCTCTACTTGGCATTAAGGGAGGCATAACCTACAACACATGCTTGGCTTTAAGACAACTTGGTTATGCCCGAAGGGATGGCCCACATGAGATGCTGATTTAAGGCTTGGTATTCGACTACAACAACGACGATCAAGGTCTTTGCCAGAGGTTCATCCGAGCATGGAGGATGCTAAACAAGGTGGATAGCAAGACTTTGGGACACAAGAATTCCATCCCTCTTAAGCCTTACCTCAAGTGGGTACGAACCCGCGCCCAAAGTCTTATGATGCCTTATCCTTCCATTCTCTCGGTGATCATTGAGCCTGTTAAGGAGGGAGAAGTTCCATACACTATCCTACATCCTGACATGCCCACATCTCTTGAAGACCTACAAAGGGATTGGATACAGCTCAAAGAAGAGCGTGATAATTTTGAAGCCCAATTCTATGCAAGCGAGAAGAAGGTTTTGGAACTCACTAGGCTACTTCATGAGGAGAAGACTCTAAATGCCTACATTGTGCCAAAGAGGATGCACACTACTTTTTTATCTTAGAGTGTTGTATTATTTTGCCCAAGGGGCATTGATGTATTCAAACTCTATCTTATTAATATAACATGTGTTTCTCTTTTGTTTTAAACAAAATTGAATCTTTTAAAATCCTTGAAAACATTACATATGCACATATCATTCATCATAACATAAACATGTCTTTGCAAAAGGTTTCCTCATCTCTCTACTGTTTATTTCAGTAAGATGGATCTCGAACAGACAGTCAAAGATCTTCAAGCTCAAAACATGCAGTTTCAACAGTTACTCACAACCTTGGCCAAAGGACAAGAGGAACTGAAGACTCTGTTGGCAAAAGAGAAGAAAAAGAAAGAGAAGAAAGCAACTAGCGTTGTAAGCATGGGGAGGAGGTTTCAAGGACAGGCATGAAGAACCTTGAATTTTCCAGCAACATCTAATGAAGGAGAAAGAAAAGGAAAAGAAATAGCAGTTCCGTCAGAGTCTGAAGAAGAGGAGGAAGAGGAAGATTACTCCGAGGAACAATATCCTCCAGCGGATGATAAATACGGACATCTTGAAGAGCGTCTGAATGCTATGGAAATACAGACGGTACATGTCTAGACTTTGAAGAATTGGGGCTAGTGTCGGGAATTGTGATCCCACCAAAGTTCAAAGTGCCGTTATTTGAAAAATATGATGGGGTGTCATGTCCTAAAATGCACCTCCGATCATATGTGAGAAAGATTCAGCCGCACTCCGCCGACAAAGACTCATGGGTCCATTTTTTCCAAGATAGTTTATCTGGAACACAACTCGATTGGTTTTACCAATTAGAAAGGGCCGACGTCCACAACTGGGAAGATCTTGCCGCAGTTTTCTATAAGCAATACCAGTATAATTCAGATTTGACGCCCACCCGTACTCAACTTTAGAGTATGGCTATGGCCTCAAATGAGGGTTTCAAAGATTACGCGCAGAAATGGAGAGATCTAGCCGGGATAGTGCAACCCCCTCTGTCTAAAAGGGAGTTGGTGGATATGTTCTTGGGCACTCTATCGGGTCCTTTCTTCAACCATTTGATTGGGAGCTCATATGCTGGGTTAACTGAGTTAATATTAACCAGAGAGAGGGTGGAAGCTGGTATAAAAAGTGGAAAGATTCAGAAGAATGCGTCTGCCTCTACAGCTATAAGAAATCCTTTCAATGGGAAGAAGGAGGTATCTTCTGTTTATTCACAAAGGAATCAAGGAAGAGCTGAACGCCGACCAATGGTAGGGGCCATTATGATCCCAAAGCCTACCTCTGATCAACCAAGAAATAATCAACCGAGGGTGGAAAGGCCAATCCGACAATTCACCATGATTAATATGACTCTAGCCCAGGTTTTACCACATCTTCTGAAATTGAATCTGATAACTTTAAAGGAGGCCCCAAAGAATCCCAACACTGCGTCCCCTCATTATCACCCAAATGCCAGATGCGCGTACCATTCCAAAAGTCCGGGTCACGACACTAACAACCGTTGGGCCTTGAAAAACAAAATTCAAGACCTTATAGATGCAAAAGAAGTTGAGTTTGACGCACCTGAGAAACCAAATGTCATTTCCGCTCCAATGCCCAGGCATGGTCACAACACCAATGCTATCGAGGAAGATTTGTTTGTTACCGCAGTGGATGAACTCTTGACTCCGCTCCCAATCATTAAGATAAACTTGTTAAAAGTTGGTGTATTCCCAGGTTGTAAGGAGGACTTCCATCATTTCCTATCCTCACTAACTGTTTGCCCTCTGTTGAAGACAAACATTCAATGCCTAATCTACAATCAAGAGATTCTGTTTGAAAATACTCCCGTTTTACCTATTCCTGTTGAAGACATTTCAATCATAACCATCTCCGCCAATCCTTCAAGGGTCCCTAAAAGACCCGTTAGGATTACATCGGTTCCAAAAACTGCTCCTCTTAAAATCATAATGACCGGGCCGGTCCCGTATGATTCAGATAAAACAGTACAATGGAATTACGGTGGAGAAATCTACTACCATGGTATCAAACAAGATGGACTGATTACCGAAGAAGTGAGCTCCAAAGAAGAAGAATCCAACATTAGAAATATTGCCGGAACAAGTAGGATTACCCGTAGCGGTAGAATCTTCTCTCCAGAAATTACCCCTCCAAAGGAAGTTTTATGACCCGTGGCTGCTCCAAAAGTTACCTCCATCCCAATAATCATATCCGCTAGTGCTCCAACTGGCAAAGACAACACAACCCCTGCTGTTATCCCTACCAATACTTCTACTGCTGATGTTCAAGGAAAAGGTATTCAAGAAGATCCTATCCGGACGAAGGCTCAACCATTGACCATCCCCGAAACCTCCAAGAAGGAAATGGAGGAGATCCTGAGAATAACAAAGAAGAGTGACTATGACGTGGTTGAACAGTTGGGGAAAACTCCCTCCAAGATCTCCATGCTTGCATTGCTGCTGTGTTCTGAGGCACATGCGAAAGCTTTGGTAAAGTTTCTGAAGACAACCCATGTGGCACAAGAGACATCCGCTGACCAATTCCAAGATTGTGTGGCCAGCTTGACAGTTGATAACGGCCTAGGCTTCTCTAATGATGACCTGACACCAAAAGGGGGAAAGCACAACGAGGCATTACATGTCTCTGTGGAGTGTAGAGGAACCACTCTGGCCCATGTCTTGGTAGACACTGGCTCATTTTTGAACGTTTTACCGAAGAAAGCTCTTGACAGATTGGATTGCGAAGGACTAACGTTGAAACCCAGTAACATAGTCGTGAGAGCATTTGATGGTTCAAAGAGGATGGTCCACGGGGAGGTGGACATCCCCATAAAGATGGGAACTCATACTTTCAACTCAACTTTCTATGTAATGGACATCCGCCCCTCTTACTCCTGTCTGCTAGGACGACCCTAGATCCATAATGATGGTGCTGTCACCTCTACACTACACCAGATGCTGAAGTACCCAGTCCATGGAAAGATTATAACTATCCACGGAGAGGAAGAGTACATGATTAGCCACCTAAATTCTTTCCGGTATGTGGAATTGGATGGCGAGTTCATTGAAACTCCTTTTCAACATTTTGAAGAAGTCTCTCAAGAGGTAGAAGTAACTAAGATGGTATCCTCGATTCACAAGATCACAAGACCTCCGATTCGAATGTCATCTCTAAAGGACTCCAAGGTAGTAGTAGAGGAGGGTGGATGCACCATCTGGGGGCAGCTTCCAAAAATTCCGTATAAATTTGACAAGTTTGGTTTAGGTTTTACTTCAAGTGCTCAGAAGGTTGTGCGCCGTGCCCGTTCTGGAGGGCCACCTTTGAAGATCAGTAACCAAGAGGTCAACGTAATGGAAGACAGTGAAGAAGATGGCAGCTTGGAGGATTGGATATTACCTACTGTTAACGGAGGACTTCACAATTGGGAAGCCAGAGACTTTGTTCCAATAACTTTCATCTCTTAGTAATTTATCTTTTACATTTCTGTTGGACTTGTAATATTCACAAATAATTCGTACATTTTCAACCTTGTGTCTTACCCGAGGCACAATGGTCCATTTGTAAGGGTTTTTATTTCATCTTCATATGACATTCAATGAATCATGGACGTTTTTCACATACAAACTTTCTGTGCTCATTGTCTTTCTTTTACATTTTATTGTTTAAAGATGGTTATACCCTTACACACACCCACACTCACAAATGCAGGTACGCCTCCATTCCGGATCCCATGGGTAACGATACTGCTATGGCCTTTAGTGACTCTGAAGATCTAATCTACCAAGCCGAAGACGGAGGCGAGGAAGATTATGAAGAACCAGGGGAATTGGATAGACTACAACAACAAGAGGAAAGAGCTATTCAGCCTCATGAGGAACCGTTGGATACAATCAACTTGGGTACCGGAGAAGATAGAAAGGAAATCAAAGTGGGTGCCAATCTAGAGCCGAGTGTCAATGAGCGTCTAATTCAGCTATTGCATGATTATATTGAGATCTTTGCCTAGTCATACGAAGACATGCTGGGACTTGATACAGACGTCGTGGTACATCATCTGCCAACGAGAGAAGACTGTCCACCAGTAAAAAAAAGTCTGTCGCATGAGACCTGACATGTCGGAGAAGATCAAAGTGGAAGTTATGAAAAATTCAATGCTGGGTTCTTGGCTGTCACTTCCTATCCTCAATGGGTTGCCAACATTGTTCCCGTTCCTAAAAAGGACGGAAAAGTACAAATGTGTGTGGATTATAGAGATTTAAACAGGGCCAGCCCTAAAGATGATTTTCCACTTCCCCACATCGATATCCTGGTTGACAATACGGCCCAACACAAGGTATTTTCCTTCATGGATGGATTCTCAGGCTATAACCAAATCAAAATGGCACCTGAGGACATGGAGAAAACTACATTTGTCACACAGTGGGGCACATTCTGTTACAAAGTAATGCCATTCGAATTGAAGAATTCCGGGGCAACCTATCAACGCGCCATGGTAGCTTTATTTCATGACATGATACATCATGAGATAGAGGTCTATGTAGATGACATGATAGCCCTATCACAAACTAGGGAGGAGCACCTTGATCACTTGTAAAAGTTGTTTGGGAGGTTGAAGGAGTACAAACTAAGGTTGAATCCAAACAAGTGCACATTCGGAGTGCGGTCCGGTAAACTCCTAGGTTTTGTTGTCAGCAACAAAGGCATCGAGGTTGATCCTGCCAAGGTTAAAGCGATACAAGAAATGCCTTCTCCTCGTACCGAGAAGGAATTCAGAGGATTCTTGGGACGCCTGAACTATATTGCCCGATTCATTTCTCACCTAACAGCTACTTGTGAACCAATCTTCAAACTGTTGAAGAAAGATGAAGTAGTCAGATGGAATGATGAATGTCAGTCTGCTTTCGAAAAAATCAAAGAATATTTGCAAGAGCCTCCTGTTTTGATGCCACCTGTCAAAGGAAGACCGTTGATCATGTATCTGACCGTTTTAGAGAACTCAGTGGGGTGTGTATTGGGGCAACATAACGAGTATGGCCGAAAAGAGCACGCTATTTACTACCTGAGCAAAAAGTTTACCGACTGTGAAACCAGATATTCACTGCTCGAGAAAACTTGCTGCGCTCTGGCATGGGCTGCTCGCCGGCTAAGACAATATATGTTGACTCATACGACTTTATTGATATCTAAGATGGAACCAATAAAGTACATCTTCAAAAAGCCTGCTCTGTTTGGGAGGATAGCTAGATGGCAGATGATCCTAATAGAATATGATATATAGTACACTACCCAGAAAGCTATAAAGGGTAGTGTGCTAGCTGATCATCTTGCCCATCAAGCTGTAGAAGATTATTAGTCCATAAAGTTTGAATTCCCGGATGAAGACATCATGACATTAGACAACTGTGAAGAAATCACACCATATGACGGACCTGAACAAGGATCCCGATGGACCCTATTCTTTGATGGGGCATCCAATGCACTTGGTAATGGTATCGGCGCTGTACTCATATCTCCGGAATGGTGTCACACTCCCTTTACTGCCAGACTTTGCTTCAACTGTACGAACAATATGGCAGAATACGAAGCGTGCATCTTTGGTCTCAAGGCTGCCATAGACTTGGGAATCAAGTCTTTAGATGTGTTTGGAGATTCATCTTTGGTCGTCAGTCAGATCAAAGGAGAATGGGACACTAAGCACCCAAACCTTATCCCTTACAAAGAACATGTTTTGACATTGCTACAACGTTTTGAGAAGATTACCTTCGAGCATTTCTCGCGAGAAGAAAATCAGCTAGCAGATGCTCTAGCCACAATGTCATCTATGTTTAAACTTAATTGGGATAACGAGGCTCCCCAGATCACCATTGAACGAATGGATGAACCAACACACTGTCACAAGATTAATACTGAAGAGGTAGTGGACCAGCCTTGGTTTCATGAAGTCAAGAGGTATCTCGAGGCTCAAGGATATCCAGAAGGAGCTTCAATCAATGATAAAAAATTATTAAGGAGATTCTCTGCTAAGTTCTTCCTGAGTAATGGCATCATGTACAAACACAATCATGACTCTATTCTGCTCCGGTGTATGGATAAGATTGAGGCTGAAAAGATCATGGCTGAATTACATGAAGGTACTTTTGGCACTCACTCCAGTGGGCATACGATGGCGAAGAAAATCCTACGGGCAGGCTATTATTGGTCTACTATGGAAGCAGATTGCTATCAACACTCCCGAACCTATCATAAGTGTCAAATTTATGCTGACAAGGTCCATGTACCTTCGATTCCTCTAAATGTCTTAATGGCTCTGTGGCCCTTTGCTATGTGGGAAATTGATATGATTGGGGAGATCAAGCCAACAACCTCCAATGGACACCGTTTCATCCTGGTGGCCATTGACTATTTTACAAAATGGGTCGAAGCAACTTCCTTCGCAACCGTTACTAAGAATATTGTTGCCCGCTTCATCAAGTAGAATCTCATTTGCCGGTACGGTATCCCAGAAAGGATCATAACTGATAATGGTACCAACCTTAACAATACTATGATCACCCCTTTGTGCGAGCAGTTCAAGATTCAGCATCACAATTCACCCCCCTATCGGCCAAAGATGAATGGTGCTGTTGAAGTCGCAAATAAAAACATTAAAAAGATCATACAAAAATTGACAGTCACCTACAAGGACTGGCATGAGATGCTACCATTTGCTCTCCACGGTTATCGTACCACGGCTCACACGTCAACTGGGGCAACACCCTATTCTTTGGTTTATGGCATGGAGGCTGTCTTGCCTATTGAGGTTCAGATCCCCTCTTTCAGGATTATGAAGGATGCAGGTTTGAATGAGGACGATTGGATCTAAACTCGACTTGATCAACTAAACTTAATTGATGAAAAGAGACTTACTGCTGTTTGCCATGGTTAGATGTATCAAAAACGGATGATCAAGGCTTTCAACAAGAAAGTCAGACGCCAAGTATATCAAGTTGGAGATCTAGTGATCAAGCGCATCATCTTGCCACAAAGTGATCCCAGGGATAAATGGAATCCTACCTATGAAGGACCATTTGTAATCAAGAACATATTCTTTGGTGGGGCAATGATCTTAACCACCATGGACGGTGATGACCTGTGATGTGCGATTGACCTAATGTGTCTAGAAGTATCTTAACTGCAAGTGCACAGTCTATCGCGGTAGTAATAAAAATATGTCGAACCCACAGGGACTTCGTAATCACTCTAGTGTTATAAAACAGGTTAGTTTAGCTAAGGCGGAAATTGTCACGTTTGGTTTTTTAGAAGTTTAAAACTAAAGTAGAAACTAAATTTAATTAAAAGGATTATAAAATTAAAGCGGCCGGAGTGTAATGTTTTGAACCTACGCGAGTTAAATTGTACCTAAGCATATAAAAATATTTAACTTAAATTGTTCTGTAGTACTTATCAGTTTAAAAACCCTCGATTCACATTCTCGTGGTCTTATCTCGGATCATACTCCTAAAGCCAAATGGCTGCTCTCGCTAGCCCATAAGTGTTTAGAAAGCATCTTTTTGAAAACTAAATAAATCTAATTCGTTTTAAAGTGCTCTCGCTGTATTTAAATCGAATGCCTAACTTTAGCTATCCGGTTAAAACCTCACACTCTCGTGGTCTTGATTTCTCCCTATTTTACTTTCCTTACTCTCGTAACAAAAAGCTTAATTTTTAATTATAAAAAGTCACGGCCAGAAATTAAGTTAATTAAGGTTTTAGCTTAGAAATACATTAATTCATTCGGTTATTTCATCACACCCCGACTACGGGTATTTAGCTACTCATAATGCTCGGAATTAAAATGCAGGAAATAAAATCAGAAAGCAATAACACATGCATTATAAATAAAGAACATAAATTTAACATAAATAAATTTGCAATTATATCGAATACAATAAAAACCTGAAAAGAAATAATATCTTAGATCCTTCTTCCACAAGCCGGCAAGATTGGAACGTCGGAATGGAAATTAAAATGAACGAAATGCGAAAATAGAATCGGGTTTTAAAATCGGCAGAGCTTCCGCAAGAATTTTCTGAACTGACTCTCCCCGTTTTTTTCTTCTAAGTCCAAGCTATTTATAGGGAATAAAATACAGTTGGAATTATATTACACGTTGCTAGATTCTTGGCTTCCTGAGAAAAATAAGGAGAAGGTGGTCTTGGTTGTTGGAGAAGAATAAGGCACACATGCATGCCGTTACTTGACCACGTCCTGTTACTTGACCACGTTCAAAATAGCTAATAATATGCCTATTACGGTTGTGGCTGATGCGTTACGTGCAGTTTCTATGAAATAGCGCATTACGGTCGTGGCCAATGCATGGCGGTCGTAACACGCTTCTAAAGTGTCTTACGGTCGTGGCAAGGGCGTGACGACCGTAATAACAGAAATTTTGGATTTTTGACAGATTTATCTTTTCTCTTCTGGTCTTGGCCGCAATCTCGCACATTTCACGTTTCTTTCTAGTTTGAGCTGAGATACGTTGTACCTGCATAAAATCATACAAAACTCGGAGTATTCGGGAGTTAATCGGGTCAATATGATATAAAGCGGTTTAATTTCATGGTAAATATATGATATGATTTCTTGTTATCAAATCCTCCCATACTTAAACCTTTTCTTGTCCTCAAGCAAATAATCGTAAAAATCGGACAAGTGTTCGTCAGGCGCACATGCACGACATACCTTTTATTTTCGAGATAAAACACATGAAACCAATCGTCAGTCGGCCGATACTTGAGTAAAACGTCAGTGATACGCCAATGACACAATTGAGTCGCGTATTTCCACTTTAACAATCTGCTTAATCGTTTTGTCACAGTTCGACCTCGATCCTCTCGTGCTTTTTCGCCCGGTTTGTTCTGGCGCAATCACATTAAGCCCTTTGTCTTTGCACGCACGTAGTGGAGTAGCCGGTTAGTGACTTTGATCCTATTTTTGTCACGGGGTCTGGTACACGGATGTGGTTACCCTATATTTTTCTAAATCGGAGGTTGAGGGGGATCGAGTCGTAGCATGCCCTACCAAGTTCAGAACCAGATACCTCTGAACCAACCAACAATGGACTTCTTCTCTTATACTTATGTCTCGTATGCGATCTTTGTCTTTTGGTACAAGATATTCTTTGCTTAGCATCGAGATGAGAAGGGTGTTTCATTGATTAGGCATCAAACACTTATATTCATCGGCTCCCCACGTGGTTTGTGTCCAGACGGTGCTGACTGCTAGTATAAACTACTAGGGGTTACTTTAAAACTTAAAAATCGAGGTGTACGTATAACGTTTTGTTTAGACGGGTTGCATAAGCAGGATGTTTGCGGGTGTCATAGTCGTATTGATTTTGTTTACTCGTTCTCGTCTTCCTAACTAGGTTTCCGTTTAAGGTAGGTATGTCGAGCTATGCGAGCAGAGAATTTTTGGTATGGCTTATAATACGGGGAAAACTTGAAAAACTTGAAAATATCATAGAATTACCATAAATTTACTAGATTTTGCAACATGAAGAAAATATAGTGCCTCTCCCACACTATAGCAGACATTGTCTCAATGTCATGATATATGGTAGGAAGGATTACAAATAGAAAAACTGTACGGAAAGGGAAATGAATGTAATACAGAAACAAAAACAAAAGGAAACTACTGGTGGCCTCTGCCTCGGCTTCGGGTGCGGGAGCGTTGGGTAGGTGTGGCCTCAAGGTCGGTATCATGCGAGCCAAGAGCGGTTACGTCCATCCGTAAGGCGTTAAGCTCAGAGAAAACCTCGTCCAACTTCTCGTTGACGTTGCGCTGGCCGCTCAGAATTTGGACGTTCTGTGCATGTAGAGTGTCATACTGCTCCTGATGCTTCCTTTCAAGAGCTACAACCATCTGATTTTGCTGATGGAGGGCTCTGAGGATGTCCTCCATAGTGAAAGGAGGTGGTGCAGAAGAGGACTCAGGAATGTCGGGAGCAGGAGCTTCGCGGTCCAATTCCTCCTGGATCTCGTCAGTTGGAGCATCTGGCTGGGCATCATGCACGGGAGCATGGCCATCAGGGGCATCAAATAGCCAATTGGCTCGGTTCTGCGGATCGATACGGTCCCTGCAAGGCAAAACAATGTTAGAATAAACAACGTTACGGATCACTAGATTGAACCTGCCGTCGTCCCGCTCGTGAATGAGGTGAGCAGATTTGCAATGGTCTAAGGTGAGCAAAACCGGTGCTCTGGAGGGCAGATGGGAAAGGGTGTCGCCATGATTCAAAGCCAAGGCAATGGAAGTGACAAGCCCTCCGAAGTAGAAAGGTTTGCCGCCTCGAGTGCATATGGAATGAATATGGGCCAAGAGGAAGGGTGCGGCGTTAATTTTCTGATCGGTGAACGCGCAGTGCATGAAGAATAGCTCTTTGGAGTTTAGATTATGGTTACTATCCCTTGCGAAAATGGTGTTGCACAGGATGCGATGGAAATAGCGAATGGCGGGGTTATGGATTTGTGTGGCATTGAGGTGATCGTAGGAGTTAGCACGGTTGTTGGTCAGGCTATGCCATAAATTAAAGGATTCCTCATGGAAGGTGTCCGGTACACGGAGGTGAGCGCCTTCATCAGTACAGAAGTCAAGTAATCGACCGAATGCATTCTGAGAGAAGTCATATTCAGTTTCGAAAATGCGAAACCTTACCGCACTGGTAAGTTGATTTGTCGGACCATTAGGAGTGATGTAGCAGAAGGAACTGAGGAACTCGAGAGTCAGATTCTCGTACGTGGGTTTGGGATGGCTACAGAGGGTCCAAAGGTTGACATTCTGGAGGAGATGTTGGACACTTTGAAGTAATCCGAGGTCTCTAAGGCAGTCAATGTCGACGTACCTAGTGGGATGGAGGCCTCGGTGTTGGAACTTCAAGAACTTCATGCGTTGGGTTTCACCTTGCTCACCATTGCGTAAGTAGATGCCTGGGATTTGCTGGTTTTCGTTTGCCATTTTTGAATGCAGTAGTGTTAGAGAGAGTGGGTTGTGGGTTGGTGGTTTGAATTGGCGAGGGATTGGTTTATGAGGTGTATATATGATGAGGGAAAGTAATGGGAAGGTTGAAAATTAGTGGAGAATAATGGTGAGTTAAGTGGTGTGAATGGGGATTGATGGAGGTAATGGGACGGTTTTGAAGTAGTGGAGGAAGAGGGAAAGGTTTCAGAAGAAGAGCTTCTGTCTGCTATAGGGGTTACTGATATAACCCGTGTTACGGTCGTAACACAGGCATGACGGTCGTAACACGCTAAAAGGCGCGTGGCGATCGTAAGGGGGTTGTGACGGTCGTAACAGTAGCAAAATATGAAATTTTTAGCAGACAGTTCTGCACCAATTCTGCAACATCCTATCTTTACACAGAGGCATTTCAATAGCAGTATACATTCAGTGTCATACCAAGAAAATATAAATATATATATTCCAAAACATCAAAACATCCATCGATCAGAGCGAAGATCGCAATTTTATATAAAGCATTATAATTGGCATAGAGGAAACTAGCAAATGAATACTAAATAACTGAAACTTTGATTCCATAAATTTGCTTGTTCAACACCAGAAACTCAAAAACTACATAAAAGTAAATTTTGTTCCAAATGGAAACGAAACTGAAAATATGCGAAAATGGGAAACTTCCTAGAAACAAAACAAAAGGAAATATAAAACTAGAGCTGCTTTTTGTGACTTCATCCAAGCTTTGATTTTATGTCTTCGAGTGAATTATGAATGTGATAAAATTGCTCCACGGTTATGTCAGTTAATTCGATTATCTCCAGACGCATGCTTTTTATTTCATCTTTTATTCCATTAATGTTAGTCTGGTAGGTATCAAGTGTGGTAACAATTTTATTAAGATTATCAGTGTAATCCTTCTTGGTTGTTTCAGAGGCTTCATGGGCCTCTGCCATGTTGAAGTTTTCGTAGTAACCAGGAGGAGTCTCAGGGTCACCAATGTCAGACATAACATCATCATAAATTTGATAATCTTGTGGTGTCTCAGGTGTAGGAGGGTGGTCGGGTGGGTTTAGCTCATAAAGCCAGTTATCACGGTTATGGACACTTACTTTATTATGGTTTGGAAGGGTGAATAGGTTTACAACTTCCTCTCTTATCAAATACTCATAAGGTGGGTAATCATGGTTTGTTATTATACGACGGTCAAATCAAAAAGCAATATTCATGGGACGAATCATACCAAAATGTGGGCACCTATTCAGCTGGTGTCTGAGGCCGAGGGCATGTGCAATCATTGTGACTAGGCCACCTATGATGATTGGTTCATCAGGGTTATCGATAATGCGGTAAAAGGTTTGCATTAGGAATGGCACGACATTAACGGGGTGGCCTTGGTGCATACAATATAGTAAAAATATCTCGTCCTTAGACACTGCGGTACGGTTCTCCTCTTTCTCGAATACAGTATGGGTTAGAATCTTATGAAAATAACGGATAGAAGGGTTATGTATCTCATCATTATCCATGTTATCCGCATCAGGGTGATAATTACCAGTTAAAGTCCCCCAAAAGTAATCTAGCTCAATATCCATTAGTTCAACCTGGGTAGTAGAGTAAGCAAAAGGGCCGCTAGGGAATCCTAACAGGTCAGCTAGTTCCTTATGAGTGTAAATAAACTCAATGCCAAAGATACATAAACTTATAAATCATTTTCGGGTCCCTTTTCCATGTTCGGGTATATGGACTAGTGAGCTTAGAAATTCAAAGGTGAGCTCACGGTAGGTGGCAAACCTAGTCTTAATGTGGTTTTTTTCCCACCCCAGCTGGTTAAACAAGTACAAAACACTATCCAATATACCTAAAGTATTCATAGTGGGTTCATCATAATAAAGTGTTATACCAATGTTTCTTTTTGATAATTCCTCGAATTTTCTCTTTTGGTTTCTACCCCTAAAGGTGGTTTCCAAGAAATTATGTGGCTTTGGTTCCATGGTTATTGTTAGGGAAACAAGTCAGAAGAGAAGGTAGAAGAGAAACAAAAACTTTTCAGAAATCCTGTGCCAATTAAAATTATTTTGAAATCAGCAGCAGTTTTATGAAAATTATAACAAGAGAAAGAAAATGAAAAATAAAACTTAAATAGGAATCAATGCAAAAACGAAAAGTATAATAAATAAATAAATAGAAACAAATAATAATTAACAAATAGGTGGGTTGCCTCCCACTTAGCGCTGTTTTTAACGTCAAAAGCCTGACAAAGTGCCTAGCAGCAGATTATTCGGGTGAAATATTGGGCAATTCTAAAAGTCTTAGACTATTCGTATAGTCTCTATTTTCAATGTTATTGTATATTTTTAACCGCTGCCCATTTACTGTAAATGGGTCAGTATTTCTACCCTTAATTTCTATTGCTCCGCTAGGAAACACTTTTGTAATTTCATATGGACCTGACCATCTAGATTTTAATTTACCAAGGAAAAGCCTAAGTCTTGAGTTAAATAATAGTACGACATCTCCCACACTAAATTCTTTCCTAGATAAACGCTTATCATGCCATTTTTTAGTTCTTTCTTTGTATATTTTAGCATTCTCATAAGCATATAATCTTAATTCTTCTAATTCATTTAAATCCAGGACTCGTTTTTCTCCCGCAGCAGTGTAGTTCATGTTGAGCGTTTTAATTGCCCAATACGCCTTGTGTTCTAATTCTACTGGGAGGTGACAAAATTTTCCGAATACGAGTTTGAAGGGTGTAGTTCCTATAGGGGTCTTGTAGGCCGTCCTATAGGCCCATAAAGCTTCGTTGAGCTTTGATGACCAATCTTTCCTGGTTGTGGCTACAGTTTTTTCTAAGATCTGCTTAATTTCTCTGTTTGAGACTTCGACTTGTCCACTGGTTTGTGGGTGGTATGGTGTCGCTATACGATGTTTCACTCCATACTTAAATAGTAATTTGTCGAATATCTTTGAGATGAAATGGGAGCCACCGTCACTAATGATGAGTCTCGGCACACCGAATCTTGGAAAGATTATGTTTCTAAAGAGTTTGATTACCACTCATGTGTCATTTGTAGGAGAGGCTATGGCCTCGATCCATTTTGAAACATAATCGACTGCGACGAGTATATATTTGTTTCCAAAAGAAGATGGGAAGGGTCCCATGAAATCGATTCCCCATACGTTGAAGATTTCTACCTCTAGGATTCCTCTTTGAGGCATTTCACCGTGTCTTGAAATATTACCGGTGCGTTGACACCGATCGCAATTTCTAACAGCGATGTGGACATCTTTCCATAGATTAGGCCAGAATAGGCCGACTTGTAAGATCTTTGCATAAGTTTTGGAAGTGCTTGCGTGTCCCCCGTAAGGAGATGAATGACAGTGGGAAATGACATCTTCTATCTCTTCTTCGGGTATGCATTGACGGAAGATTCCGTCTGGTCCTCTTTTAAATAGTAAGGGTTCGTCCCAATAGTAGTGTTTGAGATCGTGGAAGAATTTCTTTTTCTGTTGGTAGGTAAGGTCTGGTGGGAGCGCGTTTGTAGCTAGATAGTTAACTATGTCGGCATGCGATGGCAATCCCATGGTTGCATGGATTGCTTTTACGGATTCCTTGGGTTTTGGTTCGTTTAGGTTTAACTGAGCCAGGTCGCTCCTTATTTGGGTTATCAGTTGCTCATATGGAAAATCGTCATTAATCGGCACTTGTTCGGGTTTTATATCTTCCAATCTTGACAAGTGATCCGCTACGACGTTTTCGGTCCCTTTTTTATCCTTAATCTCTAAGTCGAATTCTTGCAAAAGTAGGATCCATCTGAGGAGTCTTGGTTTTGCATCTTTCTTATTCAATAGATATCTTATAGCAGCGTGGTCCGTGTAGATGATGATTTTTGCTCCTACTAGATAGGAACGGAATTTGTCAAGCGCGAAGACGACTGCTAACAGCTCTTTCTCAGTCGTAGCGTAGTTCATTTGGGCTGGGTCTAGCGTTCTACTAGCGTAGTAAATGGCGTGTAGTTTCTTGTCCTTCCTTTGTCCAAGAACTGCGCCTACAGCGTAATCACTCGCATCGCACATGATTTCGAAGGGTAAATTCCAATCGGGCGGTTGCATGATTGGTGCGGTGATAAGGGCTGATTTTAGAGTTTCAAACGCTTTATGACAATCATCGTCGAATACGAACTCAGCGTCTTTCATTAACAGACCGGTAAGTGGTTTAGTAATTTTTGAGAAATCTTTAATGAATCGCCGGTAAAAACCGGCGTGTCCTAAGAAGCTTCGTATTTCTCTAACGGTCTTAGGTGGTCGAAGTTCTTTTATGACTTTTATTTTGGCTTTGTCAACTTCAATCCCTTTATTGGATATGACATGTCCTAGTACGATTCCTTTTCTGACCATGAAATGGCATTTTTCCCAATTGAGCACGAGGTTTACTTTTACACATCTTTCTAAGACTTTCTCTAGGTTTGATAGACATCCTTCAAAACTTCCCCCACACACTGAGAAATCATCCATGAACACTTCCATGATGTTGTCTATAAAATCTGCAAAAATTGACATCATACATCGTTGGAAGGTAGATGGGGCATTACACAATCTGAAAGGCATTCGTCTATATGCAAACGTTCCATATGGACACGTGAAGGTAGTCTTTTCTTGATCGTCAGGGTGAATGGGAATTTGAAAGAATCCCGAGTAACCGTCTAGATAGCAAAAATAGGAATGTTTGGCTAACCGTTCTAGCATTTGGTCTATGAAGGGTAGAGGAAAATGGTCTTTACGAGTGGCTTTGTTTAGTTTTCTATAATCTATACACACTCTATGTCCATTGACTACTCTTTGCGTTATTGGTTCGCCTTTTGCATTCTTAACAACAGTGATACCTCCTTTCTTGGGCACCACGTGTACTGGGCTTACCCACTTACTATCAGAGATCGGGTATATGATTCCAGCTTCCATAAGCTTCGTAATTTCATCTCTGACTACAGTGCTAAGAATCGGGTTAATCCTTCTTTGAGGTTCTCTAGAGGTTTTACAATTCTCTTCTAGCAAAATACGGTGCATACAAATTGAAGGGCATATTCCTTTCAAATCAGATATGTTATAACCTAGTGCGGTTGGGTATCTCCTTAGGACGTCTAAAAGTTTTTCAGTTTCGAGCTTTCCTAAGTTGGAGTTTACTATTACTGGTCGCGTGTGTTCGGTATCAAGGAATTCGTATCTTAGATTCTAAGGTAAGATTTTCAATTCTACACTGGGGTTCTTCGGGCATGGCATATGATCAGGCATGGATGCTAAGCTTTCGTTTAGACTGTCATCGTTTTCGAATATTGGAGGGGTTTAGATTTCCATTATCTCAGAATATTTTGTTTGTTCTGCTTCCATTTCTCTTACACACTCGTCTATGACATCTATAAGATAGCATGTGTCGTTCATGGCTGGTGCTTGTAAGAATTGAGTAAGGATGAATTCCACTTTTTCTTCTCCAACTTCGAATGTTAGTCTGCCCTTCTTTACATCAATTATAGCTCCGGCGGTGGCTAGGAAGGGTCTTCCTAATATGATAGGGGTAACTGAGTCCTCTATTATGTCCATGATGATGAAATCGGTCGGGATATAGAATTGACCTATCCTAACTGGAACATTTTCCAGTATACCTACAGGGTATTTAACTGATCGGTCAGCTAATTGAACAGACATTTTCGTGGGTCTGAGTTCTCCCATCTCTAGCTTTTTGCAGATAGATAGGGGCATGATGCTAATACTTGCTCCTAAGTCACATAGATCTTTGTCTATGACAAACTTTCCAATATTACAAGGTATAGAGAAACTACCTGGGTCTTTTAACTTAGGAGGCATATTGTTTTGAATGATCGCGCTACACTCGGTAGTGAGTGTAACTGTTCCGTTATCTTCTATCTTTTTCTCGTTAGATAGAATTTCCTTGAGAAATTTAGCGTACGAGGGCATCTGAGTGATGGCTTCTGTAAAAGGTATTGTGATATTGAGTTGTTTCAGAAGTTCAACGAATTTCTTGAATTGGCCCATCGTTTTGGAATTTGTAAGTCTCTGAGGATACATAATTGGTGGTTTATAAGGTGGTGGAGGTACATAAGGCTTCTCTTGCTCCACTGCCTCTTGAGTTTCGTTTTCCTTTTCTTTTTCTTTAGGTTCATTGGCTTTGTCAGTCGGCTCGCTCTGTTTTTGGTACATGGCTGGATTTTCTAGTCTTGGGTCAACAGGTCCGTCGAGTTCTTTTCCACTTCTCAGTATCACAGCATTAGCATATCCTTTTGGGTTGGGCTGTGGTTGACCAGGAAAAATTCCAGCCGGTGCTGCAGTAGGTGCTTGTTATTGAGCTACCTGTGAAATTTGCGTCTCAAGCATATTGTTATGGGTGGCTAAAGCATCAACTTTGCTAGTTAATTGTTTTATCTGCTCATTAGTATGCAAATTCTGATTTATAACGTCTTTATTAGTCTGAGCTTGGGAAGCAATGAAGTGTTCTATCATTATTTCTAGGTTAGATTTCCTAGGAGCATTAGGTCCATTACCAAGATGATTTGGGATAGCTTTTGGATAACCGGGTGGTGTGGCAGGAGCTTGTCCAGGCGCGTATAAGGCGTTGTTACTTTTGTATGAAAAATTCGGATGATTTTTCCAACCAGGGTTATAGGTATTGCTATAAGGGTTCCCTTGTACGTAATTTGCTTGTTCAGCTGGAACTCCCGTTAGAAGTGGGCATTCTGGAGCGGGATGTGATTGAAGACCACATAGGTCGCAAGTTTGGACAACTGCAGCTACGGTAGCTGCAGGAGTAGTGGTAAGGTTTTCTAACTTTTGGGTAAGAGCTTCCACTTTAGCATTGACTTGGTCCAGAATATTCACTTCAGACATTCCACCTTTGGTTTGGGATTTCTCCACATTAGCTCTTTCGCTTCCCCATTGATAGTGGTTCTGGGCCATACTTTCGATAAGTTGATTTGCTTCGGAATATGGTTTATCCATCAGTGCGCCACCAGCAGCGGTGTCTATAGTCAATCTTGTGTTATACAAGAGACTGTTATAAAACGTATGAATGATTAACCATGATGAGGACAGAGTCTAATCATATCCTTGTAGCATTCCCATGCTTCGAAAAGTGATTCGTTATCTTTTTGTCTAAAACCATTGATGTTAGCTCTAAGCATAGCAGTTTTTCTTGGTGGGAAATATCTAGCCAAGAAGACTTTCTTCAATTCATCCCATGTGGTGATTGAATTTGAAGGAAGAGATTGGAGCCAGGCTCGGGATCTGTCTCTTAAAGAAAAAGGAAATAGGCGCAATCGTATCGCCTCAGGGTTTACACCATTCGCTTTTACAGTGTCTGCGTACTGCACAAACACTGACAGATGTAGGTTAGGGTCGTCAGTAGGAGATCCAGAAAATTGGTTCTGCTGAACGGCGGATAAAAGCGAAGGTTTCAGATCGAAATCGTTTCGAGCAATAGCAGGAGCGGCAATGCTGTTGTGAGGTTCCACTTGCGAAGGAACTGCGTAGTCCTTAAGAGCGCGAGGCGGATTTGGTACGTCAGCCATTGTCGATTCTTCGATAAATTCTGGTAACGAGATATCAGGAATTTTAGTCGGAGGAAGATTGTTGAGAGATCGGTATTCTTGAATTCGGCGTCTTAATCTTAAGTAACGCTCGATATCGTTAATTTGTAAATGCAAAGGCTCGTTTTGAGAACGAGTGTTTGGCATACAACAGAGGGAAATATAAAAAGTTGCCTTAGACTAGACAACGTTGTTTTCAGATTACACTAGTGACTAAACTAAAGTCCCCGGCAACGGCGCCAAAAACTTGATGTGCGATTGACCTAATGTGTCTAGCGGTATCTTAACTGCAAGTGCACAGTCTATCGCGGTAGTAATAAAAAGATGTTGAACCCACAGGGACTTCGTAATCACTCTAGTGTTATAAAACAGGTTAGTTTAGCTAAGGCGGAAATTGTCACGTTTGGTTTTTTAGAAGTTTAAAACTAAAGGAGAAACTAAATTCAATTAAAAGGATTATAAAATTAAAGCGGTCGGAGTGTAATGTTTTGAACCTACGCGAGTTAAATTGTACCTAAGCATATAAAAATATTTAACTTAAATTGTTCTGTAGTACTTATCAGTTTAAAAACCCTCGATTCACACTCTCGTGGTCTTACCTCGGATCATACTCCTAAAGCCAAATGTCTGCTCTCGCTAGCCCATAAGTGTTTAGAAAGCATCTTTTTGAAAACTAAATAAATCTAATTCGTTTTAAAGCGCTCTCGCTGTATTTAAATCGAATGCCTAACTTTATCTATCCGGTTAAAACCTCACACTCTCGTGGTCTTGATTTCTCCCTATTTTACTTTCCTTACTCTCGTAACAAAAAGCTTAATTTTTAATTATAAAAAGTCACGGCCAGAAATTAAGTTAATTAAGGTTTTAGCTTAGAAATACATTAATTCATTCGGTTATTTCATCACACCCCGACTACGGGTATTTAGCTACTCATAATGCTCGGAATTAAAATGCAGGAAATAAAATCAGAAAGCAATAACACATGCATTATAAATAAAGAACATAAATTTAACATAAATAAATTTGCAATTATATCGAATACAATAAAAACCTGAAAAGCAATAATATCTTAGATCCTTCTTCCACAAGCCGACAAGATTGGAACGTCGGAATGGAAATTAAAATGAACGAAATGTGAAAATAGAATCGGGTTTTAAAGTCGGCAGAGCTTCCGCAAGAATTTTCTGAACTGACTCTCCCCGTTTTTTTCTTCTAAGTCCAAGCTATTTATAGGGAATAAAATACAGTTGGAATTATATTTCACGTTGCTAGATTCTTGGCTTCCTGAGAAAAATAAGGAGAAGGTGGTCTTGGTTGTTGGAGAAGAATAAGGCACACATGCATGCCGTTACTTGACCATGTCCTGTTACTTGACCACGTTCAAAATAGCTAATAATATGCCTATTATGGTCGTGGCTGATGCGTTACGTGCAGTTTCTATGAAATAGCGCGTTATGGTCGTGGCCAATGCATGACGGTCGTAAAACGCTTCTGAAGTGTCTTACGGTCGTGGCAAGGGCGTGACGACCGTAATAGCATCAATTTTGGATTTTTGACAGATTTATATTTTCTCTTCTGGTCTTGGCCGCAATCTCGCACATTTCACGTTTCTTTCTAGTTTGAGCTGAGATACGTTGTACCTGCATAAAATCATATAAAACTCGGAGTATTCGGGAGTTAATCGGGTCAATATGATATAAAGCGGTTTAATTTCATGGTAAATATATGATATGATTTCTCGTTATCACAAGAATTAAAACTCAGTTCTTTCACTTTTTCCCTCACAGGCAGACATAGCCAAAAGATACTACGCATAAGAGACCCGCTAGGTTGACACACCTAGGCAAAACAAGGGCATCCCGGCGAACCAAAAGGTTCAGGAAAAAATTAGGGATAAAATAAAAAAATCTGTACACCCGATAAGTTGAAAACCTGAAAGGGAGGCTTGGGCAAAAAAGGGTTTCTCGGTGGACTAAAAACCCGAAAGGGCGGTCCAAGCAAAAGTTAGGGAATTAAAGCGTACGACTATGTCTCGTCAGATCACTTTGAAGACAACCTCTTGACTTCCTCCGACAAACTCAGAGTTTCTGATCAATTCAATCATCTTTGGACGAAGCAACAAATATACAAGGTATTCGGAGATACGAAGGCTATAGCAGAATAGAAACCCCATGGGATTATTACACATAGCTATCTTTCTTTGTATAAAGTTTTTCTTGCTCTTTATGGCGCCATTATCTTACTAGAATGTATGTCTCCCTTGTACAAAATACTTATTCAAAGTCAATACAAAGATATCTCTTTGAAAGTACAGAAAAATATTTGTCTTTTCCTTTACACTTGTGTTTTATTTGCAAAAAATGTCCAAAGATTCATTAATGAACATATGCATTTGAATATAATTATGTTTACAAATAAACAGAGTGAGAAAAACAATTACTGATAAGTTGAAAGAGCCGGAAAAATGTCTCTAGGCTATTTCATAAGCAATCCCCACAATACGTCATCTAGATCCCCAGCAGAACTAAAACATCAAATTGTTAATCCCCAGTAGAGATCGTCAATTTTCTTAGGATTCCTCAAAGCAATATGTGGCATTGCCCTCAATGGCGAATTTTTGCCAGTACTTAAACTTCAAGACATGAAGAATCCATATATCCCCAACAGCTTTTAGGGATTTATTTTCCTCAATCAGGCAGCAATACAACAAATCAACTTACATGCACATACATTACATCCATATGTCATAAACATTGATAAAAACAAATGCATTGTATCATGCATCACATGCAACATAACTCTGTATTTCAGCTAACATTTTACCCTTTTCAGGATGAGATTAACAACTACCATTAACAATATGCAATTATGATACAGTACAGATACGCTCCAGACACGGAAGCCATTCTGTTACTCATTCGGATTCAGACTTCAGATACAGTACGGATACGCTCCAGACACAAAAGCCATTCTGTTACTCATTCAGATTCAGACTTCAAATACAATACAAATACGCTCCAGATACGAAAGTCGTTCTGTTACTCATTCAGATTCAGATTTCAGATACAGTTCAGATACGCTCCAGACACAGATGCCATTCTGATACTCATTCAGATTCAGATTTTAGATATAGTTCAGATACGCACCAGATACGAATGCCATCCTGATACTCATTCAAAAACAGCTTTCAGATACAGTTCAGATACACACCATATACAGATGCCATCCTGATACTCATTCAGATTCAGTCTTCAGATACAGTTCAGATACGCTCCAGACACGGACACCATTCTGATGCTCATTCTTTCAGCTTACAAATTACCATGCAAGCGATCGCTTTTGGATGGCATCTTTAATCCCATCTCCAACAACTTTCTATCATCTCTCCAAATGGAATCTCTAAGCCCATTCCCCCAACCATCACATCACCGAGTGCAAATTTCTGGGCACTCTAGTGTCCAATCATCTTCCACCTTCGAGTCACGACTGGAAAAACATGCCAGTCTAACTATTCAGGTTTAAGAAGATTGAACAGGGGCAGCTGTTGTACCCAAAAATTTTCCCTCTCCTGTCTCAAGGATTCTTAGAATCACTTCAGTCAAGTTTCAAGCCTCATACCACATTTTCTAAGAAGAATTATTCAAATTATCAAAAGGGGGCAAAATGAGCAAAATTGGAGTTTCTGCTGATAAAGTCAACCAGACGCTAAAAAGTCAAACTTTGACTTTTTGATCAAATTTGAGTCCCAAAAATCACATTATGTCAAAGCATCTAAAAAAATTAAGTTTGATCATCAAAAATCAAAAGAATCAAAAATCCAACTTGGCAAGACTTTGAAACTTTTCTAAGTATTTTTTATACTTAATTAATTTCATTTACTTCATGACATTTTTTTTACCACAATTCCAAAAAAATTCAAAATGATGCAAGTAATTCAAGTTATTACAAAGTGACATTTTTGCAAAAATACAAATTCCAAAACTATGTCTTGATTAAAACCTTGTCACAAATTTTTTTCTTTTGACATAATATGCACAAGACCAAATTTGTGACATGCTACAAACTATGCTGTCCAAAGTTGAAGAAAATATGATGTATCACATTGCCACAACACCCTATGCTGCCCTGCAAGAAAGCTTATGCTATGCTGCATCCCAAGTATACATGCTGCCAATACAGTCCAAAACTGCTCTATGCAGTCTGCCCAAGCCTGCACCATAACAGCCCCAAAATTGCACCAAAATGGCAAAGGAAAATTGTGTGCAGAAAGTATCAAAGCAGTAGGCAAAAACAATTCTAAATGACTTATTTGTTTCCCCCCCTAAACCACAGTCAAGGGGTCTACAAAAGAGGTCTGTCTCATGAGACAAAAGGAGGTTGGATTTTGAAGAGAGGTTAAAATTTTTCTAGAGAGAAGATAGAGAGTTTTGTTGAGCAGAAAAACAATATTCTGTGCAACTTTAACTCATTTTCAAAACCAAAACTGCTCTTGCTCAAAACAGAAGCCCAACCCATTGCTCCACCATACAAACTCTTCCTCAAAGACTGTCCAAACATAACAAAAAAAAGTCCCTTTAGTGTTGTTCATCCCTATCCTCAAAACACCAAAAACATTACAATACAGTCCAACTTAGTTTCAATAGTCCGGAGTAGCTTTCTGGAGATTCATTGAGGTCCTCATCACATTTGGAAAAACATTCAGATTTAAAACAGACAGTGCAGTCCAGAGGTAAGTCTTCTTGACTTGATATCTTTTCATACATCATTAATGTCTTGTTTATTTTGAAGACAAGATGTAGTACTTTAATATCTTTTTGAACTAGTCATCTGCACCTTGTTTAGGCTTATTCAATCATTTGTTGTTCATGTTTATCCATCATATGCCATAAGCTAACCTGTACATTCAGTAAAATAATGTTTAAGGCAGGAAAATGCAGCATGTATCGACACATATCAACATGTATTGACCCATCCTAGTGAAAAAACAGGGTATGAGTCGACACATAATCCTCATGCGTCGACCCATACTGAGTTCAGGACACAAAACAAAAGCTGGAAGAGCTTATGAGTCGATACATATGCGTTTCGCATCGACACAAGAAGGGTGCATGAGTCGACACATCCCATTATGTGTCGACTCATACTGAGTTATTTTGTTTTGCAGGAGCAGGGAAAAGCTATGTGTCGATGCATAGCAGCATGGGTCGACACATAGTGGTTCAAAATGCATTTCTTCCTATATTTTGCACTGTTTTTACATTATCTTTGTTGTTGTTCGACATGGTTGTAATATTTTAGTTTCTACTTCATCCCCATTATTAATTTGTACCCCATCCCCCTAAAGTGATGTAATAGCTTAGATTTAACTTTCCTCATTTTACTTGCCTTTCATATATTGCTAGTAAATAGGATGCATGGTAAGATAAAATCAACAAGTAGATGACTTTCAAAAGCAAGACAAAATGCATGCAAACTAACACACCATTCACACATGCACCCTTAGGGTAATCCCATCTCGTTGCCTATCGAAAAATAGTCATATCCCTCGAACATGGGACGTTTTAGCAAAGACCCTTCGATGAAAAAAGGATCGTAGTCCCTCGATGACCCCCGATGTTGCCTTCGGTAAAACGATCTAGTGCCTAAACGACCTTGCTAAAATGTTCCATGAGTTGCCTTCTATGACTATACAAACGTCCCTACACCCGTCCCTTCACATACAATAATGCGACTTCTTACCAAAACAATGGTAAGATAGCCACATCTAAAGGAGAGGGAAAAGCACATTTAAGACCTTTTGAGTAGGTAGTCTCGCTCTTAGTTACTCGCTTGCTCGCAAAAAACACTTTTATACATCAACACTCTTATTTCAAAATATTTCCAAAAGATAAAACATTTTGTATACGTTCTTATAGAGACAAGAACCATTGCAAAATATCTTTCCGAAAACCACTTTCCAAATCACAATCCACAAGTACACCTTTGAACTATATTTCGAAACAAAACTTTGTATACGTTCTTATAGAGACGAGAACCATTACAAAGATATTTTCAAAATACTTTCAAAGCCCACATCACAAAGCACATTCAAACAAAATCAAGTTGATCTAACGAGTAACTAAGAGCCCATGGAAAACCATGGATGAAAAGGGTGCTAATACCTTCCCTTTTCATAATCTACCCCCGGAACTCAAAAACATCTCTAAAGGTCTTTCCTGTGCTTTTTCACCTTTCCTTTTGGATAAGAGAAAAGTCGATGGCGACTCTTGATAACCGCAACATTTACGAACACAAACGTAAACCTCAAGTCAGTTCTCCCATCGTATCACAACAACCTTTGGCAAAAATGATCACAACACCAATTCTGTTACCTAAAGCGTTGGAAGCTCCATAAAAAACCATAGTCCATCGGGATCCTTGTTCAGGTCCTTCATATGGTCTAGTCTCTTTGCAATCCGTTATCAGCATGATATTCTCTTCTGGGAATTCAAAGTTCATGGATTGGTAGTCATCAACAGCTTGATGTGCCAAATGATCCGCCAACACACTTCCCTTGATTGCCTTTTGTGTATTGTATTGGATGTCATATTCAGTCAAGATCATTTTCCATCTAGCTATTCGTCCGGAGAAAGCTGGCTTCTCGAAGATATACTTGATGGGATCCATCTTAGAAATCAATAAGGTAGTATGAGTCAACATATAATGTCTTAGCTGGCGAGCAACCCATGCCAAAGCACATCAAGTTTTCTCGTGCAGTGAATATCTTATTTCACAGTCGGTAAACTTTTTGCTCAGGTAGTATATCGCGTGCTCTTTTCGGCTAGACTCGTCATGTTGGCCCAACACACACCCCAATGAATTCTCTAATACATTCAAGGACATAATCAACGGTCTTCCTTCAACTAGAGGCATCATGATTGAAGGTTCTTGCAGGTACTCCTTGATTTTGTCAAAAGCTGCTTGGCAGTCAACATTCCATTTGACTACTTGATCTTTCTTTAATAGATTAAAGGTTGGCTCACTAGTAGAATTTAAGTGATATATGAATCAGGAAATATAGTTGAGTCGACCTAAGAAACCCCTTAAATCCTTCTCAGTGCAGGGAGTTGGCATTTCTTGTATGACTTTGACTTTTGCAGGGTCGACCTCAATACCTTTTCCACTGATAACGAACCCTAAGAGTTTTCCTGACCTTACTCCGAAGGTAAATTTATTGTTATTCAGCCTTAGCTTGTATTTCTTCAGCCTCTTAAACAACTTGTGAAGATGATTAAGGTGTTGTTTCTCAGTTTGTGATCTTGCAATCATGTCATCAACATAGACTTCTATCTCATGATGGATCATGTCATGAAATAGAGCTACCATAGCTCGTTGATAGGTTGCCCCTGAATCTTTAAACCGAAAGGCATGTCCTTCTAATAGAAGGTTCCCTACTGTGTGACAAAAGTGGTCTTCTCCATGTCTTCGGGAGCCATTTTGATTTGATTGTAACCACAGAAACCATCCATAAAGGAGAATACTTTATGTTGAGCAGTATTGTCGACCAAGACGTTAATATGCAGTAGTGGGAAATCATCTTTGGGGCTTTCCCTATTCAAATCCCTATAGTCTATGCACATACGGACTTTTCCATCCTTCTTCGGCATTGGGACAACATTTTCCACCCATTGGGGATATGACGTCACTTCCAGGAAACATGCATCGAACTATTTCATTACCTCAACTTTTATTTTCTCAGACATGTTTGGCCGCATGAGACGGACCTTTTGCCTGACTGGAGGACAATTTTCCTTCATTGGTAGATGATGAACTACAATGTTAGTATCAAGCCCCGTCATATCTTTGTATGACTAAGCGAACACTTCAACATATTCGTGCAACATCAGGACCGATCTGCCCTTGACACTGTCTTCCAAGTTGGAGCTAATCTTGACTTCCTTCTTGTCTTCTTCAGTACCTAGGTTGATCACTTCAAATGGTTCTTTGTGCTGTTGAATGGGCTTTTCCTCTTGCATCAGAAGTCTGGCTAGTTCCCCAGGTATTTCACTATCTTCTCCGTGTTCATCTTCGGCTTGGTATATTGGATGTTCAAAGTCATAGATGGAAATAGAAGAATCATTGTCAATGAGATCTGGAGTGGATCTAGATCTGAAAATGTGTGTGTGTGTGCATGTAAGATCATATGGCTATTTTGAAAATGTAACAAAGTGAAAGAAAGATAATGAACGCAAAATTTGAATGCAAAAGAGTCCAATGTTTTTCATTAGAATGATCATATGGCATATGAAAATGAACAAACCCTTAACAAATGGACCATGGTTCCCCGGGCATGGCACATGACTTAAAGTCATTGTTTCAATAAAAATTAGAGAAAAAGTTCTTCAATATTAATAAAACAGTAAATGGTAATTACTCTTGGCTAAAGGAGATCAGAATGAAGTCTTTGGTACGCCAGTTGTCGAGTCCTTCGTCAGCAGTCGGGTAGATCCAATCATCAAAGTCACAAACAGCATCAAAGTCTTCTAGGGAATTAATCTCATGGTTACTAATGCGGAGAGGTGGTTTCCCTATACGAGCACGTAAAACCTCCTTTTAAGCCTTAAAATTGTAGCCTAATCCAGATTTGTCTGACTTGAAAGGGAAATCAGGAAGTTGTCCCTAAATGGTACAACCTCCTTCTTCAATAACAACACGAGCATATTTGAGAGAAGCCATCCTTGGTGAATCTTTAGCAACTTCGGGAATGTCAGGAGTGGCCTTGGCAATGACAACAATGGGATAGACCACTTCAAAGGCTTGACAAGGAGTTTCAATGAACTCTCCATCCATTTCAACATATTTGAATGAATTTAAATGACTAACCATAAACTCTTCTTCACCGTAGATGGTAATAATTTTCCATTTGACCACATATTTCAACTTTTGATGTAGTGTTGAAGTCACCGCGCCTGCCCCATGTATCCATGGGCGTCTCAGCAGGCAAGAATAAGTAGGACATATATCCATAACATAGAATGTTGAGTTGAAGACTTGAGACCCAACCTTGATAAGGAGATCAACCTCTGCATTTACCATCCTTTTAGAACCACCGGAATCCCTTACTACAATGTCGTTGGGTTTTAAAACCAATCCATCACAGTTTAGACCATCCAAATCTCCTTTAGGTAAGACATTGAGAGAAGATCCAGTATCCACTAATACATGTACCATGGTAGTGCCCTTGCATTCTATGGAGATGTGGAGAGCTTTGTTGTGATTCTTCCTCATTAGGGTCAAATCTTCATCAGAGAACCCTAAACCATTATCGGCTGTCAAGCCTGCTGCATAGTTTTCAAATTGGTCGGTCGTATTCTCTTGTGGTACATGTGCATTTTTCAAGAATTTTACCAGTGCTTGAGCATGCACATCAGATTATAGCAACAAAGGCAACATAGAAATATTCGAGGGTGTTTGCCCCAATTGTTGCACTATTTTGTAATCACTTTTTTCTGATGATTTTTAAAATATCCTCCATCTCTTGGGTAGATTGATCCTCAATGGTGATATCTTTTGCGGGTGCCTCCGTCCTGGAAGACTAAGTCATTTTTTCCTTTCCACGGGTATCAGCAACAGGTTTAACAACAGTAATATGAATGAGTGTAGTAGTATTTGTGGAAGGTGAAATCTCTGGAGAGACGATTCTCCCTGTTCTAGTAACTTTACTTGATCCAACAATGTTTTTAATGTCAGCAGTTTCATCTTCATCAATCCACAAATCTTGTTTGATACCATGGTAATACACTTCCTCCCCATAATTCCAGAGCACAACCTTATCAGAAGAGTAGGGGACTGACCCCGGTGTGGTGATAATTAGTGGAGCTATTCTTGTATCAATGGGAATCCTAATAGGACCTTTAGAGGTGATCCTAATAGGCTTGTTTGAGATAGTAACGATGGATATATCTTTAACTTCTTGAGATATAATTTCAGTCAAACTTTTTACAGACGGAGTTCTTTCAAATAGAATCTCGTGGCTATCCATCAGGTGTTGGACACCTTTCTTCAGCCATTCACAACCATTAATTTTTACAGCACATCGACAACAGTCTTCAAGGCAACCAGGGAATACCCCATCTTTCAACAAATTCTCTTTAACAATCTTTAGAGGAGTGGTCAAGTCATTGATAGAGGAAACAAAAGCAGCATCTTCAATAACATTAACACCCTTACCATGATTTGACATGGGTGCAGTGATTACATTGGGAGTTAGAGGAGGATCAAATTCAATTTTCTTGCTATCGACCAGGTCTTAGATTTTGTTCTTTAGCGCCCAACAATCATTGGTATCATGTCCGAGGCTATTTGAGTGGTGGCACATTTGGCGTTGGGATTGTATTTAGAAGATGAGGTTTTAAGATTGGAAGGGGGATTTCTCAAGGTCACTAAATCAGCTTTCAATAGGTGTTGCAGAGCTTGAGATGGAGACATGTTGATTCTGGTAAATTGTCATCTTGGGATGTCAGTCCTTTGGTGATTAGCTTGTTTTTATGGTCTTTGAGTAGAAGTTGGGTTGGAGATTAGAACTGCATTCGCTGACTGACAATGGTCCTTATTGACATGGCCCTTTGACCCATATACGACATTAGTTTCCTTTTTTCCAGTAAATGATTTTTCATAGCATTAGAGGAGGAAGCCATATATATTTTCCCGCTATTAATCCCACTTTCAACCCTCTCACCAGTTAAAATTAATTCAGTAAATCCGGCTGATGAACTTCCAATTAGCAAGTTGGAGAATGGTCCAGTCAATGTTCCCATAAACATGTCTACCAACTGTCTATCAGTTAAAGGTGGCTGCACCCTACCAGCCAGGTCTCTCCATTTTTGTGCGTATTCTTTGAAGCCCTTGTTGGAACCCATAGTCATTCTTTGTAGTTGCACCCTAGTTGGCGCAAGATCAATGTTATATAGATATTGGCGGTAAAAAGTAGTGGCCAAATCCTCCCAAGTATGGATTTTAGTCCCTTCCAAATGGTAAAACCACTCTAACTGCGTCCCAAATATACTTTCTTAAAAAAAGTGCACCCATAGTTTTCTATCAGTGGTGTGCAGCTGAATTTTGCGGACGTAAGATCTTAGGTGAAGCTTCGGACATGAGACACCATCATATTTGGCAAAAGTAGGGATCTTGAATTTGTAGGGAATGACTAACCCAATAACCAAACCCAAGTAACCAAAGTCTAAGCCAGGCACAACTTGGATTTCAACAGCTTTCAATCTGTCTTCTAATTGCTTATACTTGTCGTTGGCCGGTGGATATTGCTCATCAAAATAATCCTCGTCTTCAGAGATTTGATTGTTTCCACCCCCAGCACGGGTGCTCCTAGCATCTTCATCTTAATTCTCATCCTCTTCGGAGGAGTCTTCTTCAACTTGAACTTTTCGGATGGTGAAACAATCTGGCCGAATCGTCATCTGATAATGAAATCAATAAAGTCGCCATCGAATGTCTTTTATCCCGCAAGAAGGGAAAGGTAAACATAGAGAAAACCTGAAGAGGGAGAAGTCACGGTCTTGCGACTGAGAGATCGGGTAAGGGGGTCTGTTACGCGAGGGGAAGGTATTAGCACCCCACACGCCCGTAGTACTCTATGGTATCCACTCTTGTTGTCTAATCTAATGGGTGTGTAAAATCTATATCTAAGTTGTACGGGGAATGCATGCAAAAGAAAGGAGAAAGGAATGTAGGGAAAATAAAATTTTTGCTCGCTCGGGCCCTACCCTAGGGCCTACGTACCCCTTTTAAGGAATCAAAGCAGCCGTAGTTCGGATCATATATTTTGGTTGGTTTGTGTTTTTTAGTTAAGGAAATAAAAGTAACAATCAAGATGGCAAAACATCAGATAGAACAACAAAAATGTCAACAATGATGATAAAATAGCAAAAAGATATGACAAGACATCGCATGGCAACACAAACTCAAATAAGGCGATAAAACGCCAGCATGATAGCAAAATATCAGACAAGATGATGAAAAATTACACCTAATAATGATATTGAAAATTAAAGTAGGATAACAAACATGTGCGATGGCGAAACACCAGCTAAAAGAATGTGCAATGGCGAAACATCAGCTAAGAGATAGGAAGATAACATGGCAAAGATGGCGAAACATCAACAAACCAAATGACAAAACATCACACCTAACAATGATATAGAGGATCAAAGTAGGATAACAAACATGTGCGATGGCGAAACATCGGCTAAGGGATATGAAGATAACATGGAAAAGATGGAGAAACATCAATAAACCAGATGACAAAACATCACGCCTAACAATGATATCGAGGATTAAAGTAGGATAACAAACATGTGCGATGGCGAAAAATCGGCTAAAAGAATGTGCGATGGCGAAACATCGGCTAAGGGATATGAAGATAACATGGGAAAGATGGTGAAACATCAATAAACCAGAGAACAAAACATCACACCTAATATGATATTGAGAATTAAAGTAGGAAAACAAACATATGCGATGGTGAAACATCGGCTAAAAGAATGTGCAATGGCGAAACATCGGCTAAAAGATAACAAAAAGTCATGGCAAGGATGGCTAAACATCAATAAACCAAATGATAAAACATCACACCTACTATGATATTGAGAACCAAAGTAGGATAACAAACATGTGCGATGGCGAAACATAGGCTTCAAACAAATATGTGATGGTGAAATATCGGCTAAAAGATAACAAAAAGTCATGGCAAGGATGGAGAAACATCAATAAATCAAATGATAAAACATCACACCTACTATGGTATTGAGAACTAAAGTAGGATAACAAACATGTGCAATGGAGAACATCGGCTTCAAACAAATATGTGATGGCAAAACAACGGCTAAAAGATAACAAAAAGTCATGGAAAAGATTTGAAGCAAAGCTAAGAGGCGCACAAACAAATAGGATTGGTTTGTATTTTTTACCTTAAAGAAGCGTTCAAGTTCATTAGAGATATTTTATGATTTTCCAAGAAGAAGTTTTAGTTTTAAGATGTAATATGCAAAAGAAAGGAAAAACAACTAAGGGAGACTATCCTAATCTCTAGCCCTAATGTTATCATACAATGATTAGCCCTAAGGTTGAGGATGAAAAAGGGAAGTTTCTACCCTATGTTAGCATGCATGGATTCCTATCCTAAGGTCTAACTCGAGGACTAAACCTACACGAGCAATCCTAAGGGAACATGGTAAAAATGTCACTGATCCTGCGAAAAAAACAAGCAAGCAAATGGCGAAACATCTGGACAAACAATAGCTCGAGCATCACTCGAATATCAAATACCTATAAGGCGTAGGCCTAGTAGTAGAAAGGGAGGTCCCTCCATAGACAAGCAATCAAGCATCAGACCATGGGTCAAGCCACAACCAAGAGGAGCGTATCACCCGAGTCAACAAGCTTTAGAATTATAGGAATGTAAAAGGATCCTTAATCGTGGTATCAATTACCAGGGCAAGAAAGATCTGGGGGAAAAGAGATAGTGCATGCATACACTAAGCATCAATGTTGGTCAACACGAGCTAAAGAAAGCGTGGGGAACCCTTTTCACTTGTCTTTAAAGGAATTAAATTCATTCGGATCTTGGGCACATGTTCATAGCATCTACTTGTAGAAAGTGAGCATAAGAACAACACAGACTGTAATATGCGGGGGTCGATTACAAACCCTTTTCGCTCGCCTCCTTTTGAGTATTTTTCACCTATAATATAGTGCGAGCACAAATGTAAACACATGTGCAAAATACCTACTTCAAAGGTAGGATTTTAAACAAACACAAATAGTATACAGAAAGCGGTGCCTGCTACAGGACTTTAAACAGTGACTTCGAGCGCACGCTCTTTATTTCCTGCTTTCTACTTCACATGATTTCTAGAAAGCAGTAAAGTGAGAAATGAGATAAATGAGAGAAAATACCAAACATATATTAATCTATAGCAGAGCGTATTAGAACAAAGAAACCCGACGATCTTCGCGAAAGCTTCACCAATAATCAATCGGACTAATCCCCAGGCGCTCGATAACACAAACGAGACTCTTACCGCGAACTCATGGAAATAGAGTAATAACAAAATGAGTATTAACATGGAAAGAATAATTTGGAAACTTAAATTAAATTCTAAATTCCTAAAAAAACTCTAAAATATTCTATTTCTTTGTATCATTTTTATCACCAAAACTATGAAAAAGAAAACTCCATGAGAAAATAAATGACAGAACTCTAAACAGCCAGGGGTATATATTGGATCCAGATGTGCATGAATCAGAAGTTAAATGCTAGGCCCATCTTAAAAATGATCCATGAAGCCCTTTTGTTGGTATTAATTGATTTCAGAAAAAGCTAACGGACTCAGGGCCCAACCACCACCTTAGTTTGGGTTTACATCCTATATCAACAATTATCCAATTAGGTCCAAAACTGAATTAGAATTAATTAAATGAAAATTAAAACCATAAAACCAAAATGAATTAAATTATTATAAAAATAAAAGGGATTAGAGTTCCAAGTTGGAGTGGTAGTTCAACTTCTACCGTGAGACTCTTCGATTGGCATCAACCTTACAGCAGCAACCTTCTTCAATTAGCCTCAACCTGCAGCAATATCATCCTTCTTCGATTAGCTTCAATTGTGAAGTAGTAGTGCCCTTCTTCGTTTGACTTCAACCTGCAGCAATGGTGTCCTTCAATTGGCTTCACTTCTGCCTTCTTTGATTGACTTCAAATCAGCCTCCTTTGATTGACTTCACTTCAACCTTCTTCGAACCAAGCTTCAACCTGCAGCAATAGCATCCTTCGATTGACTTCAACCTGCGGTAGTAGCATCTTTCGATTGGCTTCAACCTGCGGTAGTAGTATCCTTTGATTAGCCTTAACCCGCAGTAGCAACCATCTGGGATTGGCTTCAACCTTCTATAACATGGAGCCTTATTCAATTTACTTCACTTCATCCTTATTCGAACGAAGCTTCAATTGTGCAGCAGTAGTGCCCTTATTCGTTGGCTTCACTTCAATCTTCTTCAAACGAAGCTCCAACCTTCTTCGATTAACTTCACTTCATCCTTCTTCGATTGGCTTCAATTCTGCAGCAGCAGTGCCCTCCTTCATTTGGCTTTAACCTGTAGCAGTAACCTTTTTTGTTTGGCTTTAACCTGCAGTAGTAACCATCTGGGATTGGCCTCCACCTGTAGCAGTAGCATCTTTGAATGAAGCTACTCAGGCTTTGGATTTCGAAGCTATCATCCTTCGAAGCTTCATAGATTCTAGACTTTAAAGCTTCACAGAATCTAACCTCTAGCAGAAGTGAAACTTGCGCGTAGACTCAATGCAAGGGATCATGCTCAGATCATTCAAATGAACTCAATTCTCCATTAGATTTAGTAAAATCAAATGTAATCGAAATCTAGCAAAACACCCTACGTCATGCAACTCACGAACTCAATTCTCAATTAGATTTAGTAAAATCAAATGCAACCGAAAGCTAGCAAAACACTCTACATCATTCTACTCAAATCATCACAAATGATTAAACACGAATCAAGAAAAAAACTCATGAAAACCCAAAGAAAATCATTTGTACACAGAATTCCAGAAACTCCACCAAACGATTCAAGCCTCAAACAATGATAAATATATACATCAGACCTATAGTCCGGCCAGCTATAACACAATGCACAAGATTTACAAAAATGATTCAAGCTAAATCACACAAATCGAAGTCCAAGAAAACTCACAGCAAATCAAAGTCCAAGAAACTCACACCAAATCGAAGTCCAAGAAAACATATAGCAAATCGAAGTCCAGGCAACTTACAACAAATCGAAGTCCAAGCAAGCTCACAGCAAATCAAAGTCCAAGCAACTTACAACAAATCGAAGTGCAAGAAAACTTATAGCAAATCAAAGTCCAAGAAACTTACAGCAAATCAAAGTCCAAGCAAACTCACAGTAAATCGAAGTCAAAGCAAACTCACAGCAAGTCAAAGTCTAAGAAACTTACAGCAAATCAAAGTCCAAGCAACTCACACCAAATCGAAGTTCAAGAAAACTTACAGCAAATTAAAGTCCAAGCAAGCTCATAGCAAATCGAAGTACAAGCAAACTCAACTTGATTCAAAATATGGAAATTCAAATCCTCTGCTCCATATGTAAACCAATGCTTCCACTATGATCTTCTCACTTCAGTGAAAATCAATCAACAAGAAAGAACAGAAAAGTAAATCAGAGAAATGAGAGAATTCGATAATTGAATTTGAGAGAAAGTTAAACTTCAGATCTGAAATTATTTGGCCGATGTTGCTCTCTCTTGACTGAGGATGCAGGATTGAGGAGAAGAGTTGCTTCAAGTTCTTGATGTTGTTGCACGTGAATCAATTCCAATTTCATCTACAAGTTGATTATAGTGCGATGAACAAAGAAGTGAGGTAGATACCGCGTTTTGAGATGAACAAAACCGTGATGTTGTTGTTGCTTGCGATGATGGTGAAGATTCTAGAAGATTGAAGAAGTTGCAATGGTGTAAAGAATGTTGTTGAAGATTGATGAGATGATGATGAAGGTCTGAGGAGGCTGAAGTAGTTGCAGAGAGAATTCTTGGTTGAAGATTGAAAAAGAAAGTAGAGAGAAGACGAGAGCTCTTTTTGGTGATTCTACCAACAACTGAAGAATGAATGAGATTGAAAGAAAAAGTCTATTATATAGCAGCAAAAAGTTTGTTACAATTGAAGTGATCCTGGCCCTTGAATCAGAAAATCCACCAAGAAAATGGATGGTGAGGATTGAAACAATGCTTAAGTTTGTTTGAGAATTTTTAGTTTTCTCTGATTTCATCCAATAATTCAAAAAGTAGAAATTATGTTTTATCCCTTGCAGCTCCTTAATGACCTTGCATCTTGCGTGCCATGCCTGATCAGCTGAGGATGCCCACTTTCACCATTCATAACTTAATCAAATCCTAACCATCTCCAATAATTCTTCTCACAATGGAAAGCCAACATGTAATACTTCTAATTAAACCTAAAATAAAATCAAAACCTGGATTGAGCTATAAGAAAACTGATTGCACATATGGTGTGCCATCTGTTCAATGAAATTCCTGGGCAAGATGCCTAAGGATGTCCGTGTGGCTTGCCCATGATGCCCAACATTTGACCAACTTGCCAGAACTTCAAAGGCTCATAACTTTTGATTTTGAGTAAGAAATGTGTTTTTTGTCCTCTATGGGCCCTTGTAGATATTTTCCCCCTCTTAAATTGGCAAAAAGAACCACCAAAATGCCCTGAAAAATGAGAAAGTTATGCCCTTGCAAAGATCATCCCACATGTAAATACATGTCAAATGCTTCACGTTGACCAAAAGTCCACCTGGTCAACTTTAACTTTGTTGACTTTGAGTAAAATGATTGTTTTGCCCTTTTGATTCAATTGAACCACTTCTCTTCAAAATTGATGGTCAAAATTTCAAACATATGATATTCCAAACACATAGAGGATATGGAAGGAGTTTCCACTAAAAAATTCCAAAGAATCCCTGATTAAAACTCAAACCATAATTTTGACTGATGAATAAAAAAGAAGTGATTCTCCTTATAACAACACAATACTCAATCTTCTGATGATTCAATGAGGTGGATAAGATACCTTGAGAGATGTGAAACCTTTGGGCTTGAAAGATCTAGAGGTTTAGATAATAAGGCTCTCCTTGAGAAACTTGTAAACACAATAAATCTTCCAAAGCTTGAGGGAGGCTTGATAAACCAAAATACCTTGATCTCGTCACCATGTATGAATGCAATGCAATATGATGTTAATGATGAAACATAAGCCTAAATCAAGAGGGTAAATTTTGGGGTGCAACAGACGGGGCCTTTGAATATCTTCCCCATGTTGATTACAACTTTCTTCTTTGTCTTCTTCTTAGTGACTAGAAGTGTGATCATTTCTTGCCGCCCCTTTGCTAAGTTGAGCAGAGTTTCTTGAAATTGAGAGTTTTGAGTATGCAAGTCATTCACAGTTTTCTCGAGATCCATCTTGTACTGAAATAAACAGTAAAAAGATAAAGAAAGCTTTATCGGAAATCCTGCTTATGATATGATGCATGTTGTGCGAATGCAATTTTTTCAAGAAATTTAAGAAATTTAAATTTGTTAAACAACGAGAAGACAACAAATATTAATTGGATTAATAAGTTCATGAATTACAAATGCTTCTTTAGCTTACAATGGAAGAAACACAAATGATATAAAATAAACTCCTAATACAGAAAGGACTCAAGCTTCCCATGAGCGCATCCTCTTTGGTGAAATGTAGGCATTCAAACTTTGCTCTTCATAAAGTTGCCTCGTGAGCTCCAAAACCTTCTTCTCACTTGTGTAGAAGTGTTCCTCAAAGGTATCTCGTTCCCCTTTGAGTTGAATCCATAATCTTTGCAATTCCTCGAAGTAGGTAGGCATGTCAGGATGAAGAAGAGTATAAGGGGTGTCTCCCTCAGCAACAGGCTCTATAATCACATGTAGTATGGCTGGGTAAGGCATCATGAGACTTTGAACACGAGTTCGTACCCACTTGAGGTAAGGCTCAAGAGGGATGGAATTTTTATGCCCCATAATCTTTCTATCCACCTTGTTTACCATCCTCCAAGCTCGTATGAACCTTTAACGATAGCCTTGGATGTCGCCTTTGTAGTCGAATACCAAACCATGGATAAGCGCCACATGGGTACCATCTCTTCACACATACCCAAACTATCATAATGCAAGAGTAGGGTTATAGGTAATGTTAGACATTGTGATGGATCAAGAAGGGGAGGTTGAAGAGACCCCTTTGAAAATTTTGCGCTTTTTATAAAATTATTTTTATCAGAGAGCTACATCCCTGAATTTGATCGTCTAAACTTTATGTATAGGAAAGTTCGGATATGCAAACCAATTTAATGAAAATTATGAGAATAGAATCACAACTAAAATTGAATATGATGAATCTCTTTAGCAAGTTTTAACAAGGTGTAAGTTATTACCAATTAGTTGCGGAGAATATAAAGCGAATTTGTGAGTTGTAAATTCACCAAACACTTGGTGTACGTACTACACAAGGTTTGATTATACTCAAATTGTAGTGATCATAACGATTCGAATGAATGCTATATGAGTTGTAAATTTTAGTTCGTCACTACAATTATTTTGTATGAATGAGAAAATTGATAACTCACAAATTCAAGCAAATAGAAATAAAATGCAGAAAACTAAAATGGACACAATATTTGTTAAGGCAGTTCACCCTGTCGTCCTCGCGTGGGCTACTCTTCCCCCAATTCTAGAATCTAGAATTAGGAATATGAAATTAATTTTGTAAAGTTTGTAAGAGAAGATACAATCACCACAATTCAAAGTCACTTGATGAATCTTATATGTTGCACTCCTCTTCCCTTGATTCTAGATGAATCAAGTATGCCAAATCTTGAACAAAATCTCCTTCTACCTTGAATTATTTTCAACCCAAGAAATTGGCCCTAAATCCTTCTTCACAATCCTCCGGTTACCGCTACCCGATTGAACACCCCACGGTCTTCCAATCCCTTAGCTCAGCTGAATTCAATGAAGTAAAGACTTGTGATAAAAACCCTGATTTTGGAGGACAAAACCCCAATGGTTTTATTCAAGAAAAAACTCACAAAGATCTCTACCCAAATCTGAAATTGCACTTTCAATTCAGACGTTATCAACACAATCCCAAAAACTTGATCAACAAAAATGATTGTGTGTAGTTGTTGAAGGTTGATGAGAGGTTGAAGATGAAGAGAACTCTTGTGTCTATCTTTCACTTTTTCTTGTTTTTTTTTGGAAAATAGAGGCCAAACATTATATATAAGTGATTCCCATTATGTAACAACATAGAAGAAAAATGAGACAATATAGAGATGCGTCGGCTCATGCAGGGTGTACAGAAGGCGTGCGCCTTCCCGAGCGATAGAAGTTTAAATTCCTTCAGTCATGCGCCGACTCATTGTCTTATGCACCGACACATGTTTTCCCAGAACTATGCGTCAACACATAGAGAAGGCGTGCGACTTCCCGAGCGAGAGAGGTTGAAATTCCTTCAGTCATGCACCGACTCATTGCCTGATGCGCCGACTCATGTTTTCCAAAAACTATGCGTCAACGCATAGAGAAGGCGTGCGCCTTCCCAGATGTTTCCAAGCCAAAACCTTCTTCTCAGGAACCGACCTAAGGTTCAATGAGTCGGCTCATGCTGTCTATTTTGAGAAAAATGCTTGTTTTTGATGTTTCTCACTTGCGCCTGTTTGAAGCATAACATATTTGCACATATAGGTTTTTGAAAAGCATTAAAACTCAGTTCTTTAACTTTTTCCCTCACAGGTAATACCTCTTGTAATTCCCAAGAGTGGAACATTAGGTAACTCCCTACAACATTTAATGACGGTAATATCCTCCAATGATCGGGAACACCAATGAATATCCGAGTGTGGCAGCGACATCATCCTTTGAGACCATGTTAAGCCTTATTCATTCTTCAATGTTGATCTAGGGAGGTGAGAAATAAACCACCCAGACAATAATGGAATGCAACACAAAAGAGTCCCTCTCGTCTTCATGGTGCGAGTGTGTAGAATGTCTCCAAGCAAAGTAGGTATGTAATTACGAGAGAGAAAAAACTTGACGGCATTCACGTCTACGGGTTGGTTCGGATTTGGAAATAGAACCACACCATAGATTAGAAGGGCCAAGGCATATTCAAAATCTTGGAAATCCATATCTTCCCAAAACAAACGAGCCTTCTCCAACAGAAGCTTGGCTAAGAAACCCTTAACCCCACTTCTTGTTTCCCAATTTTCCATCATGTCAGATCTCTTCAAATGCAAGGCTTTGGCAATGACCTAAGGTTTGGAGTTTCCTCTAAACCGGTGAATGGTATTTGATCAAGTATATGAACTCCTAGCAGTTGAGAGAGTTCTTCTAATGTAGGAACCCATTGGTAGTCGAGAAAGGTAAAGCAATGGTGCATAGGCTCAAAGAATTGGAAGAGCACACACATAATTTCTTCTTTGAAGTTTGAGGTAGCCAAGTTGAGAAGTCGACCATACTTCTTGGTGAAGGGAGAATCTTCAGGCACCCTTGATGCTAACTCTTTAAGTTGAGGAAACACTTTCACGAAGTTGACTCGGATGGTATTTCTACGAGTGAAAGACATGTCCTACAAAATAGAGAAAAGATAAATTCCTAAATCCTTGAAATGGTTAGTGGGAATGCTTATGATGTTATGTTGTTTATGATGTCATGAATAATTAATGACAAACAAAGCAGACAAAGACCTTAGGTTTAGGCTTGCATGGGTTTCATAGGTAAGTACCCTTTTGAAGTTTAGTTGGTTCAACCTGTCCTAGAAAGTAAACAGATTCCAGGGAATTCCAATATCATTGATCTTTCTTCATTGGGCATTGTTTTAGCACAATCAATATTTTATTGCAGCCAAAATATCCCAAAAGTCTGATCTCAATAAGTGTAGTATCGAGTATCAACCAATCTTCAGCTTTGCACCAAAGTTGGCTATCTCACTACTTCCTAATGGCCAAGTTGTTCAAATAAAGGTTCTATGGTCAGTTAGTGCTTCATGACACCATACAACGGCCCTGTATTCTCCTCGATTCAATAAAAGTGATACCAGTACCGACAAATGTGTCACACTAATGTAGCCATTGTTTCAACCATATTGGTTTACGCCATACAATCTCCACAATCTATTTCTACTTACCTAATGGTGTTCCCAAATTCGGGTAGAGGATCTATACAAAACCAAAACACCCTTTTAAGAGTAAAGAAAGCAAGTCAAACAATAAAAGCATTTAAATGTGAACTAATCTCTAAGGTAACCCCAATTTTAAGTCCCAAAAACTCCCCAGCAGAATATCTAGTTCTGTAATACGGTGGGAGAACTGAATTGGGTTTTTTGCATTTTATCGCAATTATTACGGATAGTAAGAGTCGCCACCGACTTTTCTTTTATCCAATAAAGGAATGGGTGAAAAGAACAGGAAAAACCTTTTGAGAATTTTTCTTGAGTTCAGGGGGTAGGTTATGAAAAGGGAAGGTGTTAGCACCCTTTTCATCCGTAGTTATCTATGAGCTCTTAGTCGCTAGAGCACTTTGAAATGCTTTGTTTGAGATGTGTTTGTGATGGTTTGAAAGTATTTTTGAAAAGTGCCTTTGTTTAGGTGAACTTTGTAATGATTCTAGTCTCTATAAGAATGTATACAAAGTGTTGACTTTTGAAAATATTTCATGGAAAGTGTTGGTGTGTTTGAAAGATGTTTTGAAATGTTTTGTGAGCAAGCAAATACGAAAGTTCTACCTACTCAAAAAGTCTTTGTTATTTTCCTCCTCCTTTAGATAGTGTTATCTTGTCATTAGTTGGTAAGAAACTACATCATTGGATTTGAAGGGACGGACGTGGGTTATCGTACAGTCATAGAAAGCAACATTGTAGGATACCTTAGCAATTTTTTGTAAGAGTCTAAGATCGTTTATCGAAGGCAACATTAAAGGGTCATTGAGGGACTACGATCTTGTATTCGATAATTTTTACTAAAGTGTGGGTTAACCCTAGAAGTGGAAGTGTGCAAAGTGTTTCTTTTTTCATGAATTTTTGTCTTTAAATTAGGGTTTTCTACTTGTTAATTTTATCTTGCCATACAAACCCTAATTACTAGTAATAATAAGGAAAGCAGTAAATTATGAAAATTCAATATCCTACGCTATTACATCATTTGGGGATATGGATAAAATTTAGAAATGTGGAGAAAGCAACGAAACCCTAATTTATTATTACAACCATATTAAATAACGAATAACAATAGAAATACACAAGAATGTAAAAGAAAGGAAAATTGTGTTGGTTTGAGTTTCTAATGAAAGGTTTTCATCCTAATTAAACTAATAAAAGAACGAAAATAAATAATTAGTTTAAATTTATTTTAATAAAACTAAACCTAAATTAATTTAAGAAAAGAAAAGAAATTAATTAAGAAAACAATTTTTAGGTTTTTTTTTTCATGAAAGAGTGATTTTAGTAATTTAACCTAATGAAAACTAATTAATTATTTACAAAAGAATTTTACTAATTAATCAAAACCTAAAGTTTAAGTTAATTACAAAAGAAAATTAAATAAACTTAAGTCTAATTTAATTCTAATTCTTAAAGAAAATAATTAGTTAGGAAGATATTTTTAGTATTTTATTTATTAAAAAAATAGATAGATGAGAACAAAATAAAATTAGGAAATTATTTTTAAAAAAGTAACTTTATATTTTTGGTTAATAAAAATAGTAAATAAATAAAAGTAAAGAAATATATGAAAAGAGAAAAAAGAAATATTGGGCTGGGTGTTAAAAAGTAGAAATGGGGTTAAAAGTTAGCAAAAGGGAGTCCAGGCCCAAGTCAGATTTTTGTGTGTATCAAGTATAAAATAAATAAAAATGAATGGCCCTGCGTATGAATAAGTAATCAGGGGTGGAGGGGTGAAACATAGCAAAAAAAAAAAACAAATGGAAGGCCCAAATCAAGGAAGCCCAGATGCCTGTTTGCTCATCCAGTATGGCCAGCCTTTGAGAGTGTATCATGGTCACATGCGTTAGAAGGTTGGATTTTGCTGCTTTGTGATCAGATAGTTGAGGGATAAGGTGTACCATGCGTGCTGGAACTTGGCTTGCACAAAATCTGTAAAAATAAAACAAGAAAAAGCAAAAGGGTACCACTGGGGCTAGAACCCAGGTCCCAAAGGTTAACAGGCGCGCGCTTTACTACTGGGGTGGCTATACATCCATTTATTAAACTTAATCCATAAATATAAATAATAAAACAAGTCCTAAGAGGACTTCATCTTCTTCCTCGCGCCAATTACTGAAACACCATTTTTGAATTTTGTATCTCACTCATTTCTTGATGAAATTAAAAAATGTAAACATGAAACTTGTGTATTATTTCACCACGAATCCAACCATATAACTTATGTAAGCTAAAAGTCAAAGATGCAGATTAATTTTGCTGGCCCTAAATTGAAACCTAATTTTTTCAGAAAGTTCAAATCTAAAATTCTCTATGCACAGTCAATATAAATGAAAACTATGGACATGGTTAGCTTTAGGGCAATGATCTCTATATTTTTACTTCATAATGTATGTACAAAGGATGCTTGCATCAAGATATTAAAGTTAAAAAAACTAACCTCTTGTAGATGGATTCGTGTATGGAGTTTGAGCAAGCTTTGAGGTGCCCTAAGAATCTGTTTAGCTTTCCTAGACCTCCTTGAGTGTATTCCAACTCCTACTTTACTTTGAGGATGGCTGAAACTCCCTACTCAAGTCAAGTTGTAAGCTTCAGTTTTGGAAATGGTGGATGATGATGGAGTGATTATAGTCACGAGACAGGGACTTGGATTACTTGTATATGAGGTATTAAAGTGTTTGGGTGATTAAAAGTTAATATGCACGAGTGGATTTTGAGTTTCAAGTTTGAAGCTCGAAAATGGAGTTTTTTTGGTCAGTTGTGTGTTGTAGAATGGTTGAAGGTGTTTGAGGGCTTGTCAATCCGTTCCTTTTGTTGCAAATAGTCTCTCTAAATATAAGCAAAGGGTTAGAGGTCTTGAAGTTAACAAATGTGTGAGATCTCAAGCTGTGTCTAGGTTGCTTGATTTTGAAGAAAAGTGGAAAACATGGTTTCAAGGCATAGTACAAGCATGGTATGAGTTTGTGTGAGGTTCTAGACATGTTGCTTATAGCTTTGACATTTCTTGTGCTCATATTAAAAAAGTTGGGAGCTCAAGAAGTTGACTTCGCATAAAGGCTTGCTTTATTAGAATGGAAGTGATAACTCTCTCCCTAAAATGGAAAATTTCTTTGGACAATGCTTGAATCAATTGGACAATTGATCAATCAGTTGTGTAAACACTAAATTAAGGAGTGATTTTCAAGTTAGAAGGCCTGCAAAGTGAATTTATGTAGCATGGCTATGGTTTAGGTCAAGTGTTCTTCATGAAAAATGCCTTGTAATTCAAGTTTGAAAGCCCAACTTCTCCTCTTCGATTATCCTAGCTAAAAAATGATCTCACCGAGTTCTTGAAAAATTTTAAAAGCTTGGAACATCCTTTACAACTTTCATGTTTTCCATTTTTGAAAAATCAAATTGGAACTATGTGAAAATAGCCATGAAGTTGGGACAAAAATATGCCTAAACTAGGTCAAATTTTTACAAAGTGTTTTTCTAAAAAGTGCATGACTTCATGGATTCATAACTCAAAATACAAGAATTTATAGGACTTTATCAGCAAAGAAAATTTGTAGATATCATCAAGATATACAACTTTTATGTTGAAAGTTTTCTTTGAATCATCTTGCATCATGGTGGAAAAATGGCACGAAGTAATGAAATTATCATGTGTAAAATACTTAGAAAAATTTCAAAGTCTTGAAAAGTTTGACTTTTCACATTGAATTTTGACTTTCTTGATTTCTTGATGATCAAACTTCATATTTTTTATTTTCTTGATGAATTGTGATCTTTGAGATCAAATCTAGATCAAAAAGTCAAAGTTTGACTTTTTGTGCATCAGTTGATTTTTCATCAGTTGATCAAATTTCAACTATCAATCCATTGATCTTGAGGAATGTTTTGAACCATGAAATTAGGTAAACATGTTGTATTTGAATCCTTGATATTATGCTTCAAGCCATTATATCATGCATTAGTTCAAAAATCATTGATCAGTCAAATACAGTCAAAACCCTAATTTTAACCATTTTGCCCTTTTGAGGATTTGATTGTGTTTCTTGAGGAATTATGATGAGACATTGATCAATTTATGAATATGACTTTGAAATGTTGATGTTGGCCAAAAATCATGAAGTTTGACGTTAAGTTGACTACAATTGACTTTTTTTTACTCAATACAACTGATTTTCAGTCATCTGAGCAATTGACTGAGCAAAAATGTGATTCAAGACTTGAAACTTTACATGAGGATTCTTTGAGGTCTATAATGATCCATGAAAGTAATTTGAGGCATTAGAATTCCAATTGTCCTTGTGAAAATCAAAACCCTAATTTGAGGCATTAGTGTTTAGAAGATGGTTTGACCTAGTCAACACTTGTGCAAGCTTGAGCGATTGAAGATCTTCATGAGAAATATATGGAGAAAAGAGATGGAAAATTTTGGGGTACAACAGAGGCCCTTGTGACTTTCCCTCTAGTGTTATTCATGATACCCTTAAGGAAACTACCTTATGGGGAGGGTATAAAATCCGTAGGCCAAAACTATGAACCTACCTTCTAAGGGTATGTTTCATAAAATCATGTCACTAAGCCCTACATTCATGCATTCATACATTTTGCATTTCATATATTCATTACCCTCTATTTTTTTTTTGTTTGTCTTATTCACAGGGTAAAAAAAATAACTAAAGGTTTTTGGTTAAGTGTCCTAAAAATGAATACCAAAGGGAAACAACTTGTCTGTATTAATGCCATCAAGCCAGATATGTCAAAATTCAAGGCTATAAAAGGGAAATTGTCTGAAAGAGCTTTGAAGATGTTCAATTGTTGTTACACTTGACTTAACAAAACTAGAGGTACAATTGGATGTTGTTTCTGCCCTAATTCAATTCTACGACCCTCCATTGAGGTGCTTCACCTTTCAAGACTTTCAGCTAGCACCAACTCTGGAAGAATTTGATAGACTTCTGACAATTCTAAAGAAAAGGCTTATGTGGGTATCGGGAAGACTATCGACATCAAAATCTTGGTAGAAGGTTTAGGGATCCCTCATCCTGAATTATCACTTAATTACAAGAAAGAAGGTGACATACGAGGGATTAAGAGATGTTACTTGGATACCAAGGCTTTAGATTTTGCTAATAACAAAGAATGGGAGTCGTGTATTGATTGTTTAAGACTGCTTGTATTTGGTGTAATCTTATTTCCTTGGACTTTGGATTATATTGACCCTACGACTATTACCGTATTTTGGGGTGAAAATTTTTTCAATACGGATCCAACTCATGCTTTACTTGTTGGCATTTACTATACACTTCATACACGGTACAAAAAAATAAAGGGTAATCTAAATTGTTGCCCCCCATTCTTATATTCTTGGTTTATGACACACCATTACAAAGAGGATTACATGATTCCAAATCTGACAAGATATGAGTGGCCTCAAAAATTAAGGTCCCTTACTACAAATTTTGTGTTGTGTTATGCAAGGAAGCTGGACATTGGAGATATCATCTATTGCTGCAGAGACTTTCCTAATGTTCCATTGATCGGATCACGAGGTTTCATCAATTACAACCCTAACTTGGCCCTGCGACAACTAGGGTATCCTTTGTAAGATAAACCCTCATATGAACAACTCCAACAATTAATCATTCATGACATGGCAAAAACGAACAAGAGTTGCTCAATAGGCTTAGAATAAGGTTAATAAAAGGAAGCATAAAAGGAAGAATATTGTCGAAAAAGAACCTTACACTCTATGGGTCTCGGATCGGGTACGAGTTATCAAGTTACCATTTGACATAGATCCTGAGTACAAGCCATAGGTCCCATGTGCCCCACCTATGTCCTTAGAAGAAATAGACGATTTAAAGAATGCTTTGAAACAAGACCAGAGGGAGAAAGAAGAATTGGAGCTCAACCTGCATAACTTAACTAAAGAGAAAAGACAAATGCAACACATACTTGAATCAAAATACCATAATATTCAGAGTGATCATTAGGCATTTGAGAAGGAGAGTCTTAAATGAAAGTGTCTGATTGAAGGGTTGTTAAGTGCTACTTTCAATTTGGATTCCCACAACCAACGATTGGAGGATGCTGCTCGTGAAATCAGGATATTAAATAGATGGTATGAAAAATCAATGCAAGACAAGAAGGTGATGGAATAAGATCTAAGGGCTCAAATCCAAAGTTTGGTGAAAGCTTCTTTAGATCAAGAAGAGAAAATGAAGTATCATACAACCAGACTCTAAGTCATCCAAGAATCGAAGATAGGAGAATGCCTCAAGAGGATGAAGGGAGAAAGATTTATTACCCAGAAAACTGAAGAATATGAGCAAGTATGTCTTGAGTTAGAAGGCCTCGAAAGGATTTCCTGATACAACAGAAACTATATACGGAGATGAGGGCTGAAAAGTTGTATTAGGAAGAGCATTATATGAAGATCACCCAAGCGATAAAGGATAATCACAAGATAATTCCCGATCTCTATTGAGAATACCAATACTATAAAGACAAGCATGCAAGACTCGCCTTCTTAGCCAACAATCTCATTGAAGACATCCCTAGGAGCTTAAGAGACACATAAAATCTGATGGTTCCTCTCCCAAAAGACTTCGAAGAATTTCTCAAGCTTTGTAGAATAATGGTCGATCGTTTTAGAGCAGACATCTGCAGACGCACTTAGAAGACTATTTCCCTTTGTTTATTTCTCTCAGCAAGTTTAAAGTGGGAATATTTTTCAATATCTGAATTGTATTCTTTTTCAAGACAATTACTATTTTTAATAAAGGCATTTTGTTTCCGTATCTCATCTGCATATTTATTTTTTAAGATACTCACCAATAAAAAGAAAAACCTAAAAAAAAGTATATAAAAAAATAATGTATTGAAGTGAATAAGACATTTGAAACATAACCCTTAAGCATATTCATACGCATTCATGAATTCACAAACATTTGCATCTCAAAAACTCATCATTTTTCAAAACATCCTCCAGTTAAGCCATTGGTAGAAGAAAAGCGCCACCACTCTGACCACCATATCAGACAAGAGCCCATCAACAAAAAGTGATGGAACAAATTAAAGAGAATCAAGCTGCATTCAAAGAAGATCTTGAGCAAGTCAAGGGAAACATTGACTCAATGAGAGGAGATATGATTCAAGTTCTTCTAGCCTTGAAGAACATCATTGAAAGACAGGAGTAAATTCCTAGGGTAGCCTTTGAAGAAGTAGCTCAGACCATTGGTGCATCGAGCCGTCACCAAATAAGGAAAGAGCCAGAAGAAGGACCTCAAAAGTCAACTATGGCTCAATAAGAAGCAAGACAAGTTGATACCGAGGGGTTCGTTCCACCCCCACCAAAGGTTGGGGCATCTCATACCCTACAGATTCTGATTAACAACACGGACAACTATTTAGACTTGCAATATGGAGACCATGACTTAGAGGATGTCAATCAAGAAACTCAAAGAACAACTGATATTCATGCTACTGCGAATCCATTGGTGCTTAATTGGTACAAATCTCTAGAGGAAAGATTAAAAAATGTGGAGGGTTACGATGCTTTCGATGTAGGTGCTCTCGAAATGAGTCTAGTTCTTGATGTGGTGATTCCGCCAAAATTTAAAGTACCTGACTTTGGAAAATAAAAGGGGATCACCTGTCCAAGGAACCATATGTGCATGTATTGCAGGAAGCTGATGATTCATTGTTTTAAAGTCAGTTTAAGTGGGACATCCCTAGATTGGTACATGCAGTTGGAACTTGTTCATGTCCAGACATGGGAAGATCTTGCTAATGCCTTCCTGAAACAATACAAATATAACTTGGACATGGCACCTACCCGCATGCAACTCCAAAACTTGTCTCAAAAGTAGGAGGAGTCTTTCAAGGAGTATGCCCAAAGGTGGAGATAAATGGCCGCCCATGTACAACCACCACTTTTGGAGAAAGAACTAGTAGATATGTTCACGGGAGCCTTGGAAGGGTTATACTAAGAAAAGATGGTAGGAAGCGTCTCTTTAGAATTTTCTGATTTCGTAACTATTAGAGAAAGGATTGAAGCTGGAATAAAAATTAGAAAGATACAAGGGGGGCCATCTGGTACACCTTACAATGCAAAAATACATGTTCCTAACTACACGAAAAGGAAGGATGGAGAAATTAATGTTGTAGCCTCACAACCAAGGGCACAATAACCATTAATTCTACGAGAACAACAACAACAAAATTTTGAAAGGCCGCCAAGAAAGTTTCACACACTCCCTGTGTCACCCATTCAATTATTACAACACTTGGTCAAGGCGTCTTTGGTAGAGCTAAAACATCTAGCTCCTCCAATCGGGGAACCCCCACCAAGCTACAATGCCAATGCCAAATGCGAGTATCACAACAATTCTCCCGGGCATACCATATGTGATCGGTGGAAATAGAACTGACTGTTTAAAGCTGGTTCGTGAAATGTCGCAGAAGCAAGAGTCGCCACCGTCTTTTATTTTCTCCAACATGGACAGGACAAAAGCACAGCAAAATTCCTTTTCGAGATGTTTCTCGGTTCGGGAGGTAGATTTATAGAAAGGGAAGGTGTTAGCACCCTTTCTATCCGTGGTTATCCACGGGCTCTTAGATACTTGCTCATTTGTGTTTTCAAAATGTTTGCTTTTCAATTGTGAGTGGGTTTGAAAAAGTTTCGTCAAAGTTTTCTGAATAACTCTTGTATCAGTCCTCAAGAGTGTTTGAAAAATTGTTTTGAAAGGTTTTTGAAAGTGTCGGTGTGAAAAGAGTTTTTTGTTTGTTTTTGAATAGAGCAAGTATCCATGAGTCATCTACCTACCCTAAGGAATTAGGCTGTGTAAATGTCCTTAAGGTAGTGCCATCCCACCATTGAGAGGTAGGTAGCACCACCGTTGGAGGTGTTCGGGTCAATTCGATTATTAGGGACATTGTGGTCACCAGAGCAACAGTAGGACACCTTAGAAGCTACCTTTATGCCATTGATCATGGACATAAGGACTTACTAAAATGTCCTATACTCGAGGACCACATTTCGAAGGCAAGGCAACAGTGAGGCGTACCCTAAGAGTGGTGTGTGAATTTGTGTATTGTTTTCAGTTTAACCATTATCTTTGATCATGCATTATGGTGAGCTACGCTTTTTTTTAATTTGGCCATACATTCTTTCATGCAAAGTTTAGCAGTTAAGAGTGCGGAAAATTAAATGCGGAAAGATAAATCCTACGCTATTACAAGGCGCGGGTCTATACACCTCCAAATTACAAAGACCCGTTTGGAATAAAAATGCGGAAAGTAAATAAATTTCCTAATTACTATTACAAGGCTTGGGCAATTACATAATATTCGGAAAGAAAATAAGAATAAATGCGCGAAAGGATTAAAGTTGAACGTTCGAGGGCGTTGGACCCTTTTGAAATTAAATTGAATTAAAAGTTAATTAATTATTTTATAAAAGGAAAGAAATGTTTTTTAGGTTTTTTTGTATTTATGAAATAAATAAAAGAAAAATTCAAAAGAAACCCTAATTCTAAATATTTTTAATTATTAAAGAAATGGTTAAAGTTTAAAGCCTAATTTATGCTAATTAATTATTTACATATTTATTTACAAAGATATTTAATAATAATAATAATAATGAGAGAAAAGTATTTATTGAAAAAAAGATAAAAAGGTTAAAAACCTTAATTTCTACATATTTTATTTATTTAAGAAAAAGTGTTAAAATTGAAAACCTAAATTAACTAAATTTATTATTTAAAGTTTATTTACAAAATAAATTAATGGTGAAATAATAATAATTAAATATATTGTAATTTTTTATTTCTGATTTTTATATTATGAAAATTATTTTTGGTGAATTAAATAAAACAATTAAAAAATAACTAAAAGAATTAAAATTGAAAAAACGAAAATAAAGTTGAAGAATGCAAACCAGGGGGGGGGGTTTCAGGCCCATTATGGAGGTTTATTGGAAGCAATTTGGCCCACCAGAATAAAGCCTTTTTTTGACTTTCAGGAATTACGTGTGGAGTGGTTGACTAGCGTGTACCATGGACTGCATGTTCTGGCCTTCAGATTATTCCTTGAAGCCACTTGGCAGGCTAGCGTATGAGTGTGCATGGTGGACCTTGTGATGGACGCTGCATGGAAACATGTTAAGGGAAAAATTATGAAATATGTGAGGGGACCTGGGAATCGAACCCAGGTCCCAATACCTGCAAGACAGCTCACCCACTAACTGAGCTAGTGCGCGCATTTGTTAATATTATGGAACATAATTATTATAATATAAAACAAAGCGTTAATGGTATGAACAACAAATTCACGCGCCAAGTTTGAATGCCCCTATTAGGTGATGACACGCTAGCTTCTTCTTCCTCTTTCTGCCTGTAACATAAACAAATAGCGGGGGTTTTAAACCCCCACTAAACAAGACCTGTAAAAATAGCGAACAGCCCATGCTGTAATATAAAAAGTGCGCGAGTAGTCAGTTTGCTTCGTCTGGATGTCACGAATTCAATGGCATAGGTTTGGTGGCCTGATTTTTCCATATGAAGAAACCCCTAATTCGAAGCTTCTGAAACCCTAGAAAACGTTAATGGCAAATCTCGTTTCAAGCATTGTTAGGACAATTAAATATTACCAATAGCTTCAGAACATCAATATTAGCAAGAATCAACAATTAAAACTCATGAATAATGCATGTAAATTAAAAAACTATTATGGACATGTTCATGAAGAAGACGATTCTGTTCTACCAATTCTTGGAATATGGAGATTGGAAAGTGATTGAAACACGTTCAAGGAAGTCTCAGCAAGCGTTTGGAATAGGTTTTAGGCTTTGAATCGCGATGTAGCTATGTTTTCAGATTCCAAAAATTTGATCAAAAGTTGCAATTTTGTTCTAGGTTTTCTGAGCAGCTTTTCGTGTCTAATGGAATAGGGTTATGTTATGCCTTTGTAGGTGAATGGAATTAGGTCAAGAAACAAGCCCATAATCCATTGAATTAATGATTCCAATCTTTGATTTTTTCACATCTTTTTTCAATCTTTTTGCCATGGAAAACTTGCCAAATAGGGATGATCTTGTCCCCTTGAGATGATGCACGAAATCTTTTGCATATGTGGAAGATATTTGCTGCACAAAAAAGATTTAAAACCATGATTTGATATTTTTCTCATATTTAAATTTAATTAAATGAATTAATAATAATAAAAATTCAAATAATTAATCAAAAATAAGAAAATAAATCCCTTTGAGGTCAATGGGTCGTGCATAGCCTTTGGGTAATGATTCATGAAAGAAATTGAGGCCCATTAGCAATTTTGAAGCTTTTGAAGCAAAGTTGACTTTTCAAAATTCCCAAAAATTTCCCAACTTCTCCAAGGCATATCTTGCTTAACTTTGAAGCTATGATCATGTTCTTGGACATTTTGGAAAGGTCTTGAAGTCCTCTAACCAATGTCTTTGGTCCCATGTCATTTTGATTTACCGATCTCAAATTATGGTCTTTGACTTAAAGTGCCTTTTTGTTGACTTTTGAAAATGACCTATAATGTTGAAATTGATAACTTTTTGTGAGAGCATTTCTTGGACTTGAAGTGTGAAGATGGATTGTAGGAAATGTCTTTCTCTTCAAAATGAGCTTTGGATGGGATTTTTATGATAAACCATGAAGAAGTTATGCCCTGGTCAATTTGCAGTTGACTTTTTCAGCTGTCCAAAAATAGAAACTTTTGCATCTTGAGACTTTTTGAGCCATGCCTTGAGAATCATGATCAAGAATTGATCAAATGATGTTTGTGGATTCAAAATAATATGTTGACCAAAATTTTGGCTTTTGACTGTCAAATGACAATTTTGCCCCTACAGTTGACTGTGAAGCATTTAGGGTTTTTGACTGTGCAATTTGATGCTGTGAGTCTTGAAACTTGGCATATGGATGCTTGACAATGTATATAGGCATGTGGGACTTGATTGGACCCTTGAAAACCTCAATTTCTTTGCAAGAACCAAAACCCTAATTTTGACTGTGTTAGGAGGCAATTGGACTGTACAACCTTTGAGAGATTTTGAACCTTGATCTTGGAAAATCTTGAAGAACATGGGAGGGAAAATTTTGGGGTACAACAGTTGCCCCTGTTCAATCTTCTTGAACTTGAGGATGTAGATTGGCTGGCGTGCCTTTCGTAATCCGAAGGTGGAAGATGATTGAACACCAGAGTGCCCAGAAATTTGCACTCACATAGTAGAATGTTAGCAGTGTGACGGCGGGAATGGGCTTACAGATGCCATTTGGAGACTGATGGATAGGAGGATGGGCTTATAGATGCCATCTAGAGACTGTTGGTAAGTGGAGAGATGGGCTTATAGATGCCATCGGGAGGTTGTCGATCGTTTAAGAGATTCCTTAGCGAGAACCTGCGTACCTGAGAAAGAAAAATAATTACCTGGCCTGTTACAGGAGTTGATCTTCAAACTCTTTATGTAGATGTGCCCTGGCTGGATATAGGTATCAAATCTTTAAACTCTTCAGACGTGCCCTGGCAAGATACAGGAATCGAGTCCGGAGAATACAGTCGTCAACAGATACACCCTGGCAAGATACAGGAATCGGATCTTCGAACTCTTCAGACGTGCCCTGGAAAGATACAGGAATCGAGTCTGGTAATGTAGTCGTCAACAGATACACCCTGGCAAGATACAGGAATCGGATCTTCGAACTCTTCAGACGTGCCCTGGCAGGATACAGGAATCGAGTCTGGTAATGTTAGTCGTCAACAGATACACCCTGGCAAGATACAGGAATCGGATCTTCAAACTCTTCAGACGTGCCCTGGCAAGATACAAGAATCGAGTCTGGTAATGTTAGTCGTCAACAGATACACCCTGGCAAGATACAGGAATCGGATCTTCGAACTCTTCAGACGTGCCCTGGCAAGATACATGAATCGAGTCTGGTAATGTAGTCGTCAATAGATACACCCTGGCAAGATACAGGAATCAGATCTTTAGTTACGACCATTGATAGTAATCATCTTTGTATTAACTTTTGTCCTGAAAAGGCAAAACATCATTTGTATGCAATGTCATGATGTATGACATGCGAGATGTTCTCAGAATAAACGAGATTGTATGTTCATGATGCGTATGTGCATGCTATAATGTATGAGGATATGATGTTTATGAATGTATGTTTTTGTCTGGGAAAGTAAATCCTTGATGGGTGCCGGGAAGTCAAATCCTGGGCTGATGTTGAAGAATAGATCTTTGTTTCCGCTGGGGATGATTGTTGCAAGAATACCGGTAGGAGAAGATGACTCCGTTGGGGTGTAAACTTGGCGAATAGATTACTCTGTGGGGAGTGAACTCTGGGGAAAGAGAGGTACTTTGCTGAGGTCGATGATAACTCCGCTGGGGATACCATTGGTGAGTTATGTTGAAGGATTAATGAACTCCACTAGGGGACAGGAAGACTTCGCCGAGGACGATCTTTCCGTGACAATTGGCTGAGGATAACCCAGTTATGTCCTGGTGGGGAAATAACCTTTGAATAAAACCGGGGGAGCGTTCGTACTATGCGGGTGACAAGCTTCCAGAATCTACTGGGGATAAGCTTCTTGCTGGGGAGATGGATTCCACTCTCCTGGGGAAACTTTTCAGATTGGACTGGGGGATGGCTCCATTGAACGTCTGGTATACCGCCGGGGAACAATCTTAGATCAAGACTGCCGGGGATGCTTGTTAAAAATGTTTGTATACTCCGCTGAGGAATGTTGAGATCTGCTGGGGATACCCAATTTCCTTAAGGCTGACTGAGTAGGCTAACTCTGCTTGGGGAGAGTGTCGCCGACTTGCTGGAGATATTGTTCCTTGTTAGGGCTGATGGGGGACCAACTGCTTGGGGGAGAATTATTGAATCCTGGCTCACTCTCTGGGGAATTAAGGTATCTTGGTTGCATTCTTCAGCCGAACTTACCTTGGTACCTTGGTGGACAGAGCAATTAGATCGCTTAGACAACTCATTATTGCCCCTGTTTCTGATGTTACCTGTAATTAATCCTTTGTTTCGCATGCAAATATTTATGAGTTAACAATTAGTGTCAAATGCATATATCACAATTGAACATTGGACGTTCTTCGCAAAACAAAACCGAAAAAGGAAAAACAATTGGCAATTGATCTGAAAAGTGAATTTGTATTGATTTTTGAATTTGCCTGTAAATAGGCGTTTATGTACAAGAGGCTGACGTCCTAGTAAGAGAACGCCGCCGAACAACAGAGTTTATACAATTTTGTGAAAAAGGGAAAACAAAACAGCTATGTGAAAAGAATAATCCCACTGGGTTCCAACTCTGCTACCGCCTTTATATCTTCGAGCGTCTCATCACTTTGCTGCTCAGTTGAAGATGAAGCTGATTGATCGATGCCGTTTGAACTTGAGGTTGATACCGGATTCTGGATGCAAGGTGATCCAATGAGACATAGTATTACTCTTTATCCCTAACTTTTTCCTGGACCGCCCTTTCGGGTTTTCAGTCCACCGGGATACCCATTTTTGCCCAAGCCGCCTTTTCAGGTTTTCGACTTGCCGGGTGTACAGATTTTTTTCATTTCATCCCTCATTTTGCCCGAACCCTTTTGGTTTGCCGGGAAGCCCTAATTTTTGCCTAGGTATGCCAACCTAGCGGGTCTTTTATCATGCGTAGTATCTTTTTACTATGTCTGCATTGGCGGGGTGAGGAAGGTCGTCACCATCCATGGTGGTTAGAATCATGGCTCCTCCTGAGAACACATGTTTAACCACAAATGGCCCTTCGTACGTAGGGGTCCATTTTCCCCTGGGATCACTCTGAGGAAGGATGATGCGCTTGATTACCAGGTCCCTAACTTGATACTCTTGTGGTCTGACTTTCTTGTTAAATGCCCTGATCATCCGTTTTTGGTACGTCTGACCATGACAAATAGAAGCGAGTCTCTTTTTGTCAATTAGATTTAACTGATCAAGTCGAGTCTGGATCCAGTCATCTTCGCTCAGATCTGCATCCTTCATTATCCGGAGAGAGGGTATCTGGACTTCAATCGGTAAGACTTCCTCCATGCCGTAGACCAAGGAAAAGGGAGTTGCCCCGGTTGACGTCCTTGCTGAGGTACGGTACCCATGAAGAGCGAACGGTAACATCTCGTGCCAATCTTTGTAGGTCACTGTCATCTTCTACACAATCTTCTTGATATTCTTATTAGCTGCTTCGACAGCCCCATTCATCTTCGGCCGGTAAGGAGAAGAGTTGTGGTGCTGTATCTTGAATTGCTCGCAGAGCTCAGTGATCATCTTGTTATTAAGATTGGTACCATTGTCCGTAATGATCCTTTCCGGGACGCCGTACCGACAGATCAGGTTATGCCGAATGAACCGTGCCACAACATTCTTGGTTACAGTAGCATAAGAAGCTGCTTCAACCCACTTTGTAAAGTAATCGATCGCTACCAGGATGAAGCGATGCCCGTTGGATGCCGTAGGTTTAATCTCGCCGATCATATCAATGGCCCACATTGCAAAGGGCCAAGGTGTAGTCAAGACATTCAGAGGGACTGGAGGAACGTGCACCTTATCTGCATATATCTGGCACTTATGACATGTCCGAGAATGTTGGTAGCAGTCGGCTTCCATTGTGGACCAGAAATATCCTGCCCGAAGGATTTTCTTTGCCATGGTATGTCCACTAGAATGTGTTCCAAAGGTACCTTCATGTAGCTCTGCCATGATCCTTTCTGCTTCAGTCTTATCCACACAACGCAGTAAGGTTGAATCATGGTTTCGCTTGTATAGAATGCCATTGCTGAGGAAGAACTTTGCTGCGAACCTTCTCAGAAACTTCTTGTCGTTGACCGATGCACCTTCAGGGTATTCTTGAGCTTCCAAGTACCTTTTCACCTCATGATACCAAGGTTTCTCAGTTACTATCTCAGCCTCAAGATCACAACAGTATGCGGGTTCGTCCAGTTTCCAGATGATGATCCGGGGAGCCTCATTGTCCCACTTGACTTTGAACATAGAAGACATCGTAGCCAACGCGTCTGCCAACTGATTCTCCTCTCTTGGAAAGTGTTCAAAAGTTATCTCTGTGAAATGGGGGATCAATGTCAACACACATTCTCTGTAAGGAATAAGATTCGGATGTTTCGTATCCCACTCGCCTTTGATCTGATTGATCACGAGAGCGGAATCTCTGAAGGCACTCAGAAACTTGATCCTTAAATCAATCGCAGCTTGAAGACCCATGATGCACGCCTCATACTCCGCCATGTTGTTGGTGCAGTTGAAACATAGCCGGGCAGTGAGTGGAGTATGAGTGCCTTGAGGGGATATAATCACAATGCCGATACCGTTTCCCAAAGTTTTGGAGGCTCCGTCAAAGTGCATAGACCATCGGGATCCTTCCTCAGGTCCTTCATCCGGTCCAGGTACTTCACAATCAGTCACAATCATGATGCCCTCGTCTGGAAACTCGAAGTTTATTGACTGGTAGTCATCCACTGCCTGGTGGGCCAAGTGGTCTGCCAATACACTTCCTTTGATAGCTTTCTGAGTCGTGTACTGGATGTCGTATTCTATCAAGATCATTTGCCATCTTGCTATTCTCCCAGACAGAGCAGGCTTTTCAAATATGTACTTGATCGGATCCATTTTTGAAATCAACAGAGTAGTGTGGGTCAGCATATACTGTCTCAGCCGGCGAGCAGCCCATACCAAAGCGCAGCAAGTTTTCTCGAGCAGTGAGTATCGGGTCTCACAGTCGGTAAACTTTTTGCTAAGGTAATAAATGGCGTGTTCTTTTCGGCCAGACTCGTCATGCTGCCCCAGCACACACCCCATTGAGCTGTCAAGTACTGTCAGGTATAGTATTAGAGGTCTTCCTTCCACTGGTGGCATAAGAATGGGTGGTTCTTGGAGATACTCTTTGATTCTGTCAAAAGCAGCTTGGCATTCATCATTCCAACATACTACCTGATCTTTCTTCAGCAGCTTGAAGATTGGTTCACAGGTAGCTGTTAGGTGCGAGATGAATCGGGCAATGTAATTCAGACGTCCTAGAAAGCCTCTGACTTCTTTCTCTGTCTTAGGAACTGGCATCTCTTGAATGGCTTTAACCTTGGCAGGGTCCACTTGAATACCCTTGTCACTTACGACGAAGCCTAGCAACTTTCCAGAACTTACCCCAAATGTGCACTTGTTCGGGTTCAACCTCAGCTTATATAACTTCAGACGGTCAAACAGCTTTTGCAGATGGTCAAGGTGTTCCTCCTTAGTTTGGGACCTTGCAATCATATCGTCGACATACACTTCAATCTCATGATGGATCATGTCATGAAATAAAGCAACCATGGCACGTTGGTAGGTTGCCCCGACATTTTTCAGTCCAAATGGCATGACCTTGTAACAGAAGATGCCCCACTGAGTAACAAAGGTAGTCTTTTCCATATCTTCAGGAGCCATCTTGATCTGATTATAACCTGAAAAACCATCCATGAAGGAGAACACCTTGTGCTGAGCAGTATTGTCAACCAGAACATCAATGTGAGGTAGGGGGAAGTCATCCTTGGGGCTGGCCATGTTCAAATCCATGTAATCGACACACATTCTGACCTTACCATCTTTCTTTGGTACCGGCACCACATTGGCAACCCACTGAGGGTAAGAAGTCACTGCAAGAAAACCGGCATCGAATTGCTTCATAACCTCAGCTTTGATCTTCTCGGACATCTCTGGACGCATACGGCAGACCTTTTGCTTTACCGGAGGGAAGTCTTCCTTGGTAGGCAAGTGATGGACCACAATGTCGGTATCCAACCCAGGCATGTCTTCGTAAGACCAGGCGAAGATTTCCACATAATCATGTAACATCTGAATCAACCATTGTTTCACGCTGAGCTCCAGATTGGCACCAATCTTAACCTCCTTTATGTCCGTCTCAGTACCCAGATTTACTATTTCCACTGGCTCTTCATGTGGCTGAATGGCCCTCTCTTCCTGGAGTAACAGTCTTGCAAGCTCGCCAGGCACTTCGCAATCATCTTCACCTTCGTCTTCGGCTAAGTTGATCAGATTTTCGAAGTCATAACTGGAAGTAGCAGAGTCGTTACCAGTGAGATCCAGAGTGGATTGGAACCTGTATGGGTGAGTGTGTGTAAATATAGCTATTTTTCAATATATAAAGAAAGAAAGAAAGAAAGGGAGCACAAGATTTGAAATGCGAAAAACGTCCAATGTCTTTATTCATGATATATGGAAATGACAGTTAATAAGCCCTCACAAATGAAGCCAACGGTGCCCCGGGTAAGACACCGGGCCGTAAAGTTTCAATTTATTGTTTATTACAAATTAAAAAAACAAAGGAATTCATTACTGCGTAACAAAAGTAACAGGTATGTGGTCTTTTGCAGTCCAATTGTTCAGTCCACCGTCGGTCGTCGGGTAGATCCAGCTATCAAACTCAGATTCCTCTGCATCACCTTCTATAGCATTCACTCCCGGGTTGGTGATGAACACGGGAGGTCTTCCGATCTTTGCTTTGCGTACAGCCCTCTGAGCCTCTGCAGTAAAACCCAGCCCAAACTTGTCAGTCTTAGGAGTAAAATCAGGGAGCCTGCCCCAGTTAGCACATTCACCTTTCTCAATTACAGCCCGGGCGTCCTTTAAGGATGCCATCTTCAAAGGAAAGTCTTCTTCAATTACTGTCTCAGCTGACGCCAATGTTGGAGGCACCTCCTCAAAATGTTGAAAGGGGGTTTCAATAAACTCCCCGTCCATCTCAATATACCGGAAGGAATTCAGGTGACTAACCATGTATTCTTCCTCCCCCTGCACAGTAACAATCTTCCCTCTGACAGGGTACTTGAGCTTCTGGTGTAGAGTGGAGGTCACAGCCCCAGCTTTGTGAATCCAAGGTCGACCCAGCAAACAGGAATAAGATGGACGGATATCCATCACATAGAATGTTGAATCAAAGACTTGGGAACCAACACGAATCGGAATGTCCACTTCACCATGCACCATCCTCTTCGATCCGTCAAAGGCTCGGACAATGATGTTACTAGGCTTCAATTCCAGACCCTCACAATCCAGCCTGTCCAAGGCCTTCTTGGGCAATACATTCAGCGAAGAACCGGTGTCCACCAACACATGTGCGAGAGTAGTGCCCCTGTATTCTATGGAGACATGCAGGGCGTCATTGTGGTTCTTTCCCTTGGCGGTAAGATCAGCATCTGAGAAACCCAAACCGTTGTCAGCTGTCAAATTGGCCACACAGTCAGTGAATTGATCTGCAGATGTCTCTTGTGGCACATGGGCCGTCTTCAGAAATGAAATCAGGGCCTTGGCATGGGCCTCTGAGCATAGCAGCAATGATAGCGTAGAGATCTTGGAGGGGGTATGCCCCAGCTGTTCAACGACGTTGAAGTCGCTCTTCTTGATTATCTTAAGAATTTCCTCCATCTCTTGCTGGGAGGCTTCGACATTGACAGTCTTCGGTACCTCCATCCGGGCAGGCACATCATCAATCCATTTGCCCCGAGTGTTAGATGACTCGGCAGCAGGGGTATAAACTGGATCAGAAGTGGAAACAGGCGCACTTGCAGGCGTAATTATGAGAGGTCTTCGAATAACTGGTGGCGCAATGTCAGGCGAGAAGAGCCTGCCACTGCGGGTAACTTTAGCTGGACCGGTGATATTGCTGATGCTGGTACCGGTGTTGAACTCCTGCTTCACTCCAAGTACATATACATCTGCCTCATAGTGCCATGGGACAGCCTTGTCAGATTCATAGGGGAGGGGCCCCTGAACAGTAATAATGATGGGTGCAACAGACATGATTTTGACTGGCTTCCTCGGGGGAGCCTTGGTAGGATTGTTGAAAATTATGACGACAGATACTTCTTCAACAGGAACAAAAGGAACAACGGTCTTCTTGAACAAAATCTCTTTGCTATCCATCAGGCTTTGGATGCCTGACTTCAGCAACGGACAACCAGCAGGGGAAACGGCACACAGAAGGCAACCCTTGCTACAACCCGGAAATAAACCGGCCAGCAACAGATTCCTCTTAACAGTCAATAGAGGGGTAGCAACATCATCCACAGAAACTACATACAAGTCTTCATCAACAGCATTTACTCCATGCTGGGGAATAGGAGCAGTCACAACATTTGGCCTCTCGGGCGCTTCGAATTGTATCTCCTTCGCATCAATAAGGTCCTGAACCTTATTTCTCAGGGCCCAACAATCATCAGTAGAATGCCCCGGGCTATCGGAGTGATAAGCACAGCGGGCATTGGGATTATACTTCGGAGAGGTCATGTTCACAACCTTCGGAGCCTCTCCGACGGTCACCAAGTTGGTCGATAGCAATTGCGGCAAGATTTGTGACAAGGTCATACTAAGCCGAGTGTATTCCCTTCTGGGTCTCTCACCCCTTGGTTGGTTAGGTTGCCGAGGAGCGGCAGCAGGCTTAGCAATTACCACCGTGTTGACAGCTTGGCGGCGTTCTGGTTTATTCTGCCTTCTAGGCCCATACACAACACTGGCCTCCTTTTTGAAAGGCTTCTTCTCAGAACTTGAGGACGCACCTTTCTGAATTTTCCCTGATTTCATGCCAGCCTCTATCCTTTCCCCAGTCAGAATGAGATCTGTAAACCCTGCAGATGAATTGCCAATGAGATGATTAAAGAACGGCCCGGATAGGGTCCCCAAGAACATATCCACTAGCTCACGGTCGGTTAATGGTGGCTGCACCCTGCCAGCCAGGTCCCTCCACTTCTGCGCATACTCTTTAAAACCTTCTCCCGATCCTAGCGACATACCCTGAAGTTGGGTACGTGTAGGAGCGAGGTCGGCATTATATTGATACTGCTTGTAAAAAGCAGTAGCCAACTCCTCCCAGTTACGAACCTTGGTTCCATCCAGCTGATAGAACCATTCGAGATGAGTCTCTGAAAGACTCTCCTGGAAGAAGTGGATCCACCAGTTCTTGTCCACAGTATACGGCTGAATCTTCCGCACATAAGATCTGAGATGTAGCTTTGGGAAGGACACCCCGTCATACTTTGTGAAAGATGGTGCTTTGAACTTGTGTGGGATGACCACACCAGAAGATAGACCCGAGTCTCCGAAATCCAACCCAGGCACTTGTTGAATTTCCATGGCATTCAGATGGTCTTCCAACTGCTTGTACTTGTCTTCAGCTGGAGGATACTGCTCCTCATTGAAATCAGTCTCGTTGTCAGAGACCACCGGACTAGGAACTCTTCCCCCTTGGGGACTGCTTTTACCTACAGAAGAACCAGCTTGATCAACCTCATTCTGCAGTGTGTTGCCAAACCTCCGGCCAGTGTTGAATAGAACAGTTCTCTTCTTCTTCTTCTTAACCAGCAGAGCCTTCAACTCCTCTTGACCTTGGGCCAAACTCATAATCAGCTCTTGGAATTGGGCGTTATGAGCCTGAAGGGCCTTGATTGACTGCTCGGTAGATGATTCAGGGTTCATGATGCTGAAATAAACAGCGAAGAACATTAAGCAACCTGAAAAGAAGAGTACCTGTGATGCATATGATGAATGGAATGCGTATGATTTATGTTTTCAAAGACAATCGGGATTCAACTTTGAAATTTAAATTGTTCAACAGATTGCCCTTAGGCGTTACATAAAATGAAAATACTGAAAAGGGAAATAAAACTGTAAAAGAAAATCAAAGTTCATCATTGATCCCATGGTCTCCTCTTCTCAGTACGGATGTAGTCATTCAAGGCCCGCTCGTTCTCCAACTGCTTTTTCAGCTTCTGGATCTTCAATAAATGCTCGTTGAACTTTTCCCGATAAAAATCCCGTTCTTCCCGCATTTGCGCCCAAGACCTCTTTAGTGTCTCAATATCAGTAGGTATTTGAGGAGGGAGAACAGTTGGAGGAGCCCCATCTCTATCAGGATACTCAAGAATGATGGGTCTGACAGCTTCATATGGCATACCTAACTTCTGAGCACGGATGCGGACCCATTTGTAGTAGGCTTCCATAGGTAGAGAAGTCTTTGGTCCCAATTCTTGTGGGTCAGCTTTGTGAATTCTGTCCCAAGCCTTGATGAACCTACGACGCAGCTCGTCACTATCTACCTGAAACTCAAAACTGATGTGAGGCACCAACATCTCATGAGGCCCTGCTCTTCTGGCTCTTCCAAACTGACGGAGGGCTAGACATAGATTATAAGAAATTCCTCCTTGGGTACCAATCAAAGGGACATTAGGATATTCTCCGCAACGATCAATAACAGCTACCTCATCCAAACCTCTGAGAGTCCAAGTGATGTCATTATCAGTGAGAGACATTAACCTATGAGCCCAACCTCTTCCTTCTTTGTTCTTCAGCACGAACTTAGGGAGGTGCGAAATAAACCACCTCACTAACAAAGGAATACAACACCACAGAGTTCCTCGTCTTCGGGCAGTACGAGCATAAAGTTGTTGCAGGATGTCACCCAAGAGAGTGGGCACAGGGTTCCGAGACATGAAGATCCTTATGGCAGTGACGTTAATGAAGTTATCAGGATTAGGAAACAAGACTAGACCATAGATTAAGAGAGCCATAATATCTTCATACGCCCTAAAGTCCAGGTCATTCCAGAAACTGTTAGCTTTACCAATCAGAAACTTGGCCAAGAAACCCTTAACTTTGCTTCTAGTCACCCAGTTGTCCATTACCTCCTTGTGGGTCAAAGGAAGAGCTGCAGCAATCTCCTCAAGCCTAAGGGTCTTTTCCCAACCAGTGAAGGGAGTCTGATCCAAGATAGGGATGCCAAGCAAATCAGAGAACTCTTCCAGGGTAGGGACCAGCTGGAAGTCTTGAAAGGTGAAACGGTTGTACAAGGGATCATAAAACTGTGTCAGGACGCTCATCAATTGTTGGTCCCATTTTGCCGTGACTAAACTGAGAAGAGAACCATGCCTCTGGATGAAGGAAGTAGTATTTAGAATTCTGCTAACCAATTCTTCAAGCAACTCAGGTGGGTGAACAAAGTTGAACCGGATAGTATTCCTTCGCATAGGCATCATGATGTCCTACAAAACAGAGCAAAGGTGAAACCCTCTTGTCTTTGAAATGGTCAGCCCTTATGCAGGATGCATGCAATGCTTATGATGGCATGATGTTATGATAAAGCACACCATAAATATTCACAAAGGCAAACATGATAAGGCACACAAGTCACACCACAACCCTTAGAGTTTAGGCCAGCATGGGGTCTAGGTATTACCCTCTTTCAGTTTGTTGGTTAAGACCTGTCCTATCAGAAGTAACTGGGTTCTAGAGGATCCCAATATCACTGACTACCCTCAATCGGTCATAACTCCAGCATCGCAATCTTTTCTTGCAGCCAGAACCATCACGAGAGTTTAGCCTCAATGGGCGTAGCATACTGCTACTGTTCTATTGGCCAAGTTGGGTCATTTAAGGTTCTAAGGTCGGTTGGTGCTTAATGACTCCCCAGAAGACCCATATTCTCCTTGTTGCGTCACAAGGGATATCGGTACAGACCAAGGTGCCACACCAATGTAGCCACTGCTTCACCCATGTCGGTCTACGCCGGACATGTCCCTCACAACTTATGCTACCTAACAGGGTATCCCCAGATCCGAGTTAGGATCTATGTAACTCCGAAACAGCCCACAATAATAAAGCAAACAAACACAACAATTGAAGACACAAGTATGAGCTATCCTAAGGTACACCTCAATTTAATATATTCCCCAGCAGAGTCGCCAGTTCTGTGATCGGTAGAAATAGAACTGACTGTTTAACGCTGGTTCGCGAAATGTCGCGGAAGCAAGAGTCGCCACCGTCTTTTATTTTCTCCAACATGGACAGGACAAAAGCACAGCAAAATTCCTTTTCGAGATGTTTCTCGGTTCGGGAGGTAGATTTATAGAAAGGGAAGGTGTTAGCACCCTTTCTATCCATGGTTATCCACGGGCTCTTAGATACTTGCTCATTTGTGTTTTCAAAATGTTTGCTTTTCAATTGTGAGTGGGTTTGAAAAAGTTTCGTCAAAGTTTTCTGAATAACTCTTGTATCAGTCCTCAAGAGTGTTTGAAAAATTGTTTTGAAAGCTTTTTGAAAGTGTCGGTGTGAAAAGAGTTTTTTGTTTGTTTTTGAATAGAGCAAGTATCCATGAGTCATCTACCTACCCTAAGGAATTAGGCTGTGTAAATGTCCTTAAGGTAGTGCCATCCCACCATTGAGAGGTAGGTAGCACCACCGTTGGAGGTGTTCGGGTCAATTCGATTATTAGGGACATTGTGGTCACCAGAGCAACAGTAGGACACCTTATAAGCTACCCTTATGCCATTGATCATGGACATAAGGACTTACTAAAACGTCCTATACTCGACGACCACGTTTCGAAGGCAAGGCAACAGTGAGGCGTACCCTAAGAGTGGTGTGTGAATTTGTGTATTGTTTTCAGTTTAACCATTATCTTTGATCATGCATTATGGTGAGCTACGCTTGTTTTTAATTTGGCCATACATTCTTTCATGCAAAGTTTAGCAGTTAAGAGTGCGGAAAATTAAATGCGGAAAGATAAATCCTACGCTATTACAAGGCGCGGGTCTATACACCTCCAAATTACAAAGACCCGTTTGGAATAAAAATGCGGAAAGTAAATAAATTTCCTAATTACTATTACAAGGCTTGGGCAATTACATAATATTCGGAAAGAAAATAAGAATAAATGCGCGAAAGGATTAAAGTTGAACGTTCGAGGGCGTTGGACCCTTTTGAAATTAAATTGAATTAAAAGTTAATTAATTATTTTATAAAAGGAAAGAAATGTTTTTTAGGTTTTTTTGTATTTATGAAATAAAGAAAAGAAAAATTCAAAAGAAACCCTAATTCTAAATATTTTTAATTATTAAAGAAACGGTTAAAGTTTAAAGCCTAATTTATGCTAATTAATTATTTACATATTTATTTACAAAGATATTTAATAATAATAATAATAATAATGAGAGAAAAGTATTTATTGAAAAAAAGATAAAAAGGTTAAAAACCTTAATTTCTACATATTTTATTTATTTAAGAAAAAGTGTTAAAATTGAAAACCTAAATTAACTAAATTTATTATTTAAAGTTTATTTACAAAATAAATTAATGGTGAAATAATAATAATTAAATATATTGTAATTTTTTATTTCTGATTTTTATATTATGAAAATTATTTTTGGTGAATTAAATAAAACAATTAAAAAATAACTAAAAGAATTAAAATTGAAAAAACGAAAATAAAGTTGAAGAATGCAAACCAGGGGGGGGGGGGGGTTTCAGGCCCATTATGGAGGTTTATTGGAAGCAATTTGGCCCACCAGAATAAAGCCTTTTTTTGACTTTCAGGAATTACGTGTGGAGTGGTTGACTAGCGTGTACCATGGACTGCATGTTCTGGCCTTCAGATTATTCCTTGAAGCCACTTGGCAGGCTAGCGTATGAGTGTGCATGGTGGACCTTGTGATGGACGCTGCATGGAAACATGTTAAGGGAAAAATTATGAAATATGTGAGGGGACCTGGGAATCGAACCCAGGTCCCAATACCTGCAAGACAGCTCACCCACCAACTGAGCTAGTGCGCGCATTTGTTAATATTATGGAACATAATTATTATAATATAAAACAAAGCGTTAATGGTATGAACAACAAATTCACGCGCCAAGTTTGAATGCCCCTATTAGGTGATGACACGCTAGCTTCTTCTTCCTCTTTGTGCCTGTAACATAAACAAATAGCGGGGGTTTTAAACCCCCACTAAACAAGACCTGTAAAAATAGCGAATAGCCCATGCTGTAATATAAAAAGAGCGCAAGTAGTCAGTTTGCTTCGTCTAGATGTCACGAATTCAATGGCATAGGTTTGGTAGCCTGATTTTTCCATATGAAGAAACCCCTAATTCGAAGCTTCTGAAACCCTAGAAAACGTTAATGGCAAATCTCGTTTCAAGCATTGTTAGGACAATTAAATATTACCAATAGCTTCAGAACATCAATATTAGCAAGAATCGACAATTAAAACTCATGAATAATGCATGTAAATTAAAAAACGATTATGGACATGTTCATGAAGAAGACGATTCTGTTCTACCAATTCTTGGAATATGGAGATTGGAAAGTGATTGAAACACGTTCAAGGAAGTCTCAGCAAGCGTTTGGAATAGGTTTTAGGCTTTGAATCGCGCTGTAGCTATGTTTTCAGATTCCAAAAATTTGATCAAAAGTTGCAATTTTGTTCTAGGTTTTCTGAGCAGCTTTTCGTGTCTAATGGAATAGGGTTATGTTATGCCTTTGTAGGTGAATGTAATTAGGTCAAGAAACAAGCCCATAATCCAATGAATTAATGATTCCAATCTTTGATTTTTTTACATCTTTTTTCAATCTTTTTGCCATGGAAAACTTGCCAAATAGGGATGATCTTGTCCCCTTGAGATGATGCACGAAATCTTTTGCATATGTGGAAGATATTTGCTGCACAAAAAAGATTTAAAACCATGATTTGATATTTTTCTCATATTTAAATTTAATTAAATGAATTAATAATAATAAAAATTCAAATAATTAATCAAAAATAAGAAAATAAATCCCTTTGAGGTCAATGGGTCGTGCATAGCCTTTGGGTAATGATTCATGAAAGAAATTGAGGCCCATTAGCAATTTTGAAGCTTTTGAAGCAAAGTTGACTTTTCAAAATTCCCAAAAATTTCCCAACTTCTCCAAGGCATATCTTGCTCAATTTTGAAGCTATGATCATGTTCTTGGACAATTTGGAAAGGTCTTGAAGTCCTCTAACCAATGTCTTTGGTCCCATGTCATTTTGATTTACCTATATCAAATTATGGTCTTTGACTTAAAGTGCCTTTTTGTTGACTTTTGAAAATGACCTATAATGTTGAAATTGATAACTTTTTGTGAGAGCATTTCTTGGACTTGAAGTGTGAAGATGGATTGTAGGAAATGTCATTCTCTTATAAATGAGCTTTGGATGGGATTTTTCTGATAAACCATGAAGAAGTTATGCCCTGGTCAATTTGCAGTTGACTTTTTCAGCTGTCCAAAAATAGAAACTTTTGCATCTTGAGACTTTTTGAGCCATGCCTTGAGAATCATGATCAATAATTGATCAAATGATGTTTTTGGCTTCAAAATATGATGTTGACCAAAATTTTGGCTTTTGACTGTCAAATGACTATTTTGCCCCTACAGTTGACTGTGAAGCATTTAGGGTTTTTGATTGTGCAATTTGATGCTGTGAGTCTTGAAACTTGGCATATGGATGCTTGACAATGTATATAGGCATGTGGGACTTGATTGGACCCTTGAAAACCTCAATTTCTTTGCAAGAACCAAAACCCTAATTTTGACTGTGTTAGGAGGCAATTGGACTGTACAACCTTTGAGAGATTTTGAACCTTGATCTTGGCAAATCTTGAAGAACATGGGAGGGCAAATTTTGGGGTACAACACCATAGAACAATGTTGGACCTTCAAACATAAAGTGAAAGATCTGTTGGATTCTCAGGATATCACCTTTGATAAGCCGACTATCAAGTCAAACCCCATGCCTCCGCATGGCGGACCAACAATAAATGCTATGGAAGTAGTCACTAACTTTGGGGCAACCAGACGAGTAAAGGCCCCAATAAATTTGTTGAATTAATATTTGTTCGAGTGTGGGTTCCTTTTGGAACATACTGAAGCATTTGAGAGGACATTACAAAAGTTGGTGGACCAGGGGATAGTCCAATTCGGATCATACCCTAAAGAAGAATATGTAGTCGCGATCGAGGGGAGTACAAAGAAGCCATTGGTAATTCCTTTCCAAGGGCCAAACCTTAATAAGAAGACTTTGTGATTCCGTGGGAAGAATCAACAAAAACACCAGTGATAACACCAAGACAAACTATGAGGATACAAGTAAATCCAAAGACTACAATGGTAATTAGGGGGCCATCTCCTACCCCTTACGAAAGTGACAAAGCAGTACCGTGGAGTTATGATTCAACAATATATGTCAATGGCTTAAAACAAGAACGTGAGCCATCATCAAGTCAAGGACCTGCAATCTCAAATATAGCAGGAACATGGGGCATGACCCACAGTGATCGAATCTTTGGCTCCAAACTGCAAAAGAAGGATGATGATATGGTGAAAAATAAAAATGATAAGTTGGTGAAGGACAAAGGAAAAGCAGTGATAAAGGCAAACTAAGAACCAGAGCCTCCAAGAAAGAACTTTACTAATCAAGAGGCAGAAGAATTCTTGAAGATAATCAAGAGGAGTGATTATAGGGTTGTGGATCAGCTTCACCAAACCCCAGCCAAAAATTCTATACTCTCATTGCTCATCAATTCAGAAGTGAATCGATACTCACTAATGAAAGTTCTAAGTTCTACTCATGTTGTAGAGGAAATTACTGTGAACCAATTTGACAATGTTGTAGCAAATCTGACGTCTGGATCATGTATGGATTTTAACGACAATGAGTTACCTCTGCAAGGACAAGCTCACAACAAAGAATTTCATATCTCCATTCAGATAGGTACTACAGGCTTGTCCAGGGTACTCACCAATATTGGTTTTTCCCTCAACATGTTACCAAAATCTAGCTTGATGAAGTTAACACTAGATGGTGTTTTGATAAGACAGAGTTCTATGATAGTTAAAGCTTTTGGCGGTTCTCAAAGTTCACTATTTGGATAAGTGGACCTTCCTGTCAAGATCAGCCCGCACATGTTCTATATCACTTTTCAAGTCATGGATATAGAACAAGCATATATATGTTTACTCGGGCGACGCTGGATTCATGCAGCAGGGGCTGTCACTTCGAATTTACATCAGAAACTGAAGTTCTTTGTTGAAGGAAAATTGGTCGTAATCGATGGTGAAAATAACATCTTTGTAAGTCACATAGAATCCTACAGGTATATCAGTGCTAACGAAGACTGTATAGCCATGCCATTTCAAGTCTTAGAGTTTGCCTCAATGGTAACCCTAACGGTGGAAAGAATCAAGAAACCTACTGTGACTTCGTGGAAAGATTTGCAAATAGCGGTCGAAATTGGTGCCTCAAAGGGTTGGGGAAATCTCCCAGAAATACCTGAGAAGAAGAATCACTTTGGTTTAGGTTACGAATTATCAAAGGCTACTCTGAAAGGAAAAGCACGATTTCCTCCAATCCAGGAGAATTTCATCAACAAAGGAGTAGAGCCAAGAGGACAGGTGGCAAGGATATCTAACAAGAGCAACATCAAAAAGGCATATGATTTCATCCATGAATGCGCCCCAGGCGAAGAACTCAAGAATTGGACAAATGTGGAGATTCCAGAGATCTTTTTCTTTCCAAAGTAATTTTTCTTGTTTTTGAAAGAATATATGTCAATCCCGAGGCATAGGGGTTTCTTATAAGGGTCCCCCAATTTGTTTCAGACAGTATTCATGATTAATAAAAGTTATATTTCACATTCAATTAAGATCCCTGTCTTTCTCTTACATTTATCTCTTACATTTAAAATGGAAATACTTTTTTCATATGCATTTTCCAAATTCACATACTAAAAACTACACTAAAACATGATAAATGTGCAGATCCATGCCCAAAATCATCGATAATGTTACTGCTGCTATCAGATATAATTTTGATGCACCCATCAATCAAGCGGAAGAGGAAGATGATGAAGATCTTGAACTTTCTAAAGAATTAGCGAGGGAGATAGAGCAAAAGTTGACAATATATAACCATACCAAAAGTCCATTGAGACCATTAACCTTGGCACAAGAGAAGATCCAAAAGAGATCAAGCTTAGGGAAACATTGGAAAAACGCGTCAAGGAAAGGTTGATCAAGTTGTTACATGAGTATGTGGATATATTCGCCTGGTCTTACAGGGATATGCTGGGATTGGATACAGACATTGTGGTTCACATGCTACCTCTTAAGGCAGGTTTCACTCCAGTTAGGCAGAAGCTCAGAAGAACTCGTCCATACATGTCCAACAATATTCAAGAAGAGGTCCTTAAACAATTTGACGCATGGTTCTTTTCCACCTTGGATAGCTAACATCGTACCGGTACCCAAGAAGGATGGTAAAGTACATAAGTGTGTATAATATCAGGATTTGAACAAAGCAAGTCCCAAAGACGATTTCCTATTACCTCACATAGATGTTTTGGTGGACAATGCAGCTCAAGCCTCAGTATTCTCATTCATGGACGATTTCTCGGGATATGATCAAATCAAAGTGGCACCTGAAGATATGGAAAAGACTACCTTCATGACACCTTAGGGAACTTTCTGCTATAAGGTAATGTCATTCAGTCTGAAGAACGCAGGGGCAACTTATCAACGGGCTATGGTAACACGATTCCATGATATGATTCACAAGGAGGTTGAGGTGTACATAGATGATATGATTGCCAAATCCCTTATGGAGGAGGATCACATCATACATTTACAAAAGCTATTCGAGCTTCTACGAAGGTTCAAACTAAGGTTGTATCCAAACAAGCGTACATTTGGTGTCAGATCGGATAAGTTACTGGGTTTCATTGTAAGTCAATATGGCATTGAGGTAGACCCTGGAAAGGTCAAAGCCATACAAGAAATTCCAGCTTCGAGGATAGAGAAATAAGTTTGTGGTTTCTTAGGAAAATTGAATTAAATTTCAAGGTTCATATCCACATAACTTCTACATGCGAGCCTATATTCAAATTACTATGAAAAGATCAGACGGTGGTATGGAATAATGATTGCCAGACAGCTTTCGAGACAATAAATAAATATTTACAAGAGTCACCAATCTTAATTCCACCAGTTCTCAGAAGATCACTCATCATGTATCTGACAGTGCTTGAAGGATCAATGGGATGTGTACTAGGACAACATGACGAAACATGTAAAAAATAGCATACAATCTACTACCTCAGCAAGTAATTTACTGACTGCGAAACTAGGTACTCACTTCTCAAGAAAACTTATTGTGCATTGGCTTGGGCTACTAAATGATTTAGGCAATATATGTTAACTCACACCATAAGGTTAATAGCGAGAATGGATCCTTTAAAGTATGTGTTCAAAAAAGCAGCTCTTACAGGAAGGATTTCCCGTTGGCAAATGTTACTATCATAGTACGACATCCAATATGTTACTCAAAAGGCCATCAAGGGTAGTGTACTAGCTTATCATCTAGCTCATCAGCCATTACCAGAATATCAACCAATGAAGTCTGACTTTCCAGACGAAGATGTCATGGTTATAGGTGACGACGAAATACGAGGGCCCGACGAAGGACCTGAACCAGGGGCACGTTGGACACTAATGTTCAACGGGGCTTTAAATTCAATGGGGCACGACATTAGGGCAGTTTTAACTTCTTCGAAGAATTATCACAAACCTTAAACTGCAAGGTTATGTTTTGACTGCACCAATAATATCACCGAATACAAAGCTTGTATCTTGGGTCTAGAAGCTGCTATCGATCTAAGAATCAGACATCTCAAAGTATTTGGAGATTCCACGATAGTCATATACCAAGTCAAAGTCTAATGGGACACTAAACATCCCAAATTGATTCTATATCAAGATCATGTTTTAAAGTTAGCTATAAAATTCACTGAGATCACCTTTAGTCATATCCCACGAGAAGAAAATCAGATGGCAGACGCCTTGGAAAATCTATGATCCATGTTCAAAATAACTTGGCCAAATCATGAACTACACGTTACAATCAGACATTTCAAAGATCCTATACATTGCCTTGCTATTGAAGAGGGACCAGATAACAAGCCTTGGTTCTATGACATCAAGAGGTACCTTAAAAAACAAGAATATCCAGAAAATGCCTCTAGCATTGACAAATGAACTCTACAGAAGCTAGCCTCAAAATCATTTCTGAGTGGTGATGTGTTATACAAAAGAAACTATGATATGGTGCTACTCAAGTTCATGGAGAAACAGGAAGAAAATATGCTTATGAGAGAAATCCATGAAGGTACTTTTGGAACTCATACAAATGGGCATGCCATGGCTAGAAAAATCCTGCGAGCGGGTTATTATTAGTTAACGATGGAAGTTGATTGCTACCACTATACAAAGATGTATCACAAGTGCCAAATCTACGCCGACAAAATGAATGTACCACCAATTCCTTTAAATGTCATGAGCACTCCTTGGCCATTTTCGATGTGGGGAATTGACATGATAGGCATGATCGAACCAAAAGCATCTAACATACATCGGTTTATACTGGTGGCCGTTGATTACTTCACCAAATATATAGAAGTGGCATCATATGCGAATGCGATAAGTAAAGTGGTTACTTGATTCATCAAACAAAATATCATAAGCAAATATGGGGTTCCAAGTAGAATCATTACGGACAACGGGTACAATCTGAACAACAAAATGATGAAGGAGTTATGTGATAATTTCAAGATCGAGCATCATAGTTCCTCACCATATCGACCCAAGATGAACGGGGCCGTTGAAGTTGCCAATAAAAATATTAAGAAAGTCATTCAGAAAATGGTGAAGACATACAAAGATTGGCATGAAATGATCCCCTTTGCTCTACATGGCTATCGTACTTCTGTACACACATAAACATGTGCAACTCCTTTCTCTCTGGTATATAACATGGAAGCAGTACTCCCAGTTGAAATAGAAATTTAATCACTCTGAGTTCTAATGGAAACAAAGCTTGAAGAAGCGGAGTGGGTACAAACACGACTTGAAAGTGATGGAATTTCTATTTTAAGTACATCCATGTCCACGCTTACACCTACGTCCATGTACACGCCTCTGCTTATGTCCACGTCCATGCCTACACCTACGTCCACGTGTGTACCTACTATATGTTTGTACCTACACATGTGCCTACGACACAAATATCGAGATCCTGCAGACACTTTACATCTTATTCAAATCAATCCAAAATTACCACGACGATGCAACATACAACGTTGGGGAGTCGCTAACACAAAACCAATGGTTTAAAAGGAGAGAATATCAAAAAAAAAAATTAGAACATTTTGGGGCATATACACACATTTGATACATATGTAAATATTTGGGGCATACACGTAATACTTGATGTATACACTCTGGGTTCCATATCAATCTGGGACATTATGCATATACATCATACTTGGCATTTTTTCCAAACACACTTTGGATAAAACCAATATCTTGAGTACCTTTTTCATTTTAACAAAACCAACATTTACCTTGGTTGAGAATTGACACAACCGGTAAAAATCAGATCTCATCTTTGATCTAGTTATCTAAGATTTGATCATCAAAAACACTTTTTTCAATCGTCTACCCCCTAGGTTGTGGTTGGTGTGTGAATTACCAAATTCATATTATTAATTCCACAGGTTGAAATGAATACGTGAATTCATCTTTGTGTCTTTTTCCCCCTAGGTTGTTGTAAATGCACAAGCTTTTTCACATATCTATCCCCTAGGTTGCGATAGATAATTTTTAGGGTTATATTATTCATCCCCTAGGCTGTGATGAATAACGTAAGCCCACCACTGTTGTCTTTTATCCCCTAGGTTGTGATAAATACACAGGTTCATCCTCGTACTATTTACTCCCTAGGTTGTAGTAAAAATGACAAAACATGCGATATAACTCATTGCGTTAGTCTCCATGCAACAATGTGTTATCAAGCTTTTTCAAATATCTATCCCCTAGGTTACGAGAGATATGTGAATTTTTAGGGTTACATTATTATCCCCTAGGTTGTGATGAATAATGTAAGCCCACCCCCGTTGTCTTTTATTCCCTAGGTTGTGATAAATACACATGTTCATCCTCGTACTGTTTACTCCCTAGGTTGTAGTAAACATGACGAAATCTGCGATATAACTCACTGCGTCAGTCTCCATGCAGCGATGTGTTATTAAGCTTTTTCAAATATCTACCCCCTAGGTTGCGATAGATATGCATATTTTCAGGGTTATATTATTCATCCCCTAGGTTGTAATAAATAACATAAGCCCACCCATGTTGTCTTTTATCCCCTAGGTTGTGATAAATACACAGGTTCATCCTCGTACTGTTTACTCCCTAGGTTGTAGTAAACATGACGAAGTCTGCGTAATCCATTACATTAGTATCCATGTAGCAATGTGTTATCAAACTTTGTTTTATCCATCCCCTAGGTTGTGATGAATAGACAAAATTTTTGCCATAAACTTACTATATTAGTCTCCAAGTATTAGTAAGTCAGCTTTTTAAAAACTTGTATGATTTACCTCCTAGGTTATGGTAAATATGCAAAAAATCTATGATCTCTTTTAGTTACTGACGAGTTATCCGCGTCGTCATATCTAAGTTAAATAAAAACTTTAGTTTAAGTGTCGGTAAGATGATACATCATCATCCATGCCTACTTTTCATATCAATGGGAATGTTGTACATCGTATTCTTATAATCTTTCAGACAAATTTTAGGGTCTTCCATTATTTAATAAAATTCCGATCAAAGCATGTGAGACGTGCTTATTATCGCACTATTCAATTGAAAGTAAATTAAATAGGGGCAACTATCAAAACCCAAATTTTCCCTATGGGTTTCCAATTATTTTTATTCCTTATCAAGTTCTAGAGCTATCATTCACTTTATATTGTTATCAAATTCAGGGGGTTTAAATTTACGTAAGGGGTTTTGTTTACCTTATTAAAAATTAATGGGCCTTTCTAAATCAGAAAGGTCCATGTAAAATTTTAAGCCCAATAAGGTTGTGCTTGCTAATGTAGGGTGCGTCTTAGGCTAAGGGCTTATAATCCAATTTTCTAAGCCCATTTCACTTTGGGTTAAAGCCTTTTGGTTTCAACCCATTTTAAATGTTGAAAGGGGGTTTGCGCTATTTTGAGAAATCTTGGGCTTTTCTAAATCAGAAAGGGCCCATGTAAAGTTATTGGTCCATAAATAGAATAAGGGTTACGATGATTGCATAAGGGGTTTATTGATTAAATAGATCGGCCCACTATTAGTATTAAGGTCTGCTTTAAATAGAAGGGGGTGTTTTATATTATTTTAAAGGCCCAAACAATTAAACAATTAGGTCCATTCAGTTTTTTGGGTTGTTTTGAAAAATTGTTTTGTTTTTTAATTATTATATTACATTATTATTATTATTATTTTAAATTAATTAAGGTCATAGTCATTTTTTTGTCTGAAAGCATTTACTAGAGAATTGAAACCGTCACCATTTCAAGGCCCAAGCCCAAAACTAAAAACACATACTGTTCAGATCGAAAAAGAGTAATGCATGCTTTATAACTAAAATTTATTACTGTTCAAATCAAATAAAATCAAATCTCTACATCTTTGATTTATCCAAAAATCTTACAGAACGTAATCAAATCAAAAATCAATACAAAATCGAATCAAATTTTAACAGAATCAAGATTATTATACAAACTTAATACAAAATCAAATACAAGGATGAAACAAATCAAAACAGAATCAAATAGAAATGACGAGAATAATTTTGTATAATGAAATATAATGTGTTCAACAATCCCGTACGCGTAAGTCCATGGTCATCACCATACGCTCTCCTTCATAACCGTATGATCCCCACCAAGTGATCCAGAAATACGCACCCATCGCATTTCAGTGCACGCGTCTGCATAGAGTCCAAACGGACTCCCAAATACCTATGGGCCTGAGCCCATTACTACTCCACCTCCCTTTTGTTGTTGTCTTACTAACACGCGTAAATCCTCACTCCCTCAGCCTAATGGGCCAAGTCCAATATCTGGAATTGGGCCCTAACTCCATACACCCTCAGTTTTTGCTGTGTAGTACAAATTCAAACCCCCCTCTGTTGGGCCTAAATTCAACATCTGAATTCAGGGCTCTACTACCTATATCCCCCTGTTTTGCTAGCCCAACATAAATTGTACCCCCCTGCATTTTCTAATTTAATTCTTTTTATTTTATTTTATTATAATTTTTTTTATATATTTATAATATTATATCCTATTATTATTATAAATCAATATTTATTTTCTAAACTCTTCCAAATATTTGTTTTGTTGCATTAAAATTATTTTTATCATGCATTAATAAGATATTTTTATAATTAATACATTAAACAATATTTAACCAACACTAAACTCTTTTTCATAATAAATTAAATTAACAATAAAATTTCAAAAAGGATTATGAGAATATTTTAATCGGCTGCGCACTTCATCTAACAACTCCGCTATTCACACACCCAGACTAAGTACAAGGGGAATTCAAATATCTTTGTAATCCATAAAAAACACCAACCAACTACGAACTACGAATTAGGACTCTGATTCTTCATAAGAGGATATTTAGGCATATGACTAAAATTGTGGCGAGTTTCCCTAATAATAAACTAAAACCATATTTCTTAAAGATCGCGTTTCTAAACCCTAGTATCCTTGTTAACAAGGTAGATGAGTGGTGCGTAACACCTTCCCTTCATCTAAGAACAAGTCCAACAACCTAGAATCATTATCAAAATTAGGGCTAACCTTTATATTCCTTTCCTTACTATAAAAATTAAGGGTGGCGACTCTCATTTCAAACTGGTTATAACATGAGTCTTCTCTTTGCTGGCTGGACAGTTTAGCACATACCATTTAGAGCTTCAAGGTGAAGCCTTAATGATATTTGGGAGTGGAGATTTTGTGATGGATGAGGAAGATTACATACTTCTGATTAGGGTTTCCTATTCGTGTTCTTTTTATGAAAAAACTTGGGGCTTTTTATAGATAGAGATTATGTCAAATTCGGTTAACAGTTTATGTTGATTGATTCGATTTTAGAATGATTTTGTAGAAATTAATTTAATTGTAACTTTGTGACCAAGTTTGTATAATTTTTTAATGTATCCATGGGCCTTCCAATCTGCAATTGATTCTCATGTAATATGGTATTTGATTGAATCAACAAGACTTGGATTTTGTGCATTTGATCCGATTTGGTTCTATTTGGAAGATTTCTTAATGTTTTTTGGTTTTTGTTGACTTAGACTTAATGGTTAACTCAAACTAAAAATAAAATAATAATGTAAATAATAATGATGATAAAAATAGTAATAATAATAATAATAATAATAATAATAATAATAATAATAATAATAATAATAATAGTAATAATAATATAATGCTGATGAATATAATGATAATGATAAAATTGCAATGCTACTAAATAAATGGTAAATAAATATAAATTAGACCTAAAATAAAAGATAATAAAAAGTGAAAATAAATAAATAAAAGAAAAGGACAAAAGTCAAATGGTCCTCCTTTGACTTTTGTTCAATGGAATCGACTTTATTAATTAAACGATTTAAAGGACTCAGATGTCCTACTAATGCAATGTATCAAATAATATTGGATTGACTCAGATGAAATGAAATGATTCAAACACTTGTAATGGCTCAACTTAAGGCATATATCTCAAATGACCTATAGACCTAGGACTCGACAAATGCAATGTAATAACTAAGATGAAATGGAATGACTCATATGATCAGACTCAGACAAATGAATCAACTTATCTTGGCTTATACAAATACAAATACCATACAAGAACAAAAGACTCATAGACCCATGACTCAGGTGAAGTCTCAAGTTATTGACTTAGACAAAAGTAGATGAACAAGTGGGCAAACATTAGGGTGTGGCAGCTGCCTCTACTTAGTTATCTTAAATCGGAGAAGATGATGATTATTAGTCTTCATATTCTCATGATGAAAGATAATTAAATATAAGAAACCCCAATTTTGTCCGCCAAAGAAAAAGGTATATAAAAAAAAATCTAAATGGGATAGAGTAAGGAGATCGTCATCGTAAGTCGGTGCTTAGATCGAACTTAAGGATATCATCTTCGAAGGTCGATGCTTAGATCGAATATAAAGGGATTGTATCTGAAGGTCGATGCTTAGACCCAGACATAGGGAGATTGTCACCGAAGGTTGGTGCTTAGATCAAGACAAGTCATCTCCTACTCGAAAGTCGATGCTTGGACTTAAAGACACATTGATTGGTTCTTAGACTTAAGGACACATTGATCATCTTTAATTCGAAGGTCGATGCTTAGATCAAAAAAAGTCATCATCAAATCGAAAGTTAGTGCTTAGACTTCAGAACACATTGATCATCTTCAACTCAAAGGTCGATGCTTAGATTAAAATAAGTCGTCAGCAACTCAAAAGTAGGTGCTTAGACTTAAGGACACATTGATCATCTTCAACCCGAAGGTAGATTCTTAGATCAAAACAAGTCGTCGCCAACTCAAAAGTCAGTGCTTTTTCTTAAGGATACATTCATCATCTTTAACCTAAAGGTCAATGCTTAGATAAAATAAGCCATCTCCAACTCGAAAGTCGGTGATTAGACTTAAGGACACATTGATGGTTTTCAACCCGAAGGTCGATGCTTAGATTAAAAAATCGTTGCCAACTCGAAAGCCAATGCTTATACTTAAGAACATATTGATCGTCTTTAACCCGAAGGTCAATGCTTAGATAAAAAAAGCATACTCGTTAGGGGTATGAGAGGTCAATGCCTAATCATGAGTTGGTATGGATCGTTTAAGATAACATCTACTAAAGAGATTCCAGAAAGGACTTAATAGGGAGCAAGCTTGCAGGGGAAAACATTTAAAAGGAATTTACAGGTATGTTACTTACTGGGGAAACCAATAAGCATCCTTGCTTGGGGAATAAGAACTGAATTAGCTAGGGATTGGTCTTCTACGAGAGATCATAGAATCATTGCCTATGTTATGTATGCATGCTTTACGCTGTTGCATGATATGTTTTATGCATGATATGTTTTATGTCGATGCCTGTGTATGACATGTTCTGGACTGATGTGTTTATGCATGCATGAAATGATAAATGAAATGAAATTCATGGTTGATGTATGTAGATATTCTTATTTTCTTTGCCAAATGAGACCGGGATTTTGGATGCAAGGTGATATGAGTGGTTTTTTTAAGGGTTTGTGACTCTCTGACACATCAAGACCTTGACAACTTCGAGATTGTGGAACTGATAGGGATGCTCCTAATGAACCAAGTTGGATTTGTTACTTGTGAGTTATATGCATGTCTTGATCAAAGAATGATAATTTCCATGTTGTCCAGGTTATGGCGACTGATGAGATTTCATGTCTTGTTCATAGAATATAATACTAGAAGCCAACGATCTTCCATGGACATTTTAAATATCAAAGTAAAATATGTTTTGTAAGCTTTTTATTTTTCCCAATGTTTCAGTGCATTACTTATCAAAAACAAATCAACATTTTGCAAACAAGCAAAAAAATGAAACAATGAAGAAAGGCTCAAAAAGAGATTTTTATTTTATGTGACCCACGAAAGGGAATAATACATAAAGATGCAACTCCTATAAGAGGAAGTTATTGATATAAAAAAAGGTAAAAAATGATAATTACAACCTATGCTACTTTCACTATGACTTCAAAGTCTCGATACTTTGCTTCTAAAGATGATGATTGGACCGATCCTTTCCATCAGAGTTTTTGTTGTGGTATAGGATCAAGTGATGGAGTCATATGCCTTTAGAAAATCCATAACTTTTTCTCGGACCGCTCTTTTGAGTTTTCAGTCCATCAGGTTAATATACCCATTTTTGCCTAAGTCGCCCTTTCGGGTTTTCGACTTATCGAGTTTTATTTTTTGTAAGTCCGTAATTTTTCCCTGGACTTCTCTTTCAAGTTTTTCAGTCCATCGGGACACCCTAATTTTTATGGATCTATATGCTTGCAGGTAACAATAAGCATATGAAGTTTTGATGAAAATAACATATGAAGGAATTTATGTGCCTAGAAAGTAATTAAAGTCAAAGTGCCAATACAATCAATATCTAGGAAGAATCCTAAAGCCTCTTCGAAAAAAGATGTGAAATATCGCCAGGTCTTGTCAGTCCGTCTGAGTGAACCAAGTACTGTAAAAATAAAGAAGTAGCTTAAAATTACTAAGGAAACTCACACACACACTAAAAAATTTTTTTATCTAAAAGAAAACAATTTCAAAAATGCTTTAAAGTTGTACCAAATGACCTAAGAGCTGAAGAAATGGCCTAAGGGAAAAAAATTTGCTTATCTAATCAGTTAATACTTTAGTCTAATCAATTAGATTAGTCCAAGCTTACGCCCTAAGACATTTGATTAGTTCCTTAATGATGTGCAACGACTCTATATTCAAACCTTCATATTTGGGTAACATAAATGATTATATTTGACGTTTCTAATCAGTTATATATTTAATTCAGCCCTTGGATTATTTCCTTTTTGGATGATTTAATATATAAAGGGGTGACTTCGTCACTTGAATCATGCTACTTACCGATGTTTTCATATTTGTTTAGAATTCACCTCTATACTTTTTCTCATTCTCTCACTAGAAATTTATTTCTTCACTTGTGGTCATGTTAGTGCTTTGGAGTGAAATTTTATTTGTGAGGAGAATACTTTTGTAAGTGGTCTTGCTAGTCTTTTATAGTCTTAAGGGTGCGATAAATTTTAGATTTCAAGCTTTAGTTCTTGAACCATAAATCTATGTTATTGGTTTGTTAAGCTTCACCGGAAAAAGCTTTATTTTGGTTAAAGAGATCAGCCAAAAATTTCTAATTGTCTCGATAGAACAAGCTGGGATAAAAGTTGTATATAGGTTGGAGATAAGCCTGTTCAAAATCTTAAGATCAAATTGTATTAAGGTTCATGGGCATAACCTTTAAAAGCTCACAATTCTATAGTGGAAAATCTCAAGAAGACCTCTTGGGGATAGGACTAGCCCAACATTCGACCAAACCTGGATAACTCTCTGGTGTAATCTTTCTATCCTTATTATATTTATTTTTATGAAATTTATTTTGATTACTTTACTTGCGCTACACTTACTCAACCAAAAAACTTTACTAACACGATCTTAATTGGGAAAGGTAAAATTAGTCTCATTTTTCAAATACCATAATTGACCCCCCCCCCCCCCCCCCCCCCTCTTGTGCTTGAGATAACCTGTTCAACAAGTGGAATCATAGCCTAAATCATGTTAAGGACTAATCGTCTCAGGAGGAAGAATGACTTCAAACTATTCACTAAACAAACATACATCCTTTAATGGAGAAGGGTATAGGCCGCAAAAAGAGAAAATGAAATTCTTCATAGAAGAAATGGATCGTGGTATTTGGAATATTGTGAAAGAAAGACCATTTGTTCCTACGCACACTGTTGTTGGTGTTGTAGTAAACAAACCTGAAAAGGATTGGTTCAAAGAGGATAGATAGAATGTGCAACGTGGTTTTAAAGCTACAAATATCATCACCATCACACTCGGTCTTGATGAATTTTTGCGAGTTTCTCACTGTGAAAATGCTAAAGAAATGTGGAACATCCTCCAAATTATCCATGAAGGAACTACTGAGGGAAAGAGGGAAAGGTTGGGCACATTATTCTATGAGCATAAACTTTTCAGTATGAAACCTGAAGATAATATAAATTAAATGCAAACATGATTTACTCATATCGTAAGTCATATGAGGACTCCGGGGAAAACATCCTCAGATGAAGAACTAGTCATACAAGTTTTTAGAAGCTTGAATCGCAATTGGAAACTGAAACTCACCGCAATTTTTGAATCAAATAATTTAGCAACTATGGGCACACCTACTCTGTTTTGGAAAATTACAGGAACATGAGATGGAGCTCAAAAGATTGGCCATGGATGAAGAAAAAGCAAGAAAACTAAAAGTCTATCACTTAAAGTAGAAGAAGCCATCTCAGATGATGACATAGATCTTGTAGTAAAAAAATTCAAAAGGTTCATGAAGAAAGAGGAGAAAAAAGCAGAAGATCCAGAAAAAGATAAATAAAAATCCTCCATTCCAACCTATTATAATTGCAAAATGAAAGGGCATATCAGACCAAATTTCTCTCTACTAAAAAGAGAAAATCAGAAAAGAAATCAAAAAAGGAAGAAGACTTATGTTGCATGGAAAGATAATGATGTAGAATCCTCAGATTATGAAAAAGACAATGTATGTCTAATTGCAAAACATCAAGATAATGAGGAAACTTCTCAATTCTCTTACAATTATTTATTAAGATTATGTACAGAAAAATCTAAAGAAACAACCAAACTTCAAAAAATAATTTCAACATCAAATGATAGGATTTCCGTTCTTGAAACTAAAAATAGATCTCTAGAAAAGGAATTAAGTCATCTTAGAGAAAATAGAGAAAATACTTTTTAAATTCACCAAGGGAAGAGATAATCTAGAAGTACTATTAGGTAATCAAAGAGCTTTCTATAATAAAATAGGATTAGGATATATACGACCAAACAATAGTAAAGATTTTAAAGACATATGTACAACCAAGACATCATCTCATTGTACAAAATTTAGATGCAACTATTGCAAGAGACAAGACCACTTAGAAGAATTATGTTTTCTAAAGAAAAATATTGAAAGCAAAGAAAGATACCCCCTTCATACATTTATAGGAAACATCTTGAACACAAGGACAAAATGTGTCCTATCTCAGAAAATACATATGTATCTCAGAAGAAAATTGCTCATGAAACTAACAAACAAAGACCCAAAATGATATGGGTACCTAAAGTTAAGAAATAGCCTTTCTCTTGAAGGAATGCTTTGCAACCTCAAATAATAAATGGTATCTTAATAATAGATGTTCAAAGCATATGTCAGGTAACACAACCTTATTCTCCACCTTCTTTCTAGAAGAAGGAGGATATATCTCTTATGGAGATAATAATAAGGGAAAATACTAAGTTATAAAACTATTGGTAATACCCCTAATCCTATAATCAGAGAAGTCCTCTTGGTAAAAGGACTTACCCATAATATACTAAGTATTAGTCAACTGTGTGACAAAGATAACAATGTAACATTTAATGTTATGGTTGCAGGGTCATAAAATCAAAATCAAATGAAACTTTATTCACTAGCTCAAGAAGTGGAAACACATACACAATAAATTTAAACAAAATCCCTTCAGCTGATGTATGTCTCCTTAGCAACGAAGATGAATATTGCCTATGGCATAGAAGAATGACACACACATCCACATGGACCATTTAAATGAATTAGTCTGACAAGAGCTTGTAGATGGACTACCAAACTTACATTTTAAAAAGAACAAATTATGTGATTCATGTAAAAAATGAAAGCAAGTAAAGCCTCTTTTAAATCTAAGAACATTGTTTATATTGATTGGCCCTTACAAATGCTTCACATGGATCTTTTTGTCCCATCCAGAAACGTAAGCTTAGACGGAAACATTTACGCTTTAGTTATTATGGATGACTATTCTCGATATACCTGGACAAAATTTTTATATCAGAAAAGAGACGCGTTTTCCGCCTTTCGAAAACTAACCAAAGTTATCGAGAACAAAAAAGGAGCAACCATTCACTAATACAAAAAACACATAACACCTTAGATGCGAAATGCATTTAACCTCGGCTAAAGAAAAAAGGGGTAAAGTTATTTGCACATGGGTTAGAACCCCAACAATAAAACTTTTATTATTTTCAAAAATAGTGTATCTTTCCTCTTGGTTTATCCATAAAACCGAGGGGTAAGATTAATTATTTGTTTTTAAAAAAAAACTCGTTACATTATTTACCCAGAATATTAGTATATTAATTTGTTTATAAAGTATATTGTTTACCTAGAATATTACACTGCTTAAAATATTAAAATAAAAATCAAATTCCCTAGAGATCTAGATAAAAATAAAACTCCATAAAGATCTAGATTTTAGATCTAAGAATCATTGAAACTTGGTCAAGATCAAATGGTGGGTGCCAATATATTCTTCATGGCTTTGTATGCATTTGATTATAATGCAAAACAAAATAAGGGTTAGATAAATAAAATCAATATTCAAACATATGATTTTCTGCTCAAATATATATTTAAGAAAAGAAATCTTAATCCTAAGTGATTTTATGCTCTTGCAATCCATATTAGTGAATTTTTCTAAGCATCTTTAGGTTTCAAGCGTTTCATGTTTCATTAAGGCTAGATTTTCAATATTAAGCATGCTTTTATATTGGATGTCTCTTACATTTGATGCAGATCACTAATAGTAGAGTCTTGAGCATTATTAATCATTAAATGGACGACAAATATTTGTTTAAGGATGATGAATATCCTAAAAAACACTTAACATACCCCTTGGTTCAAATAAAAAATCGAGGTAAATAAGTTTTTTTTAATTTTAATTTTACATTGATTACAAAGAATATTAAAATTTATTTTTTACAGCAAATCTTCGGTGCTATCCAAATTTTGTTGCATACCCTTTCGCTCCCACCAAAAACTCCATAACTTACCCAACTTCTGATAAGTTATCTATTCTCGCCATGAGAATTTTTATTTTCTTCACTTGCAATCCATCACAGAGATTTGTTTCCCAATTTATTGAATGTTTCTAGATAAAAAATTTCATGGAAAATCCACCCGAAAAGATTTTTTATAGTAGAAAATCATGAAATGGACGGTGGTAAATATTTTCTCTCTTTGGGGCGGCTACATATAAGTTAGTATTAGGGTAAAATCTCTTTAACGAGTGTTTTTATAGTAAAATCTAATTATTATACCCCTCGGTTTTATAAGAAAACTGAGGTGAATTACCTTCTTATTTTAACTATCACCTCGATTATGGCAAAAATCGAGGTGAATAATTTTTTTTTGAAATTACATTGTCTACACCGAATATTAAAATAAATTGTTTACAACAAATATTTGCTCTTCTTACTGAATATCTTCGTCGGTATCCAGATTTAGTTGCATACCATTTGTTCCCCTAAAAGCCACATAACTAATCCAACTTCTGATAAGTTATTTGTTTCAACAATGAGAAATTTTCTTTTCAAAGGTTAAGTTCTCTTCTTTGTGTAACTTAAAGCAAAATTATTTTCTACATTTTCAAAGGTTGAGCTCCCTTCTTTGTGTAACTTGAAGCAAGAATACTTTTCTGCACTTGAAATCTATCAATTGAGTACTTTTCAAAGGTTGAGCTCCCTTCATTAACTGAGGGTTGTTCCAAAAATACAAAAACAACAACATCAACACCATTATGTGAAATAGATTGCAAGGGCATAAAAATGTTTTGTTCATGATAGAAGAACAATGAAGATTTTTTCTGTCTTGCAATCCATCTCAAAGAATGATGCATGCGAGTTTAAGGTGGCTTCATATAAGTAAGGACTAGGGTAAAATCTGTTTAACGAGTACTTTTATAGTAAAATATAATTATTTTATCCATCGGTTAATACGAAAACCAAAGGGATGGATCATTAGTTTACACTTATAACCAAATAAAAACATAAGCTACAATAGATGGGATTTGAAGTGTGTTTTGAGTTGTTTTTCCCCTCGGTTATATTAAGAATTGAGGGAATATGTTGTTTTTATTTTTATAAACAATAAAACATGACGCGCCTTGGCATTATACCTCGTTTTTTTTGCTTAGGTGAAAGCTTCGTCATGAAATGTATTATTTATAGTATTGATTATATCTATAAGAAGAGATCATGAAGGAGAATTCCAAAATGAAGACTTCAAAAAATTATGCAACGAGAATGGTATTCGACAAAATTTATCCACTTCTTGAACTCCCCAATAAAATGGGGAAGTAGAAAGGAAAAATATATCTCTAATAGATCTAGCAAGGATGATGCTCCTTAAATATATCTGGATTGATGTTATAAATACTGCTTGTTATGTAACGAATTGTGTCTTGATACGACCCATTATAAAGCGGACACCCTACGAGTTATACAAGGGAAGAAAGTTGAGTATCTCTCATCTCTATGTTTTTGGATGCAAATGCTTTATCCATAATAAATGGAAAGATGACTTAGGAAATTTTGACGTAAAAGCTAATGCGGCATATTTATAGGATATTTCACTTCGAGCAAAGCTTTTAGAATTTATAACATAAAACCCAAAACAATTGAAGAATCAATACATGTTACTTTTGATGAAACTAACCCAAAAAATGTAGAAGTAGATGTTGTTGATTGTGCATGTATCCTTGAAAAGACAAATCTAGAAGATGATCAAGAACCAACTCAAAATGATCTAAACATGGAAGATAACTCAATTCAAGAGAAAAATCCAATCACTCTAACAGAAAACCAAGATCCTCAAAATAATGAAGTCTGACAAAAGATCATCCAATACAGAATGTTATTGGGGACATATCCAAAGGAGTCACTACTAGACGATCACTCAACAAGGTGTGTAATTTTGTTACTTTTGTTAACCAAAGGAAATCGACGAAGTTATTATTGATGAACATTGTTTTCTTGCTATGCAATATGAGTTAAATCAATTTGAGCGAAATAATGTTTTGGAACTTGTTCCCAAAGATTCATATAAACTAGTCACGTGAACCCGATGAGTATTTCACAACAAGCTAGACAAAGAAGGAAATGTTTTAAGAAACAAACCTAGGCTAGTTGTGAGAGGATATAATCAACAGGAAGGAATAGATTTTGATGACACCTATGCTTCTGTGGCCAGATTAGAATCCATAAGAATGTTATTAGCCTTCTCATGCATCATGGATTTCAAACTATTTCAAATGGATGTAAAATGTGATTTTCTAAATGGATACATCCAAGAGGAGGTGTTTGTTGACCAACCTTCTGGATTTATTAATCCTAATTTTCCAGACCATGTTTTTAAAATAAAAAAGGCACTATATGGCCTGGAACAAGCTCTCATAGCTTGGTATGATTGTCTAAGTAAATGTTTGCTTGAAAATAAGTTAGAACGAGGACAAGTTGAGAAAACCCTTTTCGTTAAGAAAACTGCACATGACATCTTACTAGTTCAAATATATTTTGATGATATCATATTCGGTTCTACTAATGAATCCTTGTGCAAAAAATTATCAGAAATAATGCAGAATGAGTTTGAAATGTCTATGATGGGGGAGTTAAAGTATTTTCTTGGACTTGAGATTTATCAATCCAAAGGAGGAACATTTATAAATCAAGATAAATATTGTAAAGAGATACTCAAAAGGTTTGATATGGAAAAATAAAAATTACTAGCAATGCCAATGTCAACGTCATTCTCCTTAGACAAAGATGATAACGGAAAACCAGTCGATGAAAGAAAATATTAAGGTATGACCGGATCATTATTATCTCTAACTGTATCACGACCTGATATAATGTTTTATGTATGTATGTATGTGTGCATGTTTTCAAGCATCTCCTAAAGAGTCACATCTCGGTGCTGTCAAGCGTATAATGAGATATCTCACTGACACACAACAAATGGGTCTATGGTACAACGAAAGGAACCGACTGCAACTTAGTAGGGTACTCTGACTGATCCAAGAAGAAGATTCCATTATCAATAGTACTATTTTATGTAAACAACCTCCGGTTTATAGGTAAACAACCTCCGCTTTACCTAATCACTACCCAATGCAATCTTTATCTTAGAACTCCATCTAAGATAAGAGAATCTCATCTCACTCCCTAAATCACCTCACTGATATCTAGCAGTCACAACCTCAGGTGACTATATCAAACTACTTGAAAGACACCCCTTTAAATACACAGTTCAACCAAGACTCTTGACTTACAACCATACTTGGATTTGCTTCAAAGCTTCATCCAAGAATAATATACAATTCATTTTCTAAAGGCTTCTGAATTTATATAAGAACAATGTCTACCACAATGTATCAACTCGATACAAAGGGTGACTTACAACACAAGAAAGTACAAGACTCTCAAAAACCAAAAACCCTTACTTTTTACTTTTTAAATGTTTTACATAAGTTTTAGTTGGCTTGACCTAGGTATAAGTCTTACTTTTATAATTTTCAACTGTCCATGGGCTTCGAATCTTCTGTTAAAATATTCTTTGATCCACTGTTAAAGTGCTCCTAAATCTTGGAACAGATCTACCAAAGTCCTACTGCAGCAGTCCAGGATGTCGAGTCTTCATGGTAGGACATCTTGTTTTACATGTTGTTCTTCACATATTTTAACATCTTTTTCAACATCTTGTTTTACCAAAATTATTCAAATCTTTAGAGCTATCAATCTCCCAATTTTGGAAAATTTTGGTTAAAACTCCTTTTGTACAAAAATCCATGAACAAAAGTCCTGAAGTCATTTCAGCCGAAAGCTTTTATTCTTATTGTACACGAGAAAGAAGATAACAAGAACATACATATGATTATCTAGTTACACCCCCTTAACCCAAGAACCGATTCTTGTCACAAAGGGATAAATCTTCCTCTCAAGGGACATAAGAAAACCCTTAATAAGAAATAAAAACATTACCTTAAGCAACCAAACACCAACCTGGACAACTCAGAACAAAGGACACAACTGTGTTCATAACTTAGATCACAAGACACAACAGAAAAACTAAGAATAAAGACATGAGACTCTGAAACTCAAACATGATATTGGAATATCCTGTTAAACATCCTTGTAAAACATCTTCCAGGACAGACGCAACACCCATATGGTGACCAATACCTTTCTCCCCATTTTTATCCAAAACTTAAGAAATATATCCAAAACAGAACCATAACCATATTGTACTCACCCAAATACAAACAAAAGCCATAGGACCACAACCCAGTAAGATGCAACTTTATAGAAAGGAAGGGATAATCCACTTTTATACCCGAGCAGAATCCTAGGATTAACACTCCTTGTTTGTAATAATGGTCTTAGTCAATTAGAGAAATAATTTAGGAAGATAACTTTGGCAAAAATAAATGTGCACCATTCACAAAGAATTCTTCATGCCTTTATTCATTCTGGACGGTTTCTCCTCGAAGTTAAAATTCCAATGAATTCGCATGTATGGTCAAAAACACATGTCACACTTCCTCCTGAGATGTACTTGATTACACCATCCACAAGCACCAATTAATGATCTTCATAGAGCCAAGTCCTGAACAATGTCCTGACATTCATCCAAACATTGTCTATTATCTCTTGTCTTCAAAAGAACCAACACCTTTTTCAGCATTTAACCAAAGATTTTTTAGACTAGGGCCACAAAGTGGTTCAAAAAGATTCCTCTAGGAAATACTCATAGACATTTATGTTTTGAGGCATATTTACAATGCCTTCCACTAAATTCAAAATGTACTCCTTTCAGCTAGAATTAGAGATAATTGAGCATGATATTTTCTATTTATCAACATAAAACTTCCACTGATATTAACTTTAATCTGCAGAGAAAAATAAATTATCAAAAAAATTATTCTCAAATCTCTCCTAGAAGGGATGAACATGTTTTGATTCAACCCACTGATTTTCCAATGACATAATCAAACTCAAACTGCCAAGTCCACCACGAACTGCACCAGTAACATAATGTCTGGACATCTTATCTGGCATCACATCATCACAAGAGGAACTCAAACATAACTTGCTTGACCCCCAAGAAATCTATATGAAGACTGCCCTTCTTCAGCAGCACATCCTAGATAGAAGTTCAACTCCCCTTTCATAGGTAACAAATCCTCCTTTGACAAGAACCACATAAATAGTGAACAAAAACACAAGACTCATATTTATGTTCACATAGAGGAAAACACACAGCTTTACACTCCTTATTTAACACACCTGCTGAACACATTCACATACTGTAAAACCAATCAGGACTCTTACATGCATAAACAACTATTCTCCTTGAGAATACATCTAAACACACTAGAATATTCACACATAAAAGACATATATGATAAATAGCCTTTCAACCTCAAACAAGTATCTCAACTCTTTGGTTAGGCAAGATTTCATTCTCATCAATCACATTCTCTAGAATAATAGGATCTCTGTTCACTTGCTTCACAAGATTCAAATTGACCCATTCTTTATAGAGTAACTTGTAGTAAAAGAAACAACTTCCCCTCAACCATTTTGATCTTAGCATGAGTCAGAGCACTAGGTCTGATGTCCCCCACAGACCCATCATAACATCCTCAAAGACAAACTTCTCCACATCATTCTCCAGCATGATTAGATAAAACACTTATGAATCAAATGGTGAGTATCTAACTTCACACCATAATTCCAAGTAACCTTTAGAAAATAGGTATGATGTTGCAACATCACATAGGACATCAACACTTGCATAAAAGTCCTTCATAATGATTTCACAGGTGCAACAACATAATCTTCAAAATTAATTCATTGCAAAAGATAGAATACCACTAAGAGAAATAAACTCTCATACTTCCCATTAAGCTTCCACAAAAATCATAACTTTATTACAGAGACCGCAATCATCCTTAAGCAACTTAAGATGATATTCCCTCTATATGCATCAAGACAAAGAAGAAACCAGCTCCTCCTCAGATCTTTTGTCTTCTATTATTTTGTAATGTCTTCCATACACCACGGTGCATCAACATTTTAAGAGCAAATGACACGCATTTCTTGGACCCATGCTTAGACAGAACCTCCCTGATAACGCGAAATTATATCGTTTATTCGACTTGACTCGCATGCATTTTTGGTACATTTTTTCATTTATTTGTGATTTTATGCCGGTATTTCTATTCCATTTCAGGTATTTCAGGTACATGCTAAGAAAGATCTCACATGCGAAAAAAGAGTAAGAAACAAGGGAGAAACTGAGAAGACAGAGAAAAAGAAAAGAAAAAAAATCTAAACTTGGACCTGTGGCCTCACCACACAACCTGTGGCCCTCGCCACAACTTTCCAAGAAGAGTGGCCCTTGCTACAACATGTGTGGCCCTCGCCACAACTCTAATATTGCAGCCACATATATGTTTTCTTGCAGCCTTCTCCATGCCCACCATCTCACCCACTCACCCCATAATTTTCTCAACTTCTCTGACCATGATCTCCATTATCTGCGCTACCTCTCACAGGATAAGTTCCAACATTTATCACTATATAAAGAACCTAGCATTCATTGTTTGTGGATCGAATTTTATGCACGGAAGCGTTGTTCATAGTTTTAGGTAGAAATCACTTTGTAAAGGTGGTAGTTTCTCACATCGGGGAACTACCACACCATTATTTTTAGGCCTACAATCTATGTACTCTTGGATCACAATCTTGCCGACATTATTTCAAATCTTTATTCAAGTTTCAAGATTTATTTTGTTCGTAGTTTTATTCAAGTTTATTTCATCTGCTTTACTTCCAGGTTTATTTATTTGCAATTATTTTAGTTTCTTGTTCTTATAATATTAATTTATCATTACAAATTTAAATATGGCTATGTTAATGGCTAGTAATTATAATTGCATATTTTTTCTTTAAGTATGTCCGGCTAAATTGTTCTGAGTATGGTATGTGAGGACAGTCGTTTTCGACGGGACTCAGTAACAATGTTGGCTTAATATTTATATGAAAATCCTATATTTTGGTTCTTGTTTTTAAACTTAATTTAAATAGCCTTGTCACGAGAGTGAGAGATTACTTAACATGATTTTCTCACGAGAGTGAGAAATTAACTAAGGTTTGATCCGACACTGCGAGAGCGTGGGGGTCGAATCGGATAGTAAAAATGGGACATCGATCTTAAAGAGGGAGAGAGTGCTTTAAGTATCAATTAGGACTTGTTCAATTTTTAAAACACATTCCTTAATTAAAATGTGCGAGCGAGAGAAAAATATCATGGTTAAGGAATGTGGATTTATTCAAAACCACGCGAGTGTAAGGTTCATTATTTAAATTGATATTTTCTACTAAAGACATTTCTAACATCAGTATAAGCTAATGAGTTACAGAGTCCCTGAGGTACGCTAAACACACATTATGATCTCTCTTTTATTATATATTTCTTTAATATTATTTTAGTCTTAGTTTCCCCTTAATCAATTATTCATTATCCTTAGCTTTACAAAGCAATGGTAGATTACAGTAGGTTGACATTGGTCTCTAAGTGTTCGACAATATTTTATATTACTTAGATATTTCTGTGCACTTACATACACATCACTTCCTTGAGCATACAGACAACTATGGTTATTTGACATAACTTTCTACAAAGGTGATCAATGGTCTTCTAATCCACAAGTAAGGCTGGATCTTTCAGTTCTAGATCCTCCTTGCACCAGCCAGAATTCTGGAACGCTCATACCAAATAACTTAAATGAGACTCCAACGAAATTATATAAACACCAAGATGTTTATAGTTCCTTTAAATATCAACTATTGAATTATTCACACAATTCTAGATAGATTTTATCGCCCTTTACACAATCGTGAGCCAAATTCTCAACTGAAGATCAACTTATTCCAAGATGATGCAATTCTATTTCACACAACACCTTTAGAGAGAACATCTAGATGTTCAACCTAATGTCAGAACATCAATGGATTAACTAGCTATCTAATGAAATCCATACTTCCTGACATAGTCTTCAAGATATATAAACTTCCAAATCATATCCTACCTTGGATGTATTTTCCAACAGAGCAGGCGTTCCATGTTCTCATAGACTTGAACAAGAATTCAAGTTTGAGTAGACATCATCCATCTTTATTAATGAACGTAAACCAATCTTCAAGAACAATTATCCACTAGAATCTTATAACCTTAGATCTTGACCTCCATATTCATAGAATCCTGACAGAGAAATCTTCAACACTTCTTCAGTAGAATACATACTATAAACCCCTTCACGTGCAGAGGTCTGGTTCTTGTCCTCCTGTAAATAAGATCAGAAATAAAATGTCCCAAGGATATTCACCAGACTGATGATGTCTTCACCTACATCAAGCTCTTCATTCAAGACATATTAAGGATCTTTTGAGGACTACATAGACGATACTTATTCAAAAGGAGAACATACACCTATATCTATCTTCCAGGACTCTCACTTGGAAGGCATTAATCAGATTCAAAGGACAAGTTCTTGAGATTTCTCAACTAATGATGTTGCACCTGGGTGTAACATCTAGACCCTAAATATTTTAAATTCCAATAAAATGATAATCAATTAAATAATTTTGGATGTCACAAATAGAAATTGATTTTAAATCCTTGTTCAAATAGTGATATACACGATCTAGAGGATACCAATATTAAAGAGACACAAATCATGTATTTTCCCTTGTCAATGACAATGTTGAGATGTCAAGGTTGACATCCTTGACTCAACTTGACTTTAACTATTATGGCTTTCTCTTGCAGACTTAGCTAGAAAAATCTTATCAACCTTCCTTGAGAAGGAGTGTATCCTAACAGACTTGATCAAGCTTTAGGATTAGAGAGTTACTCTTACAAGAACACATATGATGAAACAATAAATCACCTACATCTGAGATCAGAAATCAAGCTCTTCAAGGACAAAAATAAATTGCCCTTGTCTTTCTGTAGAGGTTTATCACTCTCATGTTCACTATCTTGAATAAACCCAGAGTATCTTCATCTTAATCATTTTCTCTTCTGAGCTCTTTTCACAAATAGAAGTTCCTTTATGAGTGAACTTGAAAGAAATCTCAAGTATATTTGGCTACTTTATATGTGATAAGAGTATTTGCTTATCATGGATCAGAGAGTGAAAGAATCAACACAACCTCTTCTCTTTATCTTGCTTCCAACCGGTCTTGTACTTCTATAAAGACTGGCACCATCTTACTTCATTCATCTTGGATGTGAGCAGCTAGACATCTATACCTTAGATGAGAGCTCGAAGGGTCTTGAGAGAGACTCAAGAGACTTTGACCATAATACACATCTTTATCACTTCTTTGGACAGAGAGAAACTCAAACTATTCCAAGAGTAGATCTTTCTTTAACCACAGCTCAATGAACACACATGTCTACATGAGTTCTTTCATTAGAGGCATATGCAGCAGAACAAAACACATCCTCAATAGACTCCAGGAAAGATGTCAAAAACATCTCATAGGACATCATGCAGAAGAGGTATCCTCAACATCAGCCAGCAGTTAGTGATTAGAGTATATAGACATTACTCCCTCTTCAAGAGAAAAACCTAAATCACTAGAAGACAAACTACACATGAACACCACAGGTTCACACATACGAGGAATATGTAGCAGGATAAAAATACGCCTCACAAGTAATACCACAACCATAGTAGTAACTACAACCAACACTTTTGTCCTTCATGAACACTCCTTCCTTGTTCATTGTACCAGAAAGTATCTTCCCCAGATCTCACCCAGAACAGAATAGGACACCGACTCTGATACCAATTTAAATTCTAGTATATATATAACTAATGTCCTAACACACGTCGATACACTGATCTCTGCATAATACCACAAGGACATGATAAAACATACTGATATAATACTTATCAGAACAAATTCATGACATATGTTCCAACATCTATTACGAAATGTCAATCAACAAGAAAATACTGAATTGTAAATTTGTAGAATGATAATAACATAAATATATGATGACCCAGTTCAGTGTACAATAACACCGACTCTAGGGGCTACCAAGATGAAGATTTCACTATCAGTAGTATTATTTTATGTAAACAACCTTCGGTTTATAGGTAAACAACCTCCATTTTACCTAATCACTACCCAATATAATCTTTATCTCGAATCTCCATCTAAAATACTTGAAAGACACCCCATTTCAATTCACAGTTCATCCAATACTCTTCACTAACAACCATACTTAGATTTGCTTTAAAGGTTCATCCAAGAACAATATACAATTCATTACCTAAAGGCTTCTGAATCTATATAAGAACAATATACAATTCATTACCTAAAGGCTTCTGAATCTATATAAGAACAATGTCTACTACAACATATCAGCTCGATAAAAAGGGTGACTTACAACACAAGAAAGTACAAGACTCTCAAAAACCCTAAACCCTTATTTTTCAATTTTTAAACTTTTTACACAAGGTTTAGTTGGATTATCCTAGGTCTAAGACTTCCTTTTATAATCTTCAGTTGTCCATGGGCTTCGAATATTCTATTAAAGTATTCTTTGATCCACTGCTAAAGTGCTCCTTAATTCTTGGAACATATCTACCAAAATCCTGCTACAACAGTCCAGGATGTTGAGTCTTCATGGTAGGACATCTTGTTCGACATCTTGTTCTTCACATATTTTAACATTTTGTTCAATATCTTGTTTTACCAAAATTATTCAAATCTTTAGAGCTTTCACTTTTGTGATTTCTTTAACCATATTCCCTGAGAGATGCATTTCCATCATAAAAAAGGGAGAATATGGATCTATGTACTTGCAGGTAACGATTAACATCTGAATTTTTAATGACAACAACACATGAAGGAATACATGGGCCTAAAAAGTACTCAATTCAAAGTCTCAAATCAATCAATATCTAGCAAGAATCCTAAAGCCTCTTTAGGAAAAGATGTAAAAGCTCTCCAAGTCTTGTCAATTCGTCTGAGTGAACCAAGTACTGCAAAAATAAATAAGTAGCTTAAAAGTATTAATGAAACTCACCACACACTAAAAAATTTTATCTAAAAGTAAACAATTTCAAAAATCCCTTAAAGATGTACTTGATGACCTAAGAGTTGAAGAAATGGCCTAAAAGAAAGATAAAATTACTCACTATAAAAACTTTAATAACATGATCTTAATTGAGAAAGATAAAATTAATCACGTTTTTCAAATACCACAATTCACCCCCTCTTGTGATTAAGGTCACTTGTTTAACAAATTTTGCCTAAGACGCCCTTTCAGGTTTTTTATTTATCGAGCTTTATTATAATATTTTTTTTAGGCATAGTATTTTTAATTGCGTCAGAGTTCACTGGTAGTGGAAACTCCTTTCTATCCATAGTGGTAATGACCAAGGCTTCGCCAGAGAAGGTCTTTTTTACCATATATGACCCTTCATAGTTTGGGGTCTATTTTTTGCGTGAATCACTTCAGATGAGTAGTATCTTTTTCAGCATTAGATCACCTTCTTTGAACTCTCGAGGACAGACTTTTTTGTCGAATGATTTCTTAAGCCTTGTCTGATATAAATGACTGTGACATAATGCAATCAAATGCTTCTCGTCTATGAGGTTTAGTTGGTTGAATCTTGTTTGTACCCATTCTGTCTCCTTCAATTTAGTCTTTATTAAGACTCTCAATGAGGGGATCTCGACTTCGATGAGAAGTACTGTTCGGTCTGTTAATAGAGTATAAAATCTAACTGGTCAAGTACACATCCTATCAAAGTAATATAAAGGATTGTCGAACCACAAAGACCAATTGTCAATCTATCAACTCTATTATTAAGTTGCTTATCTAAGGCAAATCGATTCAGTTGAGGGATTATAATGCAAAGCAAATAAATAGATAAAGTAAATTCAGAAAAAAAGGCAAGCTAGAATGTAAATTACATTGGTCAAATAAAATTTCAATTTGTATTTAATAGAACTACTCATGGGGCAATATTTTCCACTCTTGTAAAGGAACAATTTGACGGGAACTTGTCGCTTTCGCTAACTAAGAACCGAGTTTACTCTCTAATCAAATCCTTTTATTGTCACTTATAAAAGGGAACTTCAAGCGTTAAAGCAACATATCTATTTTTAAGAAATTAGTTTCTTAACTTAGTAAAAAAATGGTTTCAACTCAAAATGATTGACATACAAAGATTCTTGGCTTTCGCTCGAGAATCAGATTGTAAACCTATAAACGCATCCGAAAATAGTTTCAAAATTGTTTTCTAAAAGTGTCAAATATCCCTAATTAACCAGTCAAAACACTTTCATCCTTTTTGAACGGTTAAAAACTAACCAAGTTTACTCTTTGAAATGGATGGCTTTCGATCTTATCCAAAAATATTAAGTACGGAAAACTTGTTTTAAAAGTTAAAACAACTCCTAAAGTGTTTCTACTGATACGGTGTTGAAACTCTATCATGACAATGATACTTACATTCAAACCTTAAAATATTTAGCCAGCCATGGAAATAAAAGCAAGCATATTAAAGTTGATCAAAAATAAAAATAGTAATAAAGGCAAGGTAAGGTAATAAAATAAGTAATGCAAGTGCAAGACAAAGCGATTGAATAAAATAAAATAAAAAACTTAAATAGAAACCTGCTCCAAATTAGAGTCTTTAAATCTTGGTACAATTGGAAAGTAAATGCTTGAAGTAAAATGGCGGCAAGATTATAATAAAAGAGATGCTCCAGCCTAATCAATACTATGGTGTAATAATCCTCCGATGTGGCGAATTATTGCTTTTACACAAGTTAGTATAGGCTTAGAGTTACAAGACTAAGTTAGATGATGGAAAATGAAATGAAAACTACTATTTATAGAAGTTGTCCAGGCTATGCTTTGACAGAAATGTCCCCCAACTCCTTTTGGGCGGGAAGAAACTTAATAAAGATCGCGACCGTCGAGGCCTCTCTGCGGGCGCTGAGTGAGCAGATAGAGAGGTTGTGGGGGACGTGGCAGTTATCCCCTGGGTGGAGTGGGACACATAACGGCACCCGCTATAGCAGCCGTTGAGCTAAAGCCATGTGTAGGATTTCACTGAAAATCTCAATTTCTTGGCCTTTTCGCTTGGTTATTTCAAGAAGAGCTCCAAATGGGCATGTTTCCTGAAAACAAGATAAATACAAGCATAACGCAAGAAAACAATACTAAAAATTATGAAAAACATGTGTTATTTGAGTCAAATATATAGTGCGATCAAGTGTTATAAAATTCTCCCACACTTAAACCTTTGCTTGTCCTCAAGCAAAAACTCCCAGAAGTAGATGAAAAGAAGAACAAATTTACAAGATTTTGAGCTAAAAGGGCTTCTAAGTTCAAGTAAGGTTGTGTTGATAGGTACTAACTGATCGAACCAAGGATATCATGATAACACTTTCTGCATAAAAATGCGGGCATAAACTTTATTTCTATAAAAACACATCCATGTTAGTCCATTATGCCTAAGCTTCCTTATTTTGTAAGGTCCTTTTTCATTCAGGCGCAATCACATTAAGCCCGTTACCTGTACCTACTCATAGCAGAGTGACCGGTTAGTGACTCTGATCTCAAGCATGGGGTTCTGGTATATGAATAGGTATAACACCTTTATTTACCCAACTATGGTTGTAGAGGATCAAACCGTAATTTTCCGTACCGAGTCCAACACCAGACACCACTGAACCAACCAACAATGGGCATAAACCTTTTATTTTCTTTTATTTTCTTTTTTTTCTTTCAATATTTTACAACAAATTTTAGTTAAGTGACTGTGTGAGAGTCACCCAACCTGGAGTTATATTTTTAGTTAAACAACAGAAATAGAGATCATTCACTTATTCTCATCGGTCCCCTGCGTAGAGTATGCTTAGGCCAGAGCTGAATGCTAAGATAAACTACTAAAAGACCTTTGTTACATAAAAATAAATCTACAGTATAGGTGGTAACGAGATCAATTATTATATTTACAAAGTTTATGGTACTAAAACGATATCGATTTTTCAAAGAGAATCCCCAAGTTAAACGCATCCTACCCTGAACCTGTCTTACAGCTTAAAATTTTTAAAATACACAGTTTTCTTTGGCACAAAAAATTTGTTGGGTAAGGCTAAAAGTGGGGAAATACGGATACACAATGCAAAAATGCAAAGGACTCATCAAGCACATGAATTTTATTAAAAACAAAATAAACAAATCAACTAAAGTACTAGAAAGCGATAAATACTGAAAATAAAGAAATGAAAAGCGATAAAGACCTCCTCTCACACTTAAACCAGACATTATCCTCAATGTTCCGATAAAAGAGTAGGAAGGAGTAACCTGAATGGTGCTAATGGGGTCCGCTGGTACCCTCTCCATCCTATGTGGGAAGATCGGAACGACGACTCCTACTACGACATCGGCTCCCTCTAGAAATCTCACGTTGGCCAACTCTTTCGGAAAGAGAGGCATTTGCTTCCTGCTGCTGGCGGGTTCTACCTAACAAGGTGCCTTGAGAGGCTTCCATCGAAGTAAAATGCCCCGCAAAGCTAGACTGTTGATGGTGCTACTCGATCTGGAAGGAAAGCTGAGTCTCCATAATGGTACGCAAGAAGCCATCATTTTGCACTTGAGATGCTGGCATGAATGCCATGTTGTCTACAAGTTGTTGTTACATGGAGGAAAGTAGGGAATCTCGCCTCTCCTCTCAAGCCATAAGTTCTCTCCACATGTCCTCAGTGACATAGAAACCAGGAGCGGAACCTGCAGGTGGGTTAGAAGAAGAGGGTGCGGTATGTGTATGTGGTACATTGTGAACAAGTGACTGCTCATGCAAATCATACTCATCATCAGTGTTGTTACCCTCCTCCAAAGGAAAATTTGGGGGTAACGGACCGGTAAAAGCTGGAGCACTCAAATCATAGGTCCAATTACGCTCAAATCGCACATCAGTGCATCGAGTGCAGGGAATAACAACACTGGGTACAACAATACCATTAATCATAAGGTGAAAATGTCCTTCCTTCCTCACTTTACATAATCGCATAACTTTTAAAAAAATTTAATTTATAATGCGAGGAGGAAGTGGCTCAAGTGTAGCAAGCTCAGTGTCTAAACCTAGGGCATGATCAATAGAAGTAACCAGACCAACAAAAGAACCCCCCCCCCCCCCCTCTTTCAAAATGAATCTCATATGGGTGATCATAAAAGGGACGTGGTTAATTTTGGTGTTTCTGAGAAACCCTTGCATAAAGATGAGTTCTGTGGCATTTACTTTGTTTGGATTCTCCTGGGTAAAAATAATGCATGCCAAAAGATAGAAAAAAACACGTGTTATCGGGTTATGGATACTCGAAGCTAAAAGGCCGTCAAAATAATTATCATGTTAGTTTGACAATTTAAACCAAAAGACATAGCCTTCGAATATCCAGTCTGAATCCAAGGGTGCTTCACAAATTGCACTGTCCCCATGAGGCATCCCCAACAATTCTTCTAACCCGTCGGTGGAGTATTCGTATTCAATATTAAAAAGCCTAAATTTCACTCCACCTACGGTGCTAGCAGTGTTAGGACTGACATTATAAATCAGAGAACTTAAAAACTCATGTGTCAGCCTCGGGTAGGTAGGTGCTTTCTGAGCAAATATATCATGCAAGCCTACTTTATCTAATAAACAGAAAATATTATGATATATCCCTAAAGTATACAGACAATCTTCGTTGATATACCTGGTAGAGTAAATCTCCTGCGCTTATAACTTTTCAAGAAGCTTCTTTTGTCACTCTCCCAGCTTCCCCTCACGAAGTATGTACCCATTGAACTCCATTGTTGTTGCTCCGAAGGTAGAAGATGGGAAATGTTTTTTATAGTGATAAAAAATGAGTATTAGTGGATTTTTAATGGTGAGAATGGAATGAGGACGATGGTGATGTGAGTGGGTTTTAATTGTAGTGGGAAAGTTATGGCCTTTAATGGAGTTTTAGGGTGGTCAAAAATGGATAAAATGGGTCTTGGAAGAGGAAGAAGAAGGGAAAATGGGATTTTTACTAAATAGAGCCTTTAAAGATCTAGACCCCTCTGCGGGCGCTAAGGGAGGTTCGCGGCCGCGGTCTTTGAAAAAATGGTCTGGGTCGTTGTTTTTCTTGGATTGGGCCTTGGATCTTGCATTTTGCTACCTATTTTGGCGGGGGGGGGGGGGGGGGGTGCTCAAAGTATCTCCTGCAAATTTTTATATATATTTTTCTTCTTTCTCTATGCATGATATAAATATAAAAAGTGGTCATAAGTTAAAATAATCACACAAATAATAAAGGATAAAATAATAAAAAATATGTCTATAAGGCGTCACGGCAAAATAAATAAAAAATGTGATGCGGAAATAGAAACAACATAAAGTAAAGAGTTAGCAAATAGGAAAATGTCAGGAAATGAAAAATATAATAAGAATAATAATACGGATGAAATCTCTCAATTAGCAGGAACAGTGTCACCAAAGGGGTGGAGGCCCGACAGTGTTTTCAGGACCTCAGACATTAGCTAGTTGGTGCCTAAGATCTGCAATCTCTCGAGATAACAAATCAGACTCAGATGCATGAGTGGCATCACAGACCTCAATGTTCAAAGTCAGATCGGAAACCTCCTGACGAAGTGCGGCTAACTCAGTACGCATAGCAGCAAGCTTTGAACGAACATCTTGTTCCTATAAAGCAAAATTGTTAGAATACACAGTGGTCAAGGGTTCCTTCGGCGCAGGTGTATACTTAGGAACAAAAGGCTCTCTAGGTGCATCAACAATCTCTCCCCATCCCTCTAAAGAGTAACCCCAATTTTCTGGGTTGTAGACGCAAGCCATCAGATGATCAGTCAAGGTGAAATAGTGGTTACTCTCGTCTTTGATTAGAGTCTGTACTGGTGAGGATGAAATGAGACCCGCCTTATCAGGCAATGATCCAAGCAAAAGTCAATGTCCATAAAGAAACTACCATAGTAGAAGGTCAAATGGTATAACTTGGTATCCAAGCCTAAAGAAAATGCTATCCAAGTTATGTTACCACCCGCATGTATGGATACCTCGGAAGATTTAGCAGTCATGTGCAAACTCATAATCAAGAAGTTGCCACTAGCGATAGAGCGAGACTAGCTAGTACAGAACAGGAATAGTAGCTCTTTGGCACTAACAAGGTCGTCAACATCACTCCTTCAGAAAAAGGTATGGCAAAGGATCAGCTAAAAATACCTAAAAGTTAGGTTATGAATCTTCTTGGACATCTGAGTAGAGGGATCGGGGCTACAAGCTTCGATTGGGTGTTGAGTCTCTTTCGATCAAGCTTAATCCATAAAGCTTCTACTGGGAAAAGGCCCCTTCAGCTTATCATCAGCACATGTATGCCACTTCATGCTTTCCTTTGGTCGACTAGGCAAAAGCTTCCTCATGCTTACCTTGGATTCACAAGGTAAAGGCCCATCAACTTACCTTCGATCTACAAGGCAAAAGGCCCCTTTCATTGGTCTTCGTTTCACAAGACAAAAGGTTGCCTCAGACATGCCTTCGATTCACAAGGTAAGGGCTTGTTCAACTTGCCTTCAGCATACAAGGCATAAGGCATACATGTGAGCTATTTGAAAGACACACAAAAGGGCCATTAGAAGGATATACCTATGGTCCATTCGAAGGAGCCAACTCTGGGCCAATCGAAGAGCAAGGATAAGGTGTACTTCGAAGGCATGTTAACAAAGTGTCCTTCGATTGGCATATCAGAATGAGGTGTACTTCGAAGGCATGTCAACAAAGTGTCCTTCTATTGGCATATCAGGATGAGGTGTACTTCGAAGGCATGTCAACAAAGTGTCCTTCAATTGGCATATCAGGATGAGGTGCACTTCGAAGGCACGTCAACAAAGTGTCCTTCGATTGACATACAAGGATAAGATGTATTTTGATAAGCATATCAACAAGTTGACATTTCGATTGGTCAAAATTGAGGGAAATCTAAGAAGGAAGAATGAAGCTTCGACTAGCCCATAAGGTAAGTCTTTGTATGGCCCAAATTGAGGGAAATCGAAGAAAGAAGAATGAAGCTTCGACCAGCCCACAAGGTAAGTCTTCGATTGGCCCAAATTGAGGGAAATCGAAGAAAGAAGAATGAAGCTTCAACCAGCCCATAAGGTAAGTCTATGATTGGCCCAAATTTAGGGAAATCGAAGAAGGAAGAATGAAGCCTCAACCAGCCCTAGAGTCACTTCGAATGGCCACCTAAAAGAGCAAAGATTAGGATCCTGTCGAAAGAATCAGGAAAATAGAAGAGGCCTATTGGGATGAAGTTTGTTGGGTTTGTACTGGTTAGCTTAAGGACCAAATTCGAGCAAGACACCAAAACCATAACATGTCTAGGTGCATTGTGCTTCGAAGATGGCAAGAAAATGATCAAAATGGAAACTTTTGATACAAATTGAAAGTCCTATATTCTGTTATAAGTGACTAAGATTTTTTACAGGTTTTGGATAACCTAATCCACCCATATAAATACCAGACTAAATCAGAAGTAAAAGGACAAAGATATACTGCCTCGTACGCGCAGCCTGCCTCCAAGAAACTCCAAAAAGTTGCATAAAAAATTCCAAAGTTGCCAAACTCAACACCTATTGCAGGCACCCTCCATCCAAATTCACATCCAAATCGTGTTCTGGGGTTTGCACAGACGCATACCCACCCTTGCACAATCCATCTCACGCTCAGGATTGCAGATCGAAGCGGCTCCCGTTGGTAAAAAAAATAGGCTCATTCAATCTATAATTTAAACTCACGTTGATTGCATGTTCATATTGTTATTGTTGTTTGTGAATTATTTAACGTAAGTTGCGGTGCCCAAATGCTAGGATACCATGGCTAGGACTTTCGAAACAGGTCACTTTCGAAACCCATGGTAAAGATTGTTGCAGATCAAAACAACCCCAGATTCAAGTTCAGGGGTTGATTTAAAGTGGAATAGGTTCTTTTTGTTTGGTTTTGAAACTAACAAACTTGCAGGATTCAATGTTAGTTTCCTTTATTTCGACTGAACAGCTAGCTCAAACGGTAAAGGAATGTGTGTGTTGTATGAAGGACCTGGGTTCGAATCCCAGGTCAGGCATTTTCGTTTTCTTTCTAGCATGTTTGTTTGCAGATCCAGTACTGGCATATCCCTCACCCACACCATACATCTTCAGATCCTAACCATCAGATCACAGCTGATCCAGATCCGTGCGCCTCAACATGCAGCATATGGTGCACCCTCTGAAGGTCAACAACACTGAAGTCAGGCGTAGCCTGGACTTCTCCTGGAATTGGGCTAAAGAAATTTTAACCACACCCCCTTCGGGCTAGTTATCAGTTAGGCCCATTTTCCTTTATTTGCTTTATTTCTTTCATTACTTATTGCTTTTAGTCTTTTTATTCAATAATTACAAAAATCACAAAAAAATTAGGTTTAGTTTTTTTTAATTAAAATTAATTTTGTTAATTGATTAATTAATTACTTTAACTTTATTTTATCCAATTTAAAATCGATAGACCTAGGATTTAATCAAATTTTATTTCGTAATCAAAATAAAACACAAAAAATATTTCCTTTTACCTTAGGATTTTTAGGCGTATTTTCAATTCACGCGCTTATTTTAAATTTCGCATTTTATTATTAATGTACCTGCATATGGGATGTAATAGAATAACTAGGATATTTACTGCTTTTATCTCCCCACTTTGGATTTGTAATAATCCCCTCCCCAAAGCTTTGTAATAGCGTAGGATTTACATTTTCCATACTTTAAATTCCTACAATATTTAAACTGTCTAGATGCGTGATAATAAGATTATATGGCAAGAATAAAAACAAAACGTTAGCAAACCTAACACAAAAGATAAAATAACTGAATATAACACACTCGCACATGCGCAACTCTAGGGTACTCCCACTTTGGTTGCCTTTGGAAAACAAACCAGTCATGTCCCTCAAAATTAGGGATGCTTTAGAAAAGACCCTTAAATCAAAAAGATCATAGTACCTCGATGAACATATAGTGTTGCCTTTCGGTAAATGATCTAGTCCCTTAAATAAAATTGCTAAAGTGTCTCTATATGTTTCCTTTATGACTGTACGATGACCTGTGAACGTCCCTCATACATTTAAAACAACTATGACTACCTACTCACTAATAGTAGGGTAATTTTGTCTAAAGGAAAGGAGGAAAAGAACAAACCTTTCTAGTATAAGTAGATAGTTCCTAGATGCTTGTTCAAAAACAAACTTTTTTCACATACACAAACAAATTTCAAAAACATTTTCAAACGCTTTATCAACACTCTTGAGCACTGATACAAGAGTTATCAAAAAGCAAATCGCCGCACTATGGCATTTCAAAATACTTTTCAAAACACACAAAGCACAAGGTATTTTCAAAATGAGCTAAGCATTTAAGAGCCCGTACAAAACTTCAGATATAAAGGGTACTAACACCTTCCCTTTCCATAATCTACCCCCCTTACTCAGAAATAATCTCGAAAGGTCTTTTCTGTTCTTTTCACCATTTCTTTTGTTGGATAAAAGAAAATTTGGTGGCAACTCTTGCTTATGGCAACATTTGCGAATACAAACACAAAACCAGTATAACAATCGGTTCTGCCAATGAGTCAAAGAACTGGCGACTCTGCTGGGGATTCATATAAAAGTGGGGTTACCTTAGAGCTTAGTTCATTTTTTCTTTCATTGTGTGTTTTGTATTGCTTTACTTTTGAGGGCTTGTTTGGGTTGTTACTAAAGATCCTACACCCAGATCTGGGACACCTTTTTAGGTAAGTAGCAATAAATCATGGAGGCTGTATGGCATAGACCGATATGGACGAAGTGATAGCTACGTTAGCGTGATACTCTGGCTTGTACTAATGTTCCTTGAGTCAGTCAAGGATAACATTAGGCTTCCTTATAGTGTCATTAAGCGCTAACTAACCTTTAGAACCTTTAATTGACTCATCCTAAGCCATTAGAAAGTAGTGAGATGGTCGGATTTGGTTCCGACTGAAGATTGGTTGATACTCGATGCTACACTCATTGAGATTGTACTTTTGGGATATTCTGGCCGCAATACTTCAATGCTTGAGCTAGAACAATGCCTAAAAGAAAGGCCAGTGATATGAGACTCATTAGAACCCGACTACTTTTACTAGGACAGGTTGAGCCAACTAAACTTCAAGAGGGTACTTACATATGGAATCCATGCAAGCCTGAACCTAAGGCTTCTTATGTGACTTGTCTGCTTTCATTGTCTAACAACTTGAACTCATTGTAGGGATTTGTTTGTATTCCTTGAAAGACCATGTTTGTATACATCATCCAATAAACCAGGTTTTTTTTCAAGACATCATCCAATATCTTCATCACATTACACGTTTTCTTAACACATAACATACACATCATATCATCATACCATAGCAATTCCTTAACCATTTCAAGGATCTCAAGGGCCTGTGATGTAGGTTATAATGAACCATACGCCTAGCAAAGGGCAAGGGGATTTATTTTCCTCTAGCCAACACCTTCAAAACACAACAACTTGAGTCAGGGGCTATGACCCACTTGATATGGTGAGCTTTTTCTCATAGAAGGACATTAAAAAATACAAAGTTCTCCCGTCAAAGTGGCAGTCAAAATTCAACTTCTGACATTTTCTTGTGTTTACCCCACGAGATCCTTGAAAACATTGCATCCACACATCGTGCATGTCATTTCCTAAAAGGTCTTCCAATACAGGTTTCTCATGTTTTCGCTGTTTATTTCAACAAGGAAAATGGCTTTCAAACAGAACAACAGAGATCTCCAAATCAAGAGGCTCAGTTCATGGAAATGTTCCTCAACCTATCCAAGGGGCAGAAAGAAACATCCTGACAAAAACAAGGATGACCAGGTGGAGAAATTGCAAGCTGAGATGGAAAGGATGAGAATCCAGATGAGTAATCAAATGAATCTTATCCAAAATTCAGCTCGGGGACAAGAAGAGTTAAGGTTTCTCATCAGCAAGCTTCATCAAGACGAATGCAACCATATGAAGCAAATAGTCGAGGCTAGGGATCAGGTTATTAATCAGCCCCTGATGAGACAAGAAGTTGGCTTGGTGGAAAGTATACCTTTCCAAAATGCTGCTATGTCACAACCACGCCAATAACGATAAGGTAATTGGCGTAAGTTGGATGCATTCACTAGGCAATATACCAAACTCAACAAACCAATGTCGCAAGTCTTGCAACACATGTTGAATTTGAATTTGGTCACATTGAAGGATCCTCCTCAGAATCCTAATACTTCCGCTCCTACTTACCATCCTAATGAAAGGTGTGCATATCACTCCGACAGCCCAAGGCATGATACTGATAGATGTTGGATGTTGAAATATAAGATTCAAAACCTGATTGATGAAGGAGTGTTGGAATTTGCACAAGATGGTCAACTGGAATTTTTCTGTCATCCCTCCAAGGCACACCATCTGAAGTGACAAGTCCAGACAAAGAGGATTTTTGTTCATTTAGAATTTTCAATTTGTAGTTTCTTTTGATTGTTCGGACACTTGTTTCATATCAAACTTTGTTATTTTATCAAGGTATTGCATATGTTTATCTTGAACCAATTCATTCGTATCTGTTGTACCCCAAAATTTGCCCTCTCATGTTTCCCAAAGTCTTCCCCCTGCATGGTTGATCACAAACTCTTGCCTGAAGAAAAGGAAAATTTTTGAGTGTTGCTTCAAGTACATTTCGATTGGCATTCTGAAGGACCCTTCGATTGGTGTTCTGAAGGAGCCTTTCAATTGGCATTCTGGACAAGCGCTTCGATTTGCATTCTAAAAGACCTTCGATTGGTGTTCTGAAGGAGCCTTTCGATTGGCATTCTGGACAAGCCTTTCGATTGGCATTATGGACAAGTACTTTGATTGGCATCATAGCAGTGTCCTTCGATTGGAATTCCAAAAAGGTCCATTCGAAGAAGCATTCAAAGGGTCCATTCGAAGAAGCTTTCGAAAAGCATTCGAAGGAGGCCATCAGCCCATTCGAAAGGGAGCATTCGAAGGAGGCCATTAGCCCATTCGAAAGGGAGCATTCGAAGGAGGCCATCAACCCATTTGAAAGGGAGCATTCGAAGGCCAGTCATTCAAAATTCAAAAAGGGACAGGATCCCATGTGTTTAGCCAACGTTACAAACTCTCATTCATGGCTTTCAAAACACATAATTAACGTTACAAATTCTCATTCATGGATGTCAAACACATAATCAAAGTCATTTAAACCTTTGTCTTCCTATCCCCTCCACCCCATCTATATAAAGAAATCACAAATGTTGCAAAGGGAGGACGAAAAAATATACAGAAAAATAGAGAACTTGGAGATACGCTGCCAAAAGTCATCAGCACTTCCAGGAAGCCATACCCAATACCTGCACAAGCCAAAGCTGCCACCCAGCGAACACCTCCACCCTCAGAACTACAGATCGAAGCACCTCTGTTGGTAAAAAAGGATTTAATCTCAAACTCATTTTTAAATTCATTTTGATTGCATATTCATATTATTACTACTGTTTGTGAATGATTTAATGTGCTACATATATGCTACAACACAGAGATGAGATTATGCCATTGCTTGGGCACAATCTGAGTTTCTCCTTCGAATCCCAGGATAAAACAAACCCAGACCCAGATTCAGCAGGTGCGGATAAGGGGGAGATTCGAACCAGGGGGGTAAAATCCCCCTGGACCTTTAACATGTGTTTTGTTTTGCAGGAACTACATCATCAGATTCCTGTTTAGAGTTTCGAAGCTCAGCAGTTTAGCTTCGAACTGGACCCAGGACTTCCAGTTCGAAGGATGACATGTCCAGATCGAATACCCTCAGATTGCAGCCCCTCATGCACCTTCGATCCAGCTTCTTCACTGGGTCGAAAGACAGCCTGCACCTCTTTCGACCCAGGCCTCCAGATTTATATTTTTTTTTCTTCTTGTTTTGCTACCTGGCCCATTTGTACTTTGTTTACTTTGTTTTTGTTTATTCCTTTTAGTTTGTTTTTTTTAATCAACATAAAAATCATAAAAATAAATAACTTAGAATTAGGATTTAATTTAGTTAATCGTTTTAACTTATTTTCTTCAATTTTAGAATCAGTAGACTTAGGATTTATTTGGATTCAATCCTTTTCATAAACAAAAATGCAAAAAATATTAGGTATGTTTTAGAGTTAATTTAAATCAGTTTTTTTAATTAATTAAATTTGACTTAATTGAACATTTAGCATTTTCCCACAAAATAAAATAAAAACAAAAAGATTATATGCTTAGGATTTTTAAGATTCACGCGCTTTTATTGTAACTGCTTATTATTCCCCCAATTTTGGATATGTAAATAATCCCCCTCCCCGAAGCCTTGTAATAGTGTAGGGTTTACAATTTCCGCACTTTAAATTCCTGTATATATATATTAACTGCTTAGATGTATACTAACTAGGATTGTATGACAAGATCTAAAAACAAATGGTAGAACACCTAAAAATATAAAGATGATATAAACTGAAAATTGACACACTTGCACATGCCACTCCTAGGGTACACCTCACTTGGTTGCCTCAAATATGGTCAGTAAGTATAGGATGTTTTAGAGGTCGTCCTGTTGTCCCAAGATCATAAGTTGCCTCGAAATGGTTGCCTCGATAAAAAAATGATCTAAGACATTAGGATTACCACTAAAGCATCCTAACGTTGCTTTAGTGACCACACATCCCATAAATCGAATTGACCCGAAAACTCCAACGATGATGCTACCTACTCCTCAATAGTGGGATAGCATTGTCTAAAGGACTTTAGCACAATTTAATTCCTTTTTGAGTAGGTAGAGGTTCTTAAGTATTTGCTCCTTTTAAAAACAAAACAAACTTTTCGCACTTACACTTTCTTCAAAAAAACAAAACTCTTTTCAAAACCCACAAAAATAAAGAAAAGCATACTTTTGAAAACATAGTGAGCAAGTACCTAAGAGCCCATGGATAAACACGTATAGAAAGGGTGCTAATACCTTCCCTTTCTATAATTTACCTCCCGAACCCGAGAAAAATCTCGAAAAGGAATTTTTCTGTGCTTTTGTCCTTTCCTTGTTGGATAAAATAAAAGACGGTGGCGACTCTTGCTTATCGCGACACTTTTGCAAAAACAAACGCAAACGTGAACCAACATTCCAAAACAGTCAGTTCTCATTCCCACTGATCACAGAACTGGCGACTCTGCTGGGGACTCAATAAGTGAGGTGTACCTTAGGACTAGATCACTTGTGTTTTCATTTGTATTGCTTTGTATGCTTTTAATTTTGTGGGCTTGTATCGGAGTTCTATAAATCCTAACCCGAATTTGGGAAACATTCATAGATAGCAATACGTTGTGAAAACTGTGTGGGGTATACCGACACGGTTGAAGCAATAGCTATATTGGTGCGACATATTTGTGAGTACCGGTAGCCTTTGAGTCAATCAAAGAGAATACGAGGCCGCTGAGTGATGTCACTAAGCACCAATGACCTAGAACCTTACTTTACCATCTTGGCCTTTTTTTAGGGGTAGTTAGATGACCGACTTTGGTGTTGTCCGAAGTTGGTAGATACTCTATACTACACTCATTGAGGATTGTTTTCTTGGAATATTTTGGTCGCCAATTAAGTGACTAAACCGAAACGATGAACATAGAAAACAATCCAATGATATTGAGCTCCTTAGAACCCGGTTATTATTTATAGGACAGGTTTTGAGCCAACTAAACTCAAGAGGGTACTTACGTATGAAACCTCCTGCAAGCCTGAAACTAGGGTTTTTGTGTGACTTGCTTGTACATGTGTTTTTGCATACATCATAAGGCATCATATGCATCTGCTAACCATTTCAAGGGTTTGGATCTTCATCTTTGTTCTTGTTTTGCAGGACATGGAGTCTCTCCGCAGGAAAACAATTCAAGTCAACCTTGTAAGGGTCCCTCTTCAACTTAAAGAGCTTACATCCAGGATTCCCGAGAATTCTCTCTTCAATGAAAGACATGGTAGGCTCCTCATCTTAGTCAACACCAACATTGAAGAGGACATGATGAAAGTTCTCTTCCAGTTCTTTGACCCCCTACACCACTGTTTCACATTCCCTGATTATCAATTGGTGCCTACTTTGGAGGAATTTTCTCAACTCCTGAGAATTCCTATTCTTAGTCAACTACCCTACAACGGTACAGAAAAGGAACCAAAACTTGAAGATGTTTCTCAAGCATTACGCTTACAACCATCCGACATCAAGGGGCATTGGGAAACTAAAAGTGGTATCAAAGGATTCTTGGCAAAGTTTCTGTTTGAGAAGGCACGAGAATGCTGGAATTCTCTTGATCTACAAGCCTTTGAAGAGATTGTGGCACTCCTTATCTATGGGTTGGTTTTGTTCCCAAATCCTGATCAACTTATAGATGTAAATGCTGTCAAGATTTTCATATCCAGGAATCCCATACCTACATTGCTTGGGGACATCCTCCACTCATTTTACACACGAACAATGAGGAAAAGAGGTGTTCTCATGTGTTGTACTTCTCTCCTAGCAAGGTGGTTTATTTCTCACCTTCCACAATAAGTTTTGAAGAATGAGCAGGGTTTAAGGTGGTCACAACGATTGATGACCCTCACACATTCTGATGTACATTGGTGTTCTCGGTCCAGGGAAAATGTCACCATCATTGATCGTTGTGGAGAATTTCCTAATGTTCCATTACTTGGAATTAGGGGAGGCATTACCTACAACCCCTGTCTAGCTTTGAGACAATTTGGATACGCTCGGAGGGATGGCCCTCATGACATGCTGATTCCTGACCTAGTTTTTGACTTTGACAACGATGCGCAAAGGCTTCGACAAAGGTTCATCAGAGCTTGGAGGATTCCTAATAAGGTGGATAGTAAGACACTGGGGAACAAGAATTCCATCCCCCTTGAGCCTTACCTCAAGTGGGTACGAACCCGCTCCCAGAATCTTATGATGCCATATCCTCACATTCTCCCCTTGATCAAAGAGCCTGTTATGGAAGGAGAGGTTCCATACGCCATCCTACATCCTGACATGCCAACATCATGGGAAGAAATGCAAAAGAGTTGGATCCAACTCAAGGAAGAGCGAAATACTTTTGAAGCCAGCTTCTATGCCAGTGAAAAGAAGTTTTTGGAGCTTACCCGCCGACTTCACGAGGAAGAGACCCTCAACACTTACATCGCTCCAAAGAGGATGCGCAATGTCTTTTTACATTAAGAATTTTGTAATATTTCGCCCATGGGGCACTTATGTACTAAAATTCTTCTTAATGAGACGTGTGTTCTTTTTTGTCTGCAACAAATTTGAATTTTTGAACCCTTGAATACATTACATAAATAGCATACCATTCATCATATGCATAACAGGTACCCTTTTACAGGTCTCTTATCTTCTTCGTTGTTTATTTCAGCAATCACCGTGTCTGCTGAACCTTCCACTGAGCAAGCTATCAAGGCCCTCTAGGCCCAAAATGCCCAATTTCAAGAGTTGGTCATGAGCCTAGCTAAGGGTCAGTAGGACCTGAAGACTCTGATCCTGAAAGAGAGGAAGAAGAAGAAGAGAGGACCGTCCTGTTCAACACCGGACGCAGGTTTGGAAATGGGCTGCAGAATGAAATTGATCTGGCCACCCCGTCTGGAGAGAAAGACAGTCCACAAGAAAGGAGGGCTCCCAGCCCTGAAGTCTCCGACAACGAGACAGATTATGATGAAGAACAGTATCCTCCTGCTGAGGATAAGTACAAACAGCTGGAGGACCGGTTGAACGCTATGGAGGTACAGAAGGTGCCCGGTCTGGACTTCGGAGATTTGGGTTTATCATCTGGGGTGGTGATTCCCCATAAGTTCAAGGCACCTGCCTTTGCCAAGTATGACGGAGCTTCCTGTCTAAAGCTACATCTCCAGTCATATGTGAGGAAGATCCAACCTTACACTACTGATAAGAACTTATGGATCCATTTCTTTCAAGACAGTCTCTCAAGGACTCAGCTTGAGTGGTTCTATCAGTTGGATAGAGCCAGTATCCACAGTTGGGAGGATTTGGCTGCTATATTCTTTAGGCATTATCAGTATAATTCCGACCTCGCTCCTACACGTACCCAACTCCAGGGTATGTTAATAGGGATGGGTGAAGGATTTAAAGAGTATGCTCAAAAATGGAGAGACCTTGCCGGAAGAGTGCAACCACCTTTAGCTGATCGTGAACTTGTTGATATGTTTCTAGGGACCCTGTCCGGTCCATTCTTTAACCATTTGATTGGAAGCTCTTCAGCCGGGTTTACAGACCTCATCTTAACTGGTGAAAGGATTGAAGCGGGTATTAAAGCCGGGAAGATACAGAAGGGTGCCTCATCGAGCACCGAGAAGAGACCGTTTAAGAAAGAGTCCAATGCTGTCTACAGTTCAAGAAGACAAAACAAACCCGAACACCGCCAAGCTGTCAATGTGGTTGTTATCTCAAAACCTGCCGGTGCTCCTCAACATCACAACCAACGAAGGGACGAGAGACCTCAAAGGAAATTCACTCATCTCAGCATGACCTTGTCTCAGATTCTGCCACAATTGCTGAAGACCAATCTGGTGACCCTAAAAGAAGCTCCAAAGAATCCAAATACAATGTCACCAAGGTATAACCCTAATGCCCGCTGCGCTTTTCACTCTGATAGCCCGGGGCATAATACAGACGATTGTTGGGTTTTGAAGAACAAGGTGCAGGACTTAATTGATGCAAAGGAGATTGAGTTCGAGATGCACGAGAGGCCTAATGTTGTAACTTCTCCCATGCCCAGACATGGAGTGAATGTTGTAGAGGAAGACTTGTTTGTAGTTTCTGTGGATGATGTTGCTACCCCTCTAATGACTATCAAGAAGAACCTATTGCTAGCCGGTTTATTTCCAGGCTGTAGTGAAGGTTGCCCTATGTGTTTTGCTTTACCTACTGGTTGCCCATCTCTGAAGTCAGGTATCCAGAACCTGATGGATAGTAAAGAGATTCTTTTGGAGAAGGCTGTTGTTCCACCCGTTCATTCTGAAGAAGTTTCTATCATTACCATTTTCGAGAATTCTTCCAAGGATCCCTCGAGGATGCCTGTTAGAATTACATCTGTTCCGAAGACCGCACCTATAATCATCACTGTTCCGGGGCCCATCCCCTATACATCTGACAAAGTTGTCCCTTGGCACTATGGGGCAGATGTTTATGTTCTTGGAATTAAGCAAGAGTTCAGTGTTGATACCAGCGTCAGCAACATTACTGGGACTGCTAAAGTCACCCGCAGCGGTAGACTTTTCTCACCTGATATTGCTCCACTAGCTGTCCGAAGACCTGTTGTCATTAAGCCTGCAAGTGTACCTGCTGCCATTCTTGATCAAGTCCTTGTTCCTACCCCTGTCTCCGAGTCATCTAACACTCGGGGCATAGGGATCACCACTGATATGTCTGCCAAGACGGAGGCGCCAAAGACAATCACTGTTGAAGCTTCCAAACAGGAGATGGAAGAGATTCTGAAGATTATTAAGAAGAGTGATTTTAATGTAGTTGAGCAACTGGGGCAAACCCCATCTAAGATTTCTATGTTATCACTGCTGTTGTGTTCAGAGGCCCATGCCAAGGCTCTGATTACTTTCCTAAACACAGCCTACGTTCCACAAGAGACATCAGCTGATCAATTTACCGATTGTGTGGCCAATTTAACTGCTGATTATGGTTTGGGTTTCTTCGACGTTGATATGACTGCTAAAGGGAAGAACCATAATGATGCCCTGCATGTCTCCATTGAATGCAGGGGCACTACTCTTGCACATGTGTTGGTTGACACTAGTTCCTCATTGAACGTCTTGCCAAAGAAGGCTCTAGACAGGCTGGATTGCGAAGGTTTGGAGCTAAAGCTGAGTAACATTGTTGTCCGGGCCTTTGATGGGTCTAAGAGGATGGTGCATGGTGAGGTTGATATTCCAATCAAAGTTTGTTCTCAGGTCTTCAACTCTACATTTTACGTGATGGAAATTCGGCCATCCTATTCTTGTTTGCTGGGTCGTCCATGGATCCACAAAGCCGGAGCCGTAACCTCAACGCTACACCAAAAGTTGAAGTACCCGGTTAAAGGCAAGATTGTGACAATTCAAGGGGAGGAGGAGTACATGGTCAGCCACCTCAACTCATTCCGGTACATAGAGATGGATGGGGAGTTCATTGAAACCCCATTTCAACACTTTGAAGAGGTTCCTCAGACATTGGCATCGGCTGAGACTGTGATTGAAGATTCTCCTATGAAGATGGCTTCCTTAAAGGATGCTCGGGCTGTTATTGAGAAGGGTGAGTATGCAAACTGGGGCCGACTTCCTGATTTTACTCAGAAGACTAACAAGTTTGGTTTGGGTTTCACTGCAGAAGCTCAGAGGGTTGTTCGAAGTGCAAAGATTGGAAGACCTCCTGTGTTCATCAGCAACTCGGGAGTAAATGCCATCGAAGATGATGTGGAGGAGTCTGAATTCGACAGCTAGATCTATCCTACGACCAACGGTGGACCAAACAACTGGACAACAAAGGATTTCATCCCTATTACTTTTATTACTCAGTAATGAGCTTTTTGTTTCGAATTTGTAACAGACAATGTTTTGAAACTTTATGGCCCGGTGTTTTACCCGGGGCACCGTGGCTTCATTTGTGAGGGCTTTTGTATGCCATTTTCATATATCATTAATGAAAGCATTGGACATTTTCGCATTTCAAATTTTGTGCTCCTTATTTTTCTTTATTACATATTGCAAAAAAGCTATTTTATGCATACTCACATATACAGGTCTCCATCCACTCTGGATCTCACTGGTAACGACTCTGCTACTGCCAGTTATGACTTTGAAAATCCGATCAACTTATCCGAAGACGAAGGTGAAGATGATTGCGAAGTGCCTAGTGAACTTGCAAGACTGTTACTTCAAAAAGAGAGGGTTATTCAGCCGCACGAAGAGCCGGTGGAATCAGTGAATCTGGGTACAAAGACAGACAAGAAGGAAGTCAAGATTGGGGCAAATCTGGAGCTTAGTGTGAAGCAACGTTTGATTCAGATGTTGCATGACTATGTTGAGATCTTTGTATGGTCTTATGAAGATATGCCTGGGTTGGATACTGATATTGTGGTTCATCGCCTACCTACCAAGGAAGACTGTCCTCCGGTAAAACAGAAGGTTCGCCGTATGCGTCCAGAAATGTCTGAGAAAATCAAGGCCGAAGTTATGAAACAGTTTGACACCGGTTTTGTAGAAGTAACTTATTACCCTCAGTGGGTTCCCAATGTGGTCCCAGTGCCGAAGAAAGACGGTAAGGTCAGAATGTGTGTTGATTACAGAGATTTGAACAGGGCAAGCCCTAAGGATGACTCCCCTCTGCCTCACATCGACGTTCTGGTTGACAATACTGCTCAGCACAAGGTATTCTCCTTTATGGACGGTTTCTCTGGTTATAATCAGATAAAAATGGCTCCCGAAGACATGGAGAAGACCACCTTTGTTACTCAGTGGGGTACCTTTTGTTACAAGGTCATGCCTTTTGGGTTGAAGAATGCTGGGGCAACATATCAGCGTGCCATGGTTGCTTTATTTCATGACATGATCCATCATGAGATTGAAGTATACGTCGACAATATGATTGCAAGGTCCCAAACTGAGGAGGAACACCTTGACCATCTACAGAAGCTGTTTGACCGGTTGAAGCTATACAAGTTGAGGTTGAACCCGAACAAGTGCACCTTCGGGGTGAGGTCTAGAAAACTGCTAGGTTTCATCGTGAGCAACAAAGGTATTCAAGTGGACCCTGCCAAGGTGAAAGACATACAAGAGATGCCAGCTCCCAAGACAGAGAAAGAGGTCAGAGGCTTTCTAGGACGTCTGAACTACATTGCCCGATTCATCTCACATCTAACTGCTACTTGTGAGCTAATCTTCAAGCTGCTAAAGAAAGATCAAGTGGTACGTTGGAACGATGAATGTCAGGCCGCTTTCGAAAGAATCAAAGAGTACCTCCAGGAGCCACCCATCCTGATACCACCAGTGGAAGGGAGACCTCTAATATTATACTTGACAGTACTTGACAACTCAATGGGGTGTGTGTTGGGGCAGCATGACGAGTCTGGCCGAAAAGAGCATGCTATTTATTAGCTTAGCAAAAAATTTACCGACTGTGAGACCCGATACTCACTGCTCCAGAAAACTTGTTGCGCTTTGGCATGGGCTTCTCGCCGGCTGAGACAGTATATGTTGAGTCACACTACTTTGTTGATTTCAAAGATGGATCCAATCAAGTATATCTTCGAAAAGCCTGCCTTGTCCGGAAGAATAGAAAGATGGAAGATGATCTTGACTGAGTATGACATCCAGTACACAACTCAAAAAGCAATCAAGGGAAGTGTATTGGCAGACCATTTGGCACATCAGGCAGTGGATGATTACCAGTCTATGAACTTTGAATTCCCGGATGAGAATATCATGTTGATAACTAATTGTGAAACGCCTGGACCGGATGAAGGACCTGAGGAAGGATCCCGATGGTCTATGCATTCTGATGGAGCTTCGAACGCTTTGGGTAACGGCATTGGCGCTGTGATCATATCTCCTAAAGGCTCTCATACTCCGTTTACCGCCCGACTATGTTTCAACTGCACCAACAATATGGCGGAGTATGAAGCATGCATTATGGGTCTTCGAGCTGCAATTGACCTAAGGATTAAGTTTCTGAGTGTCTTTGGAGATTCTGCTCTCGTGATCAGTCAGATCAAAGGAGAGTGGGATACGAAACACCCAAATCTTATTCCTTACAAGGAGTATGTATTGACGTTGCTCCCCCATTTCGAGGAGATAACCTTTGAACACTTCCCAAGAGAGGAGAATCAGTTGGTGGACGCGCTAGCTACGATGTCTGCTATGTTCAAAGTCAAGTGGGACAACGAGGCTCCCCGAATCATTATTTGGAAATTGGATGAACCTGCTTATTATTGTGATCTTGAGACCGAAGAGGTAACAGAAAAGCCTTGGTATCATGAAGTAAAGAGGTACCTTGAAACTGAAGAATACCCCGAGGGTGCATCTGTTAATGACAAAAAGTTTCTGAGAAGGTTCGCGGCAAAGTTCTTCATCAGCAATGGCATTCTTTACAAACGTAACCATGATTCAACCTTACTACGTTGCATGGATAAAATTGAAGCAGAAAAGATCATGGCAGAGCTGCATGAAGGTACTTTCGGAACTCATTCCAGTGGACATACCATGGCAAAGAAAATCCTTCGGGCAGGATATTACTGGTCCACAATGGAAGCTGACTGTTATCAGCATTCTCGGACATGTCACAAGTGTCAGGTCTATGCTGATAAAGTGCACATACCTCCAGTTCCTCTGAATGTCTTGACAGCGCCTTGGCCTTTTGCAATGTGGGGCATTGATATGATCGGCGAAATCAGACCTATGGCATCCAACGGGCATCGTTTCATCCTGGTAGCAATTGATTACTTTACGAAGTGGGTTGAAGCAACTTCCTTTGCTACGGTAACCAAGAACGTCGTGGCACGGTTCATTCGGCACAACCTGATCTGTCGATACGGTGTACCGGAGAGGATCATTACGGACAATGATACCAATCTTAACAATAAGATGATCACTGAGCTCTGCGAGCAATTCAAGATACAGCATCATAACTCTTCTCCCTACCGACCGAAGATGAATGGGGCTGTAGAAGCAGCTAATAAAAACATTAAGAAGATTGTGCAGAAGATGACGGTGACATATAAAGACTGGCATGAGATGTTACCATTTGCTCTTCATGGGTACCTGTTGTACCCCAAAATTTGCCCTCCCATATTCTTCAAGATTTGTCAAGATCAATCTTCAAATGGTTCAAGATTTCTCAAGGGGTTGCACAGTCCAAATGCCTCCTAAGCCAGTCAAAATTAGGGTTTTGGTTCTTGCAAAGAATTTGAGTTTTTCAATGGCTCAATCAAGTCCCATACGGCTATATACATTGCCAAGCATCTACATGCCAAGTCTCAAGACTCACAGAGGAAAATTGCACAGTCAAAAAGCCCATTTGCTTCACAATCAACTGCAGGGGCAAAATGGTTATTTTACAGTCAAAAGTCAAACAATTTGGTCAAAATCTTATTTTGAGCTCATAATCATCATTTGATCAAGTCTTGATCATGATTCCACAAGCATGGCTCAAAAATCATCAAGATGCCAAAAGTTACTATTTTTGGACAGCAGAAAAGTCAACTATATCTTGACCAAGGCATAACTTTTTCATGGTTCATTAGAAAAATCCCATCCAATGCTCATTTTGAAGGGGATGACATTTCCTACAACTCATCTTCACATTCCAAGTCCAAGAAATGCTCTCACAAAAAGTTATCAATTTCTACATTATAGGTCAATTTCAAAAGTCAACAAAAAGGCATTTTAAGTTAAAGACCATAACTTGAGATTGGTAAATCCAAATGACATGGGACTAAAGGCATTGGTTAGAGGACTTCAAGACCTTTCCAAAATGTCCAAGAACATGTTCATATGATCGAAATTGAGCAAGATATGCATTGGAGAAGTTGGGAAATTTTTGTGAATTTGCAAAAGTCAACTTTGCTCAAAACACTTCATTTTTGCTAATGGGCCTCAAATTCCTTCTTGAAACTCTGTCCAAGGATTATGCACGACCCATTGAGATTAAATTGAATTATTTTCTTATTTTTATTAATTAATTGGATTTTTAATTGATTTTTAATTCATTTAATTAATTTAATTGTAGGAAAATATCAAGATATGATTTCCAAATCTTTTTGTGAAGCAAAAGTGGTCAACATATGCTGGAGATTTCGTGTGCACATCAAGGGGACCAAAATCTCCCAATTTTGCAAGGTTTTTCAATCAAAAAGATTGAAAAATATTTGATTGAAAATCAAATATACAAATCATAATGCAATGGATTTCTTGGCCAGAAGTTAACCTAATTCCCTTCCATTATAAGTACTGAAGTGAACCCTAATGCCATTCACGTGAAAACTCTGCAAGAAAGCCATATGCAACATTGAAAAATATCAAAAAATCTTGAAAACTGAATTCTACTTTCCACGCCAATTCAAAGCCTTTTATTGTTTCCAATACATTGCTGGAGGTGTAAGGAACATATTGCAATCAAAATTAAGCCTTAAAGCTCCAGAAACACGCAAGAACAGTTTCACGGTTTGACCATTTTTTCCAGAAACGCTTCTCATTATTCATGCATATTTAACATCTTTTATGGATTATTTTGTGTTAATAGGACTCATACGAAGCTATTGGTGTGGTTTAATTGCATTGAAATGCCCTGAAACAGAAATTACCATTGATGAACTCTAGGGTTTCCAAGCGTCCAGATTAGGGCTTTTCAGTATAGGAAAAATCAAGCCTCATGATGCCTATGGTTGTAATCGTTGCAACCAGACGAAGCTAAAACCATATTCGCGAAATAATTATCTTGCTCCCACGCCTGTTCGCTATTTTTCCTCGTGCTATTTTGTGGGGGTTAAAAACCCCCGCTATTTGATTTGTTTTGCAGGTATTCAGTGAAGACGATGATGAGGTGTCAGCGCATGGGTGGCCTATTCAAAGAAGCGCGCGCTTTTGTTTGTTTACAGCATAAGTATTAATTATCCCATATAATATTTGCTCATTATTATTATATCAAATGCAGCGTGATGGCCTAGTGGTTAGTGAGGTGGACGTTTATCATTGGGACCTGGGTTCGATTCCCAGGTCCCCCCCCAAATATTGTTTCTATTTTTTCTTAACATGGTTATATGCAGGCTCTTCCATGTGTTCCACCATAAACCTCACAAATCAGCGTGCCATGTGTCCTCATGCACCAATCCAATGATCAAAAGGTGAGGAGCACCATGCTCCCAGTCAACAAGCGCCATGGAGGATTAGCAAAGTCAACGCAGGCTTGAGTTAATGGGCCAGAATTGCCAAATTCACCTCCTATGGGCCCAACACCCCCCTGGTTAAATATTTTTTCTTTTATTTTCTTTTACTAATTTCTAACTATTATTATTATTTATTTAACTAACATAATTAATATTATTTTCATAATAAATTCAGATAATAAAAATGTGAATATTTATATTATTATTACTATTTTCACCTTTAATTATTATTTTGTAAATAAATTCTAATTAATTAGTTTAGTTGTTTAATTAGGTTTAATTTTAATTTTCTTTTACAATAAATAAAATAAATTAGACTTAGGTTCTTTTACTAACTTTTGACCTTTTATTTTTTTTTATTATTTTCATTAAAAAACATAAAAAACACAAAAATACTTTTTATTTTAATTATTTAATTAATTAGTATTAGGTTTAATATTTAATTTAATTGCAAAAAGGACTAAATTCAATTCTTTTCTCAAAAAGGGTCAAAACCCTAAGGACGTCCCGATTCAATTCTTTCGCGAGCATATTTATTTTAATTCATTATTTTGATTATATTTATGTAACTGCTCCGAGAATGTAATAGATAATTAGGGTTTTATCGCTTTATTTATTTTCTCGCATTTATTTCTCAAAGGGTTATGTTTTTGGCGATGTAAATACCCGACGCCTTGTAATAGCGTAGATTCAACTTTCCGCAGTTTATTTTTCCGCACTATTAACTGTTAATTATGCATGCAAGACTTGTATGAAAAATAAAATCAACCCGTAGCTCACAATGATGCATGTTCAAAGATAATCTTAAATTAATTTAACACACATGCACATGCCACTCCTAGGGTACGCCTCACTTGGTTGCCTCGACGTGGTCATCAAGTATAGGGTGTTTTAGAGGTCTCCATCCTGTCTAAAGATCCAGTTGCCTCGAAACGGTTGCCTCGGATAAAAAGGATCTAGGACATTAGGGTTACCGCTAAGGCGTCCTACTATTGCTTTGGTGACCACACATGTCCCTAATAATCGAATTGACCCGAATAACTCCAACGATGGTGCTACCTACTTCTCAATAGTGGGATAGTACTGTATTAAGGACTCTTACACAGCTTAATTCCTTAGAGTAGGTAGATTTCTCCTGGGTACTTGCTCTTTCCAAAAACAAAACAAACTTTTCGCACCTACACTTTCAAAAGGTTTTCAAACAAATACTTCATACACTCTTGAGGACTGATACAAGAGTTACCTAGAAGTTTTCAAAACGAAACTTTTTCAAAACCCACATCCACTTGAAAAGCAAACAATTTTTGAAAACATAGTGAGCAAGTACCTAAGAGCCCGTGGATAACCACGGATAGAAAGGGTGCTAACACCTTCCCTTTCTATAAATCTACCTCCCGAACCGAGAAACATCTCGAAAAGGAATTTTGTTGTGCTTTTGTCCTTTCCATATTGGAGAACATAAAAGACGGTGGCGACTCTTGCTTACCGCAACATTTCGCGAACCAGCTTAAAAAACAGTCAGTTCTATTTCCACCGATCACAGAACCGTACCTCAGCACGGACGTCATCAGGGGCAACACCCTATTCCTTGGTTTATGGCATGGAGGCAGTCTTGCCCATTGAAGTTCAGATACCCTCTCTTCGGATCATGAAGGATGCAGGTTTGAGCGAAGACAACTGGATTCAGTCCTGGCTTGATCAATTAAATCTAATCGATGAAAAGAGGCTTACTGCTATTTGTCATGGTCAGACGTACCAAAAACGAATGATCAAGGCATTTAACAAGAAAGTCAGACGACAAGAGTATCAAGTTGGGGACCTGGTAATCAAGCGCATTATTCTACCTCAAAGTGATCCCAGGGGCAAATGGACCCCTACTTACGAAGGGCCATTTGTGGTTAAGAACATCTTCTCAGGAGGAGTGATGATTCTAACCACCATGGATGGTGACGACCTTCCTCACCCCGTCAATGCAGACATAGTAAAAAGATACTATGCATAATCAAAGACCCGCTAGGTTGACTGGCCTAGGCAAAAATAAGGGTTTCCCGGCGAACCAAAAGGGTTCGGGCAAAAATAAGGGATGAAAATAAAAAAAAATCTGTACACCCGGCAAGTCGAAAACCTGAAAAGGCGGCTTGGGCAGAAATGGGTATCCCGGTGGACTAAAAACCCGAAAGGGCGGTCCAGGCAAAAGTTAGGGATTAAAGTGTAACACTATGTCTCATTGGATCACCTTGCATCCGGACTTCGGTATCAACTATCAGGCTCAGACGACACCAGTCAATCAGATTCACCTTCAACTAAACAGTAAAGTGATGAGATGCTTGAAGATATAAAGGCAATAGCAGAGATGGAACCAAGTGGGGCTATTCACATAGCTGTCTTGTTTTCTTTTCACAAATTGTATAAATCCTATTGGTTTGGCGGTGTTCTCTTACTAGGACGTCAGCCTCTTGTACAAAAACGCCTATTTACAGGCCAAACTTCAAAGTCAATACAAATTCATTTTCAAACAAAATTCAAATTGTTTTTCCTTTATCTGTTTTGTTTTGCAAAGAACGTCCAATGTTCATTTTTGATATATGCATTTGACATTAATTGCTGCTCATAAATATTTACATGCGAAACAAAGGAATAATTACGGGTAATATCAGAAGTAGGGGCAATAAGATTTGTTTGAGCTGTCTAGTTGCTCTGTCCACCAAGGTACCAAGATATATTCAGTTGAAGAATATGGCTAAGATACCTTCACTCCCCGCAGAATAAAAACAGTAATGGCAGCTCCCTCCACTGAGACTTGCAACCATGAACAAATCAGAAAGACTCTTCCCAAGCAGAGTTGATCTACCATCAGCCCCGAAAAGGCTTGGTGTCCCCAGAAGATCTTAAGATTCCCCAGTGTAGTATAAAGATATTCCCCAACAAACATAAGAGCATCCCCGGCAGTCTTAATATTCCTCAAAAGAGTATAAGAATGTTTCCCGGAGGAATACAAGATACCCCTAGTGGAGCCATTTCCCCATCGCAGTCTAAAAAAGCTTCCCCAGCGGAGTTGAGTCATCTTACCCAGTAGATTCTGGAAGCTTGTCTCTTGCAGAATACAAATGCGTCTCCTCAGCCAAATTCAGAAGGTTGTCCTCACAAGAGTCTAACTGGGTTATCCTCAGCAAGTTGCAACGGAAAGACTATCCCCAGCAAAGTTCTTTCTTTCCCCAGCAGGACTTCTATCCTCAATGGGTTCAATATCACCAGCAACGGTAATCTATCCCCAGCGGAGTTTATCATTGAAATCCCCAACAGAGCTTATCAACGGAATCCCCAGCGGAGTTTATCGTTAAAATCTCAGCAGAATATCTCTTCCCCACAGAGTAATTCCCCTCAGGAGTAATCTCTTCATCAAGTTTATTCCCCAACAGAGTCATCCTATCCCGCAGGTTTATTCTCACAATCATCTTCGTTCACCATCCCCAGCGAAAACGAAGAACTCGACTCTATTCTCCAGCAGCTCCGGGATTTATTTTCCCCAGCTAAAACACCACATTCCCATACATCATGATACATGCATCTACGCATCATACGAATACAATCTCATTTATTTTGAGAACATCATTTCTTGATCCATGTCATGCATTGCATATGACTGACCTTTACCTTTCAGGAAAAATGCAGTTAAGTTCTCAGCTTAGTCGAAGACCTGACCAGTTCTTAAATCTCAATTGAATTATCATCAGTTGAATTTCAGATAAGGTTCTCAATCTCGACAGTTTCCTCTGTCATAGTGTGGACAAGTTCTATAACCTCAATGGTATACTCCATTGAGCACGAGACAGTTCCTAGATCTTGATGAAGATGTTTCCCTATGTCATAGTGTGGACGAGTACTATAACCTCAACGGTATACTCCATTGAGCACGAGTCAGTTCCTAGATCTTGATGTTTTCCTCCGTCATAGTGTGGATAAGTTCTATAACCTCAACGGTATACTCCCGGTGGGCACGAGACAGTTCCTAGATCTTGATGAAGATGTTTCCCTACGTCATAGTATGGACGAGTACTATAACCTTAACGGTATACTCCATTAAGCACGAGACAGTTCCTAGATCTTCATGAAGATGTTTCCCTACGTCATAGTGTGGACGAGTACTATAACCTCAACGGTATACTCCATTGAGCACGAGTCAGTTCCTAGATCTTGATGTTTTCCTCCGTCATAGTGTGGATAAGTTCTATAACCTCAACGGTATACTCCCGGTGGGCACAACACAGTTCCTAGATCTTGATGAAGATGTTTCCCTACGTCATAGTATGGACGAGTACTATAACCTCAACGGTATACTCCATTGAGCACGAGTCAGTTCCTAGATCTTGATGAAGATGTTTCCCTACATCATAGTGTGGACGAGTACTATAACCTCAACGGTATACTCCATTGAGCACGAGTCAGTTCCTAGATCTTGATGTTCTCCTCTGTCATAGTATGGACAAGTTCTATAACCTCAGTGGTTTACTCCATTGAGCACGAGACAGTTCCTAGATCTTGATGAAGATGTTTCCCCCCAATTGAATTATGGACAGATTCCTAAAACTCAGCTGAAGCATTCTCTCAGTTGAAATACAGGCAGGTTCCTAAATCTCAACAAAGTTAGACTTCCCCAGTGGAATCTTCTACAACAACAAGTATGCAAGTTATCGCTAAGGAATATCTTATGTGATCGACACTCCTGCAGATGGCATCTATAAGCCCATCCTCCTACCAACAATCTCCAAATGGCATCTGTAAGCCCATTCCCGACATCACAATGCTGATACTACACCATGAGAGTGCAAATTTCTGGGCACTCTAGTATTCAATTATCTTCCACCTTCGGATCATGAAAGGCTCGAAAGCCAATCTATATCCTCAGGTTTAAGAAAATTGAATAGGGGCAACTGTTGTACCCCAAAATTTTCCCTCTCATGTTTCCTAAAGTCTTCCCCCTGCATGGTTGATCACAAACTCTTGCCTGAGGAAAAGGAAATTTTTTTAGTGTTGCTTCAAGTACATTTCGATTGGCATTCTGAAGGACCCTTCGATTGGTGTTCTGAAGGAGCCTTTCGATTGGAATTCTGGACAAGCGCTTCGATTTGCATTCTGAAAGACCCTTCGATTGGTGTTCTGAAGGAGCCTTTCGATTGGCATTCTGGATAAGCCTTTCAATTGGCATTATGGACAAGTACTTCGATTGGCATCATAGCAGTGTCCTTCGATTGGAATTCCAAAAAGGTCCATTCGAAGAAGCATTCAAAGGGTCCATTCGAAGAAGCTTTCGAAAAGCATTCGAAGGAGGCCATCAACCCATTCGAAAGGGAGCATTCGAAGGAGGTCATCAGCCCATTCTAAAGGGAGCATTCGAAGGAGGCCATCAGCCCATTTGAAAGGGAGCATTCGAAGGCCAATCATTCAAAATTCAAAAAGGGACAGGATCCCATGTGTTTAGGCAACGTTACAAACTCTCATTCATGGCTTTCAAAACACATAATTAATGTTACAAATTCTCATTCATGGATGTCAAACACATAATCAAAGTCATTTAAACCTTTGTCTTCCTGTCCCCTCCACCCCCTCTATATAAAGAAATCACAAATGTTGCGAAGGGAGGACGAAAAAATATACAAAAAAATAGAGAACTTGGAGATACGCTGCCAAAAGTCATCGGCACTTCCAGGAAGCAATACCCAATCCCTGCACAAGCCAAAGCTGCCACCCAGCGAACACCTCCACCCTCAGAACTACAGATCGAAGCACCTCTGTTGGTAAAAAAGGATTTAATCTCAAACTCATTTTTAAATTCATTTTGATTGCATATTCATATTATTACTGCTGTTTGTGAATGATTTAATGTGCTACATATAAGCTACAACACAGAGATGAGATTGTGCCATTGCTTGGGCACAATCTGAGTTTCTCCTTCGAATCCCAGGATAAAACAAACCCAAACCCAGATTCAGCAGGTGCGGATAAGGGGGAGATTCGAACCAGGGGGTAAAATCCCCCTGGACCTTTAACATGTGTTTCGTTTTGCAGGAACTACATCATCAGATTCTTGTTCAGAGTTTCGAAGCTCAGCAGTTTAGCTTCGAACTGGACCCAGGACTTCCAGTTCGAAGGATGACATGTCCAGATCGAATACCCTCAGAGTGCAGCCCCTCATGCACCTTCGATCCAGATTCTTCACTGGGTCGAAAGACAACCTGCACCTCTTTCGACCCAGGCCTCCAGATTTATATATTTTTTTCTTCTTGTTTTGCTACATGCCCATTTGTACTTTGTTTACTTTGTTTTTGTTTATTCCTTTTAGTTTTTTTTTTAATCAACATAAAAATCATAAAAATAAATAACTTAGAATTAGGATTTAATTTAGTTAATCGTTTTAACTTATTTTCTTCAATTTTAAAATCAGTAGACTTAGGATTTATTTGGATTCAATCCTTTTCATAAACAAAAATGCAAAAAATATTAGGTATTTTTTAGAGTTAATTTAAATCAGTTTTTTTTAATTAATTAAATTTGACTTAATTGAACATTTAGCATTTTCCCAAAAAATAAAATAAAAACAAAAAGATTATATGCTTAGGATTTTTAAGATTCACGCGCTTTTATTGTAACTGCTTATTATTCCCCCAATTTTGGATATGTAAATAATCCCCCTCCCCGAAGCCTTGTAATAGTGTAGGGTTTACAATTTCCGCACTTTAAATTCCTGTATATATATATATTAACTGCTTAGATGTATGCTAACTAGGATTGTATGACAAGATCTAAAAATAAATGGTAGAACACCTAAAAATATAAAGATGATATAAACTGAAAATTGACACACTTGCACATGCCACTCCTAGGGTACACCTCACTTGGTTGCCTCAAATGTGGTCATTAAGTATATGATGTTTTAGAGGTCATCCTGTTGTCCCAAGATCATAAGTTGCCTCGAAATGGTTGGCTCGATAAAAAATGATCTAAGACATTAGGATTACCACTAAAGCGTCCTAACGTTGCTTTAGTGACCACACGTCCCATAAATCGAATTGACCCGAAAACTCCAACGACGATGCTACCTACTCCTCAATAGTGGGATAGCATTGTCTAAAGGACTTTAGCACAATTTAATTCCTTTTTGAGTAGGTAGAGGTTCTTAAGTATTTGCTCCTTTTAAAAACAAAACAAACTTTTCGCACTTACACTTTTTTCAAAAAAACAAAACTCTTTTCAAAACCCACAAACACAAAGAAAAGCATACTTTTGAAAACATAGTGAGCAAGTACCTAAGAGCACGTGGATAATCACGGATAGAAAGGGTGATAATACCTTCCCTTTCTATAATCTACCTCCCGAACCCGAGAAAAATCTCGAAAAGGAATTTTTCTGTGCTTTTGTCCTTTCCTTGTTGGATAAAATAAAAGACGGTGGCGACTCTTGCTTACCGCGACACTTTTTCAAAAACAAACGCAAACGCGAACTAGCATTCCAAAACAGTCAGTTCTCATTCCCATCGATCACAGTATCCATTATATTCAAACTGTGTTTTTACTTCCTTTCGTGATATTTAACTCTAGATTAAAAGCTCTAAGTATTTAGAGGGAGGATGACGAAAAAGATACCACAACCTATACAATATTCTTTTGAACAGATCTGGCTGACGATGTACATGCATTCTTTCAAATCCTAAATAGTGGAGTTATAAGGAAGATAATCCCTAGTCAATCCCTTTGAGCCTAAGAAGCATGAGTTTTTCTTTTCACACAAACTAAAACCCTTAATCATAACCTGGGGCAGGGTAGTCTCTCAGTCAATTCAAAGGTGCATTCCAATCACAAGCTCTACCTTCATATATGACAAATAGTGTAGAAGATGCTCTCTAAATGATGGTGATAGTTCCACATTATCATCAAGACAGGAAGTCATTATCTCTCAAAATAAAATCCCGTTAATTCAAAAACCTATGAAGGAGACTTAAGAAAAACTGGAGCATCCCACTAACTTTAATTACAAAAGAAACAATTAAGGAAAAAGTAGGGATAAAAAAAATCAAAAAAAGGTCCTACAAATCCTCAACAAAAAAAGAAAAGGTTACAAAAATGACTGCCTTCTCAAACAAACGTTCAATTTCTGAACCATCACCAAGTGTCAGAGAAAAGATTCCAGATTCAATTGGGATCTAAACGCACAATTAGTTGAGCATAGGATTGAAGAACATCACGAAGAACGGGTTAGGTAAAAATAAAATTTGAGCCTTTATCCTTTGTTTTTTAAACCGTGAACCAGTCCATATTATAACCCTTAAAAGTCCTAGCTGAAGCATGGGTTAGTTTGAAATCATACTGTTACAATAGGTATCCTGACTCCTGTAGGGTTCGCTATAAACCCTGAGCTGATATCACGCTTTTACAAAATTTGTTTGTTTTACTAAAAAAATGAATTTTCAAACATCAAGACAGACATAAGCTTTGCATTCCTAAAATACCATTGTTTGCATATGATTATTTGTTCAACAGTTGAGAAATTTGCACGACGGATATTAGATGAACAGAAATCCTCTTAGTGGACATAACCACCTTAGATGGAAAGACATTCCTGTAATAGGACTTTCATAATCAAGGGGCATAGCATGGCGTCCAGCTGTTCTGGGGCAATCAAGTCAAGATTTGAGGAATCTCTTAAAAATACCAAATAGCCAGGGGAAGATCTCCATCTGAATCACTTGGGGCATTCGACATGAATTCCAACAACGAATCATCTACGATCAAACAAACACCTTATGGCAGTGTGACAACACTTACTACTATGAACAGTGACAATTCTCCGCACCCGGCGAACATGGACATAGTCAGAAAATACTACGCATGCACAAAGACCCGCTAGGTTGACTGGCTTAGGACAAAATAAGGGCATCCCGGGGAACCAAACGTGTTCGGCCAAAAATTAGGGATATACATATGAAAGAAAGATCTGTACACCCAGTAAGTCGAAAACCTGAACATGCGGCTTGGGTATCCCGATGGACTGAAAATATGAAAGGACAATCCAGGAAAAAGTTAGGGATTAAAGTGTACGACTACGTCTCGTCATCTCGTCACTTGTTTATTAGTAGAAGGTTTATTACCCCAATCAACATTAACCAAGAACTCCAAGAGTTTGGATGACAGTCAAACCATCTACAAAATCCCCGGCAAATTTTTTCTCTAGCAGGTACTGAGGCAAGGGCATTCTATTACAAGGTTACTGCCATATTCTCTGCATGCAGTCTAACAATGTCAGGTATTCTCATATCTCTAGAAGAGAAATAATCTCTAACTACTGCTCCGACGTCTAAGAAAAATTCCCAAGTGAAGTCGCCAATCTTCTCACGATTCCCCAACAGGATTTATACAAAATCCCCAAACAGTTCACATAGTTTTCCTTCCCCAACAGATTTATTTCTCTAACAACTGAAATCTATCTCCCAGCATTTAAACACATTTGAAGACCTACATTCTTCACCCCGACAATAATCAGGGATTTATTTTCCCTAGTTTTGCAACACTGCAATAGAACAACTGACACGTTCATACATTGCATTCATACATCATTTCTACCAACATCATAGCATATGCAGTACAAATGCATATACCACAATCTCATTTATTTTGAGAGCATCATGCAATTCATACATCATGAAATCGCCTTAAATTAGTTTTACCTTTTCAAGTTATATTGGCAGAAAAACAAACACTATCAACTTATACAGCATGTCAAAGATTAATGCTCGAAACCAGACGGGGAAACTATCTACATGACCAAGTGGTATGAACTCCCGGAGCAAGACGGGTTTACCAATAAATACAGCATGCCACAGATTAATGCCCAAAACCAGACGGGGTAACTATCTACACGACTGAGTGGTATGAACTCTCATAACAAGACGGGTTTACCAACAAATGCAACAAGCCATAGATTAATGCCCGAAATCAAATGGGGAACTATCTATGTGACTAACATTGCCAAGTCCCAAATTAATACCTGTAACAAGATAGGACAACTATTTGTGGATGACTGATTCGAGATTAATACCTATAACAAGCCATGAAAACTATCTACATGAACAGATTGGAGATTAATACCTGTAATAAGCCAGGAAAACTATCTTTCTTTCTCTTAGGTCAGCGATTAATACCTGAAACCAGACAGGATAACTATCTCAATGACCGACAAAATTAAGTTACATATTAATACCTATAACAAGCCAGGACAACAATCTGTGGACGATCGACTCTGGATTAATACCTGTAACTAGCCAGGAAAACTACCTACACGAGGAGATTGAAGATTAACACCTGTAACAAGACAGGAAAACTATCTTTCTTTCTCATAGATCTGAGATTAATACCTGAAACCAGACAGGACAACTATCTCGACGACCAAGAAAAATAAGTTCCAGATTAATACCTGTAACAAGTCAGGACAACTATTTGTGGATGACCGATTGTAGATTAATACCTGTAACTAGCCAGGAAAACTATCTACACGAGGAGATTGAAGATTAATACCTGTAACAAGCCAGTAAAACTATCTTTCTTTCTAAGGTCAGAGATTAATACCTGAAACCAGACAGGATGACTATCTCAACAACCAACAAAAACAAGTCCCATATTAATACCTGTAATAAGCCAGGACAACTATTTGTGGATGACCGGTTGTAGATTAATACCTGTAACTAGCCAGGAAAACTATCTACATGAGCAGATTGAAGATTAATACCTGTAACAAGCCAGGAAAACTATCTTTCTTTCTAATGTCAGAGATTAATACCTGAAACCAGACAAGATGACTATCTCAACAACCGACAAAAACAAGTCCCATATTAATACCTGTAATAAGCCAAGACAACTATATATGGATGACCGGTTGTAGATTAATACCTGTAACTAGCCAGGAAAACTATCTACATGAGCATATTGAAGATTAATACATGTAACAAGCCAAGAAAACTATCTTTCTTTCTAAGGTCATATATTAATACTTGAAACCAGACAGGAAAACTATTTCGATGATCGACAAAAATAGTCCCAGATTAATACCTATAACAAGCGAGGACAACTATCTGTGGACGACCGATTATAGATTAATACCTGTAACTAGCCATGGAAACTATCTACACGGGCAGATTGAAGATTAATACCTATAACAAGCTAGGAAAACTATCTTTCTTTCTAAGGTCAGAGATTAATACCTGAAACCAGACAGGACAACTATCTCAACGACTAACAAAAACAAGTTCCAAATTAATACCTGAAACCAGACAGGACAACTATCTGTGAACGACCGATTGTAGATTAGTACCAGAAACCATACAGGAAAACTATCTACACGACCAGACGAAGCAGCCCTACCCAAGTTCCTTCTCATATATTTCAGGATGAAGTCTTACCCAAACTCATCTTGGAGCATCCCTACACAGGCTCCTTCTCATATATCTCCAAACGCGGTCTAACATAGGCTCATTCTGAAGCAGCTCTACACCAGGTCTTTCTAAGTACATTTCTGGATAGTAGTTAATTTCATTCTCCCCAGCAAGTTACTGTGAAGCCTGTATTTCAACCAGGAAACAGAGAAATTTCATCTCTCTAGTCCAGAGATGATTCCTCAGTAGAGCCATGGACAACTAAAGTTCCTAGACTCTATTCCCCATAGATTTTTCCTCAAGCAGGAGAACAATAGAAATCAACCTTCCCTAATGGACTCCTCTTCAGACTGCAGGAACAAGAATTCCCCACAAAGGGACCTCTTATAAATATAACATCTACTTTGGATGGCATCTTTAATCCCATCTCAGACAACTCTTTGCCATATTTTCCAAATGGCATCTGTAGGCCCATTCCTGATATCATCAACCAATGGAGTTACTTCATGCGAGTGCAAATTTTCGGGTACTCCAGTGTTTAATCATCTTCCACCTTCAGATCATGAAAGGAAAACAAGCCAATCTAAATCTTCATGTTTAAGAAGATTGAACAGGGGAAGTTGTTGTACCCCAAAATTTGCCCTCTCATGTTTTCCAAGATTGTCTCTTACATAGGTGGTTACAAACACTTTCTTTAGAGAAAATATAATTTTTTTTTGAAGATAATCAAGTGTCTTTCTATTGGCTTGTGAACAAGGTACTTCGATTTGGCGTTTGGCACTCTTCGATCATGCTTTAATTAGTGAGCTTCGATTGAGTATTTGGCACCCTTCGAGCAAGCTTTGGTCCACAAGTATCATTCTAGCAGTTCCCTCTGTGCATGCCTTCAGCGCACTAGGAAAATACTCCCTTTGTGCATGCCTTCAATGCACAAAGCAAGAACCCTCTACAAGTTTGCTTCGATTCACCAGCAGTGAACTCCTGCATACAAGCTTCAATTTGGCACGGAGTCTCCTTAGATCAAGCTTAATCCCCAAAGCTTCTATTGGGCAAAAGGCCCCTTCAGCTTGTCATCAGCACACGTATGCCTCTTCATGCTTGCCTTTGGTCAACTAGGCAAAAGATTCCTCATGCTTTCCTTGGATTCACAAGGTAAAGGCCCATCAAATTTCCTTTGATCTACAAGGCAAAAGGCCCGATTCACTGGTCTTCGTTTCACAAGACAAAAGGCTACTTCAGACATGCCTTCGATTCACAAAGCAAGGGCCTCTTCAACTTGCCTTCAGTATGCAAGGCATAAGGCATACATGTGAGTTATTCAAAATACACACAAAAGGGCCATTCGAAGGATATACCTGTGGTCCATTTGAAGGAGGCAACTTTAGGCCAATCGAAGAGCAAGGATAATGTGTACTTCGAAGGAATGTTAATAAAGTGTCCTTCTATTGGCATATCAGGATGAGGTGTACTTCGAAGGCATGTCAACAAAGTGTCCTTCGATTGGCATATCAGGATGAGGTGTACAGCGAAGGCATGTCAACAAAGTGTCCTTCGATTGGAATATCAGGATGAGCTGCACTTTGAAGGCACGTAAAAAAAGTGTCCTTCAATTGGCATACCAGGATAAGATTTCTTTTGTTAAGCATATCAACAAAAGGAATAATGAAGCTTCGGCCAACCCATAAGGTAAGTCTTCGATTGGTCCAAATTGAGGGAAATCAAAGAAAGAAGAATGAAGCTTTGACCAACCCATAAGGTAAGTCTTCAATTGGCCCAAATTGAGAGAAATCGAAGAAAGAACAATGAAGCTTCAACCAGCCCATAAGGTAAGTCTTCAATTGGCCTAAATTGAGGGAAATTGAAGAAGGAAGAACGAAGCCTCAACCAGCCCCAAAGTCACTTCGAATGGCCACCTAAAAGATCAAAGAATGGGAGCCTGTCGAAAGAATCAGGAAAATCGAAGAGGCCTATTGGGATGAAGTTTGTTGGGTTTGTACTGGTTAGCTTAAGGCCCAAATTCGAGCAAGACACCAAAACCATAACATGTCTAGGTGCATTGTGCTTCGAAGATGGCAAGAAAATGTAAAAAATGGAAACTTTTGATACAAATTGAAAGTCCCATATTCTGTCATCAGTGACTAAGATTTTGTATAGGTTTTGGTTAACCTAATTCACCCCTATAAATACCAGACCAAATCATAAGCAAAAGGACAGAGATATACTTCCTCATACGCGCAACCTGCCTCCAAGAAACTCCAAAAAAGTTGCATAAAAATTCCAAAGTTGCCAAACTCAACACCTATTGCAGGCACCCTCCATCCAAATTCACATCCAAATTGTGTTCCTGGGGTTTGCATAGACGCATACCCACCCTTGCACAAGCCATATCACGCTCAGGATGACAAATTGAAGCGCCTCCCGTTGGTAAAAAATTGTAGTCTCATTCAATCTATAATTTAAATTACGTTGATTGCATTTTCCTATTGTTATTGTTATTTGTGAATCATTTAATGTAAGTTGCAGTTTCCAAATGCTAGGATACCATGGCTAGGACTTTCAAAATTGGTCTTTCGAAACCCAAGGTACAGACCGTTGCAGATCGAAACAACCCCAGATTCGGGTTCAGCGGATGATTTCGAGTGGAATAGGTTCTTTTTGTTTGGTTTTGAAACTAACAAACTTGCAGGATTCAATGTTAGTTTCCTTTATTTCGATTGAAGAACTAGCTCATACGGTATAGGAATATGTGTGCTAGATGAAGGACATGGGTTCGAATCCCAGGTCATGTATTTTCGTTTTCTTTCTAACATATTTGTTTGCAGATCCAGTACTGGCATATCCCTCACGCACACCATACATCTTCAGATCCTAACCATCAGATCACAACTGATCCAGATTCGTGCGCCTCAACATGCAGCTTATGGTGCACACTCTTAAGGCCAACAACACTGAAGTCAGGCACAACCTGGACTTCTCCTGGAATTAGGCCAAAGAAATTTTAACCACACCCCATGCCTACTAGTTAGCATCTAGTCCCATTTGGCTTTCTTTGTTTTGTTTCTTTCATTACTTATTGCTTTTAGTCTTTTTGTTCAATAATTATAAAAATCACAAAAAAATTTGGTTTAGTTTTTTTTAATTAAAATTAATTTTGTTAATTGATTAATTAATTACTTTAACTTTATTTTATCTAATTTAAAATCAATAGACTTAGGATTTAATCAAATTTTATTACATAATCAAAATAAAACACAAAAAAGATTTCCTTTTACCTTAGGATTTTTAGGCGTATTTTCAATTCGAGCGCTTATTTTAAATTTCACATTTTATTATTAATGTACCTGCTCATGGGTTGTAATAGAATAACTAGGAAATTTATTGCTTTTATCTCCCCATTTTGGACTTGTAATAATCCCCTCCCTGAAGCTTTGTAATAGTGTAGGATTTACATTTTCCGTACTTTAAATTCCTGCAATATTTAAATTGTCTAGATGCGTGATAATAGGACTGTATGGCAAGAATAAAAACGAAACATTAGCAAACCTAACACAAAAGAAAAAATAACTGAATACAACACACTTGCACATGCGCACCTCTAGGGTACTCCCACTTTGGTTGTCTTCGGAAAACAAAACAGTCATGTCCCTCGAAAGTAGGGACGCTTTAGAAAAGACCCTTAAATCAAAAAGATCATAGTCCCTCGATGACCCTATAGTGTTGCCTTTTGGTAAATGATCCAGTCCCTTAAAAAAAAATTCTAAAGCGTCTCTATATGTTGCCTTTATGATTGTACGATGACCCGCGAACGTCCCTCATACATCCAAAACGACTATGACTACCTACTCACTAATAGTAGGCTAGTTTTGTCTAAAGGAAAGGAGGAAAAGAACAAACCTTTCGAGTATAAATAGATAGTTCCTAGATGCTTGCTCAAAAACAAACTTTTTTCACATACACAAAACAAATTTCAAAAACATTTTCGAACGCTTTATCAACACTCTTAAGGACTCATACAAGAGTTATCATAAAGAAAATCTCCGCACTAAGGCATTTCAAAATACTTTTCGAAACACACAAAGCACAAGGTATTTTCAAAATGAGCTAAGCATCTAAGATCCCATAGAAAACTACGGATGGAAAGGGTGCTAACACCTTCCTTTTCCATAATCTACCCCCTTACTCAAAAATAATCTCGAAAGGTCTTTTTCTGTTATTTTAACCATTTCCTTTGTTGGATAAAAGAAAAGTCGGTGAAGACTCTGGCTTACCGCAACATTTTTGAATACAAATGAAAAACCAGTATAAGTCGGTTCTACCACCAAATCACAGATGTAAAATACCACGTCATTCAATTACTGGATTTGAATGAAGGGAAAAAAATATGTGACATCCAATTTTTGGCTTTAGACGAAGGGAAGGATCATGATATCCAATTAGTGGCTTTGAATAAAGTGAGAAACCCTCTGGAAAGTACATTAGAGACATATATGAATGGTATTGGACTGATGACACCAAATTATTGGCTTTGGATGAAAGAAAACCTTGGCATCTAATTACTGGCTTTGGGTGAAGGGAAAAGAATTATGACACCCAGTTACTAGCTTTAGATGAAAGAAGGCCTTGACATCTAATTATTGGCTTTAGATGAAGGGACAAATAATATGACATCTAATTACTGGCTTTGGATGAAAGATCACGATATCTAATTATCAACTTTGAATAAATTGAGAAACGAACTTTTAGGAATCACACTAAAAGAAAAGATAATCTTTCAGGAATGACACTGAAAGATATCCAAGAAAATCTACTGGGGATAATAGGACTTCCGAGAATATCACCGGGGAGAAAAAGAGACAGATATCCAGGAACAACAATGGAGTGAAAAGATATGTATTTGTTTTGGTAGGTGCCAAGTAAGTTGGACTTTGACCATAAAGTAAGACGTTGATAGCAACAAGACTTCGGGAAATGAAAAATGAGGATTAAAGACTCTTACTATGCATGATATTGAATTTTTCAATGCATGATATGTGAATGATCTACGCATGTAATGCAGACGTTTTTAACATCGGAGTTTGACTCTTTTGTGGAGTGAAGTTGGATCTCTGATTCCTCAACACGGGTAACACTGCCAACTCTTCTTTTTGGAAGATGTCTTGAACATACTTTTGTCATAACTGTGAAATATATCAAGCTGAAGATCCTTTGAGACAGGACATGAAGAGTTGTTTGAGCATTGCCCCAGATTAACTGATTATTGAGGATAAATTGATCATGGATTCAGTCGACTATTGTTGGGAATAAACTGATTATGACTTCAGTTCTCGAAATGACTGTTGGGAAGGCTTTCCCCAATATGAGTCTTGAAAATGATCTTCTGGCTAACTAATCCTGAGAATAACTTGCACTAAGAAATAAAATTTTTAACTGATTCACAACAGGGTCTGGAAGTTACATCTCCTTGATAGGATCATTGACCAAGTTTCTCACCTGTTTGAACTTCTTTGACGAGGAAAACCTTTTTGCAAGAAAAACTGTTTATTCAAACATGGTAATTTTAACGCAAAGTTCATGAAAATGTTTTGAAATCAAAATCATTTTTGGAATGATGCTATTGATGTAAGAATGAATCACTGGTCAAAACATGGCGATTTAGACATTTTAAAGTGAACGAGAAAGCAAAGGTATGATACCAAGACAAATGATTTGCAAGAGATCTTAAAAGGCAGTTTACGTAACCTTGTTGTAGTATGCTTTCAAAAGAAACTTAGCTTCAATTAGGTCTTTTGAGGGTTGTAACATGGCTTGGTTCATGTTTTATGAAACAAAGGATAAATGCTCAAAGTTTATTTGTACCAACCCATTCTTTATAATGTTATTGAGTCCTACGTTCAACTAACTCAGACTATTCATTCAGGTTCCAAGAGACTTTGGAATTGCATTGATGATAGCAATGATGATGGTTCAGAAGCCAATGGATTTTTGATATGGAATTCACTTCTTCTTACAACATGTTTTTGTTTTTTTTTTGAGAACTTTGGTCAACTCATATTTGTCTTTGTTGAGGATTTGAAGACCTGTTCTTTTTTTTTTGTTATCCTTAACTTTTGCCTGAGCTGTTTCATTTGAGATTACAGTCAACAGAATGCCCCTAGTTTTTCCTAAGTCTCCTTCATAAGTTTTGACTTATTGGGCTTTTCTTTTGATTTTTGTATTCTTTTTATTTTTTTTTAAAGATAGTGACCTCCTTGCTTAATGATTATGTAGAACCACCATCATCACTTTTGATTTGAGAACATCTTCGACACTTCTTTGATGTGTGTGAAGGAAAGCTTGATTGTGATCTTTATTGAAAGGTGTCTTGCATGATTCTTTTGTAATTGAATGCACAACCAAATTAGCTGAGAACTACCCTACCCCAGGTTAAGGTTGTACGTTTTTTTGTATAGAAAGAAACTCCAACTTCTAGGCTCAAAGGGGTTGATAAGGGATTAACTTCCTTATTTCTCTACTGTTTAGGAATTGAAATAATACATGTACATCATCAGCAAAGTTTTATTTGAAAGCATACCAACAACAATTATGGGTATTTTGTTTACATCATCCACCCTCCAATATTTGCATAAACAAAAGCTTGATAAATAAAGTAAACAAGAGAAATATATTTGAAAGCATGTAAATGAAAATGATTTGAATCAAAACATTGCAATTCTCATTTCATTAAACTTAACATGAAAGTACAAACAAAGCTTGAAAGAAACAATTTAAAAGAATTGAAGGAAAATGCAAATAGAAAGAAACATGGCCTAGTGACTTATCAGAAACAAGGATGAGTTGTCCCGTCTGAAACATAGGCTTTAGGAAGTGTCTTGAGATACTCTGACCAAGTCTTCAATCACTTGGAAAAGGATTATTGACAACATTAGGACCTGCATATTTGAAGGAGAGAATATTCTCCTTCTCCAATTCTTGCACTATGGTCTTTAATGCATAGTTGTTTTCTAAATCATGACCGACATCTCCTTGATGAAACTCACAGTGAAGGTCAGATATGAATCTGGGTGGAAGAGAATTTCGAGGAGTCAGAGGCCTTGTTGTAATCAAACCCTTTTTCACTATTGCATGATAAAATTCAGTATAAGACATCATGATAGGATCAAAGCGAGTCCTATTGAGATTCTGATTTTGTCCAACAGCTTAACATTGGGGAACCTGAATTGGTTGAGCATTAACTATATGAGCGACATCAGCTGCTTGTGGTTCATCATAAAATGGAGGCATTTGGTGAGGCCTTTCTCTCTAAGTCGAGACAACATTGGCTTCACCTTCTTTCTTCTTCTGGAAGTTCCCAAAAGACTTCTTCACACTATTAGAAGATTCAGCAGCTTTTGATACTTTACCATTCTTGATTCCTTCTTCTAACATTTGGCCAATAGTCACCAAATCTGTGAAGATAGAAGACTCACTACCAATCATATTCTCCCAAAATAAAGGGGACAATGTATCTGTAAACATACATGTGAGCTCTTTCTCAGCTAGAGGTGGTTCAACTTGAGATGCCAGTTCTCTCCAACATTGGGCATATTACTTGAAAGATTCTTTCTCATTCTGAGACATATTTTGCAGTTGGAGACAATAAGGAGCCATGTCAAAGTTGTACTTGTAATGCTTCATGAAAGTATCAGCAATATCTTGGAAGCACTGGATATGGTTCCCCTCAAGTCCCGTATACCACTTGAGTGAAGCACCACTCAGACTGTCCTAAAAGAAATGGATAAGCAGCTTCTGATTGTTGGTATAGGCAGACATCTTCCTGAAGTACATGACCAAATGACTTCTCAGAAAATTATGCCCCTTTTATTTCTCAAACTCAAGAGTCTTGAACTTTGCAGGAATCACAAGGTCGGAAACTAAGCACATGTTATCAGCATCAACACTGAAGAACTCATTTCCTTCCATAGCACAAAGTATCTTCTCTAAAGTCTGATATTGTTCCTTGAGGTCTTTAAGATCACCAAAATCTCTATGACTCACACTTCGGGGGCTGGCAGCAGGGTACTCAAGGAGAGGGTTCCCATAAGTAGCTTGTGTAGCGGGTTGATGAGAAGTAGTATGAATGATTGGTTGAGGTTCAGTGAAAACTGGAGCATGAAAACTGGTTAGGAAGACTGGCCATCCAATGGTGCAATTGCAACGGGTGAAGAATAATATTTAGGAAAACCAAACTCTGGCCATGTAGTGACTAGATGTTGGATTTATTGAGGATCAACTGTAGCAGTTACCTCTGAGATAATAGCCCTTTGAGGTGGCTCCCCTCTGGAAATTAGAACTTGCATAATCTCTATGAACATGGTCATGCCTGACTTAAACTCATTGATTTCCATCTTGAATTCCATGTTGTGATGCTCTTGGTTTTTCATTCTCAATCTGACGGAAGCTCTAGTTTCGTAGTTGTGTTGATGAAACAACTCGACGATCAACGGATAAATGGAAGAAAGAAACAACTGGGAATGAGATCCAGGGAAACCTGGATGTATGCATGAATGATGCAAGAGATACGAATGATATGCAATGTTATGCAATGCACAACACTGTAACACGATCACAAATTTAAAGTCACGAGCATGGAGCGAAATTTATTATCCCCAAGGTAAGGAATAATGGTTTATATCACCTATAGAACAAGGTTCTAAGGAAAACTCGGAGTCCTCGATCTTCCTTTAGATATTACCAATGTCCCAATTTACTGGAGAATTAGTAATATTCACAGGAAAATTTTGTATGAGTGCAATATTGCGTGACAACTATACCATAATTGACTCCTGGATAGTCTCCATACTACACCAAAAAGGCCAAGATGGGTTAAGAGTTATACATCTCTCAGCTTCGCATGCTCCCAGGTCGAAAGTAGTAATGTTTTCACAACTTACTTGTTAAGCATATACTACCCCAAAGGGGCCTCCACTGAGCGGGGTTTTTTTCAAACCAACTTACTAAGAACTTTATCCATATATGTTGAGGTGATTATAGCGCCCATCCTATCTTAAGTTTTCCCAAGTCCGGGTGAAAGACTTATAAAGGACCACCAAATAACCGGAAAACCAGAAAAATCCAGACAAACATATACAACAAATATAGCACAAACACATATAAACATAGATAGGGTCAAGACACTTAGATATTTCTCGCCAGTGAAGTCACCACTTTTTTCTATAGAGGTAAATATTTGAGACTAATACATTAATTGACTTAACTCATATCAATGAAGTCGCCACCACACTTTATTATTTCCAAAGGGAATGGTAAAAGAGCGAATAAACCCAAAATAAAATAGAGATCAAAGTATGGGGGTTAGTTATGCAAAGGGAAGCTATCAGCGTCCTAAACATCTACGGTACTTCGCATGAACCTCTTTGGAAATTTGTGTATAAGCTAAAAATGGTTGTTTTCAAAATGACTGGAGAGATGACACAAAAAGTTGTTTTTATAATTTTTACACCCACCGCGGTTGTGAACCTTTTGTGCCTACGTACTCCCTTCGTGCAATAGAGAATCAAGGTACTCGTAGTTCACCTAAATTTTTTTGAAATTTGATGTGTTGGTTGATTTTAAATGAAGAGATAAGTCATCATTTTTAGGGAGGAGACTCTCCTAATCACCCACAAAGAATGAGAAAGAGGGACAACACACCAACATGAATGAGGGTTTGAGAACGTCTCTATTACTCAAGTGGAGAAGGCTTCATCTTTACAACCATGGGGAAGTGAGATGACATCTCAGCTATAAATGAATCATGTCTAATCTTGAAAAATATTAAAGGAAAAAGGTGCACGAGGGAACAAAAATGTTTGAATGAGGTTCGATGTTTTTTGGTCTTTTTGAAAGAGTTAGAATATGGTTAGATGAATTAGTATTTGTTAAGAAAATAAATTTTGAAAAGTCTCTTGACAAAATCAAGGTTTATTATGAAATAGGTCAAGTTTTGAAAAAAAGAGAAGGGTTTTGAAAAAGAGGGAGAAGATTTTGAAATTAAAGAAGATATGAGGAGATGAAGGGAATATCCCATGTACACAAAGTAAAAGCTAAGGTAAGGAAAGATCTAACCAACAAGAAGCCAACACTTGACATAGAAAAGTCAATGTAGAATTCCCATCTTTTGGATTACAAACCAAGCAATCATAATACCAAGGTAAAACAAAACCTTAGAATAAATAAGCCTTTGATGAACTTAAGCCTCAGATGAAATAAGAATCAAACAAAGTCTTCAAAAAAATTGGACCGAGTAACAAATGTATTTCAAGGAATTCCCAATCACAAATAATACATATAAATCAGAAAAAACCTGCACACAGAGAAATCAACCCAATGCCTTGGGGTTTACTTCAAGGACTATAGATAGCATAACAACAGAACAACAAGGTCTCCAAGTATCTAGGTTTCTAATCCTAAGTCCAAGAGATCTACAACTCCAATATGCTAAGGATAGTAACTGATAGTCCGAGAAGAGCCTTTAGTCTTTTATGGTTTAAGTTAATTATTTAGTGTCTTTAAAAGAAAAATAAATCTCAAGTGAGCAAAGAAGAAATGACATAAAATAAATGCTCAAGTGAGAAAAAGGAAAATAGCATGAAATTTAAATGCTAAAGGTAAATGACATAAAGTAAAGACATAAAATGAATGCATAAAGTAAAGGCATAAAGTAAAGTTAGTTGTTAATGATTAGTAAGTTAGGAGTTAAGGTCATAAAGTATGATCAATAATGATTGAATAACGAACATTGGATAAAGTTAATGAAAAATCATTAGAGGATTGATAGAATCAAATCCTCCTAACAACAAGTTTCATAGGTTTTGAACCAAAGTCAAATACTCAACCATCATTGGGTTTGTAAACATCAAGTTTTAGGTCATGAATGACCATTTTCCGATTCAGGACAAATTTAGCGCCATGTTAAGAAATCTTAGGTGGACTTATGTAGAAGTCACACCTACTTTGAGGCTGGTCAATAACCATCTTTGTGTTAATACATTCTAGAGAAATGATATGCAGATCATTCTCCAAACGCCACGCCACACAAAAAGAAGAAGAGAATGGTCTCATCTTCATCAAGAACTTAACAAAATTTCTAATGATATTAAATATTTTCATCAACAAAAAATAAAAGGAAAAAGGGAGAGGGAAAGAAAAATCACATTGGATGACATCCTCAAAGTTCTTTCATCTTCAAGTTCAATCACTCACAATTGATGGATTAAAGCACTAAACATATCACTAATTCAAAGCACCAAGAATGAATTAAATAATTCACTCTAAGATAGATTTGAATTGATGAATATTTATCCAACTTCATCTACATCCCAAGTCGATTGAATTTGAAGATAAATTGGACATTTAAAATTGTAATCCAAAGAAACAAACAAAAGAAAGGAGTTGGAAAAAGAAAAGGAACCAAAACAGCCCCAAAACAAAGCAAAAAAGTGCATACTGCCTTCAGGAAATCGATTTCCATATTAGGAGTAATCGATTTCCTGTGTTGATTTTTCAAACAATCTGGCGCAAAAACAGTTGAGGAAATCAATTACCCCAAAAGTGGAAATCGATTTCCTGCAGCAAAAACAACAAAAACAACAGTTTAAAGGAAAAATTGGTGATCAAACTTTTTATCAAACACCTTATGATCTTGGATTTAATTGAGCACGAAAATTCCATCAAATTATGAGAAAATAACACTAGTGGAATAAAAAAAGTAGCTTAAAGAATCAAACCACAAAGATCAACAAGAGATCACATTGTGAAAGATGAAGATCCACTTACCAAAGGTAGATCTAGAAATTATCAAAACAACTTCAAGACTTGCTTCAAATTAGCTTCAAGAATCAATCTCCCAAACTTTGATCTAGAGAATTAAAGAAGAGAAAATGCTTGAGAATTGAATGAAATAAGGGCTCTATTTATATAGTTTAGGCTTGGATTTAGTGATGGTTTGGAGTTTCGTTTGGAACCAAAATTAGGCTTGGTAATTGATTTTTAGAGCCAAAATTGAATCAAGTGGTGCACATGTAATCAATATGAAGGCGTATGATGGAATTTAATTATGATGAGGTAGGAGAATTATTTTTGGTAATCAAGAATATTCTCTAAAAGAAATTAGAGCCACATGCTAAAAACTTGAAAATTGCCCTTTATTTTTCAAAATTTGCCCCAGGAAATCAATTTCTACATGTGGGGTAATCGATTTCCACTGAAAAAAACAGAAATCCTGGCATAAAAATAGTGAGGGAAATCGATTTCCACAATGAGGTAAATGATTTACACAGAAGAAAAATGCCAAAAAAAACTCTGTTGGCTGGGTGCTTTGGCTCGGTACCTACAAAACACAAATATACAAGAATCCAAAGCATATATTTTGGGTATTTTGATTAGAGGTCAGTAAAAAATATAAAACACATAGATACAAGATACACAGTTAAGATGTTGGGCGATCCCTTGCGAGCAAACTTATAGATCGAGGCGAGAGTAAAAGAGATAGCCAACGCAAATGTGTGATCTTGATGCATTATGATGAGATGAGATGATAGAGGATCTTAGGGGGGGAAATTGGAGTATGACAACGCATATGGGAAGGAATGTCCAAACTCAAAGAGTCACACCAATCCGCGCACTCATTGCCCTCCTTGAAGATGTGAGTGATGAAGATAGACATTGATCTAGTAAGGACCAAGAAATTCAACCACTTAAGCGAAAATTTTGTTTCTGGGGATTTAGGCGCTGTGTGAGTTCATTTAGGTTATGACGCTGGCTAATTTTTTATGGTGTGTTTGTTGTTCCACCCGCGTATTATCTCAGAATTTTTTCGTGGAGGTGTGGTTAGACATCATTTGTTGATCTATTTTAAAATTCAAGAATCAATTAGGGTGGGTGGGTGGTTCAAGTCTTGCTGCTAAGAAGTCTTTTTTTATTAATCTGTTAGAATGATCATTTATTTTGGGGTTGTTTGAAATTGATGTGTTTGAGTTTTCTCAACGTAAGGTGGAGGTTTGGTGAAGTTTGTTTTTAAATTTAATATGACGTGAGTGGATCTAACTTATGTATTTGGCATAGCTAATTCCTTTCTCACTAAATAATAAACCCAATTTCTCATTTAGTGATAAACCCATTTGTTTTAGTATAAAAGTAAGTTTTCAAAAAATTGCACATAAGTTGTATAATATAACTAGGGGTATTTTAGTATTCAAGAAATATATGCTACCAAAGATAAATTTACTAATTATTGATAACTACAAAACATTATCATCTAGTACTACCTACGAAATGTCATGTTTGAGCTGTGACTTATACCAAATAAATAAATCACAATTGTTCAAACACCACTAAATTCTACCATTCAGCCATTCCCTAACATGTTGGGACTATTTATGGGACAATAATTTACATAATAGAGATTGTTTTGGACTGGCCCAATGGCTAGGCAGGGCCCAATCAGGTTTTGCATATAGGATGATCCAATAACCTTGGTCAAATGGAGCGTGGAGGATAAATGACAATTTATCCCTTCTGCCCCTCACCCAAGGAGTCTTGATCAGCTAACCACCAGGGTCTACATGATTACTTATGCCCACTCAAACAGGATATTCCTCATCCTGCCAAGCCACACGAGGATAGTCACCCAGGAACAACCAGAAATCACGCTTGCCCGTGAGACATTTCTCTGCCCGTTGTAACGTCTATTTGCGAGCACCTCTTCCCGTCACAACGACTAGTTCTTGGAAGTTACTTATTTATGAGGAACCTGATATCGAGGCTCAAAAATAGGAACCAATGGCCAAGCGTCGGGCGCACTATATAAATCCTCATACTTGTGAGGGCCATGTATCGAATATTCATTCTATAAACCCTAATCTCTTTCTTGTATCTCTATGCACTCTTACTTACTTGAGCGTCAGAGTTCCTTGCAGGTACACCTCATCCTCCTCTCTGATTTCATCCTTGTAGACATCATCTAACGGCCCACTCCAGGTTCTAATCAACCTGTAAGATCAGTGGCACCATCTGTGGGAATTATGTCATCCTCATCTTTATTTCCCCGAAACTAAATATCAAAGCAAAATTTAAAGATTCCTATCATGGTCGATCATGATGACAACCACCTTTTTGGAAAAATAGTGCTCTCTCCTGTCCGCAAGACAGACGAAAACGGAAAAATGCCCCTCCTTGAAGACATCCCCGAGAAGAGAGACGACCATACCATGTCTCCTTCCTCGATTGAATTTGAGGATCAAGACAGCCAATTCTAGGAGAATCTGAAGTCCAAAAATGCCCCAGAAGCCGTCAGCAATCCTCCAACTAGTTCCAATTCCAGACAACATCAACCCGGCCATGGTAGTTTACTCGTTGCCCTTAATCAGACCAACACTCTAATCCTGTAACAAAGCAACAAGATTGGGGCTTGGGAAAAGAAACTCCAGTCAATATCTCGTCCTTAGAGAATCTGACGAAGTGACTCCTACAGTCCATCCCCAACAAAACGCGACCAACGTCTCCCATGCAAAAAACTAGATGTTTCGTTTTTCAAAAAATGGGATTGTTCTCCTTCTCGGAGAGATTGGCACTCCTTGATCACCAAGAAGACGGAGGTTAACCAACGACCAGACAACAATCATTCACCATCACCCAAACCAAAGCATAACCAGTGGAGCATGTCTCCCCGTCGGGATAACAACCCCCGACGAGGAGGGAATCGTTACTCTTCGACCTCATCACCTAATTGAAGCGACAATGACGATCCCCACGGTCCTTTGTATAGAGAAGTCATGGAGATTCCCCTGCCCGTTGGGTTGGAGTAACCCCCACGAATGGGAATGTACGATGGAACCACTGACCCGACGAGCATATCGAGAACATCAATTCCTTGCTCGACTATAGAGGTTTCGAGGAGGAATCAAGTGCCGACTTTTTCCCACCAATCTTCGAAAGAGGGCTATGGCTTGGTACAAAAGCCTCCCCGGTGAATCAATCACATCTTGGAAGAACATGGGGAGATAATTATCTAGGAACTTTACGGTGTCTCTCTACCATCCTAAATCAGAAGCATCATTAAATGCCATCATCCAAGGAAAGGATGAGTCTCTTCGAGCATATATTGAAAGGTTCAAAATAGAAGTCATGCAAGTCTCTACGACTTATGACATGAAGAAATAGTTTCTTGAACATGGGTTACGTCTCTGCAATAACTTTGCCAAGGAAGTTAGCATCGAAAGACCTGTAACGCTGGATGCTCTCCTCCTCAAGGCTCAAGCATACATCCAGTACAAGGAGAAGGAAGCTGGCAATAGTGCTCGAGACTCACGACATTAAGAGAATGCCAAAAGCACAAAGGTTGATGACTCCCTATCATCTCATCGGGGAGCCGATAAGAGGAAGGACAACAAGACCCGTGAGTCGCGTGACTATAAGGGACCAACTGGCCAGTTCGACGATTACATTACTTTGAACGCTTCACATGAGCACATCCTGACTGACTACATAAATTTCAAATTTCATTAGGCTGGGGTCCAATTTTCTTGACAAACACCGTCCAATCCCGGGATGGAAAAACTAAATATTGTGGGTTCTACAAGAGCCACAGGCACACCGCCGAAGACTACATCCACCTGAAGGATTCTGTTGAGATCCTCATCAAAGATGTGCATCTCAAACAACATAAAAATAAGGAAGGTTATCACAAGGATTCTCCCATCTCCAAGAAGATTGAAGAGGAAAAGCCAGCGTTCGACGAGACCCTCATGCCGGTAGCCATGTGCATCTCACAGTTATAGGACTTCTACATCCTCGAGGAGGAGCCTTCTCTGTAATTTTCCGCCCACAGTCCCTAGAAGACCTTCCCTTCCACTATGTACATCTCAAGCGGGGGTTTCAACAAGGTCATTATGGGCTCAATAAAAATAAAATTCGAGTAGTTAATCAACGCAAGCTCCAACATGAATTCCACCCTCAACGAGTTTCGAGGAAATTCTGCTCCCATCGTATTCTACTGAGAGGAACTCCCCAGCGGGACTCCTAACTCAACCATTCCTCTGCTCATAAGAGAACGAATGGAAAATTTTGATGTCCGAAGAATATTGGTCGACCAGGGCAGCTCGGTCGATATCACGTACACACAACTATTCACGATCTTGCAGATCAACGAAACACACCTAACACCCTATGTTGGTTTAGATATACAAGGTTTCAATGACGCAGTCACCAAGCCTTGGGGCTTCGTCAAGCTCATTGTCACCTTCAGATCTGGGGTGACTTCTAGATCCATCAAAGTGTAATTTGTAGCGGTAGAAGTGTTGAGACTAAGCCATTGAATTGACTTAACTCGTACGGATCAAATAAAAATCGCCACCACACTTTATTGTGTTCAAAAGAAATGGGAAAAGAGTGAATAAACCCAAAAAAGAGGGGGAAAGAATCTAGGTACGGGGGTTGGTTATGCAAAGTGAGGGTATTAGCATCCTAAACCTCTAAGGTACTCCGCGTGAACCTCTTTGAAAAACTGTGTATTTTAGCTATAAAAGGCGTATACAAAAAATAGATGGTGGAGATGAGAAAAGAAGTGGTTTTTACAATTTTTGCACCCGCCGCAGTTGTGAATCTTTAGTTCCCACGTACCACCTTTCGTGCAATAGGGGATCATGGTACTCGTAGTTCACCTTAAAAGTTTTAAAACACATGTGTGTTGGTTATTTTTAAGAGAAGAGACATCATCGTCGTATCCGAGTGGAAAACATACTTGTTGTACCCTAAAATTTTCCCTCTCATTTATCAAATAATCTCTCACAAGATCTCCTTTGATTCAAGACTGCACAAGGGTTGATCAGCTCAAGACACCTCTTCAAGCACTAATAACTGAAAATTAGGGTTTGAGTTTGCACAAGGACAAATGGACTTTAATTCCAATTATTACTTTCATGGATCATTTTGGACCCTCAAGATTTCTCATGTCAAGTTTCAAGTCTTGGATCACATTTTTGCTCAGTCAATTGATTAGATGACCTAAAAATCAACTATATTGGGAAAAAAGTCAACTGTGGTCAATTTAGGGTCAAATTTAATACTTTTTTATCCATATCAACATTATTAACTCATGTATGTCATTTGATCAAGTTTGTATCACAATTCCTAAAGAAATTTGATCAGATCATCAAAAGGGCAAAATGGTTAAAATTAGGGTTTTGATTGGAAAGGTGCAATTTTTTATTTTTGACCTAGCAAATGATTGATTGGTTCAAGGCATGACCTAAAGGATTCAAATTCTTAATTTTTTCATAATGGCATGGCTCAAAACATTCCTCAAGGTCAATTGATTGACAGATGAATTTCAGTCAACTAATGAAAACTCAATTGTACACTGAAAAGTCAAACTTTGACTTTTTGGTCAAAAGAAAGTATCAAAGATCACAATTCATCAAGATATGTCAAAATATGAAACTTTCTCATCAATAAATCAAAAATTCGAGATTTCATTTTGAAAAGTCAAAATTCCTAAATTTAGAAATTTTTCTAAGTGTTGGAAAATTCATATTTTTTCATAACTTTGAGCCAAATTTACACCATGATGCAAGATGATTCAAAGGAAACTTCCAACAGGAAATTTATAGATCTCAATGACATCTAAAACATTTTAGAACATAACTTTTTCTATAAGTTCATGGATTTCAAGTTATGATTTTGTGAACAAATGTTCATGAAACTTGGAAGCTTAGTGAAATTTTGCCCGTGTTTAGGCAGGATTTTGACCTAACTTCATGGAAATTTTTCACATAGTTCCAAGATTAATTTTCAAAAATGTACAAAATAGAAGTTGTAGAGGATGTTACAAGATTTCTAAGATGCCCAAGAACTCATTCAGATCATACTTGAGCAAGGAGAATCGAAGGCAAGAAGTTAAGGTTTCATTCTTGAATTACAAGTCATTTCTTGATGAACACATGAACCAAATCGATGCTAGGCTGCATAATATTTGCTTTGCAGGCCTCAAAATTGTTTTTCACTCAATAATTAATTAATTATGAAAATGGTAGAGCCATTTTCCAAGCATTTGAGTCATTATCCAAGTTGCATTTCCATTAATGGCACAAAGTAACATTGTCATTCTAGTAAAGTGGCTTTAATCACAAAGGCAACTTGTCTTGAGCTTTGCATTTGTTCTTTCTGCACAAGAATCCTCTACACAATCAGATAAGCATGATTAAAGTGCCTAACCACTTTATATAGCCTTGTACCTTGCCTTGGAACAATGCTTGTCAAGCTTGCTTCAAAAACATGCCAAAAAGCCATAACATGTGAACTTGTACTTCTGATCACCCCAAGCTCTCAAAACCTATTCCTATACATTGAGACATTATTACACAACCTAACACACGATTATTTCAAGCCTAAAACTCTCTCAAATTTCCTCTAGCCAGAAATTGCACACAAACTCCATTTTTGTGCAGGTTCTGACTTTGAACTTGTATCTTCTATTTCCCTCGTGCGTTCTTTAGCCTTTTAGTTCCTAAAGCTCCTATACATCAAATATAACTTATCCCTATTACACGACTGTAACACCATTTGCAACAAACTCCATAACCAAAAATAGAGCATTGCACATTGACTTCTCCAAGCCATTCCACCCATCCATTGCTTAAGCTAACCATTACATTAGCTTCCTGGGAACTTGAGGAAGCTAACTTGATCATCACAACAACTTGAATGAAGCTCTAACTCAAAACACGATCTCCAGCTGCAAGGTGAGTTTTCTGACTTTTCATCTCATTATTTAGGCATTGTTAGGCTTGCATTTTCAAAGACAAAATGTAGATATCATTACCCTGAAACTGTACATGTCCATAGAATTCATTTATATTGTTTGAGTAGTGAGAATTTTAAGTTTGAACTTGCTGAAATAATTAGGTCAGAATTTGGTACTTTTAAAATATTCATCTTTGATTTATAGCTTTAGTTATTTACTTGGTTGGATTCTTGAGAAAAAATGGAACCACTTTCATGTTTGCATATTTCATTTTTGTTGAGAAATGGTGAAGTTACAGGATCCATGGCTGGAGGTTGAAGATGAAGTTACATTCAGGACATAACTTGTGTTATGTATTTATTATTTTGTTAATGTTACCGGATGTACAGCCACCCCAATGGCAAAGGTAGCCTGCGTGTATGTATGAGGTCAAGGATTCAACACCCAGCGCTACCTTTTGTGTATTTTCCTCACATTTCTTCTCTTTTTTGTCACACAGCAGCGCCTGGGCCCCAAATCATTGGCCTTTGTTTTTTTTGCTAGCTTCTAACCCCCTGCTTGCTTTCACACTCCTGGCCCAATTTCTTTTTATTATTTCATTAACTTTTATTTTATTTTTTCCTATTTTATTTTATTTCAATTTTCTTTTATTATTTTTATTTTTATTATTATTAATATTATTTTTATTTTTATTAATAAAAAATCCAAAAATATTTTTATTATTATTTTCACACTTATTTATTTTATTTATAAAGATAAAAAGAATAAAAACATTTTCTTAAACAAATTAATTTCTTTTTCTTAAATAATTAATATTTAGATTTAGGTTTAATTATTATTTTATTTCCTTTTAAATTAAAATTAACTTGGAATTTAGGTTTTTTTTAATTCATTAATTTTCATATTATTTTTAACTTAAAACCTTTTCATCAAAAAACCCTTAAAAATACTTTTTTAGTTTAATTTATTTCTTAATTAGTTTAGGTTTAAGTTTTGTTTAATTTTAACTAATCATTTTTTAATTAGGTCAAGACTAAACCCTTTCATAAAAATCCATACAAAAATCATTTCTTTTTCCATTTACATTTTTGCATTTTTTTTCAATTCTTGTACAATATTCATATGGTTGTAATAGATAATTAGATTTAATTTTCTTGCAAATCCCCATTTGTAAATTTGTGTACCCCCTCCCCTAATGATGTAATGGCTTAGTAATTTTACTTTCCGCAATTTATCGCTTTATATAAATGCTAGTAAATTAGGGTTTGTATGGAAAGATTAAAATCAACAAGTTAGCAAACCCTAATTCAAGATAAACAATGCATGTAAATCAAACACATTTTCACACTTTCACCCTTAGGGTAATTCCACTTTGTTGCCTTACAAAAATGGCCATGTTATGCATGTGGGATGTCTTAGCAAAAAAAAATCAAAAATACAAGATCATAGTCCTTCAATGACGCTATCAAATGTTGCCTTTCAAAATGATCTTAGTCCCTCAAGGAAAAATGCTAAGATATCTCACAACATTTCTATCATGGCTATACGATGATCCACGCCCGTCCCTTTACATCCAAAGATAAGGCTTCTTACCAATCAATGGTAAGATAGCAATATCAAAGGAAAGGAAGAAATGAACAAAGACTTTTGAGTAGGTAGATTATTCCTAGTTTCTTGCTCATTTTCAAATCAAACGTCCTTGCTTATTTTCAAAACAAACACCAAACACTTTCAAAACATTTTCCAAACATGAATTATTTTCAAAAGCTCAACACTTTATATACGTTTTCACGAACGAGAACTATTACAAAGTTTGCCTAAATGAAGTCGCCTTTTCAAAATACTTTCAAAAACCACACAAAGAACATTTTCAAACAAAAGCAAGTGATCTAGCAAGAAACTAAGATCCCATAGATAACTATGGATGAAAAGGGTGTTAAGTAATTCTCTTTCCATAATCTACCTCCCGAACTCAAGAAATAATCTCAAAGGTCTTTCCTGTTCTTTTCAGCCTTTCCTTTTGGATAAAAGAAAAGTCAGTGGAGACTCTTGCTAACCGCAACAGTTGCGATAAAACGCAAACACCAAAGTCAGTTCTCCCACCGTATCACAGAAATGGCGACACTGCTGGGGAAAAATTAAAAGTGGGGTTACCTTAGGGCTAGATCACCTTTACTTGCTTTCATTGTTTGATTTGTTTGCTTTACATTTTTGTTCCTTGTTTGGGCTTGTTCTAATCCTCTACTCGGATTTGGGATACCTTATAGGTAAGTAGAAATACATTGTGGAAACTGTGCAGGGTATAACAATATGGTCTAAGCAATAACTACGTTAGTGTGACATATTTGTGGGTACCAGTAGCCCTTGAGTAGTCAAGGAGAATACAGAGCCGCTGTGTGGTGTCATGAAGCACTAACTTAATTTTAGAACCTTTACTTGACCAACTTGGCCATTAGGACGTAGTGAGATAACCAGCTTTAGTGCAGTCCAAAGTTGGTTGATACTCGATACTACACTCATTGAGGTTTGACTTCTCGAGATATTTCGGTCGCCGTGAAAGAGGCTTGCGCTGAAACAATGTCCGAGAACACAGATCAGTGATATTGAGATCCCTTAGAACTCGGTTACTATTTCTAGGACAGGTTTGAGCCAACTAAACTTCAAAAGGGTACTTACCTATGAGACTCCATGCAAGCCTAAACCTAAGGGCTTGTTTGCCTTGTTTGTATACACTTACTTGTACATGAAGTCATAAACATCATAACATCATACTCATTCTCACTAACCATTTCAAGGATTGTTAGGATTTATCTTTGTTCTGTTTTGTAGAACATGGCTTCTATCTGCAGGAATACTATCCAAGTCAATCTCGTAATAATTCCTCCTCAACTCAAAGAGTTATAATCAAGGGTTCCTGAGAATTCTCCATTCACCGAAAGACATGGTCGCCTCCTAAGCTTGGTTACCTCCAACACTGATGAAGATATGATGAAGGTGCTTTTCCAATTCTTTGATCCTCTACACCATTCCTTCACTTTTCTCGATTATCAGCTTGTACCAACTTTGGAAGAATTCCCCTAACTCTTGAGGATGCCAATTCTCAATCAACTACCCTTCAACGGTACGGAAAGAGATCCAAAACCTGAAGAGATTGCCCAAGAACTACACTTGCAATAATATGATATCACAACTAATTGGGAAATAAGGAGTGGTGTCAAAGGTTTCTTAGCCAAGTTCTTGTTTGAGAAAGCTTAATATTGTTGGAACTCTTTGGACTTACAAGCTTTTGAAGAAATCTTGGCCTTTCTTATCTATGGGATGGTTTTGTTTCCAAACCCTGACCAACTCATAGATGTAAATGCTGTCAAAATCTTCATGTCTCACAATCCGGTGCCTACTTTGTTGGGAGATATCCTACATTTTTTCACTCTCGCACTATGAGGAAGAGAGGGACCCTAATGTGTTGCACTCCTCTCTTGTCTAGATGGTTTATTTCGCATCTTCCCTGATCTATGTTAAAGAATGAGCAAGGTTCGAGGTGGTCCCATAGGTTGATGACGCTCATACATCCAGATGTTCATTGGTGTTCTCGATCCTTGGAAAAACGTTACTATCATTTACCATTGTGGGGAATTCCCTAATGTCCATTTTCTTGGCATTACATGAGGTATCGCTTACAACTCCTGCTTAGACTTACGACAGTTTGGTTATGCCCAAAGGGATGGCCCACATGAGATGCTCATCCAAGGAATGGTGTTCGACTACGAGAGCGACGATCAGAGTTACCGTCAGAGGTTTATACGAGCTTTGAGGATAGTAAGTGTTGTACCCCAAAATTTGCCCTCCCATATTCTTCAAGAAATTGCCAAGTCAAGCTTCAAAATTCCCCAAGGGTTGCACAGTGCAAGGGTCTCCTAAGCAGTCAAAATTAGGGTTTTGGTCCTGATCAAGAAAATGAAGTTTCCAAGGACCCAATCAAGTCTCACATGCCTACAAATATGGTCAAGCATCCTCATACCAAGTTTCAAGACTTTCAGCACAAAATTACACAGTCAAAACCCTAATTGCACTACAGTCAACTGTAGGGGCAAAATGGTCATTTGACAGTCAAAAGTTCAAATTTTTGGTCAACATCTCATTTTGAAGCCACAAACATCATTTGATCAATGCTTGATCATGATTCTCAAAGCTTGGCTCAAAAATCATCAAGATGCAAAAGTTTCCTTATTTGGACAGCTGAAAAATTCAACTGTAAATTGACCAGGGCATAACTTTCACATGGATTATCAGAAAAATTCCATCCAAAGCTCATTTTGAAGATAAAGACATTTCCTACAACTCCTCTTCATACTTCAAGTCCAAGAAATGCTCTCACAAAAAGTTATCAATTTCAACATTATAGGTCATTTTCAAAAGTCAACAAAAAGGGACTTTAAGTCAAAGGCCATAACTTGAGATTGGTAAATCAAAATGACATGGGACCAAAGGAATTCGTTAGAGGACTCAAAGACCTTTTCAAAATTTCCAAGAACATGAGCAAAGCTTAAAAATTGAGCAAGTTATGCCTTGTGTAAGTTGGGAAATTTTTGGATATTTTGAAAAGTCAACATTGATTCAAATGACCTAAAATTGCTAATGGGCCTATTTTTCTTCCACAATTCATTATCCAAGGCATGTGCACGACCACTTGGCCCAAAGGGAAGTTTTTATTCATTATTTATTTATTTATTTGGATTTTTATTAATAATAATTCATTTAAATTAAAATAAATACATGAAAAATGCTAAACCTAGTTTTTCAATCTTTTTTTGCATATTATATCCTCAAGATTTCGTGCCTAACCATATATGGAAAGAATCAATTGGATTGGTCATGATTTGGTAGCAAAAGCATGTGAAAAAAGATTTGAAAATCATGGTGAAAAAATCAAATATTGCATTCATTAATTCAAGGATTTTGATCAAATTTTTTGACCTAATTCACTCCATACATAAGCTGCAAGCAAGACCTAATGCCAAGAACCACTAAGCTGCGCAAGAGACCAAGCATTGAACTTGAAAATTTTTGCCAAAAACTCAAAACTGAAAACTTAGTTCTAGGACGATTCAAGGCGAGATTCCTATCTCATTAGCTTGCTGAGGCTTCATAGAAGGATTTTGCATCAAAAACCACAAGCTCTCGTGCCCAGAAACGTGAGAACAATCTCATCTGTACCGAAAAATTTTCATACTCGTGCATCTCAATTCATACGCTTTTTGCAATTTTTAACATGTGATTTATATTCCTTATGCAATTCTGATGCTAACCATGTGGTTTAATTTTGTTTTCATGCCCTATATAAGGATTTGCCATTAGAGACATCTAGGGTTTCCAGGTTTTCAAATTAGGCGTTTCTCGTCCCTGTAAAATTAGGACACATCAATACCATGAACAAAACCAGCACGCTTGGACGAAGAGAATGAGACCATCGCGCCAAATTTCTTAGGCCACATGGCCTAATCGCTATTATTAGAATAGGCATGTCTTGAGGGGGTTCAAAACCCCCGTTAAATGTTTGTTATTTTTTTCAGGAAAACAAGTCAATGAAGAAGACGATGTGGTGGCTAGCAACGATTGGCTCCTTTGAATTCAGCGCGCGCTTTTTCATATTTTTAGGCTACTGACCAATTTTTGTTTTTGTTATTTATTCATTATTATATGTTAAAAGCGCGTTGAGTGGAGCAGTGGTGAAGCACTTGGTTGGTAACGTTAATGACCTGGGTTCGAGCCCCAGGTCTTCACTCCTTTCCTTATATTTTTCCCTTAAACGTATTCGTGTGCAATGTCAATACAGGAAGTCCATCATGTTACCCACCATCCAGTTTGCCACGCGTGTGCCTAGATCAATCCAAGGGTCCCAGTTTGAGGAATATCATGGACGTGAGTCAATGCACTCACATGCTGGCATGAGAAGTCAACCAGGCCAAGGATAAATGGGCCTGAATCACTACAACACACCTCCACTTTGGGGACAGATACCCCCCTAGGTTTGCATTTTTACATTCTTTCTTTTTTTTGTTTTTTTCTTTCTTTTAAATTATTGTTTTCATAATTAATTTATTATTTTTCATAAATATAAAAAACACCATAAAAAATCAGAAAAAGAGAAAAAATATAATAAATATTTTATTTTAGTATTTTTATAAGTAAATTACATTAATTCATTTAGTTATTAAATTAGGGTTAATTATAATATTTTCATAATAAAAATCTAAAATTAGTAGAATTAGGTTTTAAGTAATTTTTTATCTTTTCTTTTATTTTCTCTCATAATAATTAAATAATTAAATATTTATTTTTATAATTAAATTTCATGTATAATAATTAGGTTTAATTTTAGGTTAAAATTTAATCTTTTCTTAATAAATTAAAAATAATTAGAATTAGGGTTAGCATTTTATTTTTATTTTAATTAATTCTTTTTTCATTAATACCAAAAAATACCAAAAACAATTTCTTTCTTTTTTAATTAATTAATTCCATCTTTAATTTAATTTTGCAAAAAGGGTCCAATGCCCTCGTTTTTAATTCTTATTCGCATATTTATTTCTTTTAATATTTATGTATCTCTCCCGAAGCCATGTAATTAATCTGTCGCACTTTTAATTCTTTATTTTCTTTTAGTTCTTTATTTTTTCTGTCAAATCGGGTTCAAGAAATTTTGGCGATGTGGACCCGCGCCTTTTGTAATAGCTTTAGACTTTTACTTTTCTCGCAATCTTTAACTGTTAATCAAGGCATGAAAGAATGAATGGACAAAAATAAAAACAAACGCTAGATCACCAATAACATGACATGACAAGATAAATGCAAATGAAAACGACACACGGATCACACACCACCCCTAGGGTACGCCTCACTGTTGCCTTGCCTCGAAAGGTGATCGTCGAGTAGAGGATGTCTTAGTAAGTCCTCATGATCCGGGAACCTGGCATGAGGGTAGCTTCTAAGGTGTCTTCCTATTGCTCTGGTGATCACCATGTCCCGAACCTCGAATTGACCCGAATACCTCCAATGGTGGTGCTACCTACCTCTCAATGGTGGAATGGGCTACTTTAAGGACATTTACACAGACGAATTCCTTAGGGTAGGTAGACGACTCTAGATACTTGCTCTAAATTTCAAAACAAATCAAAAATACTTTTCACACCGACACCTTTTCAAAAAGCTTTCGAAAGCAATTTTTCAACCACTCTTGAGGACCGATACAAGAGTCGAACTGAAATTTTCAAAGAAACTTTTTAAAACCCACAATTGAAAAGAGAACAAACCTTTTGAAAACACAATGAGCAAGTATCTAAGAGCCCATGGATAACCATGGATAGAAAGGGTGCTAACACCTTCCCTTTCTATAACCTACCTCCCGAACCGAGAGCAATCTCTTTAAGGAATTTTTCTGTGCTTTTGTCCTTTCCATTTGGAGAAAATAAAAGACGGTGGCGACTCTTGCTTCCGCGACATTTCGCGAACCAGCGTTAAACAGTCAGTTCCAGATCCACCGATCACAGAACTGGCGACTCTGCTGGGGAATTAAACTTAAAGTGAGGTGTACCTTAGGATTAGTTCATAACTGTGTTTTCAATTGTATTGATTTGCTTGCTTTAAATTGTGGGACCGTCTTGGGAGTTCTATAGATCCTAAACCCGGATCTGGGGGATACCTTCTTAGAAAGTAGCAACAAGGATGTGAGGGAACTGTGTGGGGTATACCGACATGGTTGAAATAGTCTGCTACGTTGATGTGGCACTTTGGTGTGTACCGGTAACCCTTGAGTCCAGTCAAGGAGAGTACGGGGCCTCCGCGTGGTGTCGTGAAGCATCAACAGACCTTAGGAACCTTAATTGAACCATCTTGGCCTCTTTAGGGTAGTGAGATAACTGACTTTGGTGCAGTCCGAGGTTGGTTGATACTCGATACTACACTCAATTGAGGGTTGCTTTCCTGGAATATTTCGGTCGCCAGTTCAGTGGCTAAATCGAAACGATGAACAATGAAAGCAATCCCGTGATATTGGGATCCTTAGAACCCGGTTACTTTGATAGGACAGGTTGAACCCACCAACTTCAAGAGGGTACTACCCAGACCCCATGCTGGCCTTAAACCTTAAGGGCTTGTCTTGTGTGCCTTGTGTGCCTTACATGTTTGTCTTTGTAAATATATGTGGTGTGTTTAATCATAGCATCATGACATCATCCAGCATCATATGCATTGACTAACCATTTCAGGGGTTCGAATATTCATCTTTGTTCTTTGTTTTGTAGGACATGGAAACCGTTCGTAGAAAGACAATTCAAATCAGTCTTGTAAGGATCCCTCCTCAGCTTAAGGAGCTTATATCCAGGATTCCCGAGAACTCTTCATTCAGTGAAAGACATGGAAGTCTCATCAGCTTGGTCAATACCAACATTGAGGAAGATATGATAAAGGTCCTGTTCCAATTCTTTGACCCTCTGCATCACTGTTTCACTTTCTTGGACTATCAGTTGGTACCTACATTGGAGGAGTTCTCCCGGCTCCTGAAGAGCCCTATCCTTGATCAACTACCCTTCAACGGTACAGAAAAGGAACCTAAGCTGGAAGAGATTGCTAAAGCCTTGCACCTACAGTCATCTGACCTCAAGGGACATTGGGAAGTTAGAAGTGGTATCAAAGGGTTTTTAGCCAGGTTTCTGTTTGAAAAGGCCCATGAATGTTGGAACTCCCTTGACCTACAAGCTTTTGAAGAAGTTGTGGCCCTCCTTGTCTATGGTTTGGTGTTGTTCCCTAACCCAGATCAGCTTATTGATATCAGTGCTGTTCATATCTTTATGTCCAGGAATCCTATACCTACGTTGCTGGGGAACATCCTTCACTCATGTTACACTCGAACCATGAGAAAAAGAGGTGTCCTTATGTGTTGCACTCCTCTCCTGGGAAGGTGGTTTATTTCGCACCTTCCACAATCAGTCTTGAAGAATGAGCGGGGTTTGAGATGGTCACAACGGTTGATGACTCTTACACATGCGGATATACATTGGTGCCCTAGGTCCAGAGAAGATGTCACTATCATTGATCGTTGTGGGGAGTACCCTAATGTTCCTTTACTTGGAATCAGAGGAGGTATTACTTATAACCCCTGCCTGGCTTGGAGACAGTTTGGTTATGCTCGGAGGGATGGTCCTCATGACATGTTAATTCCTGACATAGTTTTTGACTTCGACAACGATACTCAAGGACTTCGCCAGAGATTTATCAGAGCCTGGAGGATGCCAAGCAGGATAGACAGTAAGACACTGGGGCACAAGAACTCCATCCCATTGGAACCTTATCTCAAGTGGGTACGAGCCCGCTCCCAAAAGTTAGTGATGCCTTATCCTCATATGCTCCCTGTGATCAAAGAGCCAGTCTTGGAAGGAGAAGTGTCCTACACTATTCAGCACCCTGATATGCCCACATCCTGGGAAGAGATGCAGAAGAGCTGGATGCAGCTTAAGGAAGAACGGAATTCTCTTGAGACCAGTCTACATGCCAGTGAAAAGAAGGTCTTGGAGCTCACCCGCCTGTTGCATGAGGAGAGGAACCTCAACACTTACATAGCTCCAAAGAGGATGCGCAGTGTATTTTGGGATTGATTTGCTTTTGTATTATTTTGCCCATGAGGCTTTGATGTACTAAACAATTATTTCCTTAATGATAACGTGTGTTCCTTTTTGTCTACAACAAATTTGAACTTTCGAACCCTTGAATGCATTGCATAAACACATATCATTCATCATGTGCATAGCAGGTTTTTCTCTTTTCAGGTTGCTTACAGTTCTTCGCTGTTTATTTCAGCATCATGAATCCCGACTCGTCATCAACCGAGACATCCATCAAAGCTCTTCAGGCGCAGAATGCACAATTTCAGGAATTAATCAAGGGTTTGGCTCAAGGCCAAGAAGAGCTGAAGGCTATGCTCCTGAAGAAGGAGAAGAAGAAGAAGAGAAGAACTGTTCTGTTTAGCTCGGGCCGAAGGTTTGGCAACACTTTGCAAAATGAAGAGGTTGGTTCTTCTGTTGGCAAGAGTACTCCTCAGGCAGAAAAAGGTCCTAGTCCGGTAGTCTCCGACAACGAGACTGATTTTGATGAAGAGCAGTACCCTCCGGCAGAAGACCGTTACAAGCAATTGGAGGATAAGCTGAATGCTATGGAAATACAACAGGTACCTGGGCTGGATTTCGGAGATTTGGGTTTGTCAACTGGTGTAATCATTCCTCATAAGTTCAAAGCACCATCTTTCCCTAAGTATGACGGGGCGTCTTGTCCCAAGCTACATCTCAGGTCCTATGTTCAAAAAATTCAACCGTACTCAGCGGATAAAAATTTGTGGATCCACTTCTTCCAGGAGAGTCTTTCAGGGACTCATCTCGAATGGTTCTATCAGCTGGATGGGACCAAGGTTCGTAACTGGGAGGAGTTGGCTACTGCTTTCTACAAGCAGTATCAATATAATGCCGACCTTGCCCCTACACGTACCCAGCTCCAGGGTATGTCATTGGGTTCAAGTGAAGGTTTTAAGGAGTACGCTCAGAAGTGGAGAGACCTGGCTGGCAGGGTGCAGCCTCCGTTAACTGATCGGGAGCTGGTAGACATGTTCTTGGGGACCCTATCTGGGCCATTTTTCAACCATCTCATCGGGAATTCGTCTGCAGGGTTCACTGATCTGATTCTGACTAGAGAGAGAATTGAGGCTGGGTTGAAGTCTGGAAAGATTCCGAAGGGTGCATCGTCTAGTTCTGAGAAGAAACCCTTTAAAAAGGAGGCTAGTGCTGTATATGGCTCCCGGAGATCAGAAAGATTTGAGCGCCGCCAATCTGTCAGTGCGGTAATGATGGCTAAGCCTGCTGCCGCTCCTCGGCCGACCAATCCTCAAAGGGCTGAAAGAACCCGGAGAGAGTTCACCCGTTTGAGAATGACCTTATCGCAGATCCTGCCACAGTTGCTATCCACCAATTTAGTGACTGTCAGAGAGGCTCCGAAGTTCCCCAATACTACATCTCCTAAGTACAACCCCAATGCCCGTTGTGCGTACCATTCTGATAGCCCGGGGCATTCCACTGACGACTGTTGGGCATTAAGGAGCAAGCTGCAGGACCTTATTGACGCCAAGGAGGTACAGTTTGAGGCATCTGAGAAGCCTAATGTAGTGACAGCTCCCCTGCCTACTCATGGAGTGAATGCTATTGGGGACGAAGATGAAGTGGATGAGGCTGAGTTTGATAGCTGGATTTACCCAGCAACCGGCAGTGGACCTAACAATTGGAGTGCAAAGGACAACTTATCTGTTTCTCTTGTTACTAAGTAATGAATTCCTATGTTTTTGTTATTTTGTAATAAACAATAAATAAACTATATGGCCCGGTGTCTTACCCGAGGCACCGTGGTTTCATTTGTGAGGGCATATAAATTGTCATTTCATATATCATGAATGAAAATCTTGGACGTTTTCTCGCATTGCAAATCTTATGCTCCTTTTCTGTCTTTCTTTCTTCTACATATATTTCAAAACAGCTGTATTTACACACACACTCACTCATACAGGTTTCAATCCACTCTGGATCTCACTGGTAACGACTCTGCTACTGCCAGTTATGACTTCGAAAATCCGATCAACTTAGCCGAAGACGAAGGTGAAGATGATTGCGAAGTGCCTGGCGAGCTTGCAAGACTGTTACTTCAGGAAGAGAGGGCAATTCAACCCCATGAAGAGCCAGTGGAAACAATAAACCTGGGTACTGAAGAAGACAGGAAAGAGGTAAAGATTGGTGCCAACCTAGAGCTCAGCGTGAAGCAACGGTTGACTCAGATGCTGCATGATTATGTGGAGATATTTGCCTGGTCCTACGAAGACATGCCCGGGTTGGATACCGACATTGTGGTCCATCACTTGCCAACTAAGGAAGACTGCCCTCCGGTTAAGCAAAAGGTACGTCGTATGCGTCCAGAGATGTCTGAGAAGATTAAGGCCGAGGTTATGAAACAGTTTGATGCTGGGTTTCTTGCAGTGACTTCTTACCCTCAATGGGTTGCTAATGTGGTGCCGGTACCGAAGAAGGACGGTAATGTCAGAATGTGTGTCGATTACAGGGATCTGAACAGGGCCAGCCCCAAGGATGACTTCCCCTTACCTCACATTGATGTCCTTGTTGATAATACAGCTCAGCACAAGGTGTTCTCTTTCATGGATGGCTTTTCAGGTTACAATCAGATCAAGATGGCACCTGAAGATATGGAAAAGACTACATTTGTTACTCAGTGGGGCACCTTCTGTTACAAGGTCATGCCATTCGGGTTGAAGAACGCTGGGGCAACCTACCAACGTGTCATGGTTGCCTTATTTCATGACATGATCCATCATGAGATAGAAGTGTATGTGCACGACATGATCGCAAGGTCCCAGACTGAGGAAGAGCACCTAGATCATCTGCAGAAGTTGTTTGACCGTTTGAAACTGTACAAGCTGAGATTGAACCCGAACAAGTGCACCTTCGGGGTAAGATCTGGGAAGTTGCTAGGCTTCGTTGTAAGTGATAAGGGCATTCAAGTGGACCCTGCTAAGGTCAAAGCTATTCAAGAGATGCCAGTTCCTAAGACAGAGAAGGAAGTCAGAGGCTTTTTAGGACGCCTGAATTACATTGCTCGGTTTATCTCGCATCTAACCGCTACCTGTGAGCCAATCTTCAAGCTGCTGAAGAAAGATCAGGTAGTACGTTGGAATGATGAATGTCAGGCTGCTTTCGACAGAATCAAAGAGTATCTCCAAGAACCACCCATCCTTATGCCACCGGTTGAAGGGAGACCTCTGATACTATATCTAACAGTGCTTGACAACTCAATGGGGTGTGTGCTGGGGCAGCATGACGAGTCTGGCCGAAAAGAGCATGCCATTTATTACCTTAGCAAAAAGTTTACCGATTGTGAGACCCGATACTCACTGCTTGATAAAACTTGCTGCGCTTTGGTATGGGCTGCTCGCCGGCTGAGACAGTATATGCTGACTCACACTACCTTGTTGATCTCAAAGATGGATCCTATAAAGTACATATTCGAAAAGCCTGCTCTGTCTGGGAGAATATCAAGATGGCAAATGATCTTGACGGAATACGACATTCAGTACACGACCCAGAAAGCCATCAAGGGAAGTGTATTGGCAGACCACTTGGCACATCAGGCCGTAGATGACTATCAATCAATGAACTTCGAGTTTCCGGACGAAAGCATCATGATAGTAACTGATTGTGAAGTACCTGGACCGGATGAAGGACCTGAGGAAGGATCCCGATGGTCCATGCACTTTGACGGAGCCTCCAACGCTTTGGGAAACGGTATCGGCGCCATAATCATATCTCCTCAAGGCACTCATACTCCGCTCACTGCCCGGCTATGTTTCAACTGTACCAACAACATGGCGGAGTATGAGGCGTGCATCATGGGTCTTCAAGCTGCGATCGACCTAAGGATTAAGTTTCTGAGTGTCTTAGGAGATTCCGCTCTCGTGATCAATCAGATCAAAGGAGAGTGGGATACGAAACATCCAAACCTGATTCCTTACAGAGAATGTGTGTTGACCCTGATCCCCCACTTCACAGAGATAACCTTTGAACACTTTCCAAGAGAAGAGAATCAGCTGGCGGACGCGTTAGCTACAATGGCTTCTATGTTCAAAGTTAAATGGGACAATGAGGCTCCCCGGATCATCATCTGGAAACTGGACGAACCGGCATACTGTTGTGATCTCGAGACTGAATTGGTAACTGAGAAGCCTTGGTACCATGAGGTGAAGAGATATTTGGAAGCTCAGGAATACCGTGAAGGTGCATCTGTCAATGATAAGAAGTTTCTGAGAAGGTTCGCAGCAAAGTTCTTCCTTAGCAACGGCATCTTGTACAAGCGAAACCATGATTCAACCTTACTGCATTGTGTGGATAAGACTGAAGCAGAAAGGATCATGGAAGAGCTACATGAAGGGACCTTTGGTACACATTCCAGTGGGCATACTATGGCAAAGAAGATCCTTCGGGCAAGGTATTACTGGTCCACAATGGAAGCTGACTGTTACCAACATTCCAGGACATGCCATAAGTGCCAGATTTACGCAGACAAAGTGCATGTTCCTCCAGTTCCCCTGAATGTTCTGACTGCGCCTTGGCCGTTTGCAATGTGGGGAATAGAAATGATCGGTGAGATTAAACCTACGGCATCTAATGGGCATCGCTTCATCCTGGTAGCGATTGATTACTTCACGAAGTGGGTTGAGGCAGCTTCTTATGCTACAGTAACCAAGACTGTTGTGGCACGGTTCATTCGGCATAACCTGATCTGTCGGTACGGCGTCCCAGAGAGAATTATTACAGACAACGGTACCAATCTAAATAATAAGATGATCGCTGAGCTCTGCGAGCAGTTCAAGATACAGCACCACAATTCTTCTCCTTACAGACCGAAGATGAATGGGGTTGTAGAAGCAGCAAATAAGAACATCAAGAAAATCGTGCAGAAGATGACAGTGACTTATAAAGATTGGCACGAGATGTTACCGTTCGCTCTACATGGGTACCGTACTTCAGCTAGGACGTAAACCGGGGCAACTCCTTTCTCTTTGGTTTATGGTATGGAGGCAGTCTTACCGATCGAAGTGCAAATACCCTCTCTCCGGATAATGAAGGATGCAAATCTGAACGAAGATGATTGGATCCAGACACGACTTGATCAGCTCAACCTTATTGATGAAAAGAGACTTGCTGCTATCTGTCATGGTCAGACGTATCAGAAACGGATGATCAGGGCATTTAACAAAAAGGTCAGACCACAGGAATATCAAGTTGGGGATCTGGTAATCAAGCGAATCATCCTTCCTCAGAGTGATCCAAGGGGAAAATGGACCCCTACGTACGAAGGGCCATTTGTGGTTAAGCATGTGTTCTCAGGAGGAGCCATGATCCTAACCAACATGGATGGTGACGACCTTCCTCACCCCGCCAATGCAGACATAGTAAAAAGATACTACGCATGAAAAAGTCCCGCTAGGCTGACATGCCTAGGCAAAAATTAGGGCTTCCCGTCGGACCAAAAGGGTTCGGGCAAAATGAAGGGATGAAATGAAAATATCTGTACACCCGGCAAGTCGAAAACCTGAAAAGGCGGCTTGGGCAAAAATGGGTATCCCGGTGGACTAAAAACCCGAAAGGGCGGTCCAGGCAAAAATTAGGGATAAAAGCGTAATACTATGTCTCATTGGATCACTTTGCATCCGGAATCCGGTATCTACATCAAGTTCAGACGGCATCGATCAGTCAGCTTCATCTTCGTTTAGGTCATCAAGTGATGAGATGCTCGGAGTTATAAAGGCAATAGCAGAGTTGAAACCCAGTGGGATCATTCACTTCACACAGCTGTTTTATTTCCTTTTGTACAAAAATTTGTATAAACTCTTTTGTTCGGCGGTGTTCTCTTACTAGGACATCAGCCTCTTGTACACAAAACGCCTATTTACAGGCCATTCAAAAAATCAATACAAATATATTTTTCAATTAAAATCGCCAATTGTTTCTCCTTTTCTGTTTTGTTTTGCGAAGAACGTCCAAGGTTCAATTTGTGATATATGCATTGACAATAATTTGCTAACTCATAAATATTTGCATACGAAACAAAGGATTAATTACAGGTAACACTAGAAACAGGGGCAATAAAGAGTTGTCTAAGCAATCTAATTGTTCTGTCCTCCAAGGTACCAAGGTGGGTTCAGCTAAAGAACATAACCATATATCCTAATTCCCCAGAGAATGAGTCAGCCAGTCAGTACACTCTCTCCAAGTCATATCATCAGGCCTTAAGGAAATTGGGTATCCTCCAGCAGATCTCAACCTTCCCCAGCAGTATACATATATTCTTAACAAGCATCCCCGGCAGTCTTGGTCTAAAGATTGTTCCCCGGCGGCATATCAACATTCAAAGGAATCACTTCCCCGCAGTTCAAAACTTCCCCAGGAGAGTCCAATCCAGTTCCCCAGGAAAGTTGGAATTTATCTCCCCAAGCAGTAAGCTTATCCCCAGTAGATTCTGGAAGCTTATCCTCGCAAAGCGTGAACGTGTCGCCCGGCTTTATTAAAAGAGTTATTTCCTTAACAGGATATAACTGGGTTATCCTCAGCCAAAAGCCACGGAAAGGGCGTCGTCAACACAGTTCTTTCTTATCCCCAGCGAAGTCTATTCACACTTTCAATAAAACAAGGGTATCCCCAGCAAGTTATCAACAATTCAACAGAGTATCTCTCTTCCCACAGAGTATTGCTTCCCGGCAAGGTCGCTAGAGTACTCTTCTTCCCGCAGATTTATCCGTTCGCCAAGTTTATTCCTCAACGGAGTCATTTTCTCCTACTGGTATTCTTGCAATTATCATCCCCAGCGGAAGTAAAAGCTTATTCTTCAACGTCAGCCCAGGAGTGACTTCCCGGCACTCGTCAAGGATTTACTTTCCTAGACGAAAACATACATTCCTAAACATTCTCATACATCATTATAGCATGCATATACGCATCATATCTTACAAATCTCATTTATGTTGAGAACATCATCGCTTGGTCCATATCATGCATTGCATATGACTGACCTTTACCTTTCAGGAAAGATGCAGTCAAATTCTCAATCATATTTCAAGACCTAGACCGGTCCAGTTAATCGACTCCAAAGATTTCTTATCCAGTCCAAGGCCTTCTCTAGTCCAGCTAAATCGACCCCAAACAATTTTTCTGATGAAGACTCAGTAGAAGTTATCAAAGGTTTTCTCAGACGTCCGCTTTTGAGATTATAATTTCCTATGGTTCTCTCCCCAATGTTACGGAGATGATAATTCCAATCCAGCTTTTTCTCAAACGTCCGCTTTTGAGATTATAATTTCCTATGGTTCTCTCCCCAATGCTGCGGAGACGATAATTCCAACCCAGGTTTTTCTCAAATGTCCGCTGTTGAGATTATAATTTCCTATGGTTCTCTCCCCGATGCTGCGGAGATGATAATTCCATTCCAGGTTTTTCTCAAACGTCCGCTTTTGAGATTATAATTTCCTATGGTTCTCTCCCCAATGTTGCGGAGATAATAATTCCATTCCAGGTTTTTCTCAAACGTCCGCTTTTGAGATTATAATTTCCTATGGTTCTCTCCCTAATGTTGCGGAGATGATAATTCCATTCCAGGTTTTTCTCAAATGTCCGCTTTTGAGATTATAATTTCCTATGGTTCTCTTCCCAATGTTGCGAAGACGATAATTCTATTCCAAGTTTTTCTCAAACGTCCGCTTTTGAGATTATAATTTCCTATGGTTCTCTCACCGTTCCTGCTAAGGTAGTAACTATCCCTGGTTCATTCATCACCGTTTGAAACTCCAGATCCAGCTCCTGTAACCAGACAGGACACATCTATACCAAGCATCTGAAAACCAGCTCCTGCAACATGTCAGGTACTCATTTTTTCTTTTTCAGGTATGCAGGTTCTCGCTAAGGAATCTCTTACGCGATCAACATCCGGATGGCATCTATAAGCCCATCATCCTATCCATCAATCTCTAAATGGCATCTATAAGCCCATTTCCATCACATTGCTACTATGTGAGCGCAAATTTCTGGGCACTCTAGTGTTCAATCATCTTCCACCCTCGGATTACGAAAGGCACGTCAGCCAATCTGCATCCTCAGGTCTAAGAAGATTGAACAGGGGCAACTGTTGTACCCCAAAATTTGCCCTCCCATATTCTTCAAGAAATTGCCAAGTCAAGCTTCAAAATTCCCCAAGGGTTGCACAGTGCAAGGGTCTCCTAAGCAGTCAAAATTAGGGTTTTGGTCCTGATCAAGAAAATGAAGTTTCCAAGGACCCAATCAAGTCTCACATGCCTACAAATATGGTCAAGCATCCTCATACCAAGTTTCAAGACTTTCAGCACAAAATTACACAGTCAAAACCCTAATTGCACTACAGTCAACTGTAGGGGCAAAATGGTCATTTGACAGTCAAAAGTTCAAATTTTTGGTCAACATCTCATTTTGAAGCCACAAACATCATTTGATCAATTCTTGATCATGATTCTCAAAGCTTGGCTCAAAAATCATCAAGATGCAAAAGTTTCCTTATTTGGACAGTTGAAAAAGTCAACTGTAAATTGACCAGGGCATAACTTTCACATGGATTATCAGAAAAATTCCATCCAAAGCTCATTTTGAAGATAAAGACATTTCCTACAACTCCTCTTCATACTTCAAGTCCAATAAATGCTCTCACAAAAAGTTATCAATTTCAACATTATAGGTCATTTTCAAAAGTCAACAAAAAGGGACTTTAAGTCAAAGGCCATAACTTGAGATTGGTAAATCAAAATGACATGGGACCAAAGGCATTGGTTAGATCACTCAAAGACCTTTCCAAAATGTCCTAGAACATGAGCAAAGCTTAAAAATTGAGCAAGTTATGCCTTGTGTAAGTTGGGAAATTTTTGGATATTTTGAAAAGTCAACATTGATTCAAATGACCTAAAATTGCTAATGGGCCTATTTTTCTTCCACAATTCATTATCCAAGGCATGTGCACGACCACTTGGCCCAAAGGGAAGTTTTTATTCATTTTTTATTTATTTATTTGGATTTTTATTAATAATAATTCATTTAAATTAAAATAAATACATGAAAAATGCTAAACCTAGTTTTTCAATCTTTTTGTGCATATTATATCCTCAAGATTTCGTGCCTAACCATATATGGAAAGAATAAATTGGATTGGTCATGATTTGGTAGCAAAAGCATGTGAAAAAAGATTTGAAAATCATGGTGAAAAAATCAAATATTGCATTCATTAATTCAAGGATTTTGATCAAATTTTTTGACCTAATTCACTCCATACATAAGCTGCAAGCAAGACCTAATGCCAAGAACCACTAAGCTGCGCAAGAGACCAAGCATTGAACTTGAAAATTTTTTCCAAAAACTCAAAACTGAAAACCTAGTTCTAGGACGATTCAAGGCGAGATTCCTATCTCATTAGCTTGCTGAGGCTTCATAGAAGGATTTTGCATCAAAAACCACAAGCTCTCGTGCCCAGAAACGTTAGAACAATCTCATCTGTACCGAAAATTTTTCATACTCGTGCATCTCAATTCATACGCTTTTTGCAATTTTTAACATGTGATTTATATTCCTTATGCAATTCTGATGCTAACCGTGTGGTTTAATTTTGTTTTCATGCCCTATATAAGGATTTGCCATTAGAGACATCTAGGGTTTCCAGGTTTTCAAATTAGGCGTTTCTCGTCCCTGTAAAATTAGGACACATCAATACCATGAACAAAACCAGCACGCTTGGACGAAGAGAATGAGACCATCGCGCCAAATTTCTGAGGCCACATGGCCTAATCGCTATTATTAGAATAGGCATGTCTTGAGGGGGTTCAAAACCCCCGTTAAATGTTTGTTATTTTTTTCAGGAAAACAAGTCAATGAAGAAGACGATGTGGTAGCTAGCAACGATTGGATCCTTTGAATTCAGCGCGCGCTTTTTCATATTTTTAGGCTACTGACCAATTTTTGTTTTTGTTATTTATTCATTATTATATGTTAAAAGCGCGTTGAGTGGAGCAGTGGTGAAGCACTTGGTTGGTAACGTTAATGACCTGGGTTCGAGCCCCAGGTCTTCACTCCTTTCCTTATATTTTTCCCTTAAACGTATTCGTGTGCAATGTCAATACAGGAAGTCCATCATGTTACCCACCATCCAGTTTGCCACGCGTGTGCCTAGATCAATCCAAGGGTCCCAGTTTGAGGAATATCATGGACGTGAGTCAATGCACTCACATGCTGGCATGAGAAGTCAACCAGGCCAAGGATAAATGGGCCTGAATCACTACAACACACCTCCACTTTGGGGACAGATACCCCCCTAGGTTTGCATTTTTACATTCTTTCTTTTTTTTGTTTTTTTCTTTCTTTTAAATTATTGTTTTCTTAATTAATTTATTATTTTTCATAAATATAAAAAACACCATAAAAAATCAGAAAAAGAGAAAAAATATAATAAATATTTTATTTTAGTATTTTTATAAGTAAATTACATTAATTCATTTAGTTATTAAATTAGGGTTAATTATAATATTTTCATAATAAAAATCTAAAATTAGTAGAATTAGGTTTTAAGTAATTTTTTATCTTTTCTTTTATTTTCTCTCATAATAATTAAATAATTAAATATTTATTTTTATAATTAAATTGCATGTAAAATAATTAGGTTTAATTTTAGGTTAAAATTTAATCTTTTCTTAATAAATTAAAAATAATTAGAATTAGGGTTAGCATTTTATTTTTATTTTAATTAATTCTTTTTTCATTAATACCAAAAAATACCAAAAACAATTTCTTTCTTTTTTAATTAATTAATTCCATCTTTAATTTAATTTTGCAAAAAGGGTCCAATGCCCTCGTTTTTAATTCTTATTCGCATATTTATTTCTTTTAATATTTATGTATCTCTCCCGAAGCCATGTAATTAATCTGTCGCACTTTTAATTCTTTATTTTCTTTTAGTTCTTTATTTTTTCTGTCAAATCGGGTTCAAGAAATTTTGGCGATGTGGACCCGCGCCTTTTGTAATAGCTTTAGACTTTTACTTTTCTCGCAATCTTTAACTGTTAATCAAGGCATGAAAGAATGAATGGACAAAAATAAAAACAAACGCTAGATCACCAATAACATGACATGACAAGATAAATGCAAATGAAAACGACACACGGATCACACACCACCCCTAGGGTACGCCTCACTGTTGCCTTGCCTCGAAAGGTGATCGTCGAGTAGAGGATGTCTTAGTAAGTCCTCATGATCCGGGAACCTGGCATGAGGGTAGCTTCTAAGGTGTCTTCCTATTGCTCTGGTGATCACCATGTCCCGAACCTCGAATTGACCCGAATACCTCCAATGGTGGTGCTACCTACCTCTCAATGGTGGAATGGGCTACTTTAAGGACATTTACACAGACGAATTCCTTAGGGTAGGTAGACGACTCTAGATACTTGCTCTAAATTTCAAAACAAATCAAAAATACTTTTCACACCGACACCTTTTCAAAAAGCTTTCGAAAGCAATTTTTCAAACACTCTTGAGGACCGATACAAGAGTCGAACTGAAATTTTCAAAGAAACTTTTTAAAACCCACAATTGAAAAGAGAACAAACCTTTTGAAAACACAATGAGCAAGTATCTAAGAGCCCATGGATAACCATGGATAGAAAGGGTGCTAACACCTTCCCTTTCTATAACCTACCTCCTGAACCGAGAGCAATCTCTTTAAGGAATTTTTTTGTGCTTTTGTCCTTTCCATTTGGAGAAAATAAAAGACGGTGGTGACTCTTGCTTCCGCGACATTTCGCGAACCAGCGTTAAACAGTCAGTTCCAGATCCACCGATCACAGAACTGGCGACTCTGCTGGGGAATTAAACTTAAAGTGAGGTGTACCTTAGGATTAGTTCATAACTGTGTTTTCAATTGTATTGATTTGCTTGCTTTAAATTGTGGGACCGTCTTGGGAGTTCTATAGATCCTAAACCCGGATCTGGGGGATACCTTCTTAGAAAGTAGCAACAAGGCTGTGAGGGAACTGTGTGGGGTATACCGACATGGTTGAAATAGTCTGCTACGTTGATGTGGCACTTTGGTGTGTACCGGTAACCCTTGAGTCCAGTCAAGGAGAGTACGGGGCCTCCGCGTGGTGTCGTGAAGCATCAACAGACCTTAGGAACCTTAATTGAACCATCTTGGCCTCTTTAGGGTAGTGAGATAACTGACTTTGGTGCAGTCCGAGGTTGGTTGATACTCGATACTACACTCAATTGAGGGTTGCTTTCCTGGAATATTTCGGTCGCCAGTTCAGTGGCTAAATCGAAACGATGAACAATGAAAGCAATCCCGTGATATTGGGATCCTTAGAACCCGGTTACTTTGATAGGACAGGTTGAACCCACCAACTTCAAGAGGGTACTACCCGGACCCCATGCTGGCCTTAAACCTTAAGGGCTTGTCTTGTGTGCCTTGTGTGCCTTACATGTTTGTCTTTGTAAATATCTGTGGTGTGTTTAATCATAGCATCATGACATCATCCAGCATCATATGCATTGACTAACCATTTCAGGGGTTCGAATATTCATCTTTGTTCTTTGTTTTGTAGGATATGGAAACCGTTCGTAGAAAGACAATTCAAATCAGTCTTGTAAGGATCCCTCCTCAGCTTAAGGAGCTTATATCCAGGATTCCCGAGAACTCTTCATTCAGTGAAAGACATGGAAGTCTCATCAGCTTGGTCAATACCAACATTGAGGAAGATATGATAAAGGTCCTGTTCCAATTCTTTGACCCTCTGCATCACTGTTTCACTTTCTTGGACTATCAGTTGGTACCTACATTGGAGGAGTTCTCCCGGCTCCTGAAGAGCCCTATCCTTGATCAACTACCCTTCAACGGTACGGAAAAGGAACCTAAGCTGGAAGAGATTGCTAAAGCCTTGCACCAACAGTCATCTGACCTCAAGGGACATTGGGAAGTTAGAAGTGGTATCAAAGGGTTTTTAGCCAGGTTTCTGTATGAAAAGGCCCATGAATGTTGGAACTCCCTTGACCTACAAGCTTTTGAAGAAGTTGTGGCCCTCCTTGTCTATGGTTTGGTGTTGTTCCCTAACCCAGATCAGCTTATTGATATCAGTGTTGTTCATATCTTTATGTCCAGGAATCCTATACCTACGTTGCTGGGGGACATCCTTCACTCATGTTACACTCGAACCATGAGAAAAAGAGGTGTCCTTATGTGTTGCACTCCTCTCCTGGGAAGGTGGTTTATTTCGCACCTTCCACAATCAGTCTTGAAGAATGAGCGGGGTTTGAGATGGTCACAACGGTTGATGACTCTTACACATGCGGATATACATTGGTGCCCTAGGTCCAGAGAAGATGTCACTATCATTGATCGTTGTGGGGAGTACCCTAATGTTCCTTTACTTGGAATCAGAGGAGGTATTACTTATAACCCCTGCCTGGCTTGGAGACAGTTTGGTTATGCTCGGAGGGATGGTCCTCATGACATGTTAATTCCTGACATAGTTTTTGACTTCGACAACGATACTCAAGGACTTCGCCAGAGATTTATCAGAGCCTGGAGGATGCCAAGCAGGATAGATAGTAAGACACTGGGGCACAAGAACTCCATCCCGTTGGAACCTTATCTCAAGTGGGTACGAGCCCGCTCCCAAAAGTTAGTGATGCCTTATCCTCATATGCTCCCTGTGATCAAAGAGCCAGTCTTGGAAGGAGAAGTGTCCTACACTATTCAGCACCCTGATATGCCCACATCCTGGGAAGAGATGCAGAAGAGCTGGATCCAGCTTAAGGAAGAACGGAATTCTCTTGAGACCAGTCTACATGCCAGTGAAAAGAAGGTCTTGGAGCTCACCCGCCTGTTGCATGAGGAGAGGAACCTCAACACTTACATAGCTCCAAAGAGGATGCGCAGTGTATTTTGGGATTGATTTGCTTTTGTATTATTTTGCCCATGAGGCTTTGATGTACTAAACAATTATTTCCTTAATGATAACGTGTGTTCCTTTTTGTCTACCACAAATTTGAACTTTCGAACCCTTGAATGCATTGCATAAACACATATCATTCATCATGTGCATAACAGGTTTTTCTCTTTTCAGGTTGCTTACAGTTCTTCGCTGTTTATTTCAGCATCATGAATCCCGACTCGTCATCAACCGAGACATCCATCAAAGCTCTTCAGGCGCAGAATGCGCAATTTCAGGAATTAATCAAGGGTTTGGCTCAAGGCCAAGAAGAGCTGAAGGCTATGCTCCTGAAGAAGGAGAAGAAGAAGAAGAGAAGAACTGTTCTGTTTAGCTCGGGCCGAAGGTTTGGCAACACTTTGCAAAATGAAGAGGTTGGTTCTTCTGTTGGCAAGAGTACTCCTCAGGCAGAAAAAGGTCCTAGTCCGGTAGTCTCCGACAACGAGACTGATTTTGATGAAGAGCAGTACCCTCCGGCAGAAGACCGTTACAAGCAATTGGAGGATAGGCTGAATGCTATGGAAATACAACAGGTACCTGGGCTGGATTTCGGAGATTTGGGTTTGTCAACTGGTGTAATCATTCCTCATAAGTTCAAAGCACCATCTTTCCCTAAGTATGACGGGGCGTCTTGTCCCAAGCTACATCTCAGGTCCTATGTTCAAAAAATTCAACCGTACTCAGCGGATAAAAATTTGTGGATCCACTTCTTCCAGGAGAGTCTTTCAGGGACTCATCTCGAATGGTTCTATCAGCTGGATGGGACCAAGGTTCGTAACTGGGAGGAGTTGGCTACTGCTTTCTACAAGCAGTATCAATATAATGCCGACCTTGCCCCTACACGTACCCAGCTCCAGGGTATGTCGTTGGGTTCAAGTGAAGGTTTTAAGGAGTACGCTCAGAAGTGGAGAGACCTGGCTGGCAGGGTGCAGCCTCCGTTAACTAATCGGGAGCTGGTAGACATGTTCTTGGGGACCCTATCTGGGCCATTTTTCAACCATCTCATCGGGAATTCGTCTGCAGGGTTCACTGATCTGATTCTGACTGGAGAGAGAATTGAGGCTGGGTTGAAGTCTGGAAAGATTCCGAAGGGTGCATCGTCTAGTTCTGAGAAGAAACCCTTTAAAAAGGAGGCTAGTGCTGTATATGGCTCCCGGAGATCAGAAAGATTTGAGCGCCGCCAATCTGTCAGTGCGGTAATGATTGCTAAGCCTGCTGCCGCTCCTCGGCCGACCAATCCTCAAAGGGCTGAAAGACCCCGGAGAGAGTTCACCCGTTTGAGCATGACCTTATCGCAGATCCTGCCACAGTTGCTATCCACCAATTTAGTGACTGTCAGAGAGGCTCCGAAGTTCCCCAATACTACATCTCCTAAGTACAACCCCAATGCCCGCTGTGCGTACCATTCTGATAGCCCGGGGCATTCCACTGACGACTGTTGGGCATTAAGGAGCAAGCTGCAGGACCTTATTGACGCCAAGGAGGTACAGTTTGAGGCATCTGAGAAGCCTAATGTAGTGACAGCTCCCCTGCCTACTCATGGAGTGAATGCTATTGGGGACGAAGATGAAGTGGATGAGGCTGAGTTTGATAGCTGGATTTACCCAGCAACCGGCAGTGGACCTAACAATTGGAGTGCAAAGGACAACTTATCTGTTTCTCTTGTTACTAAGTAATGAATTCCTATGTTTTTGTTATTTTGTAATAAACAATAAATAAACTATATGGCCCGGTGTCTTACCCGAGGCACCGTGGTTTCATTTGTGAGGGCATATAAATTGTCATTTCATATATCATGAATGAAAATCTTGGACGTTTTCTCGCATTGCAAATCTTATGCTCCTTTTCTGTCTTTCTTTCTTCTACATATATTTCAAAACAGCTGTATTTACACACACACTCACTCATACAGGTTTCAATCCACTCTGGATCTCACTGGTAACGACTCTGCTACTGCCAGTTATGACTTCGAAAATCCGATCAACTTAGCCGAAGACGAAGGTGAAGATGATTGCGAAGTGCCTGGCGAGCTTGCAAGACTGTTACTTCAGGAAGAGAGGGCAATTCAACCCCATGAAGAGCCAGTGGAAACAATAAACCTGGGTACTGAAGAAGACAGGAAAGAGGTAAAGATTGGTGCCAACCTAGAGCTCAGCGTGAAGCAACGGTTGACTCAGATGCTGCATGATTATGTGGAGATATTTGCCTGGTCCTACGAAGACATGCCCGGGTTGGATACCGACATTGTGGTCCATCACTTGCCAACTAAGGAAGACTGCCCTCCGGTTAAGCAAAAGGTACGTCGTATGCGTCCAGAGATGTCTGAGAAGATTAAGGCCGAGGTTATGAAACAGTTTGATGCTGGGTTTCTTGCAGTGACTTCTTACCCTCAATGGGTTGCTAATGTGGTGCCGGTACCGAAGAAGGACGGTAATGTCAGAATGTGTGTCGATTACAGGGATCTGAACAGGGCCAGCCCCAAGGATGACTTCCCCTTACCTCACATTGATGTCCTTGTTGATAATACAGCTCAGCACAAGGTGTTCTCTTTCATGGATGGCTTTTCAGGTTACAATCAGATCAAGATGGCACCTGAAGATATGGAAAAGACTACATTTGTTACTCAGTGGGGCACCTTCTGTTACAAGGTCATGCCATTCGGGTTGAAGAACGCTGGGGCAACCTACCAACGTGCCATGGTTGCCTTATTTCATGACATGATCCATCATGAGATAAAAGTGTATGTGCACGACATGATCGCAAGGTCCCAGACTGAGGAAGAGCACCTAGATCATCTGCAGAAGTTGTTTGACCGTTTGAAACTGTACAAGCTGAGATTGAACCCGAACAAGTGCACCTTCGGGGTAAGATCTGGGAAGTTGCTAGGCTTCGTTGTAAGTGATAAGGGCATTCAAGTGGACCCTGCTAAGGTCAAAGCTATTCAAGAGATGCCAGTTCCTAAGACAGAGAAGGAAGTCAGAGGCTTTTTAGGACGCCTGAATTACATTGCTCGGTTCATCTCGCATCTAACCGCTACCTGTGAGCCAATCTTCAAGCTGCTGAAGAAAGATCAGGTAGTACGTTGGAATGATGAATGTCAGGCTGCTTTCGACAGAATCAAAGAGTATCTCCAAGAACCACCCATCCTTATGCCACCGGTTGAAGGGAGACCTCTGATACTATATCTAACAGTGCTTGACAACTCAATGGGGTGTGTGCTGGGGCAGCATGACGAGTCTGGCCGAAAAGAGCATGCCATTTATTACCTTAGCAAAAATTTTACCGATTGTGAGACCCGATACTCACTGCTTGAGCAAACTTGCTGCGCTTTGGTATGGGCTGCTCGCCGGCTGAGATAGTATATGCTGACTCACACTACCTTGTTGATCTCAAAGATGGATCCTATAAAGTACATATTCGAAAAGCCTGCTCTGTCTGGGAGAATATCAAGATGGCAAATGATCTTGACGGAATACGACATTCAGTACACGACCCAGAAAGCCATCAAGGGAAGTGTATTGGCAGACCACTTGGCACATCAGGCCGTAGATGACTATCAATCAATGAACTTCGAGTTTCCGGACGAAAGCATCATGATAGTAACTGATTGTGAAGTACCTGGACCGGATGAAGGACCTGAGGAAGGATCCCGATGGTCCATGCACTTTGACGGAGCCTCCAACGCTTTGGGAAACGATATCGGCGCCATAATCATATCTCCTCAAGGCACTCATACTCCGCTCACTGCCCGGCTATGTTTCAACTGTACCAACAACATGGCGGAGTATGAGGCGTGCATCATGGGTCTTCAAGCTGCGATCGACCTAAGGATTAATTTTCTGAGTGTCTTCGGAGATTCCGCTCTCGTGATCAATCAGATCAAAGGAGAGTGGGATACGAAACATCCAAACCTGATTCCTTACAGAGAATGTGTGTTGACCCTGATCCCCCACTTCACAGAGATAACCTTTGAACACTTTCCAAGAGAAGAGAATCAGTTGGCGGACGCGTTAGCTACAATGGCTTCTATGTTCAAAGTTAAATGGGACAATGAGGCTCCCCGGATCATCATCTGGAAACTGGACGAACCGGCATACTGTTGTGATCTCGAGACTGAATTGGTAACTGAGAAGCCTTGGTACCATGAGGTGAAGAGATATTTGGAAGCTCAGGAATACCCTGAAGGTGCATCTGTCAACGATAAGAAGTTTCTGAGAAGGTTTGCAGCAAAGTTCTTCCTTAGCAACGGCATCTTGTACAAGCGAAACCATGATTCAACCTTACTGCGTTGTGTGGATAAGTCTGAAGCAGAAAGGATCATGGAAGAGCTATATGAAGGGACCTTTGGTACACATTCCAGTGGGCATACTATGGCAAAGAAGATCCTTCGGGCAAGGTATTACTGGTCCACAATGGAAGCTGACTGTTACCAACATTCCAGGACATGCCATAAGTGCCAGATTTACGCAGACAAAGTGCATGTTCCTCCAGTTCCCCTGAATGTTCTGACTGCGCCTTGGCCGTTTGCAATGTGGGGCATAGACATGATCGGTGAGATTAAACCTACGACATCTAATGGGCATCGCTTCATCCTGGTAGCGATTGATTACTTCACGAAGTGGGTTGAGGCAGCTTCTTATGCTACAGTAACCAAGACTGTTGTGGCACGGTTCATTCGGCATAACCTGATCTGTCGGTACAGCGTCCCAGAGAGAATTATTACAGACAACGGTACCAATCTAAATAATAAGATGATCGCTGAGCTCTGCGAGCAGTTCAAGATACAGCACCACAATTCTTCTCCTTACAGACCGAAGATGAATGGGGCTGTGAAGCAGCAAATAAGAACATCAAGAAAATCGTGCAGAAGATGACAGTGACTTATAAAGATTGGCACGAGATGTTACCGTTCGCTCTACATGGGTACCGTACTTCAGCTAGGACGTCAACCGGGGCAACTCCTTTCTCTTTGGTTTATGGTATGGAGGCAGTCTTACCGATCGAAGTGCAAATACCCTCTCTCCGGATAATGAAGGATGCAAATCTGAACGAAGATGATTGGATCCAGACACGACTTGATCAGCTCAACCTTATTGATGAAAAGAGACTTGCTGCTATCTGTCATGGTCAGACGTATCAGAAACGGATGATCAGGGCATTTAACAAAAAGGTCAGACCACAGGAATATCAAGTTGGGGATCTGGTAATCAAGCGAATCATCCTTCCTCAGAGTGATCCAAGGGACAAATGGACCCCTACGTACGAAGGGCCATTTGTGGTTAAGCATGTGTTCTCAGGAGGAGCCATGATCCTAACCAACATGGATGGTGACGACCTTCCTCACCCCGCCAATGCAGACATAGTAAAAAGATACTACGCATGAAAAAGACCCGCTAGGCTGACATGCCTAGGCAAAAATTAGGGCTTCCCGTCGGACCAAAAGGGTTCGGGCAAAATGAAGGGATGAAATGAAAAAAATCTGTACACCCGGCAAGTCGAAAACCTGAAAAGGCGGCTTGGGCAAAAATGGGTATCCCGGTGGACTGAAAACCCGAAAGGGCGGTCCAGGCAAAAATTAGGGATAAAAGCGTAATACTATGTCTCATTGGATCACTTTGCATCCGGAATCCGGTATCTACATCAAGTTCAGACGGCATTGATCAGTCAGCTTCATCTTCGTTTAGGTCATCAAGTGATGAGATGCTCGGAGTTATAAAGGCAATAGCAGAGTTGAAACCCAGTGGGATCATTCACTTCACACAGCTGTTTTATTTTCTCTTGTACAAAAATTTGTATAAACTCTTTTGTTCGGCGGCGTTCTCTTACTAGGACATCAGCCTCTTGTACACAAAACGCCTATTTACAGGCCATTCAAAAAATCAATACAAATATATTTTTCAATTAAAATCGCCAATTGTTTCTCCTTTTCTGTTTTGTTTTGCGAAGAACGTCCAAGGTTCAATTTGTGATATATGCATTGACAATAATTTGCTAACTCATAAATATTTGCATACGAAACAAAGGATTAATTACAGGTAACACTAGAAACAGGGGCAATAAAGAGTTGTCTAAGCAATCTAATTGTTCTGTCCTTCAAGGTACCAAGGTGGGTTCAGCTAAAGAACATAACCAGATATCCTAATTCCCCAGAGAATGAGTCAGCCAGTCAGTACACTCTCTCCAAATCATATTATCAGGCCTTAAGGAAATTGGGTATCCTCCAGCAGATCTCAACCTTCCCCAGCAGTATACATATATTCTTAACAAGCATCCCCGGCAGTCTTGGTCTAAAGATTGTTCCCCGGCGGCATATCAACATTCAAAGGAATCACTTCCCCGCAGTTCAAAACTTCCCCAGGAGAGTCCAATCCAGTTCCCCAGGAAAGTTGGAATTTATCTCCCCAAGCAGTAAGCTTATCCCCAGTAGATTCTGGAAGCTTATCCTCGCAAAGCGTAAACGCGTCGCCCGGCTTTATTTAAAGAGTTATTTCCTTAACAGGATATAACTGGGTTATCCTCAGCCAAAAGCCACGGAAAGGGCGTCGTCAACACAGTTCTTTCTTATCCCCAGCGAAGTCTATTCACACTTTCAATAAAACAAGGGTATCCCCAGCAAGTTATCAACAATTCAACAGAGTATCTCTCTCCCCACAGAGTATTGCTTCCTGGCAAGGTCGCTAGAGTACTCTTCTTCCCGCAGAGTTATCTGTTCGCCAAGTTTATTCCTCAACGGAGTCATTTTCTCCTACCGGTATTCTTGCAATTATCATCCCCAGCGGAAGTAAAAGCTTATTCTTCAACGTCAGCCCAGGAGTGACTTCCCGGCACTCGTCAAGGATTTACTTTCCTAGACGAAAACATACATTCCTAAACATTCTCATACATCATTATAGCATGCATATACGCATCATATCTTACAAATCTCATTTATGTTGAGAACATCATCGCTTGGTCCATATCATGCATTGCATATGACTGACCTTTACCTTTCAGGAAAGATGCAGTCAAATTCTCAATCATATTTCAAGACCTAGACCGGTCCAGTTAATCGACTCCAAAGATTTCTTATCCAGTCCAAGGCCTTCTCTAGTCCAGCTAAATCGACCCCAAACAGATTTTTCTGATGAAGACTCAGTAGAAGTTATCAAAGGTTTTCTCAGACGTCCGCTTTTGAGATTATAATTTCCTATGGTTCTCTCCCCAATGTTGCGGAGATGATAATTCCAATCCAGGTTTTTCTCAAACGTCCGCTTTTGAGATTATAATTTCCTATGGTTCTCTCCCCAATGCTGCGGAGACGATAATTCCAACCCAGGTTTTTCTCAAATGTCTGCTGTTGAGATTATAATTTCCTATGGTTCTCTCCCCGATGCTGCGGAGATGATAATTCCATTACAGGTTTTTCTCAAACGTCCGCTTTTGAGATTATAATTTCCTATGGTTCTCTCCCCAATGTTGCGGAGATAATAATTCCATTCCAGGTTTTTCTCAAACGTCCGCTTTTGAGATTATAATTTCCTATGGTTCTCTCCCTAATGTTGCGGAGATGATAATTCCATTCCAGGTTTTTCTCAAACGTCCGCTTTTGAGATTATAATTTCCTATGGTTCTCTTCCCAATGTTGCGAAGACGATAATTCCATTCCAGGTTTTTCTCAAACGTCCGCTTTTGAGATTATAATTTCCTATGGTTCTCTCACCGTTCCTGCTAAGGTAGTAACTATCCCAGGTTCATTCATCACCGTTTGAAACTCCAGATCCAGCTCCTGTAACCAGACAGGACACATCTATACCAAGCATCTGAAAACCAGCTCCTGCAACATGTCAGGTACTCATTTTTTCTTTTTCAGGTATGCAGGTTCTCGCTAAGGAATCTCTTACGCGATCAACATCCGGATGGCATCTATAAGCCCATCATCCTATCCATCAATCTCTAAATGGCATCTATAAGCCCATTTCCATCACATTGCTACTATGTGAGCGCAAATTTCTGGGCACTCTAGTGTTCAATCATCTTCCACCCTCGGATTACGAAAGGCACGTCAGCCAATCTGCATCCTCAGGTCTAAGAAGATTGAACAGGGGCAACTGTTGTACCCCAAAATTTGCCCTCCCATATTCTTCAAGAAATTGCCAAGTCAAGCTTCAAAATTCCCCAAGGGTTGCACAGTGCAAGGGTCTCCTAAGCAGTCAAAATTAGGGTTTTGGTCCTGATCAAGAAAATGAAGTTTCCAAGGACCCAATCAAGTCTCACATGCCTACAAATATGGTCAAGCATCCTCATATCAAGTTTCAAGACTTTCAGCACAAAATTACACAGTCAAAACCCTAATTGCACTACAGTCAACTGTAGGGGCAAAATGGTCATTTGACAGTCAAAAGTTCAAATTTTTGGTCAACATCTCATTTTGAAGCCACAAACATCATTTGATCAATTCTTGATCATGATTCTCAAAGCTTGGCTCAAAAATCATCAAGATGCAAAAGTTTCCTTATTTGGACAGTTGAAAAAGTCAACTGTAAATTGACCAGGGCATAACTTTCACATGGATTATCAGAAAAATTCCATCCAAAGCTCATTTTGAAGATAAAGACATTTCCTACAACTCCTCTTCATACTTCAAGTCCAATAAATGCTCTCACAAAAAGTTATCAATTTCAACATTATAGGTCATTTTCAAAAGTCAACAAAAAGGGACTTTAAGTCAAAGGCCATAACTTGAGATTGGTACATCAAAATGACATGGGACCAAAGGCATTGGTTAGAGGACTCAAAGACCTTTCCAAAATGTCCCAGAACATGAGCAAAGCTTAAAAATTGAGCAAGTTATGCCTTGTGTAAGTTGGGAAATTTTTGGATATTTTGAAAAGTCAACATTGATTCAAATGACCTAAAATTGCTAATGGGTCTATTTTTCTTCCACAATTCATTATCCAAGGCATGTGCACGACCACTTGGCCCAAAGGGAAGTTTTTATTCATTTTTTATTTATTTATTTGGATTTTTATTAATAATAATTCATTTAAATTAAAATAAATACATGAAAAATGATAAACCTAGTTTTTCAATCTTTTTGTGCATATTATATCCTCAAGATTTCGTGCCTAACCATATATGGAAAGAATAAATTGGATTGGTCATGATTTGGTAGAAAAAGCATGTGAAAAAAGATTTGAAAATCATGGTGAAAAAATCAAATATTGCATTCATTAATTCAAGGATTTTGATCAAATTTTTTGACCTAATTCACTCCATACATAAGCTACAAGCAAGACCTAATGCCAAGAACCACTAAGCTGCGCAAGAGACCAAGCATTGAACTTGAAAATTTTTTCCAAAAACTCAAAACTGAAAACCTAGTTCTAGGACGATTCAAGGCGAGATTCCTATCTCATTAGCTTGCTGAGGCTTCATAGAAGGATTTTGCATCAAAAACCACAAGCTCTCGTGCCCAGAAACGTTAGAACAATCTCATCTGTACCGAAAAATTTTCATACTCGTGCATCTCAATTCATACGCTTTTTGCAATTTTTAACATGTGATTTATATTCCTTATGCAATTCTGATGCTAACCGTGTGGTTTAATTTTGTTTTCATGCCCTATATAAGGATTTGCCATTAGAGACATCTAGGGTTTCCAGGTTTTCAAATTAGGCGTTTCTCGTCCCTGTAAAATTAGGACACATCAATACCATGAACAAAACCAGCACGCTTGGACGAAGAGAATGAGACCATCGCGCCGAATTTCTGAGGCCACATGGCCTAATCGCTATTATTAGAATAGGCATGTCTTGAGGGGGTTCAAAACCCCCGTTAAATGTTTGTTATTTTTTTCAGGAAAACAAGTCAATGAAGAAGACGATGTGGTGGCTAGCAACGATTGGATCCTTTGAATTCAGCGCGCGCTTTTTCATATTTTTAGGCTACTGACCAATTTTTGTTTTTGTTATTTATTCATTATTATATGTTAAAAGCGCGTTGAGTGGAGAAGTGGTGAAGCACTTGGTTGGTAACGTTAATGACCTGGGTTCGAGCCCCAGGTCTTCACTCCTTTCCTTATATTTTTCCCTTAAACGTATTCGTGTGCAATGTCAATACAGGAAGTCCATCATGTTACCCACCATCTAGTTTGCCACGCGTGTGCCTAGATCAATCCAAGGGTCCCAGTTTGAGGAATATCATGGACGTGAGTCAATGCACTCACATGCTGGCATGAGAAGTCAACCAGGCCAAGGATAAATGGGCCTGAATCACTACAACACACCTCCACTTTGGGGACAGATACCCCCCTAGGTTTGCATTTTTACATTCTTTCTTTTTTTTTGTTTTTTTCTTTCTTTTAAATTATTGTTTTCTTAATTAATTTATTATTTTTCATAAATATAAAAAACACCATAAAAAATCAGAAAAAGAGAAAAAATATAATAAATATTTTATTTTAGTATTTTTATAAGTAAATTACATTAATTCATTTAGTTATTAAATTAGGGTTAATTATAATATTTTCATAATAAAAATCTAAAATTAGTAGAATTAGGTTTTAAGTAATTTTTTATCTTTTCTTTTATTTTCTCTCATAATAATTAAATAATTAAATATTTATTTTTATAATTAAATTGCATGTAAAATAATTAGGTTTAATTTTAGGTTAAAATTTAATCTTTTCTTAATAAATTAAAAATAATTAGAATTAGGGTTAGCATTTTATTTTTATTTTAATTAATTCTTTTTTCATTAATACCAAAAAATACCAAAAACAATTTCTTTCTTTTTTAATTAATTAATTCCATCTTTAATTTAATTTTGCAAAAAGGGTCCAATGCCCTCGTTTTTAATTCTTATTCGCATATTTATTTCTTTTAATATTTATGTATCTCTCCCGAAGCCATGTAATTAATCTGTCGCACTTTTAATTCTTTATTTTCTTTTAGTTCTTTATTTTTTCTGTCAAATCGGGTTCAAGAAATTTTGGCGATGTGGACCCGCGCCTTTTGTAATAGCTTTAGACTTTTACTTTTCTCGCAATCTTTAACTGTTAATCAAGGCATGAAAGAATGAATGGACAAAAATAAAAACAAACGCTAGATCACCAATAACATGACATGACAAGATAAATGCAAATGAAAACGACACACGGATCACACACCACCCCTAGGGTACGCCTCACTGTTGCCTTGCCTCGAAAGGTGATCGTCGAGTAGAGGATGTCTTAGTAAGTCCTCATGATCCGGGAACCTGGCATGAGGGTAGCTTCTAAGGTGTCTTCCTATTGCTCTGGTGATCACCATGTCCCGAACCTCGAATTGACCCGAATACCTCCAATGGTGGTGCTACCTACCTCTCAATGGTGGAATGGGCTACTTTAAGGACATTTACACAGACGAATTCCTTAGGGTAGGTAGACGACTCTAGATACTTGCTCTAAATTTCAAAACAAATCAAAAATACTTTTCACACCGACACCTTTTCAAAAAGCTTTCGAAAGCAATTTTTCAAACACTCTTGAGGACCGATACAAGAGTCGAACTGAAATTTTCAAAGAAACTTTTTAAAACCCACAATTGAAAAGAGAACAAACCTTTTGAAAACACAATGAGCAAGTATCTAAGAGCCCATGGATAACCATGGATAGAAAGGGTGCTAACACCTTCCCTTTCTATAACCTACCTCCTGAACCGAGAGCAATCTCTTTAAGGAATTTTTTTGTGCTTTTGTCCTTTCCATTTGGAGAAAATAAAAGACGGTGGTGACTCTTGCTTCCGCGACATTTCGTGAACCAGCGTTAAACAGTCAGTTCCAGATCCACCGATCACAGAACTGGCGACTCTGCTGGGGAATTAAACTTAAAGTGAGGTGTACCTTAGGATTAGTTCATAACTGTGTTTTCAATTGTATTGATTTGCTTGCTTTAAATTGTGGGACCGTCTTGGGAGTTCTATAGATCCTAAACCCGGATCTGGGGGATACCTTCTTAGAAAGTAGCAACAAGGCTGTGAGGGAACTGTGTGGGGTATACCGACATGGTTGAAATAGTCTGCTACATTGATGTGGCACTTTGGTGTGTACCGGTAACCCTTGAGTCCAGTCAAGGAGAGTACGGGGCCTCCGCGTGGTGTCGTGAAGCATCAACAGACCTTAGGAACCTTAATTGAACCATCTTGGCCTCTTTAGGGTAGTGAGATAACTGACTTTGGTGCAGTCCGAGGTTGGTTGATACTCGATACTACACTCAATTGAGGGTTGCTTTCCTGGAATATTTCGGTCGCCAGTTCAGTGGCTAAATCGAAACGATGAACAATGAAAGCAATCCCGTGATATTGGGATCCTTAGAACCCGGTTACTTTGATAGGACAGGTTGAACCCACCAACTTCAAGAGGGTACTACCCAGACCCCATGCTGGCCTTAAACCTTAAGGGCTTGTCTTGTGTGCCTTGTGTGCCTTACATGTTTGTCTTTGTAAATATCTGTGGTGTGTTTAATCATAGCATCATGACATCATCCAGCATCATATGCATTGACTAACCATTTCAGGGGTTCGAATATTCATCTTTGTTCTTTGTTTTGTAGGACATGGAAACCGTTCGTAGAAAGACAATTCAAATCAGTCTTGTAAGGATCCCTCCTCAGCTTAAGGAGCTTATATCCAGGATTCCCGAGAACTCTTCATTCAGTGAAAGACATGGAAGTCTCATCAGCTTGGTCAATACCAACATTGAGGAAGATATGATAAAGGTCTTGTTCCAATTATTTGACCCTCTGCATCACTGTTTCACTTTCTTGGACTATCAGTTGGTACCTACATTGGAGGAGTTCTCCCGGCTCCTGAAGAGCCCTATCCTTGATCAACTACCCTTCAACGGTACGGAAAAGGAACCTAAGCTGGAAGAGATTGCTAAAGCCTTGCACCTACAGTCATCTGACCTCAAGGGACATTGGGAAGTTAGAAGTGGTATCAAAGGGTTTTTAGCCAGGTTTCTGTTTGAAAAGGCCCATGAATGTTGGAACTCCCTTGACCTACAAGCTTTTGAAGAAGTTGTGGCCCTCCTTGTCTATGGTTTGGTGTTGTTCCCTAACCCAGATCAGCTTATTGATATCAGTGCTGTTCATATCTTTATGTCCAGGAATCCTATACCTACGTTGCTGGGGGACATCCTTCACTCATGTTACACTCGAACCATGAGAAAAAGAGGTGTCCTTATGTGTTGCACTCCTCTCCTGGGAAGGTGGTTTATTTCGCACCTTCCACAATCAGTCTTGAAGAATGAGCGGGGTTTGAGATGGTCACAACGGTTGATGACTCTTACACATGCGGATATACATTGGTGCCCTAGGTCCAGAGAAGATGTCACTATCATTGATCGTTGTGGGGAGTACCCTAATGTTCCTTTACTTGGAATCAGAGGAGGTATTACTTATAACCCCTGTCTGGCTTGGAGACAGTTTGGTTATGCTCGGAGGGATGGTCCTCATGACATGTTAATTCCTGACATAGTTTTTGACTTCGACAACGATACTCAAGGACTTCGCCAGAGATTTATCAGAGCCTGGAGGATGCCAAGCAGGATAGACAGTAAGACACTGGGGCACAAGAACTCCATCCCGTTGGAATCTTATCTCAAGTGGGTACGAGCCCGCTCCCAAAAGTTAGTGATGCCTTATCCTCATATGCTCCCTGTGATCAAAGAGCCAGTCTTGGAAGGAGAAGTGTCCTACACTATTCAGCACCCTGATATGCCCACATCCTGGGAAGAGATGCAGAAGAGCTGGATCCAGCTTAAGGAAGAACGGAATTCTCTTGAGACCAGTCTACATGCCAGTGAAAAGAAGGTCTTGGAGCTCACCCGCCTGTTGCATGAGGAGAGGAACCTCAACACTTACATAGCTCCAAAGAGGATGCGCAGTGTATTTTGGGATTGATTTGCTTTTGTATTATTTTGCCCATGAGGCTTTGATGTACTAAACAATTATTTCCTTAATGATAACGTGTGTTCCTTTTTGTCTACAACAAATTTGAACTTTCGAACCCTTGAATGCATTGCATAAACACATATCATTCATCATGTGCATAGCAGGTTTTTCTCTTTTCAGGTTGCTTACAGTTCTTCGCTGTTTATTTCAGCATCATGAATCCCGACTCGTCATCAACCGAGACATCCATCAAAGCTCTTCAGGCGCAGAATGCGCAATTTCAGTAATTAATCAAGGGTTTGGCTCAAGGCCAAGAAGAGCTGAAGGCTATGCTCCTGAAGAAGGAGAAGAAGAAGAAGAAGAGAAGAACTGTTCTGTTTAGCTCGGGCCGAAGGTTTGGCAACACTTTGCAAAATGAAGAGGTTGGTTCTTCTGTTGGCAAGAGTACTCCTCAGGCAGAAAAAGGTCCTAGTCCGGTAGTCTCCGACAACGAGACTGATTTTGATGAAGAGCAGTACCCTCCGGCAGAAGACCGTTACAAGCAATTGGAGGATAGGCTGAATGCTATGGAAATACAACAGGTACCTGGGCTGGATTTCGGAGATTTGGGTTTGTCAACTGGTGTAATCATTCCTCATAAGTTCAAAGCACCATATTTCCCTAAGTATGACGGGGCGTCTTGTCCCAAGCTACATCTCAGGTCCTATGTTCAAAAAATTCAACCGTACTCAGCGGATAAAAATTTGTGGATCCACTTCTTCCAGGAGAGTCTTTCAGGGACTCATCTCGAATGGTTCTATCAGCTGGATGGGACCAAGGTTCGTAACTGGGAGGAGTTGGCTACTGCTTTCTACAAGCAGTATCAATATAATGCCGACCTTGACCCTACACGTACCCAGCTCCAGGGTATGTCGTTGGGTTCAAGTGAAGGTTTTAAGGAGTACGCTCAGAAGTGGAGAGACCTGGCTGGCAGGGTGCAGCCTCCGTTAACTGATCGGGAGCTGGTAGACATGTTCTTGGGGACCCTATCTGGGCCATTTTTCAACCATCTCATCGGGAATTCGTCTGCAGGGTTCACTGATCTGATTCTGACTGGAGAGAGAATTGAGGCTGGGTTGAAGTCTGGAAAGATTCCGAAGGGTGCATCGTCTAGTTCTGAGAAGAAACCCTTTAAAAAGGAGGCTAGTGCTGTATATGGCTCCCGGAGATCAGAAAGATTTGAGCGCCGCCAATCTGTCAGTGCGGTAATGATTGCTAAGCCTGCTGCCGCTCCTCGGCCGACCAATCCTCAAAGGGCTGAAAGACCCCGGAGAGAGTTCACCCATTTGAGCATGACCTTATCGCAGATCCTGCCACAGTTGCTATCCACCAATTTAGTGACTGTCAGAGAGGCTCCGAAGTTCCCCAATACTACATCTCCTAAGTACAACCCCAATGCCCGCTGTGCGTACCATTTTGATAGCCCGGGGCATTCCACTGACGACTGTTGGGCATTAAGGAGCAAGCTGCAGGACCTTATTGACGCCAAGGAGGTACAGTTTGAGGCATCTGAGAAGCCTAATGTAGTGACAGCTCCCCTGCCTACTCATGGAGTGAATGCTATTGGGGACGAAGATGAAGTGGATGAGGCTGAGTTTGATAGCTGGATTTACCCAGCAACCGGCAGTGGACCTAACAATTGGAGTGCAAAGGACAACTTATCTGTTTCTCTTGTTACTAAGTAATGAATTCCTATGTTTTTGTTATTTTGTAATAAACAATAAATAAACTATATGGCCCGGTGTCTTACCCGAGGCACCGTGGTTTCATTTGTGAGGGCATATAAATTGTCATTTCATATCATGAATGAAAATCTTGGACGTTTTCTCGCATTGCAAATCTTATGCTCCTTTTCTGTCTTTCTTTCTTCTACATATATTTCAAAATAGCTGTATTTACACACACACTCACTCATACAGGTTTCAATCCACTCTGGATCTCACTGGTAACGACTCTGCTACTGCCAGTTATGACTTCGAAAATCCGATCAACTTAGCCGAAGACGAAGGTGAAGATGATTGCGAAGTGCCTGGCGAGCTTGCAAGACTGTTACTTCAGGAAGAGAGGGCAATTCAACCCCATGAAGAGCCAGTGGAAACAATAAACCTGGGTACTGAAGAAGACAGGAAAGAGGTAAAGATTGGTGCCAACCTAGAGCTCAGCGTGAAGCAACGGTTGACTCAGATGCTGCATGATTATGTGGAGATATTTGCCTGGTCCTACGAAGACATGCCCGGGTTGGATACCGACATTGTGGTCCATCACTTGCCAACTAAGGAAGACTGCCCTCCGGTTAAGCAAAAGGTACGTCGTATGCGTCCAGAGATGTCTGAGAAGATTAAGGCCGAGGTTATGAAACAGTTTGATGCTGGGTTTCTTGCAGTGACTTCTTACCCTCAATGGGTTGCTAATGTGGTGCCGGTACCGAAGAAGGACGGTAATGTCAGAATGTGTGTCGATTACAGGGATCTGAACAGGGCCAGCCCCAAGGATGACTTCCCCTTACCTCACATTGATGTCCTTGTTGATAATACAGCTCAGCACAAGGTGTTCTCTTTCATGGATGGCTTTTCAGGTTACAATCAGATCAAGATGGCACCTGAAGATATGGAAAAGACTACATTTGTTACTCAGTGGGGCACCTTCTGTTACAAGGTCATGCCATTCGGGTTGAAGAACGCTGGGGCAACCTACCAACGTGCCATGGTTGCCTTATTTCATGACATGATCCATCATGAGATAGAAGTGTATGTGGACGACATGATCGCAAGGTCCCAGACTGAGGAAGAGCACCTAGATCATCTGCAGAAGTTGTTTGACCGTTTGAAACTGTACAAGCTGAGATTGAACTCGAACAAGTGCACCTTCGGGGTAAGATCTGGGAAGTTGCTAGGCTTCGTTGTAAGTGATAAGGGCATTCAAGTGGACCCTGCTAAGGTCAAAGCTATTCAAGAGATGCCAGTTCCTAAGACAGAGAAGGAAGTCAGAGGCTTTTTAGGACGCCTGAATTACATTGCTCGGTTCATCTCGCATCTAACCGCTACCTGTGAGCCAATCTTCAAGCTGCTGAAGAAAGATCAGGTAGTACGTTGGAATGATGAATGTCAGGCTGCTTTCGACAGAATCAAAGAGTATCTCCAAGAACCACCCATCCTTATGCCACCGGTTGAAGGGAGACCTCTGATACTATATCTAACAGTGCTTGACAACTCAATGGGGTGTGTGCTGGGGCAGCATGACGAGTCTGGCCGAAAAGAGCATGCCATTTATTACCTTAGCAAAAAGTTTACCGATTGTGAGACCCGATACTCACTGCTTGAGAAAACTTGCTGCGCTTTGGTATGGGCTGCTCGCCGGCTGAGACAGTATATGCTGACTCACACTACCTTGTTGATCTCAAAGATGGATCCTATAAAGTACATATTCGAAAAGCCTGCTCTGTCTGGGAGAATATCAAGATGGCAAATGATCTTGACGGAATACGACATTCAGTACACGACCCAGAAAGCCATCAAGGGAAGTGTATTGGCAGACCACTTGGCACATCAGGCCGTAGATGACTATCAATCAATGAACTTCGAGTTTCCGGACGAAAGCATCATGATAGTAACTGATTGTGAAGTACCTGGACCGGATGAAGGACCTGAGGAAGGATCCCGATGGTCCATGCACTTTGACGGAGCCTCCAACGCTTTGGGAAACGGTATCGGCGCCATAATCATATCTCCTCAAGGCACTCATACTCCGCTCACTGCCCGGCTATGTTTCAACTGTACCAACAACATGGCGGAGTATGAGGCGTGCATCATGGGTCTTCAAGCTGCGATCGACCTAAGGATTAAGTTTCTGAGTGTCTTCGGAGATTCCGCTCTCGTGATCAATCAGATCAAAGGAGAGTGGGATACGAAACATCCAAACCTGATTCCTTACAGAGAATGTGTGTTGACCCTGATCCCCCACTTCACAGAGATAACCTTTGAACACTTTCCAAGAGAAGAGAATCAGCTGACGGACGCGTTAGCTACAATGGCTTCTATGTTCAAAGTTAAATGGGACAATGAGGCTCCCCGGATCATCATCTGGAAACTGGACGAACCGGCATACTGTTGTGATCTCGAGACTGAATTGGTAACTGAGAAGCCTTGGTACCATGAGGTGAAGAGATATTTGGAAGCTCAGGAATACCCTGAAGGCGCATCTGTCAACGATAAGAAGTTTCTGAGAAGGTTCGCAGCAAAGTTCTTCCTTAGCAACGGCATCTTGTACAAGCGAAACCATGATTCAACCTTACTGCGTTGTGTGGATAAGACTGAAGCAGAAAGGATCATGGAAGAGCTACATGAAGGGACCTTTGGTACACATTCCAGTGGGCATACTATGGCAAAGAAGATCCTTCGGGCAAGGTATTACTGGTCCACAATGGAAGCTGATTGTTACCAACATTCCAGGACATGCCATAAGTGCCAGATTTACGCAGACAAAGTGCATGTTCCTCCAGTTCCCCTGAATGTTCTGACTGCGCCTTGGCCGTTTGCAATGTGGGGCATAGACATGATCGGTGAGATTAAACCTACAGCATCTAATGGGCATCGCTTCATCCTGGTAGCGATTGATTACTTCACGAAGTGGGTTGAGGCAGTTTCTTATGCTACAGTAACCAAGACTGTTGTGGCACGGTTCATTCGGCATAACCTGATCTGTCGGTACGGCGTCCCAGAGAGAATTATTACAGACAACGGTACCAATCTAAATAATAAGATGATCGCTGAGCTCTGCGAGCAGTTCAAGATACAGCACCACAATTCTTCTCCTTACAGACCGAAGATGAATGGGGCTGTAGAAGCAGCAAATAAGAACATCAAGAAAATCGTGCAGAAGATGACAGTGACTTATAAAGATTGGCACGAGATGTTACCGTTCGCTCTACATGGGTACCGTACTTCAGCTAGGACGTCAACCGGGGCAACTCCTTTCTCTTTGGTTTATGGTATGGAGGCAGTCTTACCGATCGAAGTGCAAATACCCTCTCTCCGGATAATGAAGGATGCAAATCTGAACGAAGATGATTGGATCCAGACACGACTTGATCAGCTCAACCTTATTGATGAAAAGAGACTTGCTGCTATCTGTCATGGTCAGACGTATCAGAAACGGATGATCAGGGCATTTAACAAAAAGGTCAGACCACAGGAATATCAAGTTGGGGATCTGGTAATCAAGCGAATCATCCTTCCTCAGAGTGATCCAAGGGGCAAATGGACCCCTACGTACGAAGGGCCATTTGTGGTTAAGCATGTGTTCTCAGGAGGAGCCATGATCCTAACCAACATGGATGGTGACGACCTTCCTCACCCCGCCAATGCAGACATAGTAAAAAGATACTACGCATGAAAAAGACCCGCTAGGCTGACATGCCTAGGCAAAAATTAGGGCTTCCCGTCGGACCAAAAGGGTTCGGGCAAAATGAAGGGATGAAATGAAAAAATCTGTACACCCGGCAAGTCGAAAACCTGAAAAGGCGGCTTGGGCAAAAATGGGTATCCCGGTGGACTGAAAACCCGAAAGGGCGGTCCAGGCAAAAATTAGGGATAAAAGCGTAATACTATGTCTCATTGGATCACTTTGCATCCGGAATCCGGTATCTACATCAAGTTCAGACGGCATCGATCAGTCAGCTTCATCTTCGTTTAGGTCATCAAGTGATGAGATGCTCGGAGTTATAAAGGCAATAGCAGAGTTGAAACCCAGTGGGATCATTCACTTCACACAGCTGTTTTATTTTCTCTTGTACAAAAATTTGTATAAACTCTTTTGTTCGGCGGCGTTCTCTTACTAGGACATCAGCCTCTTGTACACAAAACGCCTATTTACAGGCCATTCAAAAAATCAATACAAATATATTTTTCAATTAAAATCGCCAATTGTTTCTCCTTTTCTGTTTTGTTTTGCGAAGAACGTCCAAGGTTCAATTTGTGATATATGCATTGATAATAATTTGCTAACTCATAAATATTTGCATACGAAACAAAGGATTAATTACAGGTAACACTAGAAACAGGGGCAATAAAGAGTTGTCTAAGCAATCTAATTGTTCTGTCCTCCAAGGTACCAAGGTGGGTTCAGCTAAAGAACATAACCAGATATCCTAATTCCCCAGAGAATGAGTCAGCCAGTCAGTACACTCTCTCCAAGTCATATTATCAGGCCTTAAGGAAATTGGGTATCCTCCAGCAGATCTCAACCTTCCCCAGCAGTATACATATATTCTTAACAAGCATCCCCGGCAGTCTTGGTCTAAAGATTGTTCCCCGGCGGCATATCAACATTCAAAGGAATCACTTCCCCGCAGTTCAAAACTTCCCCAGGAGAGTCCAATCCAGTTCCCCAGGAAAGTTGGAATTTATCTCCCCAAGCAGTAAGCTTATCCCCAGTAGATTCTGGAAGCTTATCCTCGCAAAGCGTGAACGCGTCGCCCGGCTTTATTTAAAGAGTTATTTCCTTAACAGGATATAACTGGGTTATCCTCAGCCAAAAGCCACGGAAAGGGCGTCGTCAACACAATTCTTTCTTATCCCCAGTGAAGTCTATTCACACTTTCAATAAAACAAGGGTATCCCCAGCAAGTTATCAACAATTCAACAGAGTATCTCTCTCCCCACAGAGTATTGCTTCCCGGCAAGGTCGCTAGAGTACTCTTCTTCCCGCAGAGTTATCTGTTTGCCAAGTTTATTCCTCAACGGAGTCATTTTCTCCTACCGGTATTCTTGCAATTATCATCCCCAGCGGAAGTAAAAGCTTATTCTTCAACGTCAGCCCAGGAGTAACTTCCCGGCACTCGTCAAGGATTTACTTTCCTAGACGAAAACATACATTCCTAAACATTCTCATACATCATTATAGCATGCATATACGCATCATATCTTACAAATCTCATTTATGTTGAGAACATCATCGCTTGGTCCATATCATGCATTGCATATGACTGACCTTTACCTTTCAGGAAAGATGCAGTCAAATTCTCAATCATATTTCAAGACCTAGACCGGTCCAGTTAATCGACTCCAAAGATTTCTTATCCAGTCCAAGGCCTTCTCTAGTCCAGCTAAATCGACCCCAAACAGATTTTTCTGATGAAGACTCAGTAGAAGTTATCAAAGGTTTTCTCAGACGTCCGCTTTTGAGATTATAATTTCCTATGGTTCTCTCCCCAATGTTGCGGAGATGATAATTCCAATCCAGGTTTTTCTCAAACGTCCGCTTTTGAGATTATAATTTCCTATGGTTCTCTCCCCAATGCTGCAGAGACGATAATTCCAACCCAGGTTTTTCTCAAATGTCCGCTGTTGAGATTATAATTTCCTATGGTTCTCTCCCCGATGCTGCGGAGATGATAATTCCATTCCAGGTTTTTCTCAAACGTCCGCTTTTGAGATTATAATTTCCTATGGTTCTCTCCCCAATGTTGCGGAGATAATAATTCCATTCCAGGTTTTTCTCAAACGTCCGCTTTTGAGATTATAATTTCCTATGGTTCTCTCCCTAATGTTGCGGAGATGATAATTCCATTCCAGGTTTTTCTCAAACGTCCGCTTTTGAGATTATAATTTCCTATGGTTCTCTTCCCAATGTTGCGAAGACGATAATTCCATTCCAGGTTTTTCTCAAACGTCCGCTTTTGAGATTATAATTTCCTATGGTTCTCTCACCGTTCCTGCTAAGGTAGTAACTATCCCTGGTTCATTCATCACCGTTTGAAACTCCAGATCCAGCTCCTGTAACCAGACAGGACACATCTATACCAAGCATCTGAAAACCAGCTCCTGCAACATGTCAGGTACTCATTTTTTCTTTTTCAGGTATGCAGGTTCTCGCTAAGGAATCTCTTACGCGATCAACATCCGGATGGCATCTATAAGCCCATCATCCTATCCATCAATCTCTAAATGGCATCTATAAGCCCATTTCCATCACATTGCTACTATGTGAGCGCAAATTTCTGGGCACTCTAGTGTTCAATCATCTTCCACCCTCGGATTACGAAAGGCACGTCAGCCAATCTGCATCCTCAGGTCTAAGAAGATTGAACAGGGGCAACTGTTGTACCCCAAAATTTGCCCTCCCATATTCTTCAAGAAATTGCCAAGTCAAGCTTCAAAATTCCCCAAGGGTTGCACAGTGCAAGGGTCTCCTAAGCAGTCAAAATTAGGGTTTTGGTCCTGATCAAGAAAATGAAGTTTCCAAGGACCCAATCAAGTCTCACATGCCTACAAATATGGTCAAGCATCCTCATACCAAGTTTCAAGACTTTCAGCACAAAATTACACAGTCAAAACCCTAATTGCACTACAGTCAACTGTAGGGGCAAAATGGTCATTTGACAGTCAAAAGTTCAAATTTTTGGTTAACATCTCATTTTGAAGCCACAAACATCATTTGATCAATTCTTGATCATGATTCTCAAAGCTTGGCTCAAAAATCATCAAGATGCAAAAGTTTCCTTATTTGGACAGTTGAAAAAGTCAACTGTAAATTGACCAGGGCATAACTTTCACATGGATTATCAGAAAAATTCCATCCAAAGCTCATTTTGAAGATAAAGACATTTCCTACAACTCCTCTTCATACTTCAAGTCCAATAAATGCTCTCACAAAAAGTTATCAATTTCAACATTATAGGTCATTTTCAAAAGTCAACAAAAAGGGACTTTAAGTCAAAGGCCATAACTTGAGATTGGTAAATCAAAATGACATGGGACCAAAGGCATTGGTTAGAGGACTCAAAGACCTTTCCAAAATGTCCCAGAACATGAGCAAAGCTTAAAAATTGAGCAAGTTATGCCTTGTGTAAGTTGGGAAATTTTTGGATATTTTGAAAAGTCAACATTGATTCAAATGACCTAAAATTGCTAATGGGCCTATTTTTCTTCCACAATTCATTATCCAAGGCATGTGCACGACCACTTGGCCCAAAGGGAAGTTTTTATTCATTTTTTATTTATTTATTTGGATTTTTATTAATAATAATTCATTTAAATTAAAATAAATACATGAAAAATGCTAAACCTAGTTTTTCAATCTTTTTGTGCATATTATATCCTCAAGATTTCGTGCCTAACCATATATGGAAAGAATAAATTGGATTGGTCATGATTTGGTAGCAAAAGCATGTGAAAAAAGATTTGAAAATCATGGTGAAAAAATCAAATATTGCATTCATTAATTCAAGGATTTTGATCAAATTTTTTGACCTAATTCACTCCATACATAAGCTGCAAGCAAGACCTAATGCCAAGAACCACTAAGCTGCGCAAGAGACCAAGCATTGAACTTGAAAATTTTTTCCAAAAACTCAAAACTGAAAACCTAGTTCTAGGACGATTCAAGGCGAGATTCCTATCTCATTAGCTTGCTGAGGCTTCATAGAAGGATTTTGCATCAAAAACCACAAGCTCTCGTGCCCAGAAACGTTAGAACAATCTCATCTGTACCGAAAAATTTTCATACTCGTGCATCTCAATTCATACGCTTTTTGCAATTTTTAACATGTGATTTATATTCCTTATGCAATTCTGATGCTAACCGTGTGGTTTAATTTTGTTTTCATGCCCTATATAAGGATTTGCCATTAGAGACATCTAGGGTTTCCAGGTTTTCAAATTAGGCGTTTCTCGTCCCTGTAAAATTAGGACACATCAATACCATGAACAAAACCAGCACGCTTGGACGAAGAGAATGAGACCATCGCACCAAATTTCTGAGGCCACATGGCCTAATCGCTATTATTAGAATAGGCATGTCTTGAGGGGGTTCAAAACCCCCGTTAAATGTTTGTTATTTTTTTCAGGAAAACAAGTCAATGAAGAAGACGATGTGGTGGCTAGCAACGATTGGATCCTTTGAATTCAGCGCGCGCTTTTTCATATTTTTAGGCTACTGACCAATTTTTGTTTTTGTTATTTATTCATTATTATATGTTAAAAGCGCGTTGAGTGGAGCAGTGGTGAAGCACTTGGTTGGTAACGTTAATGACCTGGGTTCGAGCCCCAGGTCTTCACTCCTTTCCTTATATTTTTCCCTTAAACGTATTCGTGTGCAATGTCAATACAGGAAGTCCATCATGTTACCCACCATCCAGTTTGCCACGCGTGTGCCTAGATCAATCCAAGGGTCCCAGTTTGAGGAATATCATGGACGTGAGTCAATGCACTCACATGCTGGCATGAGAAGTCAACCAGGCCAAGGATAAATGGGCCTGAATCACTACAACACACCTCCACTTTGGGGACAGATACCCCCCTAGGTTTGCATTTTTACATTCTTTCTTTTTTTTGTTTTTTTCTTTCTTTTAAATTATTGTTTTCTTAATTAATTTATTATTTTTCATAAATATAAAAAACACCATAAAAAATCAGAAAAAGAGAAAAAATATAATAAATATTTTATTTTAGTATTTTTATAAGTAAATTACATTAATTCATTTAGTTATTAAATTAGGGTTAATTATAATATTTTCATAATAAAAATCTAAAATTAGTAGAATTAGGTTTTAAGTAATTTTTTATCTTTTCTTTTATTTTCTCTCATAATAATTAAATAATTAAATATTTATTTTTATAATTAAATTGCATGTAAAATAATTAGGTTTAATTTTAGGTTAAAATTTAATCTTTTCTTAATAAATTAAAAATAATTAGAATTAGGGTTAGAATTTTATTTTTATTTTAATTAATTCTTTTTTCATTAATACCAAAAAATACCAAAAACAATTTCTTTCTTTTTTAATTAATTAATTCCATCTTTAATTTAATTTTGCAAAAAGGGTCCAATGCCCTCGTTTTTAATTCTTATTCGCATATTTATTTCTTTTAATATTTATGTATCTCTCCCGAAGCCATGTAATTAATCTGTCGCACTTTTAATTCTTTATTTTCTTTTAGTTCTTTATTTTTTCTGTCAAATCGGGTTCAAGAAATTTTGGCGATGTGGACCCGCGCCTTTTGTAATAGCTTTAGACTTTTACTTTTCTCGCAATCTTTAACTGTTAATCAAGGCATGAAAGAATGAATGGACAAAAATAAAAACAAACGCTAGATCACCAATAACATGACATGACAAGATAAATGCAAATGAAAACGACACACGGATCACACACCACCCCTAGGGTACGCCTCACTGTTGCCTTGCCTCGAAAGGTGATCGTCGAGTAGAGGATGTCTTAGTAAGTCCTCATGATCCGGGAACCTGGCATGAGGGTAGCTTCTAAGGTGTCTTCCTATTGCTCTGGTGATCACCATGTCCCGAACCTCGAATTGACCCGAATACCTCCAATGGTGGTGCTACCTACCTCTCAATGGTGGGATGGCACTACTTTAAGGACATTTACACAGACGAATTCCTTAGGGTAGGTAGACGACTCTAGATACTTGCTCTAAATTTCAAAACAAATCAAAAATACTTTTCACACCGACACCTTTTCAAAAAGCTTTCGAAAGCAATTTTTCAAACACTCTTGAGGACCGATACAAGAGTCGAACTGAAATTTTCAAAGAAACTTTTTAAAACCCACAATTGAAAAGAGAACAAACCTTTTGAAAACACAATGAGCAAGTATCTAAGAGCCCATGGATAACCATGGATAGAAAGGGTGCTAACACCTTCCCTTTCTATAACCTACCTCCCAAACCGAGAGCAATCTCTTTAAGGAATTTTTCTGTGCTTTTGTCCTTTCCATTTGGAGAAAATAAAAGACGGTGGCGACTCTTGCTTCCGCGACATTTCGCGAACCAGCGTTAAACAGTCAGTTCCAGATCCACCGATCACAGTAAGCAAAGTGGATAGCAAGAAACTAGGACACAAGAATTATGTTCCCCTTGAGCCTTACCTTAGGTGGGTACGAGCTCGTGCTCAGAAACTTGTGATGCCTTATCCCTTCATCTTACTAGTCATCACGGAACCTGTGGTCGGAGGAGATGTCCCCTACACTGTCTTCCATCTTGACATGCCTACTTCTCTCGAAGACTTGCAAAAAGGTTAGATTCAGCTAAAGGAAGAATGAGATACTTTTGAAGATCAATTATACGCTAGTGAGAAGAGGGTCTTGGAGCTTACAAACCTGCTACATGAAGAGAAAAGTGTGAGCGCCTACCTTGCACCGAAGAGGATGCGTTCAGCCTTTTCATCTTAGAAAGTTATTTTGTAAGCCCAAGAGGCGTGTTGTAATCCTTTTGAACTAATTAATGAAAACTGACATTTGTTCATTCTTTTGTCTATACAAATTTAAATTTCATAAATCCTTGAAATCATTTGCATATACATCTTCCATGCATCATGACATGACAGGTTTTCGCATAACAGGTTTCCTTATCTTTCTGATGTTTATTTCAGCAAGATGGATCTAGAGAAAACTGTGAAGGATCTTCAGGAAAAAAACTCTCAATTCCAAGAGACTCTATTGGCACTAGACAAGGGGCAACAAGATATGATGACATTGCTGGCAGTTAAGAAGAAACCCAAGAAGAAAGCCCTGGTCAACATGGGTAGAAGGTTCAAAGAGTCAGTCCGTCAGATCCCGGTAGTAGAAGACTCATCTGAGGAAGACGAGAATCAGATTGGTGAATTTAAGAGTACCTAGGATGATTGTATTAATGATCAAGAGTCTGATGATGATTATTTTGACGAGCAGTATCCACCTGCCGATGTCAAGTACAAGCAGTTAGAAGACAGATTGAAGGCCGTTGAGATCCAAGTCGTCCCCGGTTTAGATTTTGATGATTTGGGTTTGATCTTCGGGGTTTTCATTCCCCATAAATTCAAAATACCAGTCTTTGCAAAGTACGATGGAGTTTCCTGTCCAAAACTTCACCTGAAATCATATGTGCGCAAGATACAGCCGCACAAGCTGATAAGAAACTTTGGGTTCACTTTTTCCAAGAGAGCTTGACCGAAATGCAACTAGAATGGTTTTATCAGTTAGATGGTTCCCGTATCAATAGTTGGGAGGACTTAGCTACCGCCTTCTACCATCAGAACCAGTATAATGCCGACTTGGCGCCGACAAGAGTACAATTACAAGATATGACAATGGGAAAGAATGAAGGATGCAAAGAATGTTCACAAAAGTGGAGAGGCCTTGCTAGTAGGGTTCAACCACCTTTGACTGATAGGGAGCACATTTACATGTTTATGGGCACTTTATCTGGTCCTTTCTTTAATCTGTTGGTGGGCTGTTCTTCTTTCGGTTTCACATAATTAATCTTAACCAGTGAAAGAGTTGAAAGCGGCGTCAAAAGCGGAAAGATTTCCATGGCATCTGCCTCCACTTCCAATCTTGTGAAGAAACCTTTTGCTGCAAAGAAGGAAATCAATGTTGTGTACGGGGAAAGGGCCCGTACCAAGAAGAATGATCATCTGTCTGTTAATGTTGTCCGAATCTCCAATCCAACTCCTACTCCAAGACCATATGCTAATCATCAATGGTTTGAAACCCCGAGAAGACAATTCACGAGGTTAGGCATGTTATTATCTCAAGCCTTACAACACTTACTAAAGGCTAATTTGGTGATATTGCACAATCCTCTTGCCAACCCAGATACCTCTTCACCAAAGTATAATCCGAACGCTAAATGTGCTTACCACTCAAGTAGCCCCGGGCATGAGACTGACCAATGCTGGGCCTTGAAGAATAAAATCCAAGACTTGATCGATAACAAGACTATTGAATTTGATCCTCCTCCAAATCCGAATGTAATCACCACGCCTATGCTGAAGCATGACAAGGGTGTTAATGTTGTTGAAGATACAATTTTGGTTGCCTTTGTTGAAGACTTGACTACTCTGCTGAATATCATCAAAAAGAATCTGTTGAAAGATGGGATCTTCCCTAGCTGTGTAAAAGATTGTGTTTGTTGTACTAAACAACTCAATGGATGCGAAGGGATGAAGGAAGGCATTCAACGCCTGATGGATAGCCACGAGATTCTATTTGAGAAGACTCCGCTTTCCAAAAGTTTGACTAACAAATGTGAAGATCTCTCCATTATAACCATCTCAAACAAGCCTCTTATGATCTCCTCCAAGGTTCCTATCAAGATTTCAAATGAAACAGTTGTTGCTCCCTTAATAATTACTAATCCTTGACCAATTCCCTACTCTTCAAACAAGGCAGTGCCATAGAACTATGTTGATGAGGTGTTTTATCACGGGACAAAACAAGACGCTTGGATCGAAGAAGATAAAGCTGACGATATCGGTAACATAACTGGCTCATGTAAGGTAACCCGAACTAGGTGAATCTTTTCACCCAATATCTCACCACCAGTTGTTACAAAGGCACCCATCCGCATCACTTCTGCTAATCCAAGTACTGATCCAAGAGGGAAATAGAAAGTTGTCGAGTCAATCGCGACATAAACATCTGCAAAGGACGTTGCTGATAGAGAACGCTCCGCTCGTGAGATGGACGAGATCTTGAAGATAATAAAAAGGAGCGATTTCAAGATTGTGGAATAGTTGGGGAAAACCCCTTCTAAGATTTCTATGTTGTCATTGCTACTCTGTTTCGATGCCCGTGCTCGAACATTAATCAAATTCTTGAAAAAGGCTCATGTCGCTCATGAGACCACAACAGACCAGTTTGAGAATTGCATGGCTAGCCTGACGGCTGATAATGGCTTGGGATTTTCAGATGCTGACCTAACACCGCTTGGGAAGAACCATAATAAATCTCTACATGTTTTTGTCGAGTGCAAGGGGACCACCCTAGCACATGTTTTGGTTGATTCTGGTTCTTCTTTAAATGTACTACCCATGGGGGCATTAGACCGTTTAGACTGTGAAGGTTTAGTCTTGAAACAAAGTGATATCATTGTAAGGGCCTTCGATGGATGGAAAAGGACAGTTCATGGAGAGGTAGATCTTCCAATAAAGGTGGGCTCACAAATTTTCAACTCCACCTTCTACATCATGGATATCTGTCCTTCTTATTCTTGTTTGTTGGGTCGCCCTTGGATCAATAAAGTTGGGGAAGTAACGTCAACTCTTCATCAGAAACTCAAGTATCCGGTTAAGGGAAGAATCATCACCGTCTGTGGAGAAGAAGAGTTTATGGTAAGCCACCTAAACTCTTTCAAGTACGTAGAAATGGATGGAGAATTCATTGAGACTCCGTGTCAAGCCTTTGAAGTTATGCCACCAACGGTTGCTGCTACCAAATGTTCCTCTGATGTGTCTAAAGCTGTCAAGGCCATGCCGAAGATGGTTTCAGTCAAAGATGCTCGTGCTTCAATTGAAGGAGGAAGTTGTGATTCTTGGGGGCAACTCCTCGATATCCCATTCAAAGTGGACAATTTTGGTTTGGGTTTCACCGTTAAGGCTCAGAAGGAAGTGATGCGTGCTCATGCAGGAAAGCTACCTATCCTCATTAGAAGCCATGAAGTTAACGCTATGGGTGATTCGGATGATGAAGTTGCATTTGAAGATTGGGTGTATCCTACTACAACGAAGCTGAAGAATTGGCATGCAAAGGACTTTGTTCCCATCTCCTTTATTGAAGAGTAATCTACTTGTTTATTGTTGTTTATTAATTCAAGAACATTTTGTCTTTAAATTTAACAATGACTTTTAAGCCATGTTCCTGGCCCGGGGCACTTTGGTCCATTTGTCAAGGGTTTATTTATGTTCATCTAATCATATGATCAGTCAATACAAATCATTGGACTCTTTTGCATTCAAATATTTGTGTTCAATGTCTTTTTTTTCTTTCAAATACATTTTTTAAAATAGCCATGTATCTTACATGCACACACACACTCTTGCAGGTCCTCATCCACTCTGGAGCTCATTGCTAATAACTCTATTGTTGCCAACTATGACTTTGAATGTCCAATTAACCAAGCCGAAGATGAAGGCGAGGAATATTGTGAAATACCGGGAGAACTAACTAGACATCTATTACAAGAGGAAAAAGATATTCAGCCACACGAAGAGGCAGTTGAAGTCATCAATCTGGGTACCGAGACAGACAAGAGAGAGGTTAAGATTGGTGCTAACTTACAAGACAGTGTCAAGAGAAGGTTGGTTCAGATGTTTCATGATTATGTGGAAGTATTTGCTTGGTCGTATGAATATATGTCAGGGTTTGATACCGACATCGTAGTTCATCGTCTGCAGACAAAGGAAGTTTGTCCTCTGGTTAAACAAAAGGTTCGTCGCATAAGGCATGACATGTATGAGAAGATAAAATCTGAAGTGATGAAACAATTTGATGCATGGTTCCTATTTGTGACATCCTATCCCCAATGGGTTGCCAATGTGGTTCCAGTGCCAAATAAAGACGGAAAAGTTCGCATGTGCATAGACTATAGGGATCTGAATAGGGCAAGCCCCAAGGATGACTTCCCTCTACCACACATTGACATCTTGGTCGATAGTACTGCTCAGCATATATCCTTCTCTATCATGGACGTTTTCTCTAGCTATAATCAGATAAGGATGGCTCCCGAAGACATGGAGAAGACAACTTTCGTTACGCAATGGGGCACCTTTTGCTACAAGATCATGTCGTTCAGACTGAAGAATGGATGGGCAACATATCAAAGGGCCATGGTAGCTTTATTTCATGATATGATTCATCATGAAATAGAGGTATATGTGGATGATATGATTTCCAGATCACAAACTGAAGAGGAACATCTCAATCACCTGTACAAGCTATTCGAGAGGCTGAAAAAGTACAAGTTGAGGTTAAACCCTAACAAGTGCACATTTGGAGTACGATTTGGAAAGCTTATAAATTTTGTTGTCAATAATAAAGGCATTGAAGTTGATCTTTCCAAGGTAAAGGCTATCAAAGAAATTCCAGTCCCCCACTCTAAAAAGGAAGTTAGAGGATTCTTGGGTCGTCTCAATTATATCGCCCGTTTCATATCTCACTTGACTGCTACATGTGAGCCCATCTTCAAACTCTTGAAGAAAGATCAAGTAGTCAGATGGAATGATGAATGCCAAGCTGCCTTTGACAAAATCAAAGAATATCTACAAGAACCTCCTATTCTCATGCCTCCATCACTTAGCAGTACTAGAGAACTTTATGGGGTATGTTTTGGGCCAACATGACGAGTCTGGCCGAAAAGAGCATGTTATTTATTACCTGAGAAAAAATTTTACCGACTGTGAAACTAGATATTCACTGCTCGAGAAAACTTGTTGCGCTCTGGCATGGGCTGCTCGCCGGATAAGATAATATATGTTGACTCATACCACTCTGTTAATTTCTAAGATGGACCCAATCAAGTACATCTTTGAGAAACCTGCTCTTTCCAGATGGATAGCCAAATGGAAAATGATGTTGACCGAGTACGACATTCAATACACAATGCAAAAGGCCATCAAAGGAAGCGTACTAGCAGATCATTTGGCCCATCAATTTGTCGATGATTATCAGTTTATGGACTTCAACCTCTCGGATGAGAACATCATGCTGGTGACTGATTGTGCGAAACCTAGATCGTATGACGGACCTGAACAAGGATCCTGATTGATTATGGTCTTCGATGGGGCTTCCAACACCTTGGTTAACGAAATTGGTGTTGTAATCATCTCCCCTGAAGGTTGCCACATTCCTTTTACTACTATACTATGCTTCGATTGCACGAACAATATGGCTGAGTAAGAAGCGTGCATTTTGGGTCTGAAAGCTGCCATTGACTTGAGGATCAAGCATTTGAATGTGTTTGGCGATTCCGCTCTAGTGATTAGCCAAGTAAAAGGATATTGGGATACTAAACACCCTAATCTCATCCCTTACAAGGAACTTCTGTTATCCCTGATTCCCTACTTCGAAGAGATCACCTTTGAGCACTTCCCTATGGAAGAAAATCCGTTGGCTGATGCCCTGGCAACCATGTCTTCAATGTTCAAGGTCAGATGGGACAACGAAGATCCTATGATTACAATCGAAAGATTTCGCGAACATGCGCACTGTTGTGAGCTTAACACTGATACAGAAAAGCCTCGGTATCATGAGGTGACGAGATACCTTAAGGCACAAGAGTATCCCGAGAGAACACCCATCAACGACAGAAAGTTCTTACGAAGATTTTCGGCCAAATTCTTCCTAAGTAATGGAATATTATACAAGTGCAATCATGATTCTACTCTAATCCGATGTGTGGAAAAGAAGGAGGTAGAGAAATTATGAAAGACATGCACGATGGTCTCTTAGGCACTCACTCAAGTGGACATACGACGGCCAAGAAAATCCTGAGAGCCAGTTACTATTGGTAAATGATGGAGACTGATTTCCATCAACACTCTAGGACTTGTGACAAATGTCAAGTCTATGCTGACAAGGTCCATGTGCCTCCTATCCCTCTGAACGCCATGACCGCTTTATGGCCATTTTCAATGTGGGGAATTGACATGATTGGAGAGATTAAGCCCACTGCTTTCAATGGACATTGCTTCATTCTGGTTGCTATTGATTATTTCACCAAATGGGTCGAAACCGCCTCTTTTTCCTCAGTCACAAAGAATGTGGTAGCCAGATTCATCAAACATAACCTCATTTACCACTATGGTATCCCTGAAAGGATCATCATCGAAAATGGGACTAACCTATACAATGATATGATTACCGAACTTTGCACTCAGTTCAAGATCAAGCATCACAATTCCTCTCCATATAGACCTAAAATGAATGGCGCAGTCGAAGCGGCCAACAAAAACATTAAGAATATTGTGCAGAAGATGGTAGTAACATACAAGGATTGGCATGAGATGTTACCATTTTCTCTACACGGCTACCGTACTTCAGCTAGGACATCAACTGGGGCAACTCCCTTTTCTCTAGTCTATAACATGGAAGCTGTTTTACCAGTGGAAGTTTAGATTCCCTCACTGAGGATTATGAATGAAGCAGGCCTAGCCGAAGATGAGTGGATTCAAATGAGATTGGATCAGTTGATCTTGATCGATGAGAAGCAATTGGCTTCTATTTGTCATGGTCAGACGTACCAAAAACGGATGATCAAGGCTTTCAACAAAAAGATCAAGCCTCGAGTATACCAAGCTGGTGACTTGGTGATAAAGCGCATCATTCTGCCACAAGGCGACTCCGGGGGCATATGGACTCCCACCTACGAAGGGCCATTTGTTGTCAAGAGAGTTTTCTCTGGCGGTGCCATGATGCTGACTACCATGGGTGATGAAGACATCCCACATCCTATAAATGCGGACATAGTTAAAAAATACTACGCATAAAGGACCCGCTAGGTTGACACACCTCGGAAAAATAAGGGCACCCCAGAAAACCAAAAGGTTTGGGCATAAATTAGGGATATATGCAAAAGATTGTACACCTGGCAAGTTGAAAACTTGAAAGGGCGACTTGGGAAAAAAAGGGTATCCTGGTGGGCTGAAAACCCGAAAGGGCGGTCCAGGCAAAAGTTAAGGATTGAAAGCGTATGACTATGTCCCGTGGAATCACCATAGTCAACTTTATTACCAAGGTCCGAGTTCAAACGGTCCAAGATCAACCTGATTAACTTCTGTCAACGGCAAGGGGAATTCGAAGACGTTGGAAGGCAATGAGATCATTTCCACATGGCTATATGTTTTTATTTTTAATCTTTGTTTTCCTATCAACCATTTCCTCTTACTAGGATCCCCGTCTCTTTGTACAAAAATGCTTGTTCATGGGAAAAATATCAATACGAATATACTTTGAAGTGCAAACTTTTTGTCTTTGTTTTAAGTTCAAAATTTTTCAATGACTAAAATTGAACAAACATATGCATATGAACATAATTAAAACTATTTGGCACATGTGTCCTGCTAAGCAGCATCAAGCATCTCTTTAATGTATATGGAATATCCCCACGGAGTTATTTCATTAACATTATCCCCACAAGACAATTACAATAAACTAATCTCCAGCCAGAGTCTCAATCTCTTGACAGCTCTCTCCCATCTAAGTTGATCCTACAAGAAGAAGCCTTTTGGATCTCTTCCTCAAAGAACTCATCTCATCAGTAGTTCATCAAATATTCCCCAACAAACAACGAGTAGCATAACACCCCATCTGAGTTTGATTTCCCCGACATAGTCTAGCTTCCCGGCTGAGTCTATCCTCCCCAGCTAAGCCTTATTCCCCAGTTGAGTTTACCCTTCCCAGCTTGAGTTTTCCTTTTAAACTATTGCTAATCATAGGGACACAACCCCTAATCCCCAGTGAAGTCATCGACAAAACCTTTACTATCTCCAAAAGATACTATGAAGCCTGGACCCGACCAGATATTAGTACAATTTTCAAGTTACTATGAAACCTGGACCCGACCAGATAATAGTCAACTTCTCAAGTCACTATAGAGCTTGGACCCGACCAGATAATAGTGAAAACCTTTCAAATACTACGAAGCCTGGCCCCGACCAGATAATGGTACAACTTTCCAATACTATGAAACTTGGACCCGACTAGATAATAGTTTAACTCTTCGAGATATTGAAGAACCTGGACTCAACCAAACCAGGGTTTAAATCCTCTTCCCCCAGTAGATTTTGTATCTACCCAACAAGTTACTGTGAAGCTTGGATCCAACCAGATATCAGTTTTCAACTTCATCTTTTCAAGTAAGTTATTGTGAAGCCTGGATCCGAACAGATAACAATTCCCCTTATAAGTTTATTATGAAACCTGGAGCCCGCCCAGATAATAACTAAGTTCCCAACAAGTTACTGTAAAGCCTGGATCCGACCAGGTATCAGTTCAACTCTATCTCTTTAGACAAGTTTTTGTGCAGCCTGGACCCGACCAGATAACAGTTAACTTCATCCACCTTAAAACCTGTAGAGCCTGGATCTGACCAGATATCAGTTCAAATTCTTCTATTCAAGCAAGTTATTGTGAAGCCTGGAGTCCGACCAGATAACAACTAGCTACATTTGTCATCAAGACACTATGAAGCCTGGACCCGACCAGATAGTAGTTACCACTTCAAGTTACTATGAAGCCTGGACCCGACCAGATATCAGTATCAGCAAGTTACTACAAAGCCTGGAATTCGACCAGATAACAATTAACTTCCTTATCCCTAGCAAGTTTTTGTGAAGTTGGGAATCCAACCAGATAACAGCCTAACTTCGCTCTCCCTAAGAAATTTTTTGTAACGCCTGGATCCTACCAGATAATAGTTAATTTATTCTTCCCCAGTAAGTTACTACGAAGCCTGGACCCCGACCAGATAGCAGTTGACTTTCTCATCCTCAGCAAATTGTGAAGCCTGGACTAGACCAAATAACAACATGACATTCAAGAGATATTCCCCAGCGGAAGTATCCTTTCAACAAAGTTTGAAGATATGTATACTCTTCATCCCCAACAACGATCCTGGATTCAGCTTCCCAAAATTCCTCAGCAGTTGTTAGGGATTTATTTTCCCGGATAAACATGCATTTCACATTCATACATCATAGCATATACATACAAAACACATTAAGGATAATACCACATCTGGTGAACATCATGCATACATCTGCATTTTGCTAACCCTTTTTCCACAAGTAAAACATCAAGTTTTAGTATAAATCGACCAAAGATTTGTGCTGATACTTCTTCCAGTATTTACCATCATTCCTCCAAATGGCATCTATAAGCCCATTCCCAATCTATCTTTGAGTGCAAATTTCTGGGCACTCTAGTGTTCAATAATCTTCCACCTTCAAGTCACGAATGGCGGATCTGCCAATCTAACTTTTCAGATTTAAGAAGATTGAACAGGGGAAGTTGTTGTACCCAAAAACTTTCCCTCTCATTTATCAAATAATCTCTCACAAGATCTCCTTTGATTCAAGACTGCACAAGGGTTGATCAGCTCAAGACACCTCTTTAAGCATTGATAACTGAAAATTAGGGTTTGAGTTTGCACAAGGACAAATGGACTTTTAATGCTCCATGTGACTTTCATGGATCATTTTAGACCCTCAAGATTTCTCATGTCAAGTTTCAAGTCTTGGATCACATTTTTGCTCAGTCAATTGATCATATGACCTAAAAATTAGCTGTATTGGGGAAAAAGTCAACTGTGGTCAATTTACAGTCAAATTTCATAATTGTTTATCCATATCAACATTATGAACTCATGTATGTCAATTGATCAAGTTTGGATCATAATTCCTCAAGAAATTTGATCAGATCATCAAAAGGGCAAAATGGTTAAAATTAGGGTTTTGACTAGAAAGGTGCAATATCTGATTTTTGACCTAAAAAATGATTGATTGGTTCAAGGAATTATCTCAAGGGTTAAAATTCTTTATTTTTACCTAATGGCATGGCTCAAAACATTCCTCAAGGTCAATTGATTGACAGATGAATGTCAGTCAACTGATGAAAAGTCAACTGTAAACTGAAAAGTCAAACTTTGACTTTTTGGTCAAAATCAAGTATCAAAGATCACAATTCATCAAGACATGTCAAAATATGAAACTAATTCGTCAAGAAATCAAAAAGTCAAGATTTCATTTTGAAAAGTCAAAATTCCTAAACTTAGAAATTTTTCTAAGTGTTGGAAAATTCATATTTTTTCATAACTTTGAGCCAAATTTCCACCATGATGCAAGATGATTCAAAGGAAACTTCAAACATGAAAGTTATATATCTCAATTAGATCTAAAACATTATATAACACAACTTTTTATAGAAGTTCATGGATTTCAAGTTATGATTTTGTGAAGACATGTTCATGAAACTTGGAAACTTAGCGAAATTTTTCCCTAATTTAGGCAGGATTTTGACCTAACTTCATTGCAGTTTTTCACATAGTTCCAAGATGATTTTTCAAAAATGTACAGCATAGAGGTTGTATAGTATATTACAAGCTTTCCAAAATGTCCAAGAACTCATTAAGATCATACTTGAGCAAGGAGAATCAAAGGTAAGAAGTTAGGGTTTCATTCTTAAATTACAAGTCATTTCTTGATGAACACATGAACCAAATCCATGCTAGGCTGCATAATCTTTGCTTTGCAGGCCTCAAACTTGTTTTTCACTCAACAATTAATTTATTACACAACTGATAGAGCCATTGTCCAAGAATTTGAGTCATTATCCAAGTTGCATTTCCATTAATGGCACAAAGTAACATTGCCATTCTAGTAAAGTGGCTTTAATCACAAAGTCAACTTGTCTTGAGCTTTGCATTTGTTCTTTCTGCACAAGCATCCTCTACACAATCAGATAAGCACGTTTAAAGATCCTAACCACTTAAGATAGTCTTGTACCTTGCCTTGGAACAATGCTTGTCAAGCTTGCTTCAAAAACAAGCCAAAAAGCCATAACATGTGAACTTGTACTTCTGATCACCCCAAGATCTCAAAATCTTTTCCTATATATTGAGACACTATTACATAACTTAACACACACTTTTTGCAAGCCTGAAACTCTCTTAAATTCCCTCTAGCCAGAAATTGCACACAAATTCCATTTTTGTGCAGGTTCTGACCTTGAACTTGTATCTTCTATTTCCCTCGTGCGTTCTTTGGCCTTTTAGTACCAAAAGCTCCTATACATCAAATATAACCTGTCCATGTCCCTGTTACACGACTGTAACACCATTTGCATAAAACTCCATAACCAAAAATGGAGCATTGCACATTGACTTCTCCGAGCCATTCCAGCCATCCATTGCTCAAGCTAACAATTGCATTAGCTTCCTGGGAACTTGAGGAAGCTAACCTGATCATCATAAAAACTTGAATGAAGCTCTAACTCAAAACACGATCTCCAGCTGTAAGGTGAGTTTTTTAACTGTTCATCTCATTATTTAGGCATTGTTAGGCTTGCATTTTCAAAGACAAAATGTAGATATCATTTCCCTGAAACTGTACATGTCCATAGAATTCATTTATATTGCTTGAGTAGTGAGAATTTTAAGTTTGAACTTGCTGAAATAATTAGGTCATAATTTGGTACTTTTAGAAATTCTCATTCATCTTTGATTTATAGCTTTAGTTATTTACATGGTTGGATTTGTGAGAAAAAATGGAACAACTTTCATGTTTGCATATTTCATTTTTGTTTTGGAAATGGTGAAGTTACAGGATCCATGGATGGAGGTTAAAGATGAAGTTACATTTAGAACATAACTTGTGTTATGTATTTATTGTTTTGTCAATGTTACCGGATGTACAGCCACCCCAGTGGCAAAGATAGTGCGCGTGTATGTATGAGGTCAGGGGTTCAACACCCAGTGCTACCTTTTGTGTATTTTCCTCACATTTTTTCTCTTTTTTGTCACACAGCAGCACTTGGGCCCCAAACCATTGGGCTTTGTTTTTTTTGCTAGCTTCTAACCCCCTGCTTGCTTTCACACTCCTGGCCCAATTTCTTTTTATTATTTCATTTACTTTTATTTTCTTTTTTCCTATTTTATTTTATTTCAATTTTATTTTATTATTTTTATTATTATTATTATTATTGTTTTTATTTTTATTAATAAAAAATCCAAAAATATTTTTATTATTATTTTCACACCTATTTATTTTATTTATAAAGATAAAAAGAATAAAAACATTTTCTTAAACAAATTAATTTCTTTTTCTTAAATAATTAATATTTAGATTTAGGTTTAATTATTATTTTATTTTCTTTTAATTAATTAATTTTCATATTATTTTAACTTAAAACATTTTCATCAAAAAACCCTAAAAAAACACTTTTTTAATTTAATTTCTTTCTTAATTAGTTTACGTTTAAGTTTTGTTTAATTTTAACTAATCATTTTCTTAATTATGTCAAGACTAAACCCTTTCATAAAAATCCGAACAAAATACATTTCTTTTTCCATTTACATTCGTGCCTTATTTTTTTTCAATTCTTGTACAATATTCAATATGGTTGTAATAGATAATTAGGTTTAATTTTCTTGCAAATCCCCATTTGTAAATTTGTATACCCCATCCCCTAATGATGTAATAGCTTAGTAATTTTACTTTCCGCAATTTATCGCTTTTTATAAATGCTAGTAAATTAGGGTTTGTATGGAAAGATTAAAATCAACAAGTTAGCAAACCCTAATTCAAGATAAACAATGCATGTAAATCAAACACATTTGCACACTTGCACCCTTAGGGTAATTCCACTGTCTTGCCTTACAAAAATAGCCATGTTATGCATGTGGGATGTCTTAGCAAAAACAAATCAAAAATACAAGATCATAGTCCCTCGATGACGCTATCAAATGTTGCCTTTCAAAATGATCTTAGTCCCTCAAGGAAAAATGCTAAGATATCTCACAACATTGCTATCATGGCTATACGATGACCCACGGCCATCCCTTTACATCCAAAGATAAGGCTTCTTAACAATAAATGGTAAGATAACAATATCAAAGAAAATAAAGAAATGAACAAAGACTTTTGAGTAGGTAGATTGTTCCTAGTTGCTTGCTCATTTTCAAATCAAATTTCCTTGCTTATTTTCAAATCAAACACCTAACACTTTCAAAAAACAATTTCAAAACATTTTCCAAACATGAATTATTTTCAAAATATCAACACTTTGTATACGTTTTCACGAACGAGAACTATTACAAAGTTTGCCTAAACGAAGGCGCCTTTTCAAAATACTTTCAAAAACCACACAAAGCACATTTTCAAACAAAAGCAAATGATCTAGCAAGCAACTAAGCGCCCATAGGTAACTATGGATGAAAAGGATGCTAACTCTTTCCCTTTTCATAATCTACCCCCCGAACTCAAGAAATAATCTCAAAGGTATTTCCTGTTCTTTTCAGCCTTTCCTTTTGGATAAAAGAAAAGTCGGTGGCGACTCTTGCTAACCGCAACATTTGCGATAAAACGCAAACACCCAAGTCATTTTTCTCATCGTATCACAACACTTACTATCCACAATTATGATAAAGGAGCATTTGACTTATCTTAAAGTGGAGGATATAACTTAGATTTAAAATCCATAACTCAACACCCAAGTGAAAAATGGCTCACTTCACTACATATCATAGAAGTATAGTAGCTTGCATCACTACAAGAATCAACAAGAGTCTAATCTTTTGAGAAAAGTTTTAGAGTAAAAAGCCAAAGTGGCCATAAATGGTTTGAATGAGGTTAATAACTTTTAGTCTTGTAAAAAATGTCAAAGTATGTTTAAATTGATTAAAGATTTTTGAAAATGCATGGACCTAAGTCCAAGTTTATTATGAAATTTGTTCAAGTTAGAAAACAAGAATAATTTTGAAAAAGAGGGAGAAGATTTTTTGAAATTAAAGAAGATGGGAGGAGATGAAGGGACTATCCTAAAGCGCAAAGTAAAAGCTAAGGAAAAGAATAGTCTAACCAACAAGAAGCTAACACTTGACATAAGAAGTCAATGTAGAATTCTCATTCTTTGGATTAAAACCAAGCAATCAAAAATACTAAACCTCCGATGAATACCATGCTTCAGGTGAGTTTAGAACCAAGAAAAGTCTTCACTGAAAAAAATTGGCGAGAGTAACAACTGTATACAGAGGAATTATCAATCACAGACAAAGCATGAAAATCAAAATAACCTGCACACAGGAAAAATTCAAACCAATGCCTTGGAGTAAAACCCGAGTATTTCAGAAGATCTTCACAAAAAAATCAGCTAAAGGTTACAAAGTTCCAAGTTCTCATGGCTTCTAATCCTAAGTCTCAGGAATCTACGACTTCATAGTGCTAGGGATAGTAACCAAGTAGTCCAAGTAACCTTAATATTTTTAATGTCCAAGTTGATTATTAAGTATATTTACAAAGAAAGGAAAATAAAGCTCAAGTGAGCAAAGATAAAAGGAAAAATAAATAAATTCTCAGGTGACGTTAATTGTTAGTGACGTAAAGTAGAGGAAAAATAAAGTAAAGGCACAAAATAACAGCATAAAGTAACGTTAATTGTTAGTGAATTAGAAGTTACAGGTCAAGTATAACAAAAGGTTAGTTGAATGACCATCTTGAAGCTTGCTTTTGAAAACTCATTAGAAGATTGATAAAATCAAAGCCTCTCAACAACAAGTTTCATTTGCTTTTTGTCAAGTATATCATTCATTTCATGTAGTCAAAGCCAACACATATGACCAACGATAACTGAAGATCAAACTTAGGCCTAAATTGATGAAGGCTTGTTAGAGGATTGGTAAGACCAAAGCCTCCTTACAATAAGCTCCAAAGGTTTTGAACCAAAATCCAATAATTAATTGTACTTGAGATTTCAAACATAAAGGTTGAGCCACAAATGATCATTTTTCGAATCGGGACAAATTTAGCGCTATGTTAAGTAATCGGAAGTGGACTTATGTAGAAGACACACATATATTGAGACTGATCAATAGCAATCTATGTACCATACATGTTAGAGAAATGATATGTAGATTATTCTCCCAAATCATGTGGCACAAGTAAAAACAAGAAAGGGATAAAATAAAGAGGAAGGGAACGATAGTGTAACCAATGTCTCAGATGAAATTAGAGTTTCAAATATCATCAACATCATTCATCCATTTTGGTAGATTTTGTTTTTCAACTTATCAACACCCAAGATCCAATGAAGTCGGGGAACTTGTCCCAAAGTAATACTCAAGTGTCCAAATCAGAACCAATCACAAAAATAATAAAATATAATTAATAAAACAATATTTAAATAATTAATAAAAAAAGAAATAATTGGTAAAATACACAAAATGTATTAAAATACCAAATAAAAAATCTCAAAATATATCAGAGGTCAAACACGAGTCAGCAAGTGTTGACAAATTTTTTTTTAATTTTTTAAAGTCAGAAACTATTTTTAAAATATAAATAAATAAGTAAAATAAACTAAAATTTGTAAAAAGTAGTTACATGAAAAATAAAAATAAAATCAGGTCATCAATATTTGTCAAGAGGTCATTGGATCCTTCCAAACAATTTCATATTTTTAAATGATCAAAAAGTATTTTTAAACCATTAAAACAAGTCAAATAAAGTGAAAAATCATTAAAAAAAAATACCAAATCACAAAACAAAATTGTGAAAAAATAAAAATCAGAAAGAGAAAAATAAAAAGTATGTTTTGATAATTTTTTCATATTTTTAGAAGTTGAAATTATTTTTTTATGAATTTTAAAAGTTTAAAACAATTAAAACAAAAATTAGAAAATAAAAATAAAACCAAAATAATGTGGACCATCTGATCATTGTCAAAATGCATTAGTAACTAGATCCAAGGGATCTGGCGCACTGTGCATGTCATGGTCTCTCTTGAATAACACACTAGATGTCAAATAGAATAAGAAAATATAAAAATAAACAAAAAAATATAGACCATTTGATCATAGTCAAAACACGTTAGGTAACAGATCCAAAGGACTTGGCGTGTTGTGCTTGATATGGACCTTAGCAAGAAAACACAGGATCAAATAAATTTGGGCCAATTAAAATAAAACAATTGGCACGTTCTGATTAGTTGAGACGAAACATGTCATCGTGTTCAACCTCCAGCCTTTAGAAAAACCATAGACTTCGTGATTCTTGAAATGGAAAAATTAGAAGCTCATACCGGTACCAATGGATTTGTCTCTTCAAGACGATCACAATCGTGCCCTCGCAGAAAATTTATATTAACCATAGCTTAGTTGATTTGAAAAAAACCAGAAGAAAAACTGAAAACGAGTTTTGAAATTAAATGATCAAATCGCCATGAAAATGGAAACCAGAAGAAGCATGAGCTTCAGAGGAGAAGAGACTACATCTTAGCAATTTATTTGAAGTGAAATGATGGAGAATTCTACCTGAAAGAAGTTTAACAAATTGGCTCTGCAACTGAAATTTTGTAACTCAATTTTGTGCAAGATTATTCTTGCTAATGGTTTGGTTAGCTTCAATGAGTGTCAAGGAAGCTAATTGAGTGGAGCATTTTGTGAATTAAGGTGAGGAAATGAGAAATTGAAATTTAAGCTTAAAAGTTCGTTAGGGATCTTGGCAAGGTGATTCTGGATATCAAAGCTTGGGGAAATGAGTGGAATGTTTCCCTCTATTTATGAGCAAGAGAATGGTGATAAGAATTGAGAGGAATGATGCTCAAATCGTGCAAACCAAGATAATCCGCAAGGTGTGAATGTGTGACTTGCACATGTTCAAACCTCACCCTAATCGTGCATTTTATGTGTTTAATAACTTATGGAAACTTGCTAATGATGATTAGAAAAAAAACACACACTTAAAGGGCTTGTAATCGGAGTTTCGATTCTGATCAAAACTCAAATCACTTTTCATGGTGCTCACTTCAAAACCATGGGGTAAGCATCTCAAGAGGCTTTATGATATCATTCCTTCTTCATTGTAAAGATCTCATCACAACCTTTAAAATGTGCCAAGAAAGGTAGCATTTGGTGATCTGAGCTAAAAGTTATTCATGTTTGAAATGATGAAAAACACACAGGTATTTGACACTTAGAAAAATTCTAAGTATGGAGCCTCAAAATGACCTATAATGTTCTTCAAAGTTACATGCCCTTCCACTCAAAATTTGATATTAATCCTTGAAGTTGAAATGAAGTAGACCCTTTGAATTGAGTTGTGGAATTAATATCACTCAAAAATCATAAAAATTAAAGAGTTGCGATGATGAACAAATTTGGAGAAATCCACAAATGACCTATAATCTTTTCAATTCTTAAACAAATTTCCAAGAATTTTCAATCCTATAACCTTGAAACAAAGTTGTACTAGACATCCCAAAGATTATTGTAGAAAAATAATGAGCTCAAGGAGATAAAAGATGATCAAGTTATGATCATTTGAAGTCAAGCCCTAAGATTCAAAGGCTTTTCAAAGGGACTTGTAATCTTATTCAAACTTAAATGGTCCTCCATGCCAAATTAGCCTTTGATCCTTGAAGAGAAAATATTAAGGACTATTTGAAGAGAATCATGGATTTGGAATCACTTAAAAATCAAAAAATTTGAGCAAGATATGGCCTTTAGAAGTAAACAAACCCTAGCTCAGAGAGTGTCAAAAATAACTTAGAACCCCTTTCAACTTTTGATGATTTTAATTGCACAATTGGATCTAATCATGTGAAGAGAAGTTGTTATAGATGATGATAAGAAACCATATCAAAAATAAATAACTCAAAATATTTAAATTTGAGAGAGTTATGCACTTGTGATCACTGAATCAAACACTTGCTCAATTAGGTCAAGCTTATTGAATCAACCTTGAATCTTTTGATCTTTATTTGAAAAATAAAGCATGATGGATCACATTAGACCGTGAAATGAAGTTATCTTGAAGCACACTCAAAGATGGAGCTTAAGTCTCAATGAAACTTGTTGAATAAGGCATGGAAATAAACACATGAACCTATGACCCTTCTTGATGAATGCCATCGTGTCATCACCTACAATACAAACATTCAAAGAACAAATATACTCCTATTTTGATGTTAGTTAAAAGTTAATCAACACAAGATGCACATGTATAAGATACACAATTCAAGGTGCTTGGTGATCCCTCAAGAGAAAACTTAAAGATAGGATGAAGAAGAAGGAAGATCCAACCCAAATGTGTGATCTTGATGTATTGATAACATGAGATAGTAAGAGATATTAGGGGCAAATATTTTTGTTGTTTGATTTCCCATCCCTATACCAATGTATCTTCGGCAGACCAACTTTGGCCGAACTCATAGGGATACCTTCCACCGTGCACCTCAAGATGAATTAATATACTTCGAAGGGGCTCGTCGTCAGCCTCCATAGAGATATAGAAGAAACGAGGAGATGTCTCGAAGCTGCTTTAAAAGGGCAGAATTTCAGCATAGCATCACCTAGGGAAACCAACGATTCTGCTCGACCCAATAGCTCGGAGGAGCAAAAATCTCCGCCACACGTTGACACTACCGACCTCGACAGTTATTTTACCAAAGAAGACCTCTGGGAGTAGAAGAAGAAAGGGAAAGAAACCCAGCTGGCCGCAGAAAGCTTCTCATCATCGGCAGGCAATAGGGATCCCACACATCCTCTGTGCCCGATCCCATACGAGGAGTTCAAGATCATCCCCCTCGGAAGCGATCTCACCATAGGGGTCTAAATCGGTATCGGCATCCATGAGTTGGCGAGGAAGCACTTAAATGCATGCCTCAGGAAGAACATAGACTTGTTCTCCTAGAGTGCCACAGAGATGCCCGACATTGATCCAAAGATAGCATGTCACCAGTTGACAATAGATCATGCCCTTAAGGCAGTTTCCCAACATAGGCGCAAGCAATCTTCGGAGCAAATGAAGGTTGTCGAGCAGGCTGTAAAACACCTCCTAGAGACAAATTTTATTTGTGAATCCCAGTACACAACCTGGCTATCTAATGTTGTACTCGTAAATAAATATAATGGAAAATGGCATATGTGTGTTGATTATATTGATCTTAATAAAGATTTCCCCAAAGACGCTTATCCTTTGTCGAACATAGATAAATTAGTTGATAATTCTACAGGTTTTAAGCAGTTGTCTTTCTTGGACGCGTATTCTGAGTACAACCAGGTCCCCATGACAAAGATAGACAAAAAGTACACAGCCTTCATGACTGAGTCAGGAAACTATTACTACAACATAATGCCCTTCAGCCTAAAGAATGTCAGCACTACCAACGGATGATGAACAAGGCCTTCCGAGGAGAAATCAGGGACATGCTTGAGGATTACATAGATGACATGATCGTGAAATCCCAAGAGGAAACCAACCTTGCACTCCACCTAAAGAAAGTCTTCGACCAAGCAAGGAATTTCATAATGCGATTCAATCCAGAAAAGTGCACCTTCAGCGTACGTGAAGGTAAGTTCCTCGGTTTCTACCTAACAAAATGAGGAATTGAAGCCAACCTTGACAAATTTTGGGCATTTTTTGAGTTTCTAACACCAAACTCGAAGAAATAAATTTAAACCCTAAATGAAATGCTCAGTTCGTTATCCCGCTTCATAGCAAAATCTGCCCAACATGCACTTCCCCTTTTCAAACATCTTCACAAAGAGGCATACTTTTAGTGAACCGAGGAGTGTGAACGTGCCATCCTCCACCTAAAATAGGCATTATCAAAGTCACTAGTCTTCTCACGACCATATAAAGAAGAAACTCTCTACGTTTATTTGGCCGTGGCATCCGAGGCCGTGAGCGCAAACCTCATTCAAGAAACCCCCGAGGGGAAGAAACCCATTTATTTCATGAGCAAGGCCTTGCCGGCCCCTGAAGTAAGATACCAAGAGATCGAGACAGTAGCCCTAATTCTCATTAACGTGACGAGGAGGCTGAGGCACTATTTCCTAGCACACACAATTATGGTCTGGATAGAACAACCGATAACGTAGTTACTCGGTCGACCTGACATGGCAGGCAGAATGCTCAAATAATCATTAGAACTCTCTGAGTTTGTCATCAAATACGAGAGAATAAAATCCCTCAAATCCTTAGTACTGGCTGACTTCGTGGCAGAGATGACCTTATTAGCCTCCCCCACGAGCGGAGCACACAAATGGACCATCTTCGTCAACGGAGCTTCCAGCTCAACGGGAAACGGGGCAGGAATTATATTGGAAAACTAGGAAGGAATATTGATTGAAGTCTCCCTTATAATATCCTTCCCGGCCTCGAAAAACCAAGCCAAGTACGAATAATTTCTAGCAGGAATACGCCTGGCCAAAGATTTGGGGCTGAAGAAGTAAATATCTTCACAAATTCCCAGCTCGTTGCCTCCTAGGTACAAGCAGAATATCAGGTAAAAAATGACCATCTCTCCTAGTACTGCACTTTGGTTTGAGAAAGAATGAAGAAATTCAACATCGTAGATGTACAACGCGTTCCATGCAAACACAATACTCGGGCAGATAACTTGTCAAAACTAGCGAGCACAAAGAAGAAAGGAGGAAACAAATCGGTAAAAGGAGGAAAAAAGTCGGTAATACATGAAATACTTCCTCGACCATGCTTTGAAAAACCCTCCTAGTCCAAGAATTGAAAACCCTTATCGACTCTAGACGTGTGTGCCATCAGTGATAATAATTGTTGGATGACAATGGTATACAACTACCTCACAATGGGGGAGCTCCAACCCGATCAAAAAGAAGCCGGCGTGGTAAGGCGGAGAGCCTACTCTTACGTTCTGGTCAAAGGAAAATTGTACAGAAAGGGATTCTCCATCCCCCTCCTTAAATGTGTCGAGGAAAACAAAGTCACCCACATCCTGCATTAAATCCACGAAGGAATCAACGCTCAACACTAGGGTGGAAGATCCCTTTCCATAAAAACATTATGGGCAGGATACTACTGGCCTACCATGCAGCACGAAACCAAAGAAAATGTAAAGAAACATGACAAATACCAACGTCACGTGGAGATGCACTTGGCACCTCCAAGCGAGCTCAAGTCTCTCTCGTCCCCCTGGCCATTCACATGGTCGGGCATGGACATCCTCGGGCCATTCGTAGTGGGATCTAACCAAAACAAGTACGTGATAGTAGTCGTGGATTACTTCATAACATGGATAGAGGCAGAAGTGCTGGCCAGAATCATAGCGCAAAACATTCTCCGTTTCTACAAGAGAAACATTCTTGCCCGGTTCGGCATTCCCCAAGAAATTGTCACCGACAACAGGACACAATTCATAAACAAAAATTTCCAGGAATTCATCGCCAAATTAGGCACCATCCAACACTTCGCATCTGTCGAGTACCTGCAAACAAACGAGACATCTGAGGCTGTGAATATGGTGATCCTATGGGGCCTCAAATGAAGTCTATACAAAAACAAAAAGAGATGAGTCGAGGAACTATACATCATTCTCTGGGCCTACCGAACGACATCTCACTCGTCCATTGAGGAAACTCCTTTCCAACTAGCATACGGAACTAAGGTTGTTATCCCCGACGAAATCAGAGAGCCCTCTAGACGGAATGAAGCCCCTCTCGACGAGGAGATGAACGATGAAGCAGTGAGAGAATAACTCTATCTCGTTGAAGTCCAAACAAGAGCGACCTTGCGAGATGTCTCTCTCAAACAAAATATCGCCATACAGTATGACGCGAAAGTTATACGGCACAAATTGGAAGTCAATAGCCTAGTCCTAAATAGAAATCACAAAGATTCTCGTGAGGGCAAGCTCGCCGCAAACTGGGAAGGCCCCTATCGCATCCGAGAAAAACGTGAAGCGGGGCCTATTACTTAGAAAAATTACACGGGGAACAACTCACTTGACCTTGGAACACCAAAAACTAAAACAATATTACTGTTAAGGCAAAAAAACAGTTGGCGTGTTCGGTCAAGACGAAAAAAATAGTAGTCTCGACCATGCGTGTGTACTCAGGTACAAGCATGGCATCTCAAATTAAATAAAGAGGTGAGTTTCCACTCTTTTAGCAAGCTGATTCTCATCCTGGCAGGGAAAACTCAAACGAGCTCCACCATCATCGTACCACGATGGAAGAATAACCAGCTTGCAATGGGAAGTTCAGGCCACCGAGCTCAGGCCCCAAACGAGACCTGAGTTTCGGCCCTTGCTTGTAACACCCTGATTTAATTAGAATTGTGTTTAATTAAATAATTAGATAATGTGATATGATATTTTGTTGGGGACTAGATACCTTAGAATTATAAGAGTTGAGGTTTTAGGGGTGTATGGCTAAATGTGTAGAGACATGGGGGTGTGTAGTATAATATGGATTTTTATTACTATTATATTATAATATTAAGGTTATTATTATTTTATAATAATAATTAAATAATTACTTAATTGGAATATTTATTTTAATATTGGGATATATTAGAGTGAGAAGATGAGAAAGAGCGTCGGTATGTACAAACAGAGAAAGAGAAGCGTAGAAGTGAGAAGAGGAGAAAGCACTAGGAAGCTAGGGCAGGAAAGTTCATCAGTAGGAATCAAGAATCATCACCAATATAAGGTAAGGGGGATTTTAACTCTATAAGGGTTTCCCTAATGATGGGGTATGGTGGTGTTTAGGTTCCATGGTTGTATGCTTTTGATTTCTCCCTATTTTGTTGTTTTTGGGTTTTATCCTTTGATGATTGATTTTGATGCATTGTGTGTACCATTGATGTTTGATATGTGTGGTAATTGATGTATGATGATGGGGATGAATATCAAGGGGTTGATTGTGCATTATCTCATGAATTTCGTATTTTTAGAATTTAGCCAAAAGGGTTTTCGCATTGCTATTTTTCTGAATCTGTAAAACTGTTTTTCACAGGGTGCAATCGATTTGTAGTGCAGGTGCAATCGAATGCACAGTTCAATTTTGGTGAATTTTTTCTTCTGTTTCAGGAAGCAATCGATTTGTATTACAGAGAAATCGATTTGCGTTGCTTAAAAACATGATTTTTGGCCTTTGGAAGAAGGTGCAATCGATTTTCATGTTAGCGCAATCGATTGCTCACAGTTTGACAATATTTTTGAAAACATGAAAACTCCATAACTTTTGACTCTGGTGTCTGATTGACGCGCTATTTGGATCATTGGAAAGCTAAAAATATTTTCTATAATGTGGTAATAATTTTGATGATAGTATACTAATATTGTATTGGAAGAATTCTGATGTATGCGTATGTTGTATGTGTTGTAATGCAAAATGTTGCGATTAAATGTATCAGTGTTGTATAAATGATGTATGAAGGATTTTGCATGATGTATTGCATGATAATGATGATAACGATGGCCTGTATTGGAGAAATTTGTCCTGTATTGGCAAGACATCGATAAGTATGAATAATCAATATAAATTAAGTTGTTGCATGTCAGTGTCACATGCATTCATTAAAGATGGCTTGTATTGGGGAAAGATGACCTTTATTGGCGAAAGATGGCCTGTATTGGCTTTGTTTCCCAAAGTTGGAATTTATTAAGTTGATGGTTTTGCCCTATTGGTACCACATGCATAGAGTCAGTATCATCCTCATTGCATTACACTGTCATTATTAATTGATGGTTTGATTATTAAATGAATTTTTAATTCTGTTACGATGGATGTTTGGGTTGTTTGATGCACATGATTATATTGATGTGTTTCAAAGTATGATGAACGATAAAAAGGTGTGAGATAAAGATGTATAATGGTGTGTACTTGAATTACTATTTTTTCATTATTATGCTTCCTCTTATATTGTTATGATATCTCACCCTTTATGTTTGAATGTTTCCTCTGCGTGGGTAACGTGCAGATTATCTGAAGTATCTCGAGATCATGGTTAGCTGAAGAGTTCCTTCAGTACTGTGTAGATTGATTCAGGGTATGCTCTGATATGTAACACTTGGGGGTTTCGCGTTTGTTTTATTTCGTTGGAGTGAACCTTGCACTACTCTGTTGTTTGAGTTCAATTTATGACTATGCTGAATTTTGAAATATGATAATTATGACATTGGTTGGAGAATTGAGATGATTCTTTATTGATGTTTTCCGTTGCGAATAAATGAAAGGAAGTTTAAGACTTTTGAACATATAAATTATGTTGCGTATCTTATTTAATGAGCATGTATTATGTATGAAGCATGTGGCGTCCTATTTTGATGTTGTACTTTAGAAATTAATTTACTCTGATTTTTATATAAATTATCGATGGGGAAATAGGGTGTTACAATTAGTATCAGAGCAGGTCGATCCGTCCATCCAAGTTATTGAGTCAATGTAGTGTGACAGTTGAATATTGTCGATGTGTTGTTCCTTAGTACACGAATATGTGTGGAACACTGTTGGTGCTTTCTTATTTTTCTAATCACTTGTTTGTAGGAGTAGGATTGGAAAAAAGTGGGGGAGAAGCTAGTGCTTCTCTGAGATGGTTCAGGTGTGAACAGTTGTTTCAGTGTGTCGTGATTTTCATAAGTGAAAATGTTGGTGAGACTCTATTGTTTTTCCAATTTTGAAGGAAGTAACGAATTCAGGATTTATATCTAGCGGTTAGTCGAAGGGTCCTTGAGAGAGAATGATCAGGTACTCGTGTTGTTCGTATATCTAGAAGTAGAGGGTGATGTTATGGCTAATGATATGTCGGTTGTGGGTGAATCTTGTTGTTTTCTTGGGGAGAATTGTGACTTGTCGTTAGAGTGAGATGTTGGATTAACTTGACGTTATTCTTGGGGTGGACTGGTTGGAGTTAAACCAAGGGACTGCGAATTATTTTGATAAGTTGATGCATATTCTTATGCCGAGAGATATTTGTTAAATAAGTAGGATATTCTTGATGCATATTCCAACACTGCATGTTGATCTCGAAGTTGTTAGTGTTGAGTTACCATTGTGTGTGTCGTTGTTGTCCTAAGTAATGATGGAGTGATGAATTGCTATGAAGTTTATGTTGGAATCATGTATGTGATTGTTGATTGTCGTTAATATTGTTGTGTTGTGAATCACGAGTCAGATTTGGAACTTGAAGATATGAGTATATTTGTAAAAAGGACTGGAGCATTGGTGTTTTGGAAAACGGAATTTTTGGAAAATTAATGTGCCTCTTGAGTTTTAAGAAGAATGGGGTTTTGGAAAAGTGTTGGAATGGGTTTTGTACATAGAAAATCATAAAAAATCGGCTTATGTACAATAAGAAATCGATTTGCATTAGGGTGCAATCGATTGCACAATTAAAAAAATACGTGGAAAATTTCTTCTGTACAGGGTGCAATCGATTTTTGTTTTGGTGCAATCGATTGCACAGTGTTGGATAACATTTTTATAAAAACTTCGAAAATTCATAAGTTGAGTTATGGACGTCCAATTTGAGTTTTGTTTGAAGCGCTAGAAAGCTAATGTGATAAACTTTGTTTTAAAAATGGTTCTAGAACCTGGAAGTAATTTAATTGTCCTGAGGGGCGGAGTTTACTTTTGATCTTGTCCTTGGTACCAGACTTGTTTCTATGGCGCCATACAGGATGTCAGCTTCAGAGTTAGATTAATTAAAGAAGAAATTAGAAGAATGGTTGGAAGATAAATTTTTGAGACCAAGTGTATCACTTGGAGAGCTATGATGTTATTAGTTAAGAAGAAAGAAGGTACTATAAGATTGTGCGTAGATTATCGACAGTTAATTTCTGTAATGATTGAGATTAAATGTCCACTGCAGATGGATTGTATATTTGATGGACCGGCTGGTAGACAATTTTATCTTCAAGTCTAATAGAATTGAGGTTGGACTACCTTTAGATTTGGGTGAAGGCTGGGATAGTTAGATAATATATCTTAGAACTCGATGAAGGCATTATGAATATTGGATTGGTTTGATGCGGTGTTTATTGAGGAAATATCTAAGTTAGAATATAGGCATGTTGAACGTTGCGGTTTGAATTTCTGTGTCGAGAGGGAGGAAACTTTATGCTAAGTTGCCAAGGTGTAAATTATGGTTTGAGGAGATGATTTTTCTTGAGCATGCTATTTCAGGTGATGGTATCTGTGAATCCATATAAAGTAAATGCATTTCTAATTGAGAGGCTCTGAAGTTGGTTACGGAGACTTGAAGTTTTTTTTGTACATGACTTATTACTATTGCAGTTTGTTTGAGACGAGGTCAAGGATGATATGTTGTTAATGAATGAGATATTGGTATTAGTAAGGATGTGAAGGTATTGGAGCAAACACATAGAAGTGCAGATTATGCCAATTGAGAATGTTTAGATTGTAGATATCTTTGAGGAAGAGACAAAGTTAGATGGTAGAGTGGATTGCGCTTTACTGATAATATAATATTGACATGTGTCAAGAAAATTTTGGTAGTTTTATCAGCAACCGGGATGTGGAAATGGTGTTATTGAGATTGCGATTGGAATGAGATCCAAATATGAAGTTATATGAATCATCGAGGCTATAAGGCTAAAGGAGAGGCTAAGGATTTATTGATGTTATTAAAGCTCTTTACTTGGGTGAATACTTCATTTGGAGCGAAATGACTTGGATTGTACTTGGTGTAGTAGAAATTTCGATATTGGAAGAATATTTAACAATTGTTTTGTACCATGAGTATGTATAGGAGAATATGTGATAGATTTTTGGGCGTTTAGGCATCATTGATGAGGTTGAAAAGAAGGAAATTAAGAAAATGTTTGTAAGTCTTAGAGATGATTGTTGAACATTATGCTTAAGTAAATTTGAGCACAAGATAAAAGACACTATTGTATTTAAGTAACAATGATTTATGCCACCAATATGGTTATCGGCAACCTATTGACAAATTGAGGAACTAATCACCCTTAATCTCTTGTTGATAGTAGACGGGGTTGTATTGGATGGGATAGACTTGTCTTACTAGCTTGATAGTGAGTAAAGTGGATTGACTTTTTATCGAGAGGATAATTATTCACCATTTTGTGCGAACCTAATATAAAAGTGGCTATGAAAGAGTTGGGAATTATTGAGAAGTTCGATGACTTGAGTTGATATGCGAGTTAACACTGCATAGTGGAAGGTTGAGAATATCTAAAATGAACAATGACTTCCTGGTGGATATAAAAGATATTTAAAACCTAGATGTGAAACTTATAGATCTGATAGTTCGTGGATATCAAAATGAGGACAGTGACGGTAAAGTAGATGAATTAGAGTGGCGCAACTGAAGCGTGATGTGGTGTGGTTCATTATGCGTGTGTGATTTGTTAGGAGTGAGGGGTAAACATCAGAATCCTGTGGGGATGATTCAAACCATTGGACATTTCAGAATGGAATTGTTAGGTGAAAGGTTAATATATTTTTCGTGTTACTTTCATCGTAATAGAGGTATTGATGTGCATAATCTACTAGTGGAACATAGAATTATGGCACTAAAGTTGTGTGTCAATGTTGTCGGTAATTGGTTATGTTTATGTTCTTATGATGATATTGTTGTATGATGAAATAGTAGAGACGGTGTTCATGTCCTGAGACTCTAAGTTCTTAGTCTATGTTGTTGTTTGTTTCCTATGGCAGGGACTCGAGGGTGAGCATAGTTTCCTTATGAAGAGAAATTAGAGAAGTGTTACCTATAATGACAGAGATCTCGTTGTGTTTCGGTCCAAGCACAAACAGGAACATAAAGTAACAGATCATGTATTCTGGGGTGATGAGACAAGGAGGAAATTAAAATATGCATTCATAACTCGATAGTAATGCATCTTATTAGATTTTTGTGGTTAACGATATGGAAGGTTGGATAGTAGTATTCGGAAGATTTCCAAACATGATGTGGAAGTTGGAAGGAAGGATGGGAGAGTCGTATCCGGAGTTGTTAGTATCAAGTGGATTTTCGAGGACGAAAATATTATAAGTGGGGGAGAATTGTAACACCCCGATTTAATTAGAATTGTTTTTAGTTAAATAATTAGATAATGTGATATGATATTTTTTTTGGGGACTAGATACCTTAGAATTATGAGAGTTGAGGTTTTAGGGGTGTATGGCTAAATGTGTAGAGACATGGGAGTGTGTAGTATAATATGGAAATTTATAACTATTATATTATAATATTAGGATTATTATTATTTTATTATAATAATTAAATAATTACTTAATTGGGATAGTTATTCTAATATTGGGATATATTAGAGTGAGAATAAGAGAAAGAGAGTCAGTACGTAGAAACAGAGAAAGAGAAGCGTAGAAGTGAGAAGAGGAGAAAGCACTAGGAAGCTAGGGCAGGAAAGTTCATCAGTAGGAATCAAGAATCATAACTAATCTAAGGTAAGGGGGATTCTAACTCTATAAGGGTTTGTCTAATGATGGGGTATGGTGGTGTTTATGTTCCATGGTTATATGCTTTTGATTTCTCCCTATTTGGGTGATTTGGGGTTTTACCCTTTGATGATTGATTTTGATGCATTGTGTGTACCATTGATGTTTGATATATGTGGTAATTAATGTATGATGATGGGGATGAAAATCTGGGGTTTGATTGTGAATTATCTCATGAAGTTCGTGTTTTTAGAATTGAGCCAAAAGGGTTTTCGCACTGCTATTTTTCTAAATCCGTAAAACTGTTTTTCACAGGGTGCAATCGATTTGCAATACAGGTGCAATCGATTGCACAGTTTAATTTTGGTGAATTTTTTCTTCTATTTCAGTAAGCAGTCGATTTTCAGTACAAAGCAATCGATTTGCACTGCTTAAAAACGTGATTTTTGGCCTCTGGAACAAGGTGCAATCGATTGCTCACTGTTTGACAGCATTTTTGAAAACTTGAAAACTCCATAACTTTTGACTCGGGTGTCTGTTTGACGTGTCGTTTGGATTGTTGGAAAGCTAAAAATATTTTCTACAATGTGGTAATAATTTTGATGATAGTAGACTAATATTTTATTGGAATAATTCTGATGTGTGCGTATGGTGTATGTGTTGTAATGCAAAATGTTGCGATTGAATGTATAAGTGTTGTATAAATGATGTATGAAGGATTTTGTATGATGTATTGCATGATAATGATGATGACGATGGCCTGTATTGGCGAAAGAAGGCCTGTATTGGTGAGACATTGATAAGTATGAACAATCAATGTAAATTAAGTTGTTGCATGTCAGTGTCGCATGCATTCATTAAAGATGGCCTGTATTGGCGAAAGATGACCTGTATTGGTGAAAGATGGCTTGTATTGGCATTGTTGCCCCAAGTTGGCATTTATTAAGTTGAGAGTTTTACCCTATTTGTACCACATGCATAGAGTCAGTATCATCCTCATTTCATTACACTGTTATTATTAATTAATGGTTTGATTATTAAACAAATTTCTAATTCTGTTACGATGAATGTTTGTGTTGTTTGTTGCACATAATTATATTGATGTGTTTCACAGTATGATGAACGGTAAAAATGTGTGGGATAAAGATGTATAATGATGTGTACTTGAATTAATATTTGTTCATTATTATGCTTCCTCTTATATTGTTATGATATCTCACCCTTTCTGCTTGAATGTTGCCTCTACGTGGGTAATATGCAGGTGATTCGAAGTAGCTCGAGGTAGTGGTTAGCTGAAGAGTTACTTTAGTTCTGTGTAGATTGAGTCGGTGTATGCTCTGATACGTAACACTTGGGGGTTTCGCGTTTGTTTTATTTCGTTGGAGTGAACCTTGCACTACTCCATTGTTTGAGTTCAATTTATGACTATGCTGAATTTTGAAAGATGATAATTATGACTCCGGTTGGAGAATTGAGATGATTCTTTATTGATGTTTTCCGTTGCGAATAAATGAAAGGGAGTTCAAGACTTTTGAACATATGAATTGTGTTGTGTATCTTATTTAATGAGTATGTATTATGTATGAAGCATGTGGCATCCTATTTTGATGTTGTATTTTAGAAATTAATTTACTCTGATTTTTATATAAATTACCGACGGGGAAATAGTGTGTTACAATGCCCACAAATATACCTTGTCCGTTCGACCACTCTTGCCTCATTGGAAAACCTCAATACTAACGAGTAAACCCCCAAAATCGTAAGCCAAATAAACATCTCGAGTAGACGAGCATACAGACATGCAAAACTTAACAAAAATAATAAAAGAAAATCATACACGAGCATACGCGAAAGAGGGCCATGCCCCATCCAAAAATTAACCAAAATGACAGTTACAGGGACCGAGGTTGTTCTGGTGTTACATCAAACGAGAAAAGCCCCTAAAACAAATATCATAATTCATGGCACACAAGTCAACCAAAGACAAATAAACAAGCTTAATCAACAGTGTTTTTTTTCTCTTCCTGAGATGGATAAACGAACCCTCCCTCTTCTTCTCTAAACTCTAGGAACTCGGGAACATCAGTTTTCCCATCTACCACACTATAAAGAAATCTGATCCCGTCCATGTTGAACTCAACACCAGGATTAGCAACCTTCAACGTTTATACTGCAATGTTGAAGTTCTCCTTACCAATGGCCATGAGATCCTCCTCAGTCTGATAAAAACGGGAAACCAATTCTGAATGGGTCCTTAATTGCTTCATCTCCTTGGGTTCCTCCTCGGTCGGTGCCGCATAAGCCCCCAAGGTAGCGATCCTATCCTCAAACTCCTTGTTCGACCTGACTAACTTTTCATTCTGCTCGATCAATGTTGTTTTCTCTTTGCCGGACTCCTCCTTCTCAAACTTCAACTTTGTCACCTTCATCTGAAGAGCCGCATTGGTCGCGCAAAGAATGACTTCCCCGCACTTGGTCATACACTGAGCAGGGATAAAGTTATCGATGAAAGCCACTAGTTTATTATAGCTTGCCCAATCATCATCATCCAAATTGTGTGGACGAACGATATACTCATCGGTCAGTCAGTCAAAGTGGTCATGACTCCAAGAAAAAGGGAACCTCTAGACTTAGTGCCTCCTCTTTCTACCATCCTTTCTCAGCAGAGGTTCACTGTTGTCGTCCATCTTAACTTGTCAGCAGAACAAATAATCGATGTCCTTTTGAGACACGAGCATGACCAAATAGTACATGTTCTTAAACGTCCAAGTGGACTCCAAGTATGCCTTAAACAGTTTCCTCGATAACTTCAAGGAAACCCAGTTGAACAGACCCCCCCCCCCCCTCGGGTCATTTGTCGTTGAATGTGGAAATAAGAAAAGAACAGGGTAACTGTGGCTAGGGGTGGAAATAGGATATGCCAGTAACAGGGACCTAAAATCTAGCCTATATAGGCTCAGGCCAGGCAAAGATTTCTTTTTTAATAGAAAAGGCCTGGGCTTTTTTATAATCATATTAGTTAAAAAGGCTAGACCTCAGGCCATGAAAAAAGCCTTTTAGACCTAACAATCAAGCCTATATAAATAGATATGAATAATTTTTCATTATTATTATGTTATGTTTTGTACTTTAAATCAAAATACAAAAATAAAACTTGGTTATATTGGAGAACTTATGAAAATAAGATGAAAACACCTTATGAACAATGTTATAAGTTGTTTTCACAAGTCCTCTTAAACAAATAGTCTCACAAAACTTATGCTAATAGGTAAGTTTAAAAAAATCAATGCAAACAACCTTTTAATCTCATTGGTTTTTTAGTTTGTTAGTCTATTTAAGCATTACTTGAATTACTTATTTATATATATCTATAATAATAGGCTTTTATATAGGCTAACAGGCTAACAGGCTAACCAAGCCTTAAAAAAGGTTGGGCTCAGACCTAAGAATAAGCTTATGACAGGCTACAGGCCAGACTTAGGCTTCAATTTTTTTGGCAGGACAGGCTTAGGCTTGGAAAAGCCTAGCTCGGCCTAGTCAGTTTCCATCCCTAAATGTGGCCCCAATCTTGAGGTGATCATAGACAATATCGAACGCCCGCATGAAAGCCAACGCATTCGGTTTAAGCTATGAGGGAGCTAGATCCAGATGGGCAATAACCACCACCTGAAGATCCGAGAAGGGTAGACAAAACGCCATATCTCTGAAAACATACTCATACATAGGAATCTGGTCAGTAACAACAGGGAATAGATCTGCTCATTTTCCCCGAGAAAAACCACCTTCCAATCCTCCCTGGTGTTTGACGAACTCGCTCCACCCGTGGTAAAAGTGTCATCAGGGAAGGAGGAAAATAGCGAGGCAATCAATCCCCAATGGCTCGGGAGCAATCCACTCGTTAGGGTCCAAGGATGGCAGCATTTCCCCAGAAGTCTCCATCTTATCGACTATGACTTCATCTCCAGAATTTGTAGACATTTTTCACCTGAAAGGGGAGGATAAAGGGGAATTCGACGATCAAACAAAATCCACCCTTCCACCACTAAATCAGGTGAAAGGGAGTGCAAAGACACAAGAAAGATGTCCTCATCTAAAAGCCCTTGCTCATATGAGGACATCACAAGTCATGTTCGACAGGTAAAACCTATAAAACCTAACCACAAAATCCTCCCTGACACATTAACCCAGAATTTCGTTTGAAGATTCATTGGAAACTTCATACATTCATGAGAAACTTCATGTGTCCACCGGAAAACTCTTTAGTTCACCAGAAGTTCACGGGTTACAACGGCGACCAGCTAAGCCCGCCGCCACGGCTACGACCCATAAACGGACAAAAATGCACATTCCTCCATGTTGTACCACAAAATTTGCTCTCTCATTTTACTCAAGACATGTCCATTGAGATCCCCAACTTGCCCTAGGATGACTAAGAATTGACCAGACAAATTCTCCTCCTAAGGCAATAAACCTCTAACTAGTGTTTCAGTTTTCATCAACATGTGTGATCTCCAAGGGTCCCAAATTTTTTCCATGACCCTAATATGTCCTCAAGATCATTCATTCCAAATTCCTTGCCTTGCACAAAAAGTTTGCTCAGTCGGCTGCTCAAATGCCTGAAAATCAACAGTACTAGGTCAAAAGTCAATTGTGGCCTATATACAGTCAAACCTCAATATTTTTGGTCAACATCAACATTTTGAAGTAATATCCATCATTTGATTAAGGGTTGATCATGTTTCCTCAAGAAATGCTCCTAACTCATCAAAAGTAAAAAATGGCAAATTAGGGTTTCTATAGGAAAAGTCAACCAAACTTTGACCAGACCTAACTTTCTCATACATTATCAGAAATTTTTACACCAAAGCTCATTTTGAAGAGAATCCAATCCCCTACGAATTCTCTTCATCTCTCAAGTACAATAAATTACCCAGCTAAAAGATGCAAGCTCATACATTATAGGTCCTTTCAAAAAGTCAACAAAAACACTTTTTGGGTCAAAGATCCTTACATGAACATGGAAGATCCAATTGAAATGAAACCAAAAGGGTTGTTTATAGGACATACTAAGCTCTCTAAAAAGTCCAAGAACACCCTCTTAGGGTTAAAAATGAGAGAGATATGCATCACTAAAGTTGACCAATTTTTGGAAAAATGCATGAAGCCAATATTGACCAAACTTGAATTTTTTCCAAATGGGCCCATCTTTTCATGCTTAAAACTTGTTTCTAACATGGCCCACGACCTCTGAGCTCACTCATACGTTATTTTATTATTTATACTATTTATTTTGATATTTTATTCATTAAAATTCAAAATTAAATAAAGAAATAATGGAGATAATGTAAGATTTGATTTAGGATCTTTTTCCATTAAGTATTCGGCAAGATTTGCTGATTATGTCAAGGGAAAATCGTGGAGGGAAGATAGGATTTGATTTAGTCCAAAACAAGTCAAAAATCACATAATTAGAAAGAAAATATTTCTCATCAAAGCATGGATATTCCTCCACATTTGTTGACCTAATATGGTCTCATATATATGCACAACAATTCTAGGCTAAAGGGATACACATAGTTGCCTCCACAAACCCTAAATTTTTTCCCAAAAATTCAAAAGTGAAACTCATATCAAACAGTCACAACCATTTTCAAGGAAAACTAAGGACTCTAATCTATTCCCGAAGACTCTAGGACTCCATCCCTGTCAATCTCTAAGCTCGTAGCACTCCCAAACGCCCAGATCACACATCACTGGATTGGTATATTTATTGAATTCAAAAATATTCCATGATATAAATTGTTTCTATGTTCATATCCATGTTTACACTGATGATTGTGAATGTTTGGAGCCATCGTATGGGTAGTTTGACACAGGGATGAAGCTTTTCCATTATTAGGGAAAGGTTTTAGAAGAGCTTCGTATCTCCCTATACCAGGACTTTCAGACCAAACGGACACCACCACTGAATTCGCAGCCTATGATTTAGGGGGGGTAGGTTCAATTTCTGGTCCAGAATCATGCTATTTTGCAGGTTGGAGATTTGAGGTCACCGGAGACGATGGTGGTCAACCACCGTGAAGTGTGGTTTGACCCTCCCTGCGTTGGCGTGACGGGACAATCTTTCTTGATTGGTCTATTTAAACTCCTAGGGGCCCACTGAAAAGGCGCGTGTTGACAACTCATCAATTATGTTGTTTTAATATTTATTTATTTTTATTTTTGTTATATTAACGATTGATCAGTAGTGTCCAGTGGCAAGAATGAAGGGTGTTAAGGCATTATGTGTGTGGAAGGTCAGGGGTTCGACCCCTGCCTCTTGCATTTTCCATTTTTCTAAATTTTTATTGCAGGATCTAATACATCACGTCCCAGGCGTGCACCATAAGCCATCACATATATACCATTAGATCACAATAAGGTTGGATCTAGCACTCCTGGGGTGCTTCCCCATGGTGAACCTACCTAACGCAGCAACATTGGATCTTACGCAAGGGCAATGGGCCAACATATCTGGGCCTAGCCAAATTCAGCCAGGACCCCCCAGATTGCTAATGCACTTCAGGCCCATTTCTTTTCATTTTTGTCATTTTTTTAATTTCTTTGTTTTTATTTTTTAAAATCATTTTTTATTTTAATCAGAAAACCCTAAAATCACAAAAAATAGGATTAGGTTTTTTTTTATATAATTAAAATTAATTTTGTAAATTAATCTAATTTAACTACTTTAATCTTTTTTTTTTAATTAAAATTAATTAGAAGTTAGGATTAAATCTCAAATCCTTTTTCATTTGAAATACCAAAAATATTTCTAATAAGCAATTAGATTTTTAGGCTTTATCAAAGTTATTCCTGTCTCAATTTTTGCGCGTTGTTATTTTTCGTAATATTGTTCTTTTTTATTATGTAATTGTTTCCTGGTTTGTAATAGTTTAATTAGGGTTTAAATTTCCACATCTGATTATGTAATTGCCTCGAGGCCATGTAATAGCTTAGGAGATTTTATTTTGTGCAATTTATTTTCCGCACTATAAACTGCTTAGATAAATGGCTAATAGAATTGTATGAAAAAGACTGAAACTAAAATGAGTAGATAACCCTAAATGCATAAGATAATATATCTGTATCAAGCACACTTGCACATGCTCACCCCTAGGGTATCTCCGACTTCGGTTGCCTTTGGAAATGGTCATGTCCCTCGAACATAGGGATACCCTTAGCAAAGACCCTCGGTTAAAGTCATCATAAATAACATAGTCCCTCAATGTCCCTCGAGTTGCCTATAAGAAATGATCTTGTCCCTCGATGTTGCCTACAAATATATGATGACAGTCCCTTCGAACTGCTAAGGTATCCCTATATGTTCCTTTCTATGACCATAACGTCAACCCTTTGAATGTCCCTCAAACATCCAATGATAGGGCTACCTACTCACTTATAGTAGGATAGTACTATATAAAGGAAAGGAAGAAAAGAACGCCTTTTTTCGAGTAGGTAGATAGATGTTAAGTACTTGCTCAAAACCAATTCCGTTTTACACCACAGTTTCAAAATTCTTTTCAAAAACGTTTTATCATACTCTTGAGGACTGATACAAGAGTTATCATAAAGCAAACCAAACTTTTAAAAACGCACAAACACGAAAGCAGCTTTCAAAATGAGCAAGTACCTAAGATCCCGTGGAAAACCACTAATGAAAAGAGTGTTAACACCTTCCCCTTCCATAATTTACCCCCTTACTCATAAAATCTTGAAAAAGGTCTTTTTTTGTTCTTTTCACCCTTTCCTTTATTGGATAAAAGAAAAGTCGGTTGCAACTCTTACTTACCGCGACATTTGTGAATACAAAATACAAACCAGTATTAACAGTCAGTTCTGCCACCGTATCACAGAACTGGCGACTTTGTTGGGGATAATTATAAAGTGGGGTTTACCTTAGGGTCTAGATCTTTCTAAAATTGATTTCTTTGTTTGCTTTGTTTGCTTTATCTTTTAGGGTTTGTTGAGGTATTCTTGTAAAGATCCTACACCTGGATCTGGGGCACCTTTTAGGTAAGTAGCAATAAATCATGGAGGTTGTATGGTGTAGACCGATACGGACGAAGTGGTGGCTACGTTAGTGTGATACTCTGGATTATACTAATGTTCCTTGAGTAAGTCAAGGATAACATTAGGCTTCCTCATAGTGTCAATAAGCGCTAACTGACCTTTAGAACCTTTAATTGACTCATCCTAGCCATTAGGAAGTAGTGATATAACCGGCTTTGGTTCCAACCGAAGATTGGTTGATACTCGATACTACACTCATTGAGACTGGACTTTCGGGATTTTTTGACTGCAATACTTCGGTGCTGAGCTGAAACAATTTCTGAAGGGAAGGCCAGTGATATTGAGGCTCCTTAGAACCCGGTTACTATTAATAGGACAGGTTGAGCCAACCGAACATTCAAGAGGGTACTTACCTTAAAACCTCATGCAAGCCTTTGAACCTAAGGTCTATTGTGTGATTTGCTTGTGTTTATATGTGATTTTAAGCATAATCATGACATCATAAAAATCACGACATTCATATATACTAATCATTTCAAGGACCTGTTGGATTTACCTTTTTGTTATTTTGTAGGATATGAATTCAGGTCGTAGAAAAACCATCCAGATTCACTTTATAGAAGTTCCTCCCAAGATCAAGGAATTAGTCTTGAAAGTCCCCGATGACTCATCAATCCATAAAAGACATGGTCACTTACTCAGTTTGGTTACCACCGAATTTGACGAGGGTTTGATGAGTGTCTTATTCCAGTTCTTCGACCCTAAGCACCATTGCTTCATATTCCCCGATTATCAACTGGTGCCTACACTAGAAGAATTCTCTAAGTTACTTGGTTTACCTATATTGGAGCGAATACCTTTCTGGTTTATACAAGACTCGGCTTCTGAAAATGTTGTCGTAGCTTTGCACTTGAAGCCATATTACATTGAGTCTAATTGGGAAAAAAGAAATCGAGTTAAGGGTCTCCTTGCAAATTTTCTGATGAAGAAAGCTCATATTTTCCTGGATGCTATGAGTTACCATGCCTTCGAAGATATCTTAGCTCTCTTGTGCCATGGGTTGGTCCTGTTTCTGAATTCAGATCAATTTATAGATGTGAATGCCATCAATATTTTTCTTTCTCACAATCTGGTTCCTACATTGCTCGGGGATATCCTACATTCTCTCTATACTCGTACTCTGAAGAAGCAAGGAACCCTCATGTGTTTCACCCCTCTGCTATATAGGTGGTTTATTTCGCACCTTCCTCTCTCAGTAATGCAGAATGATTTAGGCTTAAGGTGGATTAAAAGACTAATGTCTCTCTCTCACTCCGACATCCATTGGTGTCCTCGCTCTCAAGGAGACATCTCTTTTATTGATCGCTATGAAGAATTTCCTAATTTGCCACTCCTAGGCATTAGGGGAGGCATCACCTACAATCCTTCTTTAGCACTACGTCAGTTTGGCTATGCACAAAGAGATGGTCCATCGGATATGCTTATCTAGGGTATTATGTTCAACTACTCAGATGATTTTCAAAATTATCGTCCTGCGCTTGGGGAATTATTAAGAAGACTGATAGTAAGACATTGGGGCACAAGAACTCCATCCCTTTGGAACCTTAACTTAAATGGGTGCGAGCTCGAGCCCAAAGTCTTATGATGCCATATGATTCCATCTTACCGGTGATCTTGGAACATGTTGTTCAAGGGGGTGAGTCCTGTATTATTCTCAATCCTGATATGCCAACCAACTTCGAAGAGTTACAAAAGTCTTGGATCAAGCTCAAGGAAGAACATGATACTTTTGAGGCTCAATTTTATGCAAGTGAGAAGAAGATGTTGGAATTAACAAAGCAACTTCACGAAGAGAGGAACCTCAACACCTGCCTCAATACCAAGAGGAAACTCCCATGGGAGACTTAGGAGTTTAGAATTTCCTTTCAATGTTTATCCTTGTATAATATTTTATTTCTTTAAAAACGTACTATTAAAGAGTTTTGTTTCATGTTTTGTTTAAAAGAGCTTAAATCCAATAAGGTCCTTGAAATCATTGCATACTGTTGTACCCCAAAATTTTCCCTCTCAATTCTCAAGGCTTTTCTTACAAGGATTTTCAAGGTTCAAGCTTGAACAAGTGCATTGGGATTTTCCAATACCAAGATTAAAAGGAAACAGTCAAAAAGGGAGAAAACAGATAAAAATAACATTTTGACAAATTTGGAGAAAAACAGGTCTCCTTCGATTCAGCACCCTTCGATTGAGTCTCAGTCTCTTTCGATTGCTCAAATGTGTGTTTCCTGCATGCTTGCAATCGAAGGCCATGACATGCTGGCCACAGGTGCCCCATGCAAGGCAAGCCTTTCAATTTACCAAGCATTCTGCCTACAAGCCTGCTTCGACTGGACAAATTTGTTGCCTGCATGCTTGCTTCGTTTGGACAAGTTTCGATGGGACAGAGTAACCATCTCCATGCATCCTTCGTTTTGAACAAGAGCCTCCTTCGAATGTAACTTGGGTACATCCTTCGTTTGGACTTGAAACATCCTTCGATTCCACTTACACCAAGGGCCTCTTGCAGACGTTGCCTCTCACAAGTTTCGTTTGAGCCAAGAGATATCTTCATACAAGATTTTACTAAGTTCTTGCTTCCCTTGAAAAAAGCGCCTTTCAATTCATAAGCCAGGAACTTCCCTCCTGCTAAAAAAGACACAAGGAAATGACTCCCTTTATGTTTGTTTCGATCCACATGCTACGATTGGGCAATATGCTTCCTTCGAGCATGAGCTTTCGATTTGGCAATATGTTTTCTTCGATACAAGCTTCGACTGGGCATTAGCTTGTTTCGACAACAAGCTTCGACTGAGGGAAAGGCTTCCTTCGAACAAGTGTGTTTTGATCTCATTCTTGCATTCGACTCAAGACCAAATCTCATTTTCAATGTTATGCTGCTTCCAAATATTTACATAATCAGAGGCTTACACAAGTTTGTGATACATTTCCTAAGGGTTCGAAGGTTTATTCATTGGATAATACCATTCTTGGATAATTTGGCAAAAGACTATGTACCCTTTTTTTTAATAAAAGGTACTTTAGTCACAAAATCAGCTTTCAACCTGATTTTGGTTTGAGCACAAGCAAGGCCAGAAGCATAAGTCACATCTTCTGCACCCCAACTGCCAAGAGGCCCCCCCACATGTACTTTCACGTTGCATTATTTTATCATTTCTTTGCAAGGCTGGCTTTGGACAACATGTCCATCCTTTCTCTATAAATAGAGGAATTTTTTTTGCAAAGGCTGAGAGAGAGGATCTTTGGACCAGTGGAACGAATCCCCCTAATTTTCTCAAACACAACAAAAACTCTCAAGTTCATCAACACTTGAGAAATCACAAAAAGCCCAGAATCACATTCATCTCCTTCAATTCTGAAGAACAACCACACTTCAGTCTCCTTCGAATCAAAGAAGCATCACACTTGCTTTTCCTCTTCCTTCAAATCCAGCGTTCCAAGCACAGCTATTGACCCCCTCTTTCGAATCCAGCATCCTGGGCCTCCACTCAAGGTCCCACATCCATTCAAGGCCTGAAGCGAGGTAAGTTATTCTTACCTTTGAACTTTTTGTTTCATGGCATAGTAATTTCCCCTTTCGTTCGAAACATGTACATACCACTGTTCCTTTTGATTCCACCCTTTTAACATATTTTTCAGAGCTAACCCTTTCGTTTTGCTTTCTGTTTACCTGAACTTGCTTTAACTATTAAACTGTTTACAAGACAAATACTAGAATGGCCTCAGGCCATGTTGCCATTTAATGATTTCAATGAAAGAAACAGGAAACGGGAAACAGGAAATAGGAAATGAAGCTTCTGGCTTCTACCCTCTTTCTCCAGGTCAAACGAAAGAGACAACCAGGAGGAAAACCATGTTGACTTCTAGGCCCAGACGAAAAGCATGCCTTCACTGATTCCAGGCTTAGTAGAAAGGCATTTTCTCACTTCTTTCAACCTCCAGTCGAAGAAGGCAACAAGGCAAAACCAGAAGGCTTCGCCATACACTGACTTCCAGGCCAATCGAAGGCCATGACCTCACTGGTGCTAGCCCCAATCAAAGGAGGCCAACAGAATGAAAATCGAAGGGTGCTACTGCCTGGGTCGAAGAGCTCATTTTCCTTTCTTTTATTTTTTTTCCTTTACATTTTCTTGCCTTTCAATATGGTTGTAATAGTGTAGGATATTTGTTTCCAGCATTTTTATTGCTTTATACAAATGTTAGTAACTAGGATGTATGGTAAGATAAAACCAACGAATAGGCCACCCTAATCAAAGACTAATTGCATGTAAATAAAACACATTTGCACACTTATACCCTTAGGGTAATTCCACTTGCTGCCTATCAGAAAATAGTCATGTCCCTCGAACATGGGCGTTTTAGAAAAAGACCCTTGATAAAAGATCGTAGTCCCTCGATGACCCTCGATGTTTCCTTCGGTAAACGATCTAGTCCCTAAAACGACATTACTAAAACATCCCATATGTTACCTTCTATGACTATACAAACGTCCCAAATGCCCGTCCCTTCACATCCAACGATGGGGCTTCTTACCAAATCAATGGTAAGATAGCCACATCTAAAGGAGGAGGAAAAGCACATTTAAGACCTTTCGAGTAGGTAGATTTGCTCCTAGTTACTCGCTTGCTCACAAGAAAAACATTTTTATACACCCACACTCTCATCTTTGAACTATTTTCGAAACAAACACTTTGTAGGCGTTCTTATAGAAACGAGAACCATTACGAAGTTCCATTTTCCAAATACTTTCAAAAAACACATCTCACAAACACACTTTTGAACTATTTTCGAAACAAACACTTTGTAGGCATTCTTATAGAAACGAGAACCATTACGAAGTTCCATTTTCAAAATACTTTCAAAAATCACACACCACAAGCACATTCAAACAAAAGCAAGTGATCTAGCGATCAACTAAGAGCCCATGGAAAACCATGGATGAAAAGGGTGCTAACATCTTCCCTTTTTCATAATCTACCCCCCGAACTCAATAAAACATCTCTAAAGGTCTTTCCTGTGCTTTTTCACCTTTCCTTTTTGGATAAAAGAAAAGTCGGTGGCGACTCTTGCTAAACCGCAACATTTGCGAACACAAACGCAAAGTCAGTTCTCCCACCGTATCACAGAACTGGCGACTCTGGTGGGAATCTTTATAAAAGTGGGGTTACCTTAGGGTTTATATCACATTTATTTTCTTACATTGTTTGACTTGTTTGCTTTACATTATGGTTCTTTGTTTGGGTTTGAATCCTCTACCCAGATTTGGGAAACATTATAGGTAAATAGCAATACGTTGTGGAAACTGTGCGGGGTATACCGACATGGTCTAAGCAATAGCTATGTTAGTGTGACATATTTGTGGGTACAGGTAGCCTTTGAGTTAATCAAAGAGAATACGGGGCCACTGAGTGATGTCATGAAGCACTAATGAACTTCTAGAACCCTTTACTTGTCCAACTTGGCCTTTAGGACGTAGTGAGATGACCGGCTTTGGTGCAGTCTGAAGTTGGTGGATACTCGATACTACACTCATTGAGGTTTGGTTTCTTGGGATATTTCGGTCGCCATTAAAGAGGCTTGAGCTGAAACAATGACCAAGGAAACAATCTGGTGATATTGAGCTCCTTAAAACCCGGTTACTATTGCTAGGACAGGCTTAAGCCAACTAAACTTCAAGAGGGTATTTACCTATAAAACCTCACGCAAGCCTAAACCTAAGGATTTGTCTGCTTTGTGTGTATATATTTATTTGTATATACACTTTCTTACTTTGCATACTTGTACATGACATCATAACATCATACCATAGCATTTTCAATAACCATTTCAAGGATCTCGAGGGTCTTTGATGCAGGTTCAAAATAAACCAGACGTCTATCAAGGGGCAAGAGGATTTATTTTCCTCTGACCAAACACCGTCAAAGATCAATTACAACAAACTTGAGTCAAGGGCTATGACCCACTTGACATGGTGAGCTTGATTCTCGTGGAAGTACATCCACCGATACAAAGTTATCCAATCAAAGATGTTGATCAAAATTCAATCTCTAACTTTTTTTTGTGTTTACCCCACGAGATCCTTGAAAACATGCATCCACATATTATGCATCATATCATGACAGGTTTCTCCCATACAGGCCTCCTTATCTTCCTACTGTTTATTTCAGTAAGATGGAACAAACAGTGAAAGACATCCAGGCTCAAAATGCTCAACTCCAAGAAATGTTCTTGAACCTATCCAAGGGGCAAGAAGAAGTGAAACCTCTCGTCACTAGGGGCATGATCATGGGGAATCCTGAGGGCAACAAAAATGACCAGTTGGAGCGGCTACAAACCGAGATGGCCGTAATGAAAGTCCAGATGATGGGACAACTGGTGGGCCAAATGGCTCTTATCCAAAACATAGCTCAAGGACAAGAAGAGCTAAGAGTCCTCATCAACAAGCTTCATCAAGACGGATGTAACCAAATGGGGCAAACAACTATAGTTGAGGATCAAATCATCATTCAGCCTCCCATGAGACAAGAAGTCGGTTTAAGGGAGAGAAGACCTTCCCAATTTGCTTCCACGTCACGAGCCCAACAACGACTTCGTCAACATCAATCGGAAAATCAGCAAAGGAAAAATGAGCCCAAAAGACAATTTACCAACATCAACATGCCAATGTCCCAAGCTTTGCAACACATGTTGAGGATAAATCTGATTACACCAATAAGACCTCATCCAAATCCCAAAACTTTTTCTCCCAACTACAATCCCGATTCCAGGTGTGCCTATCATTCCAATAGTCCTGGGCATGATACAAACGATTGTTGGGCGCTGAAGTACAAGATTCAAAACCTGATCGACAAAGGAATGTTGGAGTTCACACAAGATGGCCAGACTAAATTCTTCTGCCTAAAGTGACAAGTTCATGCAAAGAGGTTTTTGTTTCATTTGAATTTCCAGTTGTAATTTCTTGTGCTTGTTCAAACACTTATCTATTAATGTCAAACTTTGTTTCATTAATGCATTGCATATGTTTGTCTTGAATTGATCCACTCATTTTCATTACATTTAAACTATGCTTTTTACTCTCTTTATGACATTCAACTCTTGCCAAAAGTTACAAGCCTTTAGAGGGAGGATGACGAAAACAATGCCATAATCTCATACAGTATGCTTTTGGACAGACCTTGTTGATGATGTATAGGCGTTCTTTCAAATCCTAAACACTGGAGTTATAAGGAAGATAATCCCTAGTCAACCCCTTTGAGCCAAAGAAGTTGAAGTTTTCTTTTTTATACAAATTGAAACCTTTAATTAAAACCTGGGGCAGGGTAGTCTCTCAGTTAATTCAAATGCGCGTTTATCCGCAAACTCTCATCTTGTAAAACAACGAATGACATCAAAACATTCCTCTGGAATCAAAAGATGATGATGGTTCCCAATCACATAGGCAATCATTATCTCTCAAAAAGAAAAGCCCACTAAGTCAAAACTTACAAAGGAGACTTAAGAGAACTGGGGCATCCCGCTGACTGTAATCTCAAAACAAGAACAGTCAAGCAAAAATTAGGGATAAAAAATCAATCAAAAGAGGTTACTACAAATCCTCAACAAAATGAAAAAATGTTGCAGAAAATGATGGCCTTCCGACAAACTTAACCTGTCTGAACCATCACCAAAACGTCATTCCAGACTCAATTGGAGTTCAAACACACAATTAACTGAGCTTAGGATTGAAGAACATCACGAAGAATGGGTGGGTACAAATACACTTTGAGCCTTTATCCTTTGTTTCTTAAACCGTGAACCAAGCCACGTTACAACCCTTCAAAAGTCCTAATTGAAGCATGGGTTAGTTCGAAAGCATATTGTTACAAAAGGTATCCTGACTCCTGTAAGGCTTTGCTCTAAATCCTGAGATTGAATTTTCTTACAAAATTCCTTTACTTACAAAAACACATTTTTCAAAACTTCAACACAAGCATAAACTTTGCATTACTTGAATATCACTGTTTGCATATGGATATTTGTTAGACAGCAAAGAAAATCACACAAAGAATATCCAGTGAACGAAAGCTCTCTCAGTGAATAAAATAACTTCGAGTAGGATGAAACTTCCATTGACAAATCTCCTATCGACAAGGGGACATGACATGTCACTATCTATCACATATGGGGCAGTCCAGTCAAGATTCCAAGAAAATCTCTCAAGAAGTGCAGAGTAACCAGGGGCAAGTCTCCATCTTCGTCACTTGGGGCATTGAATGTCAATCTCATCAAAGGATTACGTACAGTCAAACATTTCCTGGCAGTGCCACAAACACTTTCTGCTAGGGGCAGTGACAAATCTCCCCAAAGTCCTTCTCATAGGATGATTCCCTAGCCAAATTTTAATCTCTGAAAACCTTTCCCCAGCTAAGACAACCTCAAGAGTCCTCGAGGACTTTCCCCAACGAAGTCGTCACCTCTCTAGAAGACCTGCAATAGGGTTTATTTCCCCAACAAACAGAAGAAATCCCTAGCTTGAGGTGGCCTCTCCAACTACTACAAATCAAAGGACCACAACTCCTCTTCCCCAGTAGACTATTCTATAATCCCCGACAAGTTACTGTGAAACCTGGACCCGACCAGATATTAGTTCAACTTCGATTCCCCAGTAAGAGCAACAGACAATCGAGACTCCTGAACTCTTTCCCCAAGCAGAAATAAACATACTCCCCACAGAGTTTTCAACTTTCCCCAGTGAAGTTCTCCTCAAACAATAAAACAGGAATCCTCAGTGGAAACATTCTAAGCAAAGTTTGAGGACACACCTACTCTTCAACAATAATCCAGGATTTAATAACTCTCCAACACTTGTCAAGGATTTATTCTCCAAGACAAAATTACATTTCAACAACATTTATAGCATATGCATACAAAATACATATAACACAAATCTCATTTATTTTGAGAACATCATTACACAATGCATACATCATGACATTGCATACAGCTAACATTTTACCTTTTTTAGAAAAAAGGTCAATCAACAGATGACTACCAGCAACCTTTTCAAGTTCCAGATTAATACCTGTAGCAAGCCAGGAAAACTATCTGTGGACGACTGATTGTAGATTAATACCTGTAACAAGCCAGGAAAACTATCTACATGAAGAGATTGAAGATTAATACCTGTAGCAAGCCAGGAAAACTATATTTCCTTCTCAGGTCATAGATTAATACCTGAAACTAGACAAGACAACTATCTCATCGACCAACCTTTTCAAGTTCCAGATTAAATCCTGTAGCTAGCCAGGAAAACTATCTGTGGACGATTAATTGTAGATTAATACCTGTAACAAGCTAGGAAAAATATCTACATGAAGAGATTGAAGATTAATACCTGTAGCAAGCCAGGAAAACTATCTTTCTTTCTCAGGTCAGATTAATACCTGAAACCAGACAGGACAAATATCTACTCGACCAGCTCAAACAACCCAACCTTTCAGATACAGTTCAGATACGCTCCAGATACGGATGCCATCCTGATACTCATTCAGATTCAGCTTTCAGATATAGTTCAGATATGCACCAGATACGGATTCCAACCTGATACTCATTCAGATCCAACCTTTTGATACAGTTCAGATATGCTCCAGATATGGATGTCATCCTGATACTCATTTAGATCCAACCTTTTGATACAGTTCAGATACGCTCCAGATACGGATGCAATCCTGATACTCATTCAGATCCAAACTTTTGATACAGTTCAGATACGCTCTAGATACGGATGCCATCCTGATACTCATTCAGATCCAACCTTTTGATACGCTTCAGATACGCTCCAGATACGGATGCCATTCTGATACTCATTCAGATTCAAATCTCAGATATAGTTCAGACATGCTCCAGACACAGATGCCATTCTGATACTCATTCAGATTCAACTCTCATATACAGTTCAGATACGCTCCAAACACGGACGCCATTTTGATACTCATTCCTTCAACTTATAAATTACAACACAAACAAGCATTCTGGATGGCATATACAAGCTCATCTGTAACAAGATTCTATCACCTCTCCAAATGGCATATTTTAAGACCATTACTCCTATCATCGCATTGCTGAGTGCAAATTTATGGGCACTCTAGTGTCCAATCATCTTCCACCTTCGAGTCACGAATGGCAGAACTCGCCAATCTAACTCTTCAGGCTTAAGAAGATTGAACAGGGGCATCTGTTGTACCCCAAAATTTTCCCTCTCAATTCTAAAGGCTTTTCTTAAACCTCATATTAAAAGGAAACTGTCAAAAAGGGAGAAAATAAATAAAAATAACATTTTGACAAATTTGGAGGAAAATAGGTCTCCTTCGATTCAGCACCCTTCGATTGACTCTCAACCTCTTTCGATTGCTCAAATGTGTGTTGCCTGCATGCTTGCAATCAAAGGCCATGACATGCTGGCCACAGGTGTCCCATGCAGGGAAAGCCTTTCGATTTACCAAGCGTGCTGCCTACAAGCCTACTTCGACTGGACAAATTTGCTGCCTACATGCTTGCTTCGTTTGGACAAGTTTCGATGGGACAGAGTAACCATCTCCATGCATCCTTCATTTTGATCAAGAGCCTCCTTCGAATGCAACTTGGGTACATCCTTCGTTTGGACTTGAAACATCCTTCGATTCCACTTACACCAAGGGCCTCTTGCAGACTTTGCCTCTCACAAGTTTCGTTTGAGCCAAGAGATATCTTCATACAAGATTTGACTAAGTTCTTACTTCCCTTGAAAAAAGCGCCTTTCAATTCAGAAGCCAGGAACTTCCCTCTTGCTAAAAAATACACAAGGCAATGACTCCCTTTATGTTTGTTTCGATCCACATGCTTCGATTGGGCAATATGCTTCCTTCGAGCATGAGCTTTCGATTTGGCAATATGTTTTCTTCAATACAAGCTCCGACTGTGCATTAGCTTGTTTCGACCACAAGCTTTGACTGAGGGAAAGGCTTCCTTCGAACAAGTATGTTTCTATCTCATTCTTGAATTCGACTCAAGACCAAATCTCATTTTCAATGTTATGCTGCTTCCAAATCTTTACATAATCAGAGGCTTACACAAGTTTGTGATACATTTCCTAAGGGTTCGAAGGTTTATTCATTGGATAATACCATTCTTGGATAATTTAGAAAAAGACTATGTACCCTTTTTTTTAAATAAAAGGTACTTTAGTCACAAAATCAACTTTTAACCTGATTTTGGTCTGAGCACAAGCAAGGCCAGAAGCATAAGTCACATCTTCTGCACCCCAACTGCCAAGAGGCCCCCCCACATGTACTTTCATGTTGCATTACTTTATCATTTCTTTGCAAGGCTGGCTTTGGACAACATGTCCATCCTTTCTCTATAAATAGAGGAATTTTATTGCAAAGGCGGAGAGAGAGGATCTTTGGACCAGAGGAACGAATCCCCCAAATTTTCTCAAACACAACAAAAACTCTCAAGTTCATCAACACTTGAGAAATCACAAAAATCCCAGAACCACATTCATCTCCTTCAATTCTTAAGAACAACCAGACTTCAGTCTCCTTCGAATCAAAGAAGCATCACACTTGCTTTTTCTCTTCCTTCAAATATAGCGTTCCAAGCACAACTATTGACCCCCTCTTTCGAATCCAGCATCCTGGGCCTCCACTCAAGGTCCCACATCCATTCAAGGCCTGAAGCGAGGTAAGTTATTCTTACCTTTAAACTTTTAGTTTCATGGCATAGTAATTTTCCCTTTCGTTTGAAACATGTATATACCACTGTCCCTTTTGATTCCACCCTTTTAACATATTTTTCAGAGCTAACCCTTTCGTTTTGCTTTTTGTTTACCTTAACTTGCTTTAACTATTAAACTGTTTACAAGACAAATACTAGCATGGCCTCAGGCCATGTTGCCATTTAATGCTTTAAATGAAATAAACAGGAAACAGGAAACAGGAAATTGGAAACGAAGCTTCTGGCTTCTACCCTCTTTCTCTAGGTCAAACGAAAGAGACAACCAGGAGGAAAACCATGTTGACTTCTAGGCCCATACGAAAAGCATGCCTTCACTGATTCCAGGCTCAGTCGAAAGGCATTATCTCACTTCTTTCAACCACCAGTCGAAGAAGGCAACAAGGCAAAACCAGAAGGCTTCGCCATACACTGACTTCCAGGCCAATCGAAGGCCATGACCTCGCTGGTGCTAGCCCCAATCGAAGGAGGCCAACAGAATGCAAATCGAAGGGTGTTATTGTCTGGGTCGAAGAGCTCATTTTACTTCCTTTTATTTTGTTTTTGCCTTTACATTTTCTTTCCTTTCAATATGGTTGTAATAATGTAGGATATTTATTTCCTGCATTTTTATTTCTTTATACAAATGTTAGTAACTAGGATGTATGGTAAGATAAAACCAACAAATAGGCCACCCTAATCAAAGACTAAATGCATGTAAATAATACACATTTGCACACTTACACCCTTAGGGTAATTCCACTTCTTGCCTATCATAAAATAGTCATGTCCCTCGAACATGGGCGTTTTAGCAAAAGACCCTCGATAAAAGATCGTAGTCCCTCGATGACCCTCGATGTTTCCTTCGGTAAACGATCTAGTCCCTAAAACGACATTACTAAAACGTCTCATATGTTGCCTTTTATGACTATACAAACGTCCCAAACGCCCGTCCCTTCACATCCAACGATGGGGCTTCTTACCAAATCAATGGTAAGATAGCCACATCTAAAGGAGGAGGAAAAGCACATTTAAGACTTTTCGAGTAGGTAGATTCGCTCCTAGTTACTCGCTTGCTCACAACAAAAACATTTTTATACACCCACACTCTCATCTTTGAACTATTTTCGAAACAAACACTTTGTAGGTGGTCTTTTAGAAACGAGAACCATTACGAAGTTCCATTTTCAAAATACTTTCAAAAAACACATCTCACAAACACACTTTTGAACTATTTTCGAAACAAACACTTTGTAGGCGTTCTTATAGAAACGAGAACCATTACGAAGTTCCATTTTCAAAATACTTTCAAAAATCACACACCACAAGCACATTCAAACAAAAGAAAGTGATCTAGCGAGCAACTAAGAGCCCATGGAAAAACATGGATGAAAAGGGTTCTAACACCTTCCCTTTTCATAATCTACCCCCCCTGAACTCAAGAAAACATCTCTAAAGGTCTTTCCTGTGCTTTTTCACCTTTCCTTTTTGGATAAAAGAAAAGTCGGTGGCGACTCTTGCTAAACCGCAACATTTGCGAACACAAACGCAAAACATCAAGTCAGTTCTCCCATCGTATCACACATACATATATCATACATATCATTGCATAAATAGGTTTCCTAGCAGGTTTCTCATCCTCTTTGATGTTTATTTCAGCAGTAAAGAAATGGCTCTCGAACAAAAAGTGAAGGATTTATAAACTCAAAATGCTCAGTTTCAACAAATGATCATGGCTCTGGCCAAGGGGCAAGAGTAACTGAAATCCCTGATTGTCAAAGAGAAGACCAAAAAGCCAAAGAAGCCAGCTGATGTGGTGAATTTGGGAAGGAGGTTCAGAGGACCGTTAAGGCAAGTTGTAGAACTAGCGTCTTCATCAAAAGAAGGAGACAATCAAGAAGGGGAAACAAGGGAGGAAGACCCCAGTTCAAGGGAATCTGATAATGAGACTGACTATAATGAGGAGCAGTATCCTCCGACCGATGAAAAATACAAACTGCTGGAGGATCGTCCGAATGTAATGGAAATCCAGAAGGTACCTGGGCTGGATTTTGAAGAGTTGGGTTTGGTTTCTGGGGTTGTCATCCCGCAGAAGTTCAAGGTTCCATTGTTCGCTAAATATGATAGGATCTCATGTCTCAATATGTATCTCCGATCTTATGTGAGGAAGATTCAGCCTCACACTACAGAAAAGGACGCATGGGTCCATTTCTTTCAAGACAGTCTATTCGGGACTCAACTAGAGTGGTTATATCAGCTGGAGGGAACCAATATTCGTAAATGGGAAGACCTTGTAGCTGCCTTCTACAAGCAGTATCATTATAATGCAGACCTTTCTCCCACCCGTACACAACTCCAAAGTATGTCTATGGGTTCGAGCGAGGGTTTTAAAGACTATGCTTGGAAGTGGAGGGACTTAGCAGGAAGAGTCCACCCCCCCCCCCCTGTCTGATACGGAGTTAGTGGATATGTTTTTGGGTACCCTATCTGGTCCGTTTTTCAATTATCTGATTGGAAGCTCCTCAGCTGGCTTTACTGAGTTGATTTTGACGGGAGAAAGAGTGGTAGCTAGGATTAGAAGTGGCAAGATTCAGAAAGATTCCTCTTTAAGTTCGGGAAAGAGACCTTTCGTAGGAAAAAAAGAGGTCAGTGATGTTTACAATCAATGAAATCAGGGCAGAACCGAGCGCCGTCCAACCGTAGGGGCTATTATGATATCCAAGCCTGCAGCTACTCAAGAATGAAATAAGAAGCCTAGAGAAGAAAGACCTATAAGGCAATTCACCCGAATAAATAGGACTTTGTCTCAAGTTTTTCCTCACCTGTTGAAATCCAATCTGGTTACCTTAAAGGAAGCTCCCAAGAATCCCAACACCGCATCTCCTCGCTACAACCCAAACGCTCGTTGTTCTTACCATTCAGAAAGTCCAGGCCACGATACAAATGACTGTTGGGCTTTGAAAAACAAGGTGCGAGACCTTATTGAGGAGAAGGTGCAAGTTTCTTGAAATATTGATCCCGACATTGGCAACATTGTTGGGACCAAGAAAATAACAAGAAGTGGAATAGTGTTCTCACCTGAGATTTCTCCTCTAAAAGTCGTTATTATTCCTGTGACCATTCCTACTCTTGTTCCTGCTGACACTACCATCACAATTCCTGTGATTACCCCTGTCGCAACCTCTATCACCAAGTCGGTCGAGACTCGGGGCAAAGACATATTGATTGAGCCTGTCCAGACGAAGGCACATTCAGAATCTATTCCAGAGGCTTCCAAGAAGGAAATGGAAGAAATCCTAAAGATAATTAAAAAGAGAGACTACAATGTGGTCGAACAGCTGGGGAAGACCCCTTCTAAGATTTCCAGGTTAGCCCTACTATTGTGCTCTGAAGCTCATGCAAAAGCTTTGGTGAAATTCCTCAAAACTGCCCATGTGCCAAAAGAAACCTCTGCTGACCAATTTGAAGATTATGTGGTCAGTTTGACGGCTGATAATGGTTTGGGTTTTTCTGATGCCAATCTAACACCCAGAGGAAGAAAACACAATGATGCACTGCATGTCTCCATCGAATGTAGGGGCAATACTTTGTCCCATGTTCTAGTAGATACTTGTTCATCGTTGAACATGCTGCCCAAGAAGGCTCTGGATAGATTAGACTGCGAAGGTTTGACCCTGAAGCCCAACAACATTATAGTGAGGGCTCTCAATGGTTCAAAAAGAATTATGCACGGGGAGGTGGACATCCCAATCAAAGTTGGTTCTCAGACCATTGACTTAACCTTCTATGTGATGGATATCATACCATCTTATTCTTGTTTGGTTGGTCGCCCTTGGATCCATGGGGCTGGAGCTATCACGTCCACTCTACATCAGATGATGAAGTACCCGGTGAAAGGAAAGATTGTCACAGTACATGGTGAAGAGGATCACATGGTAAGTCACCTGAACTCTTTCAGGTATATGGAAATAGATGGAGAGTTCATCGAGACTCCATGTCAGAACTTCGAAGAGGTACCCTAGACCATGGCCGTAGCTGAGAACGTTACCAATATGCCGAAGATCACAAAACCTCCCTTGAAAATGTCTTCTCTTAAGGACACCAAAGTAGTTATTGAAGAAGGTGGGAGTACCATTTGGGGCCAGCTCCCTGACATTCCATACAAATCTGATAAGTTTGGTTTGAGTTTCTCTTCAGGTTCTCAAAGGGTTATTTGTCGTGCTCGTGCTGAAGGACCTCCCCTATGCATTAGCAATCATGGGGTCAACACTTTAAAAGACAGTGATGGTGACTATGACATGGAAAGTCGGATCTTCCATACTACCAACAGTGGACCCAGTAACTAGACTACTAAAGACTTTGTACCGATTACTTTCATTCAGAAGTAATTGTCTTTCTTGTTTTCTGATATGTAATAAATAAACAATAAAAACTCTATGGCCATGTGTCTTACCTGGGGCACAATGGTTTATTTGTGAGGGTTATCATGTTTCAATCTCATATGTCATTAATAAAGCATTGGACATTTTGCATACAAATTTTGCGCTCTCTGTCTTTCTTTTCTGCTTTTACTTTGTCAATATAGCTATGCTCTTACACACACTCACATATCAAACTACAGATCTGTATCCACTCTGGATCCTATTGATAACGTCTCTGCTATTGTCGGTTATGACTTTGAAAATCTGATCAACCAAGTCGAGGAAGAAGGTGAGGAGGATTGTGAGGTACCAGGAGAGCTTGCTAAGCTGCTATAACAGGAAGAAAGGGCTATACAGCCTCATGAAGAGCCAGTTGAGACAATAAACTTGGGTATAGAAGAGGATAGAAAATAAGTCAAGATAGGTGCAAACTTGGAGCTTAGTGTCAAACAACGGTTGATACAGATGTTGCATGATTATGTCGAGATCTTTTCCTGGTCATATGAAGACATGCCAGGACTAGAAATGGATATTATGGTTCACCGTCTCCCGACTAAAGAAGACTGCCCTCCAGTAAAGCAGAAGGTTCGTTGTATGCGCCCTGAAATGTCAGAGAAAATCAAAGCAGGGGTTATGAAATAATTCAACATTGGGTTCTTAGTTGTCACCTCCTATTCGCAATGGGTTGCTAACGTAGTCCCGGTGCCTAAGAAGGACGGAAAGATACGGATGTGTATGGACTATAAAGATTTAAACAGGGCAAGCCCCAAGGATGACTTCCCACTTCCCCACATTGACATTCTGGTTGACAACACCGTACAACATAAAGTCTTTTCCTTCATGGACGGTTTCTCTAGCTACAATCAGATCAAGATGGCACCCGAAGACATGGAGAAGGCAACCTTCATCATGCGATGGGGAACTTTCTGTTACAAAGTGATGCCATTTGGATTGAAGAACGTTGGGGAAACCTATCAGCGAGCCATGGTAGCTTTGTTCCATGACATGATTCACCATGAGATAGAGGTCTATGTTGATGACATGATAGCCAGGTCTCAAACTGAGGAAGAGCACCTTGATCATCTACAAAAGCTATTTGATAGGTTTAAGATGTACAAGTTGAGGTTAAATTTGAACAAGTGCACCTTTGGGGTAAGGTTTGGTAAACTCCTAGGCTTCATTGTCAGTGACAAGGGTATTTAGGTAGACCCTGCAAAGGTTAAATCCATACAAGAGATGTCGGCTCCTTGCACTAAGAAGGAGGTTAGAGGCTTCTTGGGATGCCTAAATTACATTCCCAGGTTCACTTCCTATCTAACTCCTACTTGTGAGCTAATCTTCAAACTCCTGAAGAAAGATCAAGTGGTAAAGTGAAATGGCGAATGCCATACTGCCTTCGAGAGAATCGAGGAATACCTTCAAGAGCCTCCAATTCGGATGCCGCCGATTTAAGGAAGACCTTTGATAATGTACTTAACAGTGTTAGATAATTCAATGGGGTGTGTGCTGGAGAAGCATGACGAGTCCAGTTGAAAAGAGCATGCAATATACTACCTTAACAAAAAGTTTACCGACTGTGAAACAAGATTCTCACTACTCGAGAAAACTTGTTGCGCTTTGGCATGGGCTGCTCGCCGACTGAGACAGTATATGTTAACCCACACTACTTTGTTGATATCTAAGATGGATCCGATCAAGTACATCTTCGAGAAGCCCGCTCTCTCTTGAAGAATAGAAAGATGGAAAATGATCCTGACTGAATACGACATCCAATACATAACCCAGAAAGAAATCAAGGGAAGTGTATTAGTTGATCATTTGGCTCATCAGGCTGTGGATGACTACCAATCCATGAACTTTGAATTCTCGGATGAGAATATCATGTTAGTGACTGACTGTGAAGAACCTGGACCAGATGAAGGACCTGGGGAAGGATCCCGATGGACTATGGTTTTTGATGGAGCCTCCAACGCACTCGAAAATGGCATCGGTGTTGTAATCATATCTCCTGAGGGCTGTCATACTCCTTTCACTTCCAGATTATGTTTTAATTGTACCAACAATGTGGATGAGTATAAAGCATGCATCATGGGTCTCAAAGCTGCTGTTGACCTGAGGATCAAGTTCTTGAGTGTTTTCGGAGATTCGGCCTTGGTAATAAGTCAAATCAAAGGAGAGTGGGACACGAAGCACCCTAATCTCATCCCTTACAAAGAACATGTGAAGACATTACTTCCACACTTTGAAGAAGTTACCTTTGAACATTTTCTACGAGAAGAGAATCTGTTAGCGGACGCGCTATTTACTATGTCATCTATGTTCAAGGTCGGGTGGGACAATGAGGCTCCTCATATCACTATTGAGAGATTGGATGAATCAGCATACTACTATGAGATTGATATTGAAGGGGGAACAAACAAACCTTGGTTCCATGAAGTGAAAAGGTATCTCGAGGCTCAAGAATATACTGAGGAGGCATCTGTCAATGATAAAAAGTTTATGAGAAGGTTCTTCGCAAAGTTCTTCCTCAGTAATGGAATCCTCTACAAGCGCAACCACGAATTTACTTTACTTTCGTGTGTAGACAAGAGCGAAGCATATAGGATTATGGAAGATTTACACGAAGGTATCTTTGGCACCCATTCTAGTGGACACACCATGGCTAAAAAGATCCTACGGGCAGGATACTATTGGTCCACTATGGAAGCAGACTATTATCAGCATTCCCGAACTTGTCACAAATTCCAGACCTATGTTGATAAGGTACATGTACCTCTGGTTCCTTTGAACGTCTTGACGGCTCCCTGGACGTTTCCAATGTGGGGTATTGACATGATCAGAGAGATTAGACCTACCGCTTCCAATGGGTATTGCTTCATCCTAGTGGCCATTGATTACTTCACGAAATGAGTTGAGGCTGCCTCTTTTGCTACTGTTACCAAGAATATTGTGGCGCGGCTCATCAAGCATAACATTATCTTTCGGTATGGTGTTCCAGAGAAAATCATCACAGATAATGGTACAAATCTCAACAATACTATATTCATCAGACTCTGTAAACAATTTAAGATCCAGCATCATAATTATTCCCCTTACCGGCTGAAGATGAATGGCGTTGTGGAAGCTGCTAACAAGAACATTAATAAAATCATACAGAAGATGACAGTGACATACAAAGACTGGCATGAGATGTTACCATTTTCTCTTCATGGGTACCGCACCTCAGCATGTACGTCAACAGGGTCAACACCTTATTCTCTGGTGTATGGTATGGAGGTTGTCCTACCTATTGAGGTCCAAATCCCTTCTTTGATAATCATGAAGGATGCAGGTTTGAATGAAGATGATTGGATCCAGACTCGACTTGACCAACTGAATCTGATTGATGAGAAAAGGCTTACTACTGTCTGTCATGATCAGATGTACCAAAAATGAATGATCAAGGCTTTCAACAAAAAGGTCAGACGTCAAGTATATCAAGTGGGTGATCTATTAATCAAGCGCACCATCCTGCCACAAGGTGATCCCAGGGGAAAATGGACTCCCACATACGAGGGGCCATTTGTAATCAAAAGCATATTTTCCGGTGGAGCCATGATTCTAACCACCATGGATGGTGACGACCTTCCTCACCCTGTGAATGCTGACATAGTGAAAAGATACTACGCATAAATAAAGACCCGCTAGGTTGATTGGCCTAGTAAAAAATAAGGACATCCCAGTGAACCAAAAGGGTTCAGGTAAAAATTAGGGATAAATACAAAAAAAAATTGTACACCCGACAAGTCAAAAACTTGAAAAGGTGGCTTGGGCAAAAAAGAATATCCCGGTGGACCTAAAATCCAAAAGGGTTGTCCAGGAAAAATTTATGGATTTAAAGTTGTTGTACCCCAAAATTTTCCCTCTCATTTATCAAGACTTTCCTCACAAGCTCAAGACTGGATTAGGGTTTTACCAACTCAAGACATCTCATCATGCACTGATCACCCAAAATTAGGGTTTGAGATTGTACAAGGATTTTTGGACTATAAATGCTTCATATTACTTTCAAACACCATTATGGACCCCTAAGATTACTCATGACAAGTTTCAAGCCTTGAATAACATTTTTGATCAGTCAATTGGACAGTTGACCTAAAAATCAGTTGTATTGGGGGAAAAGTCAATCATGGCCAATTTACAGTAAAAATTCATAATTTTTGATCCACATCAACATTCTAGACTCATATGTATCATTTGATCAAGTTTGGACCACAACTCTTCAAGAAATTTGATCAAATCATCAAAAGGGCAAAATGGTCAAAATTAGGGTTTTGATTGAGAAAGGGCAATTTCTGATTTTTGACCTAGAAAATGACCAATTGATTTGAGGCATGATTCCAAGGGCTCAATTGCACCATCATTAACTAATTACATGGTTCAAAACATTGCAAATCCATTGGATTAACAGATGAAATTTGCAGTCAACTGATCAAAAGTCAACTGTCTACTGAAAAGTCAAACTTTGACTTTTTGATCAAAATCAAGTGCCAAGGATCAAAATTCATCAAAACATGTCAAAATATGAAACTTGTTCATCAAGAAATCAAAGATTGAAGATTTTGTTTGAAAATTGAAATTTTCTTAACTTAGAAATTTTTCTAAGTATAGAAAATTTCTTATTTTTTTCTCAACTTTAAGCCAATTTTCCACCATGATACAAGATGATTTAAAGAAAGTTCCCAAAATGAAAGTTGTAGATCTCCATGAAATCTACAACTTTGCTTCACACATTTTCTCCTAAATATGCTTGGATCTCAAGATATAATTTTTGAATACATGCTCATGAACTAAAATAACTTAGTGAAATTTTGCCCTAATTTAGGCATGTTTTTTACCTAACTTCATGGAAATTTTCCACATAGTTCCAAGAGGAATATTGAAATTAATTTCAAAGATGACTTATAGAGCACATTGCAAGCTTTCCAAAATATCCAAGAACTCATTGAGATCATTTTTATTTAAGGATAATCGAAGAGATAAAGTTGGCAATTTCTCACTTTGATTTCAAGCCATTTCATGAAGAATAAAATTCAAATCTGAACCTATGCTGCCTAATCCTTGCTTTACAAGTATCAAAATTATTTCTCACTTCATAATTTAATGCTTACACAGATGATAAAGTCTTAATCCAAGCACAAGAGTCTTTGTTCAAGCTTTAATTCCGTAAATGGCACAAAGTTGCCATTGCCATTTTAGAAAAGCATAACTTTTACAACTTTTCACTTCTTGAGCATTGGACTTGTTTTCTCTGCACATACAAATCCTATAAACCAAAAAAAAATTTGTCTAGGACTTGTGCCAACTCCATGCATGCATGTACAAGCATGTAGAGACTTGTCTCCTCACCTTGCTTCAAAAGCAAGTAAAAGTGCAAAAAGCCTATAACTCAAAAATCTGTTGTGGAGCTGACTTGAAACCTTCTCTATACATATACACAAACACATTGTAACAAAGGACATGATTGCTCAAGGCCAGAAACTCTCTAAAAATCCCTATCACCAAAAACCTATCAAAAACCTACAGTTTGAGACCAAGCATAGCAATCCAGACATCTACTCGTGCGTTTCAAGTTCTAATCATTCAAACACTTAACCTACCTTATATCTAAGTGTTCCAGACCATCACCCCTTATATCTAAGTGTTATGTGTTTTTTATTTCATATGAACTAACAGATAAACAGCCACCCCAGTGGTAAGGCAGCGCGCAAAAATGCTTAAGGTCACAGGTTCGAGCCTTGGCGCTGCCTTTTTGCATTTTTCACATTTTTTCATCTTTTTTTGACTTGTTTGCAGCATGGGCTCAACACTTATGGGCCTCATTTTTTTTCTAATATTTACCTCCTTTTTCTTAACAGCACCCCTGGCCCATACTTTTTATTATTTATTTTTATTTTCATTTCCATTTTTATTAAATATTTTCTTTAACATAAAAAAATTATAAAAAATATAAAACATGATAAGTATTTCATTTTGTTTATTTTATTTTGTTTTCACATAAAAAATACTTTTATTAAATTATATACTAACTATTTTTCTTAAATAAACTTGTAAAATAAAATAGATTTAGGTTAATTTTTATTTTTTTTCCTTCACATTTGTAAATATTTATCTTGACATATAAAAAACTAAATATTTTCATAAATATTATTTATTATTGTAAGACAAAAAATATACAAAATAATACTTAAAGAACTTTATTTTTCTTAAGTTAGAAATTAGGGTTAAACACTTTTTTTCAAGAAATAGTTTTTTTTTTAATTTATTAGGTTTAATTCAAAACTCTTCTTTATATGAAAAACAAAACAAAAATCTTTTCTTACATACATACCATTGCATATTTATATTTTATATTATTTATTCAAATATTTGTACAAATTCGATTTGGTTGTAATAGCTTAATTAGATTTACATTATTGCAAATCCCCATTCATAATTTGTATTCCCCCCTCCCATAAAATATTGTAATAGCGTAGTAATGTTTAAATTATGCAATTTACCGCTTTTATATACCATGCTAGTAATTAGGGTTTGAATGGCAAGATCAAAACAAATCAAATAGAAAACCCTAATCCAAGACAAAATCAAGCATGAAAATAACACACTTGCACACAAACACCCTTAGGGTTACTCCACTTGGTTGCCTTATACAAAAAATCGCCATATTACGCATGTGAAGTATCTTAGCAAAACAAACAAGTATAAGATCGTAGTCCCTCGGTGACGCTATTCAAAGTTGCCTTATAAAATGATCTTAGTCCCTCAAAAAATGCTAAGATACTTTGCAACATTGCTAATCATGGCTATACGATGACCCACGCCAGTCCCGTTAACATCTAAAGATAGGGTTGCTTACCAAATCAATAGTAAGACAACAATATTAAAGGAAAAGAAAATGAACAAGAAAGACATATGAGTAGGTAGATTACTTTTGGTTACTTGCTCCATTTCAAACGAATCTCCTTGCTATTTTCAATTCAAACACACACATTCCAAAACATCTTACAAATTGAAAACATTTTCAAAAAGACAAAGATATTTGTATACATTCTTACGAACAAGAATCATTACAAAGATTGCCTAAACAATGGCCTCTTTTACAAAATACCTTCAAAAACCACACAAAGCACAATTTCAAAACAAAATCAAGTGATCTAGCAAGTAACTAAGAGCCCATGGAAAACCATGGATGGAAAGGATGCTAATACCTTCCCTTTTCATAATCTACCCCACGAATTCAAGAAACAATCTCAAAGGTCTTTCCTGTGCTTTTTCACCTTTCCTTTTTGGATAAAAGAAAAGTTGGTGGCGACTCTTGCTAACCGCAACATTTGCGATAAAATGCAAAACCCCTCAAGTCAGTTCTTCCACCGTATCACAGAACTGGAGACTCAGCTGGAGAAAATTATAAAAATGGGGTTACCTTAGGGCTAGATCACATTTATTTGCTTACATTATTTGACTTGTATGCTTTACATTATGGTTCTTTGTTTGGGTTTGAAATCCTCTACCCGGATTTGGGATACATTATAGGTAAATAGCAATACGTTATGGAAATTGTGCAGGGTATACCGACATGGTCTAAGAAATAGTTATGTTAGTGTGACATATTTGTGGGTACCGGTAGCCTTTGAGTCAATCAAAGAGAATACGGAGCCGCTGAGTGATGTCATGAAGCACTAATGAACTTTTAGAACCCTTACTTGACCAACTTGGCCTTTAGGATGTAGTGAGATGACCGGCTTTGGTGCAGTCCGAAGTTGGTAGATACTCGATACTACACTCATTGAAGGTTGGTTTCTTGGGATATTTCGGTCGCCATTAAAGAGGCTTGAGCTGAAACAATGACCAAGGAAACAATCCGGTGATATTGAGCTCCTTAGAACCCAGTTACTATTATTAGGACAGGTTTAAGCCAACTAAACTTCAAGAGGGTACTTACCTATAAAACCCCATGCAAGCCTAAACTAAGAACCTGTTTGTTTTGCTTGTATATGTATACTTGTACATAACATCATGGACATCATGAACATCATATTCATCTAGTAACCATTTCAAGGATTTTGGAGATTCATCTTTGTTCTTGTTTTGTAGGATATGGATTCACTTCGTAGGAAAACTATCCAAATCAACCTTGTAAGAATTCCTCCACAACTTAAGGAGCTAGCTTCAAGGATCCCTGAGAACTGTCCATTCACCAAGAGACATGGTCGTCTACTCAACTTGGTCACCTCCAACACAGATGAGGATATGATGAAGGTGGTCTTTCAGTTCTTTGATCCTTTGCACCATTGCTTCACATTTCCCGACTATCAGCTTGTGCCTACTTTGGAAGAATTCTCTCAACTCTTGAGGATTCCCATTCTCAATCAACTACCTTTCAACGGTACGGAAAGAGACCTAAAGTCAGAAGAGATTGCTCAAGCTCTTCACTGGCACTCATCTAATGTCACAACTCATTGGGAAACTAGAAGTGGTGTCAAAGGCTTCTTAGCAAAGTTCCTGTTTGAGAAAGCCCAAAGCTGTTGGAATTCCTTAAACTTGCAAGCCTTTGAGGAAATTGTGGCTCTTCTTATCTATGGGATGGTCTTGTTTCCCAATCTTGACCAACTCATAGATGTGAGCGCCGTCAAAATCTTCATATCACGCAACCTAGTGCCTACATTGCTAGGGGATATCCTACACTCTTTTCACACTCGCACAATGAGGAAAAGAGGTGTCCTTATGTGTTTCACTCCTCTCCTGGAAAGATGGTTTATTTCTCATCTTCCCCAATCAGTCTTAAAGAATGATCAAGGTTCAAGGTGGTTACAAAGGTTAATGACGCTCAAACATTCAAATATTCATTGGTGCTCCTGATCCAAAGAGAATGTTATCATTGTTGACCGTTGTGGGGAATTCCCTAATGTACCTCTACTTGGCATTAGGGGAGGCATCACCTACAACCCATGCTTAGCTCTAAGATAGTTTGGTTACGCCCAAAGGGATGGCCCGCACGAGATGTTGATTCAAAGTTTGGTATTCAACTACGACAACGACGATCAAGGTCTTCACCAGAGATTCATCCGAGCTTGGAGGATGCTAAACAGGGTGGATAGAAAGACTTTGAGGAACAAGAATTCCATCCCTCTTGAGCCTTACCTCAAATGGGTACGAACCCGCGCTCAAAGTCTTATGATGCCTTATCCTTCCATCCTTCCGGTGATCATTGAGCCTGTTAAGGAGGCAGAAGTTCCATACACTATCCTACATCCTGGCATGCCCACTTCTCTTGAAGACCTACAAAGGGATTGGATACAGCTCAAAGGAGAACGAGATACTTTCGAAGCCCAATTCTATGCAAGCGAGAAGAAGGTTTTGGAACTCACTAGGCTACTTCACGAGGAGCAGACTCTAAATGCCTACATAGCACCGAAAAGGATGCGCACTACTTTTTTATCTTAGAGTTTTGTATTATTTTGTCCAAGGGGCATTGATGTACTCAAACTTTATCTTATTAATATAACGTGTGTTTCATTTTTTTTCTAAAAACAAACTTGAATCTTTGAAATCCTTGAAAACATTGCATACGCACATATCATTCATCATAACATAAACAGGTCTTTTGCAACGAGTTTCCTCGTCTCTCTACTGTTTATTTCAGTAAGATGGATCTCGAGCAAACAGTCAAAGATCTCCAAGCTCAGAACACGAAGTTTCAACAGTTGCTCATGACCCTAGCCAAGGGGCAAGAAGAGTTGAAGACTCTGCTGGCTGAAGAAAGGAAAAAAGAAAACAAAGAAAGTCACCGGGGTTTTAAACATGGGGAGAAGGTTTCAGGGATAGACTAGAAGAACCTTTAACTTCATAACAACATCCGGTGAAGGAGAAGGGAAAGGAAAGGAAACAGCGGTCCCGTCAGAATCTGAAGAGGAGGAAGAAGAGGAAGACTACTCTGAGGAATAGTATCCTCCAGCTGATGATAAGTACAGACATCTTGAAGAGCGTTTGAGCGCTATGGAAATACAAAAGGTGCCAGGTCTAGACTTTGAAGAACTGGGACTAGTGTCAGGGATTGTGATTCCTCCAAAATTCAAAGTGCCTTTATTCGCAAAATATGATAGGGGTGTCATGTCCTAAGATGCACCTCCTATCATATGTGAGAAAAATCCAGCCACACTCCGCTGATAAAGACTTGTAGGTGCATTTTTTCCAAGATAGCCTATCTGGAACACAACTCGACTGGTTTTACCAACTAGAGAGAGCTAACATCCATAATTGGGAAGATCTTGCCGCAGATTTCTACAAGAAATATCAATATAATGTTGATTTGGCGCCTACCCGTACTCAACTTCAGAGTATGGCTATGGCTTCCAATGAGGGTTTCAAGGATTACGCGGAGAAATGGAGAGATCTAGCTGGAAGAGTTCAACCCCCTATGTCTGAGAGGGAATTGGTGGACATGTTCTTAGGCACTATATCAGGCCCTTTCTTCAACCATTTAATTAGAAGCTCATCTGCTGGATTTACTGAGTTAATACTGACCGGAGAAAGGGTGGAAGATGGCATAAAAAATGGAAAGATTCAGAAGGATTCATCTTCTTCTACAGTTGTGAGGAAGCCTTTTATTAGGAAGAAAGAAGTAGTTGTTGTAAATCCACAAAGGAACCAAGGGAGAGCCGAACGCCGACCAATGGTAGGGGATGTTATGATCCTAAAGCCTACATCTGATCAACCAAGAAGTAATCAACTGAGGGTGGAAAGGCCAGTCCGGCAATTCACCAGAATCAATATGACTCTGTCCCAAGTATTACCGCATCTTCTAAAATCCAATTTGGCAACTTTAAAAGAAGCTCCAAAAAACCCCAACACAACGTCCCCTCATTATCACCCAAATGCCCGTTGCGCATATCACTCCGAAAGTCCAGGTCACGACACTAACAACTGTTGGGCCTTGAAAAACGAAATTCAAGACCTTATAGAGGCGATAGAAATTGATTTTAATGCGCCCGAGAAGCCAAACGTCATTTCTGCTCCTATGCCCAGACATGGTCACAACACCAATGCTATTGAAGAAGATTTGTTTGTTACCATAGTTGATGAGCCCGCGACTCCACTCCCAATTATTAAGATAAACTTATTAAAAGCTGGTGTATTCCCGGGTTGTAATGAAGACTGCCACCTCTGCTTATCCTCACCAACTGTTTGCCCTTTGTTGAAAACAGGCATTCAACGCTTGATAGACAACAAAGAGATCATGTTTGAAAGTACTCTTGTTTCACCTGTTCCTGTTGAAGATATTTCAATCATCACCATCTCCGCCAATTCTTCCAGGGTCCCCAAAAGACCCGCTAGAATTATATTTGTTCCAAAAGCTACTCCTCTTATAATCACAATGCTTGGGCCAGTCCCATATGAATCAGACAAAACTATGTCGTGGAATTACGGTGGAGACATCTACTACCATGGCATCAAACAAAATGGGTCGGTCGCCGAAGAGATAAGCTCCGAATAAGAAAACTCTGACATTAGCAATATTGCTGGAACTAGTAAGATTACCCGAAGCGGTAGAATCTTTTCTCCAGAAATTTCCCCACCAAAGGCAGTTTTTGGACCCGTGGCTGCTCCAAAGGATACTTCCGTACCAATAATCATCTCTGCAAGTGCTCCTATTGACAAAGATGATACAACCCCTGCTGTCATTCCTACCAACACTTCTGTTGCTGAAACTCGAGGAAAAAGTATTCAAGAAGAGCTTGTCCAGACGAAGGCTCAACCACTAGCTATCCCCGAGACCTCCAAGAAGGAAATGGAGAAGATTTTGAGAATCATAAAAAGGAGCGACTACGATGTAGTTGAACAGTTGGGGAAAACTCCCTCCAAGATCTCCATGCTGGAATTGCTACTGTGTTCCGAGGCACATGCAAAAGCCTTGGTGAAATTCCTAAAGACATCCCATGTGCCTCAAGAGACGTCTGCTGATCAATTTCAGGATTGCGTGGCCAGCTTGACAGCGGATAACGACCTAGGCTTCTCAGATGCTGATCTGACACCAAGGGGAAGAAAGTACAACGAGGCATTACATGTCTCTGTGGAATGTAGAGGCACAACTCTGGCCCGTGTCTTGGTGGACACTGGTTCATCTTTGAATGTTTTACCGAAGAAAGCTCTCGACAGACTGGACTATGAAGGACTGACGTTAAAACCACGTAACATAGTCGTAAGGGCATTTGATGGCTCAATGAGGATGGTACATGGGGAGGTGGATATCCCCATAAAAGTTGGGACTCAAACTTTCAATTCAACCTTTTATGTAATGGACATCCGCCCCTTTTACTCTTGTCTGCTAGGACGGTCGTGGATCCATAATGCTGGCGTTGTCACCTCTACGCTGCGCCAGATGCTGAAATATCCGGTCCAAGGAAAGATTATCAATGTCCACGGAGAGGAAGAATGTATGGTTAGCAACCTCAATTCCTTCAGGCATGTGGAATTGGATGGCGAGTTCATTGAAACTCCTTTTCAACATTCCGAAGAGGTCCCCCAAGAGGTAGCAGTGACCAAAGTTATGTCCCAGATTCCCAAGATTACAAGACCTCCACTCTGGATGTCATCTCTGAAGGACACCAAAGCAGTAGTAGAGGAAGGTGGATGCACCATCTGGGGGAAACTCCGGACATTCTGTATAAATCTGACAAGTTTGGCTTAGGTTTTACTTCAAGTGCTCAGAAGGATGTACGTCGTGCCCGTGCTGGAGGGCCACCCTTGAAGATTAGCAACCGAGAGGTCAATGCGGTAGAAGATGGTGAAGAGGATTGCAGCTTGGAGGATTGGATCTTTCCTACTATCAACGGAGGACTCCGCAATTGGGAGGCCAGAGACTTTGTCCCAATAACTTTCATCCCTCAGTAATTTATCTTTTACATTTTGTTGGATATGTAATATTTAAAAACAATTCGCACTCTAAAAACCTTGTGTCTTACCCGAGGCACAATGGTCCATTTGTAAGGGTTATTATTTCATCTTCATATGGCATTCAATGAATCATGGATGTTTTTCGCATACAAACTTTTATGCTCATTGTTTTTTCTTTTACATTTTATTTTTAAGGATAGCTATACCCTTACACACACCCACACTCACAAATGCAGGTACCCCTCCATTCTGGATCCCATGGGTAACGATACTTCTATGGCCTTTTGTGACTCTGAGGATCTAATCTACCAAGCCGAAGACGAAGGTGAGAAAGACTGTGAAGTACCGAGGGAACTGGCCAAATTACTACAACAAGAGGAAAGAACCATTCAACCTCATGAGGAACCTTTGGATACAATCAACTTGGGTACCGAGGAGGATAAAAAAGAGGTCAAGGTGGGTGCCAATCTGGAACCTAGAGTCAAGGAGGGTCTGATTCAGCTGTTGCATGATTATGTTGAGATCTTTGCCTGGTCATATGAAGACATGCTAGGACTTGATACAGACATCATGGTACATCGTCTTCCTACAAGAGAAGATTATCCACCAGTAAAACAAAAAGTCCGCCGCATGAGACCTGATATGTCAGAAAAGATCAAAGCGCAGGTCATGAAGCAATTTAATGCTGGATTCTTGGTTGTCACTTCCTATCCTCAATGGGTCACCAACATTGTTCCCGTACCTAAAAAAGACGGCAAAGTACGAATGTGTGTGGACTATAGAGATTTGAATAGGGCAAGCCCTAAAGTTGATTTTCCACTCCCCCGCATCGATATCCTGGTTGAAAATACGGACCAACACAAAGTGTTTTCCTTCATGGACGGATTCTCAGGTTATAACCAAATCAAAATGGCACCTGAGGACATGGAGAAAACAACATTTGTCACACAGTGGGGCACATTATGCTACAAGGTAATGCCATTCAGATTGAAGAATGTTGGGGCAACCTATCAACGCGCCATGGTAGCTTTATTTCACGACATGATACATCATGAAATAGAGGTCTGCGTAGACGATATGATATCCTGATCACAAACAGAAGAAGAGAACTTGGATCACTTACAAAAACTATTTGAGAGACTGAAGCAGTACAAGCTGAGGTTGAATCCAAGCAAGTGCACATTTGGAGTATGGTCCGGTAAACTCCTAGGCTTTGTCGTCAGTAAAAAAGGTATTGAGGTCGATCCTACCAAAGTTAAAGAAATACAAGAGATGCCCGCTCCTCGCATTGAGAAGGAAGTCAGAGGATTCTTGGGACGCTTGAACTATATTGCCAGATTCATTTCTCACCTAACAGCTACTTGTGAGCCAATATTCAAACTATTGAAGAAAGATCAAGTAGTCAGATGGAATGATGAATTCCAGGTTTATTTTGACAAAATCAAAGAGTACTTACAAGAGCCTCATGTATTGATGCCACCAGTCGAGGGAAGACCGTTAATCATGTATTTGACTGTTTTAGAAAACTCAATGGGGTGTGTATTGGGGCAGCATGACGAGTCTGGCCGAAAAGAGCACGCTATTTATTACCTGAGCAAAAAGTTTACCGAATGTGAAACCAGATATTCACTGCTCGAGAAAACTTGTTACGCTCTGGCATGGGCTGCTCGTCGGCTAAGACAGTATATGCTGACTCATACTACCTTGTTGATATCTAAGATGGATCCGATAAAGTACATCTTCGAGAAGCCTGCTCTTTCAGGGAAAATAGCTAGATGGAAGATGATCCTAACAGAGTACGACATACAGTATACTACCCAAAAAGCAATAAAGGGCAGTGTATTGGCTGATCATCTTGCTCATCAAGCTGTAGAAGACTATCAGTCCATGAAGTTTGAATTCCCGGATGAAGACATCATGACATTAGACAACTATGAAGAAATCAGGCCATATGACGGACCTGAACAAGGATCCCGATGGACCCTGTTCTTTGATGGGGCATCCAATGCTTTTGGTAATGGTATCGGCGTTGTACTCATATCTCCGGAAGGGTGTCATACTCCTTTTACTTCCAGACTTTGCTTCAATTGTACAAACAACATGGCAGAATACGAAGCATGCATCTTTGGTCTCAGAGCTGCCATAGACTTGGGAATCAAATCTTTAGATGGGTTTGGATATTCAGCTTTAGTCATCATTCAGATCAAAGGGGAATGACACACTAAGCACCCAAACCTTATCCCTTACGAAGAACATGTTTTGACATTGCTACCACATTTTGAGAAGATTACCTTTGAGCATTTCCTGCGAGAAGAAAATCAGCTAGCAGACGCTCTAGCCACAATGTCATCTATGTTTAAACTTAATTGGGATAACGAGGCTCCCCAGATCACCATCGAACGAATGGATGAACCGGCGCATTGTCACGAGATTAATACTGAAGAGGTAGTGGACCAGCCTTGGTTTCATGAGGTCAAGAGGTATCTTGAGGCTCAAGAATATCCAGAAGGAGCTTCAATCAATGATAAGATGTTCTTAAGGAGATTCTCTGCTAAATTCTTCCTTATTAATGGCATCCTGTACAAACACAATCATGACTCCATTTTGCTTCAATGTGTGGATAAGGTTGAAGCTGAAAAGATCATGGCTGAATTACATGAAGGTACTTTTGGTACCCACTCCAGTGGGCATACGATGGCAAAGAAAATCCTACGGACAGGCTATTATTGGTCTACCATGGAAGCAGATTGCTATCAACACTCTCGGACTTGTCATAAGTGTCAAATTTATGCTGACAAGGTGCACGTACCTCCGGTTCCTCTGAATGTCTTGACGGCTCCTTGGCCATTTGCTATGTGGGGAATTGATATGATTGGAGAGATCAAGCCGATAGCCTCCAATGGAAACTGCTTCACCCTAGTGGCCATTGATTATTTTATAAAGTGGGTTGAAGCAGCCTCCTTCGCCTCCGTTACCAAGAATGTTGTGGCCCGTTTCATCAAGCAAAACCTTATTTTCCAGTACGGTATCCCGGAAAGGATCTTCACTGACAATGGTACAAATCTCAACAACACTATGATCACCGCCTTGTGTGACCAATTCAAGATTCAGCATCACAATTCTTCTCCCTATCGGCCAAAGATGAATGGTGTTGTCGAAGCTGTAAATAAAAACATTAAGAAGATCATACAGAAAATGACAGTCTCGTACAAAGACTGGCATGAGATGTTACTATTCGCTCTCCACGGTTATCGTACCACGGCTCGCACATCAACCGGGGCAACACCCTATTCTTTGGTTTACGGCATGGAGGTTGTCTTGCCTATTGAGGTTCAGATCCCCTCTATGAGAATTATGAAGGATGCAGGATTGAATGAAAACGATTGGATCCAGACTGGATTTGATCAATTGAGCTTAATTGATGAAAAGAGAGTTACTGTTGTTTGCCATGGTCAGATGTATCAAAAACAAATGATTAAGGCTTTCAACAAGAAAGTCAGACGCCAAGTATATCAAGGTGGGGATCTAGTGATTAAACGTATCATCTTTCCACAAAGTGATCCCAAGGGCAAATGCACTCCTACTTATGAAGGACCATTTGTAATCAAAAATATATTCTCTGGTGGGGCAATGATCTTGAACACCATGGATGGCGACGACCTACCAAACCCTGCAAACACGGACATAGTCAAAAGATACTACGCATAAGAGACCCGCTAGGTTGACACACCTAGGCAAAACAAGGGCATCCCGGCAAACCAAAAAGGTTCGGGCAAAAATTAGGGATAAAATAAAAAAATCTGTACACCCGGCAAGTTGAAAACCTGAAAGGGAGACTTGGGAAAAAAAGGGTTTCCCGGTGGACTGAAAACCCGAAAGGGCGGTCCAGGAAAAAGTTAGGGAATTAAAGCGTATGACTATGTCCCGTCAGATCACTTGACAGACAACCTTTGGCTTCCACTGATATACTCAGAGTTTCTGATCAATTCAATCATCTTCGGACAAGGCGCAAATAGAAAAGATACTCGGAGATATGAAGGCTATAGCAGAATGGGAACCCCATGGGATTATTACACATAGCTATCTTTCTTTGTATCAAAATTTTCTTGTTTTACGATAGCATTATCTTACTAGATTGTTTATTCCCTTTGTACAAAAATACTTATTCAAAGTCAATACAAAGATATCCCTTTGAAAGTGCAAAAACTATTTGTCTTTTTCTTTACGCTTGTGTTTTGTTTGCAAAAACATCCAATAATTCATTGATGAACATATGCATTTGAACATAATTACTTTGTACAAATAGAACAAATGTGAGGAAGATAATTACTGATAGGTTGAAAGAGTAGGAAAATGTCTCTAGGCTATTCCATAAGTGATCCCCTACAGTACGTCATTTAAATCCCCAGTGGAACAAAATTTCAAATTATTAATCCCTAGTAGAAGTCGTCAAATTTCTCAGGATCCCCCAAGCAGATCTTACGAGCAATACATGGCATTTCCCTCACAACAAAATTTACTTCTCTCGACAAAAGTTCACCAGTACTTTAACTTCAAGACATGAAAATTCAACATATCCTCAGTAGCATTCAGGGATTTATTTTCCTCAATCAAACAGTAATACAGAAAATCAGCTCACATGCGCATACATTACATCCATATATCATAAACATTGATAAAGCAAAAACATTGCATCATACATTTCATGCAACATAACTTTGTGTTTCAGCTAACATTTTACCCTTTTTAGGATAAGATTAACAGCTACCATTAATAATATGCAATTAGATACAGTTCAGATACGCTCCAGACACGGATGTCATTCTGATACTCATTTAGATTCAACTTTCATGATACAGTTCAGATACGCTCCAAACACGGATGCCATTCTGATACTCATTCAGATTCAACTTTCATGATACAGTTCAGATACGCTCCAGACACGGATTTCATTCTAATACTCATTCAGATTCAACTTTCAGATACAGTTCAGATACGCTCCATACACGGATGCCATTCTGATACTCATTTAGATTCAACTTTCAAATACAGTTCAGATATGCTCCAGACACGGATGCCATTCTGATACTCATTCAGATACAACTTTCAAGACACAGTTCAGATACACTCCAGACACGGATTCCATTCTGATACTCATTCAGATACAACCTTTCAGATACAGTTCAGATACGCTCCAGACACGGACACCACTCTGATACTTATTCTTTCAGCTTATAACTTACAATTCAACAAACGTTCTTGGATGGCATCTACAAGACCATCTCCGACAAGATTCTATCACCTCTCCAAATGGCATCTGTAAGCCCATTCCTTCTATCATCACATCATCAAATGCAAATTTATGGGTACTCTAGTGTCCAATCATCTTCCACCTTCGAGTCACGAATGGCAAGACTCGCCAATCTAACTCTTCAGGTTTAATAAGATTAAAAAGGGGCAGCTGTTGTACACCAAAATTTACCCTCTCATTTATCAAGACTTTTCTCACAAGCTCAAGACTGGATTAGGGTTTGACCAGCTCAAGATATCTCATCATGCACTGATCACCCAAAATTAGGGTTTGAGATTGTACAAGGATTTTTGGACTATCAATGCTTCATATGACTTTGAAACATCATTATGGACCCCTAAGATTAATCATGACAAGTTTCAAGCCTTGAATCACATTTTTGATCAGTCAATTGGACAATTGACCTAAAAATCAACTGTATTGGGGGAAAAGTCAACCATGGACAATTTACAGTCAAACTTCATAATTTTTTATCCACATAAACATTTTAGACTCATATGTATCATTTGATCAAGTTTTGACCACAACTCTTCAAGAAATTTGATCAAATCATCAAAAGGGCAAAATGGTCAAAATTAGGGTTTTGATTGAGAAAAGGCAATTTCTGATTTTTGACCTTGCAAATGACCAATTGATTTGAGGCATGATTCCAAGGGCTCAATTGCACCATCATGACCTAATGACATGGTTCAAAACATTGCAAATCCATTGGATTAACAGATGAAATCTGCAGTCAACTGATCAAAAGTCAATTGTCTACTGAAAAGTCAAACTTTGACTTTTTGATCAAAATCAAGTGCCAAGGATCACAATTCATCAAAACATGTAAAAATGTGAAACTTTTTCATCAAGAAATCAAAGATTGAAGATTTTGTTTGAAAATTGAAATTTTCTTAACTTAGAAATTTTCCAAGTATAGAAAATTTCTTATTTTTTCTCAACTTTAAGCCAATTTTCCACCATGATACAAGATGATTCAAAGAAAGTTCCCAACATAAAAGTTGTAGATATCCATGAAATATACAACTCTTCTTCACACATTTTCTCATAAATGTGCTTGTATCTCAAGATATAATTTTGTGAATACATGCTCATGAACTAAAATAACTTAGTGAAATTTTGCCCTAATTTAGGCAGGTTTTTTACCTAACTTCATGGCAATTTTTCACCTAGTTCCAAGAGGAATCTTGAAATTCATTTCAAAGATAAGTTATATAGCACATTGCAAGCTTTCCAAAATGTCCAAGAACTCCTTGAGATCATTTTTGGTTAGGGAGAATCGAAGAGATGAAGTTGGCAATTTCTCACTTTGATTTCAAGCCATTTCATGAAGAACAAAATTCAAATCTGAACCTATGCTGCCTAATCCTTGCTTTACAGGTCTCAAACTTGTTTCTCACTTCATATTTGAATGCTTACATAGATGATAAATCCTTAATCCAAGCACAAGAGTCTTTGTCCAAGCTTTAATTCCGTAAATGGCAGAAAGTTGCCATTGCCATTTTAGAAAAGCATAACTTTTGCAACTTTTCACTTCTTGAGCATTGGACCTGTTTTCTCTGCACACACAAATCCTATAAACCAAAAAAAAAATTTAGGACTTGTACCAACTCCAAGCAGGCTTGTACAAGCATGTAGAGACTTGTCTCCTCACCTTGCTTCAAAAGCAAGTAAAAGTGAAAAAAGCCTATAACTCAAAAATCTATTGTGGAGATGACTTGAAACCTTCTCTATACATATACACAAACACATTGCAACAAAGGACATGATTGCTCAAGGCCAGAAACTCTCTAAACTCCCTATCACCAAAAACCTATCAAAAACCTACAGTTTGAGACCAAGCATAGCAATCCAGAAATCTACTTGTGCATTTCAAGTTCTAATCATTCAAACACTTAACCTACCTCATATCTGAGTGTTCCAGACCATCACCCCTTCATTGTAACTCCTCTTTCTCCATCTTCCATTTTTGTTTTTCAAGCTTGCAGGTTGACTTGGGTAGAGAGATTCAGGCACTTTCAAAGCAAGGCAAAAATTGGAACACACTCAGGGAGGTTCAGGCAAGCTAAAGAGATCTTCAAACCTTCATAAAACTCACTCAAACTCCATTCACAAACTCAGCTGAAGAAGGTAATAACTCTAACTTCTATCTCTTTATACAGGCATCTATTGGTCACGATTTGTGAAGATAAAATGTAGATATCCTTGTGCTAAAACCAACCATGTTCATAGATTTCATTTATATTCATTGTGCATAGAGAATTTTGGAGTTCAAATTTCTATAAAAATTAGGTTTAAAATTAGGGCCTTTGAAATTAGTTGTGATCATTGACTGTTAGTTTACATGAGTTACATGTTTGAAATCGTGGGAAAGAGTACTATCATTTTCATGTTGGATTTCCATGGAGAAATGAGAAAGATACAGAGGTTCTGGCCAGCTTGAGGAAGAAGATGAAGTACAAGGTAAGGAGGCATTATTTGTTATGTGTTTTTTATTTCATATGAACTAACGAATGTACATCCACCACAGTGGTAAGGCAGCGCGCAAAAATGCTTAAGGTCACAAGTTCGAGCCTTGGCGCTGCCTTTTTTCATTTTTCACATTTTCTTCATCTTTTTTTGACTTGTTTGTAGCGTGGGCTCAGCACCTATTTGTTGCACCCCAAAATTTACCCTTTTGATTTAGGATTATATTTCATCATGAATATCATATTGCATTACATTCATACATTGTGATGGGATCAAAGTACTTTGGTTATCAAGTCTTCCTCAAGCTTTGAAGGTTGATTGCATTGACAAGTTGCTCAAGAAGAATATTATCATCCAAACCTCTGGATCTTTCAAGCTCAAAAGTTATTGAATATCTCAACATATTTTTATCCATCTCTTTGGATCATCAGAGGATTGAAGTTTGTGATTGATTATAAGAAGAATCACTCTTTTGATTCACCAGTCAAATTATGGTTTTGTTTGAGCAAGGATATTGGTCAATATACAAGTCTTGGTTTGGAAGCTACAACATCTCATTTGGTATTTGAAAAGTCTTTGTACAATAAATTGGTCAAGATGCCTAGAGGATTTGAAGTGTTGAAGATGATTCATCAGTCTCCTAATGGGTTAACCAAAACTAGGGTTTGGGATTTCATCAAGATTTCTTGAGAATTTTGAAGTGAAACTTTGTACATGGCCTCTATATATTTGGAAGATCATATGTTTGAAGTTTTGATCATCAATTTTGAAGGGAAGTGGATCAATTGATTTAAAGGGGAAAAATGGTCATTTTGGTCAAAATCAGTCAAAGTCAAGGTTGACCAAGTGAACTTTTGGTCATCCATCAATTCAAGGGTGTAATTTTCATATTTCAAGTCCATTTTTATCATTGGATCAAAAAGATTGAGGTTTGGGTAGAAACTTGTTCATGAAGAAACCTTGAAAGTTTCTAATTTTGGAAAATAAGGACTTAACTTCAAAAATTCATATTTTATTCACCTTTGATCAAAAAAATGCAAATGAAACATGCTTAGAAATATAAGAGGATGATATTTCATCTCCTTTTGGTTTCATATCCAAATTGGTAAAGAGTCAAGAGTTATAAAGCTTGGAAGTCACAAAATTATAGGTCATTTTCCAAAATTAGTGAATTTCATGTCAAATTTTGAGGACCTTAATGGATTCAATTGCAAAAACTCAAAACTAAGGGATTGTAGATCTTTTCAATACCTTTCTAAGTTGTACTCATTTGTGTCCAAATTCAAAAATATGAGAAAGTTATGGACTTTGGAATTTTGAGGCATTTCATTGAATTTTGACAAGTATGCAAAATGGCCATTTCTTGAGAACTTCATTTTCAGCTATTCTCTTCACTTCTAATCAAGCCCATGAACAATTTGTGACATGCTGAGTCCCATTACACTCACCATTTTGTGCCCATATGCTTCTTGAACTTGCTTAAATGAAAAAATACAAAACTTGCTCAAATTTGCAAATTCACCAACACTTATTCATTTCAAACAATCATGAGCTGGTATTTGGAGAATGTATTTCTGACTTCATTTGGCTCACAAAACTCACAAAAGGCAAGCAAATGCACGAGTGAAACGCAGGCCCCATGTGCATCCTCATTTTTGGACAAAACTACCAAACTTGCCCTCCAACGGTTTAGAGTGCCAAATACCACTTCTATCCTCTTCCTCTCATGCTATATAAGAAGAATCAATGCTCAGTTGTGAAAAAAGAGGCTCATAATCACTACATTGCAAATCTGAAAATTTTGAAGCATCTCTGCAAATTACTTCGAATCTCTCTTCTCCTTGGACCATTCTTCAAAATTCTTGGTGTTTCAGCTTTAGTGAAGTAAGGAGATCAAGCCTGCACCATTGGATTGCTTCTGGAGTGAAGGAATTGTGTTTCCAGTTTTCACATCCATGTGAGTTTCTTGAACTTTGATTTATCTGTTTCAGCTTGAATTGATGATGTAAATCATGTCCATTGAGTTGCTAGTTGGCCAATCATTAGGATTGATGTATATTTGAGCTTTGATTCAAGCAAAATGGATGAAATCGTGTTCTTGATTTTTGATGTTTGCAGTGAGTTTTTTCAGTTTTTGAGACTTTATTTCTTGATCCATGCTTGATCTTTGAGAGTGATTCAAATTGCATAGTGTAGTATGATATGTTAGCTTTAATTTGCACTTGATTTCATGGATTTTGGTTGAGAAACGAGCATGATTGATGGATCTGAACATAGGCTCATGGCCTGTTGTGTTGCACACGTTTTTCCCTATGCTGGAGGTTGAAGATGAAGTGAGGTGGCGCGTTTTGATTGGCTTGATTTAAATTTTAATGCATTTCATATTATTTGATTTTAATTGATTTTCTGGTTTTTTTTATTTCTTGAACAAAACAATTCTGAAAATTTTGAAAAAGTTACCACAAGTCCAAAATAATTTCTACTATTTTGTGAAATTTTATTGGAATTTTTAAAAATGTTTTGATTGGTTTAAAAATTCGTAAGTTTAAATAATTGTTTTTTTAAATATTTTTTTTATTTTAATAGTTCTTTTGATCTAAAAAATTCCAAAAAAATGTTTTGAAATCATAGAATAATGTAGAAATTTATTCTAATTTTGGTTTAGCATTTTTTCTATTTTTGATTATAAATTTAATTTGAGAAGTTTATTTTTAATTTTTGCTTCATAATTTTTATTTTAATACTTTCTTTAATTCAAAAAATTTCAAAAAAATCATATAAGTTTGTTTTCAATCATAGAATCTGAATATAATTTTGTTTTGACCTTTTTGTGACTTTTAGGCTAGGGTTTGCATTTTTGCCTTTAAATAATAGTTTAATTGTTAATTGTTTGTTTGATTTTTATTTTAATATTTCCTTTAATTAAAAAATTCTAAAAAAAATCAGGGATGTGCTTTTTTAATTCTAATATTTGAATATAATTTTGGTTGGATATTTTTCTGATTTTTTATTAGCATTTCATTTTGAGATGTGAATATTTGTTTAATTGATTAATTGTTTGAATTTGATTTTATTTATGACTTTTCTTTAATTCAAAAAATTTGAAAAAAAATATGTATTCTGACACTTAGGGTTTCCTTGTGGTTTGCATGATCTTGGTTTGAATTGTTTGAATTTTGATCTTACCTAATTAATATTTAAGATTAAAATTCAAACAATTACGATTTTGTAGCTTACATTGCAAGTTTCATTTTCAAAACCATTATGCCCTGGATTTTAAATGAAATTTAGGTCTTGATTATGATTTGTGAATGTATTGAGGATCTGGAAACCTTTTTCTTGAATTACTTGACTTGGTTTGATATTTTTCCATGAATTATTTTGAAAACATCTCTAGTTTTGATAGCTTGGCCAACTAGTTGTGATCTTTGGGCCTCATTTGATCCCCTCATCAATCATTCATGAATTTAAGACTTGCTTTCTGAATTCTTCACACTTCAAAGATGCTAAGAAATTTTTGGTTTGAATTATTGAAATCCTTTTCTATTTTTGATGTATTTTTGAAGTGAAGGTACCCAATTAATGTTGCATATCTTGTTGCAATTTTTTTGATGGCCAATGAACTTGAGTGAGGCCTATGATTGGGCACCTAATTATCATGTTGGATATGTTTATCCAAATAAACTCAAGTCATTTCACTTAATGCCCATTGTTGGAATGATTGAACCTTTTGATGCATTGTGTGAGATTTCTCTTCTATTATGCTTATAAGTTGTGATGGATTAATTGTGCATGATTGAATTGTGTTTGCTACTGACCTTCATGGTCTTTGATTTTATTCTGCTCAAGCTCCCATGATCCTTGATTGATATTCAATTATCAATTCAATATGGTGATAGAAATGAGCAACATTCCTCTAACTGTTGACCAAATTGTGCATATGCCTGTTTCCTTTTGTATATCATATCTAATGTTTTGATAATTGCTATCATGTTTCATCCATCCCTTATGTGAGTCATCATTCAATTTATGGAATACTAACTTGACTGTTGAATGTGCGAGGTACTTTGAGAAAAGTTTCCATTTTTGGCTTAAGGCTATTGTGTTTCACTTTATTTGTGAAACACAATTTATTATATTGGCACTACTCTTGTGCTTGGCATGTTTGATAGTTTATGCAGGATATATATACATGTGATTATGAATGCTATACATTCTCCATGGGATCTATTCATATCTGAAAATCTTAATACTTACATCCCGATGGCGTAATTTCTGACTTAATTTGTCTATTGATGCCAGCTTGCTTGAAGTTCTATGGGTTTCTTTTCTTCTTGTTCAGTTGCTACGGATAGTTATCCGTTTGGTATTGAACTATTTCCTTTCTTCTATTTTTTCATTTTGTATAGTTCTATTTTGCATGATGGGACCTCTATTACTGACATATGTCAGGAGGCCCTCTGTTTTGTTTGATACATGTGTTGCGTTTGTTTTTGATCGATAAGTCACTCAATTTAGAAATTGAGATCACGACTTCGCTCTCATTGCATGTTCCCTATAGGATGTTTATTACTTTTCTTCTTTAATTGTTGATCGATGAGTCACTCAATTTAGAAATTGAGATCACGACTTCGCTCTCAGTGCATGTTCCCTATAGGATATTTATTGCTTTTCTTATTTAATTGTTGATCGATGAGTCACTCAATTTAGAAATTGAGATCACGACTTCGCTCTCATTGCTTGTTCCCTATAGGATAGTTTTGTTAAGCTTCCTTTGACATGTTGATTAAGGTAGGAATCCATGTATGCTAACATAGGATAGGATTTTCCTTTATCCTCAACCTTAGGGTCAATCATTGTATGATAACGCTAGGGATAGTGCTAGGCTAGTTTCCCTTAGTTGTTTTCCTCTTCCTTTGCATTTTGCACCTTAAAACAAAAACTGTTTTCTTGGCAAATCCTAAAACACTTCTAATAAACTCAAAACCTTCTTCAAGGTTAAAGATACAAATCAATCTTATTTGTTTGTGCTCCTCTTGGATTTGTTTTTAAACTTGGTTAACCGATGTTTTTCCATCGTACATTTGTTTGAAGCCGATGTTTCTTCATCGCACATGTTTTTTATCCTACTTTGATTCTTAATATCATTGTTAGGTGTGATATTTTGCCATCCATTTTATTGATGTTTCACCATCTTTGCCATGATATATTGTTATCTTTTAGTCGATGTTTCGCCATCGCACATGTTTGTTATCCTACTTTGATTCTCAATATCATTGTTAGGTGTGATGTTTTGTCATCCATTTTATCGATGTTTCGCCATCGCACATTCGTTTGAAGTCGATGTTTCGCCATCGCACATGTGTGTTATCCAACTTTGATTCTCAATATCATTGTTAGGTGTGATGTTTTGTCATCCATTTTATCGATGTTTCGCCATCTTCGCCATGATACCTTGTTATCTTTTAGCCGATGTTTCTCCATTGCACATTTGTTTGAAGCCGATGTTTCGCCATCGCACATGTTGTTTATCCTACTTTGACTCTCAATGTCATTGTCAGGTGTAATGTTTTATCATTTTATGTTTCGACATCTTTGACATGTTACTTTGTTATTATTTAGTCAATGTTTTACCATCTCATTGTGTTGTTGCTTTATTTAATGTTTTGCCATCTTGACTGTTTTTGTTGTCTTAACTAAAAAACACAAACCAACCAAAATATATAAGCCGAACTACGACTGCTCTGATTCCTTGAAAGGGATACGTAGGCAAAGGGGTAGGGCCCAATCGAGCACATAACTTTTATTTTCTCTACATTTTTTCCTTTTCTTTCGCATGCATTCCCTTTTTAGCTTTAAGCCATAGACATAGGATTTAACCACATCCATTTAGATTAGACAACAAGAGTGGATACCGTAGAGTACTACGGGCGTGTGGGGTGCTAATACCTTCCCCTCGCGTAACAAACTCCCTTACCCGATCTCTCGGTCGAAAGATCGTGATTTCTCCCTTTCTAGGTTTTCTCGATGTTTACCTTTCCCTTTCGGCGGGATAAAAGACGTTAGGTGGCGACTTCATTGATGTTTCATTACATCCAGATGATAGGTTCGTCCAGGTTGTTTCACTATGGGCCTCATTTTATTTCTAACATTTACCTCCTTTTTCTTAGCAGCATTCTTGGCCCATACTTTTTATTATTTATTTTTATTTTCATTTCCATTTTTATTAAATATTTTCTTTAACATAAAAAAATCATAAAAAATATAAAACATGATAAATATTGCATTTTGTTTATTTTATTTTGTTTTCACATAAAAAATACTTTTATTAAATTATATACTAACTATTTTTCTTAAGTAAACTTGTAAAATAAAATAGATTTAGGTTAATTTTTATTTCTTTTCCTTCACATTTGTAAATATTTATCTTGACATATAAAAAACTAAATATTTTCATAAATATTATTTATTATTTTAATACAAAAAATATACAAAATAATACTTAAAGAACTTTATTTTCTTAAGTTAAAAATTAGGGTTAACCACTTTTTTTCAAGAAATAGTTTTCTTTTTTTTTAATTTATTAGGTTTAATTCAAAACTCTTCTTTATATGAAAAACAAAACAAAAATCTTTTCTTACATACATACCATTGCATATTTATATTTTATATTATTTATTCAAATATTTGTACAAATTCGATTTGGTTGTAATAGCTTAATTAGATTTACATTATTGCAAATCCCCATTCATAATTTGTATTCCCCCCTCCCATAAAATATTGTAATAGCGTAGTAGTCTTTAAATTACGCAATTTACATCTTTCATATACCATGCTAGTAATTAGGGTTTGAATGGCAAGATCAAAACAAATCAAATAGAAAACCCTAATCCAAGACAAAATCAAGCATGAAAATAACACACTTGCACACAAACATCCTTAGGGTTACTCCACTTGGTTGCCTTATACAAAAAATGGCCATATTACGCATGTGAAGTATCTTAGCAAAACAAACAAGTATAAGATCGTAGTCCCTCGATGACGCTATTCAAAGTTACCTTATAAAATGATCTTAGTCCCTCAAAAAATGCTAAGATACTTTGCAACATTGTTAATCATGGCTATACGATGACCCACGCTTGTCCCGTTAACATCCAAAGATAGGGTTGCTTACCAAATCAATGGTAAGACAACAATATCAATGGAAAAGAATATGAACAAGAAAAACATTTGAGTAGGTAGATTACTTTTGGGTACTTGCTCCATTTCAAACAAATCTCCTTGTTATTTTCAAAACAAACACACACATTTTAAAACATCTTACAAACTTGAAAACATTTTCAAAAAGACAAAGATCTTTGTATACATTCTTACGAACGAGAATCATTACAAAGATTTCCTAAACAATGGCCTCTTTTACAAAATACCTTCAAAAACCACAAAAAGCACAATTTCAAAACAAAAGCAAGTGATCTAGCAAGTAACTAAGAGCCCATGGAAAACCATGGATGGAAAGGGTGCTAATACCTTCCCTTTTCATAATCTACCCCCCGAACTCAAGAAACAATCTCAAAGGTCTTTCCTGTGCTTTTTCACCTTTCCTTTTTGGATAAAAGAAAAGTCGGTGGCGACTCTTGCTAACCGCAACATTTGCGATAAAATGCAAAACCCTCAAGTCAGTTCTCCCACCGTATCACAAAAGTGTATAACTATGTCCCATTATGTCACCTTGTGACCAGACTTTAGTATCAATTATCAAGCTCAAACGGTACCGATCAATCCAGTCAGCTAAGGACAAGTAGCAAAGTGATGAGACGCTCAAAGACATAAGGGCAATAGCAGAATTGAAACTCAATGGGATTATTACACATAGTTGTTTTTGCTTTGTACACTATTTTGTATAGTTTTCATTTTCACGAAGGCGTTCTCCTACTAGAACGTCAGTCTCTTTGTACAAAAATGCTTGTTATAGGCAAACTTCAAAATCAATGCAAATCATTTCTTTGAAAGTACAAAACTATTTGTTTTCTATTTTTTTGTTTTGTTTGCAAAAACATCCAGTGATTATTTTTTACATATGCATTTGAATATGATTACTGTTTACAAATACCTGCATAAGAAACAGAAAGAAAGTTCCTAATGACTTTAAGAAATGGGGCAAAGCCTAAAAAAGCCATTTGTAGTCCCGACAATTACTCCTTCTAGCAGGTACAGGGACAGAGACATTTTGAGATGAAGTCACCGCTACATCCTTAACATACGACCCAATGATGTCTATGTTCCCCCATAGAGTGGAAACAACCAAAGTTTTGATCTCTTCTTCCCCAAACAGGAATTACCTCCTCCAACAAAATTCCCTCAGAGATTTGAAATCTATGTCTCTAGCTAAGTTTTTTATAATCTCGAACAATTTATAAAGCCTTATTCCTGGTAGAGTTTATTTCTCTAGCTGCAGAAGTTTATCCCCCAACAGAGTTTATTTCTCTACATCAGTAAAATCTTCCGACGGAGCATCTTTCTCCCCACAGAATCATTCTCAAGAAGGAGTCAAAAATCCCTGGCAAATCATCTCCGTTCGTCATCCCCGGCAGGAATGAAAGAATCACGTTCCTCATCCACCAAACAACAGTCTGAGGTTCAGCTTCCCAGTACTCTCCAGAAGCAGTCAGGGATTTATTTTCCCAAACTAAGAAATATCGCAACAGTATCCCATATTCATACATCATGGCATGCACATACATATTGCATACAGTGTAATCTCATTTACTTTGAGAACATCATTACACAATGCATTTCATACATCATGACATTGCATACGACTAACTCTTTACCTTTGCAGGAAAGATCAAATCCACAAACACCGTTGACTACTTATATTACCTGGAAGTCTTCTCAAAGGCTACATCTGACGAAGGGCTATTTCAGCATCTTCCTCAGAAATATCATACTCAAAATACCTTTTTTTGGTTCAGTTAAATCGACACTAAGATTTTTCTGATTTCTATTCCAGTTAAAGTTAATTCAAGACCTTCCTCTGGTTCAATTAAATCGACACTAAGATTTTTCTGATTTCTATTCCAGTTAAATTTAATTCAAGACCTTCCTCTGGTTCAGTTAAATCGACACTAAGATTTTTCTGATTTCTATTCCAGTTAAAGTTAACTTAAGACCTTTCTCTGGTTCAGTTAAATTGACACTAAAATTTTTTTGATTTCTATTCCAGTTAAAGTAATCCAAGACCTTCCTCTGGTTCAGTTAAATCGATACTAAGATTTTCCTGATTTCTATTCCAGTTGAAGATAATTAAAAACCTTTCTCTGGTTCAGTTAAATCGATACTAAGATTTTTCTGATTCTTATCCAGTTAAAGAAACTGCAAAGCCTAGAGTCCTACCAGATAACAGTTAATTTCATGTTCCCCCAGTAAGTCGCTGTAAAGCCTAGAATACAACCAAATAGCAGTCAGCCTTATTATCCTCAGCAAGTCGCTATGAAGCCTGGATCCTCACCAGATAGCAATCCACTTCCGTCTCTCCAATCAAGAGATGACTCCCCGGTAGAGTAATGGACAACTGAAGCTCCTAAACTCTATTTCCCAAAACAGAGACCAATATTCCTCGTGGAGTCCTCCTCAACAACAGGAATAGGAATCCCCACAAAAGAATGTCTCATGAAATCAACATTGTTCTCCAGATGGCATCTTTAAGCCCATCTCCGACGATTATCCGTCATATTCTCTGGATGGCATCTTTAAGCCCATATTCGATGACCTTCCGTCATATTTTCCAAATGGCATCTATAAGCCTATTCCCAATATTATCCACTAACAGTATCACTTCAGACAAGTGCAAATTTCTGGGCACTCTAGTGTTCAATCATCTTCCACCTTTAGATCATGAAAGGCAGACCAGCCAATCTACATCCTCAGGTTTAAGAATATTGAACAGGGGCACTCCGCTCAAACTCTCCCGTTTGCTGGATATTGCACAACAAAGTGATACAACCACCGCAAACACCAACACTCACTGGAAAAAAATGATCACTCCACCCAGTTTCTTCCTTACCACATGCATCTCTAAGAAAAAATAAAGTTAGAACTAGCATAAAACAAAGAGAAGCAAGGAACTTACATGGTTGGAGAGCCTAGTGTTGTGGTCGAACTACTCTGTAACAACAACGAATGAAGGTTCACGATGGCGATGACAAATGAAAAATAAATAGAGAGCAAAAAACATAGAGAATCAAAAGTATAAATGGACTCCATTTTACCCTATTTATATAACGATCTCAGCACATGTGCCCGCACACGCACGATCGAGGGTATCGTAGGAGTCATCATTAACCCTATCCCCTAGGCTGCCATCATTCCATATTAATGACAACACAAGGCTCAAGGCAGGCATGACACACAACCTTTCACTTCCATCAACCATTCAGCTCCCCTGCCCGTTGAACACACGGGACCATGTTCGGGCTCCCTGAATATGTCTTTCCCTGAGTACATCCTAAAGCATCTTTGTCTCATACGACAATCACCAACAACATTATCGACTCCTCGACGCACGAGAAGACTCTAAGTCATCACCTCTACACCTAGGAGCAATGACTTGGGGGGCTCCCGAACGGTGAGAAAAACACAAGAAATGGGGGTTTGAATTTAGTTTTCTAATAAACTATTTATTTAGAAATTAATTTACAAATAAACTAGAAAGACTATAACTAAAGAAAGACTATAAAATACACTTTGGTTTATCCAGGTTCACCTCTAACCAGGCTACTCCTGTCCACCCTCCCCAGGTGATTTCTCCTTCAACAAGGACTTAATCCACTAATCTCAACAGATTATAGATGCACGGGCTACCCACCGGTGACCAACAACAACCGTCTAAGAGTCTACCTGACACCTTAGCCCTCTCAAGTCTCAGACTAAACCCTGGTCGCTTGAGGTAATAATCAATTCTTAACAAAATTACAATCAAAATTTTTTACAGGGTTTGCTTCTAAATAAGAAGATTTACACAACTATGAAGAACGAAGTCTCTAATACAAATAATGAGCAACAACTCTTTGTATTGAGAACTCTAAGATTAACACAAAAATAATGAGCAACAACTCTTTGTGTTTAACATTTAATATCTTAACACAATAACGAGTAGCAGCTCTTGTGTTCTTTATATTTCTCTAGAAGAATATTTGTAGATGTATATTAATAGTGATTCTTCTTTTCTCTTGGTGTTTGAGTATTTCAACAATTTGATTCAAGAGTGATAATGTTTGATAGTTCGTCAATCTTCAAATTCTTTTGGAGTATCTTTATATAGACTTGAGAAATAAGACTGTTGGTAGTACGGAGATGTCTCTTTCCTTTGCCGGCTACAGTAACATTAGCATTTCATCATGGAAGATAACATATTACAATACGTAAGCAAGTAGTGGAATATTTTAAATGTATTGATTGTACTATAAACTTCGTGTCTAAGTTTCTTAGACTTTATCTTCTGATGATTTACTTCTGCTTGAAGTAGTAAGCTTGAAAGATAACTATTGATCTTGTCTCTGTCTTTTCTTCTTCTTACTAGATTGTTTATGATCTGAGGAGTCATAATGATCCAAAAGATTCTTCTTCGTTGTAGAGTCATGGTCTTTCAGATATTTGAACATTATCTTCAGATATACAAGCAACAACTTATCTGGTGAGCAACTTCTTTGAGTGAAAGCTCTTCTTATCTACTACATCTTGATCATGTCTGAATACCTTGATTATCAGCTTTTCTAAGCTGCATATCTGATGTCTGGTTTCTAAAGAAATAACTTATAGCAGTACATCTGATTTAACATTAAATATCTTATGTCTGATCTTGACCTTGTGTTGATATCTGTATTGATTCCCTTTCTGATGAACATTCAACATTCCTTAGAACTCCTGATATTTCTGTAGAAGTGGTCATAATATTTCTTATGTTGAGTGTGAAACAACCGGCGGAAAAATCATCGAGAGAAAATCAATGCAGTCTCCATCGAGTATTTATTTATCCCACTGGACGGGAAAGGAAAATCATAGAAGAAAAACCTGACAAGGGAGAAATCACGATCTTGCGATCGACAGATCGGGTAAGGGAGTTTATTATGCAAGGGAAAGGTATTTGCACCCCTCACGTCTATGGTACTCCATGGGATCCACTATTGTTATTCTAATCAAAGGGTGTGTTCATATCTAAAGCTTACGAGCTAAGGGGAAAAATTCATATATACAAAGTGTATATACAAAGAAAATAAAAGGTTTTATTATCCGTGCTTGCCTCGGTTGTGAACCTTTATTTCTACATACCACCGCTCATGCAATAGGGATCAAGGCACTCGTAGTTCACCTTAAAATTTTTGTTGGTTTCATGTTTTTTTATGGATAATGCCGCATTCGGGTCCTTACGATTAGGATTGTAATTCATGCTTGGCATTGTAGCTCATAAAGAGACTCATGCACGGCCCCTCGCACACTTAGCATTTCCAAGTTGTTCGAATTTTCAACAACACATCCTTATTGAAAAGGTTTTAAAGGAAAATAGTCTGAAAGCAAAAAGGTTTGCATTGGTTGGTACTTTTTTATTGCGAAAGAATTTGCGATTTGAACTGTATTAAAGTTCGAAGTGAAAATAGAGCAAGATTCAGTCTAAATCGATTGCTCTACCCCACAAAACTCAATTGCATACGATTCACATCTTCCTTTATTAAGTGTTTTGAACTTTCTTAAAGAAATAAGTTTTTGTTTTAATAATGCAAAAAGGGGAATGAAAAAGTCTAAAGGAGACTAACAATCTGAAAGTTCTCATTCAATGATAGTCCTAAGGTTTGGATAACAAAGGGAAACATCTACCTATGTTAGCATGCATAGATTAAAACCTAATATCCAACTTGAATCGAAAATGAAACAAGAAATTCTAAGGGAACATGCAAAGGTTACAACCTAATGTCCAATTTGAATCGAAAACTAAACAAGCAATCCTAAGGGAACATGCAAAGATTTAAAGAAAAGCATAAACACAAACACAGTCGAACAAAGCCGGACCAAAAACAAAATAACAATCAATTGTGAGCTAGCAACAAACAAAGAATCCAATGGATTTCAAAGATGGAGTAAGGAACTCTTTCCACTTGATTTTCTCAAACACAAATATCGAGTAATAACTTGAAGCGTCAACATTTAAAGAAACGTGAGCTAACATCATCGAAATGAAATGGAAAAATGTGGGGGTTGGTTACGAACCCTTTTCCACTTTATTTGACTCAATGGACATGAATAAGCATGGTTCAAAACATCAACGTATAAGTTTAGCTAAGAGTGACACTGACTAGAAAGTGTGGAGTTCGATTGCGAGCCCTTTTCTCCACTTATTGACTCGATAGCAAGCATAAAGTAAAAGGGGAGGGGAATTGCCTTCTTTGAGGACTTTAGCAAAATTGCCTCTTTTTAAGGTCTTTAAACAAACACAAACATTGCCTCCATTGAGGACTTTAAACAGAATTTCCCACCTAATGTAGGGACTCTCAGTCATGCATCACTATTGCTACTTCTCATGGCAAGGAAAGCGAAAATACAATACGGAATATAAACAGAATCAGAAACAATACCAAACAAACAATAAGTCTGTAGCAAAGCGCAATAAAAGCAAAAAAAACTCGACAATCTTCATGGAAGCTAGCATTAACAAACAAAATAATAAGAATCAAGTGCTCGGAATAGGCGCCGAAACATCGACAATGTGAAAATAAATCACATGTGAAGTGTGTATCGGACACATCCACCTGACAAACCATAAACTTGCACGGAAATACACATCCATACAAAAATACAAACAATGTATATTTATTTCTCATAGAATGAGAATCAAAATCAAGCACGTCGGAAGCAAACTCGAATCCACAAAGAAAGTGGAATAAAATGATTTTCAACCGAATAACCAAGAATTAATTAAAAGATTGAAAGCTCTCTTGAAATGCCTTGCACAAGTCAACAAAAGAGTTAGAAATAACAAGGAGGCATAAACGGAATCAAGTATTCACATCACAAATTAAATCAAGATTAAATCATGCAAAAACCATTTTCCGGACAACATTGAATTAACAAATGAAATACACAAAAAGTAGATTTAAAGTCGAACAAAATTGATACTGATATCAAGCAAATATAAACACAAATAAACTAATACATCGAACAACAACTAAAACTCAATTTACAACCCATTTGGGAACTCCGGGCAGCCATGGTTCAAGTGTCGAAGTTTGCTAAAAATTGATTCGAAATCAATGTTTTAAGGCACAAAATCCAAACATCGACACATTAACAATCAAGCAGAATTCACAAATTAATTGTATCCAACAAAACCGACACTGGTACAAACACTTCTAAGTATCAAAACCAAATTTAGTTATGCGTCAAAAACAAGTAAACACTTTGAAATTTGATTATGATTCATGAATTTAAACAAATTTCAACAAGTATCGAATCGAAAACAAATTACGATGCATAAATCACAACATAATTAAACAATTAATTTCGACGGATAGGTATGAACAATAAACAATAATTAAATCAACTGATTTCACATTTATTCATCATCAAGCTTCAAGAATCAATTAAACCTCAAAAATTGATTTAAGCTCAATTCATATAATCACTTAATTAACAAAATCAAGATCCAATTTATGCTAAACAACACAAATTCAATTTAATTCCACCGATTAAATTGCATAAAAAATTAAATCAAGCAAGGAATCAAGAGGAGTTACCGACAATTAAATCGGAGAAATTGAATCAGAGAAAGGAGGCGGAGGGAGGAGGCCATCTGGGAGTGTCTGCACGGTGAAAAGAGGGCAACCGAGGGATGTACCGACGAAGGGAGTCTGGGAAGAAGGAGGGAGTCGCCGGTAAGGGAGGTCGGTCGTTTTTTCGGCGGAGGAGGGGGTGTCCTGTCGGTTTTCCGGCCGAAGAGGGAGGAAGAGAGCTTTTGTGACTTTTGCTTCTTTGAGAGAGAAGAGAGAAACTTTCGATATAATTTGAATTTTTAGTGAGTTTTATGAGAAATGGCAAAAAGTGATTATGAAATTGAATTGAAACAATTTATAGAAGTGAGCTAAGGCCATTTTTAGCAAACAGTAAGAAATGCAAATTCCCTTATTTTTTGTGAATAGTGCAGAATTTTCAACTTTTTCAGGTGTATGATGCAAGAAAAAACCACAAACTCATCACTTTCGATGCATAATCAAGACGTAAAACCTGAAACAAAAACATCGGTGACAAAATTTGTGATGCAATGCCGAAAGAATTGTCGTTATACGATAAAAATCAAGAAAGATATGAATTTCGCAATGGCGATAGAGTTGAAACAAAAAACTCTCTATTTTGGGTTATGTATATTTTTCAGCTTATTTCAGTATTCAACTTTGGAAACAAGCCATGAACCGAAGTTTTCTGAGCATAATCTGAACTCGGGACCTGAAGAAAACTTGTAGCTAACACAATTTGTGACACCGTGTTGTGAGAATCGTCTCGATACAATGTGTTATACCCAAAAAAATTCCCTCTTCTTTCTCAAGACATTTCTCACCAAAGATCTCAAAATGCTAAAGGGTTCTCAAGGGCTTGATCAGACAAGCTTACCTCCAAAGCACCGAGCCTCTGAATTAGGGCTTTGACTGAGAATGATTGATCACCGACTTTTAACTTAGTACATGACCTAATGGCTTGAAACATAATCCCAAGGACTCAAACACAACATGTTGGCCTAATTTCATGGCTCGAATCAATTCTCAAGATCAAAGGTTTGATAGTTGAAATTTGGATTAACTGACGAAAAGTCAACCGATACACAAAAAGTCAAACTTTTAATTTTTTAGTCAACATTAAAATTCAAAGATAAAAATTTATCAAGAACTACAAAAATATCAAACTTGATCATCAAACTCAAGAAAGCCAACAAAAAAGTCAAAGTTTCCAATACTTAGAAATTTTCTAAGTGTTTTTACACTTGACAATTTCAATACTTCATAACATTTTTTCACCAAGATGCAAGATGATTCAAAGGAAACATTCAACATGAAAGTTGTAGATCTTGATGAATTCTACAACTTTATATTAGAGGGTTGATGTTCAAAAAATGCTTAGATTTGAAGATATAGGCCCATGAAGTTATGACATTTTCATCTAACACTTAGAGAAATTTTCAACAGGTTTTGGTCAGTTTTTATCTCAACTTCTTGGCCAATTTTCATCAAGTTCCAGTTTGATTTAGCCAAAGTGGGAAACATGAAAGTTGTAGACAATGTTTCAAGCTTTCCAAAACATTCAAGAGCATGAATTTATCATACTTGAGCTAGGAGATCCAAAGGCATGAAGTTGGGCATCCATTCTTGAATTGCAAGTCATTTTGGTGAAGAGCACATGATCCAATCTACATGTTATGCTGCACAATCTTCTGTTTCATACCTTCTAACTTGTGAATCTCACCATAATTTAATGCTTACACACACTTTCGAGCTATGGTCCATTTGATTTAAGCATTGCCCAAGTGATCTTTCCATTTTTGGCACAAAGTTGACATTGCCATTCTTGCAAACTAGCTTTAATCACAAAGTCAGTTTTTCTTGAGCTTCTAACTTGTTTTTTATACACACACTAAACACACAAAATCATAAAATCATGCTTAAAGTGTCCAACAACTCTATGAATCAAATTACAAAGCATTGGAACTATGACCTTCAAGTTTGCTTCATGTACCATCCAACTTAGCCACAACATATGATTTTGAAAATTTGATCCACCCTTGTCTTAAAACCTCTTGCCTATAAATAGAGAGATCATTTACAAGATAAAAAGATGTGAACAAGCCCTCAAAACCCAGATACTTTAAAAAAACAGAATTGTTCATAAAATCTGCACTCATGAGCGTTGAAGTCCAAATCTTTGAACCTTTCACACCTTGTAAGTTTTTCCCAAACAAACCATCCAAATACTTCACATACATCATATAGAAGTTGTTCAAACACAAGAACAACTTCTATAAAATCACTATCACCATCTTCCAAACTCAAAAATAACACTTTTCATCTTGACTGGTTTGGAGAGATTCAACAACTTTACACATAGAGTGAGGATTGGTATAGTTTCAAGAAGGTCCAAAGGAGCTCGATTAATCAACACTTTGCACCTCGAAACATCCGTACATGTTCTAGAGTCTTCGCTTCAAGAGGTAAACTTTCTCAAACTATAATATCTTTATCCATAGATCATTTGCTTTCGTTTTCAAAAGGATACAACAGGATAAATCAAAGAGAACACTTAGAAAAAATCCAGGCCAGGGGGGTGACACGGGCGCCTGTGTCACATGACACGGCCCGTGTCAGCTCAACTGGGTTAGAAAACTTAACAAAAATGTGGGGCAGAGGCTGACACGGGTGCCCGTGTCACATGACACGGCCCATATCAGTCAGAAGCACAGAGCAGGAAGGGCAGGGGTTGACACGGGTTCCCGTGTCACACGACACAGACCGTATCATTTTGGCTGGAACAAAAATGTACAGAGGAGTTGGGACATGTCCTGACACGGGTGCCCGTGTCCACTGACATGGCCTGTGTCAGCTCAGGCACCAAATTTCCTAATTTTGAGTTTGTGTAGTTTATTTTTGGACATATTGCCTTTCTTGGAGAGGACCTAACACCATAAAAACGTTTTTCTAAATGAAACACCTAAAACATATTTCTAAACAATTAGTTTTCTTTTTTAGTTAATTTTGACCTAGGTTTTTCTTCAATCAAATGAACTACAAAAAACCATTCTATCAAAAAACCCTAAAAAATAACAATTCCTTTTCACTTTACATTTTCTTGTGCATTTTACTATTTCGCATTATAATTTATATAATTGTCAAAGCCTTGTAATAGTATTTAGGGTTTATTTTTACTTGTCATCCCCATTTGTAAATTTGTACCCCCCCATCCCCTCAAGTATTGTAATAGCGTAGGACATTTAAATTCCGCAATTTATCGATTTCCGTATTATTGCTAGTAATTAGGGTTTGTATGGAAATATCTTAAAATCAACACTAGACAACCCAAATCAAGACAAATGCATGAAAACAAAAACACTTTGCGCACTTGCACTTCTAGGGTAACCCACACTTGTTTCCTAAGATATAAACAATCATGCCTCTCGAACGCGGGATACTTTAGCAAAGACCCTCAATTACAAGATCATAGTCCCTCAATGATCCTTCGATGTTGCCTTCGGTAAACGATCTTAGACCCTTACGACAAATTGCTAAGGTATCTTACAATGTTTCCTTCTATGACTGTACGATGACCCACGCATGTCCCTTCACATCCAATGATATGGTTTCTTACTAACTAATGGTAAAATAACACTATCTAAAGGAGGAGGAAAAGAACTAATACCTTTTGAGTAGGTAGAAAGCTCATAGTTTCTTGCTCACAAACAAAACCATCTTCACACTCACACTTTCAAAACATCTTTCCAAAAATAAACATCTCTTTGAACTATTTTTAAAACCAACACTTTGTATACATTCTCGCCGAAATGATAATCATTATAAAGTTTGCTGAAACAAAGGCATTTTCAAAATATTTTCAAACTTACACCAAAGCACAAAAACATTTACAAAGCATTTTCAAAGTGAGCTAGCAACTAAGAGCCCATAGGTAACTACGGATGAAAAGGGTGCTAACACCTTCCCTTTTCATAACCTACCCCCCGAACTCAAGAAAAATTCTCAAAAGGTCTTTCTTGTTCTTTTCACCTTTATAAAAGAAAATTCGGTGGCGGCGCTTGCTATCCGCAACAATTGCGATAAAACGCAAAAAACCAAGTCAGTTCTCCCACCGTATCATAGAACTGGCGACTCTACTAGGTAATTTTAAACTAAAAGTGGGGTTACCTTAAGAGTTAGATCACATTTTTTGCTTTACTTGCTTGACTTGCTTGCTTTACATTTGTGGGTTATGCTTGGGTTTGTTACTTGTAAAAATACTACACCAGGATTTGGGGGCATTTTAGGTAAGTAGCATAGATCGCAGGGATTATGCGAGGTATACCGACATGGTTGAAGCGATGGCTATGTTAGTGTGACACATTTTTTGGTACCGGTGTCCCTTGAGTCCAGTCAAGGAGAATACGGAGCCGCTGTGTGGTGTCATGAAGCACTAACTAATTGTAGAACCTTAGTTAAATAACTTGGCCATTAGAAAGTAGTGAGGTATCCGACTTTGGTGCAGACTAAAGTTGGTTGATACTCGATACTACACTCATTGAGATTGAACTTTCGGGATATTTTGGTCGCAGTTTGGATGATTGAGTTAAACAATGCCCGATGAAGAAAGATCAGTGATATTGAGGCTCCTAGAACCCGGTTAATTTTTAGGAAATGTTGAACCAGCTAAACTTCAAGAGGGTACTTACCAATAAACCCCATGCAAGCCTAAAGCTAAGGCCTTGTGTGCTTTGTTCATGTGTGATTATTTGCTCATAACATCATGTCATAGCATTTTTCTAACAATTTCAAGGACCTATGGATTTATTTTTGTTCTGTTTTGTAAGATATGGCCTCCGCTCGCAGAAATACCATCCAAATCCACTTCGTAAGAGTTCCTCCTCAACTTAAAGAGTTAGCATCAAGGGTCCCTGGAAATTCTCCTTTCACCAAAAGATATGGTTGACTTCTCAATCTGGCTGCCACAAGCTTTGATGAAGACATGTTTAAGGTGCTCTTTCAGTTCTTTGATCTCGTACATCATTGTTTCACCTTTCCCGATTATCAATTGGTGCCCACAATGGAAACATTATCTCAATTTTTTGGAATACTAGTCCTTGACCAAATACCATTCACCGGTTTAGAGGAAACTCCAAAGTCTGAAGTTATTGCCAAGACTTTACATTTGAAGAGTTCTGACATTATAGCTAATTGAGAAATAAGGAGCGGAGTCGAAGGCTTTTTAGCTAAATTCCTGATGGAGAAGGCCCGTTTGTTTTTGGATGTTTTGGATTTACAAGCTCTTGAAGAAATTTTGGCCCTTCTAATCTATGGTTTGGTTCTCTTTCCTAACCCTGACCAACTCATAGATGTGAATGTTGTCAAAATCTTCCTTACTTGCAACTTGTTGCCCACATTGCTTGGGGACATTTTGCACTCTCTTCGTACTTGCACTATGAGGAAGCGAGGTACCCTCATGTGTTGCTCGCCTTTGTTGGCTAGGTATTTTATTTCTCACCTTTCTCGATCAATATTGAAGAATGAGTAAGGCTTAAGGTGGTCTCAAAGGTTGATGTCACTTTCTCATTCGGATATCCATTGGTGCTCTCGATCTCAAGAAGACTTTGCTATCATTTATCATTGTGGGGAGTTCCCTAATGTTCTACTCTTGGGCATTAGGGGAGGTATCATTTGTAACCCTTCTCTAGCTTTACGACAGTTTGGCTATGCTCGAAGAGATGGTCCCCATGACGCACTCATTCAAGGAATTATGTTCGACTATGAGAACGATGTCCAAGGTTATCATCGAAGGTTTGTGCATGCTTGGGGCATGGTGAGCAAGGTTGATAGCAAGACTTTGGGGAATAAGAATTCCATACCTCTTGAACTTTATCCCAAGTGGGTACGAGCTCGTGCTCAAAGTCTCATAATGCCATATCCTACTATTCTACCAATAGTTGTGGAGCCCATTACCGAATGGGATGTTCCTCATACCATTCTCCATCCTAACATGCCTACCAACCTCTAAGAATTGCAAAGATCATGGATTCAACTCAAGGGGGAACGAGACACCTTTGAAGCTCGATTCTACGAAAGCGAGAATAAAGTGTTAGAGTTCACAAGGCAACTTCACGAGGAGCAAAGCCTGAATGCCTACATTGCACCAAAGACGATGCGCCAGTGGGAGACTTGAGTCTTTTTGTTTTAGGAGTTTATTTTGTCGTCTCTTTAAGACCTTTTTGCTTTTTTCCACTGTAAGCCTAAGAGGAATTTGTAATTCTTGAACTTATTAATGCAATTGTTGATTTTTATTCTCTTTGTCTGGAAAATTTAAATTCCTTAAAGTTCTTGAAAATATTGCATCCGTATAACATGCATCATATCATAAGCAGGTTTTCCGACACAGGTTTCCTCATCTTTCTACTATTTATTCAGTATAAGATGGATCTAGAGAAAACTATCAAGGACTTGCAGATTCAACACTCTCGGTTTCAAGAGACTCTACTCAACTTAGCAAAGGGTCAACAAGAAATGATGGCACTTCTTGTCACAAAGAAGAAGACCAAGAAGAAAGATGTAATCAACATGAGGAAAAGGTTCAAAGGCCCCACCTGACAAGTTCAAATTGAAGAGGTTTCCTCCGAAGAGGATGATAATCAAGATAAAGATGCTAGAAGCACCCGTGCTAGGGGTGGAAACAATCAAACCTCAGAAGATGGAGATTATTCTGATGAGAAATACCCACCAGATGATGACAAATATAAGCAACTAGAAGACATACTAAAAGCTGTCGAGATCCAAGTTGTGCCTGGCTTGGACTTTGGAGACTTGGGTTTAGTTCCTGGGGTGGTTATTCCCCATAAATTCAAGATTCCAGTTTTTTCCAAGTATGATGGTGTATCATGTCCAAATCTTAATCTAAGATCATATGTCCAAAAAATTCAGCCACACACCGCTGATAGGAAACTATGGGTGCACTTTTCCAAGAAAGTCTATCTGGAATGCAGTTTGAGTGGTTTTACTAATTGGAATGGACCAATATCCATACTTGGGAGGATCCGGCCGCTGCCTTTTACTGCCAATACCAATATAACATTGATCTCGCACCAACCTGAATGCAATTGCAAGGCATGACCATGGGTTCAAATGAGGGCTTCAAAGAATACGCCCAAAAGTGGAGAGACCTGACTGGCAGGGTGCAACCACCCTTAACTGATAGAGAATTGGTAGAAATGTTTATGGAATTGATCTGGGTGTATGAATTGATCTTAACTGGCGAGAGGGTGGAAAGTGGAATTAAAAGCGGGAAGATACCCATGGCATCCACCTCTAATGTTGTGAAAAAAATATTTATTAGTTAAAAAGAGACTAATATTGTGTATGGATCAATAAGTCATGCTAAGAATGACCACCATCATTCAGTGGGGGCAGTATTGATTTCCAACTCCGACTCAACGGTCGCGTCAACAAAACAATCAACAAAGGTCGGATGCCCAGAGGAGACAATTTACTAGAATCAATATGCAATTGTCTCAAGATCTGCAACACCTACTGAAAGTTGATTTGGTAACACTACGAGATCCCCCTTATAATCCTAACACAACTTCTCTGAAATATTATCCCAATGCAAAATGTGATTTCCATTCAAATAGTCTCGGACATGATACCAATGATTGTTAGGTGTTAAAGAACAAAATCTAAGACCTAATTGATAACAAGATAATTGAATCTGACCCTCCACCAACTCTCAATGTGATCACCGCACACATACCTAATCATGGTAAGGGTGTCATTGCTATTGAAGATGCCTCTTTTGTTTCCTCCATCAAAGATTTGACCACTCCTTTGAAGACTGTTAAAAAGAATTTGCTGAAAGTCGGTGTATTTCCAAGTTGTTTTGAAGACTGCTACCATTGTGTTGTACAAATTAATGGTTGTGAATGGCTGACGAAAGGTGTCCAACACCTGATAGATACCCATGAGTTTCTATTTGAAAAAACTTCATCTATGAAAAGTTTGACCCAAAGTGTATCTCAATAGTTTGAAGACGTTTCCATCATTACTATCTCAAACACTCCTATTAGGATCACCTCCAAAGGCCCTATTAGGATTCCCGCTGAACCAAAAATAGCTCCATTAAGTATCACCACACCGGGGCCAGTCCCCTACTCTTTTGATAAGGGTGTGCCTTGGAATTATGGGGCGGAAGTGTATTACCATGGTATCAAACAAAACCCATGGATTGTTGAAGATGAGAATGCTGAGATTACAAATATTGTTGGATCAAGTAAAGTCATTAGGATGGGGAGGATCTTCTCTCTAGAGATTTCACCGCCAACAACCCCTACTACACCCATTCGTATTATCACTGTTAAACCTGTTGCTAATACTCGAGGAAAGGAAAAAATGACTGAGCCTACCAGGATGGAGGTGCCCACAAAATATATTACCATTGTGGACCCATCTACCCAAGAGATGGAGGAGATTCTAAAAATTATCAGAAAAAGTGATTACAAGATAGTGGAACAGTTAGAGCAAACACCCTCGAAGATTTCCATGTTGTCTTTGTTGCTATGTTCTGAGGCGCATGCCCAAGTGCTGTTAAAATTCCTGAAAAATTCACATGTCCCAAAAGAAACTACGGCCAACCAATTTGAAAACTGTGTAGCAAGCCTGACTGCTGACAACGGTTTGGGTGTTTTGGATGCAGATTTGACCCCGGCTAGGAAGAATCAAAACAAAGCTCTGCATGTTTCCATCGGGTGTAAAGGAACCACTTTAGCACATGTGTTAGTGGATATTGGGTCCTCCCTGAATGTCTTACCAAAAGGTGCTATGGATAGGTTGGACTATGAAGGTTTAGTGCTGAAACCTAGTGACATTATGGTCAGAGCTTTTGACGGATCAAAGAGAATGGTCCATGGAGAGGTTGATCAGCCTATCAAAGTTGGGTCTCAAGTCTTCAAATCAACATTCTATGTGATGGATATCTACCTGGCTTATTCTTGCCTGCTTGGACGCCCATGGATACATGGGGCAGGTGCGGTTACCTCCACATTACACCAAAAGCTGAAGTACCCGGTCAAAGGGAAAATTGTCACAGTTTGTGGGGAAGAAGAGTTTATGATCAGTCATCTGAATTCATTCAAGTACGTTGAAATGGATGGAGAGTTCATCGAGACCCCTTGTCAAGCATTTGAAGGGGTCTTTCCAATGGTTGTTGTTGCCAAAGCCAGTCCTGATACTCCAAAAGCTGCTAAAGATACACCAAGGATGGCTTCTCTCAAAGATGCTCGTGTTGTTGTTGAAGACAAAGGTTGCACCATTTGGGGAAAACTTCTTGAAATCACATACAAGTCAGACAAATTTGGTTTGGGCTTCACTTCCAAAGATCAAAAGGAGGTTCGACGTGCTCGTGTAGGGAAACCGCCTCTCCGCATTAGTAACCATAAGGTTAATGCTCTTGAAGACTATGATGTTGATTGTGGCTTTGATGATTGGATTTACCCGACTGCTGGTAAAGGACTCAATAACTGGTAGACCAAGGACTTCATCCCAATCTCCTTCATCCAGGAGTAATTTCCATTTCCTATTTTTATTTACTTTGAAGACTTTGTCTATAATTTCCATTAAAATAATGACCTTAAGCCATGTGCCTTGCCCAGGGCACAATGGTCCATTTGTTAAGGGTCTGTCATTTTCATATGCCATATGCTCATTTTAATGAAAAAGATTGGACTATGTTGCATTCAAATTTTGCGCTCTTTGTCTTTCTTTCACTTTACTGCATTTTCAAATAGCCATGTAACCTTACATGCACACACACATTTGCAGATCCACATCCACTCCAGATCTCATTGACAATGATTTTGCTATTGCCATCTATGACTTCGAATGTCTAATATATCAAGCTGAAGACAAAGGTTAAGAAGATTGTTAAATACTTAGGGAACTCTCCAAACTCCTAATACAAAAGGAAAAGTCCATTCAACTGCACGGAGAACCAGTTGAAGTGGTAAACTTGGGTACTAAGGCAGATAAGAAAGAATTCAAGATTGGTGCTAACCTGGAAGACGGTGTCAAGAGAAGATTGGTCCAGATGTTGCACGACTATGTTGAGGTGTTCGCTTGGTCATATAAAGATATGTCGGGGCTTGATACTGATATCGTAGTTCATCGTCTACCAATGAAAGAAGGTTGTCCTCCGACCAAGAAAATGGTTCGTCGCATGCGGCCAGATATGTCTGAGAAAATAAAGGTTGAGGTAATAAAACAGTTCAATGCAGGTTTCTTCGCAGTAACATCGTATCCCAAATGGGTTAAAAATTTGTTCCAGTTCCGAAGAAAGACGATAAGATTCGTATGTATGCAGACTATAGGGATTTAAATAGGGCGAGCCCCAAAGATGATTTCCCACTACCACATATTGATGTCTTGGTTGACAACACTGCTCAACATAAGGTGTTCTCCTTCATGGATGGCTTTTTCGGATACAACCAGATCAAGATGGCGCCTGAGCACATGGAGAAAACCACTTTCATCATACAGTGGGGCACCTTCTGCTATAAGTTCATGCCTTTCAGTTTGAAGAATGCAGACGCAACCTATCAACGAGCTATGGTAGCTTTATTTCATTATATGATTCATCATGAAATAGAAGTCTATGTTGATGACATGATTGCAAGATTGAAAACTGAGGGAGAACATCTAGATCATTTACACAAGCTATTTCAAAGGTTGAAGAAATACAAGTTGAGGCTGAATCCCAACAAATGCATTTTCGGGGTAAGATCGGGAAAACTCCTAGGATTTTTTGTCAATAGAAAAGGTATTAAAGTTGATCCTGCAAAAGTCAAAGCCATACAAGAAATGCCAACTCCCTGTACTGAGAAGGAGGTCAAAGGTTTCTTAGGTCGACTCAACTATATTGCCCGATTCATCTCTCACTTAACTTCTACTTGTGAACCAATCTTCAATTTGCTAAAGAAAGATCAAGTAGTTAGATGGGATTATGATTGCCAAACAACTTTTGACAAGATCAAGGAGTATTTACAAGAACCTTCGATCCTAATGTCTCTAGTTGAAGGAAGACCTCTGATCATGTACTTGACTGTATTAGAGAATTCAATGGGGTGTGTGCTAGGAAAACATGACGAGTCTGGCCGAAAAGAGCATGCAATATACTACCTTAGCAAAAAGTTTACCGACTACGAAACAAGATATTCATGCTCGAGAAAACTTGCTGCACTTCGGCATGGGCTACTCACCGACTGAGACAGTATATGTTGACCCATACCACCTTATTGATCTCTAAGATGGATCCCATAGAGTACATCTTCGAGAATCCAACTCTCTTCGGACGAATAGCAAGATGGAAAATGATCTTTACCGAATATGACACCTAGTACACTACATAGAAAGCAATCAAAGGAAGTGTGTTGGCGGATCATTTGGCCTATCAAGCTATTGATGACTACCAATCTATGAACTTTAAATTCCAGGACGAGAATATCAGGTTGATAACCGACTGTACAAAGCTCGGACCGTATGAAGGACCTGAACAAGGATCTCGATAGACTATGGTGTTTGATGGAGATTCCAACTCTCTTGGTAACGGAATTGGTGCTCTGATTATTTCTTCGGAAGGTTATGAAATTCTGGCTGCAGATACTTAATGTCACGTTCAATGTTATGACACCGTATCTGACTTACTATATGACAGTAAATACAAAAGCAATAAAGAACACAGTCAATTGTTTACCCAGTTCAGTGTGCAACAACACCTACTCTGGGGGCTACCAAGCCAGGGAGGAAATCCACTATAAGAGATTTTAATTCAGGAATAAACCAACCAGTTTATCTCCTTCACTTAAGACCTACCCAATGCAATTCCAATCTAAGTACAACTTAAACCTGAGTTCCTACTCACTCCCCCTCAATCACAGCAGTGATACATAAACCAATTTGACTTAAGAATTGATGAAGACACTCTTCAAAAACAAACACTTGATTAAGCTTCACAGCTTTTTAATCAAGCAACACAATTACTCGTGCTTCACAGCTTTGAGTGATGCACACAACTAACTTGACTCTGCTTCACAGCTTTAGTCAAGGAACATTCAAACACTCTTGCTTCAAAGCTTTGAGTGCTACACAACCCTTACAATTAGAAACCTATTCCAAGGCACTTATCACAATGATAATTTCTTGGAGTACAATAATCAAATCTATACAGATTACAAATGATCTTCTGATCAATCAAGAGGGATGCCTTGAAAAACAGCAGCTCTGTTGAATATATAGCAGCTGCAACTTCAGTTAGGGTTTCCACAAAAACCTAGGGTTAATTCCGTTTGACCTAAAGACCAGGTCACAGGACTTTATTAACCAGGTTAGGGTTGAGCTAGGTTACCCCTCAGAAAACGCAGGATTCTGTTCAGGAAAGACTGAGTTATTTCCTGAAAAAACTCAGACTTATCCAATCCTACAATCCTGTTAGTTCAGAACAGGATGTCATAACATCTGTTATGACATCTGAGAAAACCTGTCTACTGATTTAGCAAAATGTGATCATTTTGCAAAATGCTCAGATACACACTTATAAACATCAGTACTTGAATTACAATATTTTTCTGCAAAGGTACCTAATGAGTCAGTACAAACTAAACTAGAATGTTATGACATCAGTCATGACATTCACACATACACTTGGGATTTACCAAAAATGCAAGCCAATACCTAAACACCTACAAACTCCCCCTTTGGCACATTTTTGGCTAAAGACCCTAAGCAATCAGAGATAGATAGCAGCAGAAATAAGTGACAGCAGAAAAATAGAATGTCAAGTACTAATTAAGTAAGTACCAAGTACCAAAATATTCTCCCCCTCTTTAGCCACAAATGGGCCAAAGATACATGTTCATAAAATTATACAGTTATCCAAGACAAAATAATAAGAGCAGCAGCAGAAAACAACTGAATACACTTCCAAACTCCACCAGATATCAGCACCAACCAGCAACACCACCAAACAGCAATCAACCTTCAAGCACTGTCATCAGACTCAGAGGAGCTAGTTTCTTCAATGTTGAGATGACCTTCAGCTTTTACACCTTCTTCCCTTCTGTTTTCTTCAGCTTCCTCCTTTTCTAGCCTGGCAATTAGAATTTCTAGGGTCCTTTTTCTAGCATCCAGCTCTTTGCAAGTTTCTTTTAAAACAGCTATGACATCTGATGTCTTGGACTGGGTCTTCACAGACGATGTCTCAGCTGATGTTATGACAATGTCTGGAGCATGAGATCCCTGAAACAGTTTGTAGTGCAGGCCAAGGGCAGGAGCTCTTTTGCAGACTGTATCTCTTGCCACAAGGATATCAGAGTATTGTGCAAGGATGATTCCATAAAGGAGGGAGGGAAAGGCAATTGGTCCTTTGACAGCATAACTGCCAGCATGCTTTAAAGTTTGTTCAAAGATGTACCTCCCATAGTCAAAAGCAGTCTTGGTTCCCACAGCATAGATAAATCTCCCCAATCCTGTGGAGATAGTTGATTTATGATTTGTAGGCACCCAGTTGGCTGCACCTATTTTATGCAAGATGGCAAATTTCATGCTGAGTTTACTAGCATTCAGCTTGCCTTTCAAGGGCCAGCACTTTACTTGCCTGGCTGTGATGGTTAGACAAACTTCATTGTCAGTTGCCTCTAGATCAGGACAGTCCTCATTTGTTCTTCCAAGAAACTTGTTGATTTCTGATGGAGAGAACTTGACCCTTCTTCCTCTAACAAAAACACTTTCAAAGTCAGCTGACCTTCCATCAGCACAATCATTAGACAAGTTCACTACAAACTTCTTGACCAGATTTTCATAACATTTGTTAAACTTTATCACTGTCTTCATTAGTCCAGCATTCTTGATCAGGTCCATGATGTCTTTGCACTCCAAGGCATCATTGTTGAGTTCTCTCTCTAAGGCTATTCTCTTTAAGCAAACATACTTCCATCTGTTTGCATTGTCAGGATGATGAAAAGAGATGTTGTCTGTTGGCACTTCAGGCACTCTAGCAATTTTGCTGGAGGGGAGCTTCCTTCTGATGGGAGTTTCTTCAATATCAATCTCAAATTCTGATTCCTCATCCGAATCATAAGATTCGGGTTCTTTACTCTTCTTAGAGATTGGTTGTCTAGCAGTATGCACCTGGGCCTTCTTCCCTTTTGTCTGAATATTTTTCTCAGCCATGCCTTCAGCCTTGGATTTCTTAGCATTAGGTTTATCATTCTGACTACTCTTTCTTTTCATCAATCTCCTAGCTATGCTAGGGTTCACATTAGCAATCAGATCATTATCTGAGTAATCCTCATCCACATCAATGATAGGTGGATCAGCAGCCTTTTCTGAGGGGTTCTGAATGTTGTCTTTTTGTGTCACAACATTCTCAGTGACATCTACATTTTCAGAAACTTCCACATTTGGACTTTCTGATTGATTTAAAGGGACAGAAATCCCCGGTACAGATTGGTTGCCACTCAGTATACTAGTAACCAGCCTAGCAATAGCTTGGTGAACTTGAACTGATCCTTCTCTATTAGGTACAGAAGACGAAGGATGAGAAGAATTACCAGAGGCTGTAGCTTGAGCTCTTCCTGCATGTCTGGTTCTGAGCTTTTTGACTTTGGCTGGGTCAGTTGCCATCTCTCTGAGAGGAGTGACCTCAAGAACTTCAGATTCTATGCATGTGGTGATTGCCCTAGAATCTTGGTCAGATGATGACGATGATGAGGATGACGAAGTTGCCATGGTTGAAGGCGATGTCTGAGACATTTTGATTGACTTTGAGTAATGGTAGCAGTTTGAGAAAGATCTTTGATTGAGAGGAGAAAACAGGTTGCAAGGACGAGAGAGGTAGAGGGTAAAAGGGAGTCTTTTCAACTTCTTAAAGATTTTGAAAGAATTGTGAAAGTATAAGATTAACCCACTAATGATAGACTTAATAAAGTTAATTCCTTCAACCTTTGTTTTAAGCAAAATTAATTGCTATAATTTCTTATGTTGGTGAATACCCAACCTGCCCCTCAAATTTTCAAGTTTATTTCCAACAAGAGCCTTGGTAGAAGAATCAGTCAGCTGAAGCTTAGAGAAACTATGTTCCAGTTTAAATGACTTCTTCTCTTCAAAGTCAATAGGGTTCAAGGAAATGTTGATTGTTTTCAGATTGTCACAACACAATGTCACAACATCTTGTGTAACATTGTACTCAGGGAGCATCTGTTTTGACCAGATGTTTTGAGAACAGAATTTATTAGACTTGTTATTTCCAACATCCTTGTCAAGATGACTTAAGGTTCTGACAACACATCCTTCTTCAAGTTTATTTGCCACATCACAGATATTATCAACCTGTAGTTTTGGAGTTCTTCTGATAGCTTCCATAGAAATAGCTCTTTTCATTCTTCTTAGATGAAGGAGACCAAGCTTATGCTGCCACAGTTTCATCTCTTTTTCTTCTTTGATGATTTGACACATAGTGGAGATATCAGTGTTCTCAGGCTGCCACACGTAACAGTTATCTTTGGATCTGATTCCTCTCATTACAACTTCTAGTTTTTCATCAATTACTAGACATTCAGATCTTGAGAAGTTGACCTTGAATCCTAGATCACATAATTGACTGATACTAATGAGATTAGCAGTCAACCCTTTTACCAGCAGTACTTTATTCAGACTTGGAACTCCAGGGCAGTCCAAATTACCAACTCCTTTGACTTCACCTTTAGCACCATCTCCAAAGGTCACAAAACTGGTGGTGTGAGGCATAACATTATTGAGGAGATTTTTGAATCCAGTCATGTGTCTGGAACATCCACTGTCAAAGTACCAATCTTCCTTTGCAGAGATCCTCATGGAAGTGTGAGCTATCAGTGCAGTAGCCTTTTTCTTCCATTTAGAAGCATGTGGTACCTTTTTAGACTTAGGTTTGACACCTGAGTTCTGATTAGGATATCCATGTAGTCTGAAGCAGAAGGGCTTTATGTGACCATATCTCCCACAATGATGACATTTCCATCTTTGGTACCTTTTCTTCATATGTCTCTGTTCCTGATGTTGAGAGTTGTGTTGAGACATCTGTTTTGACATTTGCTTACCAGTACCAGATTTCTTTGCTTCCATAAATCCTAGTCCAGATTTATTTCCCACATTTTGTCCAACCTGAAGGATCTCTTCCAATTTGTCTGTTCCATTTGTCAACATCTTGACAGATTTGGTCATTTGATTCAGTTGTGAGTTCAGCAATTGAACTTCTCCTTCTAGATGACTTATAGTTTCAAGATTTGCCCTTTTTTCAGCCTCCAGCTTTATAATGAGTTTTGATTGTTTCTCATTCTGCACACAGACTTCAGCACTTCTGATACACAATTTCTTGTAGGTATCAGCCAGTTCTTCAAATGTCACTTCTTCATCACTAGTGTCACTTTCAGAAGTACAAACACTAGTTAGGGCGGTAACTAGTTTGGCAGATTCTTCTTCAGAATTACTTTTTGAATCATAGTCAGACCAAGTAACAGTCATTCCTTTCTTTTGTTTCTTAAGAAAGGTAGGACATTCAGCTCGAATATGTCCATATCCTTCACATCCATGGCATTGAATACCTCTGCCTTGGTTTCCCTTATCTTTTGACCTTGGTCTTCTGCTGGAACTGTCAATGTCGGAGGGAATGTTATGAACATTAGACCTTGACTATGGATCCATTATTTTGATGAGCTTGTTGAACTGTCTTCCAAGCATGGCAATAGCTTCTGATATGTTTTCTTCTTCATCCTCCTTGTATTCAACATCAGTGTTGGATACAAGTGCTATGCTTTTGTTCTTCTTGTCACCATTATCAGTGATCCCCATCTCAAAAGTCTGAAGAGACCCAATAAGTTCATCCACTTTCAACTTGCTAATGTCCTGGGCTTCCTCTATGGTAGTTACCTTCATTGCAAATCTTTTAGGCAAGGATCTGAGAATCTTCCTCACCAGTTTTTCTTCTGACATCTTTTCTCCCAGTGCTCCTGAGGTGTTGGCAATCTCCAAGATGTTCATGTGAAACTCATGAATGGTTTCATCTTCCATCATTTTTAGATTCTCAAATTTGGTAGTCAACATCTGAAGCCTTGACATTTTTACTTTGGAAGTGCCCTCATGAGTAGTTTTGAGAGTGTCCCAAACTTCCTTGGCCAGTTCATATTGATGTACTAGTCTGAAAATGTTTCTATCAATTCCATTGAACAAGGCATTTAAAGCTTTTGAATTTCCCAGAGCTAACTCATCTTCTTCTTTACTCAAATCTTCCTCAGGCTTCAGACTGATTGTCCCATCTATCTCAGTTATGGTGGGATGAATCCATCCTTTGTCAGCAGCTCTCCAAGCTTTTTTGTCCAGAGATTTTAGGAAGGCAATCATACGAGGTTTCCAGTAGTCATAATTAGTTCCATCCAGAATGGGTGGTCTATTTCCAAAAACTCCTTCTTTGTCCATAGTGCCAGAAAGTGATATCCCTAGATCTCACCCAATAATACAGGCAGGGTGCCTGCTCTGATACCAATTGAAATTCTGGCTGCAGATACTTAATGTCACGTTCAATGTTATGACACCGTATCTGACTTACTATATGACAGTAAATACAAAAGCAATAAAGAACACAGTCAATTGTTTACCCAGTTCAGTGTGCAACAACACCTACTCTGGGGGCTACCAAGCCAGGGAGGAAATCCACTATAAGAGATTTTAATTCAGGAATAAACCAACCAGTTTATCTCCTTCACTTAAGACCTACCCAATGCAATTCCAATCTAAGTACAACTTAAACCTGAGTTCCTACTCACTCCCCCTCAATCACAGCAGTGATACATAAACCAATTTGACTTAAGAATTGATGAAGACACTCTTCAAAAACAAACACTTGATTAAGCTTCACAGCTTTTTAATCAAGCAACACAATCACTCGTGCTTCACAGCTTTGAGTGATGCACACAACTAACTTGACTCTGCTTCACAGCTTTAGTCAAGGAACATCCAAACACTCTTGCTTCAAAGCTTTGAGTGCTACACAACCCTTACAATTAGAAACCTATTCCAAGGCACTTATCACAATGATAATTGCTTGGAGTACAATAATCAAATCTATACAGATTACAAATGATCTTCTGATCAATCAAGAGGGATGCCTTGAAAAACAGCAGCTCTGTTGAATATATAGCAGCTGCAACTTCAGTTAGGGTTTCCACAAAAACCTAGGGTTAATTCCGTTTGACCTAAAGACCAGGTCACAGGACTTTATTAACCAGGTTAGGGTTGAGCTAGGTTACCCCTCAGAAAACGCAGGATTCTGTTCAGGAAAGACTGAGTTATTTCCTGAAAAAACTCAGACTTATCCAATCCTGCAATCCTGTTAGTTCAGAACAGGATGTCATAACATCTGTTATGACATCTGAGAAAACCTGTCTACTGATTTATCAAAATGTGATCATTTTGCAAAATGCTCAGATACACACTTATAAACATCAGTACTTGAATTACAATATTTTTCTGCAAAGGTACCTAATGAGTCAGTACAAACTAAACTAGAATGTTATGACATCAGTCATGACATTCACACATACACTTGGGATTTACCAAAAATGCAAGCCAATACCTAAACACCTACAGGTTACCATACACCTTTCACTGCCATACTTTGCTTTGACTGTACCAACAACATGCTTGAGTATGAAGCATGCATCTTAGGTCTAAAGGTTGCCATTGACCTAAGAATTAAATTCCTAATCGTATATGGAGAATCAGCTCTGGTAATCGGTCAAGTTAAAGGAGAGTGGGATACCAAACATCTAAACTTGATCCCTTACAAAGAACTTGTGCTCACCTTGATCCCTTACTTTGAGGAGGTCACCTTTGAACACATTCCAAGGGAAGAAAATCAATTGGCAGATGCCTTAGAAACTATGTCATCTATGTTCAAGGTCAATTGGGAATACAAAGCTCCCAGAATTACTATAGAAAGATTCGACGAACCAACACACTGTTGTGAGATTGACACTGATGAGGAGAAACCTTAGTTCCATGAGGTGAAAAAGTATCTTGAAGCACAAGAATACCCTGAGGGGGCATCAATCAACAACAAGAAATTCATGTGGAGATTCTCAGCCAAGTTCTTCCTAAGCATTGGAATTTTGTACAAGCGCAACCATGATTCAACTCTATTCCTTTGTGTGGCCAAGAAGAAAGCATAGAAACTTATGAAAGACATACATGAAGGTATCTTCGGAACTCATTCCAGTGGATACACTATGGCCAAGAAGATTCTGAGGGCTGGTTACTATTGGTCGACTATGGAAACTTATTGTCACCACCACTCGAGGACTTTCCATAAGTGTCAGATCTATGCCGATAAGGTTCACGTGCCTCCAATACCTTTAAATGTCATGACTGCTCCTTGGCCATTTGCAATGTGGAGCATTAACAAGATCAGAGAAATCAAGCCCACCGCCTCTAATGGACATCATTTCATCCTCGTCGCCATTAACTACTTCACCAAATAGGTCGAAGTTGCTTCATTCGCCACAATTACCAAGAATGTTGTATCCCGATTTATCAAGCATAACCTCATTTGTCTATACGACATCCCTGAAAGGATTGTCATTGACAATGGTACCAAGCTCAACAATGCTATGATTATTGAACTCTACATGCAGTTCAAGATCAAGCATCACAACTTTTCTCCATACAGACCTAAGATGAATGGCGCAGTGGAAGCGGCCAACAAGAACATAAAGAAGATTGTGCAAAAGATGGTGATGACCTATAAAGACTGGTACAAGATGCTACCATTTTCTCTTCATGGATACCGTACCTCGGCATGAACATTAATTGGAGCAACCTCATTCTCTTTAGTTTATGGCATGGAAGTTGTCCTACCTGTCGAAGTTCAGATTCCTTCTCTAAGGATTATGAAAGAAGAAGACTTAGGCGAAGACGAATGGGTTCAAACTATATTGGATCAGTTGAATTTGATTGATGAAAAGAGACTGGCTGCTATCTGTCATGGTCAAATGTATCAAAAGCGTATGATCAAAGCATTCAACAAGAAAATCAAACATCGAGTGTACCAGGTTGGTGACTTGGTAACAAAATGCTTCATTTTTCCACAAGGCGATCCCAGGGGTAAATGGACTCCCACCTACGAAGGGTCGTTTGTTGTCAAGAAAGTATTCTCTGGCGGTGCTATGATATTAACCACTATGGACGGTGAAGATTTCCCACACCCTGTGAATGCGGACATAGTCAAAAAATACTACGCATAAGAACGACCCACTAGGTTGACATATCTAGGCAAAAATAAGGGCATCCCGGCTAACCAAAAGGGTTCGGGAAAAAATTAGGGATATATACAAAAGATTGTACACCCGACAAGTCGAAAACCTAAAAGGGCGGCTTGGGAAAAAAAGGATATCCTGGTGGACTAAAAACCCGAAAGGGAGGTCTAGGCAAAAGTTAAGGATCAAAGCGTACGACTATGTCCCGTTGGATCACTACAGACAACTTTATTACCAAGGTCAAAAGTTCAAATGGTACAAGATCAGTTCAATCAACTTCTTCTGACGGCAATGGATGATATGCTCGAAGACATAGGGGAAATAGCAGAGTTGGAACCCAATGAGATCAATTCCACATGGCTATATATATTTGTTTTCACTTTGTATTCTTTTTTATTTCACGATGACTTCCTCTTACTAGGATTTCCGTCTCTTTGTACAAAAACGCCTGTTTATAGGCAAATCATCAACATAAAGACAATTTGAAGTGCAAACTTTTGTTTTTTCCATTTTGACTACAAAAACGTCCAATGACTAAAATTGAATGAACATATGCATATGAACATGATTATTTGTTAAAAAATATACGCCTAAGAACAAGAATTAGTATTTACTCAAAGAAGCCAGGATGGCACTTATGTTGTCCATAAATCCCCACAGAATCCCTTTCATAAGGGGGTCCCCAGTAAAATCGCCAAAGCCACCTCTATGAGATTATCCCCCATGGAGTAAATTCTCCATAATTCCCTTTCGGAGTTCCAATCAACATATCTCCTAGAAATTATCTTCCCCAACCGAGTTTGGTCTTCCAAGACTGAAAGAGAAACCTTACAAGGCTCCTCCCCAGAAGAATTTGTTTCCCCAGTGAAATCTCCAGAATATCTTCCTGAACAAGGTTTTTCCCCCGACAAAGTACAATCTCCCCAGCTTGAGTCTATTCCTCAGACTACTACACATCACTGACAAGAACTCCTATTCTCTAGTAGATTTGATACTATCCCTAGAGAGTTGTTGTAAAACTTGGAATCTGACCAGAATAACAGCTAACTTTGCTCTCCCCAGACAAATCGGAAGTTTAATAATCTCTTTTATACTGAGTCAGGGTGTATAAGAATAAAATTCCCCAGTAGAGCAATGGACAACCAAGACTCATAAACTCTACTCCTCAAGCATAAATCAACATTCCCTAGTGGAGTTTCCTCAAACAAAAGTCAATACATCCCCTGCAGAGTTTCCTCAAACAGCAAACAGGAATCCCCATCGGAAGTATTCCAGACAGTTGAAGACACACATACTCTTCGTCCCCAGCATTAGTTCGAGATTCAGCTTCCCAATACTCCCCAACAGTAGTCAGAGATTTATTTTTCCAGACAAAGATACATTTCAACAACATTTCATATTCATACGTCATAACATACGCATACGAAATGCATATAGCACAGTCTCATTTATTTTGAGAACATGATTACGCAATGCATTTCATACATCATGACATTGCATACAACTAATTTTTTACCTTTTTAGGAAATATCAATCGCCAAGATGAATACAATCAACAAAAAACATTTCCTTCATAAGACCTTTACTGGTTCAGTTTAAATCGACCAATGATTTATCCTGATTTTGTTCCTGGTAGACACTTTCTCTGGTTCAGTTAAATCGATCCTAAGATTTATGCTGATTAGATATTCAGTTAAAGACCATTCAAGACCTCTATTGTTTCACTTTAAATCGACCAATGATTTATCCTGATTTGTGTCTAGTAGACACTTTCTCTGGTTCAGTTAAATTGATCCTAAGATTTATGCTGATTCGATATCCAGTTAAAGACCATTTTAGACCTCTGCTGGTTCAATTTAAATCGACCAATTATTTATCCTAATTTGTTTCCGGTAGACACTTTCTCTGGTTCAGTTAAATCGATCCTAAGATTTATGCTGATTCGATATCAAGTTAAAGACTATTCAAGACCTCTACTGGTTCAGTTTAAATCGACCAATGATTTATCTTGATTTGTTTCCGGTAGACACTTTCTCTGGTTCAGTTAAATCAATCCTAAAATTTATGCTGATTCGATGTCCGGTTAAAGACCATTTAATACCTCTGCTTGTTCAGTTTAGATCGACCAATGATTTATCCTGATTTATGTCCGGTAGACAAATTCTCTGATTCAGTTAAATTAATCCTAAGATTTATGCTAATTTGATATCCAGTTAAAGACCATTTTAGACCTCTGATGGTTCAATTTAAATCGACCAATGATTTATTCTAGTTTGTTCCCAGTAGAAACTTTCTCTAGTTTAGTTAAATTGATCCTAAGATTTATGCTGATTCGATATCCAGTTAAAGGCCATTCAAGACCTCTGCTGCTTTAGTTTAAATTGACCAATGATTTATCCTGATTTGTGTCTGGTAGATAATTTCTCTGGTTCAGTTAAATCGATCCTAAGATTTATGCTGATTCGATATCCAGTTAAGAACCATTTAAGACCTCCGTTGGTTCAGTTTAAATCGACCAATGATTTATCCTAATTTATTTCTGATAGACACTTTCTATGGTTCAGTTAAATCAAACCTAATATTTATTTTGATTCGTATCCAGTCAAAGATAAATACTGACATCTGCTGTTTCAGTATAAATTGACCAAATATTTATTATGATATTTCTTCCAACCTCTATCAACAACTACTTCGGATGGCATCTATAATCCCATCTCCGATAACCCTTTATCACCTCTCCAAATGGCATCTTTAAGCTCATTCTGAACACAATCAACCAATATTTGAACACTAGTAAGTGCAAATTTTTAGGCACTTTAGTGTTCAATCATCTTCCACCTTCAACTTACGAAGGGCGAACATACCAATCTAACTCTTCAGGTTTAAGAAGATTGAACAGGGGTAGCTGTTGTACCCCAAAATTTTCCCTCTTATTTCTCAAGACATTTCTCACTAAAGATCTCAAAATGCTCAAGGGTTTTCAAGGGTTTGATCAGACAAGCTCACCTCCAAAGCACTGAGCCTCCGAATTAGGGTTTTGACTGAGAATGACTGATCACCGACTTTTGACTTAGTACATGACCTAATGGCTTAAAAATAATCCCAAGGACTCAAACTCAACATGTTAACCTAATTTCATGGCTCGAATCAGTTCTCAGGATCAAAGGTTTGATAGTTGAAATTTGGATCAATTGACGAAAAGTTAACCGATACACAAAAAGTCAAACTTTGACTTTATTGGTAAACATTAAAGTTCAAAGATTAAAATTCATCAAGACCAACAAAAATATCAAAATTGATCATCAAAGTCAAGAAATTCAACAAAAAATTCAAAGTTTCCAATACTTAGAAATTTTCGAAGTGTTTTTACACTTGATAATTTCAATACTTCATGACATTTTTTCACCGAGATGCAAGATGATTCAAAGGAAACTTTCAACATGAAAGTTGTAGATCTTGATGAATTCTACAACTTTGTATTAGAGGGTTGATGTTTAAAAAAAAATGCTTACATTTGAAGATACCGGCCCATGAAGTCATGATATTTTCATCTAACACTTAGAGAAATTTTCAACAGGTTTTGGTCAGTTTTTATCTCAACTTCTTGGCCAATTTTCATCAAGTTCCAGTTTTATTTAGCCAAAGTGGTCAACATGAAAGTTGTAGACAATGTTTCAAGATTTCCAAAACATCCAAGAGCATTAATTTATCATACTTGATCTAGTAGATCCGAAGGCATGAAGTTGGGCATCCATTCTTGAATTATAAGTCATTTTGGTGAAGAACACATGATCCAATCTACATGTTATACTGCATAATCTTATGTTGCAGGCCTTCTAACTTGCAAATCTCACCATAATTTAAAGCTTACACAAACTTTTGAGCTATGGTCCATTTGATTTAAGCATTGTCCAAGTGATCTTTCCATTTTTGGCACAAAGTTGACATTGTGATTCTTGTAAAGTAGCTTTAATCACAAAGTCAACTCTTCTTGAGCTTCTAACTTGTACCTTCTACACAAAATCAGACAAGCATTCTTAAAGTTTCTAATAACTCTATGAAGCAAAGTATAAAGCATTGGAACTATGATCTTCAAGCTTGCTTCATGTACCATCTAACCTAGCCACAACATGTGATTTTGAAAATTTGATCAACCCTTGTCTTAAAACCTATTGCCTATAAATAAAGAGATCATTCGCAAGACAAAAAGAGATGAAAAAGCCCTCAAAACCCAGATACTCTAAAAAAACATAATTGTCCATAAAACCTCAACTCTTGAGCTTTGAAGTCCAAATCTTTGAACATTTCACACCTTGCAAGTTTTGACCAAACAAACCATCCAAATACTTCATATACATCATATAGAAGTTGTTCAAACACAAGAACAACTTCTGTAAAATCAATATCACCATCTTATAAACTCAAAAATAACACTTTGCAACTTGAGTGGTTTGGAGAGATTCAACAACTTTCAGCACAGAGTGAGAATTGGCATAGTTTCAAGAAGGTCCGAAGGAGCTCGATCAATCACCACTTTGCACCCTGAAACATCCGTACGTATTCTAAAGTCTTCGCTTCAAGAGGTAAAATTTCTAAAACTGTAATATATTTATGATTACATCATTTGCTTTCATTTTCAAAAGGATACAATAGGACAAATCAAAGAGAACACTTAGCAAAAAGCCAGGCCAGGGTGCTGACACGGGTGCCCGTGTCATACGACACAGCCTGTGTCAGCTCAGCTGGGTTGGAAAACTTAACAAAAATGCAGGACAAAGGCTAACACGGGTGCCCGTGTCACACGACACAGCCTGTGTCAGCTTAGCTGGGTTGGAAAACTTAACAAAAATCCAGGGAAGAGGCTGACACGGGTGCCTGTGTCACACGACACGGCCCGTGTCAGTCAGAAGCACACAAAGCAAGAAGGGCAGGGGTTGACACGGATGCCCGTGTCACACGACATGGCCCGTATCATTTTGGCTGGAACAAAAAATGAACAAAGGAGCTGGGACAGGTCCTGGTATGGGTGCCCGTGTCACTAACACGGTTCGTGTCAGCTCAGGCACCAAATTTCCTAATTTTGAGTTTTTTTCTATTTTATTTTTGGACATTTTGCCTTACTTGGAGAGGACCTAACACCATAAAACCGTTTTTCTAAATGAAACACCAAAAACATATTTCTAAACAATTAGTTTTCTTTTTTAGTTAATTTAGACCTAGGTTTTTCTTCAATCAAATGAACTACAAAAAACCTTTCTATCAAAAAACCCTAAAAAGAACAAATCCTTTTCACTTTACATTTTCTTGCGCATTTTACTATTTTGCATTATAATTTATGTAATTGCCAAAGCCTTGTAATAGTATTTAGGGTTTATTTTTACTTGTCATCCCTATTTGTAAATTTGTACCCCCCATCCCCTCAAGTATTGTAATAGCATAGGACATTTAAATTCCGCAATTTATCGCTTTCCGTATTATTGCTAGTAATTAGGATTTGTATGGCAAGATCTTAAAATCAACACTAGACAACCCTAATCAAGAGAAATGCATGAAAACAAAAACACTTTGCACACTTGCACTTCTAGGGTAACCCACACTTCTTGCCTCGGATATAAACAGTTATGCCCCTCGAACGCGAGATACTTTAGCAAAGACCCTCGATTATAAGATTGTAGTCCCTCAATGACCCTTCCATGTTGCCTTTGGTAAACGATCTTAGACCCTTACGACAAATTGCTAAGGCATATTACAATGTTACCTTCTATGATTGTACGACGACCCACGTATGTCCCTTCACATCTAATGATATGGTTTCTTACTAACTAATGGTAACATAACACCATCTAAAGGAGGAGGAAAAGAACTAAGACTTTCTGAGTAGGTTGAATGCTCGTAGTTGCTTGCTCACAAACAAAACCATCTTCACACTCATACTTTCAAAATTCCTTTCCAAAAACAAACATCTCTTTGAACTATTTTCAAAACCAACACTTTGTATACATTCTCTCTGAAACGAGAATCATTACAAAGTTTGCCGAAACAAAGGCGTTTTCAAAATATTTTCAAACTTACACCAAAGCACCAAAACATTTACAAAGCATTTTCAAAGTAATCTAGAAACTAAAAGTCCATAGATAACTATAGATGAAAAGGGTGCTAACACCTTCCCTTTTAATAACCTACCCCTTTGTGGTATGGTGGGAGAACTGACTTGGGTGTTTTGCGTTTTATCGCAAATGTTGCGGTTAGCAACAGTCACCACCAACTTTTATTTTATCCAAAAGGAAAGGCTGAAAAGAACATGAAAGACCTTTGAGATTGTTTCTTGAGTTCGGGGGGTAGATTATGAAAAGGGAAGGTTTTAGCACCCTTTTCATCCATAGTTATCTATGGGCTCTTAGTTGCTTGCTAGATCACTTGCTTTTGTTTGAAAATGTGTTTTGTGTGGTTTTTGAAAGTATTTTGAAAAAGGTGCCATCGTTTAGGAAAACTTTGTAATAGTTCTCGTTCGTAAAAACGTATACAAAGTGTGGAACTTTAGAAAATGTTTCAAGTTTGGAAAATGTTTTGAAAGTGTTTTGAAAAGTGTTGGTGTTTGTTTTGAAAATAAGCAAGGAGTGTTTGATTTGAAATTGAGCAAGCAACTAGGAACAATCTACCTACTCAAAAGTCTTAGTTCATTTATTTATTTCCTTTGATATTGTTATCTTACCATTGATTTGGAAAGAAACCCAAAACCCTAAACCCTTTAAATCCCTAACTTTTTCCTGGACTGCCCTTTTAGGTTTTCAGTCCACCGGGATACCCTTTTTTGCCTAAGCCTCCTTTACAGGTTTTCGACTTGCCGGGTGTACAGATTTTTTTCATTTTCATCTCTTATTTTTTCCTGAACCCTTTTAGTTCGTCGGGAAGCCCTTATTTTTGCCTAGGCCAGTCAATCTAGCGGGTCTTTAATCATGCGTAGTATCTTTTCACTATGTCCGCATTGACAGGGTGAGGAAGGTCGTCACCATCCATGGTGGTCAGAATCATGGCTCCTTCGTATATGGGAGTCCATTTTCCCCTGGGATCATCTTGCGGCAGTATAATGCGCTTAATCACTAGATCCCCAACTTGATATTCTTGGCGTCTGAGTTTTTTGTTGAAAGCCTTGATTAACCGTTTTTGATACATTTGACCATGACAGACAACAGTAAGTCTTTTCTCATCAATCAGATTCAGTTGATCAAGTCGAGTTTGGATCCAGTCGTCTTCGTTCAAACCTGCATCCTTCAAAATCCTCAGAGAAGGGATCTGGACCTCAATAGGTAGGACAACTTCCATACTGTATACCAGAGAGTAGGGTGTTTCCCATGTCGATGTTTGCACAAAGGTGTGGTACCCATGAAGAGAAAATGGTAACATCTCATGCCAGTCTTTGTATGTCACCGTCATCTTTTATATAATCTTCTTGATATTCTTATTAGCCGCTTCGACAACGCCATTCATCTTTGGCTGGTAGGGAGAAGAGTTATGATGTTGTATCTTGAATTGCTTACAGAGTTCAGTGATCATCGTTTTATTGAGATTGGTACCATTGTCAGTGATGATTCTCTCTGGCACACCATACCGACAGATTAGGTTATGCTTGATAAACCGCGCTATAACATTCTTGGTAACAGTAGCAAAAGAGGCAGCTTCCACCCACTTCGTGAAGTAATCAATGGCCACCAGGATGAAGCGATTCCCATTGGAAGCAATAGGTATAATCTCTCCGATCATGTCAATGCCCCACATTGCAAAGGGCCAAGGAGCCTTCAAGACATTCAAAGGAACGGGAGGCACATGCACCTTATCAGCATAGATCTGGCATTTATGACAAGTTCCAGAATGTTGATAGCAATCTGCTTCCATAGTGGACCAATAGTATCCTGCTCGTAGGATCTTTTTAGCCATGGTATGTCCACTTGAATGGGTTCCGAAGGTACCTTCATGTAGATTTGTGATAATCCTCTCCGCTTCGCTCTTGTCTACACACCGCAGTAAGGTAGAGTCATGGTTGCGTTTATAGAGGATTCCATTACTGGGGAAGAATTTCGCGGTGAACCTTCTCAAAAACTTCTTATCATTGACAGATTCCCCCTCAGGGTATTATTGAGCCTCGAGATATCTCTTTACTTCGTGAAACCAAGGTTTGTCTGCTACCTCTTCAGTATCAATTTCACAGCAGTACGTTGGTTCATCCAACCTCTCAATGGTGATTCGGGGAGCTTCGTTATCCCGCCTGACCTTGAACATAGAAGATATGGTAGCTAGAGCATCCGCTAACTGATTCTCCTCTCGTGGAAAATGTTCAAAGGTTACCTCCTCAAAGTGTGGGATCAATGTCAGCACATGCTCTTTTTACAGGATGAGATTCGTATGCTTCGTATCCCACTCTCCTTTAATCTGACTTATCACTAAGGCTGAATCCCCGAAAATGTTTAAGAACTTGATCCTCAGGTCAATAGAAGATTTGAGACCCATGATGCATGCTTCATACTCCGCCATGTTGTTGGTACAGTTGAAGCATAGCCTGGCAGTGAAAGGAGTATGACAGCCCTCAGGAGATATAATTACGGCACCAATGCCATTACCGAGTGCGTTCGAAGCTCCGTCAAAAACCATAGTCCATCGGGATCCTTCTTCAGGGCCTTCATCCGGTCCAGGTTCTTCATAGTCAGTCACTAGCATGATATTCTCGTCCGGGAACTCAAAATTCATGGACTGGTAGTCATCCACGGCCTGATGAGCCAAATTATAAGCTAATACACTCCCCTTGATTGCTTTCTGGGATTTATATTAGATATCATATTCGGTTTAGATCATCTTCCATCTTGCTATTCTTCCAGAGAAATCGGGCTTCTCGAAGATGTGCTTGATTGGATCCATTTTAGATATCAATAAAGTAGGGTGGGTCAATATATACTATCTTAGTCAGCGAGCAGCCCATGCCTAAGCGCAGCAAGTTTTCTCGAGCAGTAAGTATCGTGTTTCACAGTTGGTAAACTTTTTGCTAAGGTATTATATGGCGTGCTCTTTTCGACCAGAATCGTCATGCTGCCCCAGCACACACCCCATTTAGTTGTCTAGCACTGTTAGGTACATTATCAAAAGTCTTCCTTCAATCGGAGGCATCAGAATATGTGGTTCTTGAAGGTATTCCTTGATTCTTTTGAAGGCAGTCTGGCATTCGTCATTCCATTTTACTACTTGATCTTTCTTCAGGAGTTTGAAGATCGGCTCACAAGTAGCAGTCAAATGTGAAATGAACCTGGCGATATAATTTAGGCTCCCCAAGAAACCTCTAACTTCCTTCTCAGTACGGGGATCCGGCATCTCTTGTATGGCCTTCACCTTTGTAGGGTCTACCTGAATACCTTTGTCACTGACGATGAACCCCAGAAGTTTACCAGAACTTACCCCGAAGGTGCACTTGTTCGGATTTAGTCTCAACTTGTATGTCAAAAAGCTGTCAAAAAGCTTTTGTATATGATCAAGGTGCTCTTCCTAGGTTTGAGACAAGGCTATCATGTCATCAACATAAACCTCTATCTCATGGTGAATCATATCGTGGAACAAAGCTACCATGGCTCGCTGATAAGTTGCCCCAGCATTCTTCAACCTGAAAGGCATCACCTTGTAACAGAAAGTTCCCCACTGTGTGACGAAGGTTGTATTTTCCATGTCTTCGGGTGCCATCTTGATATGGTTGTAGCCAGAGAAACCATCCGTGAAGGAAAAGACCTTGTGTTGTGCGGTTTTGTCAACCAGAACATCAATGTGGGGAAGCGGGAAGTCATCCTTGGGGCTTTCCCTGTTCAGGTCTCTGTAGTCCACACACATTCATACCTTGCCATATTTCTTTGGTACCGAAACAACATTAGCAACCCACTGCGGATAGGAGCTGACAGCTAGGAACCCAGCATTGAACTGTTTCATAACCTCTGCTTTGATCTTATCTGACATTTCAGGGCGCATACGGCGGACCTTTTGCTTAATCGGAGGACAATCTTCTTTAGTTGGCAGATGATGTACCACAATATCAGTGTCTAAACCAGGCATGTCTTCATATGACCAGGCGAAGATCTCAACATAATCGTGCAACATCTGTATCAACTGCTGTTTGACACTAAGCTCCAGATTTGTGCCGATCTTGACTTCTTTTCTGTCTACTTCTGTGCCCAAGTTTATTGTCTCAACTGGCTCTTCATGAGGTTGTATAGCCCTCTCTTCCTTCTGTAATAGTCTAGCAAGTTCTCCAAGTACCTCACAATCTTCCTCACCTTCGTCCTCGGCTTGGTTGATCGGATTTTCAATGTTATAACTGGCAATAGCAGAACTATTATCAATGGGATCCAAAGTGGATATGGATCTACAGTTTGATATGTGAGTGTGTGTAAGAGCATAGTTGTATTGATAAAGTGAAAGAAGAAAAGAAAAACAGAGAGCGCAAAATTTGTATGCAAGAACGTCCAATGTTTTATTGATGACATATGATAATGACATATAATAACCCTCACAAATAAACCATTGTGCCTCGGGTAAGACACAAGGCCATAGATTTTATATTAATTATTACAAATTCGAAAAACAAGTAAGACAATTACTGTTGAACGAAAGAAATTGGCACAAAATCTTTGGCCGTCCAGTTACTAGGACCACCGTTGGTAGTAGGGTAGATCCAGTTGTCAATATCAGAATCCTTATTAGCATATTCTACAGTAGAGACAACCTCAATAGCATTGATTCCCAAGCCATGCTTAGGCATGGGTGCAGTTATGACGTTGGGAGTCTCATAGGGATCGAATTCAATCTCCTTTGCCTCGATCAGATCCTGCACCTTGTTCTTCAAAGCCCAGCAGTTGTTGGTATCATGGTCTGGACTCTTAGAATGGTAAGCACACTGATCGTTTGGATTATAATGAGGAGATGTGGTGTTTTGGTTTTTGGGATCCTCCTTCAGGGTTACCAGATTTGTCTTCAATAAATGTGGCAAGATTTGAGACAGAGTCATGTTTATCCGAGTGTACTGTCTTACCGGCCTTTCTTTCCTCGGTTGATTTTTCCTTTGTTGTGTAGGTTCAGACTTCGAGATCATGATAGCCTCTACCGCTGGACGGTGCTCGGTTATATTCTTACTTTTGGGATTGTAGATAGCATTGACCTCCTTCTTACCCGTGAATGGCTTCTTCACTGTACCTGAAGAGTTGTCTTTCTGGATCTTGCCACTTAGGATCCCAGCTTTTAACCTTTATCCAGTCAATATCAGCTCAATAAAACCAGCAGAGGATCTACCAATCAAGTGATTGAAGAACGGACCAGATAGCGTACTAAGAAACATGTCCACCAACTCCCTATCAGACAAAGGGGGTTGGACACTCCCTGCCAAATCTCTCCACTTTTGAGTGTAGTCCTTAAAACCTTCGCTTGTACCCATGGACATACTCTATAGTTGAGTATGGGTAGGGGCAAGGTCAGCGTTAGATTGATACTGCTTATAGAAAGCAGCAGTCAGATCTTCCCAGTTGCGGACATTGGTTCCCTCTAACTGATAGAACCACTCAAGTTGAGTCCCGGACAGACTATCTTGAAAGAAATGGACCCATAAGTTCCTATGAGCAGTGTGAGGCTGAATCTTCCTCATGTAAGAACGGAGATGAAGCTTGGGACAGGAAACCCCATCATACTTTGCAAATACCGGAGCCTTGAACTTCGGTGGGATGGCAACCCCAGATACCAAACCCAACTCTTAAAAATCCAACCCTGGTACTCTTTGGATCTCCATTGTGCTCAGATGATCCTCTAACTGTTTGTATCTATCCTCAGTTGGGGGATATTGTTCTTTGTTGTAATCATGGTCATTATCAGAAACCTCAGGGATAGGGTCCTCTTCCCTTGTCTCTGCCTCTTGATTCTCCCCTTCTTTGGATGAGGAGGTCAGATCAACCGGTTGCTTCAACGGTCCCTTGAATCTTCTACCCAAATTCAGGACACCAGCGGTCTTCTTTGTCTTCTTTTTTCTATCTTTCAGAATAAGGTCCTTTAGATCTTCCTGCCCTTTAGCCAAGGCTACGAACATTTTCTGAAATTGGGAATTTTGTGCCTGAAGATCCTTGATACTTTGCTCAGAAGATATTATTGGGCTGAAATAAATAGCGAAGAGGATGAGAAACCTGTTATGAGACATGTTTATGCATTGATATGTATGGCATTTGTATGCAATGATTTCAAGGACTTTGGGAAATTTAAATTTGCGAACCAAAATGAAATAAAGATTTTATTAGTAGAATTCAAAGTATAATTGCCTTTTAGGCGTTACAATTGAAAATTCTAAAAACTAAAAAAAAAAACTCAAGTTTCCCATGGATGTTTCCTCTTCGTGCCGAGATAGACATTAAGGCTTCTTTCCTCATGAAGCTGCTTTATTAGCTCTAAAACTTTCTTCTCCTGGGCATAGAACTGGTCCCTATAAGTATCATGCTCCTTCTTCAACTGAATCTAGGACCTTTGTAATTCTTCAAGATCGGTGGGCATATCAGGATGAAAAACCATGTAGGGAATATCCCCTTCAGTAATGGGTTCCACAATCACTGGTAAAACAACTATGTATGGCATCATAAGTTTCTGAGCGGGAGCTCGTACCCATTGGAGATAAGGTTCTATAGGAATGGAAGTCTTCGGCCCCAAAGTCTCGATGTCAGATCTGTTTACCATGCCTCAAGCTTGTATGAACCTCTGGCGATACCCTTGAACATCATCCTTATAGTTAAACATAATGCCCTGGATAAGCATCTCATGAGGACCATCCCTTCGAGTGTAACCAAATTGTCGCATAGCCAAAGAAGGATTATAAGTTATGCCTTCCCTAATGCCAAGTAGTGAGATATTATGGAACTCCCCGCAGCGGTCAATAATAGAAGTATCTCCCATAGATCGTGAATACCAGGGAATATCCGTGTGAGAAAGTTACATTATCCTTTGTGACCAACCCAAACCTTCTTCATTCATCAGCACTGACTTAGGGACGTGAGAAATAAACCACCTCGACAGTAATGGCATGCAGCACATAAGAACCCCTCTTCTCTTCATGGTACGAGTGTGGAGAGCATGCAAGATATCTCCGAGCAAAGTAGGCACAGGGTTGCGAGAGAGGAAGATCTTGATAGCATTCACATCTATGAGTAAGTCTGGATTAGGGAACAGTACTAACCCATAAATTAGAAGAGCCAAAACCTCCTCAAAAGCCTGAAAGTCCAAATCATCCCAAAACAGTTGGTCCTTCTCTATTAGGAACTTGGCTAGAAAACCCTTGACTCCGCTTCTTGTTTCCCAATTAATTACCACGTCGGCCCATTTCAGATGCAACGCTGAGGCAATAATCTATGGCTTAGAAACTTCTTCTAAACTTGTGAAAGGTATCTGGTCAAGAATAGGTAGATCTAATAACTGAGAGAACTCTTCCATGGTAGGCACCAACTGATAGTTTGGAAAGGTGAAGCAGTGGTGCTTGGGATCAAAGAACTGAAACCATATCTCTTAGTGAACGAAGAAGTTTCAGGAACCATTGATACTAGCTCCTTGAGTTGGAGAGGTATTCTTACAAAGCTAATTCGGATAGTGTTTCTACGAGCAGAAGCCATGATCTGCAAAACATAACAAAGATAAATTCCCTTGGTCCTTGAAATGGTTAGTGTAATGAGAATGGATGCTATGTTATGATGCATGATGTTATGTTCAAACAGAGTAAATCACACACAAGCAAAGCATACAATAGACCTTAGGTTCAAAGGCTTGCATGAGGTTAAAGGTAAGTACCCTCTTAAAGTTTAGTTGGTTTCAAACCTGTCTTAGAAAAGTAACCGGGTTCTAAGGATTCTCAATATCACTGATCATCCTTTATCGGGCATTGTTTTAGCTCAGGCAATCTTTTCTTGCAGAGAAATATCCTGAAAGTCTGATCTCAATGAGTGTAGCATCGAGTATCAACCAATCCTCAGCTTTATACCAAGGCCGACTATCTCACTACTTTCTAATGTCCAAGTTTGTTCAACTAAGGTTCTAAGGTCCGTTAGTGCTTCACGACACCACGCGGCGGCCCCGTATTCTCCTTGTTTCAACACGAAGGATACAGGTACCAACCAAAGTTTCACACCAACACAACCATCGCTTAAACCATATCGGTCTACACCATACAGTCTCCACGATCTATTGTTGTTTACCTAAAAAAGTATCCTCAGATCCGGGTGTAGGATCTTCAACAATACCCAAGCAAAAACCCTTAAAGATAAAGCAAGAAAAACAAACAAGAAAGCAATTTAAATATGACCTAGATCCTAAGGTAAACCCCACTTTATTTCTTATCCTCAGCAGAGTCGCCAGTTCTGTGATACGGTGGCAGAACCGACTGGTTTTTGTTACTACTGGTTTTACGTTTTTTGTTCGCAAATGTATGGTAAGCAAGAGTTGCCATCGACTTTTATTTCATCCAACAAAGGAAAAGGAAAAAGAACTGAAAAAACCTTTTTCGAGATATTTCTGAGTACGGGGGGTAGATTATAGAAAGGGAAGGTGTTAGGACCCTTTCTATCCATGGTTTTCCATGGGCTCTTAGGTACTTGATCATTCTTAAATTGCTCTTGTATTTTTGTGTGCTTCAAAAGTTTTGAAATTTGCCTTAGTGCGACGTTTCACTTTATGGTAACCCTTGTATCAGTCCTCAAGGGTGTGATAAAGTGTTTTTGAAAACTTTAGTTTGAGAAGTTTATTGAAAGTGTAAGGTGTAAAGATTTATTGTTTTAAGCAAGTACTTAAGAATTTCTACCTACTCGAAAAAGACTGTTCATTTTCTTATTTCCTTTAGACAGCATTATCCTACTATTAAGGAGTAGGTAGCTCCGTCGTTTATAGTTGGAAGGACAATCGAAAGGGACGAGTACGATCACTAAAGCAATGGTTAGGAAACCTTAGTAGTTACCCTAGAGTCCAAAAGATCTTTCCGAGGCAACATTCGAATGGGTCATTTTTTATCTTTTGGGACTAGAGGGAAACCACTAAAACTCCCTATACTTCATGACCGTTTACCAAAGGCAACCGAACTGGGGCAAACCCTAGGAGTGAGCATGTGTAAGTGTTTATTTTCAGTTATTAATCTTTGCATATTTAGGGTTTTCTACTGTTTTAAATTATGATCTTTTGCATACAATCCTATTATCAATCATCTAACAGTTTATAATGACGGAAAATAAAGTGCGAGAAATTTAAACCTAGCTATTACAAGGCTTTGGAGAGGGGGATTACATACTCAAAAACTTGGGAAAAAAGTAAATGAAAATACTAAACCTAAGTTAAAACTATTACAAACTCGGAGCAATTACATTAATTGGAAAAATAATGAAATAAATGCGTGTGACAAAATTAAATATGGGGAATTGACAATATTCAAAGATATTTAATTTAGTAAATAAAGAAAAATATTTTTTGGATTTTTTGAGAAAAAATGATTAATTTTGAAAATTAACCTAATTTCTAATTAATTTTAATTATGAAAAAAAAGAAATTTTAAATTATTCTAATTAACCTAATTAATTATTGAAATTAACTATTTTATAAAAAAAACTAATTCTATTTTTTGTGTTTTTATGATTTTGAGGTTTAATTAAAAAAAAATTTAAAGCAATTAAAAAATAAATAAAACAAAAAAGGTTAAAGAATTTTAAAACAAAAAAATTGGGATGGGCCTGATGTTAGACGCAATTTTGGGGGGTGTATGGCTGAAAATCTCTAGGCCCAGAGTAGCTGGCCCAAGGCTGCGTCTGATCCAATGAGAAGCTTGCCAAGAGAGTCCACCATACGCCTGCATGCTTGAGGCGTGGGATCTGGATACAAATTGATCCAATGATGAGATGTTAAGGTGCATGGTGAGCACTTGATTGTGTGATGCGCTAGATCTGTAAAGAGAAAATCAGAAAATAGAAAATGTATGGACCTGGGATCGAACCCAGGTCCTTCACTTCACACGCCTTGCCTTTTTCCATCCGTGCTGGATTGTTAGTCGTGAATATAATTAAACAAAATGAATATAATGTAAATAAAATGCTATGCCCAGAAAAATGCATGAATTTCAGACGGGGCAGTGGTATGCTGCCACGCCCTCATCTTCTTCCTAGAACTATTGTTTTAGAAACTGGGCTTTTAACTACGGACGGTTTCATCACTATAGGCTATAGTGACGGTTATTATGCATGGCTACAAACCTGCAAACATCAAAAATGCAATACAAGTAACATAAATCCCAACCAAGGGCATGGTTCCACTCAAAACCAATCCATGAACGTGATGGCACCATTAATTTGGCCCAATGATATGTATTCATGTAATGCTTTCAAGGATTTGAAAATTCAAATTTGTGTTAAACAAGGAATGAACAAACGTTATATTAATAAAATAGAATTTGTTTACATCAATGCCCCTAGGGAAAAATAGTATAAAATTCTAAGATAAAAAGACGTTGCGCATCCTTTTTGGTGCAATGTAGGTGTTGAGAGTCTGCTCTTCGTGAAGTAACCGAGTGAATTCTAAAACCTTCTTCTTCCTTGCATAGAATTGGGCTTCAAAAGTATCGCGTTCTCCCTTGAGCTGTATCCAACTCCTTTGTAGATCTTCTAGTGATGTTGGCATGTCAGGATGTAGGAAGGTGTATGGAACCTCTCCTTCCATAACAGGCTCTATAATCACTGGGAGAATAGAGGGTTAAGGCATCATAAGACTTTGGGCGTGGGTTCATACCCACTTGAGGTAAGGCTCAAGAGGGATGGAATTCTTGTGTCCCAAGGTCTGACTGTCTACCTTGTTTGGCATCCTCCAAGCTCGGATAAACCTTTGTCGGAGTCCTTGATTGTTGTTGTCGAAGTCGAAAACTAAACCTTGAACTAGCATGTCATGTGGGCCATCCCTTCGGGCATAACCAAACTGTCTTAGAGCCAAGCAGGGGTTATAGGTGATGCCTCCCCTAATGCCAAGTAGAGGGGCATTAGGGAATTCCCCACAACGGTCGACGATTATAACATTCTCTTTGGATCGAGAACACCAATGAATATCTGAATGTGTAAGAGTCATTAATTGTTGTGACCACCTCAAACCTTGCTCATTATTCAAGACTGATTGGGGAAGATGAGAAATAAACCATCTTGACAGTAGAGGAGTGCAACACATGAGAACACCTCTTTTCCTCATTGTTCGAGTGTGAAAAGAGTGTAAGATATCTCCAAGCAACGTAGGCACCGGGTTGCGAGACATAAAGATTTTGACAGCACTCACGTCTATGAGTTGGTCAGGATTAGGGAACAAGACCATCTCATAGATGAGAAGAGCTACAATCTCCTCAAAAGCTTGTAAGTTCAAAGAATTCCAGCAGCTTTGGGCCTTCTCAAACAAGAACTTTGCCAAGAAGCCTTTGACACCACTTCTAGTTTCCCAATGGGTTGTGACATTAGATGAGTGCAAGTGCAGGGCTTGAGCAATCTCTTCTGGCTTTGGATCTCTTTCCGTACCGTTGAAGGGTAGTTGATTGAGAATAGGAATCCTCAAGAGTTGAGAAAATTCCTCCAAAGTGGGCACAAGCTGGTAGTCAGGAAATGTGAAGCAGTGATGCAAAGGGTCAAAGAACTGGAAAATAACTTTCATCATGTCTTCCTCTGTGTTAGAAGTGACTAAGTTAAGAAGACGACCATGCCTCTCGGTGAATGGAGAGTTCTCAGGAATCCTTGAAGCTAGCTCCTTGAGTTGTGGAGGAATTCTTACAAGGTTGACTTGGATAGTTTTCCTGCGAAGTGAATCCATAACCTACAAAACAGGAACAAAGATGAATTTCCAAAATCCTTGAAATGGTTAGTGGATGCATATGATGCTCATGATGTCCATGATGTTATGCACAAGTATATATATGTACAAACAAGTCACACAAGTTCCTAGTTTAGGCTTGCATGGGATTTCATAGGTAAGTACCCTCTTAAAGTTTAGTTGGCTCAACCTGTCCTAGAAACAGTAATTGGGTTCTAAGGAACTCAATATCACTGGATTGTTTCCTTGTTCATTGTTTCAATTCAGCCTCTTTACTGGCGACCGAAATATTCCAAGTAACCAACCCTCAATGAGTGTAGTATCTAGTATCTACCAACTTTGGACTGCACCAAAGCCGGTCATCTCACTACATCCTAAAAGGCCAAGTTGGTCAAGTAAAGGTTCTAGAAGTTCGTTAGTGCTTCATGACATCACTCAGCGGCCCCGTATTCTCTTTGATTGACTCAAAGGCTACCGGTACCCACAAATATGTCACACTAACATAGCTATTGCTTAGACTGTGTCGGTATACCCTGCACAGTTTCCACAATGTATTGCTATTTACCTATGAATGTTTCCCAAATCCGGGTGGAGGATTCAAACCCAAACAATAGAACCAAAATGTAAAGCATACAAGTCAAACAAGATAAGCATGTAAAGGTGATCTAAAAACCCTAAGGTAACCCCACTTTTAAGATTTTCCTCAGCAGAGTCGCCAGTTTTGTGATACGGTGGGAGAACTGACTTGAGGTTTTGCATTTCGTCGCAAATGTTTCGGTTTAGCAAGAGTCGCCACCGACTTTTATTTTATCCAAAAGGAAAGGTAAAAAAGCATAGGAAAGACCTTTGAGATGTTTTCATGAGTTCGGGGGGTAGATTATGAAAAGGGAAGATGCTAACACCCTTTTCATCCATGGTTTTCCATGGGCTCTTAGTTACTTGCTTAGATCACTTGCTTTGCTTTTGCAATTGTTTGAAATGGTGCTTTGTGTGGTTTTAAAAGTATTTTGAAAAGGAGGTCATTGTTTAGGCAATCTTTGTAATGATTCATGTTCGTAAGAATGTATACAAATATGTTTGTCTTTTGAAAAATGTTTCAATGTTTTGAAAGTTATTTGGAAGTGTTTTGAAATGTGTGTGTGTGTTTGTTTTTGAAAATAGCAAGGATTGTTTTCAAATTGATCAAGTAACTAGAAGCATTCTACCTACTCAAAAGTCTTTCTTGTACATTTTTATTCCTTTGACATTGTTGATTTACCATTGATTTGGTAAACAACCCTATCTTTGGATGTTAAACGGGACGGGCGTGGGTCATCGTATGACCATGATAGCAATGTTTCCAAGTATCTTTAGCATTTTGAGGGACTAAGATCATTTGTTTTAGGCAACCTTTTGATAGCATCATCGAGGGACTATGATCTTTTGTTTGTATTGTTTTGCCAAGATACCTAGCATGCATATCGTGGCCATTTTTTAGGCAACAAAGTGGGTGAAACCCTAGGGGTGCTTGTGTGCAATGTGTTGTCATTTTACATGCTTTTGTTTGTCTTGTGTTAGATCTTGTATTTGTTTGATTTTGTCTTATCATGCAAAACCCTAGTTTTTTACTAAACATGGTATAATGCGATAAATTGCGTAAAATAAATCTAAGCTATTACAACAATTATTATGGGAGGGGGGATACAAGTTTTTGAATGGGGATATTTGCACAAAATAAAACTCTAAAATAACTATTACAACCCAATTGAATTATTGCAAAATAAATAAATAAACAAGTATTTAAATATACAATAAAATGTAATTATGCAAAAAATATTTTGTATTTGTTTTATGTATGCGAAAATAAAATTATTTAAGTCCTAAAAATAAGAAAATATAACATTATTATTTTTGAAAGGGATAAAACCCTAGTTTTTTGATTTAAAAGAAAATTATGCTTTCTATTATTATTTTATCTATTTTTTTTGTATAAGAAAATATAAATAATATTATATACAATATTAAAAATTAAATATGTGTGAAAAAAATTATTTTTATGTGTTAAATAATAAAAATAAAAATGTATGGTATTTATTAAATGTATTTGTAATTTTTTATGAGAAAATCAAATATAATATCCTAATGAACTATTTTTTATGCAAAAAAAATAATAAAAAAATAAGATAAAAATGCCAAAAATAAAGAAAATGTTTTTCATGATTTTTGTGACTTAGAAAAATAAATAAAAAACAATAAATATAACAATATAAAAGAAAATATAAAAAATAAACAAAATAAGCAAAGGGGGTGTGGATAGTGGATCAGGGGGTATGGGAAGTAAAACAGAAAGCCCAATGCGCGCTCAGGCCCAGACCATCATCTTCATCCCTGTCCTTCAGCTTGCGCGCGTGTTCTGAGTTCAAACCTGCAACTCTCTATTCTTTGATCAAAAACAAAAACTTGCAACATAAAAAATGTAGCTTGGAATCTCACGATTCCAATGATATAAAAAACATAATCTAACTCTCAAGGATCATGGAGAATTTTTGTAGCCCTAATTTCTGACCTAATTTTTTCATGAACTTCAAGCTTCAAATTCTCACTACTCAGTTAATATAAATGACAACTATGTATATGTACAGCTTCAGCAAATTAAGGACTACATTTTTGCTTCACAAACCAAAGCTTGAAGATTCCTAAATAGAGAGATAGAGTTTTGAAAAAATACCTTGTTCAGCTGAGTTTGTATATGGCAATGTGGGGACTTTGAGTGAGGCCTGAGGATCGTGTGAGCTTCCTTGAAGTTCTCTCAAGCTATTCCAATGCTCAGCTTGCCTTGAGGATGCTTGAAACTCCTTGTAGAAGTCAACCTGCAACCTTCAAGTTTGAAAATGGTGATGTCTAAAATAGAGATCACAGTTGCAGTGCAAAGGCTTGGATAGTTTGGATGTGATGTATGGAAGTGTTTCAAGTGTTAAAGGGAGAAACGCACGAGCCAATATTGAAATGGCAAGAGTTTTACAGAAGCTGCCCTGTTTGGGCAGAAAAATGTGTTTTCTGAGTTTGAGAATGTTTGGGATGTTATGAATTCGTGTATTGGCTTGTGACAAGTTTCTGAAGTTCTTTAGAATTATGTCAAGCCCTCTCTTTATCAGCTTGTACAAGCTTTTTACTTTTGGTCGACTTTCTTGTATTTTAAGAAAAGTTGAAATGGCCATGCCAAAGGCCTGTACAGGCTAGCTTGTGGGCTGCAGAGAGTTGGTACAAGTTGCTTGTTATCTGTGTAAAATGTCTGCATCCAAGGAACAAGTCCAAGGCTCAAGGCTGATAAAGTTCAAAAAGCTTGCTTTATTAAAATGGTATTGTGAACTTTATGCCATTTATGGATTAATCTTTTGTACAATGCTCCAAAGATCAAAATAAAGTCATTGCCCATTGAGTTAGAATTCAATTATGGAGTGTAAAAAGGATTAGGACCTGTAATACAAGGTACAAGCATGCTAGGATCTGATTTGCAACTTGAAGCATTGTAAACATGGCTTGAACAAAAGTGACAAATTGCCATTTTTTATCTTCTATGGTTCTCCCTAACCACAAATGATCTTGGAGAGTTCTTGGACATTTTGGAAAGCTTGCAAAATTCTCTACAATCCATCTTTCAAATGAAACTTGAGATACCTCTTGGAACTAGGTGAAAAGTTGTCATGAAGTTAGGTCAAAAACCTGCCTAAACTAGGGCAAAATTTCACTAAGTTATTTAGTTCATGGACCCCTATTCACAAATTCATAAATTGAGATACAAGCATCTTTTGTGAAAACTTTGTGTATCAAAGTTGTAGATTTCATGTAGGACTACAACTTTCATGTTGGAAGTTTTCTTTGAATCCAATTGCATCATGGTGGAAAAGTTGTGGAAAGTTGGAAAAAAATAAGAAATTTTTCATACTTAGAAAAATTCTAAGTTATGAAAATTTTCAAATTAAAACCCTAATTTGAAATTTTAGGTTTCTTGGTCAACAAGTTTCACATTTTGACATATCTTTATGAATTATGACCTTTGGCACTTGATTTTGACCAAAAAGTCAAAGTTTGACTTTTCAGTGCATAGTTGACTTTTGATCAGTTGACTGCAAAATTCATCTGTCAATCCTATGCATTTGAGATCTTTTGAACTATGCAATTAGGTGAAGATGATACCACTCAGCCCTTTAAATCATGTTTGAACCCAATTGGTCATTGGCTAGGTTAAAAATCAGAAATTGTCCTTTCTCAGTCAAAACCCTAATTTTGACCATTTTGCCCTTTTGATGATCTGATCAAATTTCTTGAGGAGTTATGATCCAAACTTGATCAAATGGTTCATATGAGTCTAAAATGTTTTTGTGGATCAAAAATTATGAAGTTTGACTGTAAATTGGCCATGGTTGACTTTTTCCCTAATACAACTGATTTTTAGGTCAACTATCCAATTAACTGGGCAAAAATGTGATTCAAGGCTTGAAACTTGGTATGAGCAATCTTAGGGGTCCAAGATGGTGTATGAAAGTCACATGAATCATTGATGGTCCAAAATCCTTGTGCAAACTCAAACCCTAATTTCAGGATATCAGTGCAATGAGATGTCTTGAGCTGAGCAAACCCTAATCTGGTCTTGAGTCCAAGAAGTCTTGTGAGGAAAATATTGATAAAATGAGAGGGAAAAATTTGGGGTACAACACATTGTATATGTACTGAATCAAATTAGGTCAATAAAATTAGAAAGAATCCAAAAATGTAATGGTCTTGATTTTTGATGCAAATCTTTCCAAAATTGGAGATTTCTTCCTCTCATGGCTTGGCACGGTTTTTCTTGATGTTATACAGCTTGCATGATCTATAATTCAATGCAAAACAAATCTCATTCCCTTAATTTGATTTATTTTTGGTTTAATTTGATTTTATTTGAATTTATTTGATTTTTAATGAATAAAAATAAAAATAAATTAAATAAACAAAAATAAAAAGGCATGGAGGGTCCCATAGGTTGTGGACCATGCTAGGACTGAGATCAATCTTGAAAAGATGGGCCCATGTGGAAAAAATGCAATTTGGGCATTGTTGGCTGTGCAAATTTCCAAAAATTGGTTAACTTTAGCAATGCACATCTCTCTTATTTTTAACCCTAAGAAGGTGTTCTTGGACTTTTTAGAAATCTTAGGATGTCCCTTAAGCAACCATTTTGGTTTCATCTCAATTGGATCTTCCATGTTTATGTAAGAAGCTTTGACCCAAAAGGTGTTTTTGTTGACTTTTGAAAAGGACCTATAATGTCTGAATTTATATCTTTTCATGAGTGCATTTCTTGAACCTTAGGGATGAATATGAGATGTAGGGAATTTTATTCTATTCAAAATGAGCCTTGGATGAGAAATTTCTGATAAAGTATGAGAAAGTTATGCCTGGTCAAAGTTTGGTTGACTTTTCTTATATAAACCCTAATTTAGTAACCTTTGAGTTTTGATGAATTCGGAGCATTCCTTGAGGAATCATGATCAAACCTTGATCAAATGATGTATGTTACTTCAAAATGTTGATGTTGACCAAAAATCTTGAAGTTTGACTGTATGTGGGTCACAGTTGACTTTTGACCTAACACAGTTGATTTTTAAGCATTTGAGCAGTTGATTGAGCAAAGTTCTTGTCAAAGGCATGAAACTTGGCATGGATGATCTTGAGGACATATTAGGGAAATTTAGACCACTTATTACCCTTGTAAATCAAGCAATCTTGATGAGGGGTGAAACCCTAGTTTGGGGCTCATTGTCTTAGGAGGATTTGTATGGTCAATCCTTAGTCAACTTGAGCAATTGAGAACCTCTAGGAGTATGTTTTGAGTAAAATGAGAGAGCAAATTTTGGGGTACAACAGTGTGGTAGAGGGAAGTCATCCTTGGGACTTGCCCTATTCATATCCCTATAGTCTACACATATGCGAACCTTTCCGTCATTCTTCGGAACTGGCACCACATTAGCAACCCATTAGGAATAGGATGTCACAGCTAGGAACCCTGCATCAAACTGTTTCATCACTTCATCTTTGATCTTCTCAGGCATATCAGGCCTCATGTGATGAACCTTTTGTTTAACAGGCGGACAGTCTTCTTTTATCGGCAGACGATGAACTACGATGTTGGTATCCAACCCAGACATATCTTCATAAGACCAAGCAAATACTTCCATATAATCATGCAACATCTTAACCAACCTGCTCTTGACACTATCTTCTAAGTTAGCGCCAATCTTGATTTCCTTTTTATCTGCCTCAGTACCCAGATTGATGACTTCAACTGACTCTTCGTGCGGCTGAATAGCTTTTTCCTCTTGTAATAGAAGTCTGGCTAGTTCTCCCGGTATTTCACAATCTTCCTCACCTTCGTCTTCGGCTTGGTTGATTGGACATTCGAAGTCATAGTCGACAATAGTAGAGTCATTAGCAATAAGATCCAGAGTGGATGAGGACCTGCAAGAGTGTGTGTGCGTGTGTGTGCATGTAAGATACATGGTTATTTTCTTTTGAAAAATGTATTTGAAAGAAAAGAAAGATAATGAACACGAATATTTGAATGCAAAAGAGTCCAATATACTGAATGATCATATGATTAGATGAACATAAATAAAACCCTTGACAAATGGTCCAAAGTGCCCCGGGCCAGGCACATGGCTTAAAATTCATTGTTAAAATATTACAGACAGCAAGTTCTTGAATTAAAATAAAAGCAATAACAAGTAGATTACTCCTCAATGAAGGAGATGGGCACGGAGTCCTTTGCATGCCAATTATTCAGCTCCTTTGTAGTTGGATACACCCAATCATCAAATGTAGCTTCTTCATCAGAATCACCCACAGTGTTGACTTCATGGATTCCAATGCAGAGAGGTGGAGTTCCAGCACGAGCACGCCTCACTTCCTTCTGAGCTTTGACAGTGAATCCTAAACCAAACTTGTCTACTTTAAAAGGGATATCGATGAGTTTCCCCCAAGTATCACAATTTCTTTCTTCAATTTCTGTACAAGCATCTTTGACTGAGACCATCTTCGATACGACTTTAACAACCTTAGACTCATCAGAGGAACATTTGGTAGCAGCAATCATTGGTGGTACAACCTTAAAGGCTTGACATGGGGACTCAATGAATTCTCTATCCATCTCTACGTATTTGAACGAGTTAAGGTGGCTTACCATAAACTCTTCTTCTCCACAAATGGTGACTATTCTTCTCTTGACTGGATATTTGAGTTTCTGATGGAGAGTTGAGGTTACTTCCCCAGCTTTATGGATCCACAGGCTACCTAACAGACAAGAATAGGCAGGATGAATATCCATAATATAGAAGGTGGAGTTGAAAACTTGGGAGCCCACTTTGATTGGAAGATATACTTCCCCATGAACAGTCCTCTTTGATCCATCAAATGCCCTTACAATGATATCGCTTGGCTTTAAGACTAAACCTTCATAGTCTAGACGGTCTAACGCTCCCTTGGGTAATACATTCAGGGAATAACCAGTGTCGACTAGCATATGTGTTAAGGTAGTCCCTTTTCACTCGACAGAAACATGTAAAGCTTTATTGTGATTCTTCCCAAGAGGCGTTAAGTCAGCATCTGAAAATCCGAAGCCATTATCAACTGTCAGGCTAGCCATGCAATTCTCAAATTGGTCAGTTGTTGTCTCATGGGAGACGTGAGCTTTTTTAAGGAATTTGAGTAATGTCCGAGCATGGGCATCGGAACAGAGTAGTAATGACAACATCGAAATCTTAGAAGGGGTTTGTCCCAACTGTTCCACAATCTTGAAGTCACTTCTTCTTATTATCTTCAAGATCTCGTCCATCTCACGAGCGGAGGGTTCTCCATCAGCAACATCCTTGGAGGGTACTTCAATCACATCAGGCTCAATAACCTTCTCCTTCCCTCTTGTATCGGTAGTTGTCTTGGCAGAAGTAATGTGGATAGGCACCTTTGTAACAATTGGTGGTGAGATATTGGATGAAAATATTCTCCCAGTTCTAGTTACTTTGCTTGAGCCAGCTATGTTACCAACATTGTCATATTTTCCTTCTTCGATACAAGCATCTTGTTTTATGTCGTGATAAAACACCTCAACACCATAATTCCATGGTACTGCCTTGTTTGAAGAATATGGAATCGGTTCGAGATTGGTAATTATTAAGGGAGCAACAGTGGGTTCATTTGAAATCCTAATAGGACCTTTGGAGGTGATCCTAAGAGGCTTGTTTGAGATGGGAATAATGGAGAGATCTTCACATTTGTTAATCAAACTTTTGGCAAGTAGGGTTTTCTCAAATAGAATTTTATGGCTATCCATCAGGCGTTGTATGCCTTTCTTTAGCCCTTCACATCCATTGAATTATCTTGTACAACACACACAGTCTTTTACACAGCCAGGGAAGATCCCAGCTTTCAACAGATTGTTTTTGATTATATTCAGCGGAGTAGTCAATTCTTCAACAGAGGCAACAAAAATTGTATCTTCAACAACATTAACACTCTTGTCATGCCTCGGCATCGGAGCGGTAATTACATTCAGCATTGGAGGAGGATCAAACTCAATAGTCTTGTTGTCAATCAAATCCTGGATTTTGTTCTTCAAGGCCCATCACTGGTCAGTCTCGTTCACGGGGCTTCTCGAGTGGTAAGCACACTTAGCGTTTGGATTATACTTCTATGACGAGGTATCAGGGTTGGCGGGAGGATCGTGCAATGTCACTAAATTAGCCTTGAGCATGTGTTATAATGCTTGAGACAGTGACATGCCTAACCTCTTAAATTTTCTTTTCGGAGTTTCAAAATGTTGATGATTTGCAGATGGTCTTGGAGTAGGAGATGGATTGGAAATTCAGACGACATTTATAGACGGATGATCATTCTTCTTGGTACGGGCCCTTGCCCCGTACACAGCATTGACTTCCTTTTTTGCAGCAAAAGATTTCTTGATTGGATTGGAAGTGGAGGTAGATGCCACATAGATCTTCCCACTTTTTATGCCACTTTCAACTCTTTGACCGGTTAAGAAGAATTCAGTGAAACCAGAAGAAGAGCAGCCAACCAACAGATTAAAGAAGGGACCAGATAAAGTGCCCATGAACATAGAGATGTTCTCCCTATCATTCAAGGGCGGTTGGACCCTACTAGAAAGGTCTCTCCACTTTTTCGTATATTCCTTAAATCCTTCATTTTTTTCCCATGGTCATATCTTGTAATTGAACTCTCGTTGGTGCTAAGTCGGCGTTGTACAGATACTGATGGTAGAATGCGGTAGCTAAATTCTCCCAAGTATTGATACGGGATCCATCCAACTGATAAAACCATTCAAGTTGCGTTCAAGCCAAGCTCTCTTGGAAAAAGTGAACCCAAAGCTTCTTATCAGCAGTGTGCGGCTATATCTTACGCACATAAGATTTTAGATGGAGTTTTGGACAAGAAACTCTGTCGTATTTTGCGAATATTGGTATTTTGAATTTGTGGGGGATGACTACCCCAGAGATCAAACCCAAATCATCAAAATCTAAATCGGGGATGGCTTGGATTTCAACAGCTTTCAATTTGTCTTATAACTGCTTGTATTTGATATCGGCGGGTGGATACTGCTCATCAAAATAATCATCATCAGATACTTGATCATTAACACAATCCACCTAAGTACTCTTGACCTCACCAATCTGGTTTTCATCCTCTTCAGATGAATCTCCTTCTACTGGGATTTGACAAACTGTCTCCTTGAACCTTCTACCTATGTTGAGTAGAGCTTTCTTCTTGGGCTTCTTCTTAACTGCCAACAAAGCCATCATGTCTTGCTGCTCCTTGGCTAGGGCTAGTAGAGTTTCCTGGAACTGAGAATTTTGTGCCTGGAGATCCTTTACAATTTTCTCTAGATCCATCTTGCTGAAATAAATAGCAGAAAGATAAGGAAACTTGTTAGGTGAAAACCTGGCATGTTATGATGCATGGAATATGTATATGCAAATGATTTCAAGGATTAATGAGATTTAAATTTGTATAGACAAAAGAAATGAAAAAACGTCAATTTTCATTAAACAAAACAAGAAAGATTACATCTTGCCTCTTGGGATTACAAAATAACTTTCTAAGATAAAAAGACTGAACGCATACTCTTCGGTGTAAGGTAGGCGTTCACACTTTTCTCTTCTTGTAGCTTCTCCGTAAGCTCCAAGTCCATCTTCTCACTAGCATATAATTGAGCTTCAAAAGTATCTCGTTCTTCCTTAAGCTGAACCCATCCTTTTTGCAAGTCTTCGAGAGAAGTTAACATGTCGGGGTGGAGGATAGTGTAGAGAACATCTCCTTCAACCATAGGTTCCATGATGACTGGTAAGATGGAAAGATAAGGCATCACAAATTTCTGAGCACGAGCTCGCACCCATTTAAGGTAAGGCTCGAGGGGAATGGAATTCTTGTGTCCTAGTGTCTTGCTATTCACTTTGTTCAACATCCTCCAAGCTCGGATAAACCTCTGACGGTAACCTTGATTATTATTCTCGTAGTCGAATACCACTCCTTGGATAAGCATCTCATGTGGACCATCCCTTCGGGCATAATCAAACGGTCGTAAGACCAAGCAGGGGTTGTAAGTGATACCTCCTCTAATGCCAAGTAAGGGGACATTAGGGAATTCTCCACAATGGTCGACAATAGTAACATTCTCCAAAGATCGGGAACACCAATGAATATCTGAATGTTTGAGCGTCATCAACCTATGGGACCACCTTGAACCTTGCTCATTCTTTAATACAAATTGGGGAAGATGCGAAATAAACCATATTTCCAAGAGGGGAGTACAACACATGAGGATACCTCTCTTCCTCATAGTGAGAGAGTGAAAAGAATGTAGGATGTCTCTTAACAAAGTAGGCACCGGGTTACGAGACATGAAGATTTTGACGGCGTTTACATCTATGAGTTGATCAGGATTTGGAAACAAAACTATCCCATAGATGAGAAGGGCCACAATTTCTTCAAAAGCTTGTAAGTACAAGGGGTTCCAACAATCTTGAGCTTTATCAAACAAGAACTTGGCCAATAAACCTTTGACACCACTCCTTATTTCCCAATTAGTTGTGATATCTAATTGTTGCAAGTGTGGTGCTTGGGAAATCTCCTCAGGTTTTTGATCTCTTTCCATACCGTTGAAGGGTAGCTGATTGAGAATGGGAATCCTCAAGAGTTAGGAGAATTCTTCCAAAGTTGGCACAAGTTGATAATCGAGAAAAGTGAAGCAATGGTGTAGAGGATCAAAGAATTGGAAAAGCATCTTCATCATATCTTCATCAGTGTTGGAGGTAACCAAGTTTAGGAGGCGACCATGTATTTCAGTGAATGAAGAGTTCTCAGGGACCCTTGATGCTAACTCTTTGAGTTGAGGAGGAATCCTTACTAAATTGACTTGAATGGTTTTCATGTGAATAGAAGCCATGTCCTACAAAATAGAACAAAGATAAATCCCAATAATCCTTGAAATGGTTAGTGAGAATGAGTATGATGTTATGATGTTATGATGTTTATGATGTTTATGATGTTTATGATGTTATGTGCAAGTAAATATATACAAACAAGACAAACAAGTCCTTAGGTTTAGGCTTGCATGGAGTCTCATAGGTAAGTACCCACTTGAAGTTTAGTTGGCTCAAACATGTCCTAGAAATAGTAACCGGGTTCTAAGGGAGCTCAATATCACTGGTTTGTCTTCTCGGGAATTGTTTCAGCGCAAGCCTCTTTAATGGCGGCCGAAATATCCCAAATAACCAAACCTTAATGGGTGTAGTATCGAGTATCTACCAACTTCGGACTGCACCAAAGTCGGTCATCTCACTATGTCCCAATGGCCAAGTTGGTCAAGTAAATGTTCTAGAAGTCAGTTAGTGCTTCATAACATCACTTAGAGGCCCCGTATTCTCCTTGACTACTCAAGGGCTACCGGTACCCACAAATATGTCACACTAACGTAGCTATTGCTTAGACCATGTCGGTATACCCCGCACAAATTCCACAATGTATTGCTATTTACCTATAAGGTATCCCAAATTCGGGTAGAGGATTTAAGCCTAAACAAAGAACCAAAATGTAAAGCATACAAGTCAAACAATGAAAGCAAGTAAAGGTGATCTAGCCTTAATGTAACCCCACTTTTAAGTTTTCTCCCCAACAGAGTCTCCAGTTCTGTGGTGTGGTGGAAGAACTGACTTGGGTGTTTTGCGTTTTAATGCAAATGTTGCGGTTAACAAGAGTCGCCACTGACTTTTCTTTTATCCAAAAGGAAAGGCTGAAAAGAACAGGAAAGACCTTTGAGATTGTTTCTTGAGTTCGGGGGGTAGATTATGAAAAGGGAAGGTGTTAGCACCCTTTTCATCCATAGTTATCTATGGGCTCTTATTTGCTTGCTATATCACTTGCTTTTGTTTGAAAATATGTTTTGTGTGGTTTTTGAAAGTATTTTGAAAAGGCGTCATCGTTTAGGCAAACTTTGTAATAGTTCTCATTCGTAAGAACGTATACAAAGTGTGGAGCTTTTGAAAATGTTTCAAGTTTGGAAAATATTTTGAAAGTGTTTTGGAAAGTGTTGGTGTTTGTTTTGAACATAAGCAAGGAGTGTTTGATTTGGAATTGAGTAAGAAACTAGGAACAATCTACCTACTCAAAAGTCTTAGTTCATTTCTTTCTTTCCTTTGATATTGTTATCTTACCATTGATTTGGTAAGAAACCTTATCTTTGGATGTAAAGGGACGGGTGTGGGTCATCGTATAGCCATGATAGCAATATTGTGAAATATCTTAGCAATTCTCTTTGAGGGACTAAGATTATTTTTTGAAAGGCAACTTTTGATAGCGTCGTCGAGGGACTATGATCTTGTATTTTTTGATTGTTTTTGCTAAGATACCCCACATGCATAACATGGCCATTTTTTATAAGGCAACAAAGTGTGCAAGTGTGTTGATTTACATGCTTTATTTTATCTTGAATTAGGGTTTGCTAACTTGTTGATTTTATCTTTCCATACAAACCCTAACTTACTAGCATTTATATATAAAGCAATAAATTGCGGAAAATAAAAATACTAAGCTATTACATCATTAGGGGAGGGGGTGTACAAATTTAAAAGTGGGGATTTTGCAAGAAAATTAAACCTAATTATATATTACAACCATATTGAATATTGTACAAAATTGAAAATAAAATGCATGAATATAAAATGGAAAAAGAAATGATTTTTATTTGGATTTTTATGAAAGGTTCTAATCTTGACCTAATTAAGTAAATGATTAATTAAGAATTAAACAAAATTAAAACTTAAATTAATTAACAAAGAAAATAAGTTAAAAAATAATTTTTAGGGTTTTTTATGAGAATGTTTTAAATTAAAAAATTATATATGAAAATTAATTAATTTAATTAAAAGGAAACCTAAGTTCTAAATTATTTTAATTTACAAGAAAATAATGATATAATAATTAAACCTAATTATCTAAGTATTAAAATAGAAATTAATTTACTAAAAGAAATTGTTTTTTTTTTCTTTTGTTTTATGAAGAAAATAAACTAAATAAATATAAATAATAAAATAAAAATATTTTTATATTTTTTAGTAAAATAATAATAATCATGATATTAATAAGAATAGTAATAAAAGTATGAAGAAAATATGAAATAGAAATAAAAATAGAAAATAAATAAAAAATAAAATGGGTCATGAGTATGAAACATAATCAGAGGGAAAGTCAGCAAAAATAAAGGCCCGAGGAGGAGGAGGCCCAACACCTGTTGCAAACAAAAAAAAGAGAAAAAACAGAAAATATGCAAAATAATGGCAAAACGGACGTTGGGGCTCGAATCCAGGTCCAAGGGGTGACAGGCGCGCGCTTTAACCACTAGGGTGGTTATAAATCTGTTAACTTGTACACAACAATAAATACATAACACAAATTTTACCCTGACTGTACTTCATCTTCAACCTCCAGCCAAAGGATCTCAAACTTGCTCATTTCTCAACCATTTTCAAAAATGTAAACATGAAACTTGTGCATTTTTCCACCACGAATCCAACCAAGTAACTAACTTAAGCTAACATTCAAAGATAAAGATGAATTTATGAAAGTACCAAATTTTGACCTAAATGTTTCAGCAAGTTCAAACTCAAAATTCTCCATGCTCAAGCAACATAAATGAAATCTATGGACATGTATAGTTTCAGGGGCAATGATATCTACATTCTATCTTCACAAATGCAAGTCTAACAATGCCTAAATAATGAGATAGAAGTTCAAGAAAAATACCTCAAAACTGGAAATCGTGAAATGAGTTTAAGCTTGTTTCAAGTGATGGTGATGATCAGGTTAGCTTCCTTGAACCTCTAGGAAGTTAATGCAATGCTTACTTGATTCTAGTAGTGCTTGTATCGTGCTAGAGAAGTCAAGATGCAAGCTTTGTTTTTTGGTTATGGAAGTTTATGAAGATGGTGTTACGGTTGGATAACAGGTGTTGGGATTGTTTATGTATGATGCTTAGAAGCTTTTGGAAGCAAAAGGCCAAGAAACGCACGAGTGGTTTTTGATTTTGGGATTTCTGGCCAGAATATGCAACAATGGAGGTCTGTCATGAAAATCTGACTTTGGGGGTGTTTAAGAGCTTGTGTATTCGTGTCCTCACTTGAAAACAAGTTGTATGATTATATGGAAAAGGTTCTCACACTTGAGGTGGTCAGAAGTGTGAGATATAGAGTTATGGCTATGTTACTTGATTTTGAAGAAAAGTGAAAAACATAGTTTCAAGGCATAGTACAAGCATGGTATGAGTTGTTAGAGGCTTTAGATAAGTTTCTTATGGCTTTTAGATTGTGTGTGATCATAAGAAAACAAGTGCAAAGCTCAAGAATTGACTTTGTGCATAAAAGCCACTTTTCCAAAATGGCAATGTTGCCTTTCTTCCTAAAATGATATTAAGTATGGGCAATGCATTGAATGCTTGGATTAAAGCTTCTAACAGCTTTGTAAACATTTAATTGTGGAGTTCAAAACAAGTTTTAGGTCTGCAAAGCAAAGATTATGCATCCTAGGCTTGGATTTGAATTCTTGTTCATCACAAAATGGCTTGAATTTCAAGTTTGAAAACCCTAACTTCTTGCCTTTGATTCTCTCAGCTCAAAAATGATCTCAATGAGTTCTTGGAAATTTTGTAAAGCTTGTAACATCCTATACAACTTATATATTGGTCACTTTTGAAAATTCCTCTTGGAACTATGTGAAAAATTGACATGAAGTTAGGTCAAAATCCTACCTAAACTAGGGCAAAATTTCACTAAGTTTCCAAGTTTCATGAACATGTATTCACAAAATCATAACTTGAGATCCATGAATTTATAGGAGAATTTGTGTACTAAAATTTTTTAGATCTCATTGAGATCTACAACTTTCATGTTGAAAGTTTCCTTTGAATCATCTTGTATCATGGTGAAAAATTGGCTCAAAATTGTGAAAAAATATGAAGTTTCCAACACTTAGAAAAATTTCTAAGTTTAGAAATTTTGACTTTTCAAAATGAAATCTTGACTTTCTGATTTCTTGATGAACAAGTTTCATATTTTGACATGTTTTGATGAATTGTGATCTTTGATACTTGATTTTGACTAAAAAAGTCAGAGTTTGACTTTTCGGTATGCAGTTGACTTTTGATTAGTTGACTGAAAATCAACTATCAATCAATTGATCTTAAGAAATATTTTGAGTCATGCCATTAGTTTAAAATGGTGCAATTGAATCCTTTAGATCATGTCTCCAACCAATCAAACATTTGCTAGGTCAAAAAATCAGAAATTGCACTTCCTCAGTCAAAACCCTAATTTTGACCATTTTGCCCTTTTGATGATCTGATCAAATTTCTTGAGGAATTATGATCCAAACTTGATCAAATGATATATGTGAGTTCATAATATTGATATGGATAAAAAATTATGAAGTTTGACTGTAAATTGACCACAGTTGACTTTTTCCCCAATACAATTGATTTCTACGTCAACTGATCAATTGACTGAGCAAAAATGTGATCCAAGACTTGAAACTTGACATGAGCAATCTTGAGGGTCCATAATGATCCATGAAAGTCATATGGGGCATTAAGGGTTCAATTATCCTTGTGCAATCTCAAACCCTAATTTTCAGTCATCAGTGCTTGAGGAGGCGTCTTGAGCTGATCAACCCTAGTGCAGTCTTGAACCAAAGGAGATCTTGTGAGAGATTACTTGATAAATGAGAGGGAAAATTTTGGGGTACAACACCCTCAAACTCAATAAATATTCTTAAAAGGTCTTTCCTGTTCTTTTCACCCTTTCCTTTATTGGATAAAAGAAAATTCGGTGGCGATTCTTGCTATGCGCAACAATTGCGATAAAACACAAAAAACCAAGCCAGTTCTCCCACCGTATCACATAATGAAAATTGAGAAAGTTATGATTTTTACAATATTGCGCGACGTATGATCGGATATCCGCTTCAGCATGCGATTTTCACCGTATTTTTGCAACTTCAGAGATCTTCTTCACAGAATTGGATCCCGACCCAAACATATGAAATGGAGAGGATGTCAAGACAAATCCAATTCCCAAATACCCACTAAAAAATAATTTTGGAGGTAGGAGTTATGAATTTTTGAACATCTGATAAACAATGGATCAACACACTATTTCACGGTACCAGTCTCAGAGTATTTGCAAGTTCGGAGATCTTCCTCATTGAATCAGCTTCCGACCCGAACACAGGAATTTAAGAAAATAACAAGATATTTCAAATTCCCCAAGCGCCACTCAAAAGTGATTTACCGGTCAGATGTTACGAATTTTTTTAATGTCTAAAAACTAGCGAACCAACAAATCCACTATATAACATGATTTCAGGTATTTGTGCTTTTTTAAGATTTTCCTTACAAAATTAGCCTTTGACCCAAACAGATGAACTAGAGAAGATATCAATATGGTTATAATGCCTGAAGAACCATTCCAAAACCATTTTCCAGTCAGAAGTTACAAATTTTAACCTCGAACCGTAAAATGCTGATTTTCGGCTTGAATTGTCTCAAACCAACCAAAACGTTTGACTTCTTCTGCAATTCCAAGTATGCTAGAACACATGATAGCTTGGCATGATGAATACTTGATGAATCACTGATTGAGAAGTTCAGAAAAATATGCGGAGTGCATATTAATATTGAAAACCTTGAGTTTCTACTTTGTATCGCTTGACGAACAGTCGTCTTCTGTTAACTTGGTGCAAATGAATGCTTTGATCCCGTAACCATGGAAGTGATGATATGTATGCATGAATATGTGAAATAAAAATAAGGTGATTATGGTTAAACTGAAGAGGGCGAATTTTGGGGTGCAACAACCGCCCATATTCAATCAACTTAAACCAGAGAGTGAGATTGATGCTAGCCTTTCGAACGATCAAGATAAAAGGGGATTGAATACTCAAAATAACCATAAAATTTGCACTTTGAAGAACAAACAAAAGTCATATATTTGGTTTTTTTCTATTTTCTATTTTTTGTGGTTTTGTATAAAGTGACTATCAGAGGGGAAAAGTTTAGAAGCGTACATCAGGCCAAGTTAAGACATACGGGGGACCAAGTAAACTTTGGGAATACGTGTCAGAACAGGACTAGACACATATACGAAAGATCTTGGCCAAAGAAAACTCTAACAAGGATATCAAAAAAACATGTCCAGTAAAGACGTATAATAAGAGAGACCAAAACCCGAGGAAGACTCTCACAAGGAACGCCAATCTAAGCAAACCCAAACAAGGAAACCGGAATAATAGAGAACAAAACCTGAGAAGTAATCTCACAAGGAACACCAATTGAAGCGAACCTAAACAAAGAAAACTGGAATAAGAGAGAACAAAACCTGAGGAGGACTCTCACAAAGAATGCCAATCGAAGCAAACGCAAACAAAGAAAACTAGAATAAGAGAGACCAAAACCCGAGAAGGACTCTCACAAGGAATTCCAATCAAATTAAACCTTAACAAAAAAAACTGGAATAAGAGAGACCAAAACCCGAGGAGGACTCTCACAAAGAACGCCAATCGAAGCGAACCCAAACTAAGAAAACTGGAATAAGAGAGATCAAAACCCAAGGAGGATTCTTGTTAGATGATGAGACAGATCTAGAAGAGGGGTTGAATAGATCCTTTATTTAAAAAATTGTGCTTTTAAAATTTGTTTTGAAATGATGCGAAAGCTTCCCGGATCAAAATCGTCTAAACGATCCGTTATTGAAAAGATCGGATATGTGAAATCGTATGGAGATCTTATGATGAGAAATGAATCAATATGATTACTTACTAATCAATCACTTAAACAATATCAATAAGTACTTACTACTACCAATGAAGTGTTTAAGTTAAAACTTGAAAAAATCACAAATTTGAGTGTTAGTCAATTTATCAAACACTTGGTGTGAAAAAACAAAACAAGTTCAATTTTACTTAAATGTAGTGATGAATTTTCCTTGATAGCAATCAAAGTGATTGCTATGATTATTGTAAACTAAGTTTGAATCACTACAATCATGATAAACTGAATTGAACAATCGATATCACACAAATTATAACAAACGAAAATAAAAGGATAGGGAAAGAGAAACAACAAACGATTTGTTAAGGGACTCCCCCTTATCGTCCTCATGTAGGGTACGTCTGTCCCCAATTCTAAAATCTAGAATTGAGATATATGATATTAACTTGCAAAGTGTTACAAGAGAAGAAATAGTCTTCACTACATACAAATCAATTGTTGATGATGAAACTATTCCATTCTATCCCCTTGGTTCAAGCCAAACCAAGTATGTCAATCTCTTCGGACAAACCTCTGGTTACCGTTACTTGATTTCACGAACTCTTCGTTCTACAAATCTTTCACTCGGCTGATTTTGATTGCAAGAAATATGGCCCCAAATCTTTCTTTATAATCCTCCGATTACTGCTAATTGATTGAACAAACCCATCGTTTCTCAATCCTTTCACTTGGCTGAATTCAATGAAGCAAAGACTTGTGCAAAAAACCCCGCACCAAACGGAATCTTGAAGGACACAACCCTAACAGTTTTATTCAAGAAAAAACCCACTCAATTCTCAATCCAAATCTGAAAACAATCTTCAATTTGAACGTTATCACCACAACTTTGCAGTTTAATCAACAAAAATTGTTATGTGTAATTATTGATGAATGCCAGGAGAGAATGAAGATGATGAGAAATTGTGTGTATATCTTTCACTTTTTCTTGTGGACCCATATATATGTGTGTGTGTGTGTGTGTGTGTGTGTGTTACCAAATATTTAAGACCAAAGATGTAGCATAAAATAGAGTGCAAGAAGCAAGCGGTTGACTCATGCAGAAGTATCGCTCGACGCGAGCACACTCGAGCATTGTAGGAAGACATTTGAGGAAGCAATGCGTCGACCGCAACAGGACATGAGTCGACGCAAACAAAAATAATTTTTCTCCCAGTGTGATCGACGCAGACAGACCCGAGCTTGATGGATTTATCTTCTTCAAGCTATGATTCGACCTAACTCTAGCTTGATTCGATGCAAACAGGGAAATCTCCAAAAATGAATGTTTCTAGAGATCTTAATTCCAACCATTCCACTAGCAAGTTTATCCATAGAACCAACCCAGATCAAGAGCAAGCAATAAACATTTTGACATCATTAAAATAAATATAGAAGGACCTTTCCCTCACAACTCTCACAAGGAACATCAATCGAAGCAATCCCAAACAAGGAAAACCAGAATAAGAGAGACCAAAACCCGAGGATGACTCTCACAAGTAACGCCAATCGAAGCGAACTGAAACAAGGATAAACGCAAGTGCCCAACCAAGGATGTGAGCTATGCTAACAGGAGGAGAACCTGACTAAGCAGGTTAACCAAAGATAAGGAACTGACTAAGCAGAACCTACCCACAAGAAAGGATATGACTAAGCATAACCTAACCAAATAATGTTTGTTAGGCTAACAGAAGGAGAGCCTGACTAAGCAGGTAAACTAAAGATAAGGAACCGGCTAAGCAGAACTTACCCAAAGTAGAGGAAATGGCTAAGCATAACCCAACCCAAAAAAGCTAGCTAAGCTAACGGAAGAAGAACCCGACTAAGCAGGTAGACCAAAGATAAGGAACCGACTAAGCATAAGCTAACCAAACAATGTTAGCTAAGCTAAAGGAAGGAGAACCCGACTAAGCAGGTAAACCAAAGATAATGAACCGACTAAGCAGAACCCATATAAAAAATAAACATTCACAAAGGACTCTGAGGGGAATAACCTAATAGAGACTCTACTGGGGAATATCCGAGGTGATGAATCCATTAAGGAATATCCGAGGTGAGGAATGGTAAACAAATACCTAACCAAGGAATTCCAGCCAAGCGGACAGAAAGAAAACATAGGGCAAGAAGAGAACAACCAAAGGGGATCAATTGGTAGTTTTCTGAACTAAGTCAAACTTAGCTGGGGAATACCAACAAATTTGTCAAAAGACAACCGAGGGTAGAAGCCGAAATAAAAACGGTCACACTGGACTCAACCAAAGAACACCACAAGGATCACACGAAAGGTGACAACAACCCAAATATAAACATCAGAACTTAAGGTAAACAACCACTGCTGGAGATAAAGTCTGCAGAAAATGCAGGTAATCAACCAAAATAAGCTTATGCTTCAATGCAAGTTTGAATCATTTTACTTTTAGGGTAGATGAAATGCTAATGATGCATGTTTAAATGATTCACTGAGAAATGACAATATCACAAATGAATTGCCGAGAAAACCATGAGCATTTGAGAAGTCGTCCTTGGGAAATTGGACTTCAATGAGGAACAACCATTGGAACCGATAACCAACGAGTATAAACCGCGGCACGAGATTGCAACTCAAACATGTCAACTCCGAGGAGGGATGCCACTGAAAAGTGGACTTTAGAGAGAATACTGCAAAAATAAATTGCAGCTCACTGAGGAGAGATCTTTGACTCCAAACAACTCTTAACCTCCTGGGGAAAAGATCAATTAACTTCCTACTAAAAATAGGGAGCACTTCACTTGGGGAATAGAAATCTTCTTGAGTGAAGTTCTTGATGAAAATCGACTTCACCAGGGTTAAGAATACTCAAGCGGGGATAACGAGAATTCTTGAATAAGAGAAAATCGTCGATGAACTCCGTTGGAGAAAAAATCTTCACTTGGGGAAGAAATGTTTTACTGAGGGAAAACAGATCGTCCTGCATAGAGTCCTTGATAGAAATCAACTTCTACTGGGGGTACATACCACCTTCCATTACTGAGGAATAAGAGAATTCTTACGAGAACCCTCACAAGTGCGAGCCAAATTGGGAAGTGAACATTGGAAGACTTTCACCCAATCACAACCTTACTGGGGAGAAAAAGATGACCCCTTAAACGATATCAACGAGGAGTGTATTCAAGTGCAAATTCCACTGAGGAAAAGCAAACCGCCTCATAGGGAGGAGAGACATCTCAAACCAGAAACCCTTAAAGCTCAAATTCCACTAGAGATAGAAATAACCTCCTTCGTTACCGTGGATAAGAGAGTTCATACTCACATCAGCATTCATAACACTAGGAATGCCAAATTTAGGAAATCCACCACCGTATAATCTCACCGGGGAGAAAACCCGCTCTATTGGGAAAAAACAACGACTTCGTGGGGATAATGATGATCTCATACTGATAATTTTACAAGAAACTTTAAGAGATGAAAACCACATTAGGAATATAAAAGCCAACCATACTAAGGAGATGGGTGCAAATTTCATGGGGAAGACGAGTACCAACCTCACTGAAGAAGTAGATGCAAACTTCATTGGAGAGATGGCGAACCACACTTGGGGATAAACAGCGGTACCAGATCTCACTGGAGATAAAGATGGTGATACCAGACCTCACTGGGGATGCTCTTTTAGAGAGATATATCTGAAGAGAAATATCTTAGCAAACAAGCTTTCGTTGAGCAACAGTGCATGCTACACATGGGAAAAGGATTATTCTTGAAGGTGTGAAACTCATTGGTTGCAAATGGGTTTTTAAGACCAAGCAGGATTCTAACGGTAATGTGGAGAGGTATAAAGTTTGTGTTGTGGTTAAGGATTATACTCAAAAGGAAGTGATTGACTTTAAAGATACTTTCTCTCCGGTTTAATTTAAAGACTCTTTTAGAATAATCATGGCTCTTGTTGCATATTATAATTTGGAACTCCATCAAATGGACGTCAAGACAATATTCCTCAATGGATTCTAGGAAGATATTTGACCAATCCAGGAATGGATCATTAGAAAGTAGCCAAAAAGGTTATAAGGTATTTAAAGAGAACAAAAGACTATATGCTAATATATAGGTGGTCAGACCAGTTTGAGATCACTGGATACTCTGACTCTGATCTTGTTGGATGCCAAGACAGTAAAAGATCTACTTCAAGCTATATCTATATGTTGGTTTGTGGTGGAGTTTCTTGGCGCAGTGCCAAGTAAACTCTTACGGCTTCATCCACCATAGAAGCATATTTTATAGCATGTTATGAGGTATCTAACTATGGGATTTGGTCGAGGAATCTTGTTACTGGGTTGCGAATTATGGAAGGAATTGAAAGGCCACTTAAGTTATATTGTAACACTAAATTAGTCGTCATGTATTTCAACAATAATAGGAGCTCGACCAAGTCAAAATATATTGGCATCAAGTTCCTAGTTGTTAAGGAAAGGATACGAAGTGGACAGATTTCCATAGAACACTTGAGCATAAACTCCATGATAACAGATCCTCTTACAAAAGGTCTTTCCCCTAAGATCTTTCATGAGCACACTGCTCACATGGGTGTTTTACCGTTAGAGAGAACTTTGGTTTAGTGGGAGTGAGTCGATTATGAATTGTATGTTCTATGTTTTGGTATTATGTATGCATACTATGATTTTGGATATTTTTCAAATTATTTAAGTTTTGATATTCAGCAGTTTATATTTTGTACAATAAAGTTATTGAGTGATCACACTAAAATAAAGTAGGACCAGTTGAAAATCGATATATACAAACCAATTTCATGTGATTTTCATGATGTACATTTCATGATTGATCTATGTCATTTAGTTATGTCACTATTGGTGATCATTGATGGGTTTAGTTGTGATTAATATAATGAAAATCACTTTAATTCTATATATTAGCATGACTAATAAACGAGATGATTTTGATACGCTTAAAGAATATAATGGTGAATTTTAGCTCATAAAGTCTAACACATGTGTATGATAACATATGTGACCAGTGGGAGATTGTTAAAATTTTTGGGTCCCAAATATAATATTACATGTGTTAGGACCATTATGCAATTAGTCAAAGTTATAGTGGTCTAATTAATAATAAATATGTGCCTGAAAACATAAATGTCATGAAAGATAATTGTGTAGATACCATAAGTCAATATCTAATTTGATGAGGTGGCAAATTAGAATATTGAAAACTAAGAACTAACCCTGAGATTATTTATAGGGGTTATGGTCTCCAATTTGTAGACAACACAAAACGGCTTATCAGGAATTGTCTCTTCATTTTCATCAGAAGAAAATCAAGGAGTCATAAGAAAATCTACAAAACCTTCGGTGATTCTTAATGGAAAATTTAGATACACTTTCTATTTCATTCTCATAATTGTATTCGGATATGGGTTTAAGAGTTTTATTTAAAATTCGGATCTTAATTTTTATATTGATAAAAATTATAAGATTTACGAAAGATCTAATAAATGTGACTTTATTTTTGAATAATTAAATTTTAAAATCATAAAAATATTTTGGTCAAATTATCCAACCTGTAGAATGGTTATATATTTTGGAGTTATAACAAAGGTCAGAAACTTATGTGAATATTGATATGATTCTCAACTTAATCTACATTTTTTAAGGGGTTATAACAAACTTTTAAAAATTGTGTATTAGAGAAAATAATAGTAGTTAAGTTAAGATTCGTATGAAAAGCATTTTAAAAAAATGTACACAAAATTTGTTCTCAAAATAAATATATATAAAAATATAAAAGGAAACAAATTGACCTAAGCCCAAATATATACAAGTACAATTAGCTGATTTATTTATTTTTGCTGATGCGTTTCACTTTGTAATTGCTATGTTCTTTAACTAAATCTAATTGCTTGTTTTTTTTTTTCATTACCAATGTAATTGGTTTTGTTAAACTGATTTGAGAAAGTAGCTTTTACTATATTCTAATATGTTTCTGGAAATATGTTATTGACATTAATTGATATAAAAGAGAAAATTAATTTATTAATATGAACGGAGGGAAAAAAATTCAGATAATAAAGTAATGTTTTCTCTGTGTAGGTATATATGACATGAATAATCATTGATTACACTTTAAACTTATGGATACAATTTTGAAAATACTAGAATCCGTTTTCTTAAGAACGGAGCATTAAAAGCAAAAATATATAAAATGTTTATTTTTATAAAAAAACAATTATTTACTAAAAATATTATTTATTATATTTTGCTTCTGCATCAAAATATAACTACTTTTAATATTTAAATACAACTTCCAATCTTATTTATAAGAAATAATTTAGTTTTTAAATTAATTGAATAATTAATAATCAATCTATATTTAATAGACAAAAGAGAAGTGTGAAGTTAATGGAGGAGTGCAAATAAATATAAGAGGTGTTTATTTCAAATGTAATAAAATTACATTTTTGAAAATAAATTGTGACTGATTGTTGATTTAAGGTGATTTTAGAGAACGATAAATACAAAATTATCCAAATTATCAATTAGTAAGTGAATCACCTACCTATATACACGGTATGTATGTATGACAACAATATACATATATATTGGAATAGTGTAATAGTGATCTCACTAATGTAGAGATGGAAAGATGATGTTTCGTTAGGTCATTTCTCAGCAAATGCAGCCTGTATGTCATATGTCATGGTTGATGGTGGTGTATCCGAAAATACAAAGACTTGCAAGCATGTCGTTATGGAGTGCATTTTGGAAGTACTCTTCCTCGGGCTGGTAAAGATTATGAATCTTTCTTGCATGGTTCACATATTTGAGACATTCACGTTCCTATAGAAAATAAAATATAAGAGTCTCAGTCGAGTTGAATTTGGTTACAAAATAAAAAATAGCACCGTTCAAAAATATACCTCTCCGTCCCAGACATGCAGAGCTACATGCTCTCCAAAGTATATCAGTAAAGAAGTGTCTGTGGACCCTCTTGGAAAAGAGTCTGCCAGTGGAGCATCCTCAGCAACTGGGACCTGCGGTACAACTGGAGTATCCTCATCATGGTGGACACGACTCTAGGATCCCGACCCTTGGGATAGTCGACTCCTAGAGGTCTACGCCTCCCTATCGTGAGGCAGAGGGGGACGACTCTAGCCTGCTCATGTTGACGAGCCCTCTCGCGATGAGCACACGCGGTTAGGGTGGGTCGCCCGAGTCTCAACCTTGCATTGTTTTCAGCCATAGCCCTTGAAAATAACATAACAAAAGAGATTAGTATATGAGGAACGAAAGAGTTCGGAGATATATCTCCAAAAACATTAAACAGAACACTTCAGAGATACATCTCCGAAAAAAAGCTTCGTTCAACTTCAATGGCATAAACTTTTCTGCAACGGCCCTAGCCATCTAAGTATCATCCAAACTCATCCAAATCATGTAAACATAGTCTACACATAATATATTTCAAATGCTAATGCTATCTAATGCATTAAAAGTAACTTATTTGAGCTAATAAATTATTCAAAAATCAAAATAAACTAAATGAGAAACTTACTCAAAAATGTGTTGATGAGGGTGTAAAATGATATGATGTTGAATGCAGTAGTTATATGAAGTTGGGAATGGAAAGATACAAGTAAGTGTTGCTTCAAAACTTGACCTTGAGTGAGAACTGGAAATGGATAGAGTGAGGTAGAGAGAAGAGAAAGTTTTGAGTTTCTGAAAAATGAAGAAGGAGAAGAGGGAGAGTCTCGCACGAGCTTTAAATATGCTCACCTAGTTCGGAGATGCATCTCCGAAATAGTTTTCTAAATTAAAAAAAGATTTATTAGGAGATGTATCTCCGAACACACCCTACAAAGCCCTTCAAAGACACATCTCTGAATTAACCTGTGGTTAAAATAGATATTTGGTGCGTCCGGAGATACATCTCCGAAAACACTGGCCATTTTAGAATTTTTGCACATGGCTTGGTAAAATGTTCATGGATGCAATGAGAAATTTCCTTACTCTAAGTGAAATAGTTGGGTTGTGGTGAAGGCCTAAGTTGCTAGCCACACTTGCTTAGATGAAATTAGGGGCACTTATCTCATCCATTCAATGGTGAGTTGAACGCTGCATATTCTAGACCAACACCCATAATGTATTGGGAATTTATTTTCAATCACCCAACCTCACAAAATCACCTAAAGCTCTCATTCATAATTATCATAGCTTCATCAATGGAAGCTCTGAACATTTGAGCTAGACCTCACTCAATATTCATCATCATCTTCAACCTATTACAAGCTCTTCTCAGTCTCAACATTATCTCAATAACCTCTCAGAATTTACTCTCATCACTCTCATCCTATTCTACCAGGAACAACAAACAACAACATCTTAGCATCAAACAGAAAGATCAAAGAAGAGAATTGAAAAGAAGAGGTAGAAGAAGAACTAATATAAACAAAGGATCAATAATTGATACCTGGAGGAAATCATAGCTTGGAGATGGGTTTATCATCATTTTTACGTGTCTCCTTCGTCTTTTGCCATTTCTTCTTTCACCATGTTGTAGAGTTTGTTGAGTAGAGTCTAAACCCCATTATTACTACTTGATTCTCTACACTTGCGCCATTTAATTTTGATTGAGATATTCTAGGGTTTTCGTTATTTTGGTCGGAGAGGTGAGGGAGAAGGGCTTGATTGAATGAGACATCTTCCCTTTCTAATTTCTCACCTAGGCCCTGGACATTGGCCCATATCCACTTTTACTCAGGCGCGCCCTTTGATTGCTTTTGTACCACCAATTTTTTTAGGTTGAAGCAAAAAACAATAACTTGGGCTTAGATGTACAGGCCCAACACCTCTTTACTTGACCATACCCTATTTGTTTTAGTTTGGACCCCTCGAAAGAGCTTTTATTTATTTCTTTTTTTAGGAAACTCGTTTTTTTAATCTTGTTTTTAAATTTAGATATATCAAGATGACATGTTAGTTCTAATTAGAATTTATTTTTAATTAATTTTAGGATTAATATTTCTAGTTAGAATTCAATTAAAGATTATGATTAGAAATTGGGGTTTTATGGTATTAATCTTGATTTCTTTTTCTCTGTCTTTAAAATTCATGATTGATGATCATTGCTTGAATTGTTTGATCTTGATGTTTTTGACCTATGACTTTGCATACTCCCTCTTCTTAATTTAATTGGTTGATTCAATTCATTTTTGGTCAATTGATTAAATTGATGACTTTAGGACATTAACCATGTTAGTTAATCTTTTTGATAAGTTAATTGTGTGATCAAAACCATAGGGTGAAATGTTCAATAAATTATGCATGATAACATTAGAGTATCACCCTTTTTGGTACTATAGTTATTCTCTATCATGTTATTTCACTTATTTTTGTTTACTTGTCATATTTAAGACTACGAATATCATTTTTACAATAAACTTCAAAAATACTTAAAACTACGATGAAAATTATATGCCACGATCCCTAAGAAGTGGGGAATGAGTAATTGGGTGTATGCCTCTTTATTCCGAGTATTTTGAACATGGGACGTATGACCTAATCGTTCAAATTATTCGCCTTCACTCATGGACTTTAGTTCAATTTGTATAAAGACAATTTTCACAATTAAAGGATGAAAAAGAACTTGTTGCGTGTATACCTCTCATTTCCCTGTATATTTAGATACCCGTTGTTTAGGGGGGCCATTTGATATATGTCTCCTAACAATCAATCCCAACCAATAAAATCTCTTTTTTTTCCGCCTTGGGCAACCTTAAAAACTTTTCTTAAAAGAACATTTTATATCCGTTATATTGAAAAACAAACAAACGCTTAAAGTCTCCCATGCATGAGCGTAACATCCATGTTTAATTGCTAGAATGATATCCGAACGCATCCATTCTATTGTGATATAAACTAACGCTTAGAGTCTCCCATGCGCGAGGGTACCAACAATGTTTAATTTCTAGAATGCGATTTTAGCATTGTTCAATAAAAACAACCAACAAATACTTATTTTCTACCCACGAACTACGTAGCTCTGATTTTCTCATTGTACTATGAGAATACGTAGGCACAGGATTTCGAAATCTTGGCGAGCACGTTAATTAAAAACTTATTTTCCCCTTAATTAAATCCTTTAAAATCAGATGATAAATCCAAGAAAACACAAGTAACTTTAAGTTAACACCCATATATGCAAAACAATCAAAACGGTTCCCGTTGAGTACAACGGATGTGAGGAGTTCTTAATACCTTTCCCTTGCATAATCGAGTCCGGAACCTGAATTTGGTTTCGATGACCATTTTCTTTTTACTTTTGGGGTTTTACCGATATTTCCACTTTCCTTTGGAATAAATAAAGTTTGGTGGCGACTCTGTCTATATTTCAAGCATTCCTTACGCTCGGGTATTTTTTGCGGTGCGAAAATAGCTAACAGGTAATTGTTTAGTAGTTAATATTTAGTGAGTACTAATGATGTCCTCACATGCTGGAGCATCAGGAAAGACATTTGGCCCTTTTTTAAAGTAAGCTTTTGTGTTAGTAGTATTTTGCATATTCTGATACTAACTACTAACTATTTGTGTTACACGTGACTAGGCATGTGAATGATTACATGCAAATAATCATTAGTTGGTTAGATTATATGCTACTAACTATGTGCTGACTAAGTACCATGCATGACTAAGTATGTTAATGGTTGTATGATTGACTGATTGGTTATGAAGCATTATTACTATGTGGCATCTGTTCTGAATGTTATTCATTTCCCGCTATTGTACTACAACTATGATGAATATTGTTGATGATGATAGTGCAAGCTATGATAATCTTATGTTGCATGTTACTTGTTCTGATTGAATGAGTGTTAATTATCTTGAAGAGTTATTTTGCCACAATTTTCTAAAGGGAAGATTATTGTTCCTTTTTCGATTGGCTACATTATGTAAAACAACAGCACGGAGAAGTGTTCAAGATTGCTCATCTACTTCAAACTTTTTTTTGATGCATAAGGGACACATTCTAGACACGATGTCACAACATGTGGGTACAACATCCGAGTATTGCTCAACAGGCCAAAATGTTGCATTTTGGAAGGATTTTCTGTTGAAGATTCAATTAGATTTTATTTATTTTATTTAGCAATATGATTATATGATTTGTTGGATAACTGTGAAGATCAAGTCATATTTAAATGGAGATATAAATTTGAATTTAAAACAAACGAAATCATATATTTTTGTGGGAGATATTTGTGGAACAAATCATATCCAATTGATTATGTAATTATTTTGGACGAAATAAAATTAAATATCCAAGGAGAAAAGATCCAAAATACTTTGATATATAAGGAGCTCAAACCTACATTGGAAAGTAATCAATACATTGAAGATCTTTAGAGTGTTAGGATTTATTTGAGTCCTTATTATTATTGTATGTACACCACACTATGTTTCAATAACATGACATAATTGTAGGTTTGTCTTAGTTGAGTTGTAAATTCAACCATCAATAGAATTGTTATTGAGGTTTATCCCTAGGGTTTAGTGATTGAGAGAAAGTGAGAGGGGTTCTCATATTTAGGGAGAGACGTAAACAGAAAGTTATTGGGTAGTGTTAGGAAGAGGCATTGAACAACATGAGTTTGTTTTTCTTATAAGACTAATTGTACTAAACAACCAGTAGTTAATTTCCTTCCTTGGGTTGAAAACCAACCCTCTAGACATATGTGAAGTTGCATCGACCTGGGTTACCAATTATTGTGTTCTTTGTTGCTTTTATGCTCCATTATCTTGTACAAGTTAGAATATGTTAATTATGGAGATTCTGGTTTAACTTGTCGAACCAGTTGTCCAGAACATCGTGTTCGACATCTGTCCCCTAAGGAACAAAATTTCAATCTTCATCTATAAAATCCATAAATATCACGCATGAAAACAATTGAATTTAAGCCATCAAAAGCTGATTTTTACATTTTTTAAATCAGGTAATCATTTACAAGATTTAAGTAATCGGTTACCAGTTATTGTTATCTCATATTTTTGAACATTGGAAAAGCTAATTTCTGCAATTTTTAAATCACGTAACTGGTTAGTTAATTTGAGTAATCGGTTACAGGGTCATTTTATTTGAAAAATTTTAAACGTTACAAAAGTGATAACTGGTTACACCTTTTATATAATCAATTACACATTGCAAAATTATGTATTTTCATGAATTATTGTCATTCTAAACCATTACAAACTTTTATGGAAATGCTACAAAATAATGCATCTATTCATAAATTTTGCATAGGGTATTTTTAAGGCAAGATACATCAAAATTTCAACATCCTCTTTCATTCAAATATTAATAAAATTCAAATCAATTTTCTAAGTGTTCATTCATTTTCAAAATGTTGAAACTTTGTGTATAACTTTCAAATCATTCAAAAAGTTTCATAATATGTTCTGAGCTCTTAAGGTATATATATTATTGAATTGTAACATTGAAAGAGAAGATCAATCTTTATCTTGGAATTCATTCAAGATTCAAATACTTAAGATTATTCAAACAATGTGTTGTAACTTAATCACAAAATTTATGGTGATAAGTTATTTGTTGTGAGAGGTTCTTTGAATTGTGTAATTCAAAGCCTACTATAGTGTTTGGTGTTTATGTTAAAAGATTATAAGAGAGGTCTTGGTGAGATACTTGTGCAAAGATCTAACATAGTGGAAAATTCTTCAAGGTGTGAAGAGACTTGATGTACCCTTGGTTATAAGGCGAACTAGTATAATTGCCATGTGTCTTTTATTCTTCAACACTTTAAATTTTGCATTATATTTTTCTAAGAACATAACATATTCATAACTTCTGAAAATGTAACATATTACAATTATTGCACAAAAATGAGAAAAATCGTGCAACTTTAATTCACCATCCCCTTAGATTGCATCTCGTAGTTACATATCAGTCAATGATAGGGTGATGAGCTATGTACTCGTCCATGTGAAAAATAAGGTTGGACAACTGGTCAACTTTGTGAGTAAGGTATTCAAAGGTGTTGAGGTAATGTATCAAAAAAATTGAGAGAATGATATTAACAATCGTGATTACTACAAGGAAGCATACCATATTTCCAAAGGTATCATGTGATGGTGAAAACCAACTATCCCATCTGCCAAATCCTTAAAAAGTCGAATATAGCAAGTAGAATGGTATCCTGGTCAATTGATATATCCAAGTACGAGATCCATTAAGTGCCTAGAAGAAGTATAAAATCACAGGTGTTAGAAAATTTGTTGGAGGAGTTCAATTCACCTGTGGGAAAGGAGGTCCCTTACGTATGGATGAATTTTTTGGATACAAAAATACAAGCTCTCTTGCTCTTGATCACATAAGAGGGTCATCACTATATTTTACTTTTTAGCGAGTTCATATATCCTACGAGACTTTGAGTTTTCTTCGAGTCTTCGTGTCAAAATTTCCAAGAAAAACTTTATAGGGGTCAATGTGGAGTCTATTTTTATGGACATTGTTGGTGAGTTTCTCCATTGTAACTAAGAGTCTCTACTATTCAGATAACTCGGTTTAGGTGAGAATTAATCCTCGTCTTTAGACGATGTGGGTTGCGCTAGTTAATCTTATTTTTATATGGTTGATTTTTTGGAAACATAGGTATGCTAATCTTGGAGGTTGGGTAGTGTTACTAAATTTTGTGCTTAACGCTATTCATATTTTCTATTTGTTTTTCATGTAGATTTCCCTAAAGGTTTATAATAAGATAATCAAAATTTAAAGAAGGCTACTCTAGGGTGGTTGAAGGGTGAATAAAAGATTTCATGGGATTAAGTGATACGATATTTGTAAGCCTAAGAGGAGAGGTGATTTGGGTGTCTGGGAGCTGTGTCTAATCTTTAGAGAAATATCATATCCACAAGATATGGATATACTAACACGAACTCCATATCTTTCTTTGTTTGAACTAATAGTTACTTGAGAGATTATATAACCTTTGTCTTGTGGTGGAATACTTTGTTGTCTTTTTTTTAGAGCATATTGTTTCTGTTGATGGTGGTTTTTCAAGGGTGGAGCTCTAGTTTTTCTCTTGTTGAGTTGTTGTTTTGCTTTTTTTTTTTAATATTCTCTTTTTTTTTGTTTCATGCTGCTTTCATCTATTGTTGCTCATTTTTGTGATCTTAGTCTCGTATACCCTTTGTGATCTTGGTATGTCGAATTTAAAGCCTGTTGTGACTCCAACAAACCCTCAATTCAAGATGATTATAGATCTGTGTCCCAGTACTGATGTTAAAAGAGCTTATATAAATAGCATCCCATATTCCAATATAGTAGGTTCTTTGATGTATGATATGGTATGTACTAGACCCGACATAGCATGTGCAACAAATCATGTAAGCAGGTATTTGGAAAATCTTGGAAAGGCTCACTGGAAAGAATTGGAGTGGATTATAAGGTACATAAATGAGTGTCTTAACAAAGTCTTAATTTATGGTGGAGCCTTAGGTGAAGATAGTAAAGCAGTATTGAAGGATATACTGACTCTGATTATGCAGGTTGTATGGAATCCAGAAAATCTATTTATGGATATGTTTTCACTATGTTTGGCACAAAAGTAAGTTAGAAAGAGACTCTTCAGAAGGTTGTAGCCTTATCAACCATTGAAGTAAAATATATATCCCACATTGAAGTTGTGAAAGAAGCATTGTAGCTTAAAGGTTTTACTAAGGAGCTGAAACTTCAAGGTCGAGTTAAATAAGATAGTCTAAGTGCAATATACCTGTCGAAGAACTCATGCTATCATGAGGGAACCAAGAACATCAATGTTAGGATGCACTTTGTTAGAGGGGTAATCGAGTATGGAGAAGTCCAAGTGCTGAAGTTTTTGAAAGATCACAATGTTTCTGATATGATCACCATCACAATGCCAAGTTGCAAGTTTTTCCACTGTATGCATTTGATAAAGCTGCATGAAGAAAGCTAGTTTGTTCTCTGATATTAGAGTTTTTTCCAAAGTGGAGATTTGTAAGATATTGAATCGAACTCTATTGAGTCGAAGAGTAGCTGCGTGGTTCGACAAGTTCAACAAAGGTTAGCATGCAGTCGAAGGTCACTTAAATGATGGTGTCGAAGTAGTATGTTGTAGTCGAAGTATGGTCAAGCATACAGTTGTCGAAAATGCTAGGTTTGTTAGCATGGATAATTGGGCCTATTTGTTATGTCCAATTGTTTAAGTTAGCTTGTACCCTAAGTGAGCTTGTAATGGATATTTGTGAAAAAGCCCATTAATTTAGTGTGTTAGGTTTATTATAAATAGCATACTAGCCTCTAATTATTGCATACTGTAAATCCTAATTTAGGGTGAGAGAGGTTATTTGTTATTCTGTAACACTTGTAATCTTGTTTATAAGAAAAAGTAAAGAATATAAGCTAATAACCAATTATTTGTGTTCTTCTTGCTTTTCTGATTCATACCTTGTGGGTTTCTTGCCTCAAAGAAACTTGTTATATTATGTTCTTGGCATTGTTTTCACAACAACATGAATAACAATAATGTGTGTTAGGAAAATCTTGAAATGAACTTGTTGTGGGTAGTCGACATCCTATTAAGCTTCGTTATTATCTCCTTTGTAAACAAAGTCTCCATCTTGATGATTAAATCACAGTTATCTGAGTTGGCTTCAATTCCCCTCTCCATGAGGTAGAATTCTGGGAACTTACTAGCCTTGACTCTGAAGATATGCTTCTTCAGGTTTAGTCTCATAATTTATTGATATACATAATTGAATATGCCGAAAATGTGGCTCTCGTGCAACCATTTTTCTCCAAAATTTAACTATCATATCATCCATGTACACCTATTGTGTATAAAGGTTGGATGTTCAGATCAAAGAAAAAGAAGTCGTGTGTCGCAAATGTTTGGCAGGATTTGCGCCAAGTTTTACATCCAATGTCATAATGATTATTATTATACATTTTTAGATAAGGAATAGGCTCACGAGTCTGACTCACTTCTTTGTTGTGACATATTGGCTTTTTAAGCCATTCGTGTTTGTTTCAGGCCCGAAAACAACAATTTTTTATTTTTCACAATTTTTTAATTTATTTCTATTTTAGATTTTTTCCCGTATTATTGGGTTTCTTTTATACATCTTATATTGCTGTTGTCTGGTCGGATAAGCTTGTTGTTTATAGGCAAAGGTAAAAGAAGGGGCCGAACATAACTTGGTGAAGAATGAAACAGTTAATGTTGAAGTAATTTTTATTGGAGGATTATGAGAATATTCTATATAAGATGTATATTAAGTGTGTTTAGGAAAAGAGAAATGTGACAAAATACACAGTTGAGTTCCTGCGTTTTCTGAGCGTAATGAACTGGGAGAACCAGAGAGCCAGAAGGTGGCTCGAAACATCAGTGGCTTAAAGGGATCTTTGCAGAAGAAGATGGAATTAAGATTGTATGGACCATGGCTAAGGCATTGTGTTTTTCTTTGAAGGAAAATTTGATGGAGAAATCCCCTCGAAATTTCTTATCTTTTGGAAAGTATTCACCTCAGAATAACTTTGAATCAACATGCAACAAGGAAACTAGTGCAATAACCAGGGATTCCACATTGGAAATAAGAGGGCGAGTATCTATAACAGTGCGCAACAGGGTAAAACAGTAGTCTAGAGGCAGAATAATCCATATGTTAAACCCACTGGAGACATGTGTTATCATTGTAATGGAAGAGGTTGCGGATCAAATGTTTATCAAACAAGGAAAGTCGATGTTGTTACAGAAGAAATGGAAGAGGAAGAGGAAAGATACAGACTTGTAGTTGAGAATGATGAATATGCATATCTTGAGTTTCCAGAGAAAGAGTATGATGAGAGGGTAAATTTTGTGATGCATATAATTTTACTAGCATCTAAAGATGAATAGAAATGCAATAATTTATTTAAAACACATTATTCTATAAAGAACAAAATGTGTATTCTGATCGTGGATAATGGTAACACGGAGAATCTAGTGTCTCAAAATTGGTATGTTATTTTAAGTTTTCCACAGAACCCTATGAGAAGCCATACACCCTCTGTTAGGTAAGCAATGGCTCCGAAGTTTGAGTAACCCCAACCTGCAGAGTTCCTATATCCACCGGAAAGCATTAAAGAAAGAGGTACTTTGTAATATTCTTGATATGGACGTTGTTCATATTTTACTTGGTAGACCATGGCATTTTGATAATGATATCACTTATTAAGGAAGATAACATGATGATGTTTACACGGGGAACACATAAAAATGATATGGCTCCTGTTTTGCAATTTGATAAGAATTTAGGGGGAAAGAAGTCTAGTTTATTGGTGATGACGAAAACTAAAAAGGAGCTTGATGAGTCTGTTAAAGAAATTGGATATTTATGTCCATTGATGGTTAAATGGAGGATGATTGATGTAAAAGAGGAAGCATCAATTCCAAAAGAAGTGCTAGAGATCCTAGAGTATTTCAAGGAGTTTATCACTAATGAACTACAAAATGATTGGCCTCCTATATGAGATACTTAACATCAGATTTACCTAATTCGGGGGTCGAGCTTACCATAGTTTCCTCATTGTCTATTGTATCCTTCAAATTTTTCCAATCATGTCTATTTTTACTTTCATTCATATTTCTGGGTTCAGGATCATCATTTTCATTCATAATTTCACATGCAACAGTGAATGAAAATATTTCATCTATATTCATACCTTTTCGGCTCAATTTCTCGTATTAACATAATTGATTGAAATCTCCATTGGAAATCCACCAAAACCTATGATGAATTTCTATCAATCTTGATGAACAAGATTGATATCACCATACAATGACAATTAAAAATATGAAAGAAAGAAGACAACGATTTTCTACATAGTTTCTCTCTACCCACAAACTGTAGAAAACTTTGTTATTCACTTGCAATTGTAAGTTTTGTGACTACAACTTGATTGATTTGATTATAAAAATAGGAGTTACTCCCTCTATTTATAGATTTAGGTTAGCTTTATCCCTAAGCCAAAGCTCAAAACTATGAAAGCCCAAAATACCTATTTTAGAACTAAATCAAATCTAAATCTAAAACCAAATTAAATTTGTGTACAACTTGCTTCGATACACAAGATCTTCGATAGGTCAATGGTTTCCATCGAGCAACCTGCTTTGACAACTACTTCCCTTCGACACACATAGTTTCGACACACAAGAATTACAATTTAACACACCACCTAATTCGTTGTGACTAAACTATCTATATTCATCATGGATCTTAGTCTTTTGAACACTTCGACCTGTACACCCTTTGTCATGATGTTCGCAATCTGGTTCTCAGTTCTAGAGTGTTCAATGTTCAACTTCCCATCTTCTACCTGCTCTCGAAGATAGTGGAACCTCATCTTGATGTGCTTTCTTCGACCATGAGCTATCATATTCTTCGCCAGGTTGATAGCTGACATGCTGTCTATCTTCATGGTAATTGCTCCATGATCTTTACCTGTAATCTCTTCGACCAAATTCACCATCCAAGTTGCTTGACATGCAAAAAGAGAATAAACTATATATTCTGCTTCGCATGAAAATAATGCCAATATTGGTTCCTTTCTGGAACACCAAGCAACTAGTGCACAACCTAGCAAAAATACATATCCTATTGTGGATCTTCGATCCTCAGCATCACTACACCAACTTGAATCAATGTATCTCACTAACTTGCATCCTTTTCCTTTATCATCTACAGGAAACAAAATTCCATAGTTGAGAGTTCCTTTTAGAAACCTCAATATCCTCTTTGCCTCTTCTAGGTGTGATACCTTTGACTTCTACATGAATCTACTTACCATACATACAACGTATGCTATGCCAAGCCTTGTGTGACAAAGGTATCTTAATTACCCAATAAGTATATGTATTGTGTTGGGTCAATATCATCTTCATCTGCATCTTTCGACAGTTGCAACCTTGGTTCTGCAGGTGTCGAAGTTGAGTTGCATTCTTACATCTCAAGTCTCTTGAGAATTTCTCCTGCATATCTTCTTTGATGCATCATCAAACCTCCACTACTCTGGTAGAATTCGATGCCAAGGAAGTATGAAATGTCACCCAGATCAAACATTATGAATTCCTTGTTGAGATCACCTTTGAAGTCTTCGATCTCCTTCTTGCGGCTACCTGTTAGTAACAAGTCATCAACTTAGATATATAGTATAAGAAATTTACCATTGCTCCTTCTTACATATACTCTATGTTCAGTTGTTCACTTCAAAAATTACTTCTCCCTTAGAAAAATATCAATCTTCTTATTCCAAACTCTTGGAGCCTGTTTCGATCCATGCAGGGCTTTATGCATCTTATACACCTTTTTCTCTTTGTCATGTTTCACAAACCCAACCGGTTGTTTAACATAAACTTCTTTGTATAAGGGTCCATTTAGGAATGCACACTTCACGTCCATTTGACATATGTGCCAACTCTTTATTTTTGCTAGACCAATAACCAACCTAATTGTTTTGATTCTAGAAACAGGTGCAAAAGCTTAATCAAAGTTTATTCCTTCTTTCTAGAGAAATCCTTTCGCCACAACCCTCACTTTGTTTCGAGTTACTTCCCCTTTGGGATTCGTCATCACTTTGTATACCCACTTGACATCAATTGCCTTCTTGCCTTGAGGCAATTCGATAAGTGACCAAGTGTTGTTGTCTTCAATGGATTTCACTTCTTCGTTCATTGCTTTCACCCACTTTGAATCTTTCAATGCTTCAGCTGCATTGATTGGTTCGATATCTGCATAGAAAGCATAATGTACTAGCTAACCTTCGTTATCAACCACATCATCTGATATAATAACATAATCTTACAACCTTGCAGGAATGTGTCTTGTTCTCTGAGTTCTGCTTGTACTTGGTTAATCTATAACCTCTAGTTTCTCTTGTCAAACTTCTCTTTCGACTTCAACTGTTGGTTCTTCGAATAAGATTCTTACTGAATCTTTTTATACATTTTTTGTCTAATCCCATTCCTTAAGCTCGTCTATGATCACGTCTCTACTAATCACAATTTGCTTGTTCACTGGGTCGAACAACTTGTAACCTCCTATCAAATGATATCCAACTAGAATCATTTGACTCAAGTTTTCTTCTCAACTGACCTGGAACATGTCAATATGCAATAGATCCAAATATCTTCAGATGACTTAAGCTAGGATTCACACCAGACCAACATTATTCTAGAGTAATTCCTTCTAGATTTTTTAAAACATATTACAAATAACAAGATTGGTGGATACATATTCTCCACATTCTTTGATTGATTCAATGCTTTATCAATTAACCTTTCAACATTAAAATATTAAAAAACCACGAAATTCACCAATGGGCGACACGTGGCCAATATCTGGTCACATGATGAGTAAGACTTTATAAGACTCCCTCCGTATCCTTCATGATAAGCGACACGTGGCCAATATCTGGCCACGTTATGAGGAGAAAGACTTTATAAGACTTCCTCCGCTCTGTGTACTACCATACTCTTTATCAATGAAACACTTAAAATAGCTAACCACGATCAAACCATTTATCTGCTAACATAATAAAACCTAAGACATATTTTGAAAAAAGGATTAAATATAATTACTTTTAAAATAAACTGCGAACTGTGTCTACAATCACTCAACTTACAACCCAGACAAGGTTCAAGGATAACTCGAAAGCAATTCTACACAATCCTATTAAAAAACACCAACCAAACTAAGAACTATGAATTGGGACTTTGATTCCTCATAAGAGGATACGTAGGAATACGACATAAAAACCGTGGAGAGTCCCCTAACTAAAAAAATTTAAACCCTATTCCTAAACCTTAAACCAAAACCCTAGTATCCTTGTGAACAAGGTAGATGAAGGAGGCATAACACCTTCCCTTCGTCTAAAGTGAGTCAAGAACTTAGAATCTCTGTATCATCAATTAGGGTTATTCCGTTATATTCCCGTCTTAGGATTAAAATTAATGGTGGCGACTCGTTATTTGTTTCTGGTTTTTATAGCATGTTGTAGTTGATACAGCTTCACCTCAAAACTCTTTAGGTAAATGCTTGGCTTTCAACATACTTCTCACCATATTTATGATGGTTTGATTCTTTATTTCTATAGTTCCATTCTACCGTGGAGTGTAGGGTGGCACTACCTCATGCATAATCCCTTCCTTTTCACATAATTTCTTGAAGTCCTTTGACACATACTCTCCACCACCATTTGTTCTCAAAACTTTGAGCTATTGACCACTTTTTATTTCCACCATAGACTTAAACTTGGAAAATACCTATGTGATATGGTGGGAGAACTGACTTTTTTGTTTTACATTTTATCGCAAATGTCGCGGATAGAAAGAGTCGCCACTGACTTTTCTTTTATCCAATAAAGGAAAGGGTGAAAAGAACAGGAAAGACCTTTTGAGATATTTTTTGAGTAAGGGGGGTAGGTTATGAAAAGTGAAGGTGTTAGTACCCTTTTCATTCGTAGTTATCTACAGGCTCTTAATTGCTAGCTCACTTTAAAATGCTTTGTGTTTGTGTAATTTTGAAAATATTTTGAAAAGTTTCGTCTTTGGGAAAACTTTGTAATCATTCTCGTCTCTATAAGAATGCATACAAAGTGTTGAATTTGAAAATATTTCAAGAAAGTGTTTATGTGTTGAAAGTTGTTGGTTTTGAAATGTTTATGAGCAAGCAATTATGAGCAATCTACCTACTCAAAAAGTATTTGTTCTTTTCCTCCTCCTTTAGATAATGTTTGTCTACCATTTATTGGTAGAGAACCTTATCATTGGATGTAAAGGGACATGCGTAGATCATCGTACAATCATAGAAGGAAACTTGTAAGATGTTTTAGAAATTGTCGTAAGGGACTAAGATCATTTATTGAAGGAAACATTGAAGGGTCGTCGAGGGACTATGATCTTTTGATCATGGATCTTTGCTAAAATATCCCACCTTCGAGGGACATGACTGTTTTTATCTGAGGCAACAAGTGTGGGTTACCCTAGAGGTGCAAGTGTTCAAAGTGTTTTGTTTTCAAGTATATTATCTTGAATTTAGGTTGTCTAGTATTGATTTTAAGTCTTACCATTCAAACCCTAATTACTAGCAATAATATGGAAAGCGATAAATTACGGAATTTAAAGGTCCTATGCTATTACAATACTTTTGGGGATGGGGATACAAACTTACAAATGGGGATGAAGTAAAATAAACCCTAATTTCTATTACAAGGCTTTGACAGTTACATAAATTGTAATGTGAAATGGTAAAATGCGCAAAGAATGTAAAGTGAAAAGAAATTGTTTTTTATGGGTTTTTTTGATGAAAGGGGTTTTGTATTTTATTTAATTACAAAAGGAGTTGATTAATAAAACCTAAGTCTAATGATTTCAATTATTTTAGAAAATAACTTGAATGTTTTATCTAGAAAATGTTTTTGTATAGTGTTAGGCCATCTCCAAGCAATGTGATATGTCCAAAGTAACCTTAATGATCTAAAACTACAACAAAATCTCAAAATTAGGAATTTTAATGTCTGAGCTGACACGAGCACCCGTGTCAGAATCTGCCCAATACTCTTTGCTCATTTTTCTGTCCCAGCTGAATTGACACGAGTCGTGTCGTGTGACACGGGCACCCGTGTCAGCCTTTGTCCAGCCTGTTTTGCTAAATTTCCATCCCAACTGAATTGACACAGGCCGTGTCATGTGAAATGGGCGCCCATGTCATCCCCTGTCCTGCCTTTTTACTAAGTTTTCTCTCTGATCTGTCCTGTTGTATCCTTTTGAAAATGAAAGCAAATGATGTGTGGATAAAGATATTACAGTTTGAGAAAATTTACCTCTTGAAGTGAAAATTTTAGAACACGTATGGATGTTTTTGGGTGAAAAGTGGTGATTGATTAAGCTTCTTTGGACCTTCTTGAAGCTATGTCAATCCTCACTTTGTGTTGAAAGTTGCTGAATAACTCCAACCAAGTCAAGTTGCAAGGTACTGTTTTTGAGTTTTGAAGATGGTGATAATGATGTTACAGAAGTTGTTCTTGTGTTTGGACAACTTCTATATGATGTATGTGAAATGATGCCCATTAGACGCAGTGGGCCTGATCTCGCCAATCATATCGATGCCCCACATTGCAAAAGGCCAAGGAGCTGTCAAAACATTCAGAGGAATCGGAGGTACATGCACCTTATCAGCATAGACTTGGCACTTATGACAGGTCCGGGAGTGCTGATAAAAATCAGCTTCCATTGTGGACCAATAATATCCTGCTCGTAGGATTTTCTTTGTCATGGTATATCCACTGGAATGAGTTCAGAAGGTACCTTTATGTAGCTCTGCCATGATCTTTTCTGCCTCACTCTTGTCCATACACCGCAGTAAGGTTGAATCATGGTTACACTTATAGAGAATCTCATTGCTGATGAAGAACTTTGCAGCGAACCTTCTCAGGAACTTCTTATCATTAACAGATGCCCCCTCGGGGTACTCTTGAGCCTCAAGACACCTCTTTACCTCGTGGAACTAGGGTTTATCTGCCACCTCTTCAGTCTCAATGTCACAACAATGTGCGAGTTCGTCCAACCTCTCGATGGTAATCTGGGGAGCTTCATTGTCCATCCTGACTTTGAACATAGAAAACATGGTAGCTAGCGCGTCCGCTAACTGATTCTCCTCTCTTGGTAAGTGTTCAAAGGTTATCTCCTCAAAGTGTGGGAGCAACGTCAATACATACTCTTTGTAAGGAATAATATTTGGGTGCTTCGTATCCCACTCGCCTTTGATCTGATTGATCACTAGAGCGGAATCTTTGAATACACTCAAGAACTTAATCCTTAGGTCAATAGCAGCTTGAAGACCCATGATGGACACTTCGTACTCCGCCATGTTGTTGGTGCAGTTAAAACATAATCGGGCGGTGAACGGAGTATGACAACCCTCGGGAGATATGATCACAACACCAATTCCATTACCCAACGCGTTTGAGGCTCCATCAAAATACATAGACCATCGGGATCCTTCCTCAGGTCCTTCATCTGGTCCAGGTTCTTCACAGTCGGTCACCAACATGATATTCTCATCCGGGAACTCAAAATTTATGGACTGGTAGTCATCCACGGCCTGATGCGCCAAATGATCCGCAAACACACCCCCTTGATTGCTTTTTGGGTTGTGTATTAAATGTCATACTCGGTTAAGATCATCTGCCATCTTGCTATTCTTCCGGACAAGGCAGGCTTTTTGAAGATATACTTGATTGGATCCATCTTTGATATCAATAGGGTAGTGTGAGTCAGCATATACTCTCTCAGTCGGCGAGCAGCCCATGCCAAAGTGCAGCAAGTTTTCTCGAGCAAGGAGTATCGGGTCTCACAGTTGGTAAACTTTTTGCTAAGGTAGTAAATAGCGTGCTCTTTTCGGCCAGACTCGTCATGCTGCCCCAACACATACCCCATTGAATTATCCAGTACTGTCAAGTATAAGATCAAAGGTCTTCCTTCAACTGTAGGCATCAAAATTGGTGGCTCTTGGAGGTATTCTTTGATTCTTTTGAAAGCGGTCTGACATTCATCATTCCATTTAACCACTTGATCTTTCTTCAGCAGCTTGAAGATTGGCTCACAAGTAGCAGTCAGATGTGAAATGAATCGAGTGATGTAGTTCAGACGTCCCCAAAAGCCTCTAACTTCCTTTTCTATGTGGGGAACTGGCATCTCCTGTATGGCCTTTACCTTGGCAGGGTCCACCTGAATACCCTTATCACTGACGATGAAACCTAGCAGCTTACCAGATCTCACCCCGAAGGTGCACTTGTTTGGGTTCAACCTCAGCTTGTACATCTTCAACCTGTCAAATAGTTTCTGGAGACGGTCAAGGTGCTCTTCCTCAGTCTGGGACCTTGCGATCATGTCATCAACATAAACCTCAATCTCATGGTGAATCATGTCGTGGAACAAAGCGACCATGGCGCGCTTATACGTTGCCCCAACATTCTTCAACCCGAAAGGTATTACCTTGTAGCAAAAGGTGCCCCACTGCATAACGAAGGTCGTCTTCTCCATGTCCTCGGGAGCCATCTTGATTTGATTGTAACCAAAAAAACCATCCATAAAGGAGAAGATCTTATGTTGTGCGGTGTTATCGACCAGAACATCAATATGAGGAAGTGGGAAGTCATCTTTGGGGCTCGCCTTATTCAGATCTCTATAGTCCACACACATTCGTACCTTACCATCCTTCTTAGGCACCAGAACAACATTGGCAACCCACTGCGGGTAAGAAGTGACAACTATAAATCCAGCGTCAAACTGTTTCATGACCTCAACTTTGATTTTCTCAGACATCTCAGGGTGCATACGGCAAACCTTCTACTTTACCGGAGGATAGACTTCTTTGGTTGGCAGGCGGTATACCACAATATCGGTGTCCAAACTAGGCATATCTTCATAAGACCAAGCGAAGATCTCAACATATTCGCGTAGCATCTGTATCAACCGTTGCTTGACACTAGGCTCAGAATTCGCACCTATCTTGACCTCTTTCCTGTCTTCCTCTGTACCCAAATTTACTGATTCCACTAGTTCTTCATGAGGCTGTATGGCCCTTTCTTCCTGCAGTAATAGTCTATCAAGTTCTCCAATAACCTCACAATCATCCTCACCTTCGTCCTCAACTTGGTTGATCGGATTCTAGACGTCATAACTGGCAGTAGCAGAGTTGTTATCAATGGGATCCAGAGTGGATATGGATCTGCATTATGATACGTGAGTGTGTGTAAGAGAATAGCTGTTTGTGATAAAGGCAGAAAAAAGAAAAACAAGGAGCACAAAATTTGTAATGCAAGAAACATCCAATGTTTTATTGATGATATATGAAAATGACAAATAATAAGCCCTCACAAACAAAGCCAAAGTGCCTCGGGCAAGGCACCGGGCCGTAAAGTTTTAAACTGTCTGTTACAACTCTTAAAACAAAAGTCAATTACTGTAGAATAAAAGAAACAGGTATGAAGTCCTTTGTTGTCCAATTTTTCAATCCACCGTTGGTTGTAGGGTAGATCCAGCTGTCGATATCTGAATCTTCTTCACCATCCTCAATTGCATTCACTCCCTAATTACCGATGTGCAGAGGAGGTCTTCCAATCCGCGCGCCCCTAACCGCCCTTTGAGCCCCTGTAGTAAAGCCCAAACCAAATTTGTCAGTTTTGTGTGTGAAATCAGGGAGCTGACCCCAATTTGCACACCCACCTTTTTCAGTTACATCCCTGGCATCCTTGAGAGAATCCATCTTCATCGGAGGTTTATCAGCATCAACTTCAGTTGACGCCAAAGTCTGGGGGACCTCTTCAAAGTTCTGACAAGGGGTTTCGATGAATTCCCCATCCATCTCCACATAGCGAAAGGAACTGAGATGACTCACCATTTACTATTCTTCTCCTTGCACTGTAACAATCTTTCCTTTTACCGGATATTTCAACATTTGGTGGAGCGTGGAAGTTACTGCCCCAGCCTTATGAATCTAAGGGCGACCCAGCAAGCAAGAATATGATGCCCAGATATCCATCATGTAGAAAGTGGATGCAAAAGTATGAGAGCCAACCTTAACAGGGACATCCACCTCCACGTGCACCATTCTTTTTGATCCGTCGAAAGCCCTAACCACAATATTGCTCGGCTTCAGAATCAAACCTTCACATTCCAGACGGTCTAATGCTTTCTTTGGCAGAACATTTAATTAGGACTCGATATCCACCAGTACATGGGATATGGTAGTGCCCCTACACTCGATCGAGACGTGCAGAGCATCATTATGATTTCTTCCTTTAGCAGTCAGATCTGCGTCTGAGAAACCCAACCCATTGTCGGCAGTCAAACTAGCTACACAATCTTTGAATTGATCCGCCAAAGTTTCCTGCGGTACATGCCCGGTTTTGAGGAATGCAATTAGATCCTTTGCATGGGCTTCGGAGCATAATAACAAGGACAACATGGAGATTTTTGATGGGGTCTGCCCCAGCTGCTCGACTACGTTGTAGTCGCTCTTCTTGATAATCTTCAGAATTTTCTCTATCTCCTGATTAGAGGTTTCTACGATGATCTTCTTAGGTGCCTCCGTCCGGGCAGGCTCACCTGTGATTTCTTTGCCCCGAGTCCCAGATGGCTCGACGACAGGGGTGATAACTGGAATAGAAACTGGGACAGTAGCTGATGTACTAGCAGATGGAATGACAACAGGTTTGTGGACAGTTGGGGGGGAAATCTCAGGAGAAAAGAGTCTTCCACTTCTGGTGACCTCGCTAACCCCGACAATATTGCTGATATCAGCTTTCTCACTCTTTAAGTCTTGCTTAACTCCATGGTAATACACATCAGCCCCATAGTGCCAAGGGACAACCTTATCTGAAGTGTATGGGATGGGACCAGGGACAGTAATTATTAATTGAGCAATTCTTGGAACGGGTGTAATCCTAACAGGCTTTCTCGAGGAAACCTGGGAAGGATTGACGGAAATGGTTATGATGGTGTGATCGGTGGAAATAGAACTGACTGTTTTTTAATGCTGGTTCGCAAAATGTCGCGGTAAGCAAGAGTCGCCACCGTCTTTTATTTTCTCCAACAAGGAAAGGACAAAAGCACAACAAAATTCCTTTTCGAGATGTTTCTCGGGTTCGGGAGGTAGATTATAGAAAGGGGAGGTGTTAGCACCCTTTCTATCCGTGGTTATCCACGGGCTCTTAGGTACTTGCTCACTATGTTTTCAAAAGGTTTTGCTTTTCTTGTGTTTGTGGGTTTTGAAAAGAGTTTTGTTTGAAAAACTTCAATTTAACTCTTGTATCTGTCCTCAAGAGTGTATGAAGTGTTTGTTGAAAACTTTTTTGTTTGAAAAGTGTAAGTGTGAAAAGTATTTTTGTTTTGAAAGAGCAAGTACCTAAGAACTTCTACCTACTAAAAAGAAATTAAGCTGTGTAAATGTCCTTTAGACAGTACTATCCCACTATTGAGAAGTAGGTAGCACCGTCGTTGGAGTTTTCGGGTCAATTCGATTAAGGGACATGTGGTCACTAAAGCAATGGTAGGACGCCTTAGAGGTAACCCTAATGTCTCAGATCATTTTTTATCGAGGCAACCGTTTCGAGGAAACTTTAATCTTTAGACACGAGGGCAACCTCTAAAACACCATATACTCAATGACCACATCGAGGCAACCAAGTGAGGCGTACCCTAAGAGTGGCATGTGCGAGTGTGTCAGGTTTCAGTTATGTTATCTTTGTACATGTTATGGTGGGCTACAATTGATTTTAAATTTAAGATAAGTCTTGTCATGCATAGCCTATTTAGCATACATCTAGCAGTTAATAGTTGTGGAAAATAAAACTAAGCTATTACAAGGCGCCAGGTATTTACATCGCCAAAAACAAACCCTTGAAAAGTAAATTGCGGGAAATTAAATAAAAGCGATAAGGAGTCCTAATTAAAGCTATTACATCCTCGGAGCAAATACAATTATAGGATAAAAAATTATGAATAAAAAATAATCACGCGCGAAAAAAATTGAATCGGAGAGTTTTTTTAGGGTTTTGACCCTTTTTGAGAAAGAAAGAGATTTTTTTGTTATTTTGCATTTAATTAAATTAAACCTAGAGTAATTAATTAATTAAATAAAAGAAAGATATTTTTTTTTTAGTTTTTTAGAATGTTTAAGAAAAATAGGTCAAAAGTCATTAAAAACCCTAGTTCTATATTAATTTTAAATTATTTCAAAAAAAGTTAGAATTAACCTAATTAAAACTAAATTACTTAATTACTTAATTACTTATTTATTTACAAAATAACTAATTAAATCTAATAAATAAAAATATTATATTTTTTTTTTATGTTTTCTGATTTTTATTAGGAAAAATAAATTAATTTGTTAGTTAGTAATTAATAAAATAAATCAAGCAAATAAATAATGAAAGAAAATAAAAAATGCAAACTCAGGGAGGTTTTGGGCCAATTTTGGAGGCGTCTTTGGCAATTTCCAGACCCACTAGCATTTCAGCCACGTTGACTTTGGTGATTATCCACACGCCTGTTGACTGGGGAGCATGGTGGTCTTCCAATCATGACCATTGGATCTATGCCTGGAGACATCTGGCGCACTGAGATTTGAGGTATATGGTGGACCTCTCTTTGCAAACTGTACAAGAATATCTGAAAAATAAAAGTAACAAGGTTTTGGGGGACCTGGGATTCGAACCCAGGTCCCAATGGCTTTTCCATCCACCTACTTGCCAACTCAACTAGTGCGTTTCTTTGTTATCATAATAAGATGAAACTATTATATATGAAAAATAATTAAAACGCTGTAAATAAAAAGTAAACGCGCGCTTTTCAAATGGACCAACCATATGCCAACACATCAGCGTCTTCAACCTTCGTCCTGTGCAAATAACATCAGATAGCGGGGGTTTTCAACCTCCACTACCTCATGCAAGGAAAAATAGCGAATAGAAATATAGCAAACATAAATATTTCGCGAGGTATGGGTTGTGTTCGTTTTGGCCTCACGATTTCAATCATGTATCTTATTAGTCCCAATTTTTCCTGGTTTAGAAAGCCCTAATTTAAAGCTTGAAAACCCTAGAGATTCAGTCATGGCATCTTTCGATTCAGGGGACCATAGTTCAATTCAACCATACCATTAGCTTTGTATGATCTCTAACAACACAAATCAATCACAAAAACATGTTAAATGCATATGAATTAAGAGTTACGATTTGGAATCAAAAGTGCAAACCGTGGGACTGTGTATCGTGATTCCTTGAGCTTTGATGCTTGAATTTGATTGCAAATCAATCCTAGGGCCTCCTGCAAGGTGTTTGGATGAACAAAATGCCTGGAATCGACCTAGAATGCAAGAACAGGTTTTGACTTTCCTTGAAATTTCTTGAATTTGACAGGGTTGTTTCTGCAGCTTTCAATCGTGTTCTAGGTCAGGGTTGGCTTGCATACATATATGAGAATCAAATTAGGTCAAGTGCTGGGCAAAAATCCATGTGCATTCAAGTTTAAATCTTTGATTGGTAAATCAAATATTCTTGATTTTCATGATTGAACAATGTTGCCAAATTTGGATTTTTTTATATCTTTGACTTGTACATGTATTTGCCAGCATGTTTAGGTCATATTTGGTTCACAAATTGATTCAAAAATCAAATCTTCTATTTTCTTATGATTTAAATTAATTAAATGAATTAATATATATTAAAAATCCAATTAATCAATAAAAATAAGAAAATAAATCCCATTTAGCTTGGTGGGTCGTGCATAGGTCATGGGTGAAGTTTCAAGAAGAGATTTGAGGCCCATTAGCAAAAATAAGGTGTTTTGAGCAAAGTTGACTTTTGCAAATTCATGAAAATTTCCCAACTTCTCCAATGCACAACTTGCTCAATTTTGATCATATGACCATGTTCTTGGACATTTTGGAAAGCCCTTGAAGTCCTCTAACCAATTATTTTGGTCCCATGTCATTTGGATTTACCAATCTCAAGTTATGGCCTTTGACTTAAAGTGTACTTTTGTTGACTTTTGAAATTGACCTATAATGTAAAAATTGGTAACTTCTTGTGAGTGCATTTTCTGATCTTAGAGTGTGAAGATGGATTGTAGGAAATTGCATCCTCTTCAAAATTAGCTTTGGATGTGATTTTTCTGATAAACCATGAAAAAGTTATGCCCTAGTCAAAGTACAGTTGACTTTTCTACTCTCTAAAAATAGTAATTTTTGCACCTTGATGATTTTTGAGCTATTCTTGTGGAATCATGATCAAGACTTGATCAAATGATTATTGTGAACTCAAAATAAGATGTTGACCAAAAATTCTGACTTTTGACTGCAAAATGACCATTTTGCCCTTGCAGTTGACTGTGGTTCAAATGGGGCTTTTGACTGTGCAAATTGGCACTGTGAGTCTTGAAACTTGGCATGTAGGTGCTTGAGGATGTATGTAGGCCTATGAGACTTGATTGAATCATTGAGAACCCCAGATTCCTTGAAAGAACCAAAACCCTAATTTTGAATTGACTGCCTTAGGAAGTGACCTTGACTGTACCACCTTTGAGCCATTTTGAGCAATTTGAAGATCATTCTTGACAAATCTTGAGGAATATGGGAGGGAAAATTTTGGGGTACAACAGTTTCCCCTGTTCAATCTTCTTAAACCTAAGGATGTAGATTGACTTGTGTGCCTTTCGTGATCCGAAGGTGGAAGATGATTGAACACTAAAGTGCCCAGAAATTTGCACTCGCATGGTGTAGTATCAGCAATGTGATGTCGGGAATGGGCTTACAGATGCCATTTGGAGAGATGATGGATATGAGGATGGGATTATAGATGCCACCTGGAGATTGCTGGTAGGTAATTTTGTCTTCGTTGACGGGTTGTCTTCATTGACGGGTTGTCTTCATTGACGGGTTGTCTTCATTGACGGGTTGTCTTCATTGACTGTCTTCAGAAAAATCTTTAGGAATCGATTTAACTGGTTTTGTCTCCATTGACTGGCTTTGCCTAAGAAAAATATTTAGGAATCAATTTAACTGGTTTTGTCTCCATTGACTGGCTTCAGAAAAATCTTTAGGAATCGATTTAACTGGTTTTGTCTCCATTGATTGGCTTCGGAAAAATCTTTAAGAATCAATTTAACTGGTTTTGTCTCCATTGACTGGCTTCAGAAAAATCTTTAAGAATCGATTTAACTGGTTTTGTCTCCATTGACTGGCTTCGCCTCAGAAAAATCTTTAGAAATCGATTTAACTGGTTTTGTCTCCATTGACTGGCTTCGCCTCAGAAAAATCTTTAGGAATCGATTTAACTGATTTTGTCTCTTTTGACATAGCTGAGAACATAACTGCATCTTTCCTGAAAAGTAAAGGTCAGTCATATGCAATGCATGATATGGATCAAGCAATGATGTTCTCAACATAAATGAGATCGTATGATATGATACGTATATGCATGTATCATGATGTATGAACATGTGATGTTTTAGCTGGGGAAAATAAATCCCGGATAGCTGCTGGAGAATGATGTTGAATTCTTTATTTCCGCTGGGGATGATGAACGAAGATGATAATATTGCAAGAGAGGATGACTCCGTTGGGGAATAAACTGGTGAAGAGATTACTCTGCGGGGAATTACTCTATGGGGAAGAGATGTTTTGCTGAGATTTTAATGATAACTCCGCTGGGGATTCCGTTGATGAGCTCTATCGGGGATTATGATGATGAACTCCGCTGGGGATAGAAAGAACTTCGCTGAGGATGATCTTTCTGTTAAAATTTGCTGAGGATAACCCAGTTAGACTCTTGTGGAGATAACCTTCTGAATATGGATGGGGAGATATATTTGCACTCTGCAGGGGACAAGCTTCCAAAATCTACTGGGGAAGATGATTCAACTCTGGCGGGGAAGCTTTTTTAGACTGCGCTGGGGAAATGGCTCCACTTGAGGTATCTGGTATTCTGCCGAGGAACATTCTTATACTCTGTCGAGGAATATTAAGACTGCCGGGGATGCTCTTTACGCTTGCTGGGGATATCTTTATACTCCGCTGGGGAATATTAAGACCTACTGGGGATACCCAACTTTTTGGGGCTGATGGTGGATGAACTCTGCTTGGGGGAGAGTATTGTTGATTTGTTCATAGTTACAAGTGTCAGTGGGGAGAGCTTCCATTACTGTCTTACTCTTGGGGAGTGAAGGTATTTTGGTCATATTCTTCAGCCAAACCTACCTTGGTACCTTGGTGGACAGAGCATTTGCACAGTTCAGACAATTCTTATTGCCCCTGTTTCCGATGTCACCCGTAATTAGTCCTTTGTTTCGCATGCAAATATTTATGAACAACAATTAATGTCAAATGCATATATCAAAAATGAACATTGGACGTTCTTTGCAAAACAAAACAGATAAAGGGAAAACAATTTGCAATTTGTCTGAAAAATGAACTTGCATTGATTTTGAAGTTTGCCTGTAAATAGGCGCTTTTGTACAAGAGGCTGACGTCCTAGTAAGAGAACGCCGCCGAGCAAATAGGATTTATACAATTTGTAAAAAGAAAACAAAACAGCTATGTGAAAAATCCCACTGGGTTCCAACTCTGCTATCGCCTTTATGTCCTCAAGCATCTCATCACTTTGCTGCTTAGTTGGAGATGAATCTGATTGATTGGTGCCGTCTGAGCCTGATAGTTGATACTAAAGTCCGGATGCGAGGTGATCCAATGAGACATAGTATTACGCTTATCCCTAACTTTTGCCTGGACCACCCTTTCGGGTTTTCAGTCCACCGGGATACCCATTTTTGCCCAAGCCGCCTTTTCAGGTTTTCGACTTGTCGGGTGTACAAATTTTTTTATTTTCATCCCTTATTTTTGCCCGAACCCTTTTGGTTCGCCGGGAAGCCCTTATTTTTGCATAGGCCAGTCAACCTAGCGGGTCTTTAATCATGCGTAGTATCTTTTTACTATGTCTGCATTGACGGGGTGAGGAAGGTCGTCACCATCCATGGTGGTTAGGATCATTGCTCCTCCTGAGAAGATGTTCTTAACCACAAATGGCCCTTCGTACGTAAGGGTCCATTTGCCCCTAGGATCACCTTGAGGTAGAATGATGCGTTTGATTACCAGGTCTCCGACTTGATACTCTTGTCGTCTGACTTTCTTGTTAAATGCCTTGATCATCCGTTTTTGGTACGTCTGACCATGATAAATAGCAGTGAGTCTTTTTTCGTCAATTAGGTTTAATTGATCAAGTCGGGTTTGGATCCAGTCGTCTTTGCTTAAACCCGCATCCTTCATGATCCGGAGAGAGGGTATCTGAACTTCAATGGGCAGGACTGCCTCCATGCCATATACCAAGGAATAGGGTGTTGCCCCTGTTGACGTTCGTGCTGAGGTACGGTACCCATGAAGAGCAAATGGTAACATCTCGTGCCAATCTTTGTAGGTCACTGTCATCTTCTGCACGATCTTCTTAATGTTCTTATTAGTTGCTTCTACAGCCCTATTCATCTTCGGCCGGTAAGGAGAAGAGTTGTGGTGCTGTATCTTGAATTGCTCGCAGAGCTCAGTGACCATCTTGTTGTTAAGATTGGTACCATTATCCGTAATGATCCTCTCTGGTATGCCGTATCGACAGATCAGGTTATGCCGAATGAACTGTGCCACGACATTCTTGGTTACGGTGGCAAAGGAAGCAGCTTCAACCCACTTCGTAAAGTAATCAATCGCTACCAGGATGAAACGATGCCCGTTGGATGCCGTAGGTCTGATCTCGCCGATCATATCAATGCCCCACATTGCAAAAGGCCAAGGTGCTGTCAAGACATTTAGAGGAACTGGAGGGATGTGCACCTTATCAGCATAGACCTGGCACTTGTGACATGTCCGAGAATGTTGATAATAGTCGGCTTCCATTGTTGACCAGTAATATCCTGCCCGGAGGATTTTCTTTGCCATGGTATGTCCACTGGAATGCGTTCCGAAGGTACATTCATGCAGCTCTGCCATAATCCTTTCTGCTTCGATCTTATCTACACAATGCAGTAGGGTTGAATCATGGTTTCATTTGTAAAGAATGCCATTGCTGATGAAGAACTTTGCCGCGAATTTTCTCAGAAACTTCTTGTCATTAACAGACGCGCCCTCGGGGTATTCTTGAGCTTCAAGGTACCTCTTTATTTCATGATACCAAGGTTTTTCTGTTACCTCTTCAGTCTCAAGGTCACAACAATGCGCAGGTTCATCCAATTTCCAAATAATGATTCGGGGAGCCTCGTTGTCCCATTTGACTTTGAACATAGAGGACATCATAGCTAACGCGTCCGCCAACTGATTCTCCTCTCTTGGGAAGTGTTCAAAGGTTATCTCCTCGAAATGGGGAAGCAACGTCAATACATACTCCTTGTAGGGAATACGATTTGGGTGTTTCGTATCCCACTCACCTTTGATCTGACTGATCACGAGAGCGGAATCTCCGAAGACACTCAGAAACTTGATCCTTAGGTCAATTGCAGCTCGAAGACCCATGATGCAGGCCTCATACTCCGCCATGTTGTTGGTGCAGTTGAAACATAGTCGGGCGGTAAGTGGAGTATGTGAGCCTTTAGGAGATATGATCACAGCGCCAATGCCATTACCCAAAGCGTTTGAGGCTCCATCAAAGTGCATAGACCATCGGGGTCCTTCCTCAGGTCCTTCGTCCGGTCCAGGTATTTCACAATCAGTCGCTACCATGACATTCTCGTCTGGAAATTCAAAGTTCATAGACTGGTAATCATCCACTGCTTGATGTGCCAAATGGTCTGCCAATATACTTCCCTTGATTGCTTTTTGAGTCGTGTACTGGATGTCATATTCAGTCAAGATCATCTGCCATCTTGCTATTCTTCTGGACAAGGCAGGCTTTTCGAAGATATACTTGATTGGATCCATTTTTGAAATCAATAGAGTAGTGTGAGTCAACATATACTGTCTTAGCCGGCGAGCAGCCCATAGCAAAGCACAACAAGTTTTCTCGAGCAGTGAGTATCGGGTCTCACAGTCGGTAAACTTTTTGCTAAGGTAATAAATAGCATGCTCTTTTCGGCCAGACTCGTCATGTTGACCCAGCACACATCCCATTGAGTTGTTCAGTACTGTCAAGTATAAGATTAGAAGTCTCCCTTCAACTGGTGGCATAAGAATGGGTGGCTCTTGGAGATACTCTTTGATTCTTTCGAAAGCAGTCTGGCATTCATCGTTCCAACGTACCACTTGATCTTTCTTCAGTAGCTTGAAGATTGGCTCACAAGTAGCAGTTAGGTGCGAGATGAATCAGGCAATGTAGTTTAACCATCCTAGAAAGCCTCTGACTTCTTTCTCTGTCTTGGGAGTTGGCATCTCTTGTATGGCTTTCACTTTGGCAGGGTCCACTTGAATACCTTTGTCGCTTACGACGAAACCTAGCAATTTTCCAGATCTCACCCCGAAGGTGCACTTGTTTGGGTTTAATCTCAGTTTGTATAGCTTCAACCGGTCAAACAACTTTTGTAAATGGTCAAGGTGTTCCTCCTCAGTTTGGGACCTTGCAATCATATCGTCGACGTATACTTAAATCTCATGATGGATCATATCATGAAACAGAGCAACCATGGCACGCTGATACGTTGCCCCAGCATTTTTCAACCCAAAAGGCATGACCTTGTAGCAAAAGGTACCCCACTGAGTAAAAAAAGTGGTTATCTTCGGGAGCCATCTTTATCTGATTATAACCGGAGAAACCATCCATGAAAGAGAATACCTTATGTTGAGCAGTGTTGTCAACCAGAACGTCGATGTGAGGCAGAGGGAAGTCATCCTTAGGGCTCGCCCTGTTCAAATCCCTGTAGTCAACACACATTCGGACCTTACCATCTTTCTTCGGTACCGGAACCACATTGGCAACCCACTGAGGGTAAGAAGTGACTGCTAGAAAACCGGCGTCAAATTGTTTCATAACCTCAGCCTTGATTTTCTCGGACATCTCTGGGCGCATACGACGAACCTTCTGTTTTACCGGAGGGCAGTCTTCCTTGGTAGGCAGGTGATGAACCACAATATCGGTATCCAACCCAGGCATATCTTCGTAAGACCAGGCAAAGATTTCCACGTAGTCATGCAGCATCTGAATCAACCTTTGTTTCACACTAAGCTCCAGATTTGCACCGATCTTGACTTCCTTTTTGTCTGTCTCAGTACCAGATTCACTGTTTCCACTATCTCTTCATGTGGATGAATGGCCCTCTCTTCCTGGAGTAGCAGTCTTGCAAGCTCACCAGGCACTTCGCAATCATCTTCACCTTCGTCTTCGGCTAAGTTGATCGGATTTTCGAAGTCATAACTGGCAGTAGTAGAGTCGTTACCAGTGAGATCCAGAGTGGATTGAGACCTGTATATGCGAGTGTGTGTAAATAGCTGTTTTGCAATATATAATAAAGAAAGACAAGGAGCGCAAGATTTGAAATGCAAAAAATGTCCAATGCTTTTATTAATGATATATGAAAATGACACACAAAAAGCCCTCACAAATGAAACCACGGTGCCCCGGGTAAGACACCGGGCCATAAAGTTTCACAATATTGTCTGTTACAAATTCAAAACAAAGGAGTTCATTACTGGGTGATAACTGAAATGGGCATAAAATCCTTCGCTGTCCAGTTGCTTAATCCACCGTTGGTCGTGGGGTAGATCCACCTGTCGATATCAAACTCCTCATCATCATCATCATCCCTAATAGCATTTACTCCATGCTTGGGCATGGGGGCTGTTACAACATTAGGCCTCTCGGGCGCCTCGAACTCAACCTCCTTTGCATCGATCAAGTCTTGGACCTTATTCTTCAAAGTCCAACAATCATCCGTATTATGCTCGGGCTCTCAGAATGATAAGCGCAGCGGGCGTTAGGATTGTACTTCGGGGATGTAGTATTCGGATTCTTTGGGGCTTCCCTTAGAGTTACCAAATTGGTTTTCAGAAACTGTGGCAATATCTGGGACAAGGTCATGCTGAGTCGAGTGAACTGCCTTCTAGGTCTCTCACCCCTTTGTTGGTTGAGATGCTGAGGAGCACTAGCAGGCTTTGAAATGACCACCGCGTTGACAGCTTGGCGGTGTTCAGATCTATTTGGTCTCCTTGAACCATAGACATCACTGGATTCTTTCTTGAACGACTTCTTTTTAGTGCTCGAGGAGGCACCTTTCTGTATCTTTCCAGCCTTGATACCAGCTTCGATCCTCTCACCAGTCAAGATAAGGTCTGTAAACCCGGCTGAAGAATTTCCAATCAAATGGTTGAAGAATGGACCAGACAGGGTCCCCAAGAACATATCCATAAGTTCACGACCAGTTAGAGGTGGCTGCACCCTTCCAGCAAGGTCTCTCCACTTTTGAGCATACTCTTTAAATCCTTCACCCGTCCCTATTGACATACCCTGGAGTTGGGTACGCGTAGGAGCGAGGTCAGAATTATATTGATACTGCTTATAGAACGCAGTAGCCAAATCTTCCCAGTTACAGATACTGGCCCCATCCAGCTGATAGAACCACTGGAGTTGAGTCCCTGAAAGATTGTCCTGGAAGAAATGGATCCACAAATTCTTGTCAGTGGTGTAAGGATGGATCTTCCTTACATATGACCGGAGGTGCAGCTTTGGACAGGAAGCTCCGTCATATTTGGCAAAGGTAGGTTCCTTAAACTTATGGGGAATCACCACCCCAGAGGATAAGCCTAGGTCTCCAAAGTCCAACCCGAGCACATTCTGTATCTCCATAGCGCTCAAGCGGTCCTCCAACTATTTGTACCTATCCTCAGCAGGAGGATACTGTTCTTCATCATAATCCGTCTCGTTGTCGGAGACCACGGGGCTAGGAACCCTTCTCTCTTGTGGGTTGTCTTTCCCTACAGATGAGGTGGTCAGATCAACCTCATTCTGCAGTCCATTTCCAAACCTGCGTCCAGTGTTGAACAAGACGGTCCTCTTCTTCTTCTTCCTATCTTTCAGAATCAGAGTCTTCAAATCCTGTTGACCCTGGGCTAGGCTCATAACCAACTCTTGGAACTTGGCATTCTGGGCCTGGAGGGCCTTGATAGCTTGCTCAGTGGAAGGTTCAGTAGACACGATGATTGCTGAAATAAATAGCGAAGAAGATAAGTGACCTGTAAAAGAGTACCTGTTATGCATATGATGAGATGAAATGCGTATGATTTATGTTTTCAAAGACAATCGGGATTCAAATTTGTAGACAAGAAAGGAAACACACTTTATTAGATTTAACTTCGGAATTCAAATTGTTCAACAAATTTCCCTTAGGCGTTACAGGAATAGAAATACTGAAAAGTAAATAAAACCATAAAAGAAATCATCCAAGGCCCATCAATGCTCCCATGGCCTCTTCTTCTCAGTGCGGATATAGTCATTCAGGATCTGCTCATTCTCCAATTGCTTAGTCAGCTTCTGGATCTTCTGTTCCTGCTCGTTGAACCTCTCCCGATAAGAATCCAGTTCTTCCTGCAGTTGCGCCCAAGACCTCTTCAGTGTGCCAACATCAGTGGGTGTATGAGGATGGAGAATAGTTGGAGGAACCCCGTCTTTATCAGCAACTTCAAGAATAATAGGCCTGACAGCTTCGTATGGCATACCTAACTTCTGGGAACGGGTGCGGACCCATATGAAATATGACTCCATTGGCAGAGAAGTTTTTGGTCCCAACTCATGTGGATCAGATTTGTGAACTCTATCCCAAGCCCTGATGAATCTACGATGCAACTCATCGCTATCTACCTAAAAATCAAAGACGATATGAGGTATCAACATCTCATTAGGCCCTTCTCTTCTGGCCCTTCCAAACTGATGGAGAGCTAAACATGGGTTATAAGAGACTCCTCCACGGGTTCCGATCAATGGAACATTAGGATACTCCCCATAATGATCAATGACGACCACCTCATCTAAGCCTCTGAGAGTCCAAATAATGTCTTTATCAGTAAGAGACATTATCCTATGAGCCCAGCCCCTTCCTTCTTTGTTCTTCAGTACGGACTTAGGGAGGTGCGAAATAAACCACCCGCCAATAAAGGAGCACAACACATCAAAGTTCCCCGTTTTTGGGCAGTACGAGTATAGAGCTGGTAAAGGATATCACCCAAGAGAGTGGGTACAGGGTTCCAAGAGATGAAGATCCTTATGGCATTAACATCAATGAAGGTGTCAGGATTTGGAAATAATACCAGACCATAGATTAAGAGAGCCATAATGTCTTCGTATGCTTTGAAGTCTAAGTCATTCCAGAAACAATTAGCTTTACCAACCAAAAATTTAGCCAAAAAGCCCTTAACTCCACTTCTAGTCTCCCAGTTAGCCATTACTTCTTCTTTGGTCAAGTAAAGGGCTGCTGCAACCTCTTCAGGCCTAAGAGTCTTTTCCCAACCAGTGAATGGAGTTTGCTCCAAAACAGAGATACCAAGCAACTCAGAGAATTCTTCCAGGGTAGGGACCAGCTGGAAGTCTTGAAAGGTGAAGCAATGGTATATCGGATCATAAAACTGGACCAGGACACTCATCATTTGTTGGTCCCACTTTGAGGTGACTAAACCGAGAAGAGAACCATGCCTCCTGATGAAGGAAGTAGTGTTTAGAATCCTGTCAACCAATTCTTTAAGCAAAATAGGTGGTTGAACAAAGTTGAGCCGGATAGTATTCCTACGCATGGGCATCATGATGTCCTACAAAATAGAGCAAAGATGAAACCTTCTTGTATTTGAAATGGGTTAGTCCTTATTCAAGATGCATGCAATGTTATGATGTTATGATGTTATGATAAAGGCACACCACAAGTATTCACAAAAGGCAAACATGGTAAAGGCACACAAGTCACACAAAAGAGCCCTTAGATTTCAGGCTGGCATGAAGTTTAGGTACTACCCTGTTTTAGTTTCAGTTGGTTAAGACCTGTCCTAAAAATAGTAACCGGGTTCTAGAGGATCTCAATATCACTGACTACCCTCAATCGGTCATAATTCCAGTTTGGCAACCTTTATTTGCGGCCGGAACCATCGCGAGAGTTTAGTCTCAATGAGTGTAGCATACTGCTACTGTTCTATGGCCAAGTTGGTCAATTTAAGGTTCTAAGGTCAGCTGGTGCTTAATGACTCCTCAGAAGACCCATATTCTCCTCGTTCCAACACAAGGGATATCGGTACAGACAAAGGTGTCACACCAACGTAGCTACTGCTTCATCAATGTCGGTCTACGCCGGACAGATCCCTCACAGTTTATTTCTACTTACCTAAAAAAGGGTACCCCATATCCGGGTTAGGATCTATAAAACTCCGATACAAGCCCACAGAATTTAAAGCATACAAAGCAATATAATTGAAAACAAGAGTGATCTAATCCTAAGGTACACGTCACTTATAAATTCCCCAGTAGAGTCGCCAGTTCTGTGATCGGTGGAAATAGAACTGACTGTTTTTTAATGCTGGTTCGCGAAATGTCGCGGTAAGCAAGAGTCTCCACCGTCTTTTATTTTCTCCAACAAGGAAAGGACAAAAGCACAGCAAAATTCCTTTTCGAGATGTTTCTTGGGTTCGGGAGGTAGATTATAGAAAGGGAAGGTGTTAGCACCCTTTCTATCCGTGGTTATCCACGGACTCTTAGGTACTTGCTCACTATGTTTTCAAAAGGTTTTGCTTTTCTTGTGTTTGTGGGTTTTGAAAAGAGTTTTGTTTGAAAAACTTCGATTTAACTCTTGTATCTGTCCTCAAGAGTGTATGAAGTGTTTGTTGAAAATTTTTTGTTTGAAAAGTGTAAGTGTGAAAAGTATTTTTATTTTGAAAGAGCAAGTACCTAAGAACTTATACCTACTCAAAAGAAATTAAGCTGTGTAAATGTCCTTTAGACAGTACTATCCCACTATTGAGAAGTAGGTAGCACCGTCGTTGGAGTTTTCGGGTCAATTCGATTAAGGGACATGTGGTCACTAAAGCAATGGTAGGACGCCTTAGCGGTAACCCTAATGTCTCAGATCGTTTTTTATCGAGGCAACCGTTTCGAGGCAACTTTGATCTTTAGACAGGAGGGCGACCTCTAAAACACCCTATACTCAATGACCACGTCGAGGCAACCAAGTGAGGCGTACCCTAAGAGTGGCATGTGCGAGTGTGTCAGGTTTCAGTTATGTTATCTTTGTACATGTTATGGTGGGCTACGATTGATTTTAAATTTAAGATAAGTCTTGTCATGCATAGCCTATTTAGCATACATCTAGCAGTTAATAGTTGTGGAAAATAAAACTAAGCTATTACAAGGCGTCAGGTATTTACATCGCTAAAAACAAACCCTTGAAAAGTAAATTGCGGGAAATTAAATAAAAGCGATAAAGAGTCCTAATTAAAGCTATTACATCCTCGGAGCAAATACAATTATAGGATAAAAAATTATGAATCAAAAATAATCACGCGTGAAAATAATTAAATCGGAGAGTTTTTTTTAGGGTTTTGACCCTTTTTGAGAAAGAAAGAGATTTTTTTGTTATTTTGCATTTAATTAAATTAAATCTAGAGTAATTAATTAATTAAATAAAAGAAAGATATTTTTTTTTGAGTTTTTTAGAATGTTTAAGAAAAATAGGTCAAAAGTCATTAAAAACCCTAGTTCTATATTAATTTTAAATTATTGCAAAAAAAGTTAGAATTAACCTAATTAAAACTAAATTACTTAATTACTTAATTACTTAATTACTTATTTATTTACAAAATAACTAATTAAATCTAATAAATAAAAATATTATATATATATATATATATATATATATATATATATATATATATATATATATATATATATATATATATATATATATATATATATATATATATATATATATATATATATATATATATATATATTATGTTTTCTGATTTTTATTAGGAAAAATAAATTAATTTGTTAGTTAGTAATTAATAAAATAAATCAAGCAAATAAATAATGAAAGAAAATAAAAAATGCAAACTCAGGGAGGTTTTGGGCCAATTTCGGAGGTGTCTTTGGCAATTTCCAGGCCCACTAGCATTTCAGCCACGTTGACTTTGGTGATTATCCACACGCCTGTTGACTGGGGAGCATGGTGGTCTTCCACTCATGACCATTGGATCTATGCCTGGAGACATCTGGCGCACTGAGATTTGAGGTGTATGGTGGACCTCTCTTTGCAAACTGTACAAGAATATCTGAAAAATAAAAGTAACAAGGTTTTGGGGGACCTGGGATTCGAACCCAGGTCCCAATGGCTTTTCCATCCACCTGCTTGCCAACTCAACTAGTGCGTTTCTTTGTTATCATAATAAGATGAAACTATTATATATGAAAAATAATTAAAACGCTGTAAATAAAAAATAAACACGCGCTTTTCAAATGGACCAACCATATGCCAACACATCAGCGTCTTCAACCTTCGTCTTGTGCAAATAACATCAGATAGCGGGGGTTTTTAACCTCCACTACCTCCTGCAAGTAAAAATAGCGAATAGAAATATAGCAAACATAAATATTTCGCGAGGTATGGGTTATGTTCGTTTTGGCCTCACGATTTCAACCATGTATCTTATTAGTCCCAATTTTTCCTGGTTTAGAAAGCCCTAATTTAAAGCTTGAAAACCCTAGAGATTCAGTCATGGAATCTTTTGATTCAGGGGACCATAGTTCAATTCAACCATTCCATTAGCTTTGTATGATCTCTAACAACACAAATCAATCACAAAAACATGTTAAATGCATATGAATTAAGAGTTACAATTTGGAATCAAAAGTGCAAACCGTGGGACTGTGTATCGTGATTCCTTGAGCTTTGATGCTTGAATTTGATTGCAAATCAATCCTAGGGCCTCCTGCAAGGTGTTTGGATGAACAAAATGCCTGAAATCGACCTAGAATGCAAGAACAGGTTTTGACTTTCCTTGAAATTTCTTGAATTTGACAGGGTTGTTTCTGCAGCTTTCAATCGTGTTCTAGGTCAGGGTTGGCTTGCATACATATATGAGAATCAAATTAGGTCAAGAGTTGGGCAAAAATCCATGTGCATTCAAGTTTAAATCTTTGATTGGTAAATCAAATATTCTTGATTTTCATGATTGAACAATGTTGCCAAATTTGGATTTTTTTATATCTTTGACTTATGCACGAATTTGCCAGCATGTTTAGGTCATATTTGGTTCACAAATTGATTTAAAAATCAAATCTTCTATTTTCTTATGATTTAAATTAATTAAATGAATTAATATATATTAAAAATCCAATTAATCAATAAAAATAAGAAAATAAATCCCATTTAGCTTGGTGGGTCGTGCATAGGTCATGGGTGAAGTTTCAAGAAGAGATTTGAAGCCCATTAGCAAAAATAAGGTGTTTTGAGCAAAGTTGACTTTCGCAAATTCATGAAAATTTCCCAACTTCTCCAATGCACAACTTGCTCAATTTTGATCATATGACCATGTTCTTGGACATTTTGGAAAGCCCTTGAAGTCCTCTAACCAATGCTTTTGGTCCCATGTCATTTGGATTTACCAATCTCATGTTATGGCCTTTGACTTAAAGTGTACTTTTGTTGACTTTTGAAATTGACCTATAATGTAAAAATTGGTAACTTCTTGTGAGTGCATTTTCTGTTCTTGGAGTGTGAAGATGTATTGTAGGAAATTTCATCCTCTTCAAAATGAGCTTTGGATGGGATTTTTCTGATAAACCATGAAAAAGTTATGCCCTGGTCAAAGTACAGTTGACTTTTCTGCTGTCCAAAAATAGTAACTTTTGCACCTTGATGATTTTTGAGCTATTCTTGTGGAATCATGATCAAGACTTGATCAAATGATGATTGTGAACTCAAAATAAGATGTTGACCAAAAATTCTGACTTTTGACTGCAAAATGACCATTTTGCCCTTGTAGTTGACTGTGGATCAAATGGGGCTTTTGACTGTGCAAATTGGCACTGTGAGTCTTGAAACTTGGCATGTAGGTGCTTGAGGATGTATGTAGGCCTATGAGACTTGATTGAATCATTGAGAACCCCAGATTCCTTGAAAGAAACAAAACCCTAATTTTGAATTGACTGCCTTAGGAAGTGACCTTGACTGTACCACCTTTGAGCCATTTTGAGCAATTTGAAGATCATTCTTGACAAATCTTGAGGAATATGGGAGGGAAAATTTTGGGGTACAACAGATGGCAATAGCTTGAATTGGAACCAATAAAATCATAGTCTTTTCGAACAGGATCTCTTTGTTATCCATCAGGCGCTGAACACCTGATTTCAATAAGTGGCAACCAGCAGGTAGAATTGAACACATGTGGCAACCTTCGCCACAGCCCGGAAATAAACCGGCCAACTGTAGATTCTTCTTAACTATCATCAAAGGAGTAGAAAGTTCTTCCATGGAGGTCACAAATAAATCATCGTCCACAACATTTACTCCATTTCCAAGTTTGGGCATGGGAGCAGTTATGACGTTGGGCTTCTCCAGAGCGTCAAACTCAATCTCTTTGGCTTAAATCAAGTCTTGCACTTTTTTTTTCAAGGCCCAACAGTTGTTTGTATCATGACCTGAACTTTCAGAATGATAGGCGCAGCGGGCATTCGGGTTATATTGAGGAGATGTGGTGTTAGGGTTCTTCGGGGCTTCCCTCAGAGTTACCAGATTGGTCTTCAATAATTGTGGTAGAATTTGAGACAAGGTCATATTGAGCCGAGTGTACTGCCTCTGTAGTCTTTCCACCCTTTGTTGATTGTTTCATTGTGGGGCAACTGTGGGTCTTGATATCACTACCGTATTTACTGCTTGATGGTGTTCAGGTCTGCTTTGGCCCCTCGGGCCGTAGACTGCACTAGCTTCTTTCTTACCGGTGAAAGGTTTCTTTACTGCAGTTGATGAAGTATCCTTCTGTATCTTACCACTTCGAATACTAGCTTCTACTCTCTCTCCAGTCAAAATCAACTCAATAAACCCAGATGACGAACTACTGATTAGATGATTGAAAAATGGACCAGATAGCGTCCCTAGAAACATGTCAACCAACTCCCTGTCAGACAAAGGGGGTTGGACACTTCCAGCCAAATCTCTCCACTTTTGAGCATAGTCCTTAAAACCTTCACTTGCACCCATAGACATACCCTGAAGCTGAGTACGAGTGGGAGAAAGGTCGGCGTTATACTTATACTGCCTGTAGAAAGCAGCAACAAGGTCTTCCTAGATTCAGACATTGGCTCCTTCCAACTGATAAAACCATTCAAGTTGAGTCCCTGACAGACTATCTTGAAATAAGTGCACCCACAAATTCCTATCAGCAATGTGGGGTTGGATTTTCCTGACGTACAAGCGGAGATGGAGTTTTGGACAGGATACTCCATCGTACTTGGAAAAAACTGGAGCTTTGAAATTATGAGGTATCACCACTCCCGATACCAGTCCCAATGCTCTGAAATCCAAACCAGGGATCTTCTGAATCTCCATAGCACTCAACCGGTCTTCTAGCTGCTTGTACCTATCCTCGGCAGGAGGATATTGCTCATCATCAAAATCAGTATCATTTTCAGAGACTGCAGGACTGGGGCCCTTTTCTTCTTCTTGGTTCTCCACTTCCTTGGATGAAAAGGACAGATCAGCTTGCTGTTTCAGCCTATCCCCAAACCTTTTGCCCATACTCAGAAGGACGACCTTCTTCTTCTTCTTCTTCTTCTTCTTCTTCTTCTTCTCTTTCTCTTTCAGAATGAGAGCTTTTAGATCCTCTTGCCTTTTAGCCAGACTTAAGAACATCTGCTGGAATTGGGCGTTCTATTCTTGAAGATCTTTGATGGCTTGATCGAAAGACATTTCTGCTGAAATAAACAGCGAAGAAGATGAGAAACCTGTAATGGTACCTGTGATGGTGTGCATGATAATAGGATGCGTATGTAATGATTTCAAAGACTTTGGGAGATTTAAATTTGCAAACCAAGAAACAAACTTTATTAGATTAACTTGTAAAAAGGTTCAACAATGCCTTTAAGGCGTTACAAAGAAAATGGAAAACAAAATCTAAACTAGAAAAATAAAGCAGAATAAAAAATCCCATGGACGCTTCCCCTTTGTGCTGACATAGTCATTGATCGTTCTTTCATTCTCGAGTTGCCTGGTGAGCTTCAAGATCTTTCTTTCTTGCTCATGGTACTTCTCCCGGTAAGCATCTCTCTCCTCTTTCAGCTGAATCCAGGATCTCCGCAATGCCCCAAGATCAGTGGGCATGTAAGGGTAAAGAACTATGTAAGGAATGCCCTCTTCATTGGTGGGCTCCACAATCACTAGCAACACAGCTTCATAGGGAATCCCAAGCTTCTGGGCTAAAGCTCAAACCCACTGGAGATAAGGCTGCATAGGGAGGGAAGTCCTTGGTCCCAGCTCTTGAGGGTCAGATCTGTTCGCCATGCTCCAAGTTCATATAAACCTTCGGCGATGCTCGTCAATGTCTTCCTTGTAGTCAAATGCAATATCTGTAAGAAGTAGCTCATGGGGACCGTCTCTCCGAGCACGACCAAATTGTCGCAAAGCTATACAAGGATTGTAGGTTATACCCCCTCTGATTCCAAGCTACGGGACATTAGGGTATCCCCCACAACGATCAATGACAGCAGTGCTTTCCATAGCCTTGGAACTCCAAAGAATGTATGTGTGGGCGAGTGACATTACTCTGTAAGACCAACCCAAACCTTCTTCATTCTTCAACACGGACTTAGGGAGGTGCGAAATAAACCACCTCGACAGCAACGACATGCAACACATAAGAGTCCCTCTTCTACGCACAGTACGAGTGTAGAGGGGATGCAAGATATCACCCAGTAGAGTAGGCACTGGATTGCGAGACAGGAAGATCTTAACCGCATTCACATCTATAAAGGAATCTGGATTCGGGAAGAGAACCAAACCATAGATAAGGAGAGCCAAGATGTCTTCAAAATTCTAAAAATCTAACTTATCCCAGAATAGCTGAGCTTGATCTATCAGAAACTTGGCTAAGAAACCTTCAACCCCGCTTCATGTTTCCCAATTGGATAATACATCAGCCCTTTTTAGATGTAGAGCTAAAGCAATGTCTTTTGGTCTAGAAGTCTCTTCCATACCCGTGAAGGGCATCTGCTCAAGGATGGATATGCCCAATAAGTGAGAAAAATCTTCCAAAGTGGGAACCAGCTGATAATCTAGAAAGGTGAAACAATGATGCACATGATCAAAGAACTGAAAAAGCACACTCATCATCTGCTCATCAAACTTTGAAGTAACCAGGCTAAGAAGCTGACCATGTCTCTTAATTAACGAAGGATTCTCAGAAACTCTTGAGGCTAATTCTTTGAGTTGAGCAGGTATTTTCACAAAGTTAACTCGGATGGTGTTTCTGCGCACGGAAGCCATAATCTGCAAAACAGAACAAAGATAAATCCCCTCGGTCTTTGAAATGGTTAGTATAATGAAGTATGCATGCTATGTTATGATGCATGATGTCATGATAAAAAACAACAGGTATAGTAGATAAAAGACAAGGCAAAGGCAAACAAGTCACACAAAAGCCCTTAAGTTTAAGGCTTGCATGGGGTCAAGGTACTACCTTCTTGAAGTTCAGTTGGTTTCAACTTGTCCTAGAAAAAGTAACCGGGTTCTAGAGGTTCTCAATATCACTGACCATCCTTCATCGGTCATGGTTTCAGTTCATGCAATCTTTTCTTGCGGCCGGAACTATCTCGAGAGTATGGTCTCAATGAGTGTAGTATCGAGTATCAACCAATTCTCAACTTTACACTGAGGCCGACTATCTCACTACTTCCTACTGGCCAAGTTGATCGATTAAAGGTTCTAAGGTCAGTTGATGCTTAACGACACATATAACAACCCCGTATTCTCCTCGTTTCTCCACAAGGGATACTGATACCAACAAATGTGCCACATCAATGTAGCTACTACTTCAACCGCATCGGTCTATGTCGTATAGTTCCCTCACAGTTTATTGCTACTTACCTAAAAGGTGTCCCCCAGATCCGGGTTAGGATTTATAGTAACTCCCAATACAAAACCCTTAAAAGTAAAGCAACCAAAACAAACAAGAGAAGCAATTTACGATGAACTATATCCTAAGGTATACACCACTTATCATTATCCCCAGCAGAGTAGCCAGTTCTGTGATACAGTGGCAGAACCGACTGTTTTGGAAAATGCTGGTTTGCATTTTGCGTTTGTGTTTGCAAAATGTCGCGGTAAGCAAGAGTTGCCACCGACTTTTATTTTATCCAACTGGAAAGGAAAAAGCACAGAAAAATTCCTTTTTCTAGATTTTGAGTACGGGGGGTAGATTATAGAAAGGGAAGGTATTAGCACCCTTTCTATCCATGGTTTTCCATGGGCTCTTAGGTACTTGCTCATCATTTTAAAATTGCTTGTGTGTTTTTGTTTTGAAAAGTTTTTGTTTTACTTCATTTTAACCCTTGTATCAGTCCTCAAGAGTGTTACGAAGTCGTTTTGAAAACTTTGTTTGAAAGAAAGTGTAAGTGTGAAAAGTTTGATTTTTGAGCAAGTACCTACTAGCATCTACCTACTCGAAAAAAGGATTGTTTTTATTCTCGTTTCCTTTAGACAACGCTATCCTACTATTGAGAAGTAGGTAGCACCGTCGTTGGAGTTGTAAGGGTCAATTCGAAAGGGATATACGATCACTAAAGCAATGTTAGGGCGTCTTAGTAATAACCCTAATGTCTTAAGATCATATTCGAGGCAACATTTCCGAGGAAACCTTTCCGAGGCAACATTTTCGAACGGGACATTTGATCTTTGTTAGACAAGAGGGTAACCACTAAAACACCCTATACTTAATGATCCTTTACCGAAGATAACCGAAGTGAGAGTATACCCTAAAAGTTCGCATGTGCGAGTGATTTGATTTCAAGTTATTATCTTTGCACATTTAGGGTTTGCTAGACATTTTAAATCATCACGTAATCTTGCCATACAATCCTATTAATATACATCTAACAGTTAATATTTGCGAGAATTAAAATGCGAGAAATAAAAACTACGCTATTACAAGGCTTGGGGGAGGGGAATTAATTACATAGCCAAAAACCCGTAAAAACGACAAATAAAAGAAAATCCTAATTAAACTATTACATACCGTGAGCAGTTACATTAATATTACAAAAATAGTAAACGCAAGCGATGAATCAAGAACGAGAAAAATTAGGGTTTTGACCCCGTCTAAACCTAATTGAAACTTAAAGAGAAAAATCATTTTTTTGTTGTTTGGATTATTTTGAGAAAAGCAAAGTTTTAATTGAATAAATAAAAATCTAATTACTAATTAATTTAAAATTTAGGAAAAATAAGTAAATCAACCTATTTTTTTGTATTTTGTTTTATTGAGAAAAGAATAAAAATTAAATCAAACTAACCCTAATTTTTTCTAATTGATTTTAAATGTAAAAATAGTGAGATTTAACCTAAATTAAATTAAACTAATCATTAAATTGAATTTGGTAAAATAAAATAAAAACCAATTCTAAATTTGTGAAATTGATTTTATGGTTTTTTTTTGTGAAAAACAGAAATTAATTTGCATTAGAAAATAATTAAATAAAAGAAATTAAATAAAAAGAAAAATTAGAAAAGAAATAGAATGGGCCTGGTTTTATAGCAAGAAGGGGGTGTGAATTGCAATTCTGGGCCTAAAAGTGCCTGGCCCTGTTTGACTTTTCCTGATCCTATGCGCGTGCTTCACTGTGGTGTATTGTGGACCTCCATGTGATAAGCATTGGATCTGCCTTGTTGGAGATCTGTTGGCTGGATACCGATGGTGTATGGCAGGCTCCTTGTATGCACGTGTACCTGATGATGTAGAGAAAAATAATATGGAACAAAGTTGGGGACCTAGGAATCGAACCCAGGCCGTTTGGCATTTTCACGCTGCATGATGACCAGCTGAGCTGACTTGGTTATTTGTATGAATAATGACAAAGAAATATAACATGGTAAAACAAAAAAGCATAATCTTAAAACACACGTAGATTTGAATGGGTAAGTCAAGGAGTGACACGTTGCCTTCTTCTTCCTCCCACCGTTGCTAAAAGTTCCTTGACCTTTACCTACAATCATCTGGGCGTAGGTACAACCCTGTGCATCTCCAAAATCTTATACAAGCATCATAAATCACAACCAATGGTGCCAATCAACTCGTTGCAACCTCACGAGCATCATGGTACCATTATCCATGGCCAATTGTTCATGTATGAAAAATCCCTAAAAACGAAGCATAAACCCTAGCCATGGCATCTTTGTATACAATCAATAAAAACACAATTAAACATAACCATTAGCTTGCAAACATCATAAGGATTAAGAATATGTCAATTATTCATGCTAAAGATGCCATATTTAATGGATTCGAAATCAAGAAAAGTGAGAAATTGTGTGGTACTTACAGCGTGTTTCAAGGCTTGAGGGAGCTTACTAATGGTTGAAACACGTTCCTGGGATGTCCAGCAAACGTTTGGGATAGCTAGAAGACTTTGAATTGTCCTGGAACGTGGAAATCAATTTGCCACTTTTCTTGATTTTTTGAAACTTGCTTTGTGTTTTACACGCCTCTAGCCTCCTTGTTTTTGGTCTGCAGTCCTTCCTTATGTATCCAAGAATGAATTAGGGTTGCAACTTGGTTTCAAATCTTCTCCAATTATGATGATTGAATCATGATTTGATCCTTATGCAAATGTTTCCAAATCAAGCGAAATCCAATCTTTTTGTGTCCAAATGAATCTTGCACAATTTGATCTCACTTCCAGCTGTATAATAGACCTAAACATGCACAAAATCTCAAGCTTTGATTAGTTTTTGATATTTTCATGATTTTATTTTAATTTTATTTGATTTAATTGAAATAAAATCAAAATAAATGACAAAAATAAAAAGAATGACAAATGGGAAGGATCATGGGTCGTGGGTCATGTTACAAACTCAAGGGAAGCTTAAAAAGTTGGGCCCATTTAGCAATAATTGCAATTTGGGACACATTTGACTTTTGGCAATTTTGCAAAAAGGGTCAACTTTACCAATGTATAACTCTCTCAATTTTGACCCTAGAGACGTGTTCTTGGAATTTTTAGAAAGCTTGAGATGTCCTCTAAACAACCCTTTTTGTATCATCTCAATTGAGTCTTCCATGTTCATGTATGAAGCTTTGACCCAAAAGGTGTTTTTGTTGACTTTTCAAAATGACCTATAATGTCCAAATTCATATCTTCTTATGAGTTCATATTTTGATCTTGGGAGATGAATATGTATTGTAGGGAATTGCATCCCATTCAAAATGAGCTTTGGATGGGTCATTTTTGATAAAGTATGAGAAAGTTATGCTTGGTCAAAGTTGAGTTGACTTTTCCTACAAAACCCTAATTTAGCAACTTTTGGGTTTTGATGAATTGTGAGCAATCCTTAAGGAATTATTATCAAACCTTGATAAAATGATGAATTATACTTCAAAATGAGAATGTTGACCAAAATTCTTGAGGTTTGACTGTATGTGGGCCACATTTGACTTTTGCCCTAGCACAGTCGATTTTTAGGCCTTTGAGCAATTGACTGAGCAAACTTCCTCTGCAAGGCTTGAAACTTGACATGGATGATATTGAGGACATATTAGGACAATGGTGAGAATTTGGGATCCTTTGGACTCAGGTACCTTGATGCAAACTCAAACCCTAATTTGAGGTAGACTGTCTTAGGAGGGGGTTTGTCTGGTCAACCCTTGGACTTTCTTGAGCAATTGGAAGACCTCTCTTGAAATGTATTGAGAAATATGGGAGGGAAAATTTTGGGGTACAACAGCTGCCCCTGTTCAATCTTCTTAAACCCGAGGATGTAGATTGGCTTGTCTGCCTTTCATGATCCAAAGGTGGAAGATGATTGAACACTAGAGTGCCCAGAAATTTGCACTCACATGAAGTGGTGCTTGTTGTGATGTCGAGAATGGGCTTATAGATTCCATTTGGAGGTCGATGTCGGAAGATGGGCTTAAAGATGCCATCAGAAGAATTGTCGATCGCATAAGAGATTTCTTTGCGAGAGCCCGTATACTTGTGGTGGAGGAGGACTATGCTGGGGAACGCTGCTCTTTGTCTTGAGAAAGATAGAACTTTAGGAGCTTCAGTTGTCCGTTATTCTACTGGGGAATCATCTCTTGGTCGAGGAGGTGAAAATGAACTGCTATCTGGTCGTGCTCCAAGCTTCACAGTGATTTGCTGAGGAAAATAATATCGACTGCTATCTGGTCGTGCTCCAGGCTTTACAACGACTTATTGGGGAGAAAACTTGTTATTTGGTCGTGCTCCAGGCTTTGAAATTTCTCACTTATTATCTGGTCGTGCTCCAGGCTTCATAAGGAATCAAGTTGTTATCCGGTTGCCTACGGGCTTCAACTTGAATTTAAGGCATACTAATATCCGGTCGATTCCGGGCTTCTTAGTAATTGGCCAGGTAAACTTCTATTCGATCGAATTCCGAGCTTCACAATACCTTATACTATTATCTGGTCGTATCCCAGGCTTCAGTATCCTTTGCCGCTATCTGGTCATGATCCAGGCTTCACAGTGTCTTATACCATTATCTGGTCGATTTTAGGCTTCATGGTATCTTGTATTGCTATCTGGTCGATTTCCAGGCTTCACAATAACTTGTTGAGGGTTAAGTTGTTTTCCGGTCGATTTCCTGGCTTTTAAGCTTGTATTTAAGAGATACCACTATTTGGTCGATTCCAGGCTTCGTAGTATTCTGGAGAAATCAAGATATTATCCGGTCGAATCTGGGCTTCATAGCTTGAATTTAAGATATACCATTATCTGGTCGCTTCCAGGCTTCGTAGTATTTTGGAGAAATCAAGATATTATTCGGTCGCATCTGGGCTTCATAGCTTGAATTGGAATAGAAATCTTAGTATTGATTTGATTGAACCAGAGAAATACTTGTGAGAATTTGATTGTATCTTTCCCTGAAAGGTAAAGAGTTAGTCGTATGTAACGTCATGATGTATGGCATGTATTGAGTAATGATATTCTCAAAATAAATGAGATTGTGTTGTATGATACATATGAGTATGCCATGATGTATGGATATGCAATGTTCTGGTGACATTCTCTAGCTGGGGAGAATGAATCCCAGACTGCTGTTGGAGAATATAAGGAGTTAAGTTCTCCGTTCTTGCTAGGGATAGTGAGCGAAGATGATTAGCCAGAGACTTGCATCCGTTATGCTCGAGAATATTCTGCCGGGAGAGACTCTGTAGGGAAGAGAGATATTCTGTTGGATGATCTGTTTATTAGGAGAAACCACTCTACTGGGGATGAATTACCATTGCTGGTGACGATGAACTTTGTCGGGGATTAAATTTCCGCCTGTGGAAGAAATAAACTCCGCTGATGGTGAACCTCTATTGTTGGTGATAGATAAACTCTTCTTGGGGAGAATTTTGCCGACTTATTCGCGATTGTGAACCTCATCTGGGGAGAGTTAACACTGTTGTCTTTAGATACTTCCTACTCTGCGGGGAGTGTATGTATCCTTAGTCATATTCTCCAGTTGGCTCTATCCCTGTACCTGGTAGGTAGAGCAACTGTAAGGTTTGGAGACTTCTTGTTTACCCCTGTTCCTGGAATTACGAGCAATTGTCTTTTGTTTTCTATGTAAATATTTATGAGCGGAAATCATTTTCAAATGCATATATAAAAAATGAATCATTGGACGTTCTTGCAAAACAAAACAGAAAAAGAAAAAACAATTTGAAATTTCTCGTAACAATGAATTGTATTGATTTTAAAGTTGGCCCGTAATAGGCGTTTCGTACAAAGAGGATGACGTCCTAGTAACAGAACGCCGCTGTAAGAACATAATTTATACAATTTGTGAAGAAAGAAAGAAAAACAGCTATGTGAAACAATCCCATTGGGTTCCAACTCTGCTATTACCCTTATATCTTCGAGCGTCTCATCACTTCGCTACTTGGTCGAAGGTAGATCAGATTGACTTGTGTCGTCTGAGCTTGATAGTCGATATCGAAGTCGGGTTACAAGATGATCCAATGAGACATAGTGTTACGCTTTGATCCCTAATTTTTGCCTGAATCACCCTTTCGGGTTTTCGGTCCATCGGGATACCCTTTTTTACCCAAGTCGCCTTTTCAGGTTTTCGACTTGCCGGGTGTACAATTTTTTTTTCATTTTCAACCCTTACTTTTGCCCGAAACCCTTTTGGTTTGCCGAGAAGCCCTTATTTTTGCCTAGGCCAGTCGACCTAGCGGGTCTTTGATTATGCGTAGTATCTTTTCACTATGTCTGCATTGACGGGGTGAGGAAGGTCGTCACCATCCATGGTGGTTAGAATCATAGCTCCTCCCGAGAAAATGTTCTTAACCACAAATGGCCCTTCGTATGTGGGGGTCCATTTTCCTCTGGGATCACCTTGTGGCAATATGATGCGTTTGGTCACCAGATCCCCGACTTGATATTCTTGACGTCTGACTTTCTTGTTAAAAGCCTTGATCATTCACCTTTGATACGTTTGACCATGACAAATAGCAGTAAGCCTCTTTTCATCAATTAAGTTCAGTTGATCAAGTCAAGTATGGATCCAGTCATCTTCGCTCAAACTCGCATCCTTCATAATCCGGAGAGAGGGTATCTGGATCTCAATGGGTAGGACTTCCTCCATGCCATACACCAAGGAGTAGGGTGTTACTCCTGTCAATGTCCGTGCTGAGGTACGGTACCCATGAAGAGCAAATGGTAACATCTCATACCAGTATTTGTATGTCACCGTCATCTTCTGCACAATCTTCTTGATGTTCTTATTGGTTGCTTCAACGACCCCATTCAGTTTCGCCGGTAGGGAGAAGAGTTGTGATGTTGTATCTTAAACTATTTGCAGAGCGCGGTGATCATCGTATTGTTGAGATTTGTACCATTATCCGTAATGATCCTCGCTGGTACACCGTATCGACAGATCAGATTGTGTCGGATAAACCGCGCCACGACATTCTTGGTTACTGTAGCAAAGGAAGCTGCCTCAACCCACTTCGTAAAATAATCAATTGCTACCAGAATGAAACGATGCCCATTAGACGCAGTGGGCCTGATCTCTCCAATCATATCGATGCCCCACATTGCGAAAGAACAAGGAGCTATCAAAACATTCAGAGGAACCGGAGGTACATGCACCTTATCAGCATAGACTTGCCACTTATGACAAGCCCGGGAGTGCTGATAACAATCGGCTTCCATTGTGGACCAATAATATCCTGCTCGTAGGATTTTCTTTACCATGGTATGTCCACTGGAATGAGTTCCTAAGGTACCTTTATGTAGCTCTGCCATGATCCTTTCTGCTTCGCTCTTGTCCATACACCGCAGTAAGGTTGAATCATGGTTACGCTTTTAGAGAATCCCATTGCTGATGAAGAACTTTGCAGTGAACCTTCTCAGGAACTTCTTATCATTAACAGATGCCCCCTCGGGGTACTCTTGAGCCTCAAGATACCTCTTTACATCGTGGAACCAGGGTTTATCTGCCACCTCTTCAGTCTCAATGTCACAACAATGTGCGGGTTCGTACAACCTCTCGATGGAAATATGGGGAGCTTCATTGTCCCACCTGACTTTGAACATAGAAGACATGGTAGCTAGCGCGTCCTCTAACTGATTCTCCTCTCTCGGGAAGTGTTTTAAGGTTATCTCCTCAAAGTGTGGGAGCAACGTCAATACATACTCTTTGTAAGGAATAAGATTTGGGTGCTTCATATCCCACTCGCCTTTGATCTGACTGATCACTAGAGCGGAATCTTCGAATACACTCAAGAACTTAATCCTTAGGTCAATAACAGCTTGAAGACCCATGATGCACGCTTCATACTCCGCCATGTTGTTGGTGCAGTTAAAACATAATCGGGCGGTGAACAGAGTATGACAACCCTCAAGAGATATGATCACAACGCCAATGCCATTACCCGACGCGTTTGAGGCTCCATCAAAATACATAGACCATCGGGATCCTTCCTCGGGTCCTTCATCCGGTCCAGGTTCTTCACAGTCGGTCACCAACATGATGTTCTCATCCGGGAACTCGAAATTCATGGACTAGTAATCATCCACGGCCTGATGCGCCAAATGATCCACCAACACACTCCCCTTGATTGCTTTTTGGGTTGTGTATTGGATGTCATACTCGGTTAAGATCATCTTCCATCTTGCTATTCTTCCGGACAAGGCAGGCTTTTTGAAGATATATTTGATATCAATAGGGTAGTGTGAGTCAGCGTATACTGTCTCAGCCGACGAGCAGCCCATGCCAAAACGTAACAAGTTTTCTCGAGCAAGGAGTATCGGGTCTCACAGTCGGTAAACTTTTTGCTAAGGTAGTAAATAGCATGCTCTTTTCGGCCAGACTCGTCATGCTTCCCCAACACACACCCCATTGAATTATCCAGTACTGTCAAGTATAAGATCAAAGGTCTTCCTTCAACTGGTGGCATCATAATTGGTGGCTCTTGGAGGTATTCTTTGATCCTTTCAAAAGCGGTATGGCATTCATCATTCCATTTTACCACTTGATCTTTCTTCAGCAGCTTGAAGATTGGCTCACAAGTAGCAGTCAGATGTGAAATGAATCAGGCGATGTAGTTCAGACGTCCCAAAAAGCCTCTAACTTCCTTTTCTATGCGGGGAGCTGGCATCTTCTGTATGGCCTTTACCTTAGCAGGGTCCACCTGAATACCCTTATCACTAACGATGAAACCTAGCAGCTTACCAGATCTCACCCCGAAGGTGCACTTATTCGGGTTCAACCTCAGCTTGTACATCTTCAACCTGTCAAATAGTTTCTGGAGATGGTCAAGGTGATCTTCCTCAGTCTGGGACCTTGCGATCATGTCATCAACATAAACCTCAATCTCATGGTGAATCATGTCGTGGAACAAAGCGACCATGGCGCACTGATATGTTACCCCAGCATTCTTCAACCCGAAAGGCATTACCTTGTAGAAAAAGGTGCTCCACTGCGTAACGAAGGTCGTCTTCTCCATGTCCTCGGGAGCCATCTTGATTTGATTGTAACCAGAAAAACCATCCATAAAGGAGAAGATCTTATGTTGTGCGGTGTTGTCGACCAGAACATCAATATGAGGAAGTGGGAAGTCATCTTTGGGGCTCGCCTTGTTCAGATCTCTATAGTCCACACACATCCGTAACTTACCATCCTTCTTAGACACCAGAACAACATTGGCAACCCACTGCGGGTAAGAAGTGACAACTAGAAATCCGGCGTCAAACTGTTTCATGACCTCAGCTTTGATTTTTTCAAACATCTCAGGGCGCATACGGCGAACCTTCTGCTTTAACGGAGGACAATCTTCTTTGGTTGGCAGGCGGTGTACCACAATATCGGTGTCCAAACCAGGCATATCTTCATAAGACCAAGCGAAGATCTCAACATAGTCGTGTAGCATCTGTATCAACCGTTGCTTTACACTAGGCTCCAGATTCACACCTATCTTGACCTCTTTCATGTCTTCCTCTGTACCCAAATTTACTGATTCCACTAGTTCTTCATGAGGTTGTATGGCCCTTTCTTCCTACAGTAACAGTCTAGCAAGTTCTCCAGGCACCTCACAATCATCCTCACCTTCGTCCCCAGCTTGGTTGATCGGATTTTCGACGTCATAACTGGAAGTAGCAGAGTTGTTATCAATGGGATCCAGAGTGGATATGGATCTGCATTATGATACGTGAGTGTGTGTAAGAGAATAGTTGTTTGTGATAAAGGCAGAAAAAAGAAAAACAAGGAGCGCAAAATTTGTAATGCAAGAAACGTCCAATGTATTATTGATGATATATGAAAATGACAAATAATAAGCCCTCACAAGCAAAGCCAAAGTGCCTCGGGCAAGGCACCGGGCCGTAAAGTTTTAAACTGTCAGTTACAACTCTTAAAACCAAAGTCAATTACTGCGGAATAAAAGAAACAGGTATGAAGTCCTTCGCCGTCCAGTTGTTGAATCCATCGTTAGTTGTAGGGTAGATCGAGTTGTCGATATCTGAATCTTCTTCACCGTCCTCAATTGCATTCACTCCCTGATTACTGATGTGCAGAGGAGGTCTTCCAATCCGCACGCGCCTAACCGCCCTTTGAGCCCCTATAGTAAAGCCCAAACCAAATTTTTCAGTTTTGTGTGTGAAATCAGGGAGCTTACCCCAATTTGCACACCCACCTTTTTCAATTACAACCCTTGCATCCTTGAGAGAAGCCATCTTCATCGGAGGTTTGTCAGCAGTAACTTCAGTTGACGAAAAAGTCTGGCAAACCTCTCAAAGTTCTGACAAGGGGTTTCGATGAATTCCCCATCCATCTCCACATAGCGAAAGGAATTGAGATGACTGACCATGTACTCTTCTTCTCCTTGCACCATAACAATCTTTCCTTTTACCGGATATTTCAACATTTGGTGGAGCGTGGAAGTTACTACCCCAGCCTTATGAATCCAAGGGCGACCCAGCAAGAAAGAATATGATGGCCTGATATCCATCATGTATAAAGTGGATGCAAAAGTCTGAGATCCAACCTTAACAGGGACATCCACCTCCCTGTGCACCATTCTTTTTGATCCTTCGAAAGCCCTAACCACAATATTGCTCGGCTTCAGAATCAAACCTTCACAGTCCAGACGGTCTAATGCTTTCTTTGGCAGAACATTTAATTAGGACTCGGTATCCACCAGTACATGGGCCATGGTAGTGCCCCTGCACTCGATCGAGACGTGCAGAGAATCATTATGATTTCTTCCTTTAGTAGTCAGATCTGCGTCTGAGAAACCCAACCCATTGTCGGCAATCAAACTAGCTACGCAATCTTTGAATTGATCAACCGAAGTTTCTTGTGGCACATGCACAGTTTTGAGGAATGCAATTAGAGCCTTTGCATGGTCTTCGGAGCATAATAACAAGGAAAACATGGAGATTTTTGACGGGGTCTTCCCCAGCTGCTCGACTACGTTGTAGTCGCTCTTCTTGATAATCTTCAGAATTTCCTCTATCTCCTGCTTAGAGGTTTCTATGATGATATTCTTAGGTGCCTTCGTCCGGGAAGGCTCACCTGTGATTTCTTTGCCCCGAGTCCCAGATGGCTCGACGACAGGGGTGATAACTGGAATAGAAACTGGGACAGTAGCTGATTTACTAGCAGATGGAATGACAATAGGTTTGTGGACAGTTGGGGGGGAAATCTCGGGAGAAAAGAGTCTTCCGCTTCTGGTGACCTTGCTAGCCCTGACAATATTGCTGATATCAACTTTCTCACTCTTTAAGTCTTGCTTAACTCCATGGTAATACACATCGGCCCCATAGTGCCAAGGGATAGCCTTATCTGAAGTGTATGGGATAGGACCAGGGACAGTAATTATTAACAGAGTAATTCTTGGAACGGGTGTAATCCTAACTGGCTTTCTCGAGGAAACCTGGGAAGGATTGGTGGAAATGGTTATGATGGCAATATCTTGAATTGGAACCAACAGAATCATAGTCTTTTCGAACAGGATCTCTTTGTTATCCATCAGGCGCTGAACACCTGATTTCAATAAGTGGCAACCAGCAGGCAGAATTGAACACATGTGGCAAACTTCGCCCCAGCCTGGAAATAAACCGGCAAATAATAGATTCTTCTTAACTGTCATCAAAGGAGTAGAAATTTCTTCCACGGAGGTCACAAATAAATCATCGTCCATAGCATTTACTCCATGTCCATGTTTGGGCATGGGAGCAGTTATGACGTTGGGCTTCTCGGGAGCGTCAAACTCAATCTCTTTGGCTTAGATCAAGTCTTGCACTTTGTATTTCAAGGCCCAACATTTGTTTGTATCATGACCTGGACTTTTAGAATGATAGGCGCAGCGGACATTCGGGTTATATTGAGGAGATGTGGTGTTAGGGTTCTTCCGGGCTTCCCTCAGAGTTACCAGATTGGTCTTTAATAATTATGGTAGAATTTGAGACAAGGTCATATTGAGCCGAGTGTACTGCCTCTGTGGTCTTTCCACCCTTTGTTGATTGTTGCGTTGTGGGGAAACTGTGGGTCTTGATATCACTACCGCATTTACAGCTTGATAGTGTTCAGGTCTGCTTTGGCCCCTCGGGCCGTAGACTGCACTAGCTTCTTTCATACCAGTGAAAGGTTTCTTTACTGCAGTTGATGAAGTATCCTTCTGTATCTTACCACTTCGGATACCAGCTTCTACTCTCTCTCCAGTCAAAATTAACTCAGTAAACCCAGATGACGAACTACCGATTAGATGATTGAAAAATGGACTAGATAGCGTCCCTAGAAACATGTCAACCAACTCCCTGTTAGACAAAGGGGGTTGGAATCTTCTAGCCAAATCTCTCCACTTTAGAGCATAGTCCTTAAAACCTTCACTTGCACCCATAGACATACCCTGAAGTTGAGTACGAGTGAGAGCAAGGTCGGCGTTATACTGATACTGCCTGTAGAAGGTAGCAGCAAGGTCTTCCCAGTTTCAGACATTGGCTCCTTCCAACTGATAAAACCATTCAAGCTGAGTCCCTGACAGACTATCTTGAAAGAAGTGCACCCACAAATTCCTATCAGCAGTGTGGGGTTGGATTTTCCGGACGTACGAGCGGAGATGGAGTTTTGGACAGGATACTCCATTGTACTTGGAAAAAACCGGAGCTTTGAACTTATGAGGGATCACCACTCCCGATACTAGTCCCAGTTCTCCAAAATCCAAACCAGGGATCTTCTGAATCTCCATAGCACTCAACCGGTCTTCTAGCTGCTTGTACCTATCATCGGCAGGAGGATATTGCTCATCATCAAAATCAGTATCATTGTCAGAGACTGCAGGACTGGGACCCTTTTCTTCTTCTTGGTTCTCCCCTTCTTATGATGAAAAGGACAGATCAACTTGCTGTTTCAGCCTATCCCCAAACCTTTTTCCCATACTCAGAAGGACGACCTTCTTCTTCTTCTTCATCTTCTTATTCTCTTTCTATTTAAGAATGAGAGCTTTTAGATCCTCTTGCCCTTTAGCCAGACTTAAGAACATCTGCTGGAATTGGGCGTTTTGTTCTTGAATATCTTTGATGGCTTGATCGGAAGACATTTCTGCTGAAATAAACAGCGAAGAAGATGAGAAACCTGTAATAGTACATGTGATGGTGTGCATGATAATGGTATGTGTATGTAATGATTTCAAATACTTTGGGAGATTTAAATTTGCAAACCAAGAAAGAAACAAACTTTATTAGATTAACTTGTAAAAAGGTTCAACAATGCCTTTAAGGCGTTACAAATAAAATGGAAAACAAAATCTAAACTAGAAAAATAAAGCAGAGTCAAAAATCCCATGGACGCTTCCCCTTTGTGCTGACGTAGTCATTGATCGTTCTTTCATTCTCGAGTTTCCTGGTGAGCTTCAAGATCTTCCTTTCTTGCTCATGGTACTTCTCCCGGTAAGTATCTCTCTCCTCTTTCAGCTGAATCCAGGATCTCTGCAATGCCCCAAGATCAGTGGGCATGTAAGGGTAAAGAACTGTGTAAGGAATGCCCTCTTCATTGGCGGGCTCCACAATCACTAGCAACACAGCTTCATAGGACATCCCAAGCTTCTGGGCTCGAGCTCAGACCCACTGGAGATAAGGCTGCATAGGGAGGGAAGTCCTTGGTCCCAGCTCTTGAGGGTCAAATCTGTTCACCATGCTCCAAGCTCGTATAAACCTTTGGCGATGCTCGTCAATGTCTTCCTTGTAGTCAAATGCAATATCTGTAAGAAGTAGCTCACGGGGACCGTCTCTCCGAGCACGACCAAATTGTCGCAAAGCTAGACAAGGATTGTAGGTTATACCCACTCTGATTCCAAGCAATGGGACATTAGGGTATCCCCCACAATGATCGATGACAACAATGCTTTCCATAGCCTTGGAACTCCAAAGAATGTCTGTGTGGGCGAGTGACATTACTCTGTAAGACCAACCCAAACCTTCTTCATTCTTCAACACAGACTTAGGGAGGTGCGAAATAAACCACCTCGACAGCAATGACATGCAACACAAAAGAGTCCCTCTTCTATGCACAGTACGAGTGTAGAGGGCACGCAAGATATCACCCAGTAGAGTAGGTACTGGATTGCGAGACAGGAAGATCTTAACTGCATTCACATCTATAAAGGAATCTGGATTCGGGAAGAGAACCAAACCATAGATAAGGAGATCCAAGATGTCTTCAAAATCCTGAAAATCCAAGTTATCCCAGAATAGCTGAGCTTGATCTATCAGAAACTTGGCTAAGAAACCTTCAACCCCGCTTCGTGTTTCCCAATTGGATAATACATCAGCCCTTTTTAGATGTAGAGCTGAAGCAAAGTCTTCTGGTCTAGGAGTCTCTTCCATACCTGTGAAGGGCATCTGCTCAAGGATGGATATGCCAAATAAGTGAGAAAACTCTTCCAAAGTGGGAACCAGCTGATAATCTGGAAATGTGAAGCAATGATGCATAGGATCGAAGAACTGAAAAAGCACACTCATCATCTGCTCATCAAACTTTGAAGTAACCAGGATAAGAAGCTGACCATGTCTCTTAATTAACGAAGGAGTCTCAGAAACTCTTGAGGCTAATTCTTTGAGTTGAGCAGGTATTTGCACAAAGTTAACTCGGATGGTGTTTCTGCGCACGAAAGCCATAATTTGCAAAACAGAACAAAGATAAATCCCCTCGGTCTTTGAAATGGTTAGTATAATGAAGTATGCATGCTATGTTATGATGCATGATGGCATGATAAAAAACAACAGGTATAGCAGATAACAGACACGACAAAGGCAAACAAGTCACAAAAAAGCCCTTAAGTTTAAGGCTTGCATTGGGTCAAGGTATTACCCTCTTGAAGTTCAGTTGGTTTCAACCTGTCCTAGAAAAAGTAACCGGGTTCTAGAGGTTCTCAATATCACTGACCATCCTCCATCGGTCATGGTTTCAGCTGACACAATCTTTTCTTGCGGCCGGAACTATCTCGAGCGTATGGTCTCAATGAGTGTAGTATCGAGTATCAACCAGTTCTCAACTTTACACTGAGGCCGACTATCTCACTACTTCCTACTGGCCAAGTTGATCGATTAAAGGTTCTAAGGTCAGTTGATGCTTAACGACACATATAACAACCCCGTATTCTCCTCGTGTATCCACAAGGGATACTGGTACCAACAAATGTGCCATATCAATATAGCTACTTCTTCAACCATATCGGTCTACGCCGTACAGTTCCCTCACAGTTTATTGCTACTTACCTAAAAGGTGTCCCCCAGATCCGGGTTAGGATTTATAGTAACTCCCAATACAAAACCCTTAAAAGTAAAGCAACCAAAACAAACAAGAGAAGCAATTTATGATGAACTATATCCTAAGGTATACACCACTTATCGTTATCCCCAGCAGGATCGCCAGTTCTGTGATATGGTGGCAGAACCGACTGTTTTGGAAAATGCTGGTTTACATTTTGCGTTTGTGTTTGCAAAATGTCGCGGTAAGCAAGAGTCTCCACCGACTTTTATTTTATCCAACTGGAAAGGAAAAAAACACAGAAAAATTCCTTTTTCGAGATTTTGAGTACAGGGGGTAGATTATAGAAAGGGAAGGTATTAGCACCCTTTCTATCCATGGTTTTCCATGGGCTCTTAGGTACTTGCTCATCATTTTAAAATTGCTTGTGTGTTTTTGTTTTGAAAAGTTTTTGTTTTACTTCATTTTAACCCTTGTATCAGTCCTCAAGAGTGTTACGAAGTCGTTTTGAAAACTTTGTTTGAAAGAAAGTGTAAGTGTGAAAAGTTTGATTTTTGAGCAAGTACCTACTAGCATCTACCTACTCGAAAAAAGGATTGTTTCTGTTCTCGTTTCCTTTAGACAACGCTATCCTACTATTGAGAAGTAGGTAGCACCGTCGTTGGAGTTGTAAGGGTCAATTCGAAAGGGACATACGATCACTAAAGCAATGTTAGGGCGTCTTAGTAATAACCCTAATGTCTTAAGATCATATTCGAGGCAACATTTCCGAGGCAACATTTCCGAACGGGACATTTGATCTTTGTTAGACAAGAGGGTAACCACTAAAATACCCTATACTTAATGATCGTTTACCGAAGACAACCGAAGTGAGAGTATACCCTAGAAGTTCGCATGTACGAGTGATTTGATTTCAAGTTATTATCTTTGCACATTTACGGTTTGCTAGCCATTTTAAATCATCACGTAATCTTGCCATACAATCCTATTAATATACATCTAACAGTTAATATTTGCAAGAATTAAAACGCGAGAAATAAAAACTACGCTATTACAAGGCTTGGGGGAGGGGAATTAATTACATAGCCAAAAACCCGTAAAAACGATAAATAAAAGAAAATCCTAATTAAACTATTACATACCGTGAGCAGTTACATTAATATTACAAAAATAGTAAACGCACGCGATGAATCAAGAACGAGAAAAATTAGGGTTTTGACCCCGTCTAAACCTAATTGAAACTTAAAGAGAAAAATCATTTTTTTGTTGTTTTGATTATTTTGAGAAAAGCAAAGTTTTAATTGAATAAATAAAAATCTAATTACTAATTAATTTAAAATTTAAGAAAAATAATTAAATCAACCTATTTTTTTGTATTTTGTTTTATTGAGAAAAGAATAAAAATTAAATCAAACTAACCCTAATTTTTTCTAATTGATTTTAAATGTAAAAATAGTGAGATTTAACCTAAATTAAATTAAACTAATCATTAAATTGAATTTGATAAAATAAAATAAAACCCAATTCTAAATTTGTGAAATTGATTTTATGGTTTTTTTTGTAAAAAACAGAAATTAATTTGTATTAGAAAATAATTAAATAAAAGAAATTAAATAAAAAGAAAAATTAGAAAAGAAATAGAATGGGCCTGGTTTTATAGCAAGAAGGGGGTGTGAATTGCAATTCTGGGCCCAAAAGTGCCTGGCCCTGTTTGACTTTTCCTGATCCTATGCGCGTGCTTGACTGTGGTGTATTATGGATCTCCATGTGATAAGCATTGGATCTGCCTTGTTGGAGATCTGTTGGCTGGATACTGATAGTGTATGGCAGGCTCCTTGTATGCACGTGTACCTGATGATGTAGAGAAAAATAATATGGAACAAAGTTGGGGACCTGGGAATCGAACCCAGGCCCTTTGGCATTTTCACGCTGCATGATGACCAACTGAGCTGACTTGGTTATTTGTATGAATAATGACAAAGAAATATAATATGGTAAAACAAAAAAGCATAATCTTAAAACGCGCGCAGATTTGAATGGGTAAGTCAGGGAGTGACACGTTGCCTTCTTCTTCCTCCCACCGTTGCTAAAAGTTCCTTGACCTTTACCTACAATCATCTGGGCGTAGGTATAACCCTGTGCATCTCCAAAATCTTATGCAAGCATCATAAATCACAACCAATGGTGCCAATCAACTCGTTGCAACCTCACGAGCATCATGGTACCATTATCCATGGCCAATTGTTCATGTATGAAGAATCCCTAAAGACGAAGCATAAACCCTAGCCATGGCATCTTTGTATACAGTCAATAAAAATGCAATTAAACATAACCATTAGCTTGCAAACATCATAAGGATTAAGAATATATCAATTATTCATGCTAAAGATGCCAGATTTAATGGATTCGAAATCAAGAAAAGTGAGAAACTGTGTGGTACTTACAGCGTGTTTCAAGGCTTGAGGGAGCTTACTAATGGTTGAAACACGTTCCTGGGATGTCCAGCAAACGTTTGGGATGGCTAGAAGACTTTGAATTGTCCTGGAACATGGAAATCAATTTTCCACTTTTCTTGATTTTTTGAAACTTGCTTTGTGTTTTACACGCCTCTAGCCTCCTTGTTTTTGGTCTGCAGTCCTTCCTTATGTATCCAAGAATGAATTAAGGTTGCAACTTGGTTTCAAATCTTCTCCAATTATCATGATTGAATCATGATTTGATCCTTATGCAAATGTTTCCAAATCAAGCCAAATCTAATCTTTTTGTGTCCAAATGAAGCTTGCACGATTTGATCTCACTTCCAGCTGTATAATAGACCTAAACATGCACAAAATCTCAAGCTTTGATTAGTTTTTGATATTTTCATGATTTTATTTTAATTTTATTTGATTTAATTAAAATAAAATAAAAATAAATGACAAAAATAAAAAGAATGACAAATGGGAAGGATCATGGGTCGTGGGTCATGTTACAAACTCAAGGCAAGGCTAAAAAGTTGGGCCCATTTATCAATAATTGCAATTTGGGACACATTTGACTTTTGGCAATTTTGCAAAAAGGGTCAACTTTACCAATGTATAACTCTCTCAATTTTGACCCTAGAGACGTGTTCTTGGAATTTTTAGAAAGCTTGAGATGTCCTATAAACAACCCTTTTGTATCATCTCAATTGAGTCTTCCATGTTCATGTATGAAACTTTGACCCAAAAGGTGTTTTTGTTGACTTTTCAAAATGACCTATAATGTCCAAATTCATATCTTCTTATGAGTGCATATTTTGATCTTGGGAGATGAATATGGATTGTAGGGAATTGCATCCAATTCAAAATGAGATTTGGATGGGTCATTTTTGATAAAGTATGAGAAAGTTATGCTTGGTCAAAGTTGAGTTGACTTTTCCTACAAAACCCTAATTTAGCAACTTTTGGGTTTTGATGAATTGTGAGCAATCCTTAAGGAATTATGATCAAACCTTGATAAAATGATGAATTATACTTCAAAATGAGAATGTTGACCAAAAATCTTGAGGTTTGACTGTATGTGGGCCACATTTGACTTTTGCCCTAACACAGTCGATTTTCAGGCCTTTGAGCAATTGACTGAGCAAACTTCCTCTGCAAGGCTTGAAACTTGACATGGATGATCTTGAGGACATATTAGGACAATGGTGAGCATTTGGGACCCTTTGGACTCAGGTACCTTGATGCAAACTCAAACCCTAATTTGAGGTAGACTGTCTTAGGAGGGGGTTTGTCTGGTCAACCCTTGGACTTCCTTGAGCAATTTGAAGACCTCTCTTGAAATGTATTGAGAAATATGGGAGGGAAAATTTTGGGGTACAACAGCTGCCCCTGTTCAATCTTCTTAAACCTGAGGATGTAGATTGGCTTGTCTGCCTTTCATGATCCAAAGGTGGAAGATGATTGAACACTAGAGTGCCCAAAACTTTGCACTCACATGAAGTGGTGCTTGTCGTGATGTCGGGAATGGGCTTATAGATTGCATTTGGAGATCGATGTCGGAAAATGGGCTTAAAGATGCCATCAAAATAAGTGTCGATCGCATAAGAGATTTCTTTGCGAGAGCCCGTATACTTGTGGTGGAGGAGGACTATGCTGGGGAACACTGTTCTTTGTCTTGAGAGAGATAGAACTTTAGGAGCTTCAGTTGTCCGTTATTCTGCTGGGGATCATATCTTGGTTGAGGAGGTGAAAATGAACAGCTATCTGGTCGTGCTCCAGGCTTCACAGTGATTTTCTGAGGAAAATAAGATCGATTGCTATCTGGTCGTGCTCCAGGCTTTACAGTGACTTATTGGGGAGAAAAATTGTTATTTGGTCATGCTCCAGGCTTTGAAATTTCTCACTTATTATCTGATCGTGCTCCAGGCTTCAGAAGGAATCAAGTTGTTATCCGGTCGCCTACGGGCTTCAACTTGAATTTAAGGCATACTAATATCCGGTCGATTCCGGGCTTCTTAGTAATTGGCCAGGTAAACTGCTATTCGATCGAATTCCGAGCTTCACAATACCTTATACTGTTATCTGGTTGTATCCCAGGCTTCAGTATACTTTGCCGCTATCTGGTCATGATCCAGGCTTCACGGTGTCTTATACCATTATCTGGTCGATTCCAGGCTTCATGGTATCTTGTATTGCTATCTGGTCGATTTCCAGGCTTCACAATAACTTGCTGAGGGTTAAGCTGTTTTCCGGTCGATTTCCGGGCTTTTAAGCTTGTATTTAAGAGACACCACTATCTGGTCGATTCCAGGCTTCGTAGTATTCTGGAGAAATCAAGATATTATCCGGTCGAATCCGGGCTTCATAGCTTGAATTTAAGATATACCATTATCTGGTCGCTTTCAGGCTTCGTAGTATTTTGGAGAAATTAAGATATTATTCGGTCGCATCCGGGCTTCATAGCTTGAATTGGAATAGAAATCTTAGTATTGATTTGATTGAACCAGAGAAATACTTGTGAGAATTTGATTGTATCTTTCCCTGAAAGGTAAAGAGTTAGTCGTATGTAACGTCAAGATGTATGGCATGTATTGAGTAATGATATTCTCAAAATAAATGAGATTGTGTTTAATGATACATATGAGTATGCCATGATGTATGGATATGCAATGTTCTGGTGACATTCTCTAGCTGGGGAGAATGAATCCCGGGCTGCTGTTGGAGAATATAAGGAGTTAAGTTCTCCTTTCTTGCTAGGGATAGTGACCGAAGATGATTAGCCAGAGACTTGCGTCTGTTCTGCTAGAGAATATTCTGTCGGGAGAGACTCTGTAGGGAAGAGAGATATTTTGTTGGATGATCTGTTGATTAGGAGAAACCACTCTTCCGGGGATGAATTACCATTGCTGGTGACGATGAACTCTATCGGGGATTAAATTTCTGCCTGTTGAAGAAATAAACTCCGCTGATGGTGGACCTCTATTGTTGGTGATAGATAAACTCTTCTTGGGGAGAATTTTGCCGACTTATTCGCGATTGTGAACCTCAGCTGGGGAGAGTTAACACCACTGTCTTTAGATACTTCCTACTCTGCGGGGAGTGTATGTATCCTTAGTCATATTCTCCAGCTGGCTCTATCCCTGTACCTGGTAGGTAGAGCAACTGTAAGGTTTGGAGACTTCTTGTTTGCCCTTGTTTCTGGAATTACGAGCAATTGTATTTTGTTTCCTATGTAAATATTTATGAGCGGAAATCATTTTCAAATGCATATATAAAAAATGAATCATTGGACGTTCTTGCAAAACAAAACAGAAAAAGAAAAAACAAATTGAAATTTCTCGTAACAATGAATTGTATTAATTTTGAAGTCGGCCCGTAATAGGCGTTTCGTACAAAGAGGCTGACGTCCTAGTAAGAGAACGCCGCTGTAAGAACAGAATTTATACAATTTGTGAAGAAAGAAAGAAAAACAGCTATGTGAAACAATCCCATTGGGTTCCAACTCTGCTATTACCCTTATATCTTCGAGCGTCTCATCACTTCGCTACTTGGTCGAAGGTAGATCAGATTGATTTGCACCGTCTGAGCTTGATAGTCGATACCTAAGTCTGGTTGCAAGATGATCCAATGAGACATAGTGTCACGCTTTGATCCCTAATTTTTTCCCGAATCACCCTTTCGGGTTTTCGGTCCACTGGGATACCCTTTTTTGCCTAAGCCGCCTTTTCAGGTTTTCGACTTGTCGGGTGTACAATTTTTTTTTCATTTTCATCCCTTACTTTTGCCCGAACCCTTTTGGTTTACCCAGAAGCCCTTATTTTTGCCTAGGCCAGTCGACCTAGCGGGTCTTTGATTATGCGTAGTATCTTTTCACTATATCTGCATTGACGGGGTGAGGAAGGTCGTCACCATCCATGGTGGTTAGAATCATAGCTCCTCCCGAGAAAATGTTCTTAACCACAAATGGACCTTCGTATGTGGGGGTCCATTTTCCTCTGGGATCACCTTGTGGCAATATGATGCGTTTGGTCACCAGATCCCCGACTTGATATTCTAGACGTCTGACTTTCTTGTTAAAAGCCTTGATCATTCACCTTTAATACGTTTGACCATGACAAATAGCAGTAAGCCTTTTTTCATCAATTAAGTTCAGCTGATCAAGTCGAGTATGGATCCAGTCATCTTCGCTCAAACCCGCATCCTTCATAATCCGGAGAGAGGGTATCTGGACCTCAATGGGTAGGACTTCCTCCATGCCATACACCAAGGAGTAGGGTGTTGCTCCTGTCAATGTCCGTGCTGAGGTACGGTACCCATGAAGAGCAAATGGTAACATCTCATGCCAGTCTTTGTATGTCACCGTCATCTTTTGCACAATCTTCTTGATGTTCTTATTGGCTGCTTCAACGGCCCCATTCAGTTTCGCCGGTAGGGAGAAGAGTTGTGATGTTGTATCTTAAACTGTTTGCAGAGTGCGGTGATCATCGTATTGTTGAGATTTGTACCATTATCCGTAATGATCCTCGCTGGTACACCGTATCGACAGATCAGAATGTGTCGGATAAACCGCGCCACGACTTTCTTGGTTACTGTAGCAAAGGAAGCTGCCTCAACCAACTTCGTAAAATAATCAATTGCTACCAGAATGAAACGATGCCCATTACACGCAGTGGGCCTGATCTCTCCAATCATATCGATGCCCCACATTGCGAAAGAACAAGGAGCTGTCAAAACATTCAGAGGAACCAGAGGTACATGCACCTTATCAGCATAGACTTGCCACTTATGACAGGCCCGAGAGTGCTGATAACAATCGGCTTCCATTGTGGACCAATAATATCCTGCTCGTAGGATTTTCTTTACCATGGTATGTCCACTGGAATGAGTTCTAAAGGTACCTTTATGTAGCTCTGCCATGATCCTTTCTGCCTCGCTCTTGTCCATACACCGCAATAAGGTTGAATCATGGTTACGCTTTTAGAGAATCCCATTGCTGATGAAGAACTTTGTAGTGAACCTTCTCAAGAACTTCTTATCATTAACAGATGCCCCCTCGGGGTACTCTTGAGCCTCAAGATACCTCTTTACGTCGTGGAACCAGGGTTTATCTGCCACCTCTTCAGTCTCAATGTCACAACAATGTGCGGGTTCGTCCAACCTCTCGATGGTAATCTGGGGAGCTTCATTGTCCCACCTGACTTTGAACATAGAAGACATGGTAGCTAGCGCGTCCTCTAACTGATTCTCCTCTCTCTCGGGAAGTGTTTAAAGGTTATCTCCTCAAAGTGTGGGAGCAACGTCAATACATACTCTTTGTAAGGAATAAGATTTAGGTGCTTCGTATCCCACTCGCCTTTGATCTGACTGATCACTAGAGCGGAATTTCCGAATACACTCAAGAACTTAATCCTTAGGTCAATAGAAGCTTGAAGACCCATGATGCACGCTTCATACTCTGCCATGTTGTTGGTGCAGTTAAAACATAATCGGACGGTGAACGGAGTATGACAACCCTCAGGAGATATGATCACAGCGTTAATGCCATTACCCGACGCGTTTGAGGCTCCATCAAAATACATAGACCATCGGGATCCTTCCTCGGGTCTTTCATCCAGTCCAGGTTCTTCACAGTCGGTCACCAACATGATGTTCTCATCCGGGAACTCGAAATTCATGGACTAGTAGTCATCCACGGCCTGATGCGCCAAATGATCCGCCAACACACTCCCCTTGATTTCTTTTTGGGTTGTGTATTGGATGTCATACTCGGTTAAGATCATCTGCCATCTTGCTATTCTTCTGGACAAGGCAGGATTTTTGAAGATATACTTGATTGGATCCATCTTTGATATCAATAGGGTAGTGTGAGTCAGCATATACTCTCTCAGCCGGCGAGCAGCCCATGCCAAAGCGCAACAAGTTTTCTCTAGCAAGGAGTATCGGGTCTCATAGTCGGTAAACTTTTTGCTAAGGTAGTAAATAGCATGCTCTTTTCTGCCAGACTCGTCATGCTGCCCCAGCACACACCCCATTGAATTATCCAGTACTGTCAAGTATAAGATCAAAGGTCTTACTTCAACTGGAGGCATCATAATTGGTGGCTCTTGGAGGTATTCTTTGATCCTTTCAAAAGAGGTATGGAATTCATCATTCCATTTTACCACTTGATCTTTCTTCAGCAGCTTGAAGATTGGCTCACAAGTAGCAGTCAGATGTGAAATGAATCGGGCGATGTAGTTCAGACGTCCCAAAAAGCCTCTAACTTCCTTTTCTATGCGGGGAGCTGGCATCTTCTGTATCGCCTTTACCTTAGCAGGGTCCACCTGAATACCCTTATCACTGACGATGAAACCTAGCAGCTTACCAGATCTCACCCCGAAGGTGCACTTGTTCGGGTTCAACCTCAGCTTGTACATCTTCAACCTGTCAAATAGTTTCTGGAGATGGTCAAGGTGGTCTTCCTCAGTCTGGGACCTTGCGATCATGTCATCAACATAAACCTCAATCTCATGGTGAATCATGTCGTGGAACAAAGCGACCATAGCACACTGATATGTTACCCCAGTATTCTTCAACCCGAAAGGCATTACCTTGTAGCAAAAGGTGCTCCACTACATAACGAAGGTCGTCTTCTCCATGTCCTCGGGAGCCATCTTGATTTGATTGTAACCAGAAAAACCATCCATAAAGGAGAAGATCTTATGTTGTGCGGTGTTGTCGACCAGAACATCAATATGAGGAAGTGGGAAGTCATCATTGGGGATCGCCTTGTTCATATCTCTATAGTCCACACACATCCGTACCTTACCATCCTTCTTAGACACCAGAACAACGTTGGCAACCCACTGCGGGTAAGAAGTGACATCTAGAAATCTGGCGTCAAACTGTTTCATGACCCCAGCTTTGATTTTTTCAGACATCTCAGGGTGCATACGGTGAAACTTCTGCTTTAACGGAGGACAGTCTTCTTTGGTTGGCAGGCGGTGTACCATAATATCGGTGTCCAAACCAGGCATATCTTCATAATACCAAGCGAAGATCTCAACAGAGTCGCGTAGCATCTGTATCAACCGTTGCTTGACACTAGGCTCCAGATTCGTACCTATCTTGACCTCTTTTCTGTCTTCCTCTATACCCAAATTTACTGATTCCACTAGTTCTTCATGAGGCTGTATGGCCCTTTCTTCCTACAGTAACAGTCTAGCAAGTTCTCCAGGAACCTCACAATCATCCTCACCTTCGTCCTCAGCTTGGTTGATCGGATTTTCGACGTCATAATTGGAAGTAGCAAAGTTATTATCAATGGGATCCAGAGTGGATATGGATCTGCATTATGATACGTGAGTGTGTGTAAGAGAATAGCTATTTGTGATAAAGGCAGAAAAAAGAAAAACAAGGAGCCCAAAATTTGTAATGCAAGAAACGTCCAATGTTTTATTGATGATATATGAAAATGACAAATAATAAGCCCTCACAAGCAAAGCCAAAGTGCCTCGGGAAAGGCACTGGGCCGTAAATTTTAAACTGTCTGTTACAAATATTAAAACAAAAGTCAATTACTGTGGAATAAAAGAAACAGGTATGAAGTCCTTCGATGTCCAGTTGTTCAATCCACCGTTGGTTGTAGGGTAGATCCAACTGTCGATATCTGAATCTTCTTCACCGTCCTCAATTGCATTCACTCCCTGATCACTAATGTGCAGAGGAGGTCTTCCAATCCGCGCGCGCCTAACCGCCTTTTGAGCCCCTGTAGTAAAGCCCAAACCAAATTCGTCAGTTTTGTGTATGAAATCAGGGAGCTAACCCCAATTTGCACACCCACCTTTTTCAATTACAGCCCTGGCATCCTTGAGAGAATCCATCTTCATCGGAGGTTTGTCAGCAACAACTTCAGTTGACAACCAAGTCTGGGAAACCTCTTCAAAGTTCTGACAAGGGGTTTCGATGAATTCCCCATCCATCTCCACATAGCGAAAGGAATTGAGATGACTCACCATGCACTCTTCTTCTCCTTGCACCATAACAATCTTTCCTTTTATCGGATATTTCAACATTTGGTGGAGTGTGGAAGTTACTGCCCCAACCTTATGAATCTAAGGGCGACCCAACAAGAAAGAATATGATGGCCTGATATCCATCATGTATAAAGTGGATGCAAAAGTCTGAGAGCCAACCTTAACAGGGACATCCACCTCCCTGTGCACCATTCTTTTTGATCCGTCGAAAGCCCTAACCACAATATTGCTCGGCTTCAAAATCAAACCTTCACAGTCCAGACGGTTTAATGCTTTCTTTGGCAGAACATTCAATGAGGACCTGGTATCCACCAGTACATGGGCCATGGTAGTGCCCCTGCACTCGATCGAGACGTGCAGAGCATCATTATGATTTCTTCCTTTAGTAGTCAGATCTGCGTCTGAGAAACCCAACCCATTGTCGGCAGTCAAACTAGCTACGCAATCTTTGAATTGATCAACTGAAGTTTCCTGCGGCACATGTGCAGTTTTGAGGAATGCAATTAGAGCCTTTGCATGGGCTTTAGAGCATAATAACAAGGACAACATGGAGATTTTTGACGGGGTCTTCCCCAGCTGCTCGACTACGTTGTAGTCGCTCTTCTTGATAATCTTCAGAATTTCCTCTATCTCCTGCTTAGAGGTTTCTACGATGATCTTCTTAGGTGCCTCAATCCGGGAAGGCTCACCTGTGATTTCTTTGCCCCGAGTCCCAGATGGATCGACGACAGGGGTGATAACTGGAATAGAAACTGGGACAATAGCTGATTTACTAGCAGATGGAATGACAACAGGTTTGTGGACAGTTGGGGGGGAAATCTCGGGAGAAAAGAGTCTTCCGCTTATGGTGACCTTGCTAGCCCTAATAATATTGCAGATATCAGCTTTCTCACTCTTTAAGTCTTGCTGAACTCCATGGTAATACACATCGGCCCCATAGTGCCAAGGGACAGCCTTATCCGAAGTGTATGAGATAGGACCAGGTACAGTAATTATTAACGGAGCAATTCTTGGAACGGGTGTAATCCTAACTGGCTTTCCCGAGGAAACCTGGGAAGGATAGGTGGAAATGGTTATGATGGCAATATCTTGAATTGGAACCAACGGAATCATAGTCTTTTCGAACAGGATCTCTTTGTTATCCATCAGGCGCTGAACACCTGATTTCAATAAGTGGCAACCAGCAGGCAGAATTGAACACATGTGGCAACCTTCGCCACAGCCCGGAAATAAACCGGCCAACAATAGATTCTTCTTAATTGTCATCAAAGGATTAGAAATTTCTTCCACGGAGGTCACAAATAAATCATCGTCCATAGCATTTACTCCATGTCCATGTTTGGGCATGGGAGCAGTTATGACGTTGGGCTTCTCTGGAGTGTCAAACTCAATCTCTTTGGCTTCGATCAAGTCTTGCACTTTGTTTTTCAAGGCCCAACAGTTGTTTGTATCATGACCTGGACTTTCAGAATGATAGTCGCAGCGGGCATTCGGGTTATATTGAGGAGATGTGGTGTTAGGGTTCTTAGGGGCTTCCCTCAGAGTTACCAGATTGGTCTTTAATAATTATGGTAGAATTTGAGACAAGGTTATATTGAGCCGAGTGTACTTCCTCTATGGTCTTTCCACCCTTTGTTGATTGTTGCATTGTGGGGCAACTGTGGGTCTTGATATCACTACCGCATTTATTGCTTGACCGTGTTCAGGTCTGCTTTGGCCCCTCGGGCCGTAGATTGCACTAGCTTCTTTCTTACCGGTGAAAGGTTTCTTTGCTGCAGTTGATGAAGTATCCTTCTGTATCTTACCACTTCGGGTACCAGCTTCTACTATCTCTCCAGTCAAAATCAACTCAGTAAACCCAGATGACAAACTACTGATTAGATGATTGAAAAATGGACAAGATAGTGTCCCTAGAAACATGTCAACTAACTCCCTGTTAGACAAAGGGGGTTGGACTCTTCTTGCCAAATCACTCCACTTTTGAGCATAGTCCTTAAAACCTTCACTTGCACCCATAAACATACCCTGAAGCTGAGTATGAGTGAGAGCAAGGTCGGCGTTATACTGATACTTCCTGTAGAAAGTAGCAGCAAGGTCTTCCCAGCTTCGAACATTGGCTCCTTCCAATTGATAAAACCATTCAAGCTGAGTCCCTGACAGACTATCTTGAAAGAAGTGCACCCACAAATTCCTATCAGCAGTGTAGGGTTGGATTTTCCTGACGTACGAGAGAAGATGGAGTTTTGGACAAGATACTCCATCGTACTTGGCAAAAACTGGAGCTTTGAACTTATGAGGGATCACCACTCCCGATACTAGTCCCAGTTCTCCGAAATCCAAACCAGGGATCTTCTGAATCTCCATAGCACTCAACCGGTCTTCTAGCTACTTGTCCCTATCCTCGGCAGGAGGATATTGCTCATCATCAAAATCAGTATCATTGTCAGAGACTGCAGGACTGGGGCCCTTTTGTTCTTCTTGGTTCTCCCCTATTTTGGATGAAAAGGACATATCAGCTTGCTGTTTCAGCCTATCCCCAAACCTTTTGCCCATACTCAGAAGGATGACCTTCTTCTTCTTCTTCTTCATCTTCTTCTTCTCTTTCTCTTTCAGAATGAGAGCTTTTAGATCCTCTTGCCCTTTAGCCAGACTTAAGAACATCTGCTAGAATTGGGTGTTCTGTTCTTGAAGATCTTTGATGGCTTGATCGGAAGACATTTCTGCTGAAATAAACAGCGAAGAAGATGAGAAACCTGTAATGGTACATGTGATGGTGTGCATGTTAATGGGATGCGTATGTAATGATTTCAAAGACTTTGGGAGATTTAAATTTGCAAACCAAGAAAATGGAAAACAAAATCTAAACTAGAAAAAGGTTCAACATTGCCTTTAAGGCGTTACAATGAAAATGGAAAACAAAATCTAAACTAGAAAAATAAAGCAGAGTCAAAAATCCCATGGACGCTTCCCCTTTGTGCTGACGTAGTCATTGATCGTTCTTTCATTCTCGAGTTTCCTGGTGAGCTTCAAGATCTTCCTTTCTTGCTCATGGTACTTCTCCCGGTAAGTATCTCTCTCCTCTTTCAGCTGAATCCAGGATCTCCGCAATGCCCCAAGATCAATGGGCATGTAAGGGTAAAGAACTGTGTAAGGAATGCCCTCTTCACTGGTGGTCTCCACAATCACTAGCAACACAGCTTCATAGGACATCCCAAGCTTTTGGGCTCGAGCTAGGACCCACTGGAGATAAGGCTGCATAGGGAGGGAAGTCCTTGGTCCCAGCTCTTAAGGGTCAGATCTGTTCACCATGCTCCAAGCTCGTATAAACCTTCGGCGATGCTCGTCAATGTCTTCCTTGTAGTCAAATTCAATATCTGTAAGAAGTAGCTCATGGGGACCGTCTCTCCGAGCACGACCAAATTGTCGCAAAGCTAGACAAGGATTGTAGGTTATACCCCCTCTGATTCCAAGCAATGGGACATTAGGGTATCCCTCACAACAATCGATGACAGTAGTGCTTTCCATAGCCTTGGAACTCCAAAGAATGTCTGTGTGGGCGAGTGACATTACTCTGTAAGACCAACCCAAACCTTCTCCATTCTTCAACACGGACTTAGGGAGGTGCGAAATAAACCACCTCGACAGAAACAACATGCAACACATAAGAGTCCCTCTTCTATGCACAGTACGAGTCTAGATGGCATTCAAGATATCACCCAATAGAGTAGGTACTGGATTGCGAGATAGGAAGATCTTAACCGCATTCACATCTATAAAGGAATCTGAATTCGGGAAGAGAACCAAACCATAGATAAGGAGAGCCAAGATGTCTTCAAAATCCTGAAAATCCAAGTTATCCCAGAATACCTGAGCTTGATCTATCAAAAACTTGGCTAAGAAACCTTCAACCCCGCTTCGTGTTTCCCAATTGGATAATACATCAACCCTTTTTAGATGCAGAGCTAAAGCAATGTCTTCTGGTCCAGGAGTCTCTTCCATACCTGTGAAGGGCATCTGCTCAAGGATGGATATGCCAAATAAGTGAGAAAACTCTTCCAAAGTGGGAACCAACTGATAATCTGGAAATGTGAAACAATGATGCATAGGATCGAAGAACTGAAAAAGCACACTCATCATCTTCTCATCAAACTTTGAAGTAACCAGGCTAAGAAGCTGACCATGTCTCTTAATTAACGAAGGAGTCTCAGAAACTCTTGAGGCTAATTCTTTGAGTTGAGCAGGTATTTGCACAAAGTTAACTCGGATGGTGTTTCTGCGCACGGAAGCCATAATCTGCAAAACAGAACAAAGATAAATCCCCTCGGTCTTTGAAATGGTTAGTATAATGAAGTATGAATGCTATGTTATGATGCATGTTGTCATGATAAAAAACAACAGGCATGGCAGATAACAGACACGACAAAGGCAAACAAGTCACAAAAAAGCCCTTAAGTTTAAGGCTTGCATGGGGTCAAAGTACTACCCTCTTGAAGTTCAGTTGGTTTCAACCTGTCCTAGAAAAAGTAACCGGGTTCTAGAGGTTCTCAATATCACTGACCATCCTCCATCGGTCATGGTTTCAGCTGACGCAATCTTTTCTTGCGGCCGAAACTATCTTGAGCGTATGGTATCAATGAGTGTAGTATCGAGTATCAACCAGTTCTCAGATTTACACTGAGGCCGGCTATCTCACTACTTCCTACTGGAAAAGTTGGTCGATTAAAGGTTCTAAGGTCAGTTGATACTTAACGACACATATAGCAGCCCCATATTCTCCTCGTTTCTCCACAAGGGATACCAGTACCAACCAATGTGCCACATCAATGTAGCTACTGCTTCAACCGTATCGGTGTACGCCATACAGTTCCCTCACAGTTTATTGCTAGTTACCTAAAATGTGACCCCCAGATCCGGGTTAGGATCTATAATAACTCCCAATACAAAACCCTTAAAAGTAAAGAAACCAAAACAAACAAGAGAAACAATTTATGATGAACTATATCCTAAGGTATACCCCACTTATCGTTATCCCCAGCAGGGTCGCCAGTTCTGTGATACGGTGGCAGAATCGACTGTTTTGGAAAATGCTGGTTTGCATTTTGTGTTTGTGTTTGCAAAATGTCGCGGTAAGCAAGAGTCGCCACTGACTTTTATTTTATCCAACTGTAAAGGACAAAAGCACAGAAAAATTCCTTTATAGAAAGGGAAGGTATTAGCATCCTTTCTATCCATGGTTTTCCATGGTCTCTTAGGTACTTGCTCATCATTTTAAATTTGCTTGTGTGTTTTTGTTTTGAAAAGTTTTTATTTTACTTCGTTTTAACCCTTGTATCAGTCCTCAAGAGTGTTACGAAGTCGTTTTGAAAACTTTGTTTGAAAGAAAGTGTAAGTGTGAAAAAGTTTGATTTTTGAGCAAGTACCTACTAGCATCTACCTACTCGAAAAAAGGATTGTTTCTGTTCTTGTTTCCTTTAGACAACGCTATCCTACTATTGAGAAGTAGGTAGCACCGTCGTTGGAGTTGTAAGGGTCAATTCGAAAGGGATATATGATCACTAAAGCAATGTTATGGCGTCTTGATAATAACCCTAATGTCTTAAGATCATATTCGAGGCAACATTTCCGAGGCAACCTTTCCGAGGCAACATTTCCGAACGGGACATTTGATCTTTGTTAGACAAGAGGGTAACCACTAAAACACCCTATACTTAATGATCGTTTACCGAAGGCAACCGAAGTGAGAGTATACCCTAGGAGTGTGCATGTGCGAGTGATTTGATTTCAAGTTATTATCTTTGCACATTTAGGGTTTGCTAGCCATTTTAAATCGTCATGTAATCTTGCCATACAATCCTATTAACATATATCTAACAGTTAATATTTGCGAGAATTAAAATGCGAGAAATAAAAACTACGCTGTTACAAGGCTTCAGGGAGGGGAATTAATTACATAGCCAAAAACCCGTAAAAATGATAAATAAAAGAAAATCCTAATTAAACTATTACATACCGTGAGCAGTTACATTAATATTGCAAAAATAGTAAACGCGCACGATGAATCGAGAACGAGATTAGGGTTTTGACCCCGTCTAAACCTAATTGAAACTTAAAGAGAAAAATCATTTTTTTGTTGTTTTGATTATTTTGAGAAAAGCAAAGTTTTAATTGAATAAATAAAAACCTAATTACTAATTAATTTAAAATTTAAGAAAAATAATTAAATCAACCTATTTTTTTGTATTTTGTTTTATTGAGAAAAGAATAAAAATTAAATCAAACTAACCCTAATTTTTTCTAATTGATTTTAAATGTAAAAATAGTGAGAATTAACCTATATTAAATTAAACTAATCATTAAATTGAATTTGGTAAAATAAAATAAAACCTAATTCTAAATTTGTGAAATTGATTTTATGGTTTTTTTTTTTGTAAACAAACATAAATTAATTTGTATTAGAAAATAATTAAATAAATTAAATTAAATAAAAAGAAAAATTAGAAAATAAATAGAATGGGCCTGGTTTTGTAGCAAGAAAGGGGGTGTGAATTGCAAGTCTGGGCCCAAAAGTGCCTGGCCCTGTTTGACTTTTCCTGATCCTATGCGCGTGCTTGACTGAGGTGTATTGTGGACCTCCGTGTGATAAGGCATTGGATCTGCCTTGTTGGAGATCTGTTGGCTGGATACTGATGGTGTATGGTAGGCTCCTTGTGTGAACGTGTACCTGATGATGTAGAGAAAAATAATATGGAACGAAGTTGGGTACCTAGGAATCGAACCCAGGCCCTTTGGCATTTTCACGCTGCATGATGACCAGCTGAGCTGGCTTGGTTATTTGTATGAATAACGACAAAGAAATATAATATGGTAAAACAAAAAAGCATAATCTTAAAACGCGCGCAGATTTGAATGGGCAAGTCAGGGAGTGACACGTTGCCTTCTTCTTCCTCCCACCGTTGCTAAAAGTTCCTTGACCTTTACCTACAATCATCTGGGCGTAGGTATAACCCTGTGCATCTCCAAAATCTTATGCAAGCATCATAAATCACAACCAATGGTGCCAATCAACTCGTTGCAACCTCACGAGCATCATGGTACCATTATCCATGGCCAATTGTTCATGTATGAAGAATCCCTAAAGACGAAGCATAAACCCTAGCCATGGCATCTTTGTATACAGTCAATAAAAACAGAATTAAACATAACCATTAGCTTGCAAACATCATAAGGATTAAGAATATGTCAATTATTCATTCTAAAGATTCCAGATTTAATGGATTCGAAATCAAGAAAAGTGAGAAACTGTGTGGTACTTACAGCGTGTTTCAAGGCTTGAAGGAGCTTACTAATGGTTGAAACACGTTCCTATGATGTCCAACAAACGTTTGGGATGGCTAGAAGACTTTGAATTGGCCTGGAACGTGGAAATCAATTTTCCACTTTTCTTGATTTTTTGAAACTTGCTTTGTGTTTTACACGCCTCTAGCCTCCTTGTTTTTGGTCTGCAATCGTTCCTTATGTATCCAAGAATGAATTAGGGTTGCAACTTGGTTTCAAATCTTCTCCAACTATGATGATTGAATCATGATTTGAACCTTATGAAAATATTTCCAAATCAAGCCGAATCCAATCTTATTGTGTCCAAATGAAGCTTGCACGATTTGATCTCACTTCCAGCTCTATAATAGACCTAAACATGCATAAATTCTCAAGCTTTGATTAGTTTTTGATATTTTCATGATTTTATTTGATTTAATTGAAATAAAATCAAAATAAATTATAAAAATAAAATAATGACAAATGGTAAGGATCATGGGTCGCGGGTCATGTTACAAACTCAAGGCAAGCCTAAAAAGTTGGGCCCATTTAGCAATAATTGCAATTTGGGACACATTTGACTTTTGGCAATTTTGCAAAAAGGGTCAACTTTACCAATGCATAACTCTCTCAATTTTGACCCTAGAGATGTGTTCTTAGACTTTTTAGAAATCTTGAGATGTCCTATAAACAACCCTTTTGGTCTCATCTAAATTGAGTCTTTCATGTTCATGTATGAAGCTTTGACCCAAAAGGTGTTTTTGTTGACTTTTCAAAATGACCTATACTGTCCAAATTCATATCTTCTTGTGAGTGCATATTTTGATCTTGGGAGATGAAGATGGGTTGTAGGGAATTGCATCCCCTTCAAAATGTGCTTTGTATGGGTCATTTTTGATAAAGTATGAGAAAGTTATGCTTGGTCAAAGTTGAGTTGACTTTTCCTACAAAACCCTAATTTATCAACTTTTGGGTTTTGATGAATTGTGAGAAATCCTTGAGGAATTATGATCAACCCTTGATAAAATGATGAATGATACTTAAAAATGATAATGTTGACAAAAAATCTAGAGGTTTGACTGTATATGGGCCACAATTGACTTTTGCCCTAGCACAGTCGATTTTCAGGCCTTTGAGCAATTGACTGAGCAAACTTCCTCTGCAAGCTTGAAACTTGACATGGATGATCTTGAGGACATATTAGGACAATGGTGAGCATTTGGGATCCTTTGGACTCAGGTACCTTGATGCAAACTGAAACCCTAATTTGAGGTAGACTGCCTTAGGAGGGGGTTTGTCTGGTCAACCCTTGGACTTCCTTGAGCAATTTGAGGACCTCTCTTGAAATGTATTGAGAAATATGGGAGGGAAAATTTTGGGGTACAACACATGTCCTTTGAATGGGTCACCAATTGTGTGTTATAGTATAGAAACTATGCGTGTTGAAGGTTTTTAAAGGTGGAATCGAAGCAAGTTATTTCAAAGGGAGCCACTACCTATTGAATCAAAGCACGCATGAAAGAAAGCCACTGCTTTGTGGGTGATAGCATAAAGGGAAGACATTGCCTTGTTCGTTAAAGGCAAGCACCAAGGAAGCCATTTCCTTGTGGGTCAAAAGCAAACACATAAGAGGCATTTGCCTTGTAGATCAAAGCACACACGAATGAAATACTTTCCTTTTGAATCGAAAGCAGGAATGAAGGATGTATTTGCCTAGTGAATCGAAAGCAAGCCTGCAGGAGCCCACTGCTTTAATGAAGCTCATGGACCAAAGCTTTCTCGAAGGGGACCAAATGCCCAATCGAATCTTATGGACCAAAGCTTGATCGAAGGGGACCAAATACCCAATCGAAGCTTGTGGACCAAAGCTTGATCGGAGGGGACCAAATACCCAATCGAAGCTTATGAATCAAAGAAAACTTGCTCTTCTTTGATTTGATACTTGAGAGCCCAATATGATTACATGGAAACTTGTGCAGTCTTGACCCAGTAGAAATTTTGTGAGAAAAATCTTGAGACATGAGAAGGAAAATTTTGGGGTACAACAAATTGTAATGTATTTTAACATGTGGCGACCGTCACACCTCCATGCCGAATGTCATGCTCTTAAAAGGGGTAAGACTTGGTCTTCTGACCATTGAGACGTGGACCACTCATGGCCACCTGCATGGAGAATAACATGGTGGTCGCCTTGAGTACAAAGTGCTCTATTTTCTTTTGTTTTTCATTCGTTTTGCTTCGCTTCTTTGCATATGACTCCTAAACAATAAAATTCCTGAAACACACACAAATACCAGAATAAAAGAGGAAATGTAAATACAAATGACACTAAAACATTCACAAATTGAGTCTAAGAAATGGTGTAATTTGGTGTCATCAAACTCTACCACACTTGAACCATTGCTTGTCCTCAAACAAAATAAAAGTAAACAGTGACACTAAATAACACTTTTGTGGTGCGAAGAATTTTCTTCGGATAAAATTATATCAATAGGTACTACATCACAAAAACAAGATGATTGTAATAAGACATTCCTCATTTTTGTGAGCATAAGGCTCTCTCATATACAAATCAATCTGAATCATGTCATTATGCTTAAGCCTAACTTACTCATCCCATTTTACATCCCTTTTCATTCAGGCGCAATCACATTAAACCTGTTATTCTTACATACTCATATTAAGGCAACCTGTTAGTGATTATGATATTTTTGCACGGGGTTCTGGTACTTTAAATGGTGTAACCCCTTTTCTTACCCTATTGTAGTTGCGGGGGATCAGACCGTAATCCTCCCTACCAAGTTCAGCACCAGAAACCTCTGAACCAACTAACAACAAATCTTTCTCTATTTTTTGTAGGTTCAAAAACCATTGGGTTAAGTGACCGGGTGAGGGTCACCTAACTTAGAGGGTGCATTCCCTATTTACAGTTAATCATAGTAGAGAAGGAAAGTAAGATCATTCACTTATATTCATCGGCTTCCTTACGTAGATCATGCTTAAGCCGAAGCTGGCTGCTAAAATAAACTACTAAAGGACATTGTTTTTAGGTGAGAATTCAAGGCTAAGGCTTAATAATTATCCAAATCAATTTTTATACTTAAGAGACTTACGGTTTTAAAACGATACTGATATTTCAGAAAATTTCCCAAGTCTCCATAACCTGTCATAAACTTGTCTATTAGCCCGTAAATTAAAACAAACACTGTTTCTTTTTGCAAATTTTTTTGTTTTGGATAAAGAAAAAGGAAAATATCTGATGGAGAACAAAACTACTTATAAAGACTCGAAAACACATGCAATGACTCGATAAAAAAACACTAAGAACAAATTAAATAAAAATAGACTAAATCTAAATCAATAAATACTAGAAAGAAATAAAGAAAACAAGAAATCTAACTACAAGTCAAGTAAAGTTCCCCTCCCACGCTTAAATAAAACATTATCCTCAATGTTTTAATCCAAGGTGAGAAAAGGAAGAAAGAACCTGGTATGTGCTACTACGGGGCCATCACTCCCCTGTCATGGATCATATCGTTACTGATTGCTTTCGCTTTTGGATTCCTGATCTAAGTAAAGACACTCTATCCACGTCGTTAGTGCGACATTTAACTCGCTCAGGTGATGAATCTGACCCAAAATGGAAGCCCGCTTGGCCTGTGTAAGGTTGCTAGAGGATGTCAGACACTCGATCACATCCTGTGAGTTCTGGGTACTAGCAACCTGTGTGAGCTGAGCCTCTAGTATCGACTATCTACATCTCCGAGTATGAGCATGCAACTCTCTCATAAATACCATTATATCATGTTGTTGTCTATATAACATGGCATAATTCATATCTTGGGGGATGTCTCCTTCCTAGGCCCCTTGTCCTGAGGTGGTGCCTGCAAAATGGTCAGAAATATGGGGTGTAATGCGTGCATTTGAAAAATAGGCTAGCAGAGAGCGACGGGGTGGTGAAACATGATCCCGCCTGTTTATCTCATCATCAGTATCATTACCTATTTCGATATTGGCAGGAAATTTTGCAGGTAATGGGATGGTATATGCAGGAGCATCTAGATTATAAGTCCACTTGGCCCTTACTCGCACATCAATACGTGAAGGCCATGGTAAACCAATACTTTTAACGACTACATTGTGAATCATAAGGTGGTGCCCGCCCTCTTTTTTATTTCTACAAAATCTCATGTGTCTGACATAATCAATATCAAGAGTATGGGGCAAAAAAGGTTGTAAGTTATCAAGCTGAGCATCAAGGCCTATTGCACGGGACAAAGAGGTAATCAAACTTCCAAATAAGATAGTGCCTCTCTTAGAAGCCCCTGACTTTCATATGAGCTATCATAAAGCAAGCATAATTTACCTGCCTCCGGGTAAGAGCAGCCTGCAAATAAAACATTTCTTTAGCATTTGTTTTATTAGTGCTTTCCCGACCAAAAATGGTGTCTGCCAACATTTGGAAAAATGAAGATAATTGGGTTATGGATTGCGGAAGCATGATTCACCTCAAAAGAAATAGTTGACCTGTAATCTCCCTCTGAATCATATAAGCCTCATCTCCCCATTCCGACCCAAGTGAAGCCTCACAAGGTATTCCATCCCCGTGGGGAAATTCTAACAAATCTGCAATTTCTTTAGTAGTGAATTCATACTCGTTATTAAACATATGAAATTTAACGGTGCCAACAGTACTTGCTGTCTTAGGACTAACTATGTAAATGAGATAACTCAAAAATTCCCGGGTTAATATTTCATATGTGGAATCTCTTCGTTCAAACAAACTACGTTATCCCAAATTATCAACCAAATAATGAACATCATCGTAAATGCCTAAAATGTGAAGATAGGGGTTATAAGAATACCTTGTGGGTGTGATGTACCAGTCAAATAATGATATAAACTTAATTCTCTGTCGGGTTCTGGTAGGTCCCTCTTGGAAAAGTATCTCGAAATTTCCTTCTGCCATTGATGTGAGGAATTTAAGGTTTTGATGAATTTGGGATTTTTCTACAAATCAAGGGTTTATAGATTTTTGGAGAAGGAATAGGGGTTTTTATTGAAGGAAGTTGGGGTAATTTGGGGAAGAATTAAAGGTTTTCTGAGTTATGGGAATTATTTGTGTGGGTGGAGTTATGGTCAGTGTTAATGGAGAAAGAAAATGGGTAAGGGATGAAGAAGATATTATGAAAGTGGTGAAAATGGGTTGTTTCCGCTTCTGTTTGTGTTTGAACAACAAAGCGTCATGGCGTTCGCCACAGGGGCCCTGGCTATTAACATGCTTCCAATTACGATGATGGGTTTCTTTGTGAATTTCTTAGGCTTTTATTTGGCTATTTGGATTTACAGACCACCTTTTTGCGTGCACAACTAATACTGGAGAAAAATAGTAATAATAAACATTGTCAAGGGTTAGTTGCATAAAATAAATAATTTTAAGAAACTTTTCCAAAAAATCTAATAAAAAATAAATTATAATAATCCCAAAAAAATTGAAAAACAAAGAAAATAAAGTTTATGCACGAAAATAAATCTAATAATGGTCAGAAAATCTGACGATGAAAAAAAATAAAATAATGGTGAAATAAATCTAATAAATGACTAAATGGACTGATAAGTGGCATCCCGCATCCGATGTGGATGAGATGCATGAATCTCCGAAAGCTCGTGCCAAAGGTTGAGAATCTCCCTAGAGATGTAGTCTATCTCCTCGGTAGAGTGCCATTACCTATCTTCATCTACTGTGTAAGGTCCTCAATTTTCCCTCAAAGAGTAGACATATCCTGGCGCATGGCAATAAGCTCACGATCCCGATCACTTCCTGCACCAGAACCAGTGAAGGAGCATGCAGTAGTCCTATCTGAGAGTGGTAAAGGGTGATACTCTAGTGTAGGTAGGGTGGTTGGTCTAAATGGTGTTTCGCCATAGTCCTCTAAAGCATAAATCCAATTTTATCTATTTTGGACATTTGTTTTTGCTGGATTTGTTAGGTAGAAGTGTTGAACGACTTCATTATCAATGATAATTTTATACTCATTAATCCTAAAGTAAACTCATTGTACCATGCCTCTTACAAGACAATGGTCTAAGTCCATAAGTGTAAAACCACAATAGGGTACTAAATGGTTTAGCTTGCTTTGGAGTCCAAGGGCGGAATCAATTTGGGTAACAGTCCCTCCTAAATGGATAAGTCCTACTGAAGATACGACTATCTGTCTTAGGTTCTCAATGAGAAAAGTGCTAGATGCAACATAATCAGATTCAATGATGCAATAGAGGATAAATAGCTCTTCCTTACTCACGGGCTCACTAGTGTCACTTTGACCAAAGAAGGTCTGGGCCAAAATCATATGGAAATACCTAAGTTCTGGGTTATGGATATGATTTGAAAACTGGGTGGACGGAACGGGTTTTTCGTGATTTGTGATATTTTTCCAAAATGTGTCCAATATTTCTTGTGTATCTAGATTAACAGGTGTAGCGATAATAAGTTGAGATTAAGTCATTGATTGACTTAACTCACAAAGTGAAAGTTGTCGCCGCACTTTATTTTATCCAAAAGAAATGGGAAAAGAACAAATAAAACCCAAACAAAATAGAAATCAAGGTAAGGGGGTTGATTATGAAAAGGGAAGATTTTAGCATCATAAACATCTATGATACTCCGCATGAACCTCTTTGAAAATATGTGTATTTAGCTAAAAGAAATATTTACAAAAAGATTGTGGAGATGAGAAAAGAAGTTTTTTATCTTTTTAACAATTTTTTATTACTCAAAAGATGTAGATCAGAAAATAAAATTTGAACACAAAATTAAAAAAAAAACAACAACAACCACAAAGAGGCAACAAAGTAATTGTGTATTCAGTATTAGAAGACGAGGCTCAATCTTTTAGAGTCAAGGAAGTGTGAGTATGGTGGTGGAAGAAGAATTTCAGCGAATTTTCTTGCGAAGAAGAGGTTGCTCTAATAAGGTATTGTTCTCTATTCTCTCAACTCTTTCTTGCTCTTGTTTCGTATTGTGAAAAAATTTGATTTCCAAAAACTCCCTTGAAAGCTTGAAATGATGCTTTTATATAGAGTTTATGATTATAGGGATGAGACTTTTCACGTGAACAACTTTGGTGTAGAGTTTTTTTTCATTGGGTGGAAGAAATGAAAAAAAATGAGTGTCCAATTTCGCCTTTGAAGCACAAATCCGAAAATCACATATTGGTCCACAAATCACACTTTTTGTAGTTATTTTTTGACTAATTTTAATATGGAATGAGCTTTGGTGTATGGTTGTATATTGGAATGAATTTATTTAAAAAGAAATTATTGGAATGAAGTAGTTGTAAGACTTTATTTGTCGATGTGTTGGAATGAAGGAAATTTGACTTTATTTTCTTGAGCTTGTAGGAATAAAAAAGGAAGTTGGAATTTATTGAAGTTGTTTTTTTTTTAAAATTTGGAATAAAAAAAATTTAGAATTAATTGTTGTTGATGATTTGGAATGAGAACAATGTTGGAATTGTTTCTTGAGAGATTTGGAATGAATTTTTGTTGTTGGAAAAGAGATATGAGCATATGCTAATATTCTTGATGTTTATTGTTTTCATGAGTGGAATGGATGATAAAGCCTTGAAGATGAAGAAGGACAAATTTGAAGAATAAGTGAACATGAAGACACATGGCTCTTGAATTTTTAGGCTTTAGGAAACTTGAAATTGATGATGTAACTTGCACAAATTCAAACGTCAAACTTTCTTCTCATGAATGAATGTCTTCGGTTAGAAACTTGTAACTCTTTAATGACATGAGACTTGAATTATGACTTGATGAATGAATTTGCATACCACTTGAATAATTTTTGAAATGTTCCTTAACTTATAATTTGCAACTCATGAAAGTGATAATTTCTTCCATACTTTGAATTTTTGAACTTTTAACGTAAAGTCTTTAAATTTCAATTAACACCAATTCAAAATAAATGAATCTTCCATACTTGAAATAATTTAAACTTAGGAATTAGACTTTGAGAATATCATGAACCAAATAGCTTGAAAATGATACTTTGAATTTCAAATAATTCTCATGAATGCACATAAACCTTTTTGAATCAATTCTTGAGAAAAAATTGGAATGTGATTAAATTATCAACTTAGAATTTCATACAAACCATAGACATGAACTCCTTTTGAATCAAACTTGAGAGAAACACTTCACAATAATGAACCAAACTTCAATTAAATCACAAATTTAAGAAATAACCAAATTTCAGTTGAAAAGTTGATGAGATCTTAATCTATAGCAAAAACACTTTGACTTGATGCCTAAAAACCTCAAAACGCGGAATTAACATCTTGAAGAAGAATTCATGTCATAAATTGAAATTATAGGTCAAGAAAGTGTTAAGTCCAAAAATGACCCGTAATGTTTCAATAAATTCCGTGGCTTCCGGAGCACAATTGACTATTGACCCTTGAAGCAAACTTGTAGATAACATCTTGAAGAGTATCGTGGAAAAAGAATCAACCCAAAATAATGAAAATTAATGAAGTTATGATCCTTAAAAGTTAGGAAAAAATATCTTTCCATTAGGTCAAACTCACAAAGTGACCTCTAAAGTATTCGAATTTTTTATGATCTTCCATATATAATCAGCTCTTGACTTGCAAAGAGAAGTTGGAAAGGATGTCAAAAGGAATCATATGAAAAAAGAACCACTCAATAAATGTTGAATAATTAAGAAATTATGATAGTTTGAAGTTGAACTTGTGAATGTTGACTTTTGGTCAAACCAACTTTGAATCAATTTGCAAAGTTAATCTTTTCTTGCATTTCAAAGCATATTGATTCACATATAAACTTAAGATGATGAAATCTTGATTAAACCATGCTCACACTTATCAGAACTTGATATTACTCGTCGAATAAGTCATGGAAATAAACACATGAACTTATCATGAAGAGTCTTGATAATTAAACAATCAAACTCGCACTAACTATGTTGGATGAAGCTTGAGGATAGTGTTACCTAAGATTATAGATCACAACTTTGAAAAATAGGCCTTTGAGAATCAATCTTTGGCCTGAGCAACTCATAACCCTAATTGGGGAACCATCACCTGAAATTCTTGATCAGAAGCCCCGTCTTCTAAAAGAAATAAAATAAACAAGACATATTTTTGAATTTTGGTTAGAGGTTAGTGAAATATAAAGCATAAATGATATACAAAAACAAATGGGTGCTTGGTGATCCCTATAAAGGAAAACTCAAAAAGAGATAGCGAAAGTAGCCAAGCTTGTAATATTTATGTGATGCGTGATGCAAGATGACAAGGTATCTTAAGGGTATAAATTAGGTTATGACAGTTGCCCTTATTTAAGTGTATTCTATCTAGAGATATGAAGATTGAACTCTTCCTCTCGACGTGATTGAAGATACTTGAATATAAGAAGACCCAATTGTTGGTCCTAAGATACCATGTGTTGTACCCCAAAATTTTCCCTCCCATATTTCTCAAAACATTTCAAGAAAGATCTTTAAGTTGCTCAAGGTAGCCCAAGGGTTGACTAGACAAGCTCCTTCCTAAGGCAGTCAACCTCAAATTAGGGATTCATGTTGCATCAAGATGCTTGAGTAAAAGGGGTCCCAAATGCTCACCATTTGTCCTAATATGTTCTCAATATCATCCATGTCAAGTTTCAAGCATTGCAGAGAAAATTTGCTCAGTCAATTGCTCAAAGGTCTGAAAATCGACTGTGCTAGGGAAAAAGTCAACTGTGGCCCACATACAGTCAAACTTCAAGATTTTTGGTCAACATCCTCATTTTGAAGTATATTTCATCATTTGATCAAGGATTGATCATGATTCATCAAGGATTGCTTATAATTCATTAAAAACCAAAAGTTGCTAAATTAGGGTTTTGTAGGAAAAGTCAACTCAACTTTGACCAAGCATAACTTTCTAATACTTTATGAGAAATGACCCATACAAAGCTCATTTTTAAGAGGATGCAATTATATAAAATCCATATTCAGATCCCAAGTTCAAAAAATGCACTCACAAGAAGTTACGAATTTGGACATTATAGGTCATTTTGAAAAGTCAACAAAAACACATTTTTTGTCAAAGCTTCATACATGAGCATGAAATATCAAATTGAGATGAGACCAAAAGGGTTGCTTATAGTATATCTCAATATTTCTAAAAAGTCAAAGAACACCTTCAAAGAGTCAAAATTGAGGAAGTTATGCATTGATGAAGTTGACCTTTTTTGCAAAATTGTCAAAAGTCAACCATGCCTAAAACTTCAATTTTTGCCGAATGGGCCCAATCTTTTGCACTTGTTTTGAGTTGGCAACATGGTCCACGAGCCCTAGACTTTGCCACTTGTCATTATCTTGTTTTTATTATTTATTTTGATTTTTATTAGAATTAAATCAATTTAAATCAAAACAAATCATAGAAAATCCAAAATATTGAAATTCAAAGATTTGATACATGTTTCAGGTCTTAAATTCCAGCTAGCATAAGATCAAATTCGTGTAAAGGCATGAGGTGCAAAATAAGATTGGATTTGGATCATTTTTGGAAATATATTCAAGGTGTATCAAATCAAGATCAAATTCATTGATGGAGGAAGATTGAAATCAATTTTTCAACCCTAGTTCATTCCTCAATACATATAGAAGGAATGTAGACCTAAAACTAGGTGAGAAGGAGGCTAGGAACCAGAACAAAAACTTGAAAAAACAAGAAAAAGGGCAAACATGAATTCCTACTTAGAGGAAATTTCAAGATCCTTGGACCATCTCAATCGCTTCATGGGATCCCCAGCAAGCAAAAGCAATCCAAAACGAGTAGTGCCAAGCCCTGAATACCACTGTAAGTCAACCACGACATCCATGTATTTTTGAAATCGGTTTGCATGATTTAGACATTGATATCATGAATTAATGATATATTATTGATCCTTAAGACATTTGAAAGCTTTCTATATTGTTTAGTTGCATTTATATGGCTTGTATAAGATTTCACCATGGCTAGGGTTTGTAGTTTCGATTGGGAGTTTTATGTGCAGGCAAAATTGGCCCATAAAAAGGTCATCATGATATTCAGCAGGTCCGGACGAATCCAATCATGGAATTAGAAGTCATTTATCGTGCCCATGGAGGATTTTAAGATGAACCAGGGTTGTAGCTACGGACATACGTCCATAGGTAAAAGTCCCTGTATCTTTTACCCACGGAGAAGGGAAGAAGATGACTGTGTGGCGCCCTTCTAATGGGTCATTTGAATTCTGGCGCTTGTTTTTCCCACTAACTCTCTTTATCATATATTATTTTATTTTTTTTGTTGTACCCCAAAATTTTCCCTCTCATTATCAATATTTTCCTCATAAGACTTCTTGGACTCAAGACAAGATTAGGGTTTGGTCAGCTCAAGACACCTCATCTTGCACTGACAATCCAAAATTAGGGTTTGAGTTTGAACAAGGATTTTTGTACCATCAATTATTCATGTGACTTTAATACACCATCTTGGACCCCTAAGATTGCTCATACCAAGTTTCAAGCCTTGAATCACATTTTTGCTCAGTCAATTGGATAGTTGACCTAAAAATCAGCTGTATTGGGGGAAAAGTCAACCATGGCCAATTTACAGTCAAACTTCATAATTTTTGACCCACGACAATATTTTAGACTCATATGTACCATTTGATCAAGTTTTGATCATAACTCCTCAAGAAATTTGATCAAATCATCAAAAGGGCAAAATGGTCAAAATTAGGGTTTTGACTGTGGAAGGGCAATTTCTGATTTTTAACCTAGCCAATGACCAATTGAGTTTAAAAATGATTTCAATGGTTCAATGGAATCATCTTGACCTAATCACATAGTTCAAAAGATCTCAAGTTTATTGGATTGACAGATGAATTTTTCAATCAACTGATCAAAAGTCAACTATACACTGAAAAGTCAAACTTTGACTTTTTGGTCAAAATCAAGTGCCAAGGGTCATAATTCATCAAGATATGTCAAAATGTGAAACTTTTTGACCAAGAAAACCAATTTTGAAAATTAGGGTTTTGAATTTGAAAAATTTCATAACTTAGAATTTTTCTAAGTATGGAAATTTTCTTATTTTTCCCCAACTTTTCACCACTTTTTCACCATGATGAAATTTGATTCAAATAAAACTTCCAACATGAAAGTTGTAGTCCTCCATGAAATCTACATCTTTTAATCACAAAGTTTTCCCAAAATATGCTTGGATCTCAAGTTATGAATTTGTGAATAGGGGTCCATGAACTTTTTAACTTAGTGAAAATTTGCCCTAATTTAGGCAAGTTTTTGACCCAACTTCATGGACATTTTTCATCTAGTTCCAAGAGGTATCTCAAAATTAATTTCAAAGATGGATTATAGAGAACATTGCAAGCTTTTTAAAATGTCCAAGAACTCTCCAAGATCATTTGTGGTTAGGGAGAATCGAAGAAGAGAAATTGGCATTTTGTCACTTTTGTTCAAGCCATTTTTACATGAGTGTCAAGTTGCAAATCTGATCTTGGATGCTTGTACCTTAAATTACAGGTCCTAAAATCCTTCTACACTCCATAATTAAATGCAAACTCAGAGGATAAGGGCTTTATCTTTGCTTTTGGAGCATTGTACAAGGGATTTTTCCATTTTAGGCATAAAGCTCACATTGCCATTTTCATAAAGGCAAGCTTTTACAACTTTATCATTCTTGAGCCTTGGAGATGTCTCTTTGGTGCAGGAAATTTCCACAGGAATTAAGCAAATCATACAACCTCTTATCAGCCCTTGAGGTAGTTAGTACAAGCATGGTGCATTTGTCTTGTCACTTTTCTTCAAATGCAAGAAAAGTTGTAAAAGAAGTCAGAACTTGTACAGCAAGGGAAGAGTGGACTTTGTATCATTCTATACATATTCATAAACATATCACAAGCCAGAACACGAAGGCATAACATCTGAAACTCTCCAAAACTCCAAAACTTTATTTTTCTGCCTAAACATCCAGCTTCTGCAAAATCCTTGCCAACTTCATTTTGGCTCGTGCGTTTTGCCTTTTAACCTTCGAAACACTTCATCCACATCATATCAAAGCTATCCAAGCCTTTACATTGTTGCTGTAACCCATGTTTCAGCCATTACCATTTTCAAATTTGGAGGTTGCAGCTTGACTTCTACAGAGAGTTTCAGCCATCCACAAAGCCAACTAAGCATTGGAATAGCTTGAAGGAACTTCAAGGAAGCTCACACGATCCTCAGGCCTCACTCAAAGTCCCCACATTGCCATATCCAAATCCAGCTGAAGGAGGTATTTTTCAAAACTCTATCTCTCTATTTAGGCATCCTCAAGCCATGATTTGTGAAGCAAAAATGTAGTCCTTAACATGGTGAAGCTGTATATATGCATACTTTTCATTTATGTTAACTGAGCTAAGATAATTTGAAGTTTGAAGTTGCTGAAATAATTAGGTCACGAATTAGGGATGATTAAATTCTCCCTGATCTTTTAGAGTTAGGTTACAAATCTTATATGGTTGGAATCGTGATAAAAAATGCTACATGTTTCATGTTACAAGTTTTTGTTTTTATGCAAGCAATAGAGAGTTACAGATTTGAAGAAGAACGCGCGCAAATGGAATGGCTGGAGGACAGGGATGACTGGCTTGGGCTTTTTGGCATTTCTGGCCTTTTTGTTTTTACTTTTTGCACCCTCTGGATTACTTTTGCACCCCCTGACTATTTTCTTATATTTTTGCATTTTTCTTGCATATTTTATATTTATTGCTTGCATTTATTTTTTCTAATGATAAAAATACCCAAAAATAATTTATTTATTTTCACATTTTATTTTATTTTTATTATTATTATTTTTACATAGAAACTAATTTATTTAATAGAATAGAACTTATTTCTTATATAAATTGTAAATACATGTAAAAATACTATACTTTTTTTTCTTCTTATACACATAAAATATTTATTTTTATGCATATTTTAATATTTAATAATTGTACATGATATTATTTATTATTTTCTTGTATAAAAAAATGGACAAAATAATAATATAGAATATATATTTTCTTTAATAAAAAATTAGGGTTCTCCCCTTTCAAAAATAATACTTTTATTTTTCCTTTTTTTTTCCTAGGGTTTACATGAATCATTTTCTCATACAAAAATCAAATACTAAAACATTTTTTCCCTAAATACATTGCATTGCATATTTAAATATTTGTATATTTATTTATTTCGCACAATATTCAATTGGGTTGTAATAGTACTTTAGGGTTTATTTTGTGCAATATCCCCATTCAAAAAACTTGTATCCCCTTTCCCATAATAATTGTTGTAATAGATTAGTTTACATTTATGCAATTTATCGCATTTATACCATGTTTAGTAAAACTAGGGTTTGCATGACAAGACCAAAAACAAACAAATAGAAAAGACCTAATACAAGACAAATCAATGCATGAAAAATGACACACATTGCATACAAGCACCCTTAGGGTTTCACCCACTTGGTTGCCTAATAAAATGGCCATGGTATGCATGCAAAGTATCTTGGCAAAACAAAACAAACAAAAGATCATAGTCCCTCGATGACGCTATACAAAGGTTTCCTAAAACAAAATGATCTTGGTCCCTCAAACATGCTAAGATACTTGACAACATTGCTATCATGGTCATACGGTGACCCACGCCCGTCCCGTTTAACATCCAAAGATAGGGTTGTTTACCAAATCAATGGTAAATCAAAAATGTCAAAGGAATAAAAATGCATAGGAAAGACATTTGAGTAGGTAGATAGCTTCTAAGTTACTTGCTCCATTTCAAAACAATCCTTGCTATTTTCAAAAACAAACACACACACATTTCAAAACATTTTCCAAACAACTTTCAAAACATTGAAACATTTTTCAAAAGACAAACATCTTTGTATACATTCTTACGAACGAGAATCATTACAAAGATTACCTAAACGAATGGCCTCTTTTCAAAATACTTTCAAAACCACACCAAACACAAAGCACAATTTCAAACAATTTCAAAAGCAAAGCAAGTGATCTAAGCAAGTAACTAAGAGCCCATGGAAAACCATGGATGAAAAGGGTGCTAGCACCTTACCTTTTCATAATCTACCCTCCGAAGTCAAGAAAATATCTCAAAGGTCTTTCCTGTGCTTTTTACCTTTCCTTTTGGATAAAATAAAAGTCGGTGGCGACTCTTGCTAAACCGTGACATTTGCGACCAAATGCAAAACCTCAAGTCAGTTCTCCCACCGTATCACATTGTTATTTTATGAACAATCAAAAACAAGTGGCGCAGTGGTAGTGGAGTGTATGGTGATTGCTTTAGGACCTGGGTTCGAATCCCAGGTCCCCCTTGCTTGCATACTATTTTTCTTTTCAGGTTCAGGTGCGCACCAAAGACCAAGGTTCACCATGGGACCTTATCAATCCAGCTTGCCAAGTGCCCTGAGGCCAGATCCAAGGGCCATCACTGAAGGAACACCAAATGCATGGTCAAAGCAAATGCATTTGATCCAAAAAGTCAAGCGTGGACCTCCATCTTTTAGGCCCATAAATTGCTTCTCACACCCCCCATTTTGCTCAGGCCCAAACTTCTTTCTCTATTATTTTTCATATTCATTTAATTTAATTTAATTTATTTACTTTATTAACAAATCAATTATTTTCTTTTATCAAAAATCACAAATATATTTTTTTTTTCATCCAAGTGAATTTAGGATATTTATTTTTTATACAAAAATTAATTAATTAAATTAGATTATTAATTTTAGATAACATTAATTCTTTTTGCAAATAAATTAACAAATAATTAGAACAATTAGGGTTTTATTCATAACTTAATTATATTTTATTTTTCTTAAAATAACCAAAAACACAAAAATAGGCCATGTAATTATTTTCACTGATTAATTTAATTTACTAATTAATTTAGTATTTAATTTAAAACCTAATTCTTTTCTTAAAAAAATATTGAAAACAACAAAAACATTTTTCTTTTAATTAGGTTAGAAAGGGTCAAAACCCTAGTTCTCTCCCGATCTAATTTTCTTCGCGCACGTTTTATTATTATTTTCACCATATTAATGTAACTGTTCACAAGTTGTAATAGTTAATTAGGACTTTTACTTTTCATTTATCGCTTTATTTTCAAAGGGTTTGTTTTTTGCTATGTAAATACCCGAAGCCTTGTAATAGCGTAGTTTAATTTCCGCACTTTTAATTCCGCAAAATATTAACTGTTAGATGTATGATATTAGGGATGCATGACGAGAATGTATGAAAACTTTAAAACGGTTAGATAAACCTAAAATATGCAAAGATAAATAATTTGAAAAATTGAATCACTCGCACATGCGCACTCCTAGGGTACACTCCCACTTGGTTGCCTTTGGTAAACGGTCATTGAGTATAGGATGCTTTAGTGGTCGTCCTTTTGTCCAAAGATCAAAGTTGCCTCGGAATGGTTGCCTCGGATATTGTTGCCTCGAATAATTGATCTAAGACATTAGGGTTATTACTAAGACGTCCTAACATTGCTTTAGTGACCATACGTCCCTTTTCGAATTGACCCTCAAACTCCAACGACGGTGCTACCTACTCACTAATAGTGGGATAAAACTGTCTAAAGGAAACGAACATAGAACGATTCTTTTTTCGAGTAGGTAGATTAGTTCTTAAGTACTTGCTCAAACAAAACAAACTTTTTCACACTTACACTCCTTTTCAAACAAAGTTTTCAAAAACACTTCATTACACTCTTGAAGACAGAAGCAAGAGTTAAATCGAAGTCAAAACAAAAACTTTTCAAAGCACACAAACATAGAGAAGCAATTTTGAAAATGATGAGCAAGTACCTAAGAGCCCGTAGATAACTGCGGATAGAAAGGGTGCTAATACCTTCCCTTTCTATAATCTACCTCTCGTACTTAGAAATATCTCGAAAAAGGAATTTTTCTGTGCTTTTGTCCTTTCCTTGTTGGATAAAATAAAAGTCGGTGGCGACTCTTGCTTATCGCGACATTTTGCGAACACAAATGCAAAATGCAAACCAGCATTCCTAAAAAACAGTCTGGTTCTGCCACCGTATCACATAACTGGCGACTCTGCTGGGGACATAAATAAATGGGATGTACCTTAGGATTAGTTCATCATATTGTTTTCTAAATGTTTGATTTGATTGCTTTATCTTTGTGGGTTTTGTATCGGAGTTACTATAGATCCTAACCCGGATCTGGGGATACCTTTTAGGTAAGTAGCAATAGACTGTGAGGGAACTGTACGGTGTAGACCAATACGGTTGAAGTAGTAGCTATGTTGATGTGGCACATTAGTTGGTACCGATATCCCTGCTGGAGGAACAAGGAGAATATGGGGCTGCTATATGGGTCATTAAGCATCAACTGACCTTAGAACCTATAATTGACCAACTTGGCCATAGAAAGTAGCATGATGCTACACTCATTGAGACCATACTCTCGCGATGGTTCTGGCCGCAAGAAAAGATTGTGTGAGCTGAAACTATGACCGATGGAGGATGGTCAGTGATATTGAGAACCTCTAGAACCCGGTTACTATTATTAGGACAAGTTGAACCAAGTGAACTTCAAGAGGGTAGTACCTAGACTCCATGCAAGCCTAAACTTAAGGGCTATTGTGTGACTTGTTTGCCTTTACCATGTTTGCTATCTGTGATACATGTGGTGTGTTTTTATCATGACATCATGCATCATAACATCGCATGCATATTTCATTAGACTAACCATTTTAAAGACCGAGGGGATTCATCTTTGTTCTGTTTTGCAGATCATGGCCTCTATGCGCAGAAATACCATTCGGGTCAACTTCGTGCAGATACCTGCTCAGCTCAGAGAGTTGGTTTCAAAAGTTCCTGATACTTCTTCCTTTGTAAGAAGACATGGTCATCTCCTTAGCCTGGTCACTTCAAAGTTGGATGAGCAAATGATGAGTGTGTTGTTCCAGTTCTTTGACCCGTTGCATCACTGTTTCACCTTCCCGGACTATCAGTTAGTCCCTACTTTGGAGGAGTTTTCTGATTTACTGGGCATATCTATTCTAGAGCAGACACCCTTTACAGGTTTGGAGATAGCTCCTAGGCCAGAGGATATTTCTTCAACCCTACATCTGAAAATGGCTGATGTATTATCTAACTGGGAGATTCAAAGTGGGGTTAAAGGTTTCTTGGCTAAGTTTTTGATCGATCAAGCTCAACAGTTCTGGGATAGTTTGGACTTTCAAGCATTTGAAGACATCCTGGCTCTCCTCGTCTACGGCTTGGTTCTATTCCCGAATCCAGATTCTTTCATCGATATGAATGCAGTTAAGATCTTCATGTCTCGTAACCCAGTGCCTACTCTCTTATGTGATATTCTACATGCTCTCTATACCCGTACTGTATGGAGAAGGGGAACTATCATGTGTTGTACACCGCTGCTGGCGAGGTGGTTTATTTATCACCTCCCCAAATTTGTATTGAAGAATGAGGAAGGTGTAGGTTGGGCTTACAGAATCATGTCCCTTGCTCATACGGACATCCTTTGGAGTTCTAAAGATATGGAAAGAGTAACTGTCATTGATCGGTGTGGGGAATACCCCAATGTTCCATTTCTTGGAATTAGATGAGGAATAACCTACAACCCTTATTTGGTTTTACGACAGTTTGGACGAGCTCGGAGAGACGATCCTCATGAGCTGCTGCTTACAGACATTGTCTTTGACTTCAAGGGGGATGTTGAGGGACATCGCCGCAGATTTATACGAGCCTAGGGCAGGGTGAACAGGTATGACCCACATGAGCTAGGACTGAAGACTTCCCTCCCGATGCAACCTTATCTCTAGTGGGTTCAAGCCCGTGCTCAAAAGCTGGGGATGCCATACGAAGCTGTTTTTCCGGTGATTATAGAGCATACTGATGAAGAAGGTGTTCCTTATACAGTCCTCCATCCCTATATGCCTACTGATCTGGGGGCATTGAAGAGATCTTGGATCCAGTTGAAGGAAGAACGGAATACCTATAGAGAGAAGTATCATGAGCAAGAGCGGAAGATCTTGAAGCTTACAAGGCAGCTTGAGAATGAGAGGACAATCAACGATTATGTCAGCACGAAAGGAAAACAACCATGGGACTTCTGATGTCTTTTATTGTTTCTAGTTTAGATTTGCTTTTCAGTTTATTTCTTTTGTAACGCCTTAAAGGCATTTGTTAAACATTGTTTCAAGTTTTAATATAATAAAGTGTGTTTTATTTTGGTTTACAAATTTGAATCTCCCTAAGTCTTTGAAATCATTTCATACGCATTCCATTACCATGCACCTCATTACAGGTACCATTACAGGTTTCTTATCTTCTCCGTTGTTTATTTCAGCGCAACATGTCTTCTGAAACACCTACTGATCAAGCAATTAAGGCTCTTCAAGCTCAGAATGCTCAGTTCCAGGAAATGTTCTTATTCTTAGCCAAAGGGAAGCAAGATTTGAAGACTCTCATCTTGAAGGACAAGAAGAAGAGGGTCGTTCTGCTGAATATGGGTCACAGATTCGGGAACAATTTATGACAGGAAGCTAATCTGTCTCATTCATCTGGAGGAGGAGAGAATCAAGAGGAAAGGAAGGGTCCTAGCTCTATGGTTTCTGACAATGACACAGATTTTGATGAAGACCAGTACCCTCCTGCTGAGGATAGGTACAAGCAACTTGAAGACCGTCTGAGTGCCATGGAGATTCAGAAGGTTCCCAGTTTGGACTTTGGAGATTTGGGGCTAGCATCTGGGGTGGTGATCCCACACAAGTTTAAAGCACATGTCTTTGCTAAGTATGACTGTGTATCTTGTCCAAAGCTACACCTCCGCTCATACGTCAGAAAGATTCAACCATATACTGCTGATAGGAACCTCAGGGTTCATTTCTTTCAAGATAGTCTGTCAGGGACTCAACTTGAATGGTTCTATCAACTGAAAGGAGCTAATGCCCACAACTGGGAGGACCTTGCTGCTGCTTTTTACAAGCAATACCAGTATAATGCCGACCTTGCTCCCACGCGTACTCAACTTTAGGGTATGTCCATGGGTGCGAGCGAAGGTTTTAAGGACTACGCTCAGAAATGGAGAGATCTGGCTGGAAGAGTACAACCCCCTATTTCTGATAGGGAGTTGGTGGATATGTTTCTTGGGACTTTGTCGGGCCCATATTTCAATCATTTGATCGGTAGTTCATCGTCTGGATTCACGGAATTGATTATGACTGGGGAGAGAGTCAAAGTTGGTATCAAAAGTGGCAAAATACCGAAAGGTGCTTCGTCAAGTACAAAGAAGAAGCCTTTCAAGAAGGAATCTAGTGCAGTTTACAGCTCGAGGAGCCAAAACCGATCTGAGCGCCACCAAGCAGTGAATGCGGTGGTAATATCAAGACCTATTGTTGCCCCACAATGCAACAATCAACAAAGAGTAGAGAGACCGCAAAGACAATATACTCGGCTCAGTATGACCTTATCTCAAATTTTACCGCAGTTATTGAAAACCAACTTGGTAACTCTAAGGGAAGCTCCGTAGAATCCCAGTACCACCTCTCCGCTGTATAATCCGAACGCCCGCTGTGCTTATCACTCTGATAGCCCAGGGCATGATACAAACAACTGCTGGGCCTTGAGGAATAAGGTGCAAGATTTGATTGAAGCTAAGGAAATTGAGTTTGACGCACCAGAAAAGCCTAATGTCATAACGGCTCCTATGCCAAAACATGACGCGGGAGTGAATGCAATTGGAGATGATGAAGAAGAGTCAGATTTTGACAGCTGGATTTACCCGACTACCAACGGTGGCTTGAACAATTGGACGGCGAAGGACGTCGTGCCCGTTTCTTTTATTACACAGTAATAGAATTTTGTTTCGAGACTTGTAACAGACAATTTGAAACTTTTATGGCCCGGTGCCTTGCCCGAGACACCGTGGCTTTGTTTGTGAGGGCTTATTATGTGTCATTTCCATATATCATCAATAAAGCATTGGACATTTTTCTTGCATTACAAATTTTGTGCTCCTTGTTTTTCTTTTCCATCTTGAACTTTATCAAAACAACTATTTGTCTTACACACACTCACATATCATAATACAGGTGTGCACTCTGGATCCCATTGATAACGACTCTGCTACTGCCAGTTATGACTTTGAAAGTCCGATCAACCAAGCCGAGGATAAAGGTGAGGATGATTGTGAAGTGCCTGGGGAACTTGCTAGACTGTTACTTCAGGAAGAGAGGGCCATACAACCGCATGAAGAGCCAGTGGAAACTATAAATCTGGGTTTAGAGGAAGACAAGAAAGAGGTCAAGATTGGTGCAAATCTGGAGCCTAATGTTAAGCAACGGTTGATACAAATGATGCGTGACTATGTTGAGATTTTTGCCTGGTCTTATGAAGATATGCCTGGGTTGGATACTGATATTATGGTTCACCGCTTGCCAACCAAAGAAGACTATCCTCCAGTGAAACAGAAGGTTCACCGCATGCGCCCCGAGATGTCGTAGAAAATCAAGGCTGAGGTTATGAAACAGTTTAATGCCGGTTTTCTAGCAGTTACTTCTTACTCGCAATGGGTTGCCAACGTGGTTCCAGTGCCGAAGAAAGATGGTAAAGTCCGTATGTGTGTAGACTATAGGGATATAAACAGGGCGAGTCCCAAGGATGATTTCCCTCTGCCTCATATTGATGTTCTGGTTGACAACACCGCACATCATAAGGTCTTTTCCTTTATGGACGTTTTTTTTGGTTACAATCAGATTAAAATGGCTCCCGAAGACATGGAGAAGACAACCTTTGTTACACAGTGGGGTACCTTTTTCTACAAAGTCACGCCTTTCGGATTGAAGAATGCTGGGGCAACGTATCAGCGCGCTATGGTCGCTTTGTTCCACTACATGATTCACCATGAGATTGAAGTATACGTTGACGACATGATTGCAAGGTCCCAGACTGAGGAAGAACACCTTGACCATCTTCAGAAGTTATTTTACAGGTTGAAGTTGTACAAGCTGAGGTTAAACCCGAACAAGTGCACCTTCGGGGTGAGGTATGGTAAGTTGCTGGGTTTCGTCGTTATTGATAAAGGTATTCAAGTAGATCCTGCAAAGGTGAAGTCTATACAGGAGATGCCAGCTCCCCAAACAAAAAAAGAAGTCAGAGGCTTTTTGGGACGATTGAATTACATTGCCCGATTCATTTCACATTTGACTGCTACTTGTGAGCCAATCTTCAAGTTGCTGAAGAAAGATCAAGTGGTAAGGTGGAATGATGAATGTCAAGCCGCTTTCTAAAGGATCAAAGAGTATCTCCAAGAGCCACCTATTCTGATGCCTCCAGTTGAAGGGAGACCTTTGATCTTATACTTGACAGTACTCGACAATTCAATAGGGTGCGTGTTGGGGCAGCATGACGAGTCTGGCCGAAAAGAGCATGCTATTTACTACCTTAGCAAAAAGTTTACCGATTGCGAGACCCGATACTCGTTTCTTGAGAAAACTTGCTGCGCTTTGGCATGGGCTGCTCGCCGACTGAGACAGTATATGCTGACTCACACTACTCTATTGATATCTAAGATGGATCCAATCAAGTATATCTTCGAGAAGCCTGCCTTGTCCGGAAGAATAGCAAGATGGTAGATGATCTTGACTGAGTATGACATCCAATACACAACCCAAAAGGAAATCAAGGGAAGTGTGTTGGCAGATCATTTGGCACATCAGGCTATAGACGACTACCAATCTATGAATTTCGAATTTCCGAATGAGAACATCATGTTGGTAACCGGCTGTGAGAAACCTGGACCGGATGAAGGACCTGAGGAAGGATCCCGATGGTCTATGTACTTTGATGGAGCCTCAAACGCTTTGGGTAATGGTATTGGCGCCGTGATCATATCTCCTGAAGGTTATCATACTCTGTTCACCGCCCGATTATGTTTTAACTGCACCAACAACATGGAGGAGTATGAAGCGTGCATCATGGGTCTTTGAGCAGCTATTGACCTAAGGATTAAGTTCTTGAGTGTGTTTGGAGATTCTTCTCTCGTGATCAGTCAGATCAAAGGCGAGTGGGATACGAAACATCCAAATCTTATTCCTTACAAAGAGTATGTACTGACGTTGCTTCCACACTTTGAGGAGATAACCTTTGAACACTTCCCAAGAGAGGAGAATCAGTTGGCGGACGCGCTAGCTACGATGTCTTCTATGTTCAAGGTCAAGTGGGACAATGAGGCTCCCCAGATTACCATTGAGAGGTTGGACGAACCCGCATATTGCTGTGATATTGAGACTGAAGAGGTAGCAGATAAACCCTGGTTTCACGAAGTAAAGAGGTATCTTGAGGCTCAAGAGTACCCCGAGGGTGAATCTGTTAATGACAAGAAGTTTCTGAGGAGGTTCGCGGCGAAGTTCATCATTAGTAATGGTATCCTTTACAAGTGTAATCATGATTCGACCTTACTGCGATGTGTGGACAAGAACGAGGCAGAAAGGATTATGTCAGAGTTACATGAAGGTACTTTCGGGACCCATTCCATTGGACACACAATGGCAAAGAAAATCCTTCGGGCAGGATATTATTGGTCTACTATGGAAGCTGACCGTTATCAACATTCTTGGACCTGTCATAAATTCCAAGTCTATGCTGATAAGGTGTATATACCTCCGGTTCCTTTGAACTTCTTGACGGCTCCTTGGACTTTTGCAATGTGGGGCATCGATATGATTGGCGAGATCAGACCTACGGCATCCAACGGGCATCGTTTCATCCTGGTAGCTATTGATTACTTTACGAAGTGGGTCGAGGCGGCTTCCTTTGCTACAGTAACCAAGAACGTTGTGGCACGGTTTATTCGGCACAACCCGATCTGTCGATATGGTGTACCAGAGAGGATCATTATGGTCAATGGTACAAATCTCAACAATACAATAATCACCGAGCTCTGCAAGCAGTTTAAGATACAACATCACAACTCTTCTCCTTACCGGCCGATGATGAATGGGGTTGTTGAGGCAGCTAATAAGAACATCAAGAAGATTGTGCAGAAGATGATAGTGACATACAAAGATTGGCATGAGATGTTACCATTTGCTCTTCATGGGTACCGTACCTCAGCGCGGACGTCAACAGGGGCAACACCCTATTCTTTGATATATGGCATGGAAGCAGTCTTGCCCATTGAAGTTCAGATACCCTCTCTTTGGATTATTAAGGATGCATGTTTGAGCGAAGATGACTGGATTCAGACCTGGCTTTATTAACTGAACTTAATTGATGAGAAGAGACTTACTGCTATTTTTCATGGTCAGAGGTATCAAAAGCGGATGATTAAGGCATTTAACAAGAAGGTTAGACGACAGGAGTATCAAGTCGGGGATCTGGTCATCAAACGCATCATATTACCTCAAGGTGATCCTAGGGGCAAATGGACCCCTACGTACGAAGGGCCATTTGTGGTTAAGAACATTTTCTTAGGAGGAGCTATGATTCTAACCACCATGGATGGTGACGACCTTCCTCACCCCATCAATGCAGACATAGTGAAAAAATACTACGCCTAATCAAAGACCCGCTAGGTTGACTGGCCTAGGCAAAAATAAGGGCTTCCCGGTAAACCAAAAGGGTTCGGGCAAAAGTAAGGGATGAAAATGAAAAAAAATATACACCCGGCAAGTCGAAAACCTAAAAAGGCGGCTTGGGCAAAAAAAGGGTATCCCGGTGGACTGAAAACCCGAAAGGGCAGTCCAGGCAAAAATTAGGGATCAAAGCGTAACACTATGTCTCATTGGATTATCTTGCAGCCAGACTCTGGTATCGACTATCAAGCTCGGACGACACTAATCAATCTGATCTACATTCAACCAAGTAGCAAAGTGATGAGACTCTCAAAGATATAAAGGAAATAGCAGAGTTGGAACTCAGTAGGATTGTTCACATAGCTGTTTTTCCTTATTTTTCACAAACTGTGTAAATTCTATCATTCGGCGGCGTTCTCTTACTAGGACGTCAGCCTCTTGTACAAAAAAGCCTATTTACAGCCCAAACTTCAAAATCAATACAATTCATTTTCGTAAAGAAATTTCAAATTATTTTTCCTTTTTCTGTTTTGTTTTGCAAGAACGTCCAGTGTTCATTTTTGATATATGCATTTGATATTAATTGCTTCTCATAAATATTTACATGCGAAACAAAAGACGATTACTCGTAATATCAGAAATAGGGAAAAACAAGAAACGTACAGACCTTACAGTTGCTCTATTCACCAGGTACAGGGATATATCTAGTTGAAGGATATGACTAAAAAACACATTCACTCCCCGCAGAGTAAGAGAAGGACAATGGTGTTAATTCTCCCCAGCTGAGGTTCGCAACCGCGAACGAGTCTGTAAGAGTCTCCCCAAGTAGAGTTTATCTATCACCAGCACTGGAAGATTATCCCCAGTAGAGTCTGGAAGATTATCCCCAGTGAAGTCGCCACTAAAAGATTATCCCCAGCGGAGTTCATTTCTTTCACAAACAGGAAATTCATCCCCAACAGAGTTTATCATCGCCAGCAATGGTAATTCATCCACAGCCAAGGATTACTTCTCCAAGATCAGCAAATCCTCAACAGAGCATCTCTTCCCCACAGAGTCATTATCTCACCAATATATTCTCCAACAGGATTATTCTCCCAATCATCTTCGGTCATTATCCCCAGCGAGTGAAACTCTTCATATTCTCCAGCAGCAATCCGGGATTTATTTCCCCCAGCTAGAGAATATCATAAAACATTGCATGCCCATACATCATGACATGTACATACACATTATACGACACCGGCTCATTTATTTTGAGAACATCATTTCCTGATACATATCATGCATTACATACAACTAACCTTTACCTTTCAGGAAAGATACAATCAAATTCTCATAAAACTCAAGCTATGAAGCCCGGGTACGACCGGATAGTATCTTGATTTCTCCAGCATATTGTGAAGTCCGGATTACGACCGGATAACAGTATCAGAATGCCGCGAAGCCTGGATTACGACCAGATAGTGGTATCTCTTAAAAGCAAGCTATGAAGCCCGAATTCGACCAGATAATAGTTTAATCCCCAGTGAGCCGTGAAGCCCGGATTACGACCGGATAACAACTCAACAAGTTATTGTGAAGCCTGGATTCGACCAGATAGAAATACAAGACCATGAAGCCTGGATTACGACCAGATAATGGTAGAAGACGTTGTGAAGCCTGGATTACGACCAGATAGCAACCAAGAATACTACGAAGCCTGGATTACGACCAGATAGTGGTATATCTTTAATGCAAGTTATGAAGCCCGAATTCGACCGGATAATACCTTGATTCCTTCTGAAGCCTGGATTTCGACCATATAAGAAGTAAGGTATTGTGAAGCCTGGATTACGACCAGATAGCAGTACAAAACACCATGAAGCCTGGATTCGACCAGATAATGGTATAACATTGTGAAGCCTGGATTACGACCAGATAGCGGTACAAGATGCTGCGAAGCTTGGATTTCGGCCAAATAGCAGTTTACATGGACAATTACTAAGAAGCCCAGAGTCGACCGAATATTAGTGTGCCCTAAATTCAAGTTGAAGCCCGGATGTGACCGGATAACAACTGAATTCCTTCTGAAGCCTGAATTACGACCAGATAAGAATTGAGAAATTGCGAAGCCTAGATTACGACCGGATAGCAATTTTAATCTCATCTCCCCAGTAAGTCACTGTAAAGCCTAGATTACGACCAGATAGCAGTCAGTCTTATTACTATGAAGCCTGGATCACGACTAGATAGTAATTCATTTTCACCTCTTCGACCAAGAGACGATTCACCAGTATAATAACGGACAACCGAAGCTCCTAAAATTCTATTTCTCCCAAAAACAAAGAACATCATTCCCCAGCAAAATCTTCCTCAACAACAGGTATACAAGCTCTCGTTAAGGAATCTCTTATGCGATTGACACTCCTTCGGATGACATCTTTAAGCCCATTCCCCGTTGGCAATTTCCAAATGGCATCTGTAAGCCCATTCCCGACATCACAAGACAAGTACCACTTCATGCGAGTGCAAATTTCTGGGCACTCTAGTGTTCAATCATCTTCCACCTTCAGATCACGAAAGACACGCAAGCAAATCTACATCCTCAGGTTTAAGAAGATTGATCAGGGTCAGATGTTGTACTCCAAAATTTTCCCTCCCATATTTCTCAAAACATTTCAAGAAAGATCTTCAAGTTGCTCAAGGTAGCCCAAGGGTTGACCATACAAGCTCCTTCCTAAGGTAGTCTACCTCAAATTAGGGTTTCATGTTGCATCAAGATTCTTGAGTCCAAGGGGTCCCAAATGCTCACCATTTATCCTAATATGTTCTCAAGATCATCCATGTCAAGTTTCAAGCCTTGCAGAGAAAATTTGCTCAGTCAATTGCTCAAAGGCCTGAAAATCGACTGTGCTAGGGCAAAAGTTAACTGTGGCCCACATACAGTCAAACTTCAAGATTTTTGGTCAACATCCTCATTTTGAAGTATATTTCATCATTTGATAAATGATTGATCATTATTCATCAAGGATTGCTCATAATTCATCAAAAACCAAAAGTTGCTAAATTAAGGTTTTGTAGGAAAAGTCAACTCAACTTTGACTAAGCATAACTTTCTCATACTTTATGAGAAATGACCCATCCAAAGCTCATTTTTAAGAGGATGAAATTCTATACAATCCATCTTCATATCCCAAGTTCAACAAATTCACTCACAAGAAGTTATCAATTTGGACATTATAGGTCATTTTGAAAAGTAAACAAAAACACCTTTTTTGTCAAAGCTTCATACATGAGCATGGAAAATAAAATTAAGATTAGACCAAAAGGTTTGCTTAGAGGACATCTCAAGCTTTCTAAAAAGTCCAAGAACACCTTCAAATATTCAAAATTGAGGAAGTTATGCATTGATAAAGTTGACCTTTTTTGTAAAATTGTCAAAAGTCAACTATGCCTAAAACTTCAATTTTTGCCAAATGGGCCCAATCTTTTGCACTTGTTTTGAGTTGGAAACATGGTCCACGAGCCCTAGCCTTTGCCACTTGTCATTATCTTGTTTTTATTATTTATTTTGATTTTTATTGGAATTAAATCAATTTAAATCAAAACAAATCATAGAAAATCCAAAATATTGAAATTCAAAGATTTAATACATGTTTAAGGTCTTAAATTCCAGCTAGCATAAGATCAAATTCGTGTAAAGGCATGAGGTGCATAAAAATATTGTATTTGGATCATTTTTGGAAAGATATTCAAGGTGTATCAAATCAAGATCAAATTCATTGATGGAGGAAGATTGAGATCAATTTTTCAACCCTAGTTCATTCCTCAATACATATAGAAGGAATGCAGACCTAAAACTAGGTGAGATTGAGGCGTAGGAACTAGAACAAAAACTTGAAAAAACAAGAAAAAGTGCAAACATGAATTCCTACTTAGAGGAAATTTCAAGATCCTTGGACCATCTCAATCGCTTCCTGGGATCCCCAGCAAGCAAAAGCAATCCAAAACGAGCAGTCCCAAGCCCTGAATACCACTGTAAGTCAACCACGACATCCATGTATTTTTGAAATCGGTTTGCATGATTTAGATATTGATAGCATGAATTAATGATATATTCTTGATCCTTAAGACATTTGCAAGCTTTCTATATTGTTTAATTGCATTTATATGGCTTGTATAAGATTTCACCATGGCTAGGGTTTGTAGCTTCGATTTGGGAGTTTTATGTGCCGACAAAATTGGCCCATAAAAAGGTCATCATGATATTCAGCAGGTTCAAACGAATCCAACCATGGCATTAGAAGTCATTTATCGCGCCCATAGAGGATTTTGAGATGAACCAGGGTTGTAGCTACGGACATACGTCCGTAGGTAAAAGTACCTGTATCTTTTACCCACTGATGTTGTACCTCAAAATTTGCCCTCCCATATTCTTCAAGATTTGCTAAGAGCATGCTTCAAAATCTCCCAAGAGCTGCACAGTCCAATGGCCTCCTAACAGTCAAAAATTAGGGTTTTGGTTCTGGCAAAGAAACTGAAGTTTTCAAGGGTCCAAACAAGTCCCACATGCCTATAAACATTGTCAAGCATCCTTATGCCAAGTTTCAAGACTCACAGCACAAAATTGCACAGTCAAAAACCCTAATTGCTCAACAGTCAACTGCAAGGGCAAAATGGTCATTTGACAGTCAAAAGTCCAAATTTTTGGTCAACATCTTATTTTGAAGCCACAAACATCATTTGATCAATTCTTGATCATGATTCTCAAAGCATGGTTCAAAAAGTCTCAAGATGCAAAAGTTTCTATTTTTGGACAGTTGAAAAAGTCAACTGTAACTTGACCAAGGCATAACTTCCACATGGTTTATCATAAAAATTCCATCCAAAGCTCATTTTGAAGAGAATGACATTTCCTACAACTCCTCTTCACACTTCAAGTCCAAGAAGTGCTCTCACAAAAAGTTATCAATCTCAACATTATAGGTCACTTTCAAAAGTCAACAAAAAGACACTTTAAGTTAAAGACCATAACTTGAGATTGGTAAATCAAAATGACATGGAACCAAATAAATTGGTTAGAGGACTCCAAGACCTTTCCAAAATGTCCAAGAACACGATCAAAGCTTAAATATTGAGCAAGATATGCCTTGTGGAAGTTGGGAAATTTTTGGGAATTTTGAAAAGTCAACTTTGCTTCAAATGCCTCAAAATTGCTAATGGGCCTTAATTTCTTCCATGAATCATCACCCAAAGGCCATGCACGACCCATTGACATCCAAGGGAGTTATTTTATCATTTTTGATTAATTATTTGAATTATTATTATTATTAATTCATTTAATTAAAATAAAATATGACAAAAATAGCAAATCATGTTTCCAATCCTTTTGTGCAGCATATTCTCTCATTAAAGCCTCAATATTTCGTGCACACTCAAAAGGGAAAGAATCTTCAATGATTGGCATAAGATTGGTATGGGAAAGATTGAAAAAGATGCTTGAAAAATCAAATCTCAAAAACATGAATGCAAAGGATTATGGGCTTGGATTGTTGACCTAATTCATTCCTCATACATATACAAAGAAACCCTAATGCTCAAACACAAGCAAGCTGCGCCCAAACTAAAAGAACAACTTTGCATTTTTTCCAAAAAAATTGAAAACTGTTTTCCCACAGAGCACGTTTCAAAGCAAAAGAATCATTCCAATACACTCCTGACACATCTAGGAGGCGTTTGCAATTGAAACCAAGCTTCCACGTGCAGAGAAACGGTAGAACGCCATAGCCCTGTTCAGGGAAACTTTCATAATCGTATTTTGATTTATATGCATGTTTCATGTCTTTTAATTGTTGGTTTACACTAACATGAACTCACTGAAGCTTTTGGTGTCTTCCAATTGAACTAATATGACCTGTATGCAAAGTTACCATGAGCGCTGCCTAGGGTTTCAGAGGTTTGAAATTGGGGTTTCTTTCCTAGAAAAAAATTGGACCATAAGACCAACACCATTGGAATCGTGACAACAAGACGGACTGAACCCACACCTCACGCCCAATTTATCATTGCCCATTGCTTAATCTCTATTTTTCCTGGTCTTGTTTAGTGGGGGTTTAAAACCCCCGCTATTTGCTTTTATTTGTAGGTACAAAACGAGGAAGAAGCCTGCGTGTCATGGCATGATTGGGACATTCAAATTTTCAGCGCATTTTTGTGTTGAATATCATTAACTTTTATTTCTTATTATAATGTTTAATGTCCAGAATTATTACAAACGCGTTGAATGGCGTAGTGGTTGGGAATGTGATTGGTAAGTCTTGGGACCTGGGTTCGATTCCCAGGTCCCTCACTTCTCCAATATTATTTTGCTCAATATATTTCTGTGCAGTACACTCTCAAGGGAACATCATACAACCTCACCATCTAGCTTGCCACGCGCCTGGAAATTCCAATCTGAAGGCCACCAAAGAGGCTCATCATGCACGCTCAGTCAACCACCAATACACAATCCTAAGAAAGTCAAACAGGCCTTGATTGAAGTGGGCCAAAATGCTTGCAAACACCTCCAAAAGGGCCTGAAAACCCCCCAATGTTTGTATTATTTTTTAATTTCTTTTCTTCTCTTTTCTCTTTTTATTTTAATTCTTTTGATCACTTTTATTTAATTTATTTCAAATAATTTTCATAAGACACAAAAAATCAGAAAAGTCAAAATAAAAATATGTTTTAATATTTAATTCACTAATAGTTTTTTTTGTAAATAAATTTAATAATCCATTTAAGTTAATTTAGGCTTTTTAACTTTAACATTTTTTTCTTAAATAAACTAAAAAAACATAAAAATTAGGTTTTAGCATTGTTATTCTTTTTTTTCTTAATAAATAATCTTTTTTTATTTCTTATCATTATTAATTATTAATCAATTTTGTAAATACTCTTATAATTAAACAATTAGTAAATTAGGTTTAGACTTAAATTCTTTTTCTTTAACAAATTAAAAATAGTATAGAATTAGGGTTTCCTATAATAATTAATTTTCTCATTAAATTTCATAAATACCAAAAAACATAAAAATAAGTTCTTTTCTTTATTTAATCATTAATTACTTTCAATTCCAATTTAATTTCCTTAAAGGGTCCAACGCCCTCGCATTCTCGATTTTTATTTCTTTTCGCACGTTTACTTTTATTTCCTTTTTTAAATATAATGTATTTGCCCCGAAGCTTTGTAATAGATAATTAGGATATTTACTTTCCGTACTTTTATTCAAAATCGGGTTTTGTTAATTTGGCGATGTATCGACCCGCGCCTTGTAATAGCGTAGGACCTTTATTTTTCCGCATTTTAATTTCCGCACCTTTTAATTGCTAACTATCACATGAAAGAATGTATGCCCAAATAAAAATCAAAGCGTAGCTCACCCAATGCATGATCAAGACAAATAATAACTGAAAATGACACACGATTCACACACCACTCCTAGGGTACGCCTCACTGTTGCCTTGCCCCTCGAAACGTGGTCGTCGAGTAGAGGACGTTTTAGTAAGTCCTCATGTCCATGAACATGGCATGAGGATAGCTTCTAAGGTGTCCTCCTATTGCTCTGGTGACCACACTGTCCCTAAAAACGAATTGACCCGAACACCTCCAACGGTGGTGCTACCTACCTCTCAATGGTGGGATGGAACTACTTTAAGAACATTTACACAGACTAATCCCTTAGGGTAGGTAGATGACTCGTAGATACTTGCTCTAATTCAAAACAAATCAAAAACTTCTTTTCACACCACCACTTTGCAAAAAGCTTTCAAAACAACTTTTCAAACACTTTTGAGGACTGATACAAGAGTCGATCTGAAACTTTCAAAGAAACTTTTACAAACCCACTCACCTTGAAAAGCAAACAAACATTTTGAAAACACAAATGAGCAAGTATCTAAGAGCCCATGGATAACCATGGATAGAAAGGGTGCTAACACCTTCCCTTTCTATAAATCTACCTCCCGAACCGAGAAACTATCTCATAAGGAATTTTGCTGTGCTTTTGTCCTGTCCATGTTGGAGAAAATAAAAGACGGTGGCGACTCTTGCTTCCGCGACATTTCGCGAACCAGCGTTAAACAGTCAGTTCCAGATCCACCGATCACAACTGAGAAGGGAAGAAGATGACTACGTGGCGCCCTTCTAATGGGCCATTTGAATTCAGGCTCTTGTTTTTCCCACTAACTCTCTTTATCATATATTATTTTATGTTGTTATTTTATGAACAAACAAAAACAAGTGGCACAGTGGTAGTGGAGTGTATGGTGATTGCTTCAGGACCTGGGTTCGAATCCCAGGTCCCCCCTTGCTTGCATATTACTTTTCTTTTCAGGTTCAGGTGCGCACCAAAGACCAAGGTTCACCATGAGACCTCATCAATCCAGCTTGCCAAGTGTCCTGAGGCCAGATCTAAGGGCCATCACTGAAGGAACACCAAAGGCATGGTCAAAGCAAATGCATTAGATCCAAAAAGTCAAGCGTGTACCTCCATCTTTTGGGCCCAGAAATTGCTTCTCACACCCCCCATTTTGCTCAGGCCCAAACTTCTTTCTCTATTCTTTTTTATATTCATTTAATTTAATTTAATTTATTTACTTTATTAACAAATCAATTATTTTCTTTTATCAAAAATCACAAAAATATTTTTTTTCATCCAAGTGAATTTAGGATATTTATTTTTTATACAAAAATTAATTAATTTAATTAGATTATTAATTTTATATAACATTAATTCTTTTTGCAAATAAATTAACAAATAATTAGAACAATTAGGGTTTTATTCATAACTTAATTATATTTTATTTTTCTTAAAATAACCAATAACACAAAAATAGGCCATGTAATTATTTTCATTGATTAATTTAATTTACTAATTAATTTAGTATTTAATTTAAAACCTAATTCTTTTCTTAAAAAAATATTGAAAACAACAAAAACATTTTTCTTTTAATTAGGTTAGAAAGGGTCAAAACCCTAGTTCTCTCCCGATCTAATTTTCTTCGCGCACGTTTTATTATTATTTTCACCATATTAATGTAACTGTTCACAAGTTGTAATAGTTAATTAGGACTTTTACTTTTCATTTATCGCTTTATTTTCAAAGGGTTTGTTTTTGGCTATGTAAATACCCGAAGCCTTGTAATAGCGTAGTTTAATTTCCGCACTTTTAATTCCGCAAAATATTAACTGTTAGATGTATGATATTAGGGATGCATGACGAGAATGTATGAAAACTTTAAAACGGTTAGATAAACGTAAAATATGCAAAGATAAATAATTTGAAAAATTGAATCACTCGCACATGCGCACTCCTAGGGTACACTCCCACTTGGTTGCCTTTGGTAAACGGTCATTGAGTATAGGATGCTTTAGTGGTCGTCCTTTTGTCCAAAGATCAAAGTTGCCTCGGAATGGTTGCCTCGGATATTGTTGCCTCGAATAATTGATCTAAGACATTAGGGTTATTACTAAGACATCCTAACATTGCTTTAGTGACCGTGCGTCCCTTTTAGAATTGACCCTCAAACTCCAACGACGGCGCTACCTACTCACTAATAGTGGGATAGCACTGTCTAAAGGAAACGAACATAGAACGATTCTTTTTTCGAGTAGGTAGATTAGTTCTTAAGCACTTGCTCAAACCAAACAAACATTTTCACACTTACACTCCTTTTCAAACAAAGTTTTCAAAAACACTTCATTACACTCTTGAAGACAAAAGCAAGAGTTAAATCAAAGTCAAAACAATAAATTTTCAAAGCACACAAACACAGAGAAGCAATTTTGAAAATGATGAGCAAGTACCTAAGAGCCCGTAGATAACTACGGATAGAAAGGGTGCTAATACCTTCCCTTTCTATAATCTACCCCCCGTACTCAGAAATATCTCGAAAAAGGAATTTTTCTGTGCTTTTTTCCTTGCCTTGTTGGATAAAATAAAAGTCGGTGGCGACTCTTGCTTACCGCGACATTTTGCAAACACAAACGCAAAACACAAACCAGCATTCCTAAAAAACAGTTTGGTTCTGCCACCGTATCACACCATGCAATGCTTATGATTACATATGCTATGGGAAAATGAGAAAAGAAAGCCCACATGGGAACATAAACCACCACTGGGGAAGAGGAAAACTCAAAATTGACTGAGAAAAAGAGGTTCATTAAGGAAAATAAATGGGGAAACTGTAATTGAGGAAAAAATCATAGTTAAAGATATAAGGGCAAGGTAATATTTTAATAAAGAAATATTTAACAATAAGAGCAATAATCGAACAGGGAAGTAATTTTTAATAAAAGACTACAGACTCAACTGGGGAAAGATAAACTTAACTCCGTTAGAGAAAGAAAAATTAACTCTGTTGGGGAAAGAGAACTCAACACTACTTAGGAAAAATCCCAAAGAGGAGAAAGAGGAATAAGATAACATCATCTCAACAAATGAGGGTAATATTGACTCAAGGATTAAGATAGAAAAGTAATAGAAACATACTGACTAATAGATGATGGCAGGAAAATAATAAGATACTGACTCATAGATGACGGTAAACTACCAACCTACATATGAAGGTAGAAAATGAGAGTAATACTAACTCACAGATGATGGTAAACTACCAAATCACAAATGAAGGTAGAAAAACATAATAATACTAACTCACATATGATGGTAAACTACCAACTCACCGATAAAGGTAGAAAAGCATAATAATAACGACTCATAGATGACGGTAAACTACCAACTCACAAATAAAGGTATAAAAGCATAATAATACTAACTCACAGATGACGGTAAACTACCAACTCATATATGAAGGTAGAAAAGCATAATAATACCGACTCACAGATGATGGTAAGCTACCAACTCACAGATAAAGGTAGAAAAATGTATAATAATATCGAATCACAGATGATGATAAACTACTAACTCACAGATGAAGGTAGAAAAGTAATAGAGACATACTGACTAATAGATGACGATAGAAAAATAATAAGATACCAACTCACAGATGACGGTAAACAACCAACCCACATATGAAGGTTGACAAAATGATAAGATATTGACTTAACATATAACAGTAAACTACCAACTCAACAGATGAAGCTAGACAAAATAATAAGTTACTGACTCACATATGACGGTAGGAAAATAATAAGACAACGACTCACAGATGACATTAAACTACCAATTCACATATGAAGGTAGAAAATTAGAATAATACCTACTCATAGATGACGGTAAACTACTAACTCACAGATGAAGGTAGAAAAGTAGAATAATATCGACTCAGAGATGACAGCAAACTACCAACTCACAAATGTAGGTAGAAAAGTAATAGAGACACACCGACTAGCAGATGACGGTAGGAAAGTAATAAGATATTGACTCACAAATGACGGTAAATAACCAACTCACAGTTGAAGGTAGAAAAGCAGAATAATACCAACTCACAAATAACGGTAAACTTCCAACTCACAGATGAAGGTAGAAAAGTAATAGAGGTATACCAACTAAAAGATGACGTTAGGAAAATAATAAGATACCGAATCAAAGATGATGGTAAACTACCAACCCATAGATGAAGGTAGAAAATGTATAGGATATTGACTCACAAATGACGATAAACTACTAACTCACGGTTAAAGGTAGATTCTTCATTGGTAATAACAAGTTTTCCAACAATTATGGTATTTCACCTAGAATGGGTCTTAAATTATTCTTTAATCAAGGTATCACTTGAAAATGGTAATAAACTTCACCCGCCTTTTGGATTTAGGCAAGAATGGTAAAAATTTCTTTTGATAAACCTCCCATCGATCATGGTCACAAGCCACAAACGGGTCTCAGTTTTGATAATAAACATCCCCACACTTCTCGTCATAAGCCACAAATGGGTCTCAATTCTGATGATAAACTTCCCCATGTTTCTGGTCATTAGCCACAAACGGGTCTCAGTTTTGATAATAAACTTCCCCATGCTTCTGGTCATAAGGCAGAACGAGTCTCAGCTCTAATAATAAACTACCCCACACGTGTAGTCATTAGCCACATATGGGTCTCAGTTTTTGATAATAAACTTACCCACGCTTTGGATCATAAGCCACAAACGGGTCTCAGTTCTTTCTTTAATCAAGTCTTTCACTTGAAAAGGGTAACAATCTATTGTAAGGATCTCTCAATGAACTATCTATATCATATTGAAGAGGATAACCATCCATCGAAGTAAAATAAAATTGATATCTGGATGACATACAAGCTACTCAAATAAAGACACTTCCACCTGCTACCAAACGAACATGTCGGGGACATACAAGTTGCTCAAATAAAGAGGATACCATTTACTGTGAGGCAAAGATTCCAAGAGAGTGTCATGAAACATTGAGGGATAAAGAATAAAAATTCTCATCTTTACATGGGGAAACCATAAATAGGTTTCAACTAAGGAGAACAGAATCCTCAAAGGTGCAAAATAAATGCACTCTCAATCTAGGTTTCACAACCTAGAGAGGTCAAAACATATTGCTGTAGGGGATTATAATTCACACCAGGAACAAACTGGAGTGAAACAATTAACCAAGACTCTACCCAATGAGGAACGACCTCAACTGGGGATTAATTCAATACTTTTTGCTTAAGGTTGGTATTCTATTGGAGAGAGACAATACATACTCAACAAAGAGGATACTATATCAATAGAAGCATCAATGAATGCAAATGAGAAATGAATTTTCATAAAGCTATGTATGAGTAATGTATGAATGTTATAATGATGTTCATGATAAAAATACAAACATACTATACTGGGTGTAATACGGTGGGAGAACTTACTTTTGGTTTTGCGTTTTATCGCAAATGTTACGGATAGCAAGAGTCACCACCAGCTTTTCTTTTATCCAATAAGGAAAGGGTGAAAAGAATAGGAAAGACCTACGAGATTATTCTGAGTTCAGGGGGTAGATTATGAAAAGTGAAGGTGTTAGCACTATTTTAATCTGTAGTTATATACATGCTCTTAATTTCTAGCTCACTTTTGTTTTAAAATGTTTTGTGTGTGTTTGTTTGAAAATACTTTGAAAATGCCTAAGTACGGAAACTTTGTAATGATTCTTGTATCAGCTAAGAATGCGTACAAAGTGTTTGTTTTGAAAATATTTCAGAAGAAGTGTTGTGAAAAATATGTTTTGAAAAGTGTGAGCAAGAGATTAACAATATTCTACCCTTACTCAAGGTCGTTCTTGTTATTTTGCTCCTCCTTTTAGAGATAGTGATATGTGTACCATTAGTTGGTAGGTAATTCTATCTATTGGATGTGAAGGGACATGCGAGGGTCATTGTTCAGTCATAAAGACAACTCATAGGGGCACTTTAGTAATTTATCGTAAGGAACTAAGATCATTTACCGAAGGCAGCATCATAAGGGTCATCAAGGGACTACAATCTTTTTAACCGAGGGTCTTTGCTAAAGCGTTACCACGTTCGAGGGACATGACTGTTTTCCTAGGCAACGAGTGAGGTTACCTTAGAGGTGTGTGTGTGAAAAGTGTTTTGATTCGATTATTTTATCTTTCAAAATTAGGGTTTTCTTAGTTTGGTTTTATGTCTTTCCATACAATCCTATTAAGCTAAACAATTATAAGGAAAGCGGTAAATGCATAAATTAAAGGAAGAAATTAAAGGGTCATACGCTATTACAAAGCTTCGGTAAGGGGGGGGGGGTACAAACAATAAAACTAGGGGAAATAGTAAACCCTAATTAAACTATTACAAACTCTAAGAAATTACATAATTTGAAAAATAATGAAATATGCGGCCGTAAAATACGCGAAGCGGTAAAATAAATAGAAACAGGAAAAGAAAGTATTTTGTGATTGTTTGATGAAAAAGGGTTTGATGATTAACCTAAAACCTAATTGATTTTAATTAATTAAAAAAATTAGTTAATTAAATTAATCGAAACCTTAAAATCCAAGTCAATTTTAATTTAATTAAGTAAACCTAAAAATCAAATTAGGGTTGATTAAAGAAAACTGAAATTAAATTAGGGTTTGGTAAGAAAAATATTTTGAAAAAAAGGTTTTGTAAAGATGTTAGGTTTTATGAAAAGAAAGAAAAGGTGCTAAAAATAACCAAATGGTAGGGATGGGTGTTGAACCCACACCCTTCAACATTCTCCACGCCTAGCTTACCACTAGGCCAAGCGCTAGTTGGCATCAAGATCTAGCCTCAGTGCGATTTATACTCTATCCTGCAAAATATGAAAATATAAAACAATGTGATAAAAGGTTGGATTGAACCCAGGACCTTTGATACCATTTACTTATCGCACATGATTCTATTGATGGGACGGTTGTACATCCATTACTTATGCTGAAACAAACCAAATAAATAAAACATAACAGTATTTACCTGAGAGGCATCAGAGCCTTAGCTTCAGTCGTCTTCTCCAGTAAGACGATTCTTGTACCTACGGAAATAGAGAACATTAGTAAATAAAGAGGACTCTACCTCCACCCCCTAAATCAAGCCTTCTGAATCCAACGATGGTGGCTGTTTGGCCTGAATACGCTTGTATAATGAGATACGAAGGAAAAAAACCTCCCACTGCCCTATTAATGATAGATCATCATTCCCGCGCTAAACCTCACAAGTAATACATCAAAACAATTCCAAACATTAATATGAATATTAATGTGTGCATAAAATCCATTTAAATCATATGAATTAAAAGTTTTAATTCAAGGAACATTACCCAACCGGTGCAACCTTGATGGCATGTTTTGGGATGCTTCAAGCTTCAAGAATGGTTGGAATGGCTTCTTGGGAGTCTCAAGAATATGATGGAATTCCTTAGACTAATTGAAGGAACCTACAAATAGAGTTTTGTGTTTGCCCTAACTTTGAATTTTTCGTGAGTTTTTTAGGGGTTATGAGGCGACAAAATGCGTGTCCTTTGTTCATGAGTGAGTTGGGTTTATATAGTGGAGGATTTTAGGTCAACAAAAACTGAAGGAAATCTTGCATGATTATGAGAAAGAGATTTGATTTGGAATCACGTGAAACTTATTATTTTGGCCAAGATTTGATTAAAAAAATATCCAAACGGTTTTGCAAGCTCAAATATATGGTTTTGGGCCTCCAACATGACTGAAATCCAAAAGCCTTATGCCTTAGTCCATTAATTTTATGTTTTACTTGATTTATTTTTAGTTTAATTGAATAAAAATAAAAATAAATAAAATAAAACTAAAAGATAATGCATTAATGGACTAATGGGTCTTTAAACATATCATGAACACGTTTGGATCTGAAAACTTAGGCCCAATAGCCCAAAATTACAAATTTGCTCAATTTGGAATTCATGCATTCTCTCAAAATTTCCTAACTTGCACTGGTCATGACTCTCTCAATTTTCATCTTTTGAAGGTGATCTTAGACATTTTGGAAATCTCAAGATGTCCTATACAATCTCTATGTTGATCATTTTGGCTTTTGAAGATTTTATCTTGATGTAAGTTGCCTTGAAAAAAAGTGTCTTCTTATTGACTTTTGAAATGACCTATAATGTATTGACCCATATCTCTCAAATGATGCATTTTTTGGACTTGAGCTTATACATACAAAGTTGTAGAGAATTTATTTCCCTTCAATATGGGATTTTGTTGGGGAAAAGCTGATGAAGCATGTGAAAGTTATGCTTGGTCAAAGTTTAGTTGACTTTTCCTAAGGAAACCCTAATTTGGCAACTTTTGACTCTTGATGATTTGAGAGCTTTTCTTGAGGAATCACGATCAAACCTTAATAAAATTATGAATATGGCTTCAAAACCTTGATGTTGATAAAAAATCTTGAGGTTTGACTATATGTTCACCATAGTTGACTTTTTACCCAATATAGTTAATTTCCAATCATCTGAGAGATTGACTGAGCAAACTTGTGATGCAAGGCTTGAAACTTGACATGAGCATTCTTAGGGATATATTAAGAACCATGAAAACAACTTGAGACCTTGGAAACCCAATCTTTCTTTAGAAACACAAAACCCTAATTGTGGACCCATTTCTTAGGAGAAGAATTTGCCTGGTCAATTCTTAGGCAAACTTGCTAAATGAGGTCCTTAGGAGAATGTCTTGAAGAAAAATGAGAGGGAAAATTTTGGGGTACAATAGTTTCCCCTGTTCAATCTTCTTAAACCTAAAGAGTTAGATTGACACGTCTTCCATTCATGACTTTAAGGTGAAAGATGATTGAACACTTAAGTGCTCATAAATTTGCACTCTCATGTGTAGGTGGTAACGCTGTTGGTTGATAATATTGCTTGAATGGGATTAAATATTCCATTCGGAGAGGTGACAGAGAGTCTTCGGAGATGGGCTTGCAGATGCCATCCAAAGTAACTGTTAATAGGAGTGTTAGAACGAGTCTACGTTCGACTGTATCTAAGAAGTATACTAGAACCTGTGTTGGAATAAGTCTACGCCTGGCTGTATCCAAATAATTATCAAAATGAATTGTCGCTTGATTGTATCTGAAGAATGGTTTCCATAATGACTCTCTGGGGAAGGTGTTTTGAGTAACTGCTTGTCATATTTAATCTCTGAGGGAAGTGTTTGTTAGATTTAGTCTCTGAAATAAATGCTTGCCATGTAGATAGTCGCCCTGTCCTGTTTCAGGAATTTATCTACAGTCTGTTTTTGTTGGTAAACCTGTCCTGTTTCAGAAATTCATACCACCTGGTGATAAAGATAGTCGCCCCATCCTATTTTGGGAATTGATCTTCACCTGGTCATAAAGATAGAAAGATAGTTTCCTCGTTCTGTTTAGGGAGTTAATCTTTTCTCGGTCATATAGATAGTTTCCCCGTCCTGTTTCAGGAGTTAATCTTCAACTTGTTCATGTAGATAGTCGCCATGTCCTGTTTCGGGAATTGATCTATAATTTGCTTTCACAGATAGTTGCCTTGTCTTGTTTCAGGAATTAATTTGTGTTTGGTCATCCAGATAGTTGCCCTGTCTTATTTAGGGAATTAACCTAGGACCTACTTTTTGTTGGCCATAGAAATATTTGCCCCGTCTTATTTTGGGAATTAATCTCTGATCTGGTCACATAGATAGTTTCCCCGTCTTGTTTCGAGAATTAATCTGGGACATGTTTAAGAATTGTTGATGATATTCGTCTGTTTGTAGATTTTACCTGAAAAGATAAAGAGTTAGTTGTATGCAATGTCATGATGTATGAAATGCATTGCATAATGATGTTCTCAAAGTAAATTAGAGTGTGTTATATGTGTTTCGTATGCATATGTTGTGATGTATATGAATGTGAAATGTCGTTAAAGTATATTGGTAGCTTTGTATAGCATCTCTGACTGGGGAAAATAAATCCCTGAAAATTGCTGGGGATGGAGAATATGTGTACCTTCAACCTCTGTTTAGAATGTTTCTGCTGGGGATTCTAGCTTTCTATTTGAGGAAACTCCGCTGGCGAATGTGATGTCTGCTTGGGGAGAAGAGTTCAAGAATATTGGTCATTCATCGTTATATTGGGGAATTTAATTCTTATATACCCTGACTGGGGATAAAAGAGTTGGATAACCTTCTGGGGTTCTGTATGACCGAGTTTCTAATATGGATGTTGATTCGTCTAGGGAGGATAAGGTTAAACGATATTTGGTCCGGATTCAGATTTCGTAGCAAATCTCTGGGGATAGTGGTCTGGACTTCCCTTTGCTATAGAGAGAAATTTTGCAGGTGATTTGTAGTAGTCAAAGTGATAGACTCAAGTTGGGGAGACTGTATCCTGTTGGGGAAATAAACCCTGCTGGAGAAACACTCTGCTTAGAAAATAATCCTGCTGGAGGAATATATTGCAGGGGATTTTACAGTGTTGAAGAAGTAAACTCGTATAGGGAAGAGAATCCATGTGAATTGTGCTAACGTCCTAATCTCCGACGAGGATTGGGACGTTGTAGCTTTGAGACATTGCAGGGAATGTGTCTTGTTGAATATGAGCTTGTGAAGATGACTCTGTGGGGGATAATCTTATGGGAACTCTCTATGGGGATTATTCTGTGGAGGTTGTTCTGTGGGGATTTATGGAGGACTTATATGTTATCCCGTCTCCTAGAGTCTTGAGTAAATACTTATTCCGGTTTTTATGCATATGTTTGTTAATAGTAATCGTATTCATATGCATATGTTCATTCAATTTAGTCATTGGATGTTTTTGCAAACAAAACAGAAAAAGTTAAAATATTTGAATTTTGAAATTATGGTTATATTGATAGTTTGCCTATAAACAGACGATTGTTGTACAAAGAGACATAAATCCTAGTAAGAGGAAATCATCGTGAAATGGAAGGAGTAGAAAGTAAAACAAAACATATAGCTATGTGTAAATGATCTCGCCAGGTTTCAACTCTGCTATTTCCTTTATGTCCTCGAGCATCTCATCCCTTGCTGTCAGAAGAAGTTGATTGAGTTGTTCGGTACCATTTGAACTTGAAGTTTGTAATAAAGTTGGTGGTAAGTGATCCAATGGGACATAGTCGTACACTTTAATCCCTAATTTTTTCCTGGACCCCCCTTTCAGGTTTTCAATCCACCGAAATACCCTTCTTTACCCAAGCCGCCTTTTCAGGTTTTCAACTTGCCGGGTGTATAATATTTTATATATATCCCTAATTTTTGCCCAAACCCTTTTGGTTCAACGGGATGCCCATATTTTTTCCTAGGCTAGTCAACCTAACGGGTCTCTTTCATGTGTAGTATTTTTTGACTATGTCCGCATTCACTGGATGTGGACAATCTTCACCGTCCATGGTGGTAAGTATCATAGCATCGCCCAAAAATATCTTCTTGATCACAAATAGACCTTCGTAAGTAAGAGTCCATTTTCCCCTGGGGTCACCCTGTGGTAGAATGATGCGCTTTATTACCAATCACTAACCTGATATACCCGATGCTTGATCTTCTTATTGAAGGCTTTGATAATACGCTTACGATACATCTGACCATGACAAACAACCGCAAGCCTCTTCTCGTCAATCAAATTCAGTTAGTCCAGCCTAGTCTAAATCCATTCGTGTTCATCTAAATTTTCATCCTTCATGATCCTCATAGAAGGAATCTGAACCTTGATAAGTAGGACAACTTCCATATTGTAGACTAGAGAGAATGGGGTTGCCCTAATTGATGTGTGAGCTGAAGTGCAATAGCCATGAAGAGAAAATGGTAACATCTCATGCCAATCTTTATACGTCACTGTCATCTTCTGTATAATCTTCTTAATGTTCTTATTGGCAACTTTCATTGCGCCATTCATCTTTGGTCGATACAGAGAAGAGTTATGGTGATTGATCTTGAACTGTGTGCAGATTTCTGTGATCATAGTGTTGTTGATATTAGTACCATTGTCTATGATAAACCTTTCGGGGATGCCATACAGACAAATAAGGTTATGCTTAATGAATCGGGCAACAATATTCTTAGTGACAGAAGAAAACGAGGTTGCTTTAACCCACTTTGTGAAGTAATCAATGGCGACGAGGATGAAGTGATGTCCGTTAGAAGAAGTAGGTTTGATCTCCAATCATATCAATGCCCCACATTGCAAAGGGCCAAGGAGAAGTCAAGATATTCAGAGGTACTGGAGGCACACGTACTTCTTCAGCATAGATCTGGCACTTGTGACAAGTTCATGAGTGGTGATGGAAATTAGTTTCCATAGTCGACCAATAATAACCTTCTCTCAAAATCTTATTATCCATAGTATGTCCGCTAGAATGAGTACCAAAGATACCTTCGTGCATATCTTCCATAATCTTCTCTGCCTCTTTCTTGTCCATACAATGAAGCATAGTCGAATTGTGGTTGCGCCTGTATATAATTTCGTTACTCAGGAAGAACTTAGCAGAGAACCTCCGTAGGAATTCCTTGTCATTAATAGATTCTCCTTCAGGGTACTCTTGAACCTCGAGATATCTCTTCACTTCGTAGAACCAAGGCATCTCTTCCACTTCATCAATATCAACCTCATAGCAATGCGCCGATTCATATAGTCTCTCAATAGTAATTCGAGGAGCCTTGTTATCCCATTTGACTTTAAACATAGGCGACATGGTTGCTAATGTGTCTGCCAACTGATTCTCTTCTCTTGATATGTGCTCGAAAGTGATTTACTTGAAGTACGGGATTAAGGTAAGCACATATTCTCTATAAGGAATGAGATTCGGGTGTTTAGTATCCCATTCTCCCCATATTTGACTGATTACCAAGGTTGAGTCTCTGTATATGCTCAAGAACTTAATTCTCAAGTCAATAGCATCCCTGATGCCCATGATGCATGCTTTGTATTCCGCCATGTTGTTGGTGTAGTCAAAGCATAATCTGGCAGTGAAGGGTGTATGGAAACCCTGCAGAGAGATGATTAAAACACCAATTTTATTGTCAAGTGCGTTAGAAGCTCCGTTGAAAACCATATTCCATTGGGATCCTGGCTTAGGTCCTTCATATGGTCCAGGTTCTTCACAATATGTAACTAGCATAATATTATCGTCTGGGAATTCGAAGTTCATAGATTGGTAGTCGTCTACGGCTTGATGAGCCAAATGGTATGCCAATACACTTCCTTTGATTGCTTTTTGAGTGATGTACTGAATGTCGTATTCTGTCAAGACCATTTTCCATTGGGCTATTCTTCCGGAGAGTGTGGGCTTCTCGAATATGTATTTGATGGGATCCATTTTAGAGATCAAAAGAGTAGTAAGAGTCAACATATACTGTCTTAGTCGACGAGTAGCCCATGCCAAATCACAATAAGTTTTATCGAGAAGTGAGTATCTTGTTTCACAGTCGATAATATTTTTGCTAAGGTAGTATATTGCATGCTCTTTTTGACCAAACTCGTCATGCTGGCCCAGTACGCACCCCATTGAGTTCTCTAACACTGTTAGGTACATAATTAGAGGTCTTCCTTCAACTGGTGGCATCAGAATTGGAGGTTCTTGTGGGTACTCCTTGATTTTGTCAAAAGCTATCTGGAAATCGTTGTTCCACTTCACTACCTGATCTTTCTTCAGTGACTTGAAGATCGGTTCACAAGTAACGGTCAAATGAGAAATAAATTTGGAAATATAATTCAGTCATCCTAGGAAACCTTTGACTTCCTTCTCAGTATAGGAAGCGTGCATTTCTTAAATAGCTTTGACTTACCAGAATCACCTAAATACCTTTACTACTAAAAGCGAAACCCAGGAGCTTACCGAATCTCACCCCAAAGGTGCACTTGTTTGGATTCAATCCCAGCTTGTATTTCTCCAGTCTCTCAAACAGCTTATGTAAATGGTCAAGATGTTCTTCTTCAGTCTGAGATCTGGATATCATATCATCGACATAGACCTCTATCTCGTGATGAATCATGTCATGGAACAAAGCTACCATAACACGCAGATATGTTGCACCGACGTTCTTCAATTGAAAAGGCATAATCTTGTAGAAGAAAGTGCCCCATTGTGTGACAAAAGTAGTCTTTTCCATGTCTTCAGGTTCCATATTGATCTGATTATAACCTGAGAAGCCATCCATGAAGGATAATACCTTGTGTTGAGCAGTGTTGTCAACCAGAACATCAATATGTGGGAGCGGGAAGTCATCATTAGGGCTCGCCCTATTCAGATCTCTGTAATCTACACATATACGCACTTTGTCGTCTTTCTTTGCTACTGGAACAACATTTTCAATCCATTGAGGATATGATGTAACAGCCAAGAAACCTGCATTGAATTTCTTCATAACCTCAACCTTGATCTTCTATGACATCTCTGGACGCATACGACGATCCTTCTGCTTTATTGGAGAACAACCCTCATTCATCGGTAGACAGTGAACCACAATATTAGTATCGAGCCCTAGCATGTCTTCATATGACCAAGAAAAGATCTCAACATATTCATGCAACATCTGAATCAACCTGCTCTTGATACTACCCTCTAAGTTGGCGCCATTCTTGACTTCTTTTTTGTCTATTTCATAACCCAAGTTTACAACTTCAACCGAATCTTCATGCGGTTACATGGCCTTTTCCTCTTGCATTAACAATCTGGCAAGTTCTCCAGGTATTTCACAGTCTTCCTCACCTTTGTCCTCGACTTGGTAGATCGGATTTTCAAAGTCATAAGTGGCAATAGCAGAGTCGTTATCAACGGGATCCAAAGTGGATGTAGTTCTGCAATTTATTGTATGGGTGTGTGTAAGAACACATAGCTATTTTTAAATGATAAAAGTAAAAATAAAGACAGAGAGCACAAAATTTGAATGCAAAATGCACAATGATTTATTAAACGAAAATATGTTTATGAAATGAAAACCCTTAACAAACGAACCGTTGTGCCCCGGGTAAGGCACAAGGCTTAAAGTCATTGTTTAAATATTACAAAGCAAAAACTTGAAAGAAATAAAAATAGAAATGTAGCTATTACTCCTGACTAAAGGAGATAGAGATAACGCCTTCCACCTTCTAGTTTCTGAGCCCTTTTCCAATTGTAGGAAAGATCCAGCTGTCAAGGTCATAATCACTGTCATCATCTTCTATAGAAGGAACATCATCAATAGCTTTAACGCCCTTGTCGTGCTTAGGAATAGGTGAGGTGATCACATTGAGAGTCTCCGGAGGATCAAACTCAATTTCTTTATTGTCAATCATATCCTGAATCTTGTTTTTCAAGGCCCAACAATTATTGGTGTCATACCTAGGACTATTGGAATGGTAGGCACACTTCACATTCAGATTGTATCGAGGAGAGGAGGTGTTGGGATTTTGAAGAGGATCCCTTAAAGTTATCAACTCCGCTTTCAGTAAATGTTGTAATTCCTGAGACAATGGAATACTGATCTTCGTAAATTGTCTTCTCTGAGCGTCTGACCTACACTGATTACCCTGTTGGTGTTGTTGAATAGGCACATGATTATAAATTAGCACCGCTCCTACAAAATGATTACAGTCACTTCTAGAATGACACTTCTGGCCATAAACAACATTGGTCTCCTTCTTACCACTGAATGTCTTCTTTACAGCACTTGAAGACGCAACCACTTGAATTTTTCCACTCTTGATACCAATTTTGACATGTTCCCCAATTAGAATTAGCTCAGTTCAACCTGATGAAGAACTCCCAATCAGATGATTAAAGAATGGACTTGTCATAGTGCTCATGAACATATCAACTAGCTCCTGGTCAGACATGGAGGTTACACCCTTCCATCCAGATCTCTCCACTTCTGGGCATACTCTTTGAACCCTTCATTCGAGCGCATAGTTATGTTTTGGAATTGCATGCAAGTTGGTGCAAGGTCAGCATTATATTGATACTGCTTGTAAAAAGCAACATCTAGGTCTTCCCAAGTATGGATGTTGGTTCGTTTCAACAGATAGAACCATTCAAGTTGTGTACCAGACAAACTTTCTTAAAAGAAGTAAACCCATAACTTTCTGTCAGTAGTATGGGGTTAGATCTTCCGAACATAAGACCACAGATGGAGCTTTGGATAGGACACATGATCATACTTAGAAAATGTAGGATCCTTGAACTTGTGAGGGATAACACCTCCCGAGATAAGACCTAACTCTTCAAAGTCCAGCCCAGGCACTTTCTGGATCTCCATGGCCTTCATGCGATCTTCCAACTGCTTGTACATATCATCAGCAAGAGGATACTGTTCATCAGTATAGTCTTCATCCTCAAGAATTTTCCCACAACCTTGGTTGCTTCCACCTTCAGCCTTAACACTTCTACCATCTTCCTCTTGATTGAGATCTTCATTAGAGGAAATAACATAATTCTGAGCTTGCTTGGGGAGGTTTTTGAACCTTCTCCCCATGTTGGGGATGACTGGATTCCGAGTCTTCTTCTTTATTGTTTCCCCTTGGCTAAGTTCAAGAGTGTTTCATGGAATTAGGAATTTTGTGCTTGGAGTTCCTTGACAATCTGATCTAGAGCCATCTTTTACTTAAATAATCAGCAAGAAGATGAGAAAACCTTCTTATAGAGTACCTGTTATGTAATTATGCATGATATGTAGATGCAATGTTTTCAAGGATCTCGCGGGGTAAACAAAAGTGAAAGGTTAGAAGTTGAATCTGGCTACAACTTTGACTGAAGAACTTCGGGTCGTTGAATGTCGTTCTGTAAGAATCAAGCTCACCATGTCGAGTTGGTCATAACCTTTGACTTAAGATAACGTACTTCGGTCTTTGACGGCATTTGTTAGAGGAAAATAAATCCTCTTTCCCCCTTGCTAGACGTCTGGTTCATTATAACCTGCATCACAGGCCCTTGAGATCCTTGAAATGGTTAAGAAAATGCTATGGTATGATGTTATGATGTCATGTTCAAGTAGATAATCAAACACAAGCAAAGCACAAAAGAGCCTTAGGTTTAAGGCTTGCATGAAGTTTATAGGTAAGCTCCCTCTTGAAGTTTAGTCGGCTCAACATGTCCTAAAGAAGTAACCGGGTTCTAGGGATCTCAATATCACTGATTTTTTCCCCAAGTTTTATCTAGCACAACAACTGACTTGCCACCAAACAAAACTTGAGAGTAGAATCTCAATGAGCGTAGTATCGAGTATCAACCAACTTTGGACTGCACCAAAGTCGGCTATCTCACTACATTCTAACGGCTAAATTGGGTCAATTAAGGTTCTAAGGTCAGTTAGTGCTTATGACACCATGTGGAAGCCTAGTATTGTCCTCGACTGACTCGAGGGACACTAGTACAAACCAATGTGTCACACTAACATAACAATCACTTCAACCATATCGATATACGCTGTATAGTTTCCATGATCTATTGCTACTTACCTAAAATGCCCCCAGATCCGGGTGTAGGATTTTTGCAAGAAAACAAACCCGAGCAAACCCAGAAATATAAATCAATCAAAGCAAACAAGTAAAGCATTAAAAGTGGTCTAACTATAAAGGTAACCCCACTTTTAGTTCTTCCCATCAGAGTCACCGGTTCTATAATACGGTGGGACAACTGACTTTTAGTTTTGCTTTGTATCGCAAATGTTGCAACAGTAAAATATGTGAAACGATAAAATAAAGAGAAACGGGAAAAGAAATTGTTTTGTGATTGTTTGATGAAAAAGAGTTCGATGATTAACCAAAAACCTAATTGATTTTAATTAATTAAAAAAATTAGTTAATTAAATTAATCGAAACCCTAAAATCTAAGTCAATTTTAATTTAATCATGAAAACCTAAAAATCAAATTACGGTTAATTAAAAAAAAACGTAAATTAAATTAGGGTTTGTTAAAAAAAAATATTTTGAAAAAAAGGTTTTGTAAAAGATGTTAGGTTTTATGAAAAGAAAGAAAAGGTGCTAAAAATAACCAAATGGTAGGGGTGGGTGTTGAACCCACGCCCTTTAGCATTCTCCATGCCTAGCACACAACCAGGCCAAGCGTTGGTTGGCGTCAAGATCTAGCCTCAACGTGTTTTGTACTCAATCCTACAAAATATGAAAAAATAAAACAAAGTGACAAAAGGATGGATCAAACCCAGGACCTTTGACACCAATTACTTATCGTGCGCGCTTCTACCGCTGGGTAGACTATACATCCATTACTTATGCTGAAACAAACCAAATAAATATAAAACATAACAGTATTGACCGGAGAGGCGCCGAAGCGCTAGCTCCGGTCGTCTTCTCTGGTGAGACGATTCTTGTACATGCGTAAATAGCAAACATTAGAGAATAAATAGGACTCTACCCCCCTAAGTCAATCCTTTTGAATCCAATGGTGGTGGCCGTTTGGCCTGAATACGCTTGTATAATGAGATACAAAGGAAAAAACCTTCCACTGCCCTAGTAATGGCAGAGCATCATTCTTGCGTAAAACCTCACAAGTAATATGTTAAAACAATTCCAAACATTAATATGAACATTAATGTATGCATAGAATTCATTTAAATCATATGAATTAAAAGTTTAAATTCAAGGAACATTACCCAACCAGTGCAACACTGATGGCACATTCTGTGATGCTTCAGGGTTCAAGAATGGTTAGAATGGCTTCGTAGGAGTCTCAAGAATATGATGGAATGCCTTGGACCGATTGAAGGAAGCTGCAAATAGAGTTTTGTGTTTTCCCTAGGTTTGAATTTTTCGTGAGTTTTTTAGGGCTTGTGAGGACAACATGTGTCTCCTTTGTGCATGAATGAGTTGGGTTTATATATTGGAGGATTTTAGGTCAACAAAATCTGAAGGAAATGTTGCATGATTATGAGAAAGAGATTTGATTTGGAATTATGTGAAACTTGTCATTTTGGCCATTATTTGATTCACAAAAGCTCCACACCATTTTGCCATCTCAAATATATGATTTTGGGCCTCCAACATGGCTAAAATCCAAAAGCCTTGTGCCTTAGTCCCTTAATTTTATATTTTACTTGATTTATTTTTATTTTAATTGAATAAAAATCAAAATAAATAAAATAAAACTAAAATACAATACATGAAGGGACTTATGGGTCTTCAAACAAGTCATGAACACGTTTGGATCTGAAAACTTAGGCCCAATATCCCAAAATTACAAATTTTGCTTAATTTGGAATTCATGCTTTCTCTCAAAATTGCCCAACTTGCACTGGTCATAAATCTCTTAATTTTCATCTTTTAAAGGTGATCTTGGACGTTTTAGAAATCTCAATATCTCCTCTACAATCTCTATTTTGATCATTTTTGCTTTTGAAGACATTATCTTGATGTAAGTTGCCTTGACAAAGAGTGTCTTCTTGTTGACTTTTGAAATGACCTATATGTATTGACCCATATCTCTCAAACAAAGCATTTTTTGGACTTGATCTTAGATTTACAAAGTTGTATAGAATTGAATTCCCTTCAAGATAGGCTAAGGTTGGGGAAAAGATGATAAAGCATGTGAATGTTATGCTTGGTCATAGTTTAGTTAACTTTTCCTAAGTAAACCCTAATTTGGCACCTTTTGACTCTTGATGATTTGAGAGCTTTTCTTGAGGAATCATGATCAACCCTTGATCAAATGATGAATATGTCTTCAAAACCTTGATTTTGACCAAAAATCTTGAGGTTTGACTGTATGTTGACCATAATTGACTTTTTACCCAATATATTTAATTTTTAATCATCTGAGCCATTGACTGAGCAAACTTGTGATGCAAGGCTTGAAACTTGACATGAGAATTATTATGGACATATCAAGAACCATTAAAATTACTTCAGACCTTGGAAACCCAATATTCCTTGATAAATATAAAACCCTAATTGTGGACCCATTGCTTAAGAGGATAATTTGTTTGAACAATTCTTAGGCAAACTTGAGCAAATGATGACCTTAGGAGAATGTCTTGAAGAAAAATGAGAGGAACAATTTTGGGGTACAATACTGGGAATAACTAAACAAAATATAATCGCGTATAGATAGAACTCAGTTAAATCACATCCAAGATGGAAATCCCATAAGAGAATAAGCAACCAACTGAGAAAACAACGTCCTACTTCAAGGCTTAACTTCAATGGGAAAGGAAATGCACGCTTCATCTTCTGCCATGTTGTTGGTACAGTCAAAACATAATATGGCGGTGAAGGGCGTATGGAAACCCTTGGGAGAGATGATCACAACACCGATTCCATTTCCAAGCGCGTTGGAAGCTCCATCAAAAACCATAGTCCATCGTGATCCTGATTTAGGTTCTCCCACACCGTCCAGTTTCTTCATAATCAGTAACTAGCATGATATTATCATCTGGGAATTCAAAATTCAAAGATTGATAGCCGTCTACAGCTTGATGAGCCAAATGATCTGCTAGTACACTTCCTCTGATTGCCTTCTAAGTAGTATACTGAATGTCATATTCTGTCAAGACCACTTTCCATCTTACTATTCTTCCAGAGAGAGTGGGTTTCTCGAATATGTATTTTATTGGATCCATCTTAGAGATCAACAAAGTGGTATGAGTCAACATATATTGTCTTAGTCGGAGAGCAGCCCATGACAAAGTGCAATAAGTTTTCTCTAGCTGCGAGTATCTTTTTTCACAGTCGGTAAACTTTTTACTAAGGTAGTATATTGTATGCTCTTTTTGACCAGACTCATCATGTTTCCGTAATACACACCCCCGTTGAGTTCTTTAACACTGTTAAGTACATGATAAGAGTTCTTCCTTCAATTGGCGGTATCAAGATCAGAGGTTCTTGGAGGTACTCCTTGATTTTGTCAAAACCTATCCGACAATCGATGTTCCACTTCACTACTTGATCTTTCTTTAGTAACTTGAACATCGGCTCACAAGTAACCGTCAAATGGGAAATAAATCTGGCAATGTAGTTCTATCATCCCAAGAAATATCTAACTTGCTTCTCGGTACGGGGATCTGGAATTTCTTAAATGGCTTTAACCTTGGTGGGATCAACTTCCATACCTTTACCACTGACGATGAAATCTAGGAGTTTACCGGATCTTATCCCAAAGGTGCACTTGTTTGGATTCAGCCTCAACTTGTACTTTTTCAATCTCTCGAACAACTTATGCAGGTGGCCGAGATGTTCTTCTTCAGTCAGAGACCTAGATATTATGTCTTTAACTTAAACCTCTATCTCGTTATGGATCATATCATGAAACAAAGCTAACATAGATCGCTGATATGTTGCACCGGCGTTCCTCAAACCAAAGGGCATAACTTTGTGACATAAAGTGCCCCACTGTGTGACAAAAGTAGTCTTCTCCATGTCTTCAAGTGCCATCTTGGTTTTATTATAACTAGAGAAACCATCCATGAAGGAAAATACTTTATGGTGAGCGGTGTTTTTAACCAGATCATGAATATGCGGAAGCAGAAAGTCATCTTTAGGGCTTTCCCTATTTAGATCCCTGTAGTCTATACACATATGCACGTTGCCATCCTTCTTAGGTACTAGCCCCACATTTTCAACCCACTAAGGATAGGACGTAACAACTAAGAAACCTGCATTAAACTGCTTCATAACCTCAACTTTGATCTTTTCAGACATTTCGGGACACATACAATGAACCTTCTGCTTTATTATAGGACAACCTTCCTTCATCGGTAGATAGTGAACCACAATATTAGTATCAAGCCCTGGCATGTCTTCGTATGACCAAGAAAATATCTCAACATAGTCACGTAACACCCGGATTAGTCTCTCTTTAACAATGTATTCTAGGTTGGCACCTATCTTGACTTCTTTCTTGTCCTCTTCAGTACCAAAGTTTACAACCTCGACTGGCTCTTCATGCGGTTGTATGGCTCTTTATTCCTGCATTAACAGCCTAGCAAGATCTCTAGGTACTTCATAATCGGTAATAGCAGAATTGTTATCAATGGGATCCAGGGTGGATATGGATCTGCAATTTGTTGTGTGGGTGTGTGTAATAACACATAGCTATTTTGAAAGCAATAAATTAAAAGAAAGACAAAGAGTGCAAAATTTGAATGCAAACGTCCAATGATTTATTAAATGAAAGTATGCGGATGAAACATGACAACCCTAACAAATGGACCGTTGTGCCCCGGGTAAGGCACAAGGTTTAACGTTTATTGTTTAAATTACATAACCAAAACTTGAAAGCAAGAAAACAGAAAATAGCATTTACTCCTGACTAGAGGAGATTGGTACAAAATCTTCATCCTTCCAATTGTTGAGCCCATTGTCGGTAGTATGGAAAATCCAAATGTCTATGTCATAGTCGCTATCAGCGTCTTCCACAGTGTTGACCTGATGTCTGTGAACTCCATTATTGTTGATGTGGAATGGCGGTCTCCCAGCACGAGCACGACGAACAACCCTCTGAGTCTCTGAGGTGAAACCCAAGCCAAATTTTTTAGACTTGTAAGGAATTTCGAGAAGCTGACCCCAAATAGTGCAACCATCTTCTTCTATCACAACTCTAGCGTCTTTCAGAAAAGCCATTCTTGGTGGAACCCTGGTAATCTCAGGAATAGCAGAAGTGACTTTAGTAACATGATTTTTCTAAGGAACAACTTCAAAGGTCTGGCAAGGAGTCTCGATGAATTCACTATCCATCTCAACATACTTGAAGGAATTCAAATGGCTCACTATGTATTCTTCTTCGCCACAAATTGTAACGACTTTTCCTTTTACGGGGTACTTCAACTTTTGGTGTAAAGTAGAAGTAACAACACCTGCCCCATGAATCCAAGGGCATCCAAGCAAACAAGAATAGGCTGGACGAATGTCCATCACATAGAAAGTAGATTCGAAGATCTAAGAACCCACTTTTATTGGAAGATCAACCTCTTCATGCACCATTCTCTTTAAACCATCAAAAGTTATTACCACAATGTCATTGGGTTTTAGCACAATCCCTTCACAGTCAAGTTTGTCTAAAGCAGCTTTTGGCAATACATTCAATGAGGAACCTGTGTCTACCAATATACGGGATATGGTAGTGTCCCTACATATAATAGAGACATGCAGGACATTGTTATGGTTCCTTCCCGCAGGAGTTAAGTCAGCGTCAAAAAAGCCTAGACCATTATAAGTTTTCAGGCTAGCAACATAATTTTTGAACTGATCACGGGCTTCAGAGCACAACAACAGAGATGACATAGATATTATGGAGGGAGTCTACCCCAGCTGTTCAACAATTTTATAGTCACTATTTCGAATAATTTTAATTACTTCTTCCATCTCTTGCTTGGAGTTATCTTTAACAGTAACCTCCTAGTAACTTTACTAGTCCCACCAATATTGCCAACATTGGGATCAATAATTTCATTATTTTTATCTTCGACAGTCAACGGTTCTTGCTTGACGCTATTATAGTAGACATCAGCTCCATAATTCCAATGGATAACCTTGTTAAAGAAATACGGAATTTTCCTAGTCGTGGTAATTATTAGAGGAGAAACCCTAGGTTCGACAGTAATCTTCACAGGATCCTTGGAAGTGATCCTTACAGGAATACTGGAAATAACATACACGTCCCCAAGCTGCAGGTCTTGAGACACATTCTCCACAGAAGGGGTCTTCTCAAATAGAATTACACGGTCATCCATCAAACACTGAACACCTTCTTTCAACAGTTTGCAACCATTGGATTGGGACACACAGGAGTTGCACCTTTCAATGCAACCCAAAAATAAACCGGCTTGCAACAGCTTCTTCTTAACAATCAATAGAGGAGTAGTCAATTCATTCACAGCAGAAACATAAGAAACATCATCAATAACATTAGTGCCCTTGTCTTTATTAGGCATAGGTGCAGTGATCACATTAGGAGTCTCAGGAGGATCAAATTCAATCTCCTTAGAGTCAATCATATCTTGGATCTTATTCTTTAGAGTCCAACAGTTGTTAGTGTCATGTCTGGGGCTGTTGGAGTGATATATACACCTTGCATTGGGATTATAACTTGGGGGAGTAGTATTAGGATTCTGAGGAGGATCCTTCAATGTAATCAGCTCTGCCTTTAACATGTGTTGCAATGCTTGAGACAATGACATGTTGATTCTTGTGAACTGTCTATTGGGTGCGGCCTACCTACATTGATTATTTTGTTGTTGTTGTTGTTGTTGTACTGGTACGGGATTAGAGATCAGCATTTCCCCCATAGATTGGTTGTGATCACTCTTATTACGACCCTTCTAGCCATACACAGCATTTGATTCTTTCCTACCATTATAAGACTTCTTCACATTATTCAATGATGTAGCCACCTGAATTTTACCACTTTTGATTCCATTTTCAACATGTTCTCCTGTTAATATCATATTAGTGAAATTTGCTGAACAACTTCCAAGTAGGTGATTATAGAAAGTCCATGTTACCATGCTCATGAACATGTCAACCAACTCCCTATCAGCCAAAGGAGTTTGAACTCTTCTTGCAAGATCTCTCAATTTCTGTGTGTACTCTTTAAATCCTTCCTCAGAACTCATGGACATACTCTGGAGTTGTATGCAGGTTGGTGCCAAATCAGAATTGTATTGATACTATTTAAAGAAAGCTGCAACCAAATCTTCCCAGGTATGGATATTGTTACCTTCAAGTTGATAATACCATTCCAGTTGTGTTCCAGACAGTAGTGTGTGTGGTTGAATCTTTTGAACATATGATCTCAAATGTAGCTTCGGACAAGAAACACCGTCATACTTAGCAAAGGTAGGAGTTTTGAACTTAGGAGGAATGACGACTCCTGAGACTAAACCCAATTCTTCAAATTTCAAACCAGGCACCTTTTGGATCTCCATAGCTTTCAGACGCTCTTCTAACAGCTTATACTTCTCGTCAGTAAGGGGATATTGTTCGTGCAATAATCTTCTTCCTCTTCATCAAGAAACTTGTCAGAACCAAGGTCGCTTCCTTTAGTTTTGACATTTTTACCATCTTCATCATGGTTGTCATCTTCATCTGATGGGATATCAAAATCTAGAGCTCGCTTGACCGAACATCTGAACCTCCTTCCCATGTTAAGGGCGTCGATTGGTTTCTTTGTATTATTCATATTCTCTTTGGAAATGAGCGCCTTCAGTTCTTCTTGCCCATTGTCTAAGTTCAGGAACATCTCTTGGAGCAGAGCATTCTGAGCCTGGAGATCTTTGACTGTCTGTTAAAGAGCCATTTTTCTGCTGAAATAAACAACAAAAAGATGAGAAAACCTATCTTGGAAACTTGTTATGTAATGATGTGTATGGTATGTAGATGCATATGCAATGTTTTCAAGGATCTCGTGGGATTTTAAAATTTGAAATGTTAGAACTTGAATCTGGTTACAGCTTTGTCTGAAGAGCTTTGAGTCTTCATCTTTGAATGTCCTTCTATTAGAATCAAGCTCACCATATCAAGTGGGTCCTAGCCTCTGACTCAAGAGAATGTATTTTGATCTTGACAGCATATGGTTTAAAGGCTTGCATGAAGTCCATAGGTATGTACCCTTCCCCATTAAAGTTAAGTTGGCTCAACCTGTCCTAAAATAGTAACTGGGTTCTAGGGATTTGTTGTACCCCAAAATTTTCCCTCTCACTTTATCAACATTTCTCAACACAAGACTCTTGGAACTCGAGACCAAGCTAGGGTTTGCTCTGCTCAAGACATCTCCTTGCACTGATGACCTAAATTAGGGTTTGAGTTTGCACAGGGATATTTTGACCTATAATTCCAAAATTGACTTTCATACTTCATGTTGAACTCATAAGTTTGCCCATACCAAGTTTCAGACCCTGAATCAAATTTTTGCCCAGTCAATTGGACAGTTGACCTAGAAATCAACTATATTGGGGAAAAAGTCAACTGTGGCCAATTTACAGTCAAACCTCATGAATTTTGACCCACATCAACATTATGAACTCATATGAACCATTTGATCAAGTTTGGATCACAATTCCACAAGAAATTTGATCAGATCACCAAAAGGGCAAAATGGTCATTTTTAGGGTTTTGACTGTACAAAGGTAATTTTTGATTGTTTAACCTAGCCAATAGAAAATCAAGCTCAACCATGGACTCAAGGGCTCAATGAAATCTGAAATTCTGGCTGCAGATACTCAATGTCACGTTCAATGTTATGACACCGTATCTGGCTTACTATATGACAGTAAATACAAAAGCAATAAAGAACACAGTCAATTGTTTACCCAGTTCAGTGTGCAACAACACCTACTCTAGGGGCTACCAAGCCAGGGAGGAAATCCACTATAAGAGATTTTAATTCAGGAATAAACCAACCAGTTTATCTCCTTCACTTAAGACCTACCCAATGCAATTCCAATCTAAGTACAACTTAAACCTGAGTTCCTACTCACTCCCCCTCAATCACAGCAGTGATACATAAACCAATTTGACTTAAGAATTGATGAAGACACTCTTCTAAAACAAACACTTGATTAAGCTTCACAGCTTTTTAATCAAGCAACACAATCACTCGTGCTTCACAGCTTTGAGTGATGCACACAACTAACTTGACTCTGCTTCACAGCTTTAGTCAAGGAACATTCAAACACTCTTGCTTCAAAGCTTTGAGTGCTACACAACCCTTACAATTAGAAACCTATTCCAAGGCACTTATCACAATGATAATTGCTTGGAGTACAATAATCAAATCTATACAGATTACAAATGATCTTCTAATCAATAAAAGCCATCCTTGAAAAACAGCAGCTCTGTTGAATATATAGCAGCTGCAACTTCAGTTAGGGTTTCCAAAAACCTAGGGTTAATTCCGTTTGACCTAAAGACCAGGTCACAGGACTTTATTAACCAGGTTAGGGTTGAGCTAGGTTACCCCTCAGAAAACGCAGGATTCTGTTCAGGAAGGACTGAGTTATTTCTTGAAAAATCTCAGACTTATCCAATCCTGCAATCCTGTTAGTTCAGAACAGGATGTCATAACATCTGTTATGACATCTGAGAAAACCTGTCTACTGATTTAGCAAAATGTGATCATTTTGCAAAATGCTCAGATACACACTTATAAACATCAGTATTTGAATTACAATATTTTTCTGCAAAGGTACCTAATGAGTCAGTACAAACTGAACTAGAATGTTATGACATCAGTCATGACATTCACACATACACTTGGGATTTACCAAAAATGCAAGCCAATACCTAAACACCTACAAACTCCCCCTTTGGCAGATTTTTGGCTAAAGACCCTAAACAATCAGAGATAGATAGCAGCAGAAATAAGTGACAGCAGAAAAATAGAATGTCAAGTACTAATTAAGTAAGTACCAAAATATTCTCCCCCTCTTTAGCCACAAATGGGCCAAAGATACATGTTCATAAAATTATACAGTTATCCAAAGCAAAATAATAAGAGCAGCAGCAGAAAACAACTGAATACACTTCCAAACTCCACCAGATATCAGCACCAACCTTCAAGCACTGTCATCAGATCCAGAGGATTCAGGCTTCTTTCTTTTCTTGTGAGCAATGTCAGCATTCTTCTCTTTGTTTGATGTCTCAACATTCTTAGAGACATCTGGATTTGTTTCAACATTTGAGCTTTCTTGGTTCAGAGGAACAGAAATGCCAGGAACTGAGTGGTTCTCGTTCAGAATTCTTGAAACAATTTTTGCTATTGCTTGATTAACATATGATGTCCCTTCCCTATTTGCAATTTCAGGGGGAACTGAAGAAGAAGGATGAGATGGATTACCAGAGGCAGAAGCTTGGGGCTTTCCTGCATGTCTTGTTCTCAACTCTTTGACCTTGGTGGGGTTAGTTCCCACTTTTCTATGAGAGGAGATCTCCAGAACGTCAGAGTCCAGACAAGAAGAGATTGTCCCAGAATCTTGATCAGAGGAAGAGGTTGAAATGGTCGTATTGGATGATGATGGTGTTTGAGACATTTTGACAGTTTTAGAGGACCAACAGCAACTGAGGAGAAATTTCTGATTGAGAGACTGGGTTTTGATGAGGAGACGAGAGAGGAAGGAAGCAAGGGAGTGTCTATTCAACTTCTTAAAAGAATTGTAGGAAATGAGAAAATACAATTTTAAACCAATCAGAACAGGCATAAGTCCTTTGATCCTTGTTTTAAGCAAAATTAATTGCTACAATTCCTCATGTTGGCAAATACCCAGCTTACCCCTTAAGTTTTCAAATTGATTTGCATCCAGAGCCTTGGTAAAAATGTCAGCCAGCTGTAGCTCAGTGGCAACATGTTCCAATTTGATTGTCTTCTCTTCTACAAGGTCTCTGATAAAGTGATGTCGTATGTCAATATGTTTGGTCCTGCTATGCTGAATGGGATTCTTGGATATGTTGATTATACTCAGATTGTCACAGTACAATGTCATAACATCTTGTGTGACATTATACTCAGTGAGCATCTGTTTCATCCATATCATTTGAGAGCAGCTACTACCAGCTGCAATGTATTCAGCTTCAGCAGTGGAAAGAGACACACAATTCTGTTTCTTGCTGAACCAGGAAACCAGATTACTTCCCAAAAAGAAACATCCTCCAGAGGTGCTTTTTCTATCATCAGCACTACCAGCCCAATCAGCATCACAGTAGCCAGTCAGAGCTGGTTCACAGCCATGAGTATACATCAATCCATAGTTGTAAGTACCACTTACATACTTCAAAATTCTCTTCACTTGATTGATATGGCTGACTTTGGGATCAGCTTAGTATCTAGCACAAACTCCCACTGCAAAGGCAATATCAGGTCTGCTGGCAGTTAAGTACAACAAGATTCCTATCATGCTTCTGTACAGACTTTGATCCACCTTAACCCCACTTGAATCTTTGGAAAGCTTTAGATGAGTAGGAGCAGGAGTCCTTTTGTGACTTGCATTCTCCATACCAAACTTCTTTACAATATTCTTAGCATACTTGCTTTGAGATAGGAAGATTGAGTCCTCCATCTGTGAGACTTGTAGTCCAAGAAAATAAGTTAGTTCTCCCATGAGACTCATTTCAAATTCAGCCTGCATCTGGTTAGCAAAGTGTTTAACCATATGTTCTGACATTCCTCCAAACACTATGTCATCAACATATATTTGGGCAACCATCAACTTCCCTCCTTCAGTTTTGACAAAGAGAGTTTTGTCCAAGCCTCCTTTTCTGTAGCCTTTGTCTGAGAGAAACTTTGTTAACCTATCATACCATGCTCTAGGAGCTTGTTTCAGGCCATATAGAGCTTTTCTCAGTTTGTAGACATGATCAGGATGGGTTGGATCCACAAAACCTTTAGGTTGTTCCACATAAGCTTCCTCATTTAAGTACCCATTTAGAAAGGCACTTTTCACATCCATCTGAAATAACTTGAACTTCAGAAGACAAGAAATTGACAACAAGAGTCTGATTGATTCCAACCTGGCTACAGGTGCAAAGGTTTCATCAAAATCAACCCCTTCAACCTGGGTGTATCCTTGAGCAACAAGTCTTGCCTTATTTCTGGTGACAACTCCTTCAGCATCTGACTTGTTCTTGAATATCCATTTTGTCCCAATGATGTTAGTTCCTTCAGGTCTAGGAACCAGTTCCCAAACTTCATGTTGCTTGAATTGGTTCAGTTCATCTTGCATTGCACCAATCCAATATTCATCAGTTAAGGCTTCCTTGACATTTCTTGGTTCCATTTTGGACACAAAACAAGAGTTTGAGATGATTTCTCTAGATCTTGTGATGACTCCACTATTGGGATCTCCTATGATGAGCTCTTTTGGATGATCCTTCTGAATTCTGATGGAAGGAATCTTGCTAGCTTCCTTTGATTCAGATTCTGTTGTGGTGGAGTTGGGTAGATCATCCTGTTGGGTTGAAGTCTCAAAGAATGTCTCAACAGTACAAGGAACATCTATTTCTTCATGATAGTCATCAATTATAACATTTATTGATTCCATCATGGTTTTGGTTCTGGAGTTGAATACTCTATAAGCTCTGCTGTTTGAGGAGTATCCTAGAAATATGCCTTCATCACTTTTGGGGTCCAGTTTTCTTCTTTGTTCACGATCAGACAGAATATAGCATTTGCTGCCAAACACATGGAAGTACTTCACAGTTGGTTTTCTTCCTTTCCAGAGTTCATATATGGTGGATGAGGTTCCCTTTCTCAAGGTGACCCTGTTATGAACATAGCAAGCTGTATTCATAGCTTCAGCCCAAAAATACATAGGAAGTCTTTTGGCATGTAACATTGCTCTGGCAGATTCTTGTATGGTCCTGTTTTTTCTTTCCACAACTCCATTTTGCTGAGGTGTTATGGGAGAAGAAAACTCATGACTGATTCCTTCTGAAGCACAGAAGTCATCAAACTTGCTGTTTTCAAATTCCTTGCCATGATCACTTCTGATTCTGACAATACATCCTTCCTTCTCTCTTTGAATTCTCTTGCACAGTTCTCTAAAAACTTCAAATGCATCTGATTTTTCCCTAATGAAATTAATCCAGGTGAATCTGGAAAAATCATCCACAACCACATAGGCATATCTTTTACCACCAAGACTCTCTACTTGCATTGGTCCCATCAGATCCATATGGAGGAGTTCTAGAACCTTAGAGGTGGTCAGATGTCTTGACTTTGGATGTGACATCCTAGTCTACTTACCAACCTAACATTCACCACAAACTCTTCCTTCATCAATTTGCAGTTTTGGAATCCCTCTGACTGCCTCCAAGGAGATAATCCTCTTCATACCCCTTAGATGAAGATGGCCAAGTTTTTGGTGCCACAGTTTCACCTCTTTTTCTTCTTTTGCAATGGAACACACAGATGAGAAATTAGTGTTCTCAGCCTCCCATAAGTAACAGTTGTCTTTGGATCTGACTCCTTTCATTACTATCTCTTGTTTGTCATTGATTACAAGGCATTCAGATTTTGAGAAATTGACCTTGAATCCTAGATTACACAGTTGACTGATACTAATGAGATTAGCGGCCAGTCCTTTCACCAGCAGTACTTCATTCAGACTTGGAACTCCAGGGCAGTCCAAATCACCAACTCCTTTGATTTCACCTTTAGCCCCATCTCCAAAGGTCACAAAACTGGTGGTGTGAGGCTTAACATTATTTAGGAGGTTCTTGATTCCAGTCATATGTCTGGAACATCCACTGTCAAAGTACCAGTCTTCCTTTGCAGAGACCCTCAGGGAAGTGTGAGCTATCAGTGCAGTAGCCTTTTTCTTCCATTGAGGAGCATGTGGTACCTTTTTAGACTTAGGTTTGACACCTGAGTTCTGATTAGGGTATCCATGTAATCTGAAGCAGAAGGGATTTATGTGGCCATATCTACCACAATGATGACATTTCCATCTTTGGTACCTTTTCCTCATATGTTTCTGTTCCTGATGTCGAGAGTTGTGTTGAGACATCTGTTTTGACATTTGCTTACCAGAACCAGATTTCGTTGCTTCCATAAATCCTAGACCAGATTTATTTCCCACATTTTGTCCAACCTGTAGGATCTCTTCCAATTTGTCTGTTCCATTTGTCAACATCTTGACAGATTTGGTCATTTGATTCAGTTGTGAGTTCAGCAATTGAACTTTTCTTTCTAGATGACTTATAGTTTCAAGGTTTGCCCTTTTTTCAGCCTCCATCTTTATGATGAGTTTTGATTGTTTCTCATTCTGCACACAGACTTCAGTACTTCTGATACACAATTCCTTGTAAGTATCAGCCAGTTCTTCAAAAGTCACCTCTTCATCACTGATGTCACTTTCAGAGGTACAAACACCAGTTAAAGCAGTAACTCGTTTGGCAGTCTCTTCTTCAGAATTACTTTCTGAATCACAGTCAGACCAAGTAACTGTCATTCCTTTTTGTTTCTTAAGAAAGGTAGGACATTCAGCTCGAATATGCCCATATCCTTCACAACCATGGCATTGAATTCCTCTGCCTTGAACTCCCTTCTCTTCTGACCTTGGTCTTCTGCTGGAACTGTCAATGTTAGAGGGAATGTTATGAACATTAGACCTTGACTTTGGATCTATTCTTTTGATGAGTTTGTTGAACTGTCTTCCAAGCATGGCTACAGCTTCTGAAATGTTTTCTTCAACATCAGTGTTGGACATAAGTGCTATGCTCTTGTTCTTTTTGACACCATTATCAGTGATTCCCATCTCAAAAGTCTGAAGAGACCCAATAAGTTCATCCACTTTCAACTTGCTAATGTCCTGGGCTTCCTCTATGGCAGTTACCTTCATTGCAAATCTTTTAGGCAAGGATATGAGAATCTTCCTCACCAGTTTTTCTTATGACATTTTTTCTCCCAGTGCTCCTGAGGTGTTGGCAATCTCCAAGATGTTCATGTGAAACTCATGAATGGTTTCATCTTCCATCATTTTTAGATTCTCAAACTTAGTGGTCAACATCTGAAGCCTTGACATTTTTACTTTGGAAGTGCCCTCATGAGTAGTTCTGAGAGTGTCCCAAACTTCCTTGGCCAGTTCATATTGATGTACTAGTCTGAAAATGTTTCTATCAATTCCATTGAACAAGGCATTTAGAGCTTTTGAATTTCCCAGAGCTAACTCATCTTCTTCTTTACTCCAATCTTCCTCAGGCTTCAGACTGATTGTCCCATCTTTCTCAGTTATGGTGGGATGAATCCATCCTTTGTCAGCAGCTCTCCAAGCCTTTTTGTCCAGAGATTTTAGGAAGGCAATCATACGAGGTTTCCAGTAGTCATAATTAGTTCCATCCAGAATGGGTGGTCTATTTCCAAAAACTCCTTCTTTGTCCATAGTGCCAGAAAGTGATATCCCTAGATCTCACCCAGTAATACAGGCAGGGTACCTGCTCTGATGCCAATTGAAATTCTGGCTGCAGATACTCAATGTCACGTTCAATGTTATGACACCGTATCTGACTTACTATATGACAGTAAATACAAAAGCAATAAAGAACACAGTCAATTGTTTACCCAGTTCAGTGTGCAACAACACCTACTCTGGGGGCTACCAAGCCAGGGAGGAAATCCACTATAAGAGATTTTAATTCAGGAATAAACCAACCAGTTTATCTCCTTCACTTAAGACCTACCCAATGCAATTCCAATCTAAGTACAACTTAAACCTGAGTTCCTACTCACTCCCCCTCAATCACAGCAGTGATACATAAACCAATTTGACTTAAGAATTGATGAAGACACTCTTCAAAAACAAACACTTGATTAAGCTTCACAACTTTTTAATCAAGCAACACAATCACTCGTGCTTCACAGCTTTGAGTGATGCACACAACTAACTTGACTCTGCTTCACAGCTTTAGTCAAGGAACATTCAAACACTCTTGCTTCAAAGCTTTGAGTGCTACACAACCCTTACAATTAGAAACCTATTCCAAGGCACTTATCACAATGATAATTGCTTGGAGTATAATAATCAAATCTATACAGATTACAAATGATCTTCTAATCAATAAAAGCCATCCTTGAAAAACAGCAGCTCTGTTGAATATATAGCAGCTGCAACTTCAGTTAGGGTTTCCAAAAACCTAGGGTTAATTCCGTTTGACCTAAAGACCAGGTCACATGACTTTATTAACCAGGTTAGGGTTGAGCTAGGTTACCCCTCAGAAAATGCAGGATTCTGTTCAGGAAGGACTGAGTTATTTCCTAAAAAATCTCAGACTTATCCAATCCTGCAATCCTGTTAGTTCAGAACAGGATGTCATAACATCTGTTATGACATCTGAGAAAACCTGTCTACTGATTTAGCAAAATGTGATCATTTTGCAAAATGCTCAGATACACACTTATAAACATCAGTATTTGAATTACAATATTTTTCTGCAAAGGTACCTAATGAGTCAGTACAAACTGAACTAGAATGTTATGACATCAGTCATGACATTCACACATACACTTGGGATTTACCAAAAATGCAAGCCAATACCTAAACACCTACAAAATCATTTTTACTTATTCAACAAGTTCAAAAGATCTCAATTGCATTGGATTGACAGATGAATTTTTCAGTCAACTGATCAAAATTTGACTGTACACTGAAAAGTCAAACTTTGACTTTTTGGTCAAAATCAAGTGCCAGAGGTCATTTTTCATCAAGATGTGTCAAATTATGAAACTTGTTCATCAGGAAACCCAAAATTTCAAATTAGGGTTTGAAATTGAAAAATTTCATAACTTAGAAATTTTCTAAGTTATGAAATTTTCTTAATTTTTCCTAACTTTGCCCCATATTTTCACCAAGATAAAAATGGATTCAAACAAAACTTACAACATGAAAGTTGTATTCCATCACGAAGTCTACAACTTTGATTCACAAAGTTTTCTCAAAAGAAGCTTGGATCTCAAGTTATGATTTTTGGAACAAGGGTCCCTAAAACCTTTAACTTAGAGAAATTTTGCCCTAGTTTAGGCAGGATTTTGACCCATCTTCTTGGCCATTTTTCACATAGTTCCACTTGGAGTCTCAAGTTGAATTTAAAAGATGGATTGTAGTACATGTTGCAAGATTTCCAAATTGTCCAAGAACTCCTCAAACATATTTGTGGTTAGGGAGAATCGAATGCTTGAAGTTGGCAAAAACTCACTTTGTAACCATGGCCAATACATGTTCATACCACTTGCAAAATCTGACCAAACTAGCTTAGTACATAATTACAGGCCTCTAAACCAATCTACACTCAAAAATTAAATGCAAATACATTGGACATTGGTGTTATTCTGATCATTAGAGCTTGGCACTCTGAATAATTCCATTTTGGGCATAAAGATGGCACTTCCATTTTCATAAAGGCAACTTTATGTCAAATTGCATTTTCTTGAGCCTTGAACTTCTTTCCTTGCAGCAAACAAGTTCCATAAACTCAGGCAAAGGTACAAGGAACTTGTGCATGCTTGGAGATAGCTTGTACAGGCCTATCACATTTCACTTCACACTTTTCTTTCAAAACAAGTCATTGTGCCAAAAGTCCATAACTCACATATCTGATATATTCAACTTAAGCCAAGGTTTCAAACAAGTTTTACACATCCCTGTAAGCCAGAAACACGAGCCAATCATCCCTAAAACACCCTTGAACACCAAAACACCAAAAACTTGCAAAACAGGGCAGTTGCTGCAACTTGAATGCCATAGCTTATTTTGCTCGTGCGTTTTGATCCTTTCCACTTCAAACACCTTCCATTCAACTCACCCAAGCTATCCCAAACCTCCATTTCCAACTGTAACTCCATTTACAGTGTTCACCATTTCTATTTCAAGCTTATACAGGTTGACTTCTAGAGGTTGATTTAGGCCATTTCAAAACAAACTAAGCATTGGGAAAGGTTCAGGGAACATCAAGCAAGCTCAAAAGAACCTTAGGCCTCACTGAAAGTTGTTGCATTGTCCAAATCGAACTCAGCTGAAACAGGTTTTTTCATGAAGTTCTATCTCTCTATTTAGGAACATTTAGCCTTAGGTTTGTGAATGAAAGATGTAGTACTCATTGCCCTGAAACCATACATATGCTCAGTTTTCATTTATATTAAACGTGCTAAGAGAATTTCATCCATGAACTTTCTGAAAAAACTAGGTTAGAAATTAGGGCCAGAGAAATTATCTCTGGTCTTTGAGAGTTAGATTAAGTTTTTTATATGGTTGGAATCGTGTGATTATGCTCTACAATTTTCATGTTACCAGTTTTTGTTTTTAAGCACTGAAACAGGAGATACGAGTTTGAACCGAGCACGCGCGTGTTTCTGTTGGACGAAGGTTGAAGATGAAGTAGCTGGGCTGGGCCTGGCTATTTCCTACTTTTTGCATCCCCCCATTTTCAGTTTCACACCCCCTGGTCCATTTTCTTGTATTTTGATATTTTTTGCATTTTTCTTTTCTTTTCTGACCTTGATATTTTATTTTCAAACATAAAAAATACTCCAAAAATATTTTTATAATTTTTTACATTTATTTAGCATTTTATTTCATTTTTTCTAATATAGAAAAAAATTTAAATACTTTATATTATTTGTTAAAACTTGAAAAAAATGTAAATAATACTTTTATTTTTTAGTTCTTATTTTTATTCACACCAAAAATATTTTCTTGAATATATTTTATTTTTGTAAATATTTTATTTTATTTTATACATACTTAATATATATATATATATATATATATATATATATATATATATATATATATATATATATATATATATATATATATATATATATATATATATATATATATATATATATATATATATATATATATATATATATATATATATATATATATATACTTTATTTTATTAAAAACATAGAATAAAAATACAAAAATATTACATTTTTATTTTTATTATTATTTTATACTAAAAACACTTTTTTTTCAATATATTTTTATTTTTGCACATATTAATATATTTTTGTATATAAATAATATAATATTATTTTCTTTAAGGAAAATTAGGGTTTACCCCTTTATTAAATAAAATTACCCTTTTTTTATTTTAATTATTTACACCTTTTTTTCACATTAAAAGATGCTTTGCATACATAAAAACTTTTTTTTACATAATACATTTTTATTTAATATTTGTTCATTTTGTTTAAATATTGTACATTTAAATATTGATTGCATTTGAGATTCAATTTGGATGTAATAGTAATTTAGGGTTTTAATTTCTTGCAAAATAATCCCCTATTCAAATTTGTACCCCCTCCCTATATCAAAGTTGTAATAGCTTAGATTTATTTTTACGCACTTAAAAGCTTTCAATTATGCCATGATCAGAGAATTAGGGTTTGTATGCAAAATCAAAACCAACAAATAGTTTGACCTAATCAAAGACAAAAATGCATGAAAAGAACAAACACAATACCCACTTGCACCCCTAGGGTTACAATCCACTTGTTGCCTTCAAAAATGGGCCATGGTATGCATGTTAAGTACTTTGGCAAAACAAAAACAAAACAAAAGATCATAGCCCCTCGATGACGCTATCTGGGTTGCCTAAAAAAATGATTAAGTCCCTTAAGAAAATTGCCAAAAATACTTGACACCATTGCTATCATGGTCTATACGATGACCCGCGCCTGTCCCGTTTAACATCCTAACACAAGGTTGTTCACCAAATACAATGGTGAAACAACACTGTTAAAAGGGTTAAAAACATAAGAAAGACCTTTGAGTAAAATAGGGTAGACAACTCTTAGTTACTTGATCAAAAGCTTGCAAAAACAACCTTGCTATTTTCAAACACACTTCACAACACAATTTCAAAACCTTACTTTCAAACATTGGAAACTTTTCAAAAGACAAAAACACCTTTGTATACATTCAAACAAGAATCATTACAAAGGTTGCCACAATGATGGCCTCTTTTCAAAACATCTTTCAAAACCACACACAAAGCACCATTTCAACCAATTGAAGAGCACCATTTCAAACAATTGAAAAGCAAAGCAAGTGATCTAAACAAGTAACTAAGAGCCCATGGATGACCATGGATAGAAAGGGTGCTAATATCTTCCCTTTCTATAATCTACTCCCCGAACCCAAGAAAACATCTCAAAGGTCTTTCTTGTGCTTTTTGACCTTTCCTTAGGATAAAATAAAAAGTCGGTGGCGACTCTTGCTAAACCGAAACATTTGCGAACACAAACGCAAAACCTCAAGTCAGTTCTCCCACCGTATCACAGAACTGGCGACTCTGCTGGGGAAAATTTTAAAAGTGTAGTAACCTTAGGGCTTAGATCACCTTTGCATGCTTATCTTGATTGCTTTGATTGCTTTACATTTGGTTCTCTTGTTTGGGCTTGAAATCCTCCACCCGGATTTGGGAAACATTCATAGGTAAATAGCAATACGTTGTGGAAACTGTGCGGGGTATACCGACATGGTTGAAGCAATAGCTATATTAGTGCGACATATTTGTGAGTACCAGTAGCCTTTGAGTCAATCAAAGAGAATACGGGGCCACTGAGTGATGTCATGAAGCACTAATGAACTCTTAGAACCTTACTTGACCATCTTGGCCTTTTTTAGGGGTAGTGAGATGACCGACTTTGGTGCAGTTCGAAGTTGGTAGATACTCGATACTACACTCATTAAGGGTGGTTTTCTTGGAATATTTTGGTCGCCAGTTAAGTGGCTAAACCAAAACAATGAACATAGAAAATAATCTGGTGATATTGAGCTCCTTAGAACCCGATTACTATTTATAGGAAAGGTTTGAGCCAACTAAACTCAAGAGGGTACTTACCTATGAAACCTCATGCAAGCCTGAAACTAGAGTTTTGTGTGACTTGCTTGTACATGTGTTTGTGCATACATCATGAACATCATAAAGCATCATATGCATCCACTAACCATTTCAAGGGTTTGGATCTTCATCTTTGTTCTTGTTTTGTAGGCCATGGAATCTCTTCGCAGGAAAACAATTCAAGTCAACCTTGTGAGAATCCCCCCTCAGCTAAAGGATCTTACTTCCAGGATTCCAGAGAATTCTCTCTTCAGTGAAAAACATGGTAGGCTTATCAACTTGGTCAACTCCAACATTGAAGAAGACATGGTGAAAGTTCTCTTCCAGTTCTTTGACCCCTTACACCACTGTTTCACATTCCCTGATTACCAACTAGTACCTACTTTGGAGGAATTTTCTTAACTCCTGAGAATTCCTATTCTTCATCAACTACCCTACAACGGTACAGAAAAAGAACCAAAGCCTGAATATGTTGCTCAAGCATTACACTTGCAACCATCTGATATCAAAGGACATTGGGAAACTAGAAGTGGTGTCAAGGGTTTCTTGGTAAAGTTTCTGTTTGAGAAGGCACAAGACTGCTGGAATTCTTTAGATCTACAAGCTTTTGAAGAGATTGTGGCACTCCTCATCTATGGCTTGGTCCTGTTCCCAAACCCTGATCAACTTATAGATGTGAATGCTGTCAAGATTTTCATATCTCGGAATCCTGTGCCTACATTGCTTGGGGACATCCTACACTCATTTTACACACGAACAATGAGGAAAAGAGGTGTTCTCACGTGCTGTACTCCTCTCCTAGCAAGGTGGTTTATTTCTCACCTTTCACAATCAGTTTTGAAGAATGAGCAGGGTTTAAGGTGGTCACAATGATTGATGACCCTCACACATTCTGATGTAAATTGGTGTTCTTGGTCCAGAGAAAATGTCATCATCATTGATTGTTGTGGGGAATTCCATAATGTCCTACTACTTGGAATTAGGGGAGGTATTACCTATAACCCCTGTTTAACACTAAGGCAGTTTGGATATGCTCGGAGGGATGGCCCTCATGACATGCTGATTCCTGACTTGGTTTTTGACTTCGACAACGATGCGCAAGTGTGATCGGTGGGAATGAGAACTGACTGTTTTGGAATGTTGGTTTGCATTTTGCGTTTGTTTTCGCAAAATGTCGCGGTAAGCAAGAGTCGCCACCGTCTTTTATTTTATCCAACAAGGAAAAGACAAAAGCACAGAAAAATTCTGTTTTGAGATGTTTCTCGGGTTCGGGAGGTAGATTATAGAAAGGGAAGGTGTTAGCACCCTTTCTATCTGTGGTTATCCACGGGCTCTTAGGTACTTGCTCATTGTGTTTTCAAAAATTTGCTTTTCTTTGTGATTGTGGGTTTGAAAAGAGTTTATTGTTTGAAAGGAGTGTAAGTGCGAAAAGTTTTGTTTTGTTTTAAAAGGAGCAAGTACTTAAGAACCATCTACCTACTCAAAAAGGAATTAAACTGTGCAAATATCCTTTAGACAGTACTATCCCACTATTGAGGAGTAGGTAGCACCGTCGTTGGAGTTTTTGGGTCAATTCGATTAAGGGACGTGTGGTCACTAAAGCAACGTTAGGACGCCTTAGCGGTAACCCTAATATCCTAGATCATTTTTCCGAGGCAACTGTTTCGAGGCAACTATGATCTTTGGACAAGAGGGCGACCTCTAAAACTTCCTAAACTCAATGACCACGTTCGAGGCAACCAAGTGAGGTGTACCCTAAGAGTGGCATGTGCAAGTGTCTTATTTCAGTTAATTTTTATCTGTACATGTTAATGGGTGAGCTATTGTTGATTTTAAGTTAAAGATTGATCTTGTCATGCATTGCCTATTTATCAAACATCTAACGGTTAATATTGTGCGGAAATTAAATTGCGGGAAATTAAATCTAAGCTATTACAAGGCGTCGGGTATTTACATCGCCAAAGAAAAACCCTTTAATTTAAATTGCGGAAAGTAAATAAAAGCGATAAATAAATAAAGTTCTAATTTAAAAACTATTACATTCCCAAAGCAATTACATTATTGGATAAAAATAATATCCATGCGAGAAAATTAAATCGGAGCATTTTTAGGGTTTTGACCCTTTTTATTAAAGAAAGCATATTTTTTGTTATTTTGAATTAAATGGAAATTAAATCTAAGTTAATTAATTAATTAAATAGAAAATATATTTTTGGGTTTTTTATATTTAAGGAAATAAAATAAAAAGGGTTAAAAGCTATTAAAAACCCTAATTCTAAATTGATTTTAATTTATTGCAAAAATATCAATGTTAAACCTATTTAAAACTAAATAAATTAATTATTGTTTATTTACAAAAAATAAAATAATTAAATTTAATTTAATAAATAAAAATAATTTTTTTTATGTTTTCTGATTTTATTAGGCAAAATATTAATTATTTGGTTAGTAATTAATTAAGAATAATAATTAATAAAAACAATTAAGTAAAAATATAAAAGAGAAAAAGAACTAAACCCAGGGGGTGCTGGGCCCAAATTGAGTGTGAAATCAGCAATTATTTGACCCATTAACGTCTAGCCTGCTTGACTTTTCCAGTTTGCCCACTCGCTTGTTGACTTGAGACCATGGTAGTCCTTCATTTCTGGCCACCAGATTTGGTCTGAAGGCCATCCGGTGCGTTGATCTTTGAGGCATATGATGGACTGCATCTTTGAACGTTGCATGAGATTGCCTGAAAACAAAATTCAACAAAGTTTTGGGGGACCTGGGATTCGAACCCAGGTCCCAATGGTTTTCCACTCACGCTTCCACCAACTGAGCCACGCTGCATATTTGTTATTGGAATACAAAGAAAATAATATATTGAAAACATTCATTATGCCTGGGAATAAAAAAAACGCGCTAAACAATTTGAACAAGCCAATGACGCAGGGACACGTCTTCGTCTTCTTCAACGAAGACTGCAATTTTTCCTACGGATTTTATTCCACAACAAAATTTGTGGCATCATCCTATCATGAGCTACAAGCCATATAAATGTAAATGGAGACCATCACTGCATTCGTCTCTCTTCCCTGATCATCTCTATACCCATCATTAGCCTCAATTTTTCCTGTAACTCAAACGCCTAAAAACAATACAAGAAAACCCTAGGTTCAGGCATTACAATACAAGCTATGAAAATCAAATTGAATAATGCATACATGTTAGAAATTTGATATTAAGCACGATTGTACAAAAAAAAGGCAAAAAGATGCAAGAGAACAGATTTACGATGCCATGTACAGAGCCATGTTCCTGATGACTTACAGGGCATTTCAGGCAGTGAGAGGGCTTGGTTATGATTGCTACAGCTTCAGGGGATTGCAAGCAAGAGAGCTATGTGGAGATTTTGTTTTGAATCGTGCTCTAAGGTTGATTTCAAATTCCAAGTTTTCGAAGCTTTTTTCAAACTTTGTATGGCCGTTTCTGCAATGCTTACGTCATGTTCTTTGTGGCTCTATGTCGTATATGTATCAAGCAATCAATTAGGTTAAATCTTGGGCTTCCAATCCATGTGCATTCAAGGTTTTGAGATTTGATATGATCACCATTAACAAGTTTCCATACTTGCATCAAATTTGAGATTTTGTGCATGTTTTGACTTGGCACGAGTTTGATTGAGTGTATCATGATATTTGCAAGCTGTAATGATCACAAGAATCTCATTCCATTAATTTTTGGATTTTATTTGAATTAATATTGATTTAAAATGAATTAAATCAATAAAAATTAAATAAAATAGAAAAATAAATGATTTGTCATGAAATTAAAGATGGGACACGTGTGTGGTGTGATAAGACCAAATCAAGTAGAAAAAAGTGGGCCCTTTTGTAAAAAATTGGAGTTTTGAGGATGGTTGACTTTTGGCAATTTTGAAAAAATGTCCAACTTCAACAATGCATAACTTCTTCAATTTTGAACTTTTGGAAGTGTTCTTGGACTTTTTAGAAACCTTGAGATGTCCTATAACCAACCATTTTGGTCTCATTTCATTTTGATATTACATGCTCAAGTTATAAGCTTTGGCAAAAAAGGTGTTTTTGTTGACTTTCAAAAATGACCTATAATGTCCAAATTTGTAACTTTTTGTGAGTGCATTTCTTGATCTTGGGGTGTGAATATGGATTGTAGGAAATTTCATCCTCTTAAAAATGAGCTTTGGATGGGTCATTTCTCATAAATTATGAGAAAGTTATGTTTGGTCAAAGTTGAGTTGACTTTTCCTACACAACCCTAATTTAGCAACTTTTGAATCTTGATGAATCTTGAGCAATCCTTGATGAATCATGATCAACCCTTGATCAAATGATGAATTATCCTTCAAAATGAGAATGTTGACAAAAAATCTTGAGGTTTGACTCTATTTGGGTCACAGTTAACATTTGCCCTAGCACAGTCGATTTTTTGGACCTCTTGAGCAATTGACTGACCAAACTTTCTCTGCAAGGCTTGAAACTTGACATGGATGAACTTGAGAACATGTTAGGACATTGGGTAGCATTTGATACCATTTTGATATGACGACCTTGATGCAACATAAAACCCTAATTTTGAATTGACTGCCTTAGGAGGTGATTTGACTGTCCAACTCTTGAGCCATCTTGAACAACTTGGAGATGATTCTTGACATGTCTTGAGAAATATGGGAGGGCAAATTTTGGGGTACAATAGTTTCCCTTGTTCAATCTTCTTAAACCTGAGGATATAGATTGGCGTTCGGGCCTTTCGTGATCCGAAGGTGGAAGATGATTGAACACTAGAGTGCCTAGAAATTTGCACTCACATGAAGTTGTATAAGCCTTGTGATGTAGGGAATGGGCTTACAGATGCCATTTGGATATTGATGATGGGAGATGGGATTAAAGATGCCATCCGAAGGAGTGTCGATCGCGTAAGGGATTCCTTAATGAGAGCTTGTATACCTGTTGTTGAGGGAGATTCCGCTGGGGAATGCTGTTCTTTGTCTTAGGAGAAATAGAACTTTAGGAGCTTTGGTTGTCCGTTATTCTACTGGGGAATCATCTCTGTTGAAGAGGTGAGAGTGAACTACTATCTGGTCGTAACCCAGGCTTCATAGTGATAAGACCGACTACTATCTGGTCGTAATCCAGGCTTTATAGTAACTTACTGGGGAGATGAGATTAAACTTGCTATCCGGTTGTAATCCAGGCTTTGCAATACCTCACTTCTTATCTGGTTGAAATCCAGGCTTCAGAATAAATCAAGTGGTTATCCGGTCGCATCCGGGCTTCAACTTGAATTTAGGGCACACTAATATCCGGTCGACTCCGGGCTTCTTAGTAACTGGTTGGGTAGACTGTTATTTGGTTATAATCCAAGCTTCACAGTGTCCCTTTCTATCTGGTCATAATCCAGGCTTCACGATGTATCATACCACTATCTGGTCGAAATCCAGGATTCGTAGTACTCTTGGTTGCTATCTAGTCGTAATCCAGTCTTCACAATACCTCACTTCTTATCTGGTCAAAATCCAGGCTTCAGAACAAATCAAGTGGTTATCCGGGATTTCCTTTGACTGTTGGGTTTACTAGTATCCGGTCGAATCCGGGCTTCATAGTAACTGGCTAGGTAGACTGTTATTTGGTCGTAATCTAAGCTTCATAGTGTCCCTTGCTATCTGGTCGTAATCCAGGCTTCACGATGTATCATACCACTATCTGGTAGAAATCCAGGCTTCGTAGTACTCTTGGTTGCTATCTGGTCGTAATCCAGTCTTCACAACATCTTCTACAATTATCTGGTCGTAATCCAGCCTTCATGGTGCTTACTGAGCTGCTATTCGGTCGTAATTCAGGCTTCACGACTCACTGGGGGATAAAATATTATCCGGTCGTTCTCCGGGCTTCATAGCTTACTTTTGAGAGATATCACTATCTGGTCGTAATCCAGGCTTCGCGGTAGTCTGATATTATTATCCAGTCGTAATTCGGGCTTCACAATATGCTGTAGAAATCAAGATACTATCTGGTCGTACCCGGGCTTCATAACTTGAATTTTGATTGTATCTTTCCTGAAAGGTAAAGGTTAGCTGTATGTAATGCATGATATGTATCAGGAAATGATGTTCTCAAAATAAATGAGATTGTATGGTATGACGCGTATATGCATGTATCATGATGTATGGACATGTAATGTTTTAGCTGGGGAAAATAAATCCCGGAGCTGCTGGAGAATAGAGTTGAGTTCTTCGTTTCTGCTGGGGATGGTGAACGAAGATGATAAATTTGCAGGAGAGGACAACTCCATTGGGGAATAAACTGATGAAGAGATCACCCCGAGGGGAATTACTCTGTGGGGGAGGGATGCTCTGCTGAAGATTTTAATGATAAACTCCACTGGAGATTCTGTTGATAAGCTCTGTTGGGGACTTTAATGATGAACTCCGCTGGGGATGGATTACCGTTGCTGGTGATACTGAATCTGTTGAAGATTGAATTCCTGTTTGGGGAAAGGAAAGAACTTTGCTGGGGGATGATCTTTCAATCGCAACTTGCTGGGGATAACCCTGTTAGACTCTTATGGGGATAAACCTCTAAGTTCTGCTAGGAATGCTCCTTTGAACCTAGCTTAGGAGGTTTATTGTACTCTGTCGGGGATAAACTTCCAGAGTCTACTGGGGAAGATGATTCAACTCTGTTGGGAAAGCATTTTTAGACTGCGCTGCGGAAATGGCTCCATTGGGGGTATCTTGTATTCTGCTGGGGAACACTGCCGGGGATACTCTTATACTTGCTGGGGAATATCTTTATACTCCGCTGGGGAAGATTAAGACCTTATGGGGATACCAAACCTTTTTAGCGCTTGATGGTGGATGAACTCTGCTTGGGGAGAGTATTGCTGATTTGTTCACGGTTGCAAGTCTCAGCTGAGAGAGCTATCCTTACTGTCTTACTCTGCGGGGAGTGAAGGTATCTTGGTCATATTCTTTAGCTGAATCTACCTTGGTACCTGGTGGACAAAGCAACTACACAGTTTGGACAATTCTTATGCCCCTATTTCTGATATTACAAGTAATTCATCCTTTGTTTCATATGTAAATATTTATGAGTAGCAATTAATGTCAAATGCATATATCAAAAATGAAACTTTAGACGTTATTTGTAAAATAAAACAGATAAAGGAAAAACAATTTGAAATTTGTCTGAAAATGAATTCGTATTGACTTTGAAGTTTGCCTGTAAATAGGCGTTTTTGTACGAGAGGCTGACGTCCTAGTAAGAGAATGCCGCCGAACAAATAGGATTTATACAATTTGTGAAAAGAAAACAAAATAGCTATGTGAACAATCCCACTGGGTTCCAACTCTGCTATCGCCTTTATATCCTCGAGCATCTCATCACTTTGCTACTGGTTGAAGATGAAACTGATTGATTAGTGTCATCCGAGCTTGATAGTCGATACCGAAGTCTGGATGCGAGGTGATCCAATGAGACATAGTGTTACGCTTTAATCCCTAATTTTTTCCTGGACCGCCCTTTCGGGTTTTCAGTCCACTGGGATACCCTTTTTTGCCTAAGCCGCCTTTTCAGGTTTTCGACTTGCCGGGTGTACAGATTTTTTCATTTTCATCCCTTATTTTTTCCCGAACCCTTTTGGTTCGCCGGGAAGCCCTTATTTTTGCCTAGGCTAGTCAACCTAGCGGGTATTTGATTATGCGTAGTATCTTTTCACTATGTCTGCATTGACGGGGTGAGGAAGGTCGTCACCATCCATGGTGGTTAGAATCATAGCTCCTCCTGAGAAGATATTCTTAACCACAAATGGCCCTTCGTAAGTAGGGGTCCATTTGCCCCTGGGATCACCTTGAGGTAAGATAATGCGCTTGATTACCAGGTCCCAAACTTGATACTCTTGTCATCTAACTTTCTTGTTAAATGCGTTGATCATCCGTTTTTGGTACGTCTGACCATGACAAATAACAGTAAGTCTCTTTTCGTCAATTAGGTTTAGCTTATCAAGCCGGGTCTGAATCCAGTCGTCTTCACTCAAACCTACATCCTTCATGATCCGAAGAGAGGGTATCTGGACTTCAATGGGCAAGACTGCCTCCATGCCATAAACCAAGGAATAAGGTGTTGCCCCTATTGACGTCCGTGCTGAGGTACGGTACCCATGAAGAGCGAACGGTAACATCTCGTGCCAATCTTTGTATGTCACTGTCATCTTCTGTACAATTTTCTTAATGTTCTTATTTGCTGCTTCTACAGCCCCATTCATCTTCGGCCGGTAAGGAGAAGAGTTATGATGCTGTATCTTAAATTGCTCGCAGAGCTCAGTGATCATCTTGTTGTTGAGATTGGTACCATTGTCCGTAATGATCCTCTCTGGTACACCGTATCGACAGATCAGATTGTGCCGAATGAACCGTGCCACGACGTTCTTGGTTACAGTAGCAAAGGAAATTGCTTCAACCCACTTCATAAAGTAATCAATCGCTACCAGAATGAAACAATGCCCGTTGGATGCCGTAGGTCTGATCTCGCCGATCATATCAATGCCCCACATTGCAAAAGGCCAAGGCGCTGTCAAGACGTTCAAAGGAACTGGAGGTATGTGCACTTTATCAGCATAGACTTGGCATTTGTGACATGTCCGAGAATGCTGATAACAGTCGGCTTCCATTGTGGACCAATAATATCCTGCCTGGAGGATTTTCTTTGCCATGGTATGTCCACTGGAATGAGTCCCGAAAGTACCTTCATGCAGCTCTTCCATGATCCTTTCTGCTTCAATCTTATCTACACAACGCAGTAAGGTCGAATCATGGTTACGCTTGTAAAGAATTCCATTGCTGGTGAAGAACTTCGCCGCGAACCTCCTCAGAAACTTCTTGTCATTAACAGATGCACCCTCGGGGTATTCCTGAGCTTCAAGATACCTTTTCACCTCATGATACTAGGGCTTTTCCGTTACTTCTTCAGTCTCAAGATCAAAGCAATGTGCAGGTTCTTCCAATCTTTCAATAATGATCCGGGGAGCCTCGTTGTCCCAATTGACTTTGAACATAGAAGACATCGTAGCTAGCACGTCCGCTAACTGATTCTCCTCTCTAGGGAAGTGTTCAAAGGTTATCTCCTCGAAATGGGGAAGCAATTTCAACACATACTCCTTATAGGGGATAAGATTCAGGTGTTTCGTATCCCACTCGTCTTTGATCTAACTGATCACGAGAGCATAATCTCTTAAGACACTTAGAAACTTAATCCTTAAGTCAATTGCAGCTCGAAGACCCATAATGCACGCTTCATACTCCGCCATGTTGTTGGTGCAGTTGAAACATAGTCGGGCGGTAAACGGAGTATGAGAGCTTTTAGGAGATATGATCATGGCGCCAATGCCATTACCCAAAGCATTCGAAGCTCCATCAAAGTATATAGACCATCGGGATCCTTCCTCAGGTCCTTCATCCGATCCAGGTGTCTCACAATCAGTTATCAACATGATATTCTCGTCCGGGAATTCAAATTTCATAGACTGGTAATCATCCACTGCCTGGTGTGCCAAATGGTCTGCCAACACACTTCCCTTGATTGCCTTTTGGGTCGTATACTGGATGTCATACTCAGTCAAGATCATCTGCCATCTTGCTATTCTTCTGGACAAGGCAGGCTTTTCGAAGATATACTTGATTGGATCCATCTTTGATATCAACAGAGTAGTGTGAGTCAACATATACTGTCTCAGCCGGCGAGAAGCCCATGCCAAAGCGCAACAAGTTTTCTCGAGCAGTGAGTATCGGGTCTCACAGTCGGTAAAATTTTTGCTAAGGTAATAAATAACATGCTCTTTTCGGCCAGACTCGTCATGCTGCCCCAGCACACACCCCATTGAGTTGTCAAGTACTGTTAAGTATAAGATCAGAGGTCTCCCTTCATTTGGAGGCATTAGAATAGGTGGCTCTTGGAGATACTCTTTGATCCTTTCAAAAGCGGTCTGACATTCATCATTCCAACGTACTACTTGATCTTTCTTCAGTAGCTTGAAGATTGGCTCACAAGTAGCAGTTAGGTGTGAGATGAATCGGGCAATGTAGTTCAGTCGTCCTAGAAAGCCTCTGACTTCTTTCTCTGTCTTGGGAGCTGGCATCTCTTGTATAGCTTTCACCTTGGCAGGGTCCACTTGAATACCCTTGTCGCTTATGACGAAACCCAGTAGCTTACCAGATCTCACCCCGAAGGTGCACTTGTTTGGGTTCAACCTCAGCTTGTACAACTTCAACCTGTCAAAAAGCTTCTGTAGATGGTCAAGGTGTTCTTCCTCAGTCTGGGATCTTGCAATCATATCATCGACGTATACTTCAATCTCATGACGGATCATGTCATGAAACAAAGCAGCTATGGCACGATGATATGTTGCCCCAACATTCTTCAGTCCAAAAGGCATGACCTTATAGCAAAAGGTCCCCCACTGAGTAACAAAAGTTGTCTTCTCCATGTCTTCGGGAGCCATCTTGATCTGATTATAACCGGAGAAACCATCCATGAAGGAGAATACCTTATGCTGGGCAGTATTGTCAACCAGAACGTCGATGTGGGGTACAGGGAAGTCATCCTTGGGGCTTGACCTGTTCAAATCCATGTAGTCAACACACATTCGGACCATACCATCTTTCTTCGGCACTGGCACCACATTGGCAACCCACTGAGGGTAAGAAGTCACTGCTAGAAAACCGGCATCAAATTGTTTCATAACTTCAGCCTTGATTTTCTCAGACATCTCTGGGCGCATACGGAGAACCTTCTGTTTCACTGGAGGACAGTCTTCCTTGGTAGGCAGGCGATGAACCACAATATCAATATCCAAACCAGGCATATCTTCGTAAGACCAGGCAAAGATCTCAACATAGTCATGCAGCATCTGAATCAACTGTTGTTTCACACTAAGCTCCAGGTTGGCACCGATCTTGACCTCTTTCTTATCTGTCTCAGTACCCAGATTCACTGATTCTACCGGCTCTTCATGTGGCTGAATGGCCCTCTCTTCCTGGAGTAACAGTCTTGCAAGTTCACCAGGCACTTCGCAATCATCTTCACGTTCGTCTTCGGCTAAGTTGATCGAATTTTCAAAGTCATAACTGGCAATAGCAGAGTCGTTACCAGTGAGATCCAGAGTGGATGTGGACCTGTATATGTGAGTGTGTGTAAAATAGTTGTTTTGCAATATATAATAAAGAAAAATAAGGAGCGCAAGATTTGAAATGCAAAAAACGCCCAATGCTTTTATTAATGATATATGAAAATGACACACAAAAGCCCTCACAAATGAAACCACGATGCCCCGGGTAAGACATCGGGTCATAAAGTTTGAAACATTGTCTATTACAAATTCAAAACAAAAAGTTTCATTACTGGGTGATAACTGAAACGAGCATAGAATCCTTCGATGTCCAGTTGCTTAATCCACCGTTGGTCGTAGGGTAGATCCAACTGTCGATATCAAACTCTTCATCATCAGCATCCCTGATAGCATTTACTCCTGCCTCTTGTTTAGGCTTCTCTAGTGCTCCGAACTCGATCTCTTTCGCATCAATCAAGTCTTGGACCTTATTCTTCAAAGCCCAAAAATCATCCGTATTATGCCCCGGGCTATCAGAGTGAAAAGCACAGCGGGCATTAGGGTTATACTTTGGTGACGTTGTATTTGAATTCTTTGGGGGTTCCCTTAGAGTCACCAGATTAGTCTTCAGCAACTGTGGCAGAATCTGAGATAAGGTCATGTTGAGACGAGTGAATTTCCTCTTAGGTCTCTCGTCCTTTTTTTTATTGTTGTACTGAGGAGCACCAGCAGGTTTTGAAATAACAACCGCATTGACAGCTTGGCGGTGTTCAGGTCTATTATGTCTTCTTGCACTGTAGACATCGCTGGACTCTTTCTTAAAAGGCTTCTTCTCGGTGCTCGATGAGGCACCCTTTTGTATCTTCCCAGCCTTAATACCAGCTTCAATCCTCTCACCAGTCAAAATAAGATCTCTAAACCCAGATGAAGAGCTTCCAATCAGATGGTTAAAGAATGGACCAGACAGGGTCCCCAGAAACATGTCAACAAACTCACGATCAGCCAAAGGTGGTTGCACCCTTCCGGCAAGGTCTCTCCACTTCTGAGCATAATCTTTAAATCCTTCACCCGTTCCCATTGACATACCCTGGAGTTGGGTACGCGTAGGAGCAAGGTCGGAGTTGTACTGATACTGCCTGTAGAATGCAGTAGCCAAATCTTCCCAGCTGCGGATACTGGCTCCGTCCAACTGATAGAACCACTCAAGCTGAGTCCCTGAGAGACTGTCTTGAAAGAAATGGATCCATAAGTTCTTATCAGCAGTGTAAAGCTGGATCTTTCTCACATATGACCGGAGGTGCAGCTTCGGGCAGGAAACTCCGTCATACTTGGCAAAGGCTGGTGCCTTGAATTTATGGGGAATCACCACCCCAGATGATAGACCTAGATCTCCGAAGTCCAGACCGGTAACCTTCTGAATTTCCATAGTTCTCAAACGGTCTTCCAGCTGTTTGTACTTATCCTCAGCAGGAGGATATTGTTCTTCATCATAGTTCGTCTCATTGTCGGAGACCACAGGGCTAGGAGCCCTCCTTTCTTGTGGACTATCTTTCCCTCCAGATGAGGTGGTCAGATCAACTTCATCCCGTAACCTGTTCCCAAACCTAGGACCAGTGTTGAACATGACTGTCCTCTTCTTCTTCTTCTTCTTCTTCTTCTTCAGAATCAGAGTCTTCGGGTCTTGCTGACCCTTAGCTAGACTCATGAACAGCTCTTGAAATTGGGCATTCTGGGCCTGGAGGGCCTTGATAGCTTGCTCAGTTGAAGGTTCAGCAGACATGATGCTGAAATAAAAAACGAAGAAGGTAAGAGACCTGTAATGGGTACCTGTTTATGGAGTGCATGGGATGAAATGCGTATGATTTATGATTTCAAAGACAATCGAAATTCAAATTTGTAAACAAGAAAAGAAACACACTTTATTAGATTTAAACTTCAACATTTAAATTGTTCAACAAGTTGCCCTTAAGGCGTTACAAAAATGGAAATACTGAAAAGTAAAATAAAAACTGGAAAAGAAATTATCAAAGGTCCATCAACACTCCCATGGTCTCTTCTTATCAGTGCGGACATAGTCGTTCAGGATCCGCTCATTCTCCAATATCCTAGTCAACTTCTGGATCTTTTGCTCTTGCTCGTTGAACTTCTCCAGAGAAGAATCCCGTTCATCCCTCAACTGCATCCAAGACCTCTTCAGTGCTCCAATGTCAGTGGGCATATAAGGGTGGAGAATGGCTGGAAGAACCCCTTCTTCATTAGCAAATTCAAGAGTGACAGGCCGGACAGCTTCATATGGCATACCTAGCTTTTGGGCACGGATGCAGACCCATATGAGATACGGATCCATTGGTAGAGAAGTCTTTGGACCCAACTCATGTGGATCAGATTGGTGAACTTTATCCCAAGCCCTTATGAATCTATGGCGTAGCTCGTCGCTATCCCCTTGAAAATCAAAGATGATATGAGGCATCAACATCTCATGAGGCCCTTCTCTTCTGGCTCTTCCAAACTGATGGAGAGCTAAGCATGGGTTGTAATAAATTCCTCCATGGGTTCCTATCAATGGAACATTTGGATACTCCCCACAGCGATCAATGACAGTCACTTCATCCATACCTTTGAGAGTCCAGATAATGTCATCATGAGAAAGAGACATCACCCTATAAGCCCAGCCCATTCCTTCTTTGTTCTTCAGCACTAACTTAGGGAGGTGCAAAATAAACCACCTCGACAATAAAGGAGCACAACACATCAAGGTTCCCCGCTTTCGGGCAGTACGAGCATAGAGCTGATGGAGAATGTCACCCAAGAGAGTGGGTACAGGGTTCTGAGAGATGAAGATCTTTATCGCATTAATATCAACAAAAGTGTCAGGATTCAGAAACAATACCAAGCCATAAATCAAAAGGTCCAGAATATCCTCGAAGGCCTTGAAATCTAGGCTATCCCAGAAATAGTTAGCCTTGCCCACCAAGAACTTAGTCAGAAATCCTTTAGCTCCACTTCTAGTCTCCCAGTTAGCCATTACCTCTTCTTTATTCAAATGAAGGGTTGCAGCAATTTCTTCAGGTCTAAGAGTCTTCTCCCAACCAGTAAACGGAGTCTGCTCCAGAACAGAGATACCGAGCAACTCAGAGAACTCTTCTAGGGTAGGGACTAGCTGGAAGTCCTGGAAAGTAAAACAATGGTACAACGAATCATAGAACTGGACCAGGACACTCATCATCTGCTCGTCCAATTTAGAGGTGACCAAACTGAGAAGAGAACCATGCCTCCTGATGAAGGAAGTAGTGTCTGGCATCCTGACAACCAACTCTTTAATTCCAGTTTAGCAACCTTTTCTTGCGGCCGGAATCATCACGAGAGTTTAGTCTCAATGAGTGTAGCATACTGCTACTGTTCTATGGCCAAGTTGGTCAATTTAAGGTGCTAAGGTCAGTTGGTGCTTAATGACCCCTTAGAAGACCCATATTCTCCTCGTTCCAACACAAGGGATATCGGTACAGACTAAAGTGCCACACCAACGTAGATATTGCTTCATCTGTATCGGTCTACGCCGTACAGATCCCTCACAGTTTATTGCTACTTACCTAAAGGGTATCCCCAGATCCGGGTTAGGATCTATAAAACTCCGATACGAGCCCACAAAATTAAAGCATACAAAGCATACAATTGAAAACATAATGATCTAATCCTAAGGTACACCTCACTTATAATATTCCCCAGCAGAGTCGCCAGTTCTGTGATCGGTGGGAATGAGAACTGGCTGTTTTGGAATGCTGGTTCGCGTTTTGCGTTTGTTTTTGCAAAATGTCGCGGTAAGCAAGAGTCACCACCGTCTTTTATTTTATCCAACAAGGAAAGGACAAAAGCACAGAAAAATTCCTTTTTGAGATGTTTCTCTGGTTCGGGAGGTAGATTATAGAAAGGGAAGGTGTTAGCACCCTTTCTATCCCTGGTTATCCACGGGCTCTTAGGTACTTGCTCATTGTGTTTTCAAAAGTTTGATTTTCTTTGTGATTGTGGGTTTGAAAAGAGTTTTTTGTTTGAAAGGAGTGTAAGTACGAAAAGTTTTGTTTTATTTTAAAAGGAGCAAGTACTTAAGAACCATCTGTAAGTCTAAGAGTGCCTAAGAGGGGGGGGGGGGTGAATTAGGTATATAAAAATTTATTCGGTTTTATGAGAATACTTGTAGTAATTTGTGGTTAAGTGTTTGAATGTTTTTGACTATATCTTATCTTTTCTTGATTATGGTGATGAAAACGATAAAAGCGGAAAAGTAAAGAACACGACGATATATCCTGGTTCCCCTCACAATCCGAGAGTACTCCAGTCCCCTTTCCAACACGAAAGAGATTTCACTATAGTTTAGAATGATTGTACAGCCTATGCTTACTATCTAACCTATAGGGTGACCAAAGGTTCTTAACACCTTTAAGGTCAAACAAACACTAATGTGAATGAAGAACAATCCTCTTCAAATCACAACACTTACTTCCAACAATCCTGGATAGTAAGGGAATACTTTCTTTTTGTAATACAATGATTACACTAATGTGAATGAAGAACAATCCTCTTCAAATCACAACACTTACTTCCAACAATCCTGGATAGTAATGGAATACTTTCTTTTTGTAATACAATGATTTATTTGAAAGAGATGGAGATCACTATCAATCTTTGATTGATCTTCTTCTTCAAGAAAGAAACAATTCTCAAGCAATGATTATAAATGTTCACAATGAATGTATGAAACTTGTAATGATTTCTTAATGAAAATGTATATGGCAAGTTTCACAAAATTTATGATTTGTAAGAACACTTGAAAGTTTGTAAGAATATGCAAATTTGAATGATGAAAATTGTTAATTGAAGAAGGTTATTTTAATTTGAAAATCTGCACAATTTATAATGTCACAAATACCTCTTCATTCATTCCATTTGATATGAAAAGATGGAATGCAATCATGAAAGAATACCATTTGAAATATGTTCAAAAAACAAAAGAAAATCTGCACTGGTTCGCTGAGAACCGGTTCCGACCCAGGAAGAACCCGGTTCCTAGTGAACGTTATAACCCAGAATTCAAAAAATAACACTCAGGAACCGGTTCCCCTATAGGTACAACCCGGTTCCTGGTACAAATTCCAGGGAAGTGATTTTTGAACAAGTTTGGAACTCGGTTCCCTGTTAGGTAGGAACCGGTTTCTGAAAGTTTATTTTCAAAAAATCCATTTGAAAAAGATTTCAAACATAGTTTTCTTATTGTTAAAAATGTGGGATATGTATATGATTATGAATGCATATTTGTGAACATCTATATTCAAGTTTAAGAATTATTTATACCTTTTGACATTTGTTGTTTCTTTAATAATTCTTCTTCTAATCTTCAAGACTTGTAACAAGGTTTTATATGATATTGATAAACTTTTTGCACATCCTTTGAATGTTGATATCCATGTTGTCTTCATCAAAACCAATGCTTTAAACATGACTTGAGAAGCTTGCAATTACACCATCTACCTACTCAAAAAAGGAATTAAACTGTGCAAATGTCATTTAGACAATACTATCCCACTATTGAGGAGTAGGTAGCACCGTCGTTGGAGTTTTTGGGTCAATTCTATTAAGGGACGTGTGGTCACTAAAGCAACGTTAGGACGCCTTAGCAGTAACCCTAATATCCTAGATCATTTTTCCGAGGCAGCCGTTTCGAGGCAACTATGATCTTTGAACAAGAGGGCGACCTCTAAAACTTCCTATACTCAATGACCATGTTCGAGGCAACCAAATGAGGTGTACCCTAAGAGTGGCATGTGCAAGTGTGTTATTTCGGTTAATTTTTATCTGTACATGTTAATGGGTGAGCTATTGTTGATTTTAAGTTAAAGATTGATTTTGTCATGCATTGCCTATTTATCAAACATCTAACGGTTAATATTGTGCGGAAATTAAATTGCGGGAAATTAAATCTAAGCTATTACAAGGCGTCGGGTATTTACATCGCCAAAGACAAACCCTTTAATTTAAATTGCGGAAAGTAAATAAAAGCGATAAATAAATAAAGTCCTAATTTAAAAACTATTACATTCCCAAAGCAATTACATTATTGGATAAAAATAATACGCATGCGAGAAAATTAAATCAGAGCATTTTTAGGGTTTTGACCCTTTTTATTAAAGAAAGCATATTTTTTGTTATTTTGAATTAAATGGAAATTAAATCTAAGTTAATTAATTAATTAAATAGAAAATATATTTTTGGGTTTTTTATATTTAAGGAAATAAAATAAAAAAGGGTTAAAAGCTATTAAAAACCCTAATTCTAAATTGATTTTAATTTATTGCAAAAATATCAATGTTAAACCTATTTAAAACTAAATAAATTAATTATTGTTTATTTACAAAAAATAAAATAATTAAATTAAATTTAATAAATAAAAATAATGTTTTTTATGTTTTCTGATTTTATTAGGCAAAATATTAATTATTTGGTTAGTAATTAATTAAGAATAGTAATTAATAAAAACAATTAAGTAAAAATATAAAAGAGAAAAAGAAATAAACACAGGGGGTGCTGGGCCCAAATTGAGTGTGAAATCAGCAATTATTTGGCCCATTAACGTCCAGCCTGCTTGACTTTTCCAGTTTGCCCACTCGCTTGTTGACTTGAGACCATGGTAGTCCTTCATTTCTGGCCACCAGATTTGGCCTGAAGGCCATCTGGCGCGTTGATCTTTGAGGCATATGGTGGACTGCATCTTTGAACGTTGCATGAGATTGCCTGAAAACAAAATTCAACAAAGTTTTGGGGGACCTGAGATTCGAACCCAGGTCCCAATGGTTTTCTACTCACGCTTCCACCAACTGAGCCACGCTGCATATTTGTTATTGGAATACAAAGCAAATAATATATTGAAAACATTCATTATGCCTGGGAATAAAAAAAAGCGCGCTAAACAATTTGAACAAGCCAATGACGCCGGGACACGTCTTCGTCTTCTTCAACGAAGACTGCAATTTTTCCTGCGGATTTTATTTCACAACAAAATTCGTGGCATCATCCTATCATGAGCTACAGGCCATATAAATGCAAATGGATACCGTCACTGCATTCGTCTCTCTTCCCTGATCATCTCTATAACCATCATTAGCCTCAATTTTTCCTGTAACTCAAACGCCTAAAAACAATACAAGAAAACCCTATGTTCGGGCATTACAATACAGGCTATGAAAATCAAATTGAATAATGCAAACATGTTAGAAATTTGATATTAAGCACGATTGTACAAAAAAAATGGCAAAAAGATGCAAGAGAACAGATTTACGATTCCATGTTCAGAGCCATGTTCGTGATGACTTACAGGGCGTTTCAGGCAGTGAGAGGGCTTGGTTCTGATTCCTACAGTTTCAGGGGATTAGAAGCAAGAGAGCTGTGTGGAGATTTTGTTTTGAATCGTTTCTAAGGTTGATTTCAGATTCCAAGTTTTCCAAGCTTTTTTTAAACTTTGTTTGGCCGTTTTCTGCAATGCGTACGTCGTGTTCTTTGTGGCTCTATGTCGTATATGTATCAAGCAAGCAATTAGGTTAAATCTTGGGCTTCCAATCCATGTGCATTCAAGGTTTTAAGATTTGATATGATCACCATTAACAAGTTTCCATATTTGCATTAAATCTGAGATTTTGTGCATGTTTTGACTTGGCACGAGTTTGATTGAGTGTATCATGATATTTGCAAGCTGTAATGATCACAAGAATCTCATTCCATTAATTTTTGGATTTTATTTGAATTAATATTGATTTAAAATGAATTAAATCAATAAAAATTAAATAAAATAGAAAAATAAATGATTGGTCATGAAATTAAAGATAGGACACGTGTGTGGTGTGATAAGACCAAATCAAGTGGAAAAAAGTGGGCCATTTTGTCAAAAATTGGAGTTTTTAGGATGGTTGACTTTTGGCAATTTTGGAAAAATGTCCAACTTCAACAATGCATAACTTCTTCAATTTTGAACTTTTGGAAGTGTTCTTGAACTTTTTAGAAACCTTGAGATGTCCTATAACCAACCATTTTGGTATCATTTCATTTTGATATTCCATGCTCAAGTTATAAGCTTTGGAAAAAAGGGTGTTTTTGTTGACTTTCAAAAATGACCTATAATGTCCAAATTTGTAACTTTTTGTGAGTGAATTTCTTGATCTTGGGGGTGTGAATATGGATTGTAGGAAATTTCATACTCTTCAAAATGAGCTTTGGATGGGTCATTACTCATAAAGTATGATAAAGTTATGTTTGGTCAAAGTTGAGTTGACTTTTCCTACACAACCCTAATTTAGCAACTTTTGAATCTTGATGAATCTTGAGCAATCCTTGATGAATCATGATCAACCCTTGATAAAATGATGAATTATCATTCAAAATGATAATGTTGACAAAAAATCTTGAGATTTGACTGTATTTGGGTCATAATTGACTTTTGCCCTAGCACAGTCGATTTTTTGGACCTCTTGAGCAATTGACTGACCAAACTTTCTCTGCAAGGCTTGAAACTTGACATGGATGAACTTGAGAACATGTTAGGACATTGGGGAGCATTTGAGACCATTTGGATATGAGGACCTTGATGCAACACAAAACCCTAATTTTGAATTGACTGCCTTAGGATGTGATTTGACTGTCCAACTCTTGAGCCATCTTGAACAACTTGGAGATGATTCTTGACATGTCTTGAGAAATATGGGAGGGAAACTTTTGGGGTACAACAGCAAGGACTTCGACAAAGGTTAATCAGAGCTTGGAGGATGCCCAACAAGGTGGATAGTAAGACACTGGGGCACAAGAATTCCATCCCCCTTGAGCCTTACCTCAAGTGGGTACGAACCCGCGCCCAGAATCTTATGATGCCATACCCTCACATTCTCCCCGTGATCAAAGAGCCTGTTGTGGAAGGAGAGGTTCCATACACCCTCCTACATCCTGACATGCCAACATCATTGGAAGAATTACAAAAGAGTTGGATCCAACTCAATGAAGAACGGAATACTTTTGAAGCCAGCTTCCATGCCAGTGAGAAGAAGGTTTTGGAGCTTACCCGCCGACTTCATGAGGAGGAAACTCTCAACACTTACATCGCACCAAAGAGGATGTGCAATGTCTTTTTACATTAAGAATTTTGTAATATTTTGCCCATGGGGAACTTATGTACTAACAATTTCTTCTTAATATGGCGTGTGTTCCTTTTTGTTTGCAACGAATTTGAATTTCTGAATCCTTGAATGCATTACATGAATAACATACCATTCATCATATGCATAAACAGGTCTTCACACCAGGTTTCCTTATCTTTCTACTGTTTATTTCAGCAAGATGGATTTGGAGCAGACGGTTAAGGATCTGCAAGCACGGAATTCTCAATTCCAGCAACTCCTCATGACCTTAGCAAATGGTCAAGAGGACCTTAAAGCACTGTTGGAGAAAGATAAAGAGAAAAAGAAGAAAAGACCTGGTGTAGTCATCATGGGAAGAAGGTTTGAAATCAATGCTAGAAAAGTTCTCGAGTTCCCCTTAACGTCTGATGAAGGGGCTGGTAAAGGAAAAGGAACAACGATGCCTTCTGAATCTGAAGTTGAAGGAGAAGAAGAGGAAGAGGAAGAAGACGAAGATTAATCCGAACAGCAATATCCCCCAGCGGATATTAAATTTAAAAATCTTGAGGATCGTTTGGCAGCCATGGAGTTGCAAAGGGTACCTGGTTTAGATTTTGAAGAACTAGGGTTGGTCGCTGGGATTGTCATTCCTCCCAAGTTCAAAGTTCCAACATTTGCTAAGTATGACGGTCTGTCCTGCCCAAAGATGCATCTGAGATCCTATGTCAGAAAGATCTAACCCCACTCATCTGATAAAGACCTCTGGGTACACTTTTTTCAAGACAGTTTGTCAGGCACACAATTGGACTGGTTCTATCAACTTGAGAGATCAGAGGTTCATAACTGGGAAGACTTAGCTGCTGCTTTCTACCGGCAATACCAATACAATGCTGATTTGGCGCCCACTCGTACTCAGCTACAAAGTATGGGAATGGCTTCTAATGAGGGATTTAAAGAGTATGCCCAGAAGTGGCGTGATCTGGCTGGAAGGTTGCAGCCACCATTGTCGGATAGAGAGCTAGTTGACATGTTTTTAGGGACCCTGTCTGGCCCTTTCTTCAATCATCTAATCGGGAGTTCCTCTGTGGGATTTACCAAACTAATTTTGACTGGTGAAAGGGTCGAGGCCGGCATTAAAAGTGGTAAGATTCAGAAAGATGCCTCCGCATCCACCGATGTTAAGAAGACCTTCCAAACTAAGAAGGAAGCTTCTGTTGTTTATTCTTAGAAAAGCCAAGGAGGAATAGGGCGCCGACCGACGGTAGGGGCTGTGATGATTCAAAACTCTTCAAATGATCAACCTCGCGGAAATCAGTCAAGATCTAGTCAGCAACGGGTAGAAAGGCCACAACGATAGTTCACCCGAATCAACATGACACCAGCTCAAGTACTCCCTCATTTGCTAAAGTTGAATCTTACCAATTTGAAGGAAGCGCCAAAGAACCCTAATACCTCTTCTCCATATCACCACTCCAATGCAAATTGTGCTTACCACTCTGACAGTGTAGGGCATGATACTAACAACTGTTGGGCTCTTAAGAACAAAATCCAAGACCTGATCGACACCAAGGAGGTAGAATTCGATACGCTCGAAAAGCCGAATGTGATTTCTGCCCCAATGCCCAAGCACGGTCATAATGTTCGTGCCGTTATGGAAGACCTTCATGTTACCAATGTTGTTGACCTTTTGACTCTTTTACTAGTGATTAAAGTGAATTTGATGAGAGCCGGGATATTCCCAGGCTGTGGAAAAGACTGTTACTTTTGTTTAAACATACGAGCTGACTGCCCAATGTTGAAATCAGGTGTTCAACGCCTGATGGATTCCCAAGAGATACTCTTCCAAAAGACTCATGTTGATACCTTCATTCCCGTTACTCCTGCTACTGTTGCTACTTCAACCAATGACATTGCAATAATAATCATCTTCGACAATCTTCTCAAGGCTTGCAAAAGGCCTGTCAAGATTACGCCTGATCATAAGTTTGTGCCGTTAAAAATCACCATGCCGGGGCCTGTCCCGTATCAATCTAACAAGACGATACCATGGAACTACGGAGGAGAAATCTTCTATCATGGTATCAAACAGATTGAATCAGTCCAAGAGAATTCTGATGATGAAACCCCTGATATAGGGAACATTGTAGGAACAAGCAAGATAACTCGCAGCTGACGGATTTTTTCTCCAGAGATTGCTCCCCCTCGAGCAATCTTCGGACCCTCGAAAGCTTTTGTGCCTGTTAAGATGTCTGTGCAAGGCCCGATAATTGAAGAAATTGATGTACCTGAAGTTAGACCCTCTGATGCTGCTACCGATAAGGGTAAGGGGATACTAGAAGCGCCTGTCAGGATGAAGGCTCAGACTGTAGTAATCCCCGAAACCACCCAAAAAGAGATGGAAGAAATCTTAAAAATAATCAAAAAGAGCGACTACGACATCGTGGAACAGCTAGGGCAGACCCCTTCCAAAATATCCATGTTGGCTCTTCTACTCTGCTCTGAGGCCCATGCTAAGGCCTTAATCAAATTTTTAAAGACGGAACATGTGCCTCGAGAAACTTCGGCTGACCAGTTTCAAGAGTGCGTGGCCAATCTTACTGATGATAATGGCCTTGGGTTTTCTGATGCTGATTTGACCCCTCAGGGAAGGAAGCACAACGACGCGCTGCATGTCTCAGTTGAATGCAGGGGAACCACCCTTGCCCATGTCCTAGTTGATACCTGATCATCCTTGAATATGCTGCCGAAAAAGGCGTTGGATAGGTTGGACTGCGAAGGATTGACCCTCAAACCCAGTAACATCGTTGTTAGAGCCTTCGAAGGTTCTAAGAGGATGGTTCATGGGGAAGTAGACATTCCTATTAAAGTGGGCACTGAGATCTTTAACTCTACCTTTTACGTGATGGACATCCGTCCCTCATATTCGTGCTTATTAGGAAGGTCGTGGATCCACTATGCTGGGGCAGTTACCTCCTCTTTACACCAAATGCTAAAGTATCCTGTTCAGGGTAAGATTATAATGGTGCACGGCAAGGAAGAGTACATGATAAGTCACCTCAACTCCTTCCGCTATGTGGAGTTGGATGGCGAATTCATAGAAACGCCTTTCCAACATTTTGAGGAAGTTTCTCCTGAGGTTGCAGTTGCGAAGACAATGGTTGATGTGTCTATCGTTCCCAAGCATGTGTCTAGGATGGCATCTCTCAAGGACGCAGAGGTTGTAATTAAAGCAGGAAAGAGTACAGTGTGGGGGCAACTGCCTGATTTTCCCCATAAGACGGATAAGTTCGGACTAGGTTTTACTGTTGTTGGCCAGAAAGCTATGCGTCGCTCCAAGGCTGGAGGACCACCCGTCAAAATCACTCACCATGGAATTAATGCCTTAGAAGATGAGGAGGAAGAAGAAAAATTTGAGGATTGGATCTTTCCAACCGTCGAAGGAGGGTTAAGCAACTGGGAAGCAAAGGACTTTATTCCCATCACTTTCATCAACCAGTAATTTATCTTTGAACAATTTCCTATTTTGGTCTATAATAACTAAACAATTCGTACACTATTTTCACCTTATGCCTTGCCCGGGGCATATAGGTCCATTTGTAAGGGTTTGATTTTATTCATTATCATATGCCATGTTTTAATGAATCATTGGGCGTTTTCATCTATAAACTGTTGTGTTCATTTTCTTTCTTTTTTGCATTTTGTTTTGTTTAAGGATGGCTATCCCTTACACACACCCACACTCACAAATGCAGGTACCCATCCACTCCGGATTCCATGGGTGACTATTCTGCTTTAGCCTTCGGTAACTCTGAAGATTTGGTCAATCATGCTGAGTACGAAGTTGACGAAGACTGTGAAGTGCCGGGAGAGTTAGCCATACTTTTGCAACAAGAAGAGAGGGCTATTCTTCCCCATGAAGAGTTGCTAGAGACCATCAACATGGGAACAGAGGAAGACAAGAAAGAGGTAAAAGTGGGTGCCAACCTGGAACCAAGTGTCAAAGAGCGCTTAGTGCAGTTGTTGAACGAATATGTTGAAATCTTTTCCTGGTCCTATGAAGACATGCCGGGATTAGACACAGACATCGTGGTTCACCGTCTCCCTACAAGAGAGGATTGTCCATCGATCAAGAAAAAGGTCCGCCGAATGAGGCCCGACGTGTCTGAGAAGATCAAAGCTGAAGTAATGAAGCAATTCAACATTGGCTTTCCGGCTGTTACTTCCTATCCACAATGGGTTGCTAACATTGTGCTCGTACCTAAGAAGGACGGCAAAGTCAGAATGTGTGTGGACTATCGGGATTTAAACGGGGCTAGCCCTAAAGACGATTTTCCACTACCACACATTGACATCTTGGTTGACAACACAGCTTAACACAAGGTATTTTCCTTCATGGATGGATTCTCGGGATACAACCAGATCAAAATGGCCCCCGAAGACATGGAGAAAACTACTTTTGTCACGCAATGGGGTACCTTCTGCTACAAAGTGATGCCATTCGGACTGAATAATGTCGGGGCAACCTATCAACGCGCCATGGTAGCTTTATTTCATGACATGATACATCATGAGATTGAGGTCTATGTAGACGACATGATATCCCGATCACAGACAGAAGAAGAACACCTTGATCATCTGCAAAATGTGTTTGCCAGGTTGAAGGAATATAAGCTCAGACTGAACCCAAGCAAGTGAACTTTTGGCGTCAGGTCTGGTAAACTTTTGGGATTTATTGTCAGCAACAAAGGAATTGAGGTTGATCCAGCTAAAGTAAAGGCTATACAAGAAATTCCTGCCCCCCGCACTGAAAAGGAGGTTAGAGGATTCTTGGGACGCTTAAACTATATCGCAAGGTTCATCTCTCACCTAACATCTATATGTGAGCCAATTTTCAAACTGTTGAAGAAAGATCAGGTAGTTGAATGGAACACTGATTATCAAGTTGCTTTTGATAAGATCAAGGAGTATTTATTGGAACCTCCTATTTTGATGCCACCCGTCGAAGGAAGGCTGTTAATCATGTATCTGACTGTTTTGGATAACTCAATGGGGTGCGTACTGGGCCAACATGACGAGTCTGGCCGAAAAGAGCACGCCATTTATTACCTTAGCAAAAAGTTTACCACCTGTGAGACCCGCTACTCACTGCTCGAGAAAACTTGTTGCGCTTTGGTATGGGTTGCTCGCCGGCTAAGGCAGTATATGTTGACTCATACCACTTTGCTGATTTCCAAAATGGATCCTATCAAGTATATCTTCGAGAAGCCTGCTTTATCTGGAAGAATCGCTAGATGGTAAATGATCCTAACTGAGTATGATATCCAGTATACTACCCAAAAAGCTATAAAGGGGAGTGTACTAGCTGACCATCTAGCTCATCAAGCTATCGAAGATTACCAATCTATGAGATTTGACTTCCCTGACGAGGACATCATGACATTGGACAACATTGAAGGTAATGGAGCGTATGATGGACCTGAATAAGGATCCCGATGGACCCTGTACTTAGATGGTCCTTCAAATGCACTTGGCAACGGTATCGGTGCGATACTCATTTCTCCGGAAGGTTGCCATACACCCTTCACTGCCCGACTTTGCTTCAGTTGTACCAACAACATGGCTGAATATGAAGCTTGCATCTGTGGTCTCAAGGCTGCTATAGACTTGGGAATCAAATCTTTGGTCGTATTTGGGGACTCGGCTTTAGTTATCAGTTAAGTCAAAGGAGAGTGGGACACTAAACATCCTAATCTTATCCCATACAAAGAACATGTCCTGACATTGTTGCCTCATTTCGAGCAGATTACTTTCGAGCACTTCCCGCGAGAAGAAAATCAGCTAGCAGATGCTCTGGCTACAATGTCTTCCATGTTTAAACTCAACTGGGATAACGAGGCTCCCCAAATCACCATCGAACGAATGGACGAACCTGCGCACTATCACGAGATTAATACCGAAGAAGTAGTGGAACAACCCTGGTTTCATGAAATCAAAAGGTATCTCCAGACTCGAGAATACCCTGAAGGAGCTTCCGTCAATGACAAAAAGTTCTTAAGGATATTTGCTGCCAAGTTCTTCCTAAGAAATGGCATCCTTTATAAGCGTAGCCATGATTATGTTCTACTTCGTTGTATGGACAAGGTTGAAGCAGAGTTGATCATGACCGAAATACATAGTGGCACATTTGGCACCCACTTGAGGGGACATACGATGGCTAAGAAGATTCTAAGGGAAGGCTACTACTGGTCTACCATGGAAGCTGATTGTCATCAACATTCCCATACTTGCCACAAATGCCAAGTCTATGCTGACAAGGTTCATATTCCTCATGTTCCTCTCAACGTTCTGACAGCGCCTTGGCCATTCGCAATGTGGGGCATTGACATGATTGGAGAAATCAAGCCTACGACATCCAATGGACATTGCTTCATCCTGGTGGCTATTGATTATTTTACCAAGTGGGTCAAAGCATCTTCCTACGCCTCTGTTACAAAGAACCTCATATGCCGGTATGGTATCCCCGACAGGATCATCACAGACAACGGTACAAATTTGAACAACACTATGATCACCGCTTTGTGCGAGCAGTTCAAGATTTATCATAACAATTCATCTCCCTATCGGCCGAAGATGAACGGTGTTGTTGAAGCCGCGAACAAAAATATCAAGAAGATCATTCAAAAGATGACAACCACCTACAAAGACTGGCATGAGATGTTACTGTTTACTCTGCATGGATATCGTACCACGACGCGTACTTCAACAAGGGTAACCCCCTTCTCTTTGGTATATGGCATGGAAGCTGTTCTACCTATGGAAGTTCAGATTCCTTCCTTGAGGATTATGAAGGATGTCGGTTTGAATGAAGACGATTGGATTCAGACCCGGCTTGATCAACTTAACTTGATCAATGAGAAGCGACTTACTGATGTTTGTCATGGTCAGACGTACCAAAAACGGATGATCAAGGCTTTCAACAAGAAAGTCAGGCGTCAAGTATATCAAGTCGGAGATCTTGTAATCAAGCAGATCATCTTGCCGCAAAGTGATCCCAGGGGAAAGTGGACTCCTACTTACGAAGGACCATTTATAATAAAGAGCATTTTTTTTTCTGGTGGGACAATGATTCTGACCACCATGGACGGCGATGATTTGCCGCACCCTGCGAACGCAGACATAGTCAAAAGATACTACGCGTAAAATGACCCGACAAGTTGAAAACCCGAAAGGGTGACTTGGACAAAAATGGGAATCCCGGTGAATCGAAAACCCGAAAGGGCGGTTCAGGAAAAAGTTAGGGATAAACAAAAAAAATTTGTACACCCGGCAAGTTGAAAACCCGAAAGGGCGACTTGGGCAAAAAAGGGTTTCCCGATGGATCGAAAACCCGAAAGGGCGGTCCAGGCAAAAGTTAGGGAATTAAAGCGTATGACTATGTCTCGTCGGATCATTTTAAGAACAATCTCTTCACCCACAAGCTCCAAGCTTCTGATCAATCCAGTTATCGGCGGACGAAGCAGCGAATGGACAAGATACTCAGATATGTGAAGGCTATAGCAGAATGGGAACCCAATGGAATTGTTACACATAGCCATCTTTCTTTTTGTATAAATTTTTCTCAATTTTTATGACAACATTCTCTTACTAGGATGTCTGTTTCCTTTGTACAAAGATACTTACGAAAGTTAATACACAAATACTTCAAAGTGCAGAAATTTGTCTGCCTTTCCTTTTCTTTTTACACTTGTGTTTTATTTGAAAACGTCCAAAGTTTTGTTAAATAGGCATATGCATTTGAATATAATCACTGCTTACAAATGAAACGAAATTGAGAAAGGACAATTACTGTTAGGTTGAAGGTGTAGGAAGATATCTTTGTGCTATTCTAGAAGAAATCCCCTACAGTACATCATTCAGATCCTCAACAAAGCTAAAACCTTGAAATATACATCCCTAGCGGAGTTAAAATTCAAGATCCCCAGCGGAGCCAGTTTGTTCTAAACTTTATCCTCAAGCGGAGTTAAGTTTCAGAATTCCCAGCAGAGTTTAAACTCCCGATCCTCAGTGGAGCCCGAAAACCCTGAAATACATATCCCCAGCGGAGCCAGAATATTCTAAGATTTCTTCCCTAGCGAAGTCAAATTTCAAAACTATCAAGCCCCGGTGGGAACCATTCAGCTTCCTCCAACTTCCCCAGCAGTTTATCTTAAAAGTCTGAGAACCAAGCAGATAACAGTTAACTTCTTGTCTTATCCCCGACTAGGATGATTCCCCAGTAGTTTGGCATACAACCCAAAACTCCTGATTTCACCGGCCGAGTAAACATTCTCCCTATAGAGTTATCTCCCAGCAGATCGAAGATTCTTGGTATCATTTCTCCAGCAGAAGCCTCCTAGGTTTTAACTCCCCAGTAGAGATTTTCAGAGTTTTCCTTATTTCCCAGGAAAGTCATGAAGGATTCTCATTCCCTGCAGAGGTTGTCAAAGCTCTTGTTAATCCCCACCAGTCACCGAGGATTTTCAATCCCCAGCAGTGGTCCCAGGATTTCTCATTCTCAAACAATCAGAGATCTTTAATCCCCAAGCAGTCAGCAAGGATTTCTCATCTTCAACAATCAAATATTTGTTTTGGAATCCCCAGCATCGGTCAAGGATTTATTTCCCCGACAGCAGTCAAAGATTTCTTTATCTCCAATTATCAAGGATTTATTTTCCTCAGCAGACAGCTACTCAGCTTACATGCCCATCCATTACATTCATATATCATAAACATTGATGAAACACATTTCATTGCATCATACATATCATGCAACATAACTTTGTGTTTTAGCTAACATTTTACCCTTTTCAGGATAAGATTAAAAGGCTATTGTTAATAGTTATTCAGATACGGTACAGATACACCCCAAACACGGCAGTCATTCTGTTACTCATTCAGAATCTCAAGTCAAAATACAGTGCGGATACACCCCATACGCGACGGTCATTCTACTACTCATTCAGAATTCAGCAATCCGATACAGACTAGATACGCCCCAGACACGGCGGCCATTCTATTTCTCATTCAGATTCAATTATTAACTTCAAGTTCAGATATGCTCCAAACACGGATTCCATTCTGGCCCTTACGCCAGAGGTTTGATTCTCCCCAGTGCAGTCGCCACGGAAGTCATTCTGCTACTCATACAGATCTCAACTTCAGATACAGTCCAGATACGCTCCAGACACGGTTGCCATTTTGTCGCTCATTCGAAATTTATCCCCAGCACACAGTTGCTCCATACATAGATGTTTCTCTGTTACCTATTCAGAATACAGATACACTCCAGACACGGCAATCATTCTGATATTCATTCAAAGATCAAACACAGTTATAGCTCGGATACGCTCCAGACACGAACGTCATTCCTGTGCTCATACAGACTCAGTCTCCAAATACAGTTCAAATGCATTCCAGACACGAATACCATTTTGATGCTCATTCTTCTGACCTACAACATTGCAGTTCAACAAAAATTATTAGATGGCATCTTTAAGCCCATCTCTAGCAAGATTTTACCATTTCCAAATGGCATCTTTAAGCCCATTCCCTCAATAATATTTTGACGAGTGCAAATTTACGGACACTCTAGTGTCCAATCCTCTTTTACCTTCGAGTCACAAAAGGCAAACTTGCCAATCTAACTCTTCAGGTTCAAGAAGATTGAACAGGGACAACTGTTGTACCCCAAGATTTCCCCTCTCACTTTATCAACATTTCTCATCACAAGACTCTTGGAACTCAAGACCAAGCTAGGGTTTGCTCTGCTCAAGACATCTCATTGCACTGATGACCTAAATTAGGGTTTGAGTTTGCACAGGGATATTTTGACCTACAATGCCCAAATTGACTTTCATACTTCATGTTGAACTCATAAGTTTGCCCATACCAAGTTTCAAGCCCTGAATCAAATTTTTGCCGGTTCAATTGGACAGTTGACCTAGAAATCAGCTGTATTGGGGAAAAAGTCAACTGTGGCCAATTTACAGTCAAACCTCATGAATTTTGACCCACATCAACATTATGAACTCAGATGAACCATTTGATCAAGTTTGGATCACAATTCCACAAGAAATTTGATCAGATCACCAAAAGGGCAAAATGGTCATTTTTAGGGTTTTGACTGTACAAAGGCAATTTTTGACTGTTTGACCTAGCCAATGGAAAATCAATCTCAACCATGGACTCAAGGGCTCAATGACATCATCTTGACATATTCAACAAGTTCAAAAGATCTCAATTGCATTGGATTGACAGATGAATTTTTCAGTCAACTGATCAAAATTTGATTGTACACTGAAAAGTCAAACTTTGACTTTTTGGTCAAAATCAAGTGCCAAGGGTCATTTTTCATCAAGATGTGTCAAATTATGAAACTTGTTCATCAAGAAACCCAAAATTGCAAATTAGGGTTTGAAATTGAAAATTTTCATAACTTAGAAATTTTTTAAGTTATGAAATTTTCTTAATTTTTCCTAACTTTGCCCCACATTTTCACCAATATGAAAATGGATTCAAACAAAACGTACAACATGAAAGTTGTAGTCCATCACAAAGTATACAACTTTGATTCACAAAGTTTTCTCAAAAGAAGCTTGGATCTCAAGTTATGATTTTTGGAACAAGGGTCCCTAAAACTTTTAACTTCGAGAAATTTTGCCCTAGTTTAGGCAGGATTTTGACCCATCTTCTTGGCCATTTTTCACATAGTTCCACTTGGAGTCTCAAGTTTCATTTCAAATATGGATTTAGTATATGTTGCAAGCTTTCTAAATTGTCCAAGAACTCCTCAAACACATTTGTGGTTAGGGAGAATCGAATGCTTGAAGTTGGCAAAAACTCACTTTGTAACCATGGCCAATACATGTTCATACCACTTGCAAAATCTGACCAAACTAGCTTAGCACATAATTACAGGCCTCTAAACCAATTTACACTCAAAAATTGAATGCAAATACATTGGACATTGGTGTTATTCTGATCATTAGAGCTTGGCACATTGAATAATTCCATTTTGGGCATAAAGATGGCACTTCCATTTTCATAAAGGCAACTTTATGTCAAATTGCATTTTCTTGAGCCTTGGACTTCTTTCCTTGCAGCAAACAAGTTCCATAAACTCAGGCAAAGGTACAATGAACTTGTGTATGCTTGGAGATATCTTGTACATGCCTATCACATTTCACTTCACACTTTTCTTTCAAAACAAGTCATTATGCCAAAAGTCCATAACTCACATATCTGATATATTCAACTTAAGCCAAGGTTTCAAACAAGTTTTACACATCCTTGTAAGCCAGAAACACGAGCCAATCATCCCTAAAACACCCTTGAACACCAGAACACCAAAAACTTGCAAAACAGGGCAGTTGCTGCAACTTGAGTGCCATAGCTCATTTTGCTCGTGCATTTTGATCCTTTCCACTTTAAACACCTTCCATTCAACTCACTCAAGCTATCCCAAACCTCCATTGCCAACTGTAACTCCATTTACAATGTTCACCATTTCTGTTTCAAGCTTATGCAGGTTTACTTCTAGAGGTTGATTCAGGCTATTTCAAAACAAACTAAGCATTGGGAAAGGTTCAGGGAACATCAAGCAATCTCAAAAGAACCTTAGGCCTCACTGAAAGTAGCTGCATTGTCCAACTCGAACTCAGCTGAAACAGGTTTTTTCATGAAGTTCTATCTCTCTATTTAGGAACATTTAGCCTTAGGTTTGTGAATGAAAGATGTAGTACTCATTGCCCTGAAACCATACATATGCTCAGTTTTCATTTATATTAAACGTGCTAAGAGAATTTCATCCATGAACTTTCTGAAAAAACTAGGTTAGAAATTAGGGCCAGAGAAATTCTCTCTGGTCTTTGAGAGTTATATTATGTTTTTTATATGGTTGGAATCGTGTGATTATGCTCTACAATTTTCATGTTACACGTTTTTGTTTTTAAGCATTGAAACAGGAGATACGAGTTTGAACTGAGCACGCGCGTGTTTCTGTTGGACGAAGGTTGAAGATGAAGTAGCTGGGTTGGGCCTGACTATTTCCTACTTTTGGCACCCCCCATTTTCAGTTTCACACCCCCTGGCCCATTTTCTTGTATTTTGATATTTTTTGCATTTTTATTTTCTTTTCTGACCTTGATATTTTATTTTCAAACATAAAAAATACTCCAAAAATATTTTTATAATTTTTTACATTTATTTAGCATTTTATTTCATTTTTTCTAATATAGAAAACAATTTAAATACTTTATATTATTTGTTAAAACTTGAAAATAATGTAAATAATACTTTTATTTTTTAGTTCTTATTTTTATTCACACCAAAAATATTTTCTTGAATATATTTTATTTTTGTAAATATTTTATTTTATTTTATACATACTTAATATATTAAAATATTTTATTTTTGTAAATATAATATTTTATTCTATACATATATACTTTATTTTATTAAAAACATAGAATAAAAATACAAAAATATTACATTTTTATTTTTATTATTATTTTATACTAAAAACACTTTTTTTTTCAATATATTTTTATTTTTGTACATATTAATATATTTTTGTATATAAATAATATAATATTATTTTCTTTAAGCAAAATTAGGGTTTACCCTTTTATTAAATAAAATTAACCTTTTTTTATTTTAATTATTTACACCTTTTTTTCACATTAAAAGATGCTTTGCATACATAAATTTTTTTTTTTTGCATAATACATTTTTATTTAATATTTGTTCATTTTGTTTAAATATTGTACATTTAAATATTAATTGCATTTGAGATTCAATTTGGATGTAATAGTAATTTAGGGTTTTAATTTCTTGCAAAATAATCCCCTATTCAAATTTGTACCCCCTCCCTATATCAAAGTTGTAATAGCTTAGATTTATTTTTACGCACTTAAAAGCTTTCAATTATGCCATGATCAGAGAATTAGGGTTTGTATGCAAAATCAAAACCAACAAATAGTTTGACCTAATCAAAGACAAAAATGCATGAAAAGAACAAACACAATGCACACTTGCACCCCTAGGGTTACAATCCACTTGTTGCCTTCAAAAATAGGCCATGGTATGCATGTTAAGTACTTTGGCAAAACAAAAACAAAACAAAAGATCATAGTCCCTCGATGACGCTATTTGGGTTGCCTAAACAAAATGATCAAGTCCCTTAAGAAAATTGCCAAAAATACTTGACACCATTGCTATCATGGTCTATACGATGACCCGCGCCTGTCCCGTTTAACATCCTAACACAAGGTTGTTCACCAAATACAATGGTGAAACAACACTGTTAAAAGGGTTAAAAACATAAGAAAAACCTTTGAGTAAAATAGGGTAGACAACTCTTAGTTACTTGATCAAAAGCTTGCAAAAACATCCTTGCTATTTTCAAACACACTTCACAACACAATTTTAAAACCCTACTTTCAAACATTGGAAACTTTTCAAAAGACAAAAACACCTTTGTATACATTCAAACAAGAATCATTACAAAGGTTGCCACAACGATGGCCTCTTTTCAAAACATCTTTCAAAACCACACACAAAACACCATTTCAAACAATTGAAGAGCACCATTTCAAACAATTGAAAAGCAAAGCAAGTGATCTAAACAAGTAACTAAGAGCCCATGGATGACCATGGATAGAAAGGGTGCTGTTTACCGTGGTTATTGGTAAACAACCGCTGATCCTCCAAATGGTTACTTATTTGGTTACTCGCAGGATCGATCAGATTGATCCTAAGACATGGTTGATTTTGAGGTTTTGATTAAGTTGGATAATGGTTAAATGACAAGAAAATAAAGAGGCTTTAAGTAAATTGCATGAAGAAATGGACTTGATAAAATAAATGAAGGCTTGAAATAAAGGGCTTCGACAGGAAAAGTAAAGAAGAAAGCAAGTAAAGCTTCTGGAAAGTAAATGACTTTGATTAATAAAAATGGTGTTTCACACATACATTCTCAACAATTCTTTCTCACACGCTGGGTACTCGAATCTATATGAGTGACTTTGTATATAATTGTGAACACACGCGAAAAACTTCGTGACCTACTACTATTTATACTAAAACATCCCAAGTAACCGTCGGGCAGTTACACCGCTTCGAGATGACTCCACTTGGCACGTTCTCAGCGTTCGACGCTCCAGATCTTTGCACGTTGCATTTGGTAACCGCTGGAAACCGTTTTCCCTCCAAACGCTTGAATTTCAAACCGTTCCACTATGAACCATCGAACACCTTCGTCGAGAAGCATCTTCGACGAGAAACACCTTCGACGTCGAAGGCAACCAACTTCTCCCTTGGAAGAAATCCTTTAAGTACATTGCCACCTTTCGATGGGCATTTCGACAGACCCAGCTGGTCGAAAACATCCTTCAGCTTTAATGGCTGATATTAATAAAACAAGGGTGTCGAATTTAGGAGCCAACAAATTGCCCCCCAAGAATGCCTTATTTCGACTCTGAAAGAAAAAGGCATTCTTTGAAATGCCATTCGACACCTGTCTTTTCATTCTTAGTCACAAATTAAATTGTGCACCTTTTTTGTCTTCTACCAACCACTGACAATCCCAAGGAAAAGCCATCATTTCATCCGTACCTAAGACGTCACTTCAGTACGGCGTGCAGCGTGCCAAACGTCTTTTCACAAATTGTCATCATGACAATTCCCAAAAAACGAGGGCGCACGCTGCACCCTTCCATTTCTGCAGAACGGCTACAACAACAGGGAGATGCCACGTGTCCCACTACCTTTTGCAACATTAAATGGCATTAAATGTCCTCGAATTTGGGGATTTCCCCAACTACTATAAATAGCGCTAAGTACCCATTGTGGGACTTTTTCACGCTACCTTGCCTTCAGATATTCCTCATTGCATACAAACTCTTGCCTCCTTTGCAAACCACCTGTTTTTCGCTTCATCTTCAACCTTAGTATCAACAATGGCATCTGGTTCTTCCAACGCTCCTAGCGCCAACACTCCCTCTGGAAATGTCAAACCCAGGATTTTCTCCACTGCTCCCGTAGTGACTCCCACGGGCCAACGAAGGGTCCCCGAGCCTTTGGACATTGCTGTACGTGATGCTTATTCACGCCACCTCATGATTCCGGTTGGATATTCCAACCAAATCTTTGCCATGTCTGGCCCACTATACCCAAGCATTGCTGAAGCCATGAAGATTAAAAGCTACTTTCCGGTACTTGAAAAACTCAAACCGGTTGGATGCTCCAAGAAAGATGCAGAAGATAATGAAGATCCTGCTAAAGAGAAAATCGACCTTCGTTTTTTCAACAGAGGTGTTAGGGCTTTCAGGTCTAGCCCTAGCCTTACTCCTGACTATAGTGCTTTGCTGGAAAAAATGGAGAAACGCCAGGCTTCGATCTGGAAAGACATGGGGATATTCGACCTGGTTATGTTGTCGAAGACAGGTCTTAACTATTCCCCAGAAATGTTGATAGCTTCCATACTCTTCTGGGATTACACCCATTTCACCTTCCATCTTCCCTGTGGAATGCTGACTCCCACGCTCTTCGACGTGGCCGCCATCACTGGCCTTCGACCCACTGGGGACTACTTCGACCCAGAGGAAATGTCGGAGGATCAGATTGGATTCTCTGCCACAAAACCAACCTACACCACCTTCATCAATCACTACCACGATAAGTCGACGGACGCTGTGTCGGACGTAGAACATATCGCGTTTCTAGCCCTATGGCTGACACGCTTTGTGTTTTGCACCAAGTCCTTATAGGTGACCAAGAAGATGGTCACTCTCGCCACTCAACTCCACCACGGCCAAAATATTTGTTTGGCAGAATTGATTTTGGCGAGTCTGTACGAGTCGATTAGCAACGGAGCAACTCTTCTGAAGATCATCGAGAACAGAGCCAGTCTGCTGCTTGCTGGACCTTTTTGGCTACTTCAGATGTGGCTCAATGCCACCTTCGAGTCTTTCTTGCCTCAGAAGACTCAAATAAATGAGCAGGCTCCAGAAATAGCAAATAGGTGCATCGAAGGCACCAGATTGGCTCTGTTGACTCCAACGGAAGATGGGCTGGAGCTTCAACAAACTTTTACAAACTTCGTCTTGATGTTTGCTAAAAGGAAAGAGTTTGCTTCGACCATGGCTCCGTTTGCTCGATGAAAGGTTGGCCCAGAGTGGTTCACGAGGCCACATCCTAAGGCGTCAAGTGGTCCTCAGGTCGAAGAGCATACAACGGTGTGGGAGGCATTTCTCACGCCAAGAATAATGCCCCTACGATTCAAGAGCTCCAAGACTCACTTGAGTCTAATCGCGTATCAACCAAACCTGGTGTCTCGCCAGTTTGGTATTATTCAAACACTACCTTCTCCAATTTTTCCCAGGGAGAAGTCTATGTTATACTTCTGCAACGACTACACTGAAGACGCTGCCACTAAGCATATCGGCAGATATGCTGGTCGAACAGTTCTTTCGTTGTTTGACTATCAGCTTAACTTTCTCTGCTCACCATCCTTCGAGGAGTGGTGGAAAAGTTACTACACTGAGGAGTTTTTCGACGAGAAGGACTTCGTGGACGAGCTTCAGAAGTCTTTTGTCCTTGTCTTGGACAAAATAAAGAAATGTAAGTTCATCCTTCCGAATTACTTTGTCTTTCCCTTTCGACTGGTAGCCTGTTAATTATTCTGTCTACTTTCAGTTGTTTGAAAGCCTGCAGCCAAGAAGGCTGCAGAAGGCCAACAGGGAGGAGGCCCCTTAACAAAACCTCCACCACCGACGAAGACTATAGCTCCGGCGAAGACCACAACAAACCAACAGGGGGAAGGCCCTTCGAAAAAGCCTTCTGCATCGGTAACCATACTTTTATTATTTTCTTCTGGCTTTAACTTTCTGACTTTCGATGCAACTTCTAAATCGAACTCCAATTGGTTTTTTAGGCACCTTCACCCAAGAAACGGCCAGCACTGACGGTCGAATCTGGGAGTGACGAAGAAGATGATTCTCCCCCTGCTCCTCTTAAAAGGAGAAAGCTGAAGAAGGACATTCCTCTTCCTGAGGCTCGAACAATCAGGATAAAGGTTGCTGGGAGAAAGCCCAGGCCACCTCCAGTAATCATTGAAGAGCCAACAGAGGAGGAACTAAATGTTCTTCTCAATAAACCTGTCGAAAGCGACAATTCCAGCCCTGGGGCTGAAGCTCCTTTGCAGGTAATCTCTTTGATCCCTTTGTAACTCAGGTGTCGATACCCACGTTCGATTATGTCTCTTTCGAATTTAGAAGATTCTTCTTCTTCTCTTTTCAGGACACCACTGAAAGCTCAGCGCCAAGGACTTCTGAAACATTGGATTCTGCTGAACTCAGCAGGCCACAAGAAAAAGACTTGGCGAACAATGAAGCCAATACTGAAACAAATGAAGCCAATGCTGAGACAGCAGAAAAACCAACAGAAGATCCACAAACAGAAGAGCAACAACCAAAAGAGATTCAGGTGGTTGATCTGTCGGAAGAAAATCGCGACGAAGGGGACCGCGGTGACGCCGGCAAAGAGGATCAAGGTGACGCTGGCGAAGGGGACCATGATGACGCTGGTACTGCCGCAGTCCAAGTCGAAGAGAGTCAAGTCGAGGCAAATGCTATTCAACAGCCTCAACCCCAAGACAACGTTGTTGCAAAGGTTGTCACCTTAACAAAGCATAGGTCGAAAGAAGACTTAGAACTCTTGAAGCAAACTGATCCTGTTGGCTATCTGAATGCCATCATCGAAAGCAAGGGAAGTTCGTCTGATGTTAGTCAGGAGGCTTCTACTCTGTCGGGGAAGTCCACTGAAACTTCTCCTCTCGATGAGGCTTTGACGAAGGTTAAGGCTCAGTTCTTCAAGAAGGATTTGATGAAAGCTTTGGAGGGGGACCCTACTGCTCCATCATATTTGGGGGCTGTTTTGAATGCCGTGGACTTGCTAGCTGTACCTCCGGAGGTTTCAGGATTTATCATGGGGTTACACTCCATTATTGATCAAGTCTCAGCAGATTATCGACGACAAAGGGGCTTTAATAGCCAGCTTGAAGTGTTATATGGCAAAAGCTCTTCTGCATGGACTGCTGTAGCAGAGACAACTTCTCGAATTGCGGAGTTGTCGAAGCAAAAAGCATCTAAACAAGAAGAAGTTGATGCCATCGATCGAGAGAATGCTTCCATCAAGGCGCAAATCGAAGAACTAGAGGCTAAGATGAATGCCAATACTAAGCACAAGGAGGAACTTCTCTCGACTGTTCCAGACACCGAAAGTCAAGCTGAAATCACACAAGGCCTAGAATTTGCTGAGAAAGCTCAAGCCTTCGACGATCAAATTGCCAAGCTTGCGCATGCGAATGCCTTGTGCAACAAAAGATTGGAGTTGCAGCAAACTAAATACCTTCGACTCAAGGACTCCATCCCCTTCTGATTGATTCAGCCCTTTAACCATATATTGTAATATGTATTCGACAATATTGCCATTTTGGCTAATTTATAAAAATTTTCCATTTTGGCTTATTTATGGTTAATTTAATCGTTACTTGTTATTTATTTTTATCTCTTGGAGTATAGGTTTATACTTTTTCAAATATTTACCATTTACTCTCAAGAGCCTTTTATCTTCACCTAGCTCTTCGACTTCATAAGCTCCACCAGAAAAAGTCTGGATAACTCTGAATGGTCCTTCCCATTTGGGTGACCATTTTCCCATGCTTCGATCCCTTCGATCCATGGGAAGAATCACCTTTCAAACTAGTTCTCCAGGCGAAAATGCCTTAGGTTTCACCTTTTTATTATAAGAGTCTTCTACTCTTTTCTTCTGAAGCCTGAGTAGGTCAAGAGCGCGCAATCTTTCTTCGTCTAAATCCACTAGTTCGTCTAACATCATATCCCAATAAATTTCAGAGGGAATATCATAGTGTCTCTGAACCCTTGCAGATTGAAGACAAATTTCTGCTGGCAACACTGCGTCATGGCCAAAAGTTAGCCTATATGGTGTTGTACCTATGGCTTCTTTTGGGGACGTTCGACAAGCCCACAAAATCTGGTCTAACGTCTTATGCCAATTTTTGGGCTTCTTCCCAACATGCTTTTTTATCAAGCCAATCACTACTTTGTTCGCTGCTTCGACTTGACCATTCGCCTGTGCATAATAAGGCGTTGATGTTAGGAGTTTAAAGCCCGTTTCCTGAGCGAATTCCTGCATCTTTCGACCGGTGAAAACTGATCCTTGATCAGTTGTTATAGTCTCAGGGATTCCATATCTAAAGATAATGTTCTTTTGAATAAATTCAATGACATTTTCTTGGTCCACATTGACTAAAGGGATAGCTTCGATCCACTTAGTAAAATAATCAATGCCTACCAATATATACTTCTGACTCTTTGATGATGCTGGTCGAATCTCTCCAATGAGGTCCAACGCCCATCCTCTAAAGGGCCAAGGTTTCACTATCGAGTGAAGTTCGCTTGCTGGTACATGTTGGATGCCTGTATGGACTTGACATTCTTGGCAACCTTTAGCGAACTCGACACAATCTTTCAACATGGTGGGCCAGTATAGTCCTTGTCGAAACAACAACCATTTCATCTTATGGCCTACTTGGTGAGCCCCACATGCTCCAGCGTGCGTAGTCGAAAGGGCTATGTATGCCTCAGTTTCACTTAAGCATTTTAGCAATACCCCTTCAGGCGTATTTTTAAATAACTCATTACCCATGAGTACGTAACTCAACGCCCTGTACTTTGTTTTTCGTTCTGTCGAAGCTACTGGATTTTGAAGATAATCCACAATGGGCTTCCTCCAATCTTGCTCTGACAAATTATCTATGAATGAAATTTCGAAGTTACTTTGATCAGCATATCCTAGTCTTGTCGATTCCAAGTCTGTTGGTGATAGACAAGTTGCTTTTATCTTTTCTCGAACTTCGATTTCTCTTTGTAATCTCGTTTTTGAAATCTTGTACCCAGATGCAATTTGTGCTAAGTCGTTGGCTATTTGATTTTCCAATCTGGGTATGTGTCGAATATTGACCATTTCAAATTTTTTCAATAAACGATTTGCTATCACAAAGTACATAATGAGATTTTCTCTTATGCATTTATATTCTTTTGTGACTTGCTTAATGACTAACTCTGAGTCTCCCATTATTTCGACTCGAGTTGCCCCCAATTCCAACAATATCTCAAGGCCAGTAATTAGAGCTTCATACTCAGCCTCATTGTTCGAACAAGAACCTGATATCTTGTACTTGAATGTTGTTGGAATTTTTTCTGGAGAAATGATCAAGACTCCTACTCCTGTTCCATCTTTATGGCTGGAACCATCGAAGTAGAATTTCCAAGGTTCTATCTCCACATAATTAACATTCTCAACTTGAATTGAGTGGTCGACTATAAAGTCTGCAACCACTTGTCCTTTTACTGCCTTAAGAGGCATAAAGGTCAAGGAGTATTCAGTTAATGCTAGTGCCCACTTGCCAATTCGACTGTGCAAGATGGGTTTCGACAACATGTACTTGAAAACATCAAAATGAGACGAAACATACACATCAACTGGTTTTATATATTGCTTGAGTTTTGTACAAGAGAAATACAGACATTGAAACAATTTTTCAACTTCGCTATATCTAGTTTCTGCATCGTTCAAAACTCTACTAAGATAGTAAATGGGTCTTTCGACTCCATTCTCATCTTCTTGGGCTAACATGCTTCCCAAAGTTTTATCGGATGCAGCTATGTACAATCTCATACTCCTATTGCTACAAGGAGGCACCAAAATAGGTGGCTTGGTGAGGTACCCTTTGATTTTGTCGAAGGCTTCTTGTTGCTCTTGCCCCCATTCGAATCCCTCTTTATTCAGTCGAAGTAAGGGTGAAAAGGCTTGAGCTTTCCCACTTAGGTTAGATATAAATCTCCTCAAGAAATTTATCTTGCCTAACAGAGATTGCAGTTCCTTCTTATTCGATGGCGCTTTCGCTTCCAGAATAGCCTTCGTCTTGTTCTAGTTGATTTCGATTCCTTTCTTGTGGACAACGAAGCCCAAGAAATCTCCAGCTTTCACACAGAATGCACACTTCAAAGGGTTCATCTTCAGACCATGTTCTCTCATTCTTTCGAATTTTTAACGAAGGTGGTCAATATGATTCTTCCTGGAAACAGATTTTATAACAATGTCATCAATATATACTTGCATAAAAGTGTTAATAAAATCATGGAAGATAGAATTCATTGCTCGCTGGTATGTTGCCCCAGCGTTCTTTAGGCCAAAAGGCATCACTACCCATTCGTAAGTTCCTAGAGCTCCAGGGCATCGAAAAGCTGTTTTCGACACATCCTCTTCAGCAATGAATATTTGATTATATCCTGAATAACCATCGAGCATACTCAGGTATTCATAGCCAACGGCAGAATCGACTAGCATTTCCGCCACAAGCATAGGATATTCATCTTTGGGTGTAGCAGCATTCAAATCTCTGAAATCTATGCACACCCTCAATGTACCATTTTTCTTAATTACTGGCACAATGTTTGCAATCCATTCGACATACCTCGTAACGCGTATGAATTTGCACCTCAGCAGTCTTTCGACTTCCGTTTTGATCTTCGACAGTATTTCTGGAGCGAAGCATCTTGGACTTTGCTTGATTGGCTTCTTCCCAGGTTTGATTGGCAACTGAAGTTCTACCAATCCTCTGTCGAGACCAGGCATTTCGTCGTAATCCCATGCAAAACAGTCCTTGAACTCTTTCAACAATTGGATTACTTCCAACCTAAGTTCTGGGTCAATTTTGGCGCTGATGTAAGTTGGCTTTTTCTCTGACCCTTCCCCTAAGTTGATTTCTTCTAAAGGATATTGCGCTAACATTTTAATGTTGTTCGCCAAGGGGTCCTTTTCGAAGCCCAAAGGCTCATCGTCATAGATGGCGTCGAGCCTCTGTTCCTGCATTCCTTCTGGCATGATATCAGGGGGTTCTGGATCGAAATCCTTTCCTGGACCTGCATCAGATAACTGTTGATCATTGGCCTGTGTGGCCATGTACTTTACTTCGGCTTCGAGAGCCGTTATCATCTTTGTTTCGGCTACATAAGCCGAAATTCGCTTCAATGATTGTGACTCAGTCATTATCACTGAATTCACTTCCCCAACCAGTTGGTTGGATATCAGTTAACCCACTGAAGTCTATGTGGGACAAGTCTTCTCTGTCCCATTGAAAACCATGCTCAGGGTGCAGGTATAGGGAACAAAAAGTATTTGGCGCTGGCGCCAAGTCGAAGTCAGGTGCTGGACATGGCCCTATGTGAGCCAAGTTCTTGTCGAAATCTGCCAGCCCTAGGTGATTCACTTCGCCCAGGTAATAGCTTTGATCTGCTTCTATGTTTTCGACCATCCCATCTGGACGCCATAGCAGCAACCTCTGGTGCATTGATGATGGCACAGCTCCAACACCATGAATCCATTCACGACCCAACAAAAGATTGTAGTTAGGTTTGGCTGATATGACCATAAACATTGTTGGTCGAAGGATAGATCCCACCTTGATATCCAGTTGGATCACTCCCATAGTGGTCCCTATGCCGCCCTCATAGTTCGACAGGACCATGTTGTGAGGCTTGATGTCCTCATCCCTTTTGCCTATTTTCCTTAGCATAAAGTGAGGAATAATGTTGATGGTTGCCCCACAATCCACCAAGATTTTATTCACTGTAGTTTCTTCGAGTTTAGCCCTTATAAATAAAGGCTTGAGGTGATTTTTCATCGCCTCTGTAGGTGGTTCGAAGAACCCATTTTGTTCCTCAGTAGTGCCATTGTCCATGACGAAATAGCACACTGGCCTATGTTTGGCCATCTCTTGCTCCACTTCCCAATCACTTGCTTCGACCTCCACCTGTCGGTCGAACTCTCTGGGCAGCACTGAGACTATATTCACCATGATGTCCAAAGTATCATCAGACTCAGAACCATCTTCGTCTTCAATTTCACCTTGGTTAGGCCAAACTAGCCTATTGGTTACTGGCTCTCTTTCCAGAGGTTTCCTTTGCTTCCTTAGAGGAACATTTGAACTGGTTTCTGCCTTTGGTTCATTAGCAGCCTCCCTCTCAGCTTTTCGTCGCCTCTGGTATCTCCTCCACTGAGATCGAGACATGGGATTTTTCCCTTTGTAGTTGCTTGACACCTGTGTAACTTTAGGGGCAGCAACTTGAGGCTCTTTCTTTTGTGTTAAAGATGAACCTCTTGGCACATCGAAGGAGTGCCATCTTTCCTCGCTTGGCCTCTTTCGACCAGATGTTTTGTACCATGTATCTACTGGCACAATAGTTGGAGGCCTGAAAGTCAATGGCCTCTTTTCTTGGTTTGAACCTCTTTGGGAGGCTCTTCTGGGATCATGTCAAAGATCAACATTTTCCCTTCTCTTATTTGCTGCTCTTACGCCTTGAATATGTTCAGCAGCTTTTTTGTCAAAGATCGAACTGCATCTTGGACACAGCATCACTTCTGACTTCTTCTTCTGGCATCTTTGCAGGAAATCTGCCAGATTTTCATTCTCCCGAGGGAAAGCAGTCTTGTTAGCTTGTTCTTGCCTCATGGCCTCTTCTGATGCTTTTGGCTCAGAGACTTCGACCATGTTGACATTCATGGTATCTTTGTTGGCAAGAGTCAACTGCTTCATTTGAATCTCCAAGTCCTCTGTCTGGCCTTGAACTGGGGCCAAGTGAGAACTGGGTTTTGGTCCAGATTTTTGGGCTCCAACTGTCTCCAGCTTTGGGCTTTCGACCGCTTTCTGAACCGCTTTAATTGTCTTTCTGGATAAATTCCCAGAAAAATTGCCAAAGATTGGCATGTTGACATGGTCCTTTGAGACTTCGACCATTGTGATTCCTGGCCTCTTCGACTGGCTTCTGGATGCCTCGATCACGTTCACCTCTGAAGGTTCAGCATAGTGGGCTTCAGCCTGCAACAGATTAGAATCCACAGCCATGGGGGTCTTGTCAGCAAACTTCAACCTCCCTTCTTCGATAGCGTCTTGCACAAGATTCCTAAAAAGAAAACATTGAGACGTTTTATGGCCCAAAAAATTATGATATTTGCAAAAGCCTCTCTTCTTTCTTTGATTAAGAGGAGGCACTTTTACCCCTGGGGGTATTATCATTTGGCCATCTTTTACAAGCAAGTCAAAGATCTCATCACATTTTGTAATATCAAAACTATAAGTCTTTTTGGGGAACCTATCGTTGGTCCTTTCTGGACCAGTGGGATTTTTCCCACTTGAGGGGACTAATAGTTTGCAAGAGTATGGTGGCCCTTGTTTTAGTTCCGCTAAATCGACTTCTCCTTCTTCGACAGTTATAGTATCGTTGAAGGATTCTGGATCTTCGTCATCCATCTCAACATACGCTATCCTCTCTCTCTTATGAGTTTTCGTTGCCTTTTCTTTTTCAGCTTTGAGGCGTTCTACCTGTCGAACTCTATCGGCCAGTTGGGCCATGTCTCTCAAGTATTGAGTGTCTAACTTCTTCCTAATGGAATAATCTAAACCGCCTGCGGCTATTTCGACTAACTCATGTTCCGGCACTTGTGTAAAACATCTTGCTTTGAGCAACCTAAACCTAATTAGATATTCGTCTATAGGTTCAGTGAAACGTCTCTTTACACTGGCCAATTCTTTCATGCTTATCTTGGTTTGCCCCATGTAGAATTGCTCGTGAAACAATCTTTCCAACTGGGTCCAATGATGGATCGAATTGGGGGGGAGAGTTGTAAACCAAGTAAAAGCGTTCTTTGTTAAAGAACTTGGGAAGTACTTAATCCTCAGGTTTTCATTGTTCGAAATATCTCCTGCTTCGATCAAGTATCTCGCCACATGTTCGACAGTAGATTCTGTCGTGTCCCCAGAGAACTTAGTGAATTTGGGGACTTTACATCTAGGAGGTAAGTCTGTTTGTAACACGTATTCTGACAGCGGGGATGTAAAGTTGGGCCTTCTAAAGCCCATGTTCATCCCATTTTGAGTCATGATCCTTTCGATCATGGTTGCCAGATTATTTTCCAAACCCGTGTTTTGGTATTGGATATGCTGAACTACTTCGTCAGCATTTTGGTTTCTGTTAACTAACCTTACCTCTGGGGTTATTACCCTAGGTTCCTCGACAGGTTGCTCCAATCGTTCCCTAAGGTTTTCTTCGACAGGCTGTTGGATTTGGTTGATAGTGGTTTCTTCCTCTAAGAATACACTATGGTTTCCCCTTATTTGCGCCCTTTGGGGCTGTCGAATAGGTTGGGGTACTCCAAAGAAATCAGCCAAACATGTCATTTGCGCTGTCATCTGCTGATTCGATTGAGTAGTGTTTTGTATTAGAGGGTTCAGCACTGTACTTAAAGTCTGTGCCAACATTTAAACCATATCATGGTTGCTTTCGTCCATTTGTTGCCTCAAGACTGCTGTCGAGGCATTTGTAAGGCCATGTGCTACCTGGGACGTTCCTCCTAAGAGTTGGGTCCTATTTCTATTCGCCATACCTACTCCAGAGCCTTGGAGTGGCGAAGAGGCACTCACTAAAGGGTCTGAGAAAGTGGACGCAGCATTCGTCAGGCTAGCCAAGTCAGAAGTTGGCATGCCATAGAGTGGTTCTCGATTATGACCGCCTGTCATAAATCCTGGGGGAACATAAGGCCTTGTGCCTAAATTTCCCCTTGGTGGGGGAGTTCCCAAAGGCACTCTGGGGCCTGTGAACGGAGGTAATGGCCCCGTTGTTGTGACCGTTACTGCTGGTGTTGAACCAGCGGTTATCGCTTCACTTACGGTCGGGATAACCGTTGCTCCCACATTCGTTTGTGGGATTTCGTTATTGTTTGGCGGATTCGCCATCTCTTCTCTTCTTCTGGCAGTATTGGTATCGTTAGTGTATATTCTACCACTTCTCAATAACATACAACACTCCTCGAAAAAGATGAGATTATGTTTAAAAGGTTAAACTTCAACAATCAACACACTGTCCCACCAGGTGTGCCAATTTGTTTACCGTGGTTATTGGTAAACAACCGCTGATCCTCCAAATGGTTACTTATTTGGTTACTCGCAGGATCGATCAGATTGATCCTAAGACATGGTTGATTTTGAGGTTTTGATTAAGTTGGATAATGGTTAAATGACAAGAAAATAAAGAGGCTTTAAGTAAATTGCATGAAGAAATGGACTTGATAAAATAAATGAAGCCTTGAAATAAAGGGCTTCGACAGGAAAAGTAAAGAAGAAAGCAAGTAAAGCTTCTGGAAAGTAAATGACTTTGATTAATAAAAATGGTGTTTCACACATACATTCTCAACAATTCTTTCTCACACGCTGGGTACTTGAATCTATATGAGTGACTTTGTATATAATTGTGAACACACGCGAAAAACTGCGTGACCTACTACTATTTATACTAAAACATCCCAAGTAACCGTCGGGCAGTTACACTGCTTCGAGATGACTCCACTTGGCACGTTCTTAGCATTCGACGCTCCAGATCTTTGCACGTTGCATTTGGTAACCGCTGGAAACCGTTTTCCCTCCAAACGCTTGAATTTCAAATCGTTCCACTCTGAACCATCGAACACCTTCGTCGAGAAGCATCTTCGACGAGAAAAACCTTCGACGTCGAAGGCAACCAACTTCTCCCTTGGAAGAAATCCTCTAAGTACATTGCCACCTTTCGATGGGCATTTCGACAGACCCAGCTGGTCGAAAACATCCTTCAGCTTTAATGGCTGATATTAATAAAACAAGGGTGTCGAATTTAGGAGCCAACAGGTGCTAATACCTTCCCTTTGTATAATCTACTCCCCGAATCCAAGAAAACATCTCAAAGGTCTTTCCTGTGCTTTTTGACCTTTCCTTAGGATAAAATAAAAATTCGGTGGCGACTCTTACTAAACCGAAACATTTGCGAACACAAACGCAAAACCTCAAGTCAGTTTTCCCACCGTATCACAGGATCTCATATCACTGATCTTTCTCACAGGCTTTATTTTACCATGGCAACTGGTTTGCCACCAAAGTATCCCAAAAGTTCAATCTTAATGAGCGTTGTTTCGAGTATCAACCAACCTTGGACTGCACCAAATCCGGCTATCTCACTACCTTCTAATGGCCAAGATGGGTCAATTAAGGTTCTAAAAGTCAGTTAGTGTTAATGACACCACGTGGAAGCCTAATGTTATCCTCGACTGATATACCCATCATATTATACCCATCATATTAACCATATAGGTCTATGTCGTGCAGTCTTTATGATTTATTGCCACTTACCGAAGTCATCCCTAGATCCGAGTGTTGGATCTTATAAGAAAATAACCAAAACAAAACCCCTTAAAAATAAATCAAGCAAAGCAAACCATTAAAGAAAGTAAATTGATTTTAACTCTAAGATAACCCCTCTTTTTTAAGTACTCCCCAGTAGAGTCGCCAGTTCTGTAATACGGTGGAAGAACTGACTTTTTGGTTTTATCCAAATATGCGGCTAGAGTGACCATCGACTTTTCTTTTATTCAATAAATAAAGAATGAAAAGAACAGGAAAGACCTTGATAGATTTTGAGTTCGGGGGGGGGGGGGGGGGGGGGGTAAGATATGAAAAGGGAAGGTGTTATCAGCCTTTTCACCCATAGTTATCTACGGTCTCTTAATTACTTAGCTCACTTTTGAAAACTTCTTTGTGTGTGTGATTTGTTTGAAAATATTTTTAAATTGCCAATGTAAGGAAGACTTTTTAACAATTCTTGTATCAGTCCTCAAGAATATATACAAAGTGTTTTTGAAAATATTTGTTGTTTTGAAAGTGTGATATGAGAAAATGTTTTGTTTGTGAGCAAGCAATTAAAATTTCCTTACCCATTCAAGGTCGCTCTTATTCTTTTCCTTCTCCTTTATAGATAGTGATATCCATACCATTAGTTGTTAGGTAGCCCTATCTATTGGATGTGAAGGGACAAGCGTAGGGTCATTGTATGGTCATCGAAGGCAATATGTAGAGATACTTTAGCAATTGTATTGGAGGGACTAGATCATTTTTCGTAGGCAATATTGAAGGGTCATCGAGGGACTATGATCTTTATTCGAGGGTCTTTTGCTAAAGTATCACTACTTTCGAGAGACATGACCATTTATTTGAATGCAACAAAGAGAGGTTACCCTAGAGGTGTGAGTGTGAAAAGTGTGTTTAATTCAGTTATGTTTATCTTGAAATTAGGGTTTTCTGTCGATTAATTTTAGTCTTTCCATACAAAACCTAATTACTAGCAATTGAGTATAAGTGTAGAAGGTAAAGTACGGGAATTTAAACCTAAGTTGTTACATGGCTTTGGGAGAGGTACATAATAGGAAAAATGCAGGAAATAAAACCTACGCAATCACATCCTGTGAGTAGTAAAATAGGAAAAATGCGAAAAATATAAAGCTACGCTATTACAGTCGATAGTCGCAAACTATACACTTGACCTATGAGTGTAAATAAATGAAAGAGGAAATAAGAAAATAGAAAAGAAAATATGGAAAGTTTTTTTGTGAAAATAATTTAAATTAATAATTAATCAAAACCTAAATTCTAATTAATTTTAATATTAAAAAAAGGTTAATGAATTAATTAATCAAATAAGTCAAGAAAGTTAAGTGTTAAAAAAAACCTAAACCAAATTTGTTAGCAAAAATATTAGGTTAATTTGATTAAAACTTAAATTAGGCTCACCAAAAAAAAAGGTTAGAAAAATCAAGGAAGAAATTAGGCTAAACCAAAAAATAAGGAAAATTGCATGGGGTGGGTGTTGAACCTATGTCCTCTTGGCCTTGTACTTCATCACTTGCCACTGAGCCAAATGCTCATTGGTGTCTGAGAATAGAACATGAATAATATATTGAAAACCTGCACATTAAATGAAAAATAACAAAAACATTTGCAGCACCCAAGGATCGAACCCACACCCTCTACATCATATGCCTTTTTCTTGACCAGCGGTGCTACACCCTCATTCGTTCATATAAATAAAACAATTAAATATAATATAAACAAAAACAGATGGGTGGGAAAGGCGCCGAAGCCCTACCTCAGGTCGTCTTCTCCAGTGAGCCCTTATTTGTACCAGTGAAAATAGAGCACGTTAGTGATCAAATAGAACCCTACCTCCTTAAAATGACCATTGTTAATCTATTGGTGGCCTTAGTTTTTTCTAAATCGTCTTGTACAAAGAGATACGATCAAAATAATTCAAAACAGTTTAAACATGGTGATGAGGTATTCTAGAGTTATGGGACTCATGCAAGGGATCAAACCTGTATTGTTTTATCTCAGGAACACGTTAGAATGGTTAGTTTCAATCAAAACAACATAAAAATAAAATACAAATTTGGACAAAACATGAAATCAGTGATGCATGGATGCGTGTTCTAGGCACTTTTAATCATCAAGAATGATCCCAACTTACTCTGTAATGTCCCTGGAATCGATTTGGATGGTTTCTTTCCCTTGAAGATGGCTGGAAATAGGATTGCATGTTTGCCCTAATTTTCACAAAATTTGAGGTTTTGAGTGAGTGTCTTTGTGCAGCTTTTTCGTGTTCTCCTCTTTTCTGAATGTGAAGAGTATATATAGGAGAAGAAATTAGGTTAAATATGGGCTTGGACATCTTCATGAAATTTTATTTTGTTTGAAAATAACTTGAAATAAGACAAAGCCCTAAATTTTTGTTTCAATAATATGTTCACACGGTCTCTAATGGAATCTTAGGCCTCCAAAAGATAAGAATTAAAATCCTTTTATGCCTTGCACCTCCAATTAATATTTATTTCATTTAATTTTGAATTAAATGACTAAAAATCAAAATAAATGAAATAAAAATTAAAATGGTGCATAAATGGATTTAGAGGTCCATTGTGAGGTCAAGAACACGTTTGGACTTTAAAAATTAAAATGGTGCATAAATGGATTTAGAGGTCCATTGTGAGGTCAAGAACACATTTGGACTTTAAAAGATCCATACTTGCATTTTCAAGTTTTCCTATTAGTCCAAAAATTCAAGTTTGCTCAATTTGGGTTTCATGGATTTTCTCAAAGCTGCCCAACTTGCACAATTCATAACTCACTCAATTTTTCTCATATGAAGGTGATCTACAACTTTTTGGAAACCTAAAGATGTCCCATAAAATCTTCATGTTGGTCATATTTTCATTTGAAGACTTTATCTTGACATAAATTTCTTTGACAAAAAGTGTCTTTTTGTTGACTTTTAAAATGACATGTAATGTTTTGGCACATATCTCTCTAATGAATCATTTTTTGGACTTCAGGTTAGAGTGACAAAGTTGTAGAGAATTGAATTTCCTTAAAACTGAGCTTTGGTTGAGAAATTTATGATGAAGTATTTCAAAGTTTTGTTTGGTCAAATTTCAGTTAAATTCTTCTAAAGGAAACCCTAATTTAGTAACTTTTGACTTTTGATGAATCTTGATTCTTCTTGATGAATCATGATCAAACCTTGATCAAATGATGAATGTGACTTCAAAATGTTGATGTTGACCAAAAATATTGAATTTTGACTGTAAATTGGTCAAAGTTGACTTTTTGCCCAATACAATTGATTTTCAATCATCTGACTAGTTGACTGAGCAAACTTGTGCTGAAAGGATTAGAATTTGGCATGAGGATTCTTTGACACATATGAGAAACCATGAATTCCACTTGAGGCATTAGAAGTTAAACTGTGGAAAAATTTGTTATTCACTTGCAGCTGCAAATTCTGTGAATAAAAATTGATTGACTTGATTACAAAAATAAGGGTTACTCTCTCTATTTATAGATTTAGGCTAGCTTGCTCCCTCAGCTGAATCCTAAAACTATGAAATCCCAAAATAACTATTATGGAACTAAATCAAATCTAAATCTAAAACCAAATCAAATCTATGTGCATCCTGCTTCGATACACAAGCTCTTCGATAGGTCAATAGTTTCCATCGAGCAACCTGCTTCGACAACTACTTCCCTTTGACACACATAGTCTCGACACACAGGAATTGCAATATAACAATCTCAAGGTCATTCTTGTTTTCAATTTCATTATCAATAATCTTATGATCATTATCTTATGCTTCTTTGAGGGTATGTTTTTGAGTCATTGATTTATTTTTATTAATGTCTTTTCAAATTCACTTTCAATCATATTTACCTTTTTTGTTCCTTTTCTTTTTCAGGGATTTTTTATTTGAACCCCATAGGAGGGCAACATTTCAAGTTTTTCTTAGATATACCAAATACATCCTTTAGCTTATAAATCTCAATCATAGTTGGGACATTTATAGCTGGTACATGTGACTTTGTCACTCTTTTCAAATCACTAAATGCATTTGGCAGTTGATTTGTTAAATTTTGTAAGTGCACTATTTTCTTTACATTTTCTTCCCATGATTTATCATATGGGTCCAAATGTAATAAATATGGTACATCCCATGTTATATCATTTTCCAATCATTTATTTTCTCCCTAAGTGTTGGAAATTTTGTTTTGTCAAAATGTCAGTTATAGTGTTATATTTGCAAATAACCTTGCCCAGGGTGACAACTTTATACCTCCCTAAAAAAGGGAGATGATGCAAGACCGCCTGAAGGGAGGTATCGCCTATCCCCCATGTTTTCCTCTCCCCTAGGGAGAATAAACATGGGATAATATGTGTGTTGGCTCCTAAATTCGACACCTTTGTTTTGTTGATGTCAGCCATTAAAGCTGAAGGATGTTTTCGACTGGCTAAGTCTGTCGAAATGCCCGTCGAAAGATGGCAAAGTACTTAGAAGATTTCTTCCAAGGGAGAAGTTGGTTGCCTTCGACGTCGAAGCAGTTTCTCGTCGAAGATGTCTCTCGACGAAAGTGTTCGATGGTTCAGAGTGGAGCAGTTTGAAATTCAAGCTTTTGGAGGGAAAACGGTTTCCGGCAGTTACCACGTGTAGCGTGCAAAGATCTGGAGCGTCGAACGTTGAGAATGTGCCAAGTGGAATCATCTCGAAGCAGTGTAACTGCCCGACGGTTACTTGGGATGTTTTAGTATAAATAGTAGTAGTCATGTAAGTTCTCGCGTGTGTTCACAATTCTATACAAAGTCACTCATATAGATTCGAGTACCCAGCGTGTGAGAAAGAATTGTTGAGAAATGTATGTGTGAAACACCAATTTCATTAATCAAAGTCATTTACTTTTCCAGAAATTTACTTGCTTTCCTCTTTACATTCCTGTCGAAGCCTTTTACTTTAAGCCTTGTTTATTTTACCAAATCCTTTCTTCATGCAATTTACTTGAAACCTCTTTATTTCATTTAAAGCCTCTTTATTTAAAGCCTTATCCAATTTAATCAAAACTTCAAAATCAACCTATATCCTAGGATCAATCTGATCGATCCTGCGAGTAACCAAATAAGTAACCATTTGGAGGATCAGCGGTTGTTTACCAAATCCCAAGGTAAATAAATTGGCACACCCGGTGGGACTGTGTGTTGATTGTTGAAAATAATCTCATCTTTTCGAGTTGTATGTTATTGAGAAGTGGTAGAATATACACTAACGATAACAATACTGCCAGAAGAAGGGAAGAGATGGCGAATCCGCCAAACAATAACGAAATCCCACAAACGAATGTGGGAGCAACGGTTAGTACGACCGTAAGTGAAGCGACAAATGTTGGTTCGACACCAGCAGTATCGGTCACAACCACGGGGCAAATACCTTCGTTAACAGGCTCCAGGATGCCTTTGGGAACTCCCCCACCAAGGGGAAATTTAGGCACAAGGCCTTTGGTTCCCCCAGGATTTATTCCATTCTATGGTATGCCAACTTCTGAAGTGGCAAGCCTGACGAATGCTGCGTCCACTTTTTCAGACCCTTTAGTGAGTGCCTCTTCGCCACTCCAAGGCTCTGGAGTAGGCATGGCGAATAGAAATAGGACCCAACTCTTAGGAGGAACGTCCCAAGTAGCCCATGGCCTTACAAATGCCTCGACAGCAGTCTTGAGGCAACAAATGGACGAAAGCAACCATGATATGGTGCAAATGTTGGCACAAACTTTGAGTACAGTGCTAAACCCTCTAATACAAAACACTACTCAATCGAATCAGCAAATGACAGCGCAAATGGCGCGCTTGGCTGATTTCTTTGGAGTACCCCAACCGATTCGACAGCCCCAAAGGGCGCAAATAAGGGGAAACCAGGGGATATTTTTAGAGGAAACCACCATTAACCAGGCTCAACAGCCTGTCGAAGAAAACCTTAGGGCACGATTGGAACAACCTGTCGAGGAACCTAGGGTAATAACCCCAGAGGTAAGGTTAGTTAACAGAAACCAAAATGCTGACGAAGTGGTTCAGCATATCCAATACCAAAACATGGGTTTGGAAAACAATCTGGCAACCATGATTGAAAGGATCATGACTCAGAATGGGATGAACATGGGCTTTCGAAGGCCCAACTTTACATCTCCATTGTCAGAATACGTGTTACAAACGGACTTACCTCCTAGATGCAAAGTCCCCAAATTTACTAAGTTCTCTGGGGACACGACAGAATCTACTGTCGAGCATGTGGCGAGATATTTGATCGAAGCGGGTGACATTTCGAATAACGAAAACCTAAGGATCAAGTACTTCCCAAGTTCTTTAACAAAGAACGCTTTTACTTGGTTTATAACTCTCCCCCCCAATTCGATCCATCATTGGACCCAGTTGGAAAGATTGTTCCATGAACAATTCTACATGGGGCAAACTAAGATAAGCCTGAAAGAACTGGCCAGTGTGAAGAGACGCTTCACTGAACCTATAGACGAATATCTAAATAGGTTTAGGTTGCTCAAGGCGAGATGTTTTACACAAGTGCCAGAACATGAGTTGGTCGAAATAGCCGTAGGCGGTTTAGATTATTCCATTAGGAAGAAGCTAGACACCCAGTACCTAAGAGACATGGCCCAACTGGCCGATAGAGTTCGACAGGTAGAACGCCTCAAAGCTGAAAAAGCTAAGGCAACGAAAACTCACAAGAGAGAGAGGATAGCGTACGTTGAGATGGATGACGAAGATCTAGAATCCTTCGACGACACTTTAACTGTCGAAGAAGGAGAAGTCGATTTAGCAGAACTGAAACAAGGGCCACCATACTCTTGTAAACTGTTAGTCCCCTCAAGTGGGAAAAATCCCATTGGTCCAAAAAGGACCAACGATAGGTTCCCAAAAAAGACTTATAGTTTTGACATCACAAAATGTGATGAAATATTCGACTTGCTGGTTAAAGATGGCCAAATGATAGTACCCCCAGGGGTAAAAGTGCCTTCTCTTGATCAAAGAAAGAAGAGAGGTTTTTGCAAATATCATAATTTTTTGGGCCATAAAACTTATCAATGTTTTCTTTTCAGGAATCTTGTGCAAGACGCTATCGAAGAAGGGAGATTGAAGTTTGCTGACAAATCCCCCATGGCTGTCGACTCAAATCCATTGCAGGCTGAAGCCTACTATGCTGAACCCTCTGAGGTGAACGTGATAGAGGCAACCAGGATCCAGTCGAGGAAGCCAGGAATTACCATGGTCGAAGTCTCAAAGGACCACATCAACATGCCAATCTTTGGCAGTTTTTCTGGAAATTTATCCAGGAAGACAATTGAAGCTGTCCAGAAAGCGGTCGAAAACCCGAAGTCGGAGACCGCTGAAGCACAAAAAACTGGATCAAAACCCAGTTCCCACTTGGCCACCGTTCAAGGCCAGACGGAGAATCTGGAGATACAAATGAAGCAGTTAACTCTTGCTAACAAAGATACAATGAATATCAACATGGTCGAACTTTCTGACCCAAAAGCATCAGAAGAGGCCATGAGGCAAGAACAAGCTAATAAGACTGCTTTCCCTCGGGAAAATGAAAACTTGGCATATTTTCTACAAAGATGCCAGAAAAAGAAATCAGAGGTGATGCTATGTCCAAGATGCAGTTTGATCTTTGATAAAAAAGCTGCTGAGCACATTCAAGGCGTAAGAGCAGCGAATAAGAGAAGGGAGAATGTTGACCTTCGACATGATCCCAGAAGAGCCTCCCAAAGAGGTTCTAACCAAGAAAAGAGGCCATTGACTTTTAGGCCTCCAACAAATGTGCCAGTAGATACTTGGTACAAAACCTCTGGTCGGAAAAGGCCAAGTGAGGAGAAATGGCATTCTTTCGATGTGCCAAGAGGTTCCTCTTTGACTCAAAAGAAAGAGCCTCAAGTTGCTGCACCTAAGGTTGCACAAGTGTCCAGCAACTACAAAGGTAAAAATCCCATGTCTCGATCTCAATGGAGGAGATATCAAAGGAGACGAAAAGCTGAAAGGGAGGCTGCCAACGAACCAAAGGCAGAAACCAGTTCGAACGTTCCTCAAAGGAAGCAAAGGAAACCTCTAGAAAGAGAGCCAGTAACCAACAGGCTAGTTTGGCCTAACCAAAGTGAAGTCGAAGACGAAGACGATGCTGAGTCTGATGATACTTTGGACATAATGGTGAATATAGTTTCAGTGCTGCCCAGAGAATTCAATCGACATGTAGAAGTCGAAGCAAGTGACTGGGAAGTGGAGCAAGAAATGGCCAAACATAGGCCAGTGTGCTATTTTGTCATGGACAATGGCACTACTGAGGAACAAAATGGCTTCTTCGAGCCACCTACAGAGGCGATGAAAAATCACCTCAAGCCTTTATTCATCAGGGCTAAACTCGAAGAAACTACTGTGAATAAAATATTGGTGGATTGTGGGGCAACCATCAACATTATTCCTCACTCTATGCTAAGGAAAATTGGCAAAAGGGATGAGGACATTAAGCCTCACAACATGGTCCTGTCGAACTATGAGGGCGGCATAGGGACCACTATAGGAGTGATCCAGCTAGATATCAAAGTAGGGTCGATTCTTCGACCAACGATGTTTATGGTCATATCGGCCAAACCTAACTACAATCTTTTGTTGGGCCGTGAATGGATTCATGGTGTTGGCGCTGTGCCTTCATCAATGCACCAAAGGCTGCTGCTATGGCGTCCAGATGGGATGGTCAAAAACATAGAGGCAGATCAAAGCTATTACCTTGGCGAAGTGAATCACCTGGGTTTGGAAGATTTCGACAAGAACTTGGCTCACATAGGGCCATGTCCAACACCTGACTTCGACATGGCGCCAGCGCCAAATACCTTTTGTTCCCTATACCTGCATCCTGAGCATGGTTTCCAATGGGACAGAGAAGACTTGTCCCACATAGACTTCAATGGGTTAACTGATATCCAACCAACTGGTTGGGGAAGCGAATTCAGTGATAATGACTGAGTCACAATCTTTGAAGCGAATTTCGGCTTATGTAGCCGAAACCAAGATGATAACGGCTCTCGAAGCCGAAGTAAAGTACATGGCCACACAGGCCAATGATCAACAATTATCTGCTGTAGGCCCAGGAAAGGATTTCGATCCAAAACCTCCTGATATCATGCCAGAAGAAATGCAGGAACAGAGGCTCGACGCCATCTATGACGATGAGCCTTTGGGCTTCGAAAAGGACCCCTTGGCGAACAACATTAAAATGTTAGCGCAAGACCCTTTAGAAGAAATCAATTTAGGCGAAGGATCAGAGAAAAGGCCAACTTACATCAGCGCCAAAATCGATCCAGAACTTAGGTTGGAGGTAATCCAATTGCTGAAAGAGTTTAAAGACTGTTTTGCATGGGATTATGACGAAATGCCTGGTCTCGACAGAGGATTGGTAGAACTTCAGTTGCCAATCAAACCTGGGAAGAAGCCAATCAAGCAAAATCCAAGGCGCTTCGCTCCAGAAATACTGTCGAAGATCAAAACGGAGGTCGAAAGACTTCTGAAATGCAAATTCATCCGTGTTACAAGGTATGTCGAATGGATTGCAAACATTGTGCCAGTAATTAAGAAAAATGGTACGTTAAGGGTATGCATAGATTTCAGAGATTTGAATGCTGCTACACCCAAAGATGAATATCCTATGCCTGTGGCGGAAATGCTAGTCGATTCTGCCGCTGGCTATGAATACCTGAGTATGCTCGATGGTTATTCAGGATATAATCAAATATTCATTGCTGAAGAGGATGTGTCGAAAACAGCTTTTCGATGCCCTGGGGCCTTAGGCACTTACGAATGGGTAGTGATGCCTTTTGGCCTAAAAAACGCTGGGGCAACGTACCAGCGAGCAATGAATACTATCTTCCATGATTTTATTAACACTTTTATGCAAGTATATATTGATGACATTGTTATAAAATCTGTTTCCAGGAAGAATCATATTGACCACCTTCGACGATCATTCGAAAGAATGAGAGAACATGGTCTGAAGATGAACCCTTTGAAGTGTGCGTTCTGTGTGAAAGCTGGAGATTTCTTGGGCTTCGTTGTCCACAAGAAAGGAATCGAAATCAACCAGAACAAGACGAAGGCAATTTTGGAAGCGAAAGCGCCGTCGAATAAGAAGGAACTGCAATCTCTCTTAGGCAAGATAAATTTTTTAAGGAGGTTTATATCTAATCTAAGTGGGAAAGCTCAGGCCTTTTCACCCTTACTGCGACTGAATAAAGAGGGGTTCGAATGGGGGCAAGAGCAACAAGAAGCCTTCGACAAAATCAAAGGGTACCTCACTAAGCCACCTATTCTGGTGCCTCCTTGTAGCAATAGGAGTATGAGATTGTACATAGCTGCATCCGACAAAACTCTGGGAAGCATGTTAGCCCATGAGGATGAGAATGGAGTCGAAAGACCCACTTATTATCTCAGTAGAGTTTTGAACGATGCAGAAACTAGATATAGTGAAGTTGAAAAATTGTGTCTATGTCTGTATTTCTCTTGTACAAAACTCAAGCAGTATATAAAACCAGTTGATGTGTATGTTTCGTCTCATTTTGATGTTTTCAAGTATATGTTGTCGAAACCTATCTTGCACAGTCGAATTGGCAAGTGGGCATTAGCATTAACTGAATACTCCTTGACCTTTATGCCTCTTAAGGCAGTAAAAGGACAAGTGGTTGCAGACTTCATAGTCGACCACTCAATTCAAGTCGAGGGTATTAATTATGTGGAGATAGAGCCTTGGAAATTCTACTTCAATGGTTCCAGCCATAAAGATGGAACAGGGGTAGGAGTCTTGATTATTTCTCCAGATAAAATTCCAACAACATTCAAGTACAAAATATCAGGTTCTTGTTCGAACAATGAGGCTGAGTATGAAGCTCTAATTACTGGCCTTGAGATATTGTTGGAATTGGGGGCAACTCGAGTCGAAATCATGGGAGACTCAGAGTTAGTCATTAAGCAAGTCACAAAGGAATATAAATGCATAAGAGAGAATCTCATTATGTACTTTGTGATAGCAAATCGTTTATTGAAAAAATTTGAAACGATCAATATTCGACACATACCCAGAGTCGAAAATCAAATAGCCAATGACTTGGCACAGATTGCATCTGGGTATAAGATTTCAAAAACGAGATTAGAAAGAGCAATCGAAGTTCGAGAAAAGATAAAAGCAACTTGTCTATCACCATCAGACTTGGAATCGATGAGACTAGGATATGCGGATCACAGTAACTTCGAGATTTCGTTCATTGATAATTTGTCAGAGCAAGATTGGAGGAAACCCATTGAGCAAGATTGGAGGAAACCCATTGTGGACTATCTTCAAAATCCAGGAGCTTCGACAGAACGAAAAACAAAGTACAGGGCGTTGAGTTATGCACTCATGGGTAATGAGTTATTCAAGAAAACGCCTGAAGGGGTATTGCTAAAATGCTTAAGTGAAATTGAGGCATACGTAGCCCTTTCGACTACGCATGCTGGGGCATGTGGGGCTCACCAAGCAGGCCATAAGATGAAATGGTTGTTGTTTCGACAAGGACTATATTGGCCCACTATGCTGAAAGATTGTGTTGAGTTCGCCAAGGGTTGTCAAGAGTGTCAAGTTCATACAGGCATCCAACATGTACCAGCAAGCGAACTTCACTCGATAGTGAAGCCTTGGCCTTTTAGAGGATGGGCGTTGGACCTCATTGGAGAGATTCGACCAGCATCATCAAAGAGTCAGAAATACATACTGGTAGGCATTGATTACTTTACTAAGTGGATCGAAGCTATCCCTTTAGTCAATGTAGACCAGGAAAATGTCATTGAATTTATTCAAAAGAACATTATCTTTAGGTATGGAATCCCTGAGACAATAACAACTGATCAAGGATCAGTTTTTACTGGTCGAAAGATGCAAGAATTTGCTCAGGAAACAGGTTTCAAACTCCTAACATCCACTCCTTATTATGCACAGGCGAATGGTCAAGTCGAAGCAGCTAACAAAGTGGTGATTGGCTTGATAAAGAAACATGTTGGGAAGAAACCAAAGAATTGGCATAAGACGTTAGATCAAATTCTGTGGGCTTGTCGAACGTCCCCAAAAGAAGCCACTGGTACAACACCGTATAGGCTAACTTTTGGCCATGACGCAGTGTTGCCAGCAGAAATTTGTCTTCAATCTGCAAGGGTTCAGAGGCATTATGATATTCCTTCTGAAGTCTATTGGAACATGATGTTAGACGAACTGGTGGATTTAGATGAAGAGAGATTACGCGCTCTCGACCTACTCAGGCTTCAGAAGAAAAGAGTAGAAGACTCTTATAATAAAAAGGTAAAACCTAAGGTATTTTTGCCTGAAGAACTAGTTTGGAAGGTAATTCTTCCCATGGATCGAAGGGATCGAAGCATGGGGAAATGGTCACCCAAATGGGAAGGACCCTTCAGAGTCATCCAAACTTTTTCTGGTGGAGCCTATGAAGTCGAAGAGTTAGGTGGAGATAAAAGGCTCTTGAGAGTAAATGGTAAATATTTGAAAAAATACAAACCTACACTTCAAGAGATAAAAATAAAATAATAAAAGAACAAGACTAAATTAACCATAAAAATGCCAAAATGGAAATTTTATAAATCTCAGCCAAGATGGCAATGTTGTCGAATATAGATTACAAAATATGGTTACAAAAGAGAATCAATCAAAAGGGAATAGAGTCCTTGAGTCGAAGGTACTTGGCTTGCTGCAGCTCCAACCTTTTCTTGCACCAGGCGTTCTCCTGCACTAGTTTGGCAATCTGAGCGTCGAAGCCTTGGGCCTTCTCAGCGAATTCCAGACCTTGTTTGATTTCAGTTTGGCTCTCGGTGTCTGAGATGGTCGAAAGAAGTTCCTCCTTGCGTATAGTGTTGGCATTTATCTTCGCCTCTATTTCTTCGATTTGTGCCCGGAAGGAAGCATTCTCTCGATCGATGGCATCGACTTCTTCCTGCGTAGATGCTTTTTGCCATACAACACCTCAAGCTGACTGTTAAACCCCCTTTGGCGCCTGTAATCTGCTGAGACTTGATCAATCATAGAGTGTAACTCCATGATCAAGCCTGAAACTTCTGGGGCTACAGCTAACAAGTCGACAGCATTCAAGACATCCTTCAAGTATGATGGAGCAGTGGGGTCCCCCTCTAAAGCCTTCATCAAGTCCTTCTTGAAGAACTGGGCCTTAACCTTCGCTAAAGCTTCATCGAGAGGAGAGGTTTCAGTAGACTTCCCCGACAGGGTAGGAATCTCCTGACTAGCATCAGACGAACTCTTGCTCTCGATGATTGCGTTGAGATAGCTAACAGGGTCAGTTTGTTTCAAGAGTTCTAAGTCCTCTTTTGACCTGTGCTTCGTTGAGGTAACCCTTGCAACAGCATTGTCTTGGGTTTGAGGCTGTTGAGTGTTAGGTGCCTCGACTTGTTGCTCTTCGACTCGGACTGGGGCAGTACCAGCGTCACCTTGGTGCTCTTCGCTAGCGTCATCTTGGTGCCCTTCGCCGGTGTCACCTTGGTTCTCTTCGCCAGCAGCACCTTGATTTTCTTCGCCAGCATTGCCTTGGTCCCTTTCTTCATGATTCTCTTCTGACAGATCCACCACCTGAACCGCTTCTGGCTGTTGTTCCTCCGTTTGAGGTTCCTCTGCTGGTTTTTCTACCGTTTCAGCATTGGCCTCATTTTCAGTATGGGCTTCGTTATTTCCCAAGCCTTTTTCTTGTGGCCTGCTGAGTTCAGCAGACTCCAGCGTTTCAGAGGTCCTTGGTGGAGAACTTTCAGTGGTGTCCTGAAAAAGGAAAGAAGACAAATCTTCAGAGATCGAAAGAGACACAATCGAATATGGGTATCTATACCTAAGTTATAAAAGGGTCTAAGAGATTACCTGTAAATTAGCTTCAGCCCCAGGGCTGGAATTGTCGCTTTCGACAGGCTTGTTAAGAAGAACGTTTAGTTCCTCCTCCGTTGGCTCCTCAATGATCACTGGAGGTGGCCCAGGCTTTCTCCCAGCAACCTTTATTCTGATGGTTCGACCTTCAGGAGCAGGAGCAGGAACAGGAGCATCCTTCGTTAACTTTCGCCTTTTTAGAGGGGCAGGAGGAGAATCACTTTCTTCATCGCTCCCAGATTCGACCACCAGTGCTGGCCGTTTCTTGGGCGAAGGTGCCTAGAAAACCAATGGGAATTCGATTTAATAATTGCATTGAAAGTCAAAAATCGAAAGCCAGGAGGAAATAATGAAAGTCTGGTTACCGATATAGAAGGCTTCTTCGAAGAGCCTTCCCCCTGTTGGTTGTTTGTGGTCTTCGCCGGCGCTGTAGTCTTCGCCGGCGGTGGAGGTTTTGTTGAAGGGCCTCCTCCCTGTTGGCCTTCTGTAGCCTTCTTGGCTACAGGCTTTCGAACAACTGAAAGCAAATAAAAAGTTAACAGGCTAGCAGTCGAAAAAAAGACAAAGTAATGTAAAAGGATGAACTTACATTTCTTTATTTTGTCCAACACAAGGACAAAAGATTTCTGAAGCTCATCCATGAAGTCCTTCTCGTCGAAGAACTCCTCAGCATAATAGCTTTTCCACCACTCCTCGAAGGATGGTGAGCAAAGAAAATTGAGCTGGTAGTCAAACAGCGAGAGAACTGTTCGACCAGCATATCTTCCGATATGCTTGATGGCAGCTTCTTCGATGTAATCATTGCAGAAGTACAACATTGACTTCTCTCGTGGAAAAATCGGAGAAGGTAGGGTTTGGATAATACCAAACTGGCGAGATACCAGGTTTGGTTGGTATGCAATCAGACTCAAGTGAGTCTTAGAGCTCCTGAATCGAAGAGGCATGATCCTTGGTGTGAGGAACGCCTCCCACAGTATTGTATGTTCGTCAACATTAGGACCACTCGACGTCCTTGGATGTGGCCTTGTGAACCATGTTGGGCCTACCTGCCGTCGAGCAAATGGAGCCATAGTTGAAACAAACTCTTTCCTTCGAGCAAACATCAGAACGAAGTTGGTGAAGGTTTGCTGAAACTCCAGTCCATCTTCCATAGGTGTCAACAGAGCCAGCCTGGTTCCTTTGACGCGTCTGTTCGCTATCTCTGGAGCCTGCTCATTTATCTGAACCTTCTTAGGCAAGAAAGATTCGAAAGTGGCATTAAGCCACAGTTGGAGCAGCCAAAAAGGCCCAGCAAGTAGCAAACTGGCCCTGTTCTCGATAATTTTTAGAAGAGTTGCCCCATTGCTGATCGAATCATAGAGGCTAGCCAGAATCAGTTCTGCCAAACAGATATTTTGGCGATGATGCAGTTGAGTAGTGAGAGTGACCATCTTTTTGGTCACCTGTAAAGACTTCGAGCAAAATACAAAGTGAGTCAGCCATAGGGCTAGAAACGCTATGTGTTCGACATCCGACACAGCATCTGTCGACCTGTCGTGATAGTGGTTGATGAAAGTGGTGTATGTTGGTTTGGTGTCAGAGAAGCCAATTTGATCTTCCGACATCTCCTCCGGATCGAAGTAGTCCCCGGTGGGTCGAAGGCCAGTAATAGCGGCCACATCGAAGAGTGTGGGGGTTAGCATCCCACAGGGAAGATGGAAAGTAAAGTGGGAGTAGTCCCAGAACAGCAGAGAAGCTATCAGCATCTCCGGAGAATAGTTCAAACCCGTCTTCGACAGCATCACCAGGTCGAAAATCCCCATATCCTTCCAGATCGAAGTTTGGTGCTTCTCCATCTTTTCTAGCCAAGCAACGTAATCAGGAGTAAGGCTAGGGCCAGACCTGAAGGCCCTAACACCTCTGTTGAAGAAGCGGAGGTCGATTTTTTCATGTGCAGGGTCTTCATTGTCTTCTGCGTCTTTCTTGGCGCATGCAACCGGTTTGAGTTTCTCAACTACCGGGAAATAGCTCTTGATCTTCATAGCCTCAGAGATACTTGGATACATGGGGCCAGACATAGCAAAGATCTGGTTGGAGTATCCAACCGGGATCATAAGGTGGCGTGAGTAGGCATCGCGAACGACGATGTCCAAGGGTTCAGGAACCCTTCGTTTGCCTGTAGAAGTTACTACTGGAGCAGTGACGAAAACCTTAGGTTTAGCGTTTTCAGATGGTACAGTAGCGCCAGGAGCATTGGAAGCAGATGCCATTATTAGTGTTGAGGTTGAAGACGAAGTGAAGGAGGAAATGTTTTTGCAAAGATGACAAGTTGTATGAAAACAGAGAAGTTTGAAAGCTAGATGGCGTAAAAAGTCCCACAATGGGGTACTTACTGCTATTTATAGTAGTGGGGGAAAATCCCCAAAACCGAGGACATTAAATGCCGTTTAATTATTGCAGGAGTTAGTGGGACGCGTGGCAGCCCCCTGTTGTTTTAGCCGTTCTGCAGAAATAGAGGGACGCAGCGTGCGTCCTCGTTTTTGGGAATTGTCATAATGACAAATTCTGAAATGACGTTTGGTATTGCACGCCGTACTGAAAGTGACGTCCTAGGTACGGATAAATGATGGTTTTCTTGGGATTGCCAATAGTTGGTAGAAAACAACAAAAAGTGCACAAGTTAATTTGTGACTAAGCGTGAAAAGACAGGTGTCGAATGGTGTTTTAAAGAATGCCTTTTTCTTTTAGAGTCGAAATAAGGCATTCTTGGGGGGCAATTTGTTGGCTCCTAAATTCGACACCTTTGTTTTGTTGATGTCAGCCATTAAAGCTGAAGGATGTTTTCGACTGGCTAAGTCTGTCGAAATGCCCGTCGAAAGATGGCAAAGTACTTAGAAGATTTCTTCCAAGGGAGAAGTTGGTTGCCTTCGACGTCGAAGGAGTTTCTCGTCGAAGATGTCTCTCGACGAAAGTGTTCGATGGTTCAGAGTGGAGCAGTTTGAAATTCAAGCTTTTGGAGGGAAAACGGTTTCCGGCAGTTACCACGTGTAGCGTGCAAAGATCTGGAGCGTCGAACGTTGAGAACGTGCCAAGTGGAATCATCTCGAAGCAGTGTAACTGCCCGACGGTTACTTGGGATGTTTTAGTATAAATAGTAGTAGTCATGTAAGTTCTCGCGTGTGTTCACAATTCTATACAAAGTCACTCATATAGATTCGAGTACCCAGCGTGTGAGAAAGAATTGTTGAGAAATGTATGTGTGAAACACCAATTTCATTAATCAAAGTCATTTACTTTTCCAGAAATTTACTTGCTTTCCTCTTTACATTCCTGTCGAAGCCTTTTACTTTAAGCCTTGTTTATTTTACCAAATCCTTTCTTCATGCAATTTACTTGAAACCTCTTTATTTCATTTAAAGCCTCTTTATTTAAAGCCTTATCCAATTTAATCAAAACTTCAAAATCAACCTATGTCCTAGGATCAATCTGATCGATCCTGCGAGTAACCAAATAAGTAACCATTTGGAGGATCAGCGGTTGTTTACCAAATCCTAAGGTAAACAATGTGTATTTAATAAAGATAAATTTGCAGTCATTACCGACCCATGTTTCCCTTGAAAATAGGGATTCAACTATCCACCTCTTGACTAGGTGGGCACCGACCTTTTTCAAGAAAATCCAAGGGATCAGGAACTCCTATAAATACACAATCCCCCAAGGGGATAGAAGAATCAAGTCATATTCACTCAATACCATCCAATACTACTCATAGAGAAATTTGCTCCTAGTAGTCCTAACACCGTCAATATAATCGCTCGCCTGCAACCTAACAACATCGATCGCTAACATGGCCTCTCTTTCACCCCACGTGAGCTAGTCCTTAAACAGCCTCAAAAATCACCGTATAGGACTACTCGCCGTCATGAGCTAGCCCTCACCCCAAAAAATTTAATAGGGGGAACACATATACGCCTGTACTTTTTAGACAGTTAAATGGCGCCTGATAAAACTAATTTGGGAACCACCTCTCACTCTGACCCTATCATCCCGGTTTCTTTTCTTTAGAAGATGATTGACATGATCCTACATAATGCAACAAGCACCATCATCAGAGGTATCTCCAGGAGAGGTTTCTACATGGGAACTCAATGAAAATATGTGAGGCATGTGTTCACTTCAAACTTGATCTCCCCCGGGTATCCTAAAGGCACAACAGGAACGACTGAGGTCAACATCACTTTCTCTAAAGAAGATGCCATAGTAATCAAACCTCGTGATAATGATCCCTTGGTCATCACCGTCCAACATAGAAAATAGGATATCAAGCGTATCCTGATAGACCCTGGTAGCTCACCTGATATCTTGTTTTAGGATGCCTTTCATAAGTTACAATTAAATCTGGACAACATACAGGGGTTCATAGGCTCCTTGATAAGAATATCGAGGGAACATATACAAATTATGGGCTATGTAACTGATGAGGTATTTCGTAAGTTCACGAAAGGTATAAGAGTAATATAAAGAGTTTCGAACCCACAGAGACCTAATAGTCAAGTTGTCGTTATATATTGCTACAATGTTTATTTAAGGTGAATAAAAATATAGGTGTTGGATTGTGTAGAAAAAACTATTAAACTTGAATTAATGCAAAACTAATAGTAAAATATGGGTGAATTAAGAGTAAAAAGAAAATAATAAAATTCAGACAAATAATACTAGAATGTGATTCTCATAAATTAATGGTACTCTTATTATTTCTAAATAGGATTACTTACGGGGAAATATTTTCCACTTTGAAAAGAATTAATTGAACAGGAATTTTCGCTTTCGCGTCTTGAGAACCAGATTATACTCTTTAAATTATATTGTCCATTGTCACGGTGGTAGGCGTTATTTGCGTTAAAGTAGTAAACACTATTTTAAGAAATTAAACTCTTTACTCAGTTGAAAATTAACTTTGTTTGGAAAGTTTGACTTAAAAGGGTTCCCGACTTTTGCTCGGGTAACCGAATCCTAAACCTATAAACGTGTGCGTTCGTAAATAGTTTTAAAATAAATTTCTATAAATGTTATACTTTCCTAATTTAATAATAAAGTGCTTTCGCGGTATTTATTAACCAAAAACAAACCAATTTTATTCTTTAGTGTCAGACGACTTTCAATCTTACCCGACGTTTTCACTACCCCACTTTCGTAGTGACAAATTAAAATTAAGTTCGAAAAATTGCAATAAAACCAAAATAACCTACAATTTAAATCCTAAAGAAATAACAAACAAAGTACTATCAAATGACGATCATCGCATTTCAACATTATCAAATTAGCCGGACATAGTCACGGTAAACAAATAAATAATTGATTAGAATGTGAGATTAAACATACTGATAAATTTGATAAAAGTAGTTTTGAAATCTAAATTGCGAGGAAAGTAAAGGCGAAATAAATAGGACAGGAAAATAAAGGCAAGATGAATAAAGCGTAAAATACTGAATAAATTAAAAACCTACTCCAATCGGAGTCTTTAATTCGATACAACTGGAAATAACTTGAAATAAAAGCTTCAAATAAAAGTGCTCCAATCTCCACAACAACAAAAGCTTGAACAATGCTATAACCCCTCGATGTGATGAGATATAGCTTTTAATCGGTAATTTATGCCTAGAGTTTTGCTAAGTTTGGATATCTCAAAAAAAGAAACTAAGGACCTATTTATAATGAAAAATAAAACCTAAAAATGGTGTAGAAGTTGCCGACTCTGTGCTAAAAAAGGAGAAGATGGAGGGAGTGGGAAGACTTGGCCAGGCCCAATTCAATTGCCGCGTGTTTTAACGTGTGGCGAACACCATGCTCTTAAAAGGGGAAAGACTTGGTCTTCTGACCATTGAGACATGGACCACTCATGCCCACCTGTATGATAAATGACATGGTGGTCGCCTTGAGTACAGAGTGCTCTATTTTCTTTTATTTTTCGTTCGTTTTGCTTCGTTTCTTTGCATATGACTCCTAAATGGTAAAGTTCCTGAAACACACACAAATACCATCATAAAAGAGGAAATGTAAATAAAAATGACACTAAAACATGCCCAAATTGAGTCGAAGAAATGGTGTAATTTGGTGTCATCAAACTCTACCACACTTGAACCATTGCTTGTTTTCAAACAAAATAAAACTAAACAGTAACACTAAATAGCACTATACGGTGTGAAGAATTTTCTTTAGACAAAATTATATCAACAGGTACTAAATCACAAAACAAGAGGATTGTAATAAGATATTCCTCATTTTTGAGGGCATAAGTCTCTCTCATATACAAATCAATCTAAATCATGTCATTATGCTTAAGCCTAACTTACTCATCCCATTTTACATCCCTATTCATTCAGGCACAATCACATTAATCATGTTATCCTTACATACTCATAGTAAGGCGACCGGTTAGTGATTATGATCTTTTTGCATGGGGTTCTGGTACTTTAAATGGTGTAACCCCTTTGCTTACCCTATTTTAGTTGTGGGAGATCAGACCGTAATCCGCCCTACCAAGTTCAGTACCAGAAACCTCTGAACCAACTAACAACGAATCTTTCTCTATTTTTTGTAGGTTCCACAAACTTTGGGTTAAGTGACCGGGTGAGGGTCACCTAACTTAGAGGGTGCATTCCATATTTTCAATTAATTATAGTAGAGAAGGAATTAAGATTATTCAACTATATACATCGGCTTCCTTACGTAGAGGATGCTTAAGCCGAAGCTGACTACTAAAATAAACTACTCAAGGACATTGTTTTTGGGTGAGAATTCAAGGCCAAGGCTTACTAATTATCCAGATCGATTTTTATACTTAAGAAACTTACGATATTAAAACGAAACTGATATTTCAGGAAATTTCCTAAGTCTCCATAACCTGTCATAAAATTGTCTAATAGCCCATAAATTAAAACAAACATTGTTTCTATTTGCAAAAAAAATTTGTTATGGCTAAAGAAAAGGGAAAATATCTAATGGATATAAAAACTACATATAAAGATTCTAAAACACATGCAATGACTCGATAAAAACATACGAAGAACAAATTAAATGGAAACATACTAAATCTAAATCAATAAGTACTAGAAGGAAATAAATAAAACAATAAATCTAACTAGAAATCAAGTAAAGTTCCCCTCCCACGCATAAAATAAAACATTATCCTCAATGTTTTAATCCAAGGTGAGAAAAGGAAGAAATAACCTGGTATGTGCTATTGCGGGCCTGCAAGGCCATCACAAACTTATCCTGGATCATGTCGTTGTTGATGGCTTCTGCTTTTAGATGCCTGATCTAAGTAGAGATGCTTTATCTACATCGTCAGTGCAACATTTGACTCACTCAGGTGACGAATCTGACCCAGGATGGATGCCTGGTTGGCATGTGTAAGGATGTTAGTGGATGTTAGATGCCCGATCACAGCCTTTGAGCGCTAGGTACTAGCAGCCTGTGTAAGCTGAGCCTCTAGTATCGACTATCTACGTCTCCGAGTATGAGCATGCGACTCTCGGATAAATACCATCATATCCTTTTGTTTTCTATATAGCATGGCATAATTCACACCTTGGGGGATGTCTACTGCCTGGGCCCCTTGTCTTGAGGTGGTACCTGCAAAATGGTCAGAAATATGGGGCGTAGGGTGTACATTTGAAAAATAGGTTGGCGGAGAGCGACAAGATAGTGAAACATGATCTCTCCTATTTAGCTCATCATCAGTCTCATTACCTATTTCCATATTGGCAGGAACTTTTGCGGGTAATAGGCTGGTATATGCAAGAGCATCTAGATTATAAGTCCAATTGACCCTTACTCGGACATCAATACGTGAAGGCCATGGAAAATCAATACTTTTAACGACTTCAATTGTGAATCATAAGATGGTTCCCGCCATATTTTGGGTTTCTACAAAATCGCATTTGTCTGACATAATCAATATCAAGAGTGTGGGGCAACAAAGGTTCTAAGTTATCAAGATGAGCATCAAGGCCTATTGCACGAGCCAAAGAGGTAATCAAACTTCCAAATAAGATAACGCCTCTCTTAGAAGCCCTGGCTTTCATATGAGCTATCATAAAGGAAGCAAAATTTACATGCCTTCGGGTAAGAGCATCTTGCAAATAAAACATTTCTTTAGCATTTGTTTTATTAGTGCTTTCCCGGCCAAAAATGGTGTCTGCCAACATTTGTCAAAAATAGAAGATAATCGGGTTATGGATTACGGAAGCATGATTCACTTCAAAAGAAATAGTTTTCAACCTGTAATCTTCCTCCAAATCACATAAGCCCCATCTTCCCATTCTGACCCAAGTGGAGCCTCACAAGGTATTCCATCCCCGTGGGGAAATTCTAACAAATCCGCAATTTTGTTAGTAGTGAATTCATACTCGTTATTAAACATATGAAATTTAATGGTGTCGATAGTACTTGTCATCTCAGGACTAACTATGTAAATGAGAGAACTAAAAAATTATCGGGTTAATATTTCATATATGGAATCTCTTTGTTCAAACAAACTACGTTATCCCAAGTTATCAACCAAATAATGAACATCATCGTAAATGCCTAAAATGCGAAGATAAGGGTTATAGGAATACCTTGTGGGGGTGATGTCCCGGTTGAATAGTGATATAAACTTACTTCTCTTTCGGGTTCTGGTAGGTCCCTCTCGGAAAAGTATCTCGAAATTCCCTTCTGCCATTGATGTGAAGAATTTGAGGTTTTGATGAATTTTGGATTTTGCTACAAATCAAGGGTTTGTGGATTTTTTGAGGAGGGATAGGGGTTTTTTATAGAAGGAAGTTGGGGGAATTTGTGGAATATTGAAAGATTTTGTGAGTTATGGAAAGTTATTTGTGTGGGTGGAGTTATGGTGGGTGTTAAAGGAGAAAGAAAATGGGTAAGGGATGAAGAAGATATTGTGAAAGTGGTGAAAATGGGTTGTTTCCGCTTCTATTTGTGTTTGAACGACAGAGAGTCATGGAATTCACCACAACGTCCCTGGCTATAGACATGCTTCCAATTACGATGATGGGCTTCTTTGTGAAGTTCTTGGGCTTTTGTTTGGCTATTTGGATTTGCATACTACCTTTTTGCTTGCACAACTAATATTGGAGAAAAATAGTAATAATAAATATTGCCAAGGGTTTGTTGCATAAAATAAATAATTTTAAGAAACTTTTCCAAAAAATCTAATAAAAACTAAATTATAATAATCCAAAAAAAGTTGTAAAATAAAGCAAATAAAGTTTATGCGCAAAAATAAATCTTATAATGGTCAGAAAATTTGACGACGAAAAAAATAAAATAACAGTGAAATAAATCTAATAAATGACTAACTGGATTGATAAGTGGCATCCCACATCCAGTGTAGGCAGATGCATGAATCTCTGAAAGCTCATGCCGAAGGCTGAGAATCTCCCTAGAGAGGTAGTTTATCTCCTTGGTATAAGTGGAATTAGCTATCTTCATCTTCTGTGTAAGGTCCTCAATTTTCCCTCGAATAGTAGAAATCTCTTGGTGCATGGCAAAAAGCTCACGATCCCGGTCACTTATCACACTGGAACCAGTGGAGGAGCATGCAATAGTCCTATCTGATATGGGTAAAGGGTGATACTTGCTGTAGGTATGGTGGTTGGTCTGAAAGGTGTTTCGACTTAGTCCTCTAAAGCATAAATCCAATTTTCTCTATTTTAGACATTTGTTTTTGCTGGGTTTGGTAGGTAGAAGTGTTGAACGACTTCATTATCAATGATAATTTTATACTCATAAATCCTGAAGTAAACTCATCGTACGATACCTCTTACAAGACAATGATCTAAGTCCAGAAGTGTAAAACCATAATAGGGTACTAAATGGTTTAACTTTTTTGGAGTCCAAGGGTGGAATCAATTTGGGTAACAGTCACTTCTACATGGATAGGTCCTACTGAAGATACAACTATCTATCTTAGGTTCTCAATGAAAAAGTGCTAGATGAAACAGAATCAGATTCAGTGATGCAATAGAAGATAAATAGTTCTTCCTCACTCTCAAGCTCACTAGTGTCACTTCGACCAAAGAATGTATGGGCCAAAATCATCTAGAAATACCTAAGTTCTGGGTTATGGATACGATTTGAAAATTGGGTGGACGGAACGGGTTTTCTGTGATTTGTGATAACTTTCTAAAATGTGTCAAATATTTCTTGTGTATCTAGATTAACAGGTGTAGAAATAAAAAGTTGAGACTAAGTCATTGATTCACTTAACTCACAAAGTGAAAGTTGTCACCGCACATTATTTTATCTTAAGGAAATGTAAAAAGAGTTGTAAGGGATTGGTTATGAAAAGGGAAGATATTAGCATCCTAAACATCTGCGATACTCTGCATGAACCTCTTTGAAAATATGTGTATTTGGCTAAAAGAAATATTTACAAAAAGATTGTGGAGATGAGAAAAGAAGTTTATGTTTTTTACAAATTTTGATTACTCAAAAGGTGTAGATCGGAAAATAAAATTTTAACACAAAATTTTAAAAAAACAACAATAACAACAACGACCAGAAGGAGGCAACAAATTGTGTATTCGGTATTAGAAGATGAGGCTCAATCTTTTAGAGTGAAGAAAGTGTGAATATGGTGGTGGATGAAGAATTTCGGCGAATTTTCTAGCAAAGGAGAGGTTGCTCTAATGATGTATTGTTATCTCTTCTCTCTACTCTTTCTTGCTCTTGTTTCGCATTGTGAAAAAAAAATGATTTTCAAAAACTCCCTTGAAAGCTTGAAATGATGCCTTTATATAGAGTTTATGATGATAAGGATGAGACTTTTCATGTGAACAACTTTGATGTAGATTCTTTTTGTTGCATTGGGTGGAAGAAATGATAAAAAAATGAGTGTCCAATTTTGCCCGTGAAGCACAAATCCGAAAATCACACATTGGTCCATTAATCACACTTTTGTAGTTATTTTGTGACTAATTTTAATGTGGAATGAGCTTTGGTGTATGGTTGTATATTGGAATGAGTTTATTTCAAAAGAAGTTATTGGAATGAAGTAGTTGTAAGGTTTTATTTGTGGATTTGTTGGAATGAAAGAAATTTGATTTTATTTTCTAGAGCTTGTAGGAATAAAAAAGGAAGTTGGAATTTATTGAAGTTATTTTTTTGAAAATTTGGAAAAAAATATTGGAATTAATTGTTGTTGCTGATTTGGAATGAGAACAATGTTGGAATTGTTTCTTGAGAGATTTGGAATGAATTTTTGTTGTTGGAAAACAGATATGAGCATATGCTAACATTCTTGATTTTTATTGTTTTCATGAGTGGAATGAACGATAAAGCCTTGAAGATGAAGAAGGACAAATTGGAAGAATAAGTAAACATGAAGAAACTTGGTTCTTGAATTTTTAGGCTTTATGAAACTTGAAATTGATGATGTAACATGCACAAATTCAAACTTCAAACTTTCTTCTCATGAATGAATGTATTTGGTTGGAAACTTGTAATTATTGAATGACATGAGACTTGAATTATGCCTTGAAGAATGAATTTGCATACCACTTGAATAATTTTCGAAATGTTCCTTAACTTGTAATTTGGAACTCATGAAAGTGAGAATTTCTTCCATTCTTTAAATTTTTGAACTTTTGACGTAAAGTCTTTAAATTTCAAGTAACACCAATTCAAAATAAATAAATCTTCTATACTTAAAATAATTAAAATTTAGGAATTGGACTTTGAGAATATCATAAACCAAATAGCTTGAAAATGATACTTTGAATTTCAAATAATTCTCATGAATGCACATAAACCTTTTTGAACCAATTCTTGAGAAAAAATTGGAATGTGATTAAATTATCAACTTCGAATTTCATATAAACCATAGACATGAACTCCTTTTGAATCAAACTTGAGAGAAACACTTCACAACAATGAACCAAACTTAAATTAAATCACAAATTCAAGAAATAACCAAATTCCAGTTGAAAACTTTAAGAATCAATATTTGGCCTGAGCAACTCATAACACTAATTAGGGAACCGTCACCTGAAATTCTTGATCGGAAGCCCTGTCTTCTAAAAGAAACAAAATAAACAAGACATATTTTTGAATTTTGGTTAGAGGTTAGTGAAATATAAAGCATAAAATATATACAAAAACAAATGGGTGCTTGGTGATCCCTATAAAAGAAAACTCAAAAAGAGATAGGGAAAGTAGCCAAGCTTGTAATCTTTATGTGATGCATGATGCAAGATGACATGGGATCTTAGGGGTAAAAATTAGGGTATGACACATGCCTTATTTAAGTGTATTATATCTGGAGATATGAAGATTGAACTCTTCCTCTCGACGTGATTAAAGATACTTAAATATAAGAAGACACAATTGTTGGTCCTAAGATACCATGCAATGCTTATGATTATGGATGCTATGGGAAAATGATAAAAGAAAGCCTACATGGGAACCTAAGCCACCACTGGGGAAGAGGAAAACTCAAAATTGACAAAGAAAAAAAGGTTCAACAAGGAAAATAAATGGGGAAACTGTATATGGGGAAAACAAAAATCACAGTTAAAGATAAAAGGGCAAGGTAAGATTTTAATGAAGAAATATTTAACAATGCGAGCAACAGGAAAACAAGGAAGTAATTTTTAATAAAAGACTACAAACTCAACTGGGGAAAGATAAAGTTAACTCCGTGGGAGAAAGAAAACTTAACTCCGCTGGGGAAAAAAGAACTTAACACTACTTAGGAAAAATCCCAAAGAGGAGAAAGAGGAACAAGATAACATCATCTCATCAAATGAGGGTAATATCAACTCAGGGATGAAGGTAGAAAAGTAATAAAGACATCCTGACTAATAGATGACGACAGGAAAATAATAAGATATTGACTCATAGATGACGGTAAACTACCAACCCACAGATGAAGGTAGAAAATCAGAATAATATCAACTCACAGATGACGGTAAACTACCAAATCACAAATGAAGGTAGAAAAACAGAATAATATTGACTCACAGATGACGACAAACTACCAACTTACATATGAAGGTAGAAAAGCATAATAATACTGAATCACATATGACGGTAAACTACCAACTCACAAATAAAGGTAGAAAAGCATAATAATATTGACTCACAAATGACAGTAAACTACCAACTCATAGATGAAGGTAGAAAAGCATAATAATACCGACTCACAGATGATGGTAATCTACCAACTCATAGATGAAGGTAGAAAAATGTATAATAATGCGGACTCACAGATGATGATAAACTACCAACTCAGAGATGAAGGTAGAAAAATAATAGATATATATTGACTAACAAATGACAGTAGAAAAATAGTAAGATACCGACTCACAGATGACGGTAAACTACCAACCCACAAATGAAGGTAGACAAAATGATAAGATGTTGAGTCAATATATGACGGTAAACTACCAACTCAACAGATGAAGGTAGACAAAATAATAAGATACTGACTCACAGATGACATTAGGAAAATAATAAGACAATGACTCACAAATGAGATTAAACTACCAATTCACAGATGAAGGTAGAAAAACAGAATAATACCTACTCATAGATGAAGGTAAACTACCAACTCACAAATGAAGGTAGAAAAGCATAATAATACCGAATCATAGATGACAGTAAACTACCAACTCACAGATGAAGGTAGAAAAATAATAGAGACATACCGACTAACATATGACGGTAGGAAAATGATAAGATATCGACTCATAAATGACGGTAAACAACTAACTCACCGTTGAAGGTAGAAAAGCAGAATAATAAAAACTCACAAATGACGGTAAACTACCAACTCACAGATGAAGGTAGAAAAGTAATAAAGACATACCAACTAATAGATAATGGTAGGAAAATAATAAGATAATGACTCACAGATGATGGTAAACTATCAACCCACTGATAAAGGTAGAAAATGTATAGGATACCGACTCACAGATGACGATAAACTACCAACTCATGGTTGAAGGTAGATTCTTCATTGGAAATAATAAGTTTTCATACAATTATGGTATTCCACCTATAATGGGTCTTAAATTCTTCTTTAATCAAGGTATCACTTGGAAATGGTAATAAACTTCACCCGCCTTTTGGATTTCGGCAGGAACGGTAAAAATTTCTTCTGATAAACCTCCTATCGATCATGGTTACAAGCCATGAACGGGTCTCAGTTATGATGATAAACATCCCCACGCTTCTGGTCATAAGCCACGAATGGGTATCATTTCTGATAATAAACTTCCCTATGTTTCTGGTCATAAGCCACAAACGAGTCTCGATTTTGATAATAAACTTCCCCACGCTTCTGGTCATAAGCCACGAATGGGTCTCAATTCTAATAATAAACTACCACATGCGTCTGGTCATTAGCCACATATGGGTCTCAATTTTTGATAATAAAATTCCCCATGCTTCTGATCATAAGCCGGGTCGCAGTTATTTCTTTAATCAAGTCTTCCACTTGAAAAGGGTAACAATTTGTTGTAAGGATATCTCAACGAATTGTCTCTATCATATTGAAGAGGCTAACCATCCATTGAAGTAAAACAAAATTGATATCTGGATGACATACAAGCTGCTTAAATAAAGAGTCTTCCACCTGCTACCAAAAGAACATCTCGGGGACATACAAGTTGCTTAAATAAAGAGGCTATCATTTGTTGTTAGGCAAAGATTCTAAGAGAGTGAGATGAAACACTGCTGGATAAAGAATAAAAATTCTCATATTCACATGAGGAAACCATAAATAGGTTTCAACTAAGGAGAATAGAATTCGTAAAGGTGCAAAATAAATGCACTCTCAATCTAGGTTTCACAACCTAGAGAGATTAAAACATATTGTTGTAGGGGATTATAATTCAAACCAGGAACAAATTGGAGTGAAACAATTAACCAAGACTCTACCCAGTGAGGAACGAGCTCAAATGGGGATTAATTCCATACTTTCTGCTTAAGGTTTATATTCTATTTGAGAGAGACAATACACACTCAGCAAAGAAGATAATATATCAACAAAAACATCAATGAATGCAAATTAGCAATGAATTTTCATAAAGCTATGTATGAGTAATGCATGAATGTTATAATAATGTGCATGCTAAAAATACAAACATACTATACTGGGAATAACCATACAAAATAAAATCGGGTACAGACAACACTTGGTTAAATCACATCCAAGATGGAAATCTTATAAGAGAGTAAGCAACCAACTGAGGAAACAACGTCCTACTTCAAGGCTTAACTTCTCTGGGAAAGGAAATGTTGCTTGAGAATAAACAAAGCACAGTCTTATAAAAATAATCCACAAAGTTACAAGGAGATAACAACATCCTCTAAGCTTCACTGGGAGATGACACACGAATTTTTTTAGGGAAGATGATACCAAATCTGTTGAACAACTTCTTCTCGGTAACATGTCCCTTTGTTGATACTCAAATAAAAGCTTCCTTGATATCAAGCATTTGTTTTACAAGCAGAAAATGTTTATTCTGAGAATTAAAATTCTAATGCAACAATTATGTAAGTCTTGAAGACTTTATTAAAAAGATATAGCAAAACCTTGTGAACGAATCACTAGCCAGGATGCGACATTGATTTTTTGTATGAAAGATAACAAAAGCATATGATACCAACACAACTATTAAGTAAAACTCATGGGAGTCGGAAAATCTTATCTCGTTGAAGTATACTTTTGAAATAAACCCTGCTTCAATTAGGACTTTTGAGGGTTTTAACGTGGCTTGGTTCACGGTTTTCAGAAAAAAGATTTTAAGGATAAAAGTTTATTTGTGTCCACCCATTATTCATGATGTTCTTCAGTCCTATGTTCAGCTAATTCAACATGAATGATCATCTCTAGGAAATATTTTGTGATGGTTAAGGAACCAATGAGGCTTTCGGAGTAGTAGTCCCCCTTTTTGTCTTCGTGCTTATAGTCACACGAATTTGTTCTTTGCTGAGGACTTTTGCTTTGTAGTCCTTTCTTTGTAATATTTTTTTTTTATTTTAGCTTTTTGTTTTTCTTTTTATTTTTCCCTAAATTTTTCCTGGACTAATTCTTTTGAATTGATAGTCCAGCGAGATGCCCTAATTTTTTCTGAAGTTACTTGACTTAGCGAGCTTTTCTTCTTATTTTTTATTTGAACAAATCGTGTGACATTGGCTTTTCTAGATCTATTGAGAGCGTCATGACTTCCTCGTTTCTTGATGGATGATGGATAACCATGTTGGTTTCACATATCTTTGACCACTTGATGTATGAGGGATAACCATACTCCTTTTGAAATTTGAACACTCAGTCAAATCAACTAAAGACTACCCTACCCCAGGTTAAATGTAAGGGTTTTTTCATATAGAAAAGAAACTTATACTTCAAGGCTCAAAAGAGTTAATGAGGGATTATCTTCCTTATATCTTCGGTGTTTGAGGATTTGAAAAATTGCATGTACATCATTAGTAGGATTTTATTCAAAAGCATACAACCAGAAATTTTGCGTTTTTCAATATCATCACCCTCCCTCCACTTTATTCCTAGGAAATAGAATTGGTAACAAGTTGGTATCATAATGCAGAAAATCAATTTTAAAATTGAAAACAAACACGAGTGAAACAAATGGATTTCCTTAAGACAGACATATTCATTGTATTAAGATAATCATTCAAACGAAAACAAGTTCTTACATGCAAACAGTGCAATGATAAACAAGGAAAATTACAAATGAAAAAGAAGTAAAATGCTAATAAACTGATAAGACTCTTTATCTGGACTTGTGCTGAAGGAAACATCTCTCAAACTTCAGGACCATTATCAATAGTGGTTCACGCATGCTTTGCCAAAGGATTATTTTGAACATTAGGACCAACGTCCTTAAATGACAAGATACCACTTCTGACCAACCTCTGAACTTAGAATTTCAAAGCAAAGTAATCTTCCAAATTGCACCCAGAAGCATACCGATGAAAAGCATAGAAAGCATGAACCTTATATCCCCTTGGCAGTCTTTCAGGAACGGCTGGTCGAGCTTGAGTTTGAACCAAAATTCAAATTCAACAAAGAAGGATACAACTTTGTCCATGTCATTGGAATTAGATCAAAATTCATTTTCCTATGATTACTACCTTGGTGATTTTATATTTAATGACATTGTTGTTATGGAAGAAGAGAAAGAGCTATAGGAGTTGGATTAACCACTGGAATAATAGAAGCAACTTGCTATTGTTGATGATTCCTGTTATGAGATCTCCTTTGCCTACCATGGGAGATTTCATTTAAGTCTTGCTCTTTGTTCTTGGAAAATCTATCACCATACTTCTTGGCACCATTAGATGAGTTACCATCTTTGGAGAAACAACCTTCACATGCATCTTCTTGTAAACGGATTCCCATAGTCACCATTTCGATCAAAACAGTGGAGCACTTGCGACCATCTTCTCATAATTGAAGGAACTGAGAGTTTTTAGGAAGATTTTTTTCATTTCCTTCTCTTCCATTGGAGGGATAACTTAGGAAGTTGCTTCGCGATAATGTTGCACGTACTCTTTTAACGACTCCTCCTCTTTCTAAGTCATGGCCCTGAGCTGATCACGGTCAGATGTCATGTCTACATTGTACTTGTATTACCTAACAAAGGCTTCACCATGGTCATTAAAAGTGTGAACGGTACTGTCTAAACCCATGTACCATTTTAATACAACTCCAATCAAATTTTCCTGGAAATAATGACTTAGTAGACGTTGATTGTCAGTGTGGGTTGACATCTTCCTGACTTACATTCCAAATGAGCTTGAGGACAAGAATTGCCCCTGTACTTCTCAAATTTCCGGACTTTAAATTTGGCAGGCACCTTGAAATTAGGGACAAGGCAGAGATCACTATCTTTATTACCAAAAATTTCCTTCCCTCCGAGGGCTTTCATCTCCTTCTGAAACTCTTAAAATTGGTCGTGAAAATCATTCATGCGATCATAAATACCTAAGCTCTCACTTGGTGCAACATCAAATTGGTAAATTTGATCATCAACAACATGAATAACATGCACAACTAGAGATATGGTAAACTACAACTTCTTGAACCGGAGGAGGCACTTCAACATATAGTTGATATCCTTTAGGAGTAAATCTTGGAAGCACGCCCCATGGGAAACCATGAGGCATCTGATGCTGAGCATCAACACTGACTGGGACAACATGGATATGAGTAGAAACTGTTAACTCTCTATTTTTATGATTCACAATAATTTTAGTAAAACAAATTAGGCATCAACATGTTAAATAGGATGTTATAACTTGCATAGAAAGCATGATAAATACGATGTCCTATGCAGAATCATTCGACATCATGTCTGTAATAGTTGGACTTTTAGATTCTGTTAGTGTGTTACAAATGTTAAATATTCTGGGAATATTTAGTAATCATATCTGGAATCCAAGACTGAGAAATCGTATATATATGTTGGTAGTCGAGTTATTCATATTATCTAAATATTGAGTTATTCATATTATCTAAATATTGAGACAATTTAGGAATGTTGTGATTGAAGACCTATTTTCATGGAGAAGTTTTTGCAGACTTTGTGCAGAAGTTTCTGGATGATTTGTCCCAGCTGATTTGCTACAGTTTTAAAGCCCAGTCCAGACCAGGAAAAGGTTATGAAAAGGGAGTCACAATGCCTAAATAAATCACGATCCAAAGTTGTCAAAGTATTAATTTTTAGGGCTTCGTCTGTTTACTATTGTGAGCCACTCTTGTATTAGTTGTTACTTGAGTTGGACTGTTAGTTGAGTTGTAATTGTGAATCACTCATAAGCTTTGAAGCAAGAGTGAATTTTGTTTGTCGAAGTGTGTCTACTTATTGATTGCCAATCACTCTTAAGCTTATAAGTATAGAGTGATTGTGTGTTTGTGAAGTTTGTTTTCTAATTCGTTTGAATTGTGTTCTTGTCACTGTTTATGAAGGGAAGTGAGAGGGGTGTCATATCTACGTGAGTCTTAGGTAGAAATATAGCACGGGTACTGATTAAGTGAGAAGTTGTAAACGGAGAAGTTTAGCTTCTAATTGGTACTATTTAGTGGATTTTCGTCTTTGGCTTGAAGCCCCCAGAGTAGGTGTTATTATACACCGAACTGGGTTAACAATTATGTGTGTTGTTTACTTAATGCACTGTTAATTTTGTTATATCTATTCATTGTGTTGAAGTCATATTACAGTGTCTCGGCATCTCTTATTACATTTATAATCTGAATACCATAATTTCAATAGGTATCAGAGCAAGAATTCTGCTCTTTCTCTGGGTGAGATTCAAGGAAGATACTTTCTGGTACAATGGACAAGGAAAGTAGATTTGTGAATCAAAGCTCTCCACAAAGGGCTTATTTGAAGAAGACAATTTCTGTGGTGATAACTAGGGGTTTTAGTGGTAACACTCCTAAAACCCGTGACAGAATCAAGGAGGACAGGAGGCTATTTGATAGACGCAAGAGGTGGAAGACAATATGAAGATGATCATGATTGGTTTGTTCCCAATTCTATAGTGTGCTCCTACAATTATTGTTGATGTTATGTGTGATGTCTTACCAAATATGATAACATCCTTCCTAATGTGTGAACTTGGACAAGTCATATCGTTGCTTGGATGGTCCCTTGATGGGGAGTATTGATTATTTGTGATAGGTGAGTAATGATCAAGTATGAAGTTGTCAGGCATATGGTAAGCTAATGTGGTTCTGATTTGTGTGTTTGATTTATTTTCAAACCTATGTTGTTCTATTGTCACCTGGATTGTTGTGCTCTTGGGCAAGGGTGCTTAGGCTGTTCTTGATGGGTACTGGGGAGTTTTTTTTGTTCCACTACATGTGTATTTGATGTAAAACCTCTGGCAATTTCTCGTGTCTCTGTAGTTAAGGCTATAGAAATGACTATTCTTGGAATACCAATAAGGGAAAAGCATTATGATCTGGCTTTCTCTGGAGGTTCATCCTATGATGTGATACTTGGAAGATAGCTTCAACCAACAGATTAAAGTTGCCAAAGATACTCGAGGTTCATCTCAAGTCCACTTATAAAGGCACTTCCAAAGGTGGTTGATGAAATAAGTTTTGAAGGAAAATTGATCAAGGAATGATATGTTTCTCTGGGAGAAGTAGTGACTTCAGAATCAAGCTCAATAATGTGTGCAGAAACCTGTTGGAAAAAGATGTGGCATGGCATATACTATGGGCACAAAACATATGTGTGTTGATCACATATGTTTAAAAACTTCTCCTGAGGTTGAAGAAGTATATGGGTTGTATGTCTAAGAAGTTTTTGTCAAAGAAACACGTCTTAGATGAGAGGGCTGGTCAAGAGATGATCAACCTATTGACTACTTCTTGGGTCAGTTTATTTCTAGTCCAAGTAAGAGGGAGTGTAGTGATTGAGATCTAACTTCTAGTGGATATTCGCTATCTTAACCAGGTTCTTTATATAGAGAGGTCAAGGTGAAATGTCGAGGACATCTTCTCTGACATCTGAAAGATCTTTCTAATAAAAAGGATCTAAATTTGTGTGATCTTGCTTGTGACTACTTTAATTAAATAGGATAAAGAGGACCTTAAGATGTAACTGATTTGCATGGCTAGTTGGTGGCTCTCTTAAATAGGATGGAGGATGGTCACTCAAACTCTAGATCATTTTTAAGTATGTGAGAACATGAAACTTGCATTCTGTTATAGTGGAAAAGACATCCAAGGGAGAATGATTTGTCTACTATTGTATGGCTCTCATGTTTTCCGTGTAAAGGGATATGCATGGGTTACTTTGGGTGTTGTTTCCAGAACCAGATTAAATGACAAGATCCTGTGATTGATATTGATGCCTGAACTAGTGTTGGAATAACATCTTAGTGATTACTTCTCTAGAAAAGGAAGTTGTTCTTGAAGTTCATGATATGTGGATTTATGATCACCATTAGAGTCTAAATTAGAATGTCTGACCATGGTGAAGTATAAAGTCAAGCCACGGGTGGTTTGTGGAATGAGTATCAGTCATAACTGTTTGAATCCATGTGTGCTAGTGGATTACAGAAGAAGGATGTTAGACCAAATAGTCTACCATTGGTAAGAAGGTAGTCATATCTGCTGATTGTGCCTCTAAGAGAATCTGTCAAGGATGGAACATGAGGAAATATTCTTCTCATGTGGTTGTGCATCTTCCTAACTAAATAAGGGAGTTATGTATTTTTCAAATGTAATAGTGCAGGATTGTAGTCTGACTATGGTGCTCCATAAAGTGTATGAAAGTTTATTTCTCTCCATGGTTATCTGATGTCAGTGATTACCTGAATAAGCTACAAAGGTTGTCTCCTGATGATATCTTGTTATATTAGCTTTGAAGAAAGACTTCTAAGAACTATGGATGATGGATCAATAACCAAAGGGAATCATTTCTGTGATAAGAATTTGATGTCCTAAATGATGTTGTAATATCATTCTTGGTTTGGGAGATGCTTGGATTATGAATATGGTCCTTGATGCTTAACACTAGTTTCGAGAGTGGCTGGACATGTCTACAGTGGTGTGTATGGTAAATGCATGACTAATATCATGTTGAAGAACTTACTTGTACCAATAATTTCTAGTGGGTGAAAAATAAGAGTATCAGATATAATGATCGGATCTGTATGCTTATGAGAGGGTGGTTTCTTCTACTACAAGTATCTCTATAAAAGTTTATGTCAATCTGAATCTTATGAAGCAAGAAAATTGAAATTTTCTAGTATGTGAGTAATGTCAAACCCACTATGCATCTTGGCCATCCAAAAATTCATGGCAACATGTGTATATCTGTAAGGCCATTTATCATATATGTGAATAAGTCAGGGTGCTTGGATGTGCTCTCAAGGAACTAGAGTATCTGAATCAGGACTTAGCTGACAATGTGTGAATGTGTCCAGCAGGTGTGTGAAGTTGTAGCCCGTGACTATTAGAATGCAAAGTACTTCATGTGATTTCAAATAGTGCTCAAGTGTTCATTTTCATCAGGACCATTGTTTATCCATGATAGGGGGAGTTAAGTAGTTATTAATGGATTATTGCTGCAATAGTGCAGATCTTATGAAGCTTGTATGTTGCTCAAGCTTGTGGAGATTATATACCTCTTGTAAGGTTATGATGTCAGACAACATGTCGTAATATAGGCGTACTAGAGGTAGTTCTTGGTGCTCTTGATAGGATATGTATGGTTCTAGTAAAGTGAACCTAATTGATTAAATCATGTGTACCTCTTATGAATACTCTGTGAAACAATGTTCTTGAATGAGATAATTTATTTTTCTCTGCAGATTTAGGTGGGGTCTCAAAGGATGTGTTGGTTGATGAACAAGAAATGTCTCACATCATGGCTTGACAATCTTGGTATGTTTCACTACTTCTGACTGAAAGGAGTATGCTTAGAGTCTAGTGGAAGGCATTGTGATGATGCTTTAGATCATGTGTGTCTATAGATGATTACTAGATAACTTTGTGAAACAACATTTACTGTTGGCAGAAGAAGTTTTGAGTCTTTTCAAGGGAAAAGTAGACAATGTCTGACTGGACGTCAGGACATTGTTCAGGACTTGTTTACTATGAGTATAACAAGGGAGTATTATGGATGGTGTAATCAAGTACATGTTATGAGGGAATATATCACGTGCTTTTGACTATGCATGCGCAGAAGAATCATTCCAGAGTCAATAAAGGCATTCAAAACTGACTTAAATGGTGCATATTTATTTTGGTGCAGTTATCTTCCTCAAATAAAGTTCTTTTTGACCAAGAACATTGGCACAGTCGAGGATCATTAATTCCTAATGAACTTCTCGGGTATTTAAGTAGATCATTTCTTCACTCCTTTCATCCTGTGTTAGGTTGTCTTCTAACATAGCTCTTATGGTTTTTTTCCAAGTTTGGGTGAGTACCATTTGAGTATGGTTTTGTAGTGGATGTCCTTGTCAATTTTTGGCTAAAAAGGGGGGAAAAGGTTATGTTTCTGTTTCTGTTCTTCTTTTAACTCTGGTGTATGTTCCTATAGATCATTTAATAAGATGTCAGACATGATGTTCAATTTTGAGTTTTTGTTTTTTGTCTTGTTTTTTGAGTTCTGAACACATTTATGTCTTGTGTTCTGAGTTACCTGGAATTGCAGGCCTCACCCCTGAGTCATCATCTGGAAAGTTTAGGTTGGTAGTTGGTTTCCTCTTAAGGGTTCTCTTATGCCCCTTGAGAAGAATATTTTCCCTCAATTGTAAGTAAAGTGTCATGGTTTGAGGGGGAGTGTCAGCTATCTTCTTCCTCATGTACACCAAATGACTTAAGGACTTTCTTCTCATGTCATTCTGAGTTGGTTTTACTGTGGTGCTGAGTCTGATGTGTTGTAATGGAGCTGTTGTGAAGACATGTCGAACATGATGTCCTGATATCATTCAAACTTAGAATATTAATTCTCTATGTTGCTAACTTTTGAAGATTAACTCTTTCACATTTATTTCAGCTACAAATGTCCCAAGTTGAGAGATATATTTGATGAATGAATGATCTCTGTTGGATTTCTGATTTTTGTATTTTCTTCAAATTTGTTGTTGCTGAAATCTGAATTGTAATTTGTTATCTTGTTTTAGCCAAAATTTTCCAAAGGGGGGTATTGTTATTTCTCTATTTTTATGATTGGTAGTAATTTTAGTAAAATAAATTAGGAGGCAACATGTTAAATGGGATGTTCTAACTTGCAGAGAAAACATGTTGAATAAATATCCTATACATAATCATTCGACATCATGTCTGTTACAACTGGATTTTTAGATTTTGTTAGTGTGTTACAAATGTTAAATATTCTGGGAATATTTAGTAATCATATGTGGCATCTAAGATTGCGAAATTAGAGTTATATGTTGGTATTCAAGTTATTCATGTTCTCTAAATGTTGAGACAATTTTGAAAAGTTATGATTGAAGATCTATTTTCATGGAGAAGTTTTTGCAGACTTTGTGTAGAAGTTTTTGGTTGATTTGTTGTAGTTGATTTGTTGCGGTTTTAAAGCCCAATCCAGAATAGAAAAAGTTTATAAAAAAGGGAGTCTCAATACCTAAAGAAATCACGATCCAAAGTTGTCAAAGTATTAATCGTTAGGGCTTCGTCAGTTTACTATTGTGAGCCACTCTTGTATTGATGGTTACTTGAGTGGGACTGTTATTTGAGTTGTAATTGTGAATCACTCATAAGATTTGAAGCAAGAGTGAACGTTGTTTGTTGAAGTGTGTCTACTTCTTGATTGTCAATCACTCTTAAGCTTCTAAGTTTAGAGTGATTGTGTGTTTGTGAATTTTTTTCTAATTCGTTTGAATTGTTTTCTTGTCACTGTTTGTGACTGTCAGGGAAGTGAGAGGGGTATTATATTTAGGTGAGTCTTAGGTATAAATATAGCACGGGTAGTGATTAAGTGAGAATTTGTAAACAGGGGAGCTTATCTTTGAATTGATACTATTTAGTGGATTTCCGTCATTGGCTTGGTAGCCCCCAGAGTATGTGTTATTGTACATCGAACTGGGTTAACAATTTTGCGTGTTGTTTACTTACTGCAATGTGAATTTTTTTATATATGTTCATTGTCTTGAAGTCAGATTATAGTGTCTCGATATCTCTTAGAATATTTATGATCTAAATACCAGAATTTCAGAGACAAATTCAGAGATCACAGTAACCTGAGGTTGGGAAACATTATGAGTCTGAGAAGGAGGTGGTGCTTGATTCTGAGCTTGGATTGCAACCAAAGATTAAACTAGATTGATCAGATGGGTCATAAAAGCTCTCAGAGTGGTGGCTTTTCCCCTTAATTCCTTGTTCTCTTGCGCGATGTTTTCCATTCTTATCTTAGCGTTAGCACGAGTGTTGTACTTATGAGACAACTTAACTTTTGAAGATGAATAACAGAGGATAAGACTCTGGAAAACTCTCAAAAGTAAGACCAAGAGTGTGAATGATGCATGTTACGTAAATGATGGATTAAAAGTTTTAAAAGCAAGTTTTCGAGGAACTTTGGAATATCATTGACAATTTGCAAACATCAATTAAAGAACACCATTAGAATAGCTAAAGAAATCTCATTTCATTAATATTTGAAGGATTAAAATTGAAGTACAAAGTTTCACTAATCCTATACAAAAGAACGAGAAATCTAAATCCTCAGGTCCAAATGAACTACATTTAAATAATATCCCACACGGGACTTCAATGTCTTCTTGAGCTTGAATTTAAAATGCTAAAGGAAAATAAATCCTCTTGCAATCTTTTATTCTACTTTGCAGATAAATCAGGAAAATAAATCACTGATACAAAGGATCAAGGAACTGGACCAAAAGCCGTGGGGAAATCCATCTTCCATATTTCCAAGAGATTAAAATCCCAAGGATTAGATACCAAGGATTTAGGCTTTCTCAATTCCTTTAAATCATGACTTTTGAAACTATACTTCTGAGTATTCCTTCCAAAATCCATAATTATAAAATTTGTGATGTTTGCAAAGAGAATCCCTAGGTTCCTTGAAAACCAGGTGAAAATAATGTCTCGTGAATGCATGAGTGCATGATTATGCAGCAATCATAAACAAGATCACAAATAGGGGGTTCATAGATTCAACGTCACGAGCATGAAGTTAAAGGTACTACCCATAATGTGTGGACTAAGGGCTCAATCACCTATAGATCAAGGTTTTAAAATTTCCCAGATTCTACGATCCTCTTTCAGATATTACCTGCCTCTCAACTGACTCAGGGGCTGATGATATATTTCAAGAGAAACTCATCTGAGTGTAGTGTCACATAACAACTATATCAGAATTAACTCTTGAATATTCTCTGCACTACATCCTAAAAAGGTTAAGATGAGTTAAAGGTTCTATGATTCTCAGCTTCTCAGGCTTCCAGGTCAAAAGTAGCAATGTTTTCACAACTGACTTGTTCAACATATACTACCCCAAAGGGGCCTCCACTGAGCGGGGGTTTTCAAATAAACTTCCTAAGGACTTTCTCCATATAAGTTGGAGTGATTATACCACCCATCCTATCTTAAGTTTTCCCAAGTCCGGGTATAGGACTTCTAAAGGAATCACCAAGCAACCTGAAAACCAGAAAAATCTAGACAAATAGACATACATACAACAAATATAGCACATATGCAGATAAACAAAGATAGACTCAACCCACTTAGAGATTTCCCCAACGAAGTCGCTAATTTTTTTGTAATATTAAAAAGTTGAGACTAAGCCATTGATTGACTTGACTCACAAAGTAAAAGTCACTATCATACTTTATTTTATCTAAAAAAATGGGAAAAGAGCGAATAAAATCAAAATAAAATCAATATCAAGGTAAGGGGGTTGGTTATGCAAAGGGGGGTATTAGAACCCTAAACATCTACGGTATCCTGCAGGAACCTCTTTGAAAATTTGTTTATTTGGCTAAAAGAAATATTTATAAAAAGATTGTGGAGATGAGAAAAAAAAGTATTTTTTATGATTTTTGATTTAACAAATCTTCCAATGAGCTCTGGACCTACATACCAACAATGTGCAATATTGAAATCAAAGTCCATGTAGTTCGGGTAAAAAGGACTACAATTGGTTTGTTATGATTGGTTTTAATGTAGAAGATATTTTGTCTTATTGAGTGGAAACCCAATAAACTATGACAACCATGGTAGAAATAAAACTTGCTTCATCTTTAATATGGATAACTTATAGCCTGGACCAACTCAACAGTGCAAGTCTCAACATATGAGTGGAAAGTTACTTTGATATTACCATGTTTGATAAAGTGGTGAATTTTACAAACACTCAAAGAAAAGACTAATATCTTAAACTTTTTGAAAAGGTTAAAAGGAAAAAGTTTACCAAGGCACAAAAAGTTTGAATGAGGTTAATGACTTTTAGTTTTTTTTAAAAGATGTCAAAGTATGATTAAATGGATTGAGATTTTTATTAAATAAAAATAGTTTTGAAAACGCATGGACCTAAGTCCATGTTTATTATGAAAGAGATTCAAGTTTGAAAATGAGAAGAGTTTTTGAAAAGGATGGAAAAGACTTTGAAAAATAAAGAAGATGAGCAAGAGTTGAAGAGACTATCCTAAAACAAAAGGTAAAAGCTAAGGCAAGAAAAGTCTAACCAAATAAGAAGCCAACACTTGACATAATAAAGTCAATATTGTATTCTCATCTTTAGATTAAAGCCACAAGTAAGTATAATACTCAGATGAATACCAAGCATCAGATGAATCAATAATCTCAAACCAGAGAACCAAAGTCAAAACAAGCTCTTCATTATTAGCCCATGTATCAAATGAATCTCTTAAGATCAAAATAACAACACCTGCACACAAAAAATTTCTCAATACACATACATAATAACAACATGGCAATACAAGATCCAAAGGTTTCAAGGTCCCAAGGTATCAAGGCTTCTAATCCTAAGTCCAAGAGGCCTAAAACTTCAATATGCAAAGGATAGTAACCAATAGTTTAAAGAGGATCTTAAGTCTTTTAATGTTCAAGTTGATTATTAAGTGTATTCAAAAGAAAAAGAAAGAAAGCTCAAATGAGCAAAGATAAAATGACATAAAGAAAATAAATGCTCAAGTGAGTAAAGAAAATAAAATAACATGAGATGTAAATGTTAAAGATAAAGTGCATAAAGATAAAAGCATAAAATAAAGGCATAAATTAAAGTTAATTTGTTAATGGTTAGTAAGTTAATTGTTAATAGTCACAAAGTATGATCAATAATGATTAAATGATTATCTTAGACCAAGAATAATGAAAATTCATTAGATGATTGACAAAATCAAAGCCTCATAACAACAAGCTTTATAGGTATGGACTACAGACAATCAATCAACCATACTTGGGCATTAAAACATATAGTTTGAGCCACGAATGATCATTTTTCGATTAGAGACAAATTTAGCGCTATGTTAAGCAATCGTAAGTGGACTTATGTAGAAGTCACACCTATCTCAAGCTGGTCAATAACAATGTATGTACCATACATGTTAGATTTATTGTGAAAACTATACTCCTAAAACATGTAGCACAAGTAAAAATAAAAGGTGGTCAAGACCTAGGTCATGGAAGATAATTTTTCAATTATCCATAAGCTTAAATGAACTTAAAGTTCAAATGTCTTATCCAATTTGATCAAAAAGAAAATAAAAGAAAGAGGATGAAGTAGAGATAGACAAGAAATTAAATCTGACATTTGAATCAAAGGATTAATCAAGCTATCATTAAAATCATTCATCCATTTTGATGGAGTTTAAACTCAACACTCAAGATCCAATGATGTTAATGAAGCTTATGACTAAAATTCATATGATCCAAGATCATCCAGAATATACACAAAAATAAAATTGCAATTAAAAAAAAAATTATAATAAAAAATGATTTTTAAAATGTTTTTAAAATGAAAATAAAAGCTAAAATAGAAAAATATATTCAAAACATCAAATAAAAATTAATGTAGACCACGGAAAAGTTAGAAATCATCTCTAATACTTTTAGAAATATTTTGGTAATTTTTTAAAACAAAAAAGTATTTTAAACGAAATTAAATTTTAGAAAAATTACACTAATTCATAAATGAGATAAATGAATTTCGTGAATTTTTTCAAAATTTTTAGACGAAAAATAAATTTATCATGAATTTTTGAAGTTAAAAACAAAAATAGAATTGTAAAAGTTAACAGGAAAATTTTGTAATCTAATCAACAGTCAGATTTATGCAATATCATTGATCCAGAATGAAAGTACACTGTAAATACAATACTTATGCATATGGAGAATAAAAAATATCATCTTCTTCTCAGACGTGGACAAGTGACGTCGTGGATCAATTGTCCTCCATTAATGGCCATGCACAGATCTCGACAAAGGTGGTAAGTAAAGATAATATTAATAAAAAAACTAAAATAAATTGTATAATTGTTGTTGTTTGCATTACAGTAGACAAACAACACCATTAACTCTCACTTTTTTTCAAAGAGTTTCCTTCTCTCTCCATAAAACACAAAAACACAAAAAAAAAAAAAAAAAAGGCAAGAACCAGAAGAAGAAGAGGATCAAACGCAATGGACCATGCGGAGGAGGAAGAAGAACTCGTCAGGCGGCTGGCACAGGGAGGCAAAAATAAAATTTTAACACAAAATTAAAAATAAAATAAAAAACAACAACAACCACAAGGAGGCAAAAATTTAATGGTGTATTCAGTATTAGAAGGTGAGGCTCAATCTTTTAGAGTGAGGAAAGTGTGAGGATGGTGGTGGAAAAAGAATTCCGATGAATTTTCTGACGAAGGAGAGGTTGCTTTGGTGAGGTATTGTTCTCTCTTCTCTCAACTATTTCTTGCTTTTGAAAAAACTCCCTTGAAATCTTGAAATGATGCCTTTATATAGAATTTATGATGATGAGAATTATGCTTTTTATGTGAACAACTTTGGTGTAGAACTATTTTGTATTGGATGGAAGAAATGAGAAAAATGGAGTGTCCAATTTTGTCTTTGAAACAAAAACTCGAAAATCACATATTGGTCCACTAATCACTTTTTTTTTTATTATTTTGTGATTAATTTTAATGTGAAATGAGCTTTGGTTTATGGTTGTATATTGGTATGAATTTATTTGGAAAGAAATTATTGGAATTAATGAAGTAGTTGTAAGACTTTTTTTTTGTGGATTTCTTCGAATGAATGAAATTTGACTTTATTTTCTTGAGCTTGTAGGAATAAAAAAGGAAGTTGGAATTTATTGATGTTGTTTTGTTGAAAATTTGGAATAAAAAAAATATTATAATTAATTGTTGTTGATGATTTGGAATGAGAGCAATGTTGGAATTGTTTCTTGAGAGATTTGGAATGAATTTTTATTGTTGGAAAAGAGATATGAGCATATGCTAATATTCTTGATTTTTCTTATTTTTATGAGTGAAATGGATGATAAAGCCATGAAGATGAAGAAGGACAACTTTGAAGAATAAGTGAATATGAAGAAACTTGGTTCTTGAATTTTTAGGCTTTAGGAAACTTGAAATTGATGATGTAACTTGTACAAATTCAAACTTCAAACTTTCTTCAATGAATGCCTTTGGTTAGAAACTTGTTGCAGCGACATAGCGGTAAGAAAAAGTAAATATTTTTATAGGGTATATCATATCATCTCCACAGAGATTAGTGCTACTGAATTGTCGTTCAATAATTTCTCGTGTTTATGAGTTTGGTTTTAAATGGGTTTGTTTGTAAGGAAAGGGTAAAACTATTGACAAGAAAATTAATACATTAAATAGAAAGGAGAAACCTATTAGGCATGAAATTACACTACTCGTCACAAACTTAAACCTATTGATCAGTTGCACTCAACCTATTGTACTCGTCAAAATCATCACGGACACCATGATATATACCCACAATGAAGGTTATATCTAACGCCAAGTCGCGAGACCAACTGTATTACTCTATCAACAATGTCTTGCGCGCTACAACAACACGGAGGCATTAAGCTTTAACACCCAAAGTAAATATTAGCTCTAAATATATCTATAGAATCTAGAAACTAATAGATATACATCCCTAATCAAGATTTGTGAGATATATGTCTATAACAATCCAAATTCAAACATAAAGCAAAAATATCAAAGAAGACATCAAGATTGATTTGTAAAGCAAGCTTTATACAACACCATGATCAACAAATATAAATATGTTCAAAGTAAATATACAAACATACCCAACAAATAGAGAAATACATAGAGAAGAAATGGAGAAAAAACAAATATCTCACGGATTGTCAGCACCGGTTGATGAGAAATCCGACTCTGGATCATCAAGATGCAAGCTCCAATGTTGCTTTCTAGCTTCTCAAGACCAAAAATGGAGGTTTGATGAATTGGGACAAAAAATACCCAAAACATAACATAAAAATGTGTTTTACCCCTTTTAATGTATTTCTGTCCTGCCAGTTTCATCGGGCGAAACTGGATTCGCTAGGCGAAATAAACCAGAAGCAACAGTAGAAAATTATACACTGTTTCGGCTATAATTTGAGAACCGTAACTCCGATTTATGCCCTGTTCGAAGCATTAGAAATATTATTCAATTCTCTTTCTAACAATGATAAAATATAAACCAAATTGATTATTTTTTATTCTTTGATTTTGAGCCTTATTTATTGATAAGTTGCTTTAAATCGTGCGTTTGTAGTCGTGTCTTTGATACTTTATTGCCCATGCTCCAAATACACATCAATACCTACAAAATAAATGAAAAAAAATCAAACAGTATACTATGTATACCAAAACACAAATAAACACAAACTAAATGTATTTACACAAAAGTCGGCTTTATTCAACGATATTAAAAATAAAAGGTCGATAAGTGCAACAAAAAGTATATACAAAAATAGCTACAATTTGCACTTATCAAACTCTCTCTAACTTGAACTTATTTGTCCTCAACCAAAGCCAAACTACTAAAACAACTAAAAGTAATCAACCAAAATATCATGAATCAACAAGCTTTAAAACGGAAAACAAATGTATGGTTCAAATGAAAACACACACACAAGGTAAATACTTACCACAATCCTACAAGGACAACATGTAAACGAAACGAATCCTACGTACAAAAATTATACTAAACATTCTAAAAAAACAATATCAATCATTAATCACACATAGTAAAAATTCATCGATATATTAAGAACACACAAAGGTGAGGGACAAAAAACACTCATTCACAATCTTGCAAATAGTAGGCTAAATTATGCATTTATCCAAAAATTCATATGGAAAATACAAAGGCTAGAATCACAAGAGATTTTTAAGGTTGTAATGTGGCTTGGCTAACAAACAAGGGATAAGTCTTAAACTAATCGAAACAAAAACTTGCCTTAACCTAAGGGAGTGATCAACTCATAAAGACTTAAGCAAAATAATTTCAATCAAACTTCTTATTCATTCCAAATTTCAAAGCAACACCCATCAGTTATTAACACAACATTATTTCAAACTCTTTTTATTTTTATTTTTCAAAGCTTTTTTCAATTTTTTATTTCTTTTACTTTTCATTTTTTTCACATGTTTTTTCTTTTCTTTTTCACAACCTCATAGTAATACAAACAAGAGAAAGAAAACAATTCACTCCCCAACTTCAATTAAACCAACATTAAAGTGAATACTCCCTACTTTCTAAGGAAAGATAAAAATTCAACTAAAAATCATAGTTGAGGGTTCAAGAAAACAAATAATCAGCATCCATTCAAAAAGAAAAACCAAACACTCATAGACAAGCATTTAGCAAAAACAACATGGTTATCGACAAAAAGTTCAAAGGGGTTAACAAAATTTCACACACTCACAAGATGAATTGACTATTTGTCTAAGGTAGTTATGCTCAAAATGAAACAAAAAATTCCTTGATCATGTTCAAGCTTTCATACAATCAACACAAACAAAAGATTAAACATAATAAAATCCAGTTAAAACAAGAATTGTGGCCTCCAGCATATTTGAACAATGGAAAGCTTCCTCACATTTATGGGTAAAAAGGGAACTAAAATAATTCACAAATGAACAAGTATACAAAAAAATGAATGACATAAAGTTGTAAAAAGTATAAGTATCATGAATATGGTAAAGTATAGAAAGTGATAAAAACATACCTCGAACGTGTATAAAACTTTAACAAAGTCATTATCATGCATTCGCATGTCAAAATGATCAAACTTAATAAATCACCTCAATATTCTACAAGTTACCAGACAAAAACTTGAGTCCAAACCACAACAAAAGAATTAGAAAAATAATACTCCTACAAAATTTCAATGTACAAAATTTACAATATATACAACGAACAAAACTCCTCAAGATAAACACGACAAGCTTTCGAAAAACACAAATTGACATAAAAAACAAATAAAAATAATGATATGAAAACCGGGTGAAAATGAATTAACAAGTTGAAAAGTGAAGATTTGAAATTCAGAATATTTCCTAGTTTCAACTTGTTAAAACACAAATTACCACACACGTAAGCAAATACAAACAAACATGCTTGTTTTACGTTGTAAACTCGACGCCTTTATTGTGTGAGCTAGTAACCTCCTCTCATTATGCCATAATATTGTCACACCATGCAAACCTAAAGAAAATATCCTAACAATCACACAACAAATGTTACAAAAATGAGACAATTCACAACAATACATGAAAACACATATATGCACAAATATCATATACAAGTTAATGTTTCTATACAAAATATACATTAATTAAAAAACTCAAAAATAAAATATTTATTTCAATGCAAAAACAATAGAACCAATCCCCGGCAATAGCGCCATTTTGTTGAAGCGGCATAGCGGCAAGCAAAAGTAAGTATTTAATTTATAGGGTATATCACATCGTCTCCCCAGGGATTAGTGTTACTGAATTGCCGTTCGATAATTTTTCAATTTTATGAGTTTGGTTTTAAATGGGTTTGTTTATAAGGAAAGGGTAAAAACTATTGACAAGAAAATTAATACATTAAATAGAAAGGAGAAACCTATTAGACATGAATTTGCACTACTCGTCACAAACTTAAACCTATTGATCAGTTGAACTCAACCTAATGTACTCGTCAAAATCATCACAGACACCATGAGATGTACCCACAATAAAGGTTATGTCGAACGCCTAGTCGCGAGACCAACCGTATTACTCTATCGGCAATGTCTTGCACGCTACAACAACACGGAGGCGTTAAGCTTTAGCACCCAAAGTGAGTATTAGCTCTAAATCTATCTATAGAATCTATAAACTAATAGATATTCATCCCTAATCAAGATTTGTGAGATATATGTCTATAACAATCCAAATCCAAACATAAAGCAAAAAGATCAAACAAGACATCAAGATTGATTTCAAAAGCAAGCTTTATACAACACCATGATCAACAAATATACATGTGTTTAAAGTAAGTATACAAACATAACAAACAAATAGAGAAATACATATAGAATAAATGGAGAAAAACTAAACATCTCACAGATTATCAGTGTCGATTGATGAGAAAACCGACTCTGGATCATCAAGATGCAAGCTCCAATGTTGTTTTCTAGCTTCTCAAGACCAAAAATGGAGGTTTGATGAATTGAGACCAAAAATACCTAAAACATAATCTAAAAATGTGTTTTTACCCATTTTAACGTATTTTTGTCCTTCCAGTTTCGCTGGGCGAAACTGGATTCGCCGGGCGAAATACACCAGAAGCAACTGCAGAAAATTCTGCACTATTTTGGCCATAACTTAAGAACTGTAACTCTGATTTGCGTGTTGTTTGAAGATTTGTAAATCTTATTCAATGATCTTTATAAAAATGACAAAATATAAATCAAATTGATGATTTTTATTCTTTTAATTTGAACCTTATTCGTTGATGAGTTGCTCAAAATCGCGCGTTTGAAATCGTGTTTTCGACATTTTATTGCTCATTCTCTAAATATGTATCAATACCTACAAAATGAATAGAAAAATATAAAATAGTACATTATGTACACAAATAAACACAAACTAAGCGTATTTACACAAAAGTCGGCTTAATTCAACGATATTAACAACAAAAAGTCCATAAATGCAACAAAAAGTATATACAAAAATAGATACAATTTGCACTTATCAATGAAGGACAAATTTGAAGAATAAGTGAACATGAAGAAACTTGGTTCTTGAATTTTTATTCTTTAAGAAACTTGAAATTGATGAGACTTGAATTATGCCTTGATGAATGAATTTGCATATCACTTGAATAATTTTTGAAATATTCCTTAACTTGTAATTTGAAACTCATGAAAGTGAGAATTTCCTCCATTCTTTGAATTTTTGAACTTTTGACATAAAGTTTTAAATTTCAAGTAACAACAATTCAAAATAAAATAATCTTCCATACTTAAAATAATTTAAACTTAGGAATTGAACTTTGAGAATATCATGAACCAAATAACTTAAAATGATGCTTTGAATTTCAAATAATTCACATGAATGCACTTAAACCTTTTTGAATCAATTATTGAGAAAAAATTGGAATGTGATTAAATTATCAACTTCGAATTTCTCACAAACCATAGACATGAATTCCTTTTGAATCAAACTTGAGAGAAACACTTCACAATGATGAACTACACTTCAATTAAATCACAAATTCAAGAAATAACCAAATTCCAATTGAAAAGTTGATGAGATCTTAATCCATAGCAAAAACACTTTTACTTGATGCTAAAAAATTCAACACAAGGAATCAACATGTTGAAGAAGAATTCATGTCATAAATTGAAATTATAGGTCAAGAAAGTGTTAAGTCCAAAAATGACCCGTAATGTTTCAATAAATTTTATGGTTTTCCGAGCATAATTGACTATTGACCCTTGAAGCAAACTTGTAGATAACATCTTGAAGAGTATGTGCAAAAAGAAATAACGCAAAATAATGAAAATTGAGGAAGTTACGATCCTCGAAAGTTGGAAGAAATCTCTTACCATTAGATCAAATTCACAAAGTGACCTCTAAAGTATTCAAATTTTCTATGATCTTCCACATATTATAAACTCTTGACTTGCAAAGAGAAGTTAAAGAGGATGTCAAAAGAATCATATGCAAAGAGAACCACTCAAAAATGTTGAATAAGAAAGAAATTATGATCATTTGAACTTGAACTTGCGAATGTTGACTTTCTGGTCAAACTAACTTTGAATCAATTTGCAAACTTAATCTTTTCTTGCATATCAAAGCATCTTGAAGCGCATATGAACTTAAGATGATGAAATCTTGATTAAACCATGCTCACACTTGTGAGAACTTGATATTACTCGTCGAAGAAGGCATGGAAATATACACATGAACCTATCTTGAAGAGTCTTGAGAATTAAGAAACTAAACTCGCATTAACTATGCTGGATGAAACTTGAGGATAGTGTGACCTAAGATTATAGATCAAAAATTTGAAAAATATGCCTTTGAGAATCAATATTTGCCCTGAGCAACTTACAACCTTAATTAGGGAACCGTCACATGAAATTCTTGATCGGAAGCCCTGTCTTCTAAAAGAAACAAAATAAACAAGACATATTTTTGAATTTTGGTTAGAGGTTAGTGAAATATAAAGTATAAAATACATATACAAAAACTAATTGGTGCTTGGTGATCCCTATAAAGTAAAACTCAAAGAGAGATAAGGAAAGTAGACAAGCTTGTAATCTCAATGTGATGCATGATGCGAGATGACATAGGATCTTAGGGGTAAAAATTAGGGTATGACAACAGGTACTTCAGACATAGCAGTTTGACCATACTAGAATCCTAAGAGGTGACCTAAGCCTTTATCGTTTAGACTATACTATTTCACAAACAACTTAAAAGAAATCTTACCTCGATTGAATCAACGGCCTTGATTTGGTTGGTAAATAAGTGAGCTAAGGAACTCGAGGGTGAGTTTTCGGTAGGTGACATTTTTGGCTTATGAAAACTCATCCCAATCTAACTGGATACACATGTGGCTAATGCTAAGCCCGATCCCTAGGGATTTCATGCAAGTGGAGTCAAGATATCTGGTGGGTAGCATAGGTCTCTCAGATAAGACTGTGTAGCAGTTCCTCTGGTCGTCATCTCTGAATTGGATTTCCATGTCATCAAAGTTCTCCATCCTGAAAATTTGGTTAGAATAAGCTATGTAGAACTATGAGACCTGAAATGTAAGAAATCACACAAGTTAGTCATGTTAGAATAAATAATTTACCGTGTTAAAGGAAAATAATTAAGAGGAAAAATCATGGGTTGCCTCTCATGCAGCACTTCAATTCATGTAGGGAGCTCGACTTAGGATATGATTTAAGTCAAATATAATGCTTCCAAGGCCATTTTACGAGTCATCTCTCATATCCTTCACCTTTTATTTTTCTTTTCACTGTAGAGTGCTTCATGTCTTAGATAAGGTGGGGGGAGGTCTTCGCTCTCTCTTAGGTATTTGACTCTCAGGTTTTGTGATCTCTCTAGTTCTATGTTTTGCAAAATTTTCCCTTCTATGTGGGGCCTTATATCGTTCCGACTGTGAACCCATCTTGGTTTATAAGGAATTTGGTGGAAAAATATTTCTAATGCATTTCTCATTAATCATAGTATTTCCTCCCTTATTTTTTTTCTACTGGTTTTTCACTACTAGTTATCCTAAAATCTTCATTCTTGTCAGTGGGAAGTCCTAAAGGTGTCGGTGCAAGTAATGATATCTTTGTCTCCAATTCCTTGTTGCTAGTTACTAGGGACTCGGCCGAAGTATTTAGTTTCCTAAGGGTTTCATTAACGTGAAGAATTTTGTTTCTAAATTCCTTATTTTGGATGGTTTGTGTTGCCACAAACCTTCGCATTATAGATTCTAGTCTAGAGAGGCTTTGTGTGTTAACAAAGCTCTCTACTAATAATTAGAGATTTGATTTATAGATATATTGTGGTCCCTTGAAATACCTAATGTGGCTTTTGTAGGAAAATGTTGGATAATCTATAGAAGTGTGCCTTAATATAAACAGTGTAACAACGGAGTTACGATATTTGACGTAATTGGTTCCCGTCAACAACACCAAAAACTTGATGGGGTATTTCGTAAGTGCATGAAAGGTATCAGAGTAATACAAAGAGTGTCGAACCCACAAAGACCTAATAGTCAAGTTATCATTATCTGCTCCTACGGTGTTTATTTAAGGTGAATAAAAAAATAGGTAATGGGTTGTGTAGAAAAAATTATTAAACTTGAATTAATGCAGAACTAATAGTAAAATGAGAGTGAATTTAGAGTAAAAAGAAAATAAATAAATTTAGAAAAATAATGCTAGAATGTGATTTTAATAAATTAACGGTACTCTTATTATTTCTAAATAGGATTACTTATAGAGAAATAATTTCCACTTTGAAAAGAATTAATTGAAAAGGAAATGTCGCTTTCACATTTTCAGAATCAGATTATACTCTCTAAATTATAACGTTAATTGTCACGGTGGTAGGCGTTGTTTGCGTTAAAGTAGCAAAACCTATTGTAAGAAATTAAACTCATTACTCAGTCGAAAATTAATTTTGATTGGAAAGTTTAACTTAAAAGGGTTCTTCGCTTTTGCTCAGGTAATCGGATCCTAAACTTATAAACGCGCACTTCCATAAATAATTTTAAAATCACTTTCTAGAAATATTAGACTTTCCTAATTGAATAATAAAGTTCTTTCATAATATTTATTAATAAAAAATAAACCAATATTATTCATTATTGTCAGACGACTTTCGATCTTACCCGACGTTTTCACTGCCCCACTTTCATAGTAATAGATTAAAATTAAGTTCGGAAAAATTGCATTAAAACCAAAACAGCTACAATTTAAATCCTAAAGAAATAAAAAAAAACAAAGTAATATCAAATGACAATCCTCGCATTCCAACATTATCAAACTAGTCGTACATAGTCACAGTAAACAAATAAACAATTGACTGGAATGCGAGATTAAACATACTGATAAATTTGATAAAATCATTTTTGAAATCTATATTGCGAGAAAAGTAAAGGCAAGATAAATAGGACGGGAAAATAAAGGAGATATAAATAAAGCGTAAAATACTTAATAATTTAAGAATCTTCTCCAATCAGAGGCTTTAAACTAATACAACTGGAAATAACTTGAAATAAAAGATTCAAATAAAAGTGATCCAATCTCCACAACAACAAAAGCTTGAATAATGCTATAACCCCTCGATGTGACGAGTTATAGCTTTTAATCGATAATTTATGCCTAGAGTTGTGCTAAGGTTGGATACCTCAAAAAAGAAACTAAGGACCTATTTATAATGAAAAATAAAACCTAAAAGTGGTGTAGAAGTTGCTAACTTTGTATGCTAAAAAAAGGAGAACATGGAGGGAGTGTGAAGACTTGGTCAGGCCCAAGTCAAGTGCAACATGTTTTAACGTGTGGGAACCGCCACACCTCCATGGCTAACATAATGCTCTTAAAAGGGGCAAGACTTTGTCTTTTAACCATTGAGACGGGGACCACTCATGGCCACCTGCATGGTGAACGCCATTATGGTCGCCTTGAGTGTAGAGTGCTCTATTTTCTTCTGTTTTTAATCTGTTTTGGTTTGTTTCTTTGCATATGACTCCTAAATAGTAAAATACCTGAAACACACACAAATACCAGCATAAAAGAGGAAATGTAAAGAAAAATGACACTAAAACATGCATAAATCGAGTCGAATAAATGGTGTAATTTGGTGTCATTAGTGACCCTGGAAACCACTTATGGCGAGGGAGCAGGCGGAAAAACCATATCCACCTGATGCTTAACCTTGAAATATATGCTCCTAGATGGCAGAGTGGTTTCCATCCGAGGAGATCAACAAGTGGTGTGCGAGTGTTATATGAGCAGCTTGGAGACAACCAGAGAATAGCTCACCCTTGTTAATGTCCATCCTTCCAAAGTTCCAAATACTGACTTTGGGGGTTGGGATCCAAATTGGGCATAGAGGCAGGGCGACTCACACATATATTAGACCTGAAGGAAGTCCAAATAGGACCTCACTCCCATCAGATTACAAAGATAGATACTAATTTGTCTGCAAGGGAGTTGTAGAAGCCATTCGACCAACACAAAAGAAATGTTGACCTATTCGCATGGGCCCCCTCAGACATGTCAGGTATAGACGCTAAAGTCATCATCTATCGCCTTTCCATCCATTCATCGACTATACTAGTGGCGTAAAGGAAGCAGAATATGGGCGAAGAGAAGAGGGTTACCATTGGTGAAGAGATGGAAAAGTTATCCAGTGTCGGATTCATCACTGAGACGAAGTACCCCACTTTGCTGGAAAAGTAGTCCTGGTACAAACGGCAAAAACCAAATATCCCATATGCATAAACTTCATGTATTGAATGTCGCCTATCCCAAGGACCTGTACCCGTTGCCAGATATTGACCTCCTAATCAACGGATCCTTAGGCCATGGTATGTTAAGTTTCATGGATGCCTACTAGGGATACAACCAAATCAAGATGGGTCTCTTGGATTCCTATAAGACCACATTCATGTGGAACCATGGAAACTTCTACTACAATGGCATACCCTTCGGCCTGGAAAACAATGGCGACACATAGCCGCGACTCATGGATGTTGTCTTCGCCTATCACATCGGGTGGAACCATGAGGTACATGTTGAATACATGATTACCAAAACAAAACAAGGGCACCGTCACAAGGACATCCTGAAGGACATCCTGCAATCACTAAGAAAGTATGACATGCACCTAAATCCCGCCAAATACTCTTTTGTAGTATAGGTGGGGAAATTTTTGGGATTCATGCTACAAGAAGGAGGGAATAAATCCAATGCAAAAAAATGTCATGCGATCATCAATATGAATAGCCCCACCAATGTGAAGGAAGTGCAACAACTTACTGAACGCCTAACAATCCTTTCTCGTTTCCTCTCTTCTACGGGAAACAAGGCTTTCCTCTCTTCTGCGGGTAACAAGGTTTTCCTTTTCTTCGCCGCTCAAAGGAAAAAGGATAAGTTTGAATTGACACATGATCATAAGGAAACTTTTGCTAAAATCAAGGAGTTCCTCACATCACCCCTGATTCTCACTCGCCCAAATGAAGGTTCACTCGTGCTCCTTTACCTCTTGGTCATTGAGCGAACGAGGAGTTCAATCCTTGTCCAAGAAATAGAAAAACGAGATACACCTGTGTATTTCATTAGCAAAGTGTTTAATGACATTGAGACGTGCTACCAGAAGATAGAGAAGATCACACTAGGCGTTGTCACCGCAGCAAGAAAACTCTGACCTTTTTTCCAAGGGCATGCCATCCTGGTGAAAACTAATTATCATTTCCGCCAAGTGTTGAAGAAGCCCGACCTGGCGGAAAGAATGGTATTTTGGTCAGTAGAGCTCTCAGAATACGACATCTAATATGTTTCAAGGGGTAGTGTTGTACCCCAAAATTTGCCCTCTCATTTATCAAGATTTTTCTCACAAGACTTCTTAGACTCAAGACAAGATTAGGGTTTGGTCAGCTCAAGACATCTCATCTTGCACTGATCACCCAAAATTAGGGTTTGAGTTTGCACAAGGATTTTTGGACCACCAATGCTTCATGTGACTTTCATACATCATCTTGGACCCTTAAGATTGCTCGTTAAGTTTCAAGCCTTGAACCACATTTTTGATCAGTCAATTGGACAGTTGACTTAAAAATCAGCTGTATTGGGGAGAAAGTCAACCATGGCCAATTTACAGTCAAACTTCATAATTTTTGGTCCACATCAACATTTTAGACTCATATGTACAATTTGATCAAGTTTGGATCACAACTCCTCAAGAAATTTGATCAAATCATTAAAAGGGCAAAATGGTCAAAATTAGGGTTTTGACTGAGAAAGGGCAAAGTCTGATTTTTAACCTAGCCAATGACCAATTGGGTTCAAACATGACTTCAAGGGTCCAATGGTATCATCTTGACCTAATTACATGGTTCAAAAGATCTCAAGTTCATTGGATTGACAGATGAATTTTGCAGTCAACTGATCAAAAGTCAATTGTACATTGAAAAGTCAAACTTTGACTTTTTGGTCAAAATCAAGTGCCAAGGGTCATAATTCATCAAGATATGTCAAAATATGAAACTTTTTCACCAAGAAAACCAATTTTGAAAATTAGGGTTTTGAATTTGAAAATTTTCATAATAGAATTTTTCTAAGTATGAAAATTTTCTTATTTTTTCCCAACTTTCCACCACTTTTTCACCATGATGAAATTTAATTCAAAGAAAACTTCCAACATGAAATTTGTAGTCCTCCATGAAATCTACAACTTTTCTTCACAAACCTTTCCCAAAATATGCTTGAATCTCAAGTTATGAATTTGTGAATATAGGTCCATGAACTTCTTAACTTAGTGAAATTTTGCCCTAATTTAGACAGGTTTTTGACCCAACTTCATGGACATTTTTCACCTAGTTCCAAGAGGTATCTCAAAATGAATTTCAAAGATGGATTATAGAGCACATTGCAAGCTTTCCAAAATGTCCAAGAACTCCCCAAGATCATTTTTGTTTAGGGAGAATCGAAGAAGGGAAGTTGGCATTTTATCACTTTTGATCAAGCCATTTTTACAAAGCATTAAGTTGCAAATCAGATCCATGATGGTTGTATCTTTCTTTACAGGTCCTAAACTCATTCTACACTCCATAATTAAATTCAAACTCAGAAGTTAAAGGCTTTATTTTCGCTTTTGAAGCATTGTACAAGAGACATTTCCATTTTTGGCCAAAAGTTCACATTGCCATTTTCATAAAGGTGAGCTTTTGCAATTTTGTCCATCTTGATCCTTGGACATGTCCCTTTGGTACAAGTATTTTCTACAGGTCTCAAGCAATGTATACCAACTCCTATCAGCTCACAAGCCAACCAGTACAAGCATGTAGCAATGGTCACTTCACTTTTCTTCAAATGCAAGAAAAGGTTGCCAAAAGGTCAGAACTGGTACAGCTAGTGAGGAGTGGACTTTGTATCCATTCTATACATATTTACAAACTTGTTACAAACTAGAACACGCTTGCTTTACATCTGAAACTCTCCCAAACACAAAAACTCCAATTTTCTGTCCAAACATACAGATTTCTGCAAAACCATAGTCAATACATTTTTGGCTCGTGCGTTTTGTGGCTTGACACTTGAAACACCTCATACACATCATACCAAAGCAAGCCAAGCCCTTACCCTGCTTCTGTAAGCCCTGTTTCAGCCATTGCTATTTTTACTTTGGAAGCTTGCAACTTGACTTGTGCAAAGAGTTCTAGCTATCCACAAAGCAAGCTAGGCATTGGAATAGCTTCAGGGAAGCTCAAGGAAGCTCACATGATCCTCAGGCCTCCATCAAAGTCCCTACATTGTTCTATCCAAATCCAACTGAAGGAGGTATTTTTCAAAACTCTATCTCTCTGAATAGGCATCCTCAAGCCACGATTTGTGAAGAAAAAATGTAGCCCTTATCATGGTGAAGTTGTACATATGCATACTTTTCATTTATATTAACTGAGCTGAGAGAATTTGAAGTTTGAAAATGCTGAAAAAGTTAGGTCACGAATTAGGACCATCAAAATTCTCCTTAATCTTTTAGAGTTAGGTTACAAATTTTATATGGTTGGAATCGTGGGATTAAATGCCACAAGTTTCATGTTATAAGTTTTTGTTTTTGTGCAAGCATATGAAAGTTACAGTTTGAACCAAAACGCGCGCGCAAGGGAGCTGGCTAGAGGACAGGGATGATGTTCTGGGCCTTTGGCGCCTTGGGCCTTTGCTTTTGATATTTGCACCTCCCGATTTGTTATCTGCACCCCCTGGCTTATTTGATTTATTTTTCATATTTCTTTTTACATTTTCATATTTATTACTTTTATTTATTTTTTCTGAATCATAAAAATCATAAAAATTAATTTCTTTATTTTTTTGCATTTTTATTTTATTTTTTTCTATTATTTTTTTTTGCATGAAAAAATAGTTTATTAGGATAATAGATTTTATTTTCTTAAATAAATTTGTAAATACAATTAATAATACTTAATATTTTTTATCATATTATTTATACTCATAAATATTTATTTTCTACACATATTTAATTTTTAATATTTGTATATAATATCATTTAATATTTTCTTATACAAAAATGGACAAAATATTAATGTGAAACATTATTTTCTTTTAATTAAAAAACTAGGGTTTCACCCTTCCAAAAATAATATTTATTTTTCCTTATTTTCTAGGGTTTAAACAAATTATTTTCTTATACAAAAAATCAATACATAAAACATTTTAACATAAATACATTTGCATTGCATTTTAATATTTGTATATTTATTTAATGCGCACAATATTCGATTGGGTTGTAATAATATTCTTAGGTTTATATTTGTGCAAAATCCCCATTCAAAACTTGTATCGCCCCTCCCATAATAATTGTTGTAATAGCTTAGTTTATTTTACACAATTTATTGCTTTCCTACCATGTTTAGTAAACTAGGGTTTCCATGACAAGAACAAAAACAAAGCAAATAGAAAAAACCTAATGCAAGACAAAAGCATGAAAAATGACACACTTTACACACAAGCACCCTTAGGGTTTCACCCACTTGGTTGCCTAAATAAAAATGGCCATGTTACGCATGCAAAGTATCTTGGCAAAACAAAACAAAAATAAGATCATAGTCTCTCGATGACGCTATCCAAAGGTTGCCTAAAACAAAATGATCTTGGTCCCTCAAACATGCTAAGATACTTGACAACATTGCTATCATGGTCATACGATGACCCACGCCCGTCCCGTTTACATCCAAAGATAGGGTTGTTTACCAAATCAATGGAAAATCAACAATGTCAAAGGAATAAAAATTCACAAGAAAGACATTTGAGTAGGTAGATAGCTTCTAGTTACTTGATCAATTTCAAAACAATCCTTGCTGTTTTCAAAAACAAACACACACATATTTCAAAACATCTTACAAAACATTGAAACATTTTTCAAAAGACAAACATCTTTGTATACATTCTTACGAACGAGAATCATTACAAATATCGCCTAAACAATGGCCTTTTTTCAAAATACTTTCAAAACCACACCAAGCACCATTTTAAACAAAACAAAGCAAAGCAAGTGATCTAAACAAGTAACTAAGAGCCCATGGAAAACCATGGATGAAAAGGGTGCTAGCACCTTCCCTTTTCATAATCTACCCCCCGAACTCAAGAAAACATCTCAAAGGTCTTTCATGTGCTTTTTTTTACCTTTCCTTTTGGATAAAAGAAAATTCGGTGGCGACTCTTGCTAACCGCAACATTTGCGAACACAAACGCAAAACCTCAAGTCAGTTCTCCCACCACATCATAGAACTGGCGACTCTGCTGGGGAAAATTATAAAAGTGGGGTTACCTTAGGGTTTTAGATCACATTTACTTGCTTACAATTGTTTGACTTGTTTGCTTTATATTTTGGTTCTATTGTTTTGGTTTGAATCCTCCACCCGGATTTGGGAAACATTATAGGTAAATAGCAATACATTGTGGAAACTGTGCGGGGTATACTGACATAGTCTAAGCAATAGCTATATTAGTGCGACATATTTGTAGGTACCGGTAGCCTTTGAGTCAATCAAAGAGAATACAGATGACTTTGGAAGGTTTGATTTAAGAAACGAACGCCATGTTCAAGCAAGCATCTTTGAGGTTCAATCTTGTTGAGACGCCTTAACTGATGTCACCGATGATTTTATCAATAGGGTGATCTCTATGGGTTCTCCATTCCTTGGGTAGATCATTGACATTTGATTCTTCCAGAATTTGTTTTTCTTGTTGTTCCAATTGATTCTGATTGTTGGTCTTAGAGCCATCTTCTTGAGGAATATCTAAAATCTCGTCATCATTATTTAAAACAATAGTATCCTCCTCGGAGGGGTTAGATTCATCAAATGATACGTGCATAGATTCCTCAATAGTTAAAGTTCTTTTATTGTAAATACGATAAGCTTTACTAGATAAGAAGTATCCAAGAAAAATACCTTCATCTGATTTTTCATCAAACTTACCAAGGTTGTCTTTGTCATTGTTAAGGACAAAAAATTTGCAGCCAAAGACATGAAAGAATGAAATATTTGGTTTCCTTCCTCGAAAGAGTTCATACGGAGTCTTCTTCAAGATAGGTCGAATATTAACTCTATTGCTTACAAAGCATGCCGTGCTTACCGCGTCTGCCCGAAAGTATTTTGGAAGGTTTGAATCACTAAGCATTGTCCTTGCAAGTTCAATAAGAGACCTATTCTTCCTTTCTACAACTCCATTCTGTTGAGGAGTCCTTGGTGCTGAGAAATTATGTGATATTCCATGTTCTTCACAGAAATCTTCAAAGGAGGAATTCTGGAATTCTCCACCATGGTCGCTTCTTATGGAGGAAATAGATAGTGACTTCTCATTTTTGAATTTGCTTTGCATATTTCTTGAACGCCTTGAATGCATCATTTTTCTGCACTAAAAAGAGTGTCCAAGTATATCTAGAAAAGTCATCAACAATAACTAGAGCATATACATTACCTCCAAAGCTCCTCATTCTAGAAGGGCCAAACAAGTCCATATGAAGCAATTGTAGTGGCCTAGTAGTGGACACCACATTCTTGGATTTGAAAGTTGATTTTGTTTGCTTTCCCTTTTGACATGCATCGCAAAGTCTATCTTTGATTAACTTTATCTTAGGCAGTCTGTGATTGGTGGGAATGAGAACTGCCTATTTTTGGAATGTTGGTTCGCGTTTGTGTTTGTTTTTGCAAAATGTCGCGGTAAGCAAGAGTCGCCACCGTCTTTTATTTTATCCAACAAGGAAAGGACAAAAGCATAGAAAAATTCCTTTTTGAGATATTTCTCGGGTTCGAGAGGTAGATTATAGAAAGGGAAGGTGTTAGCACCCTTTCTATCCGTGGTTATCCACGGGCTCTTAGGTACTTGCTCATTGTATTTTCAAAAGTTTGCTTTTCTTTGTGTTTGTGGATTTGGAAAGAGTTTTTGTTTGAAAGGAGTGTAAGTGCGAAAAGTTTTGTTTTGTTTTAAAAGGAGAAAGTACTTAAGAACCATCAACCTACTCGAAAAGGGAATTAAACTGTGCAAATGTCCTTTAGACAATGCTAGCCCACTATTGATGAGTAGGTAGCATCGTCGTTGGAGTTTAAGGGTCAATTCGATTAAGGGACGTGTGGTCACTAAAGCAATGTTAGGACGCCTTAGCAGTAACCCTAATGTCTTAGATCATTTTTCCGAGGCAACCGTTTCGAGGAAACTATGATCTTTGGACAAGAGGGCGGCCTCTAAAACTTCTTATACTCAATGACCACGTTCGAAGGCAACCAAGTGAGGTGTACCCTAAGAGTGCGCATGTGCGAGTGTGTTATTTCGGTTAATTTTATCTTTGTACAGGTTATGGGTGATCTATTGTTGATTTTAAATTAAAATTGATCTTGTCATGCATTGCCTAGTTATCAAACATCTAACAGTTAATATTGTACGGAAATTAAATTGCGGAAAATTGAATCTAAGCTATTACAAGGCGTCGGCTATTTACATCGCCAAAGACAAACCCTTTAAAATTAAATTGTGAAAAGTAAATAAAAGCGATAAATAAATAAATAAAATCCTAAGTTAAAAAACTATTACATTCCCAAAGCAGTTACAATATTGGATAAGAATAACATGCGTGCGAGAAAAGTAAATCGAAGTGTTTTTTAGGGTTTTGACCCTTTTTATTAAATAAAGCATTTTTTTTTATTATTTTTTGAATTAAAAATTAAGTCTAAGTTAATAATTGAATTAATTAATTAAATGAAAATATTTTTGGGTTTTATTTTAATTAAGGAAATAAAATAAGAATGGTTAAAAATATTTAAAAACCTAATATTCTAATTTGAGGCATCAACATCTCATGAGGCCCTTCTCTTCTAGCTCTTCCAAACTGACGGAGAGCTAAGCATGGGTTGTAAGAAATCCCTCCATGGGTTCCGATCAATGGAACATTAGGATATTCTCCACAGCGATCAATGACAGTCACCTCATCCATACCTTTGAGAGTCCAGATAATGTCATTATTAGAAAGAGACATCACCCTATAAGCCCAGCCCATTCCTTCTTTGTTCTTCAGCACAGACTTAGGGAGGTGCGAAATAAACCACCTCGACAATAAAGGAGCACAACACATCAAAGTTCCCCGCTTTTGGGCAGTACGAGCATAGAGCTGATGAAGGATGTCACCCAAGAGAGTGGGTACAGGGTTCTGAGAAATGAAGATCTTTATGGCATTAATATCAACAAAAGTGTCAGGATTCGGAAACAATACCAAGCCATAAATCAAGAGAGCCAGAATATCCTCGAACGCCTTGAAGTCTAAGTTGTCCCAAAAGTAGTTAGCCTTGCCAACCAAGAACTTAGTCAGAAAACCCTTAGCTCCACTTCTAGTCTCCCAGTTAGCCATTACCTCTTCTTTGGTCAAGTGAAGGGCTGCAACAATTTCTTCGGGCTTAAGAGTCTTCTCCAATCTAGTAAACGGGGTCTGCTCCAGAACAGAGATACCGAGCAGCTCAGAGAACTCTTCTAGGGTAGGAACCAGCTGGAAGTCCTGGAAAGTAAAACAATGGTACAGCAGATCATAGAATTGGACCAGGACACTCATCATTTGTTCGTCCAATTTGGAGGTGACCAAACTGGGAAGAGAACCATGCCTCCTGATGAAGGAAGTAGTGTCTGGCATCCTGACAACCAGCTCTTTAAGCAAGGTAGGTACTTGGACAAAATTGATCTGGATGGTATTCTTACTCATGGGCATCATGATGACCTACAAAACAGAGCAAAGATAAAACCCTCTTGTCTTTGAAATAGGTTAGTCCTTATGCAAGATGTATGCAATGTTATGATGTCATGATGTTATGATAAAGGCACACCACAACTATCCACAAAAAGCAAACATGGTAAAGGCACACAAGTCACACTGAGAGCCCTTAGATTTCAGGCTGGCATGGAGTTTAGGTACTACCCTCTTTCAGTCGAGTTGGTTTAAACCTGTCCTAAAAATAGTAATCGGGTTCTAGAGGATCTCAATATCACTGACTACCCTCAATCGGTCATAATTCCAGTTTAGCAACCTTTTCTTGTGGCTGGAATCATCGCGAGAGTTTAGTCTCAATGAGTGTAGCATACTGCTACTGTTCTATGGCCAAGTTGGTCAATTTAAAGGTTCTAAGGTAAGTTGGTGCTTAATGACCCCTTAGAAGACCCGTATTCTCCTTATTCCAACATAAGGGATATCGGTACAGACTAAAGTGTCACACCAATGTAGCTACTGCTTCATCCGTATCGGTCTACGCCGTACAAATCCCTCACAGTTTATTGCTACTTACCTAAAGGGTATCCCCAGATCCAGGTTAGGATCTATAGAACTCCGATACAAGCCCACAACATTAAAGCATACAAAGAATACAATTGAAAACATAATGATCTAATCCTAAGGTACACCTCACTTATATATGTCCCCAGTAGAGTCGCCAGTTCTGTGATTGGTGGGAATGAGAACTTACTGTTTTTGGAATGCTGGTTCGCGTTTGCGTTTGTTTTTGCAAAATGTCGCGGTAAGCAAGAGTCGCCACCGTCTTTTATTTTATCCAACAAGGAAAGGACAAAAGCACAGAAAAATTCCTTTTGAGATATTTCTCGGGTTCGGGAGGTAGATTATAGAAAGGGAAGGTGTTAGCACCCTTTCTATCCGTGGTTATCCACGGGCTCTTAGGTACTTGCTCATTGTATTTTCAAAAGTTTGCTTTTCTTTGTGTTTGTGGATTTGAAAAGAGTTTTTGTTTGAAAGGAGTGTAAGTGCGAAAAGTTTTGTTTTGTTTTAAAAGGAGCAAGTACTTAAGAACCATCTACCTACTCGAAAAGGGAATTAAACTGTGCAAATGTCCTTTAGACAATGCTAGCCCACTATTGATGAGTAGGTAGCATCGTCGTTGGAGTTTAAGGGTCAATTCGATTAAGGGACGTGTGGTCACTAAAGCAATGTTAGGACGCCTTAGCAGTAACCCTAATGTCTTAGATCATTTTTCTGAGGCAACCGTTTCGAGGCAACTATGATCTTTGGACAAGAGGGAGACCTCTAAAACTTCCTATACTCAATGACCACCTTCGAAGGCAACCAAGCGAGGTGTACCCTAAGGGTGCGTATGTGCGAGTGTGTTATTTCGGTTGATTTTATCTTTGTACAGGTTATGGGTGATCTATTGTTGATTTTAAATTAAAATTGATCTTATCATGCATTGCCTAGTTATCAAACATCTAACAGTTAATATTGTACGGAAATTAAATTGCGGAAAATTGAATCTAAGCTATTACAAGGCGTCGGGTATTTACATCGCCAAAGACAAACCCTTTAAAATTAAATTGCGAAAAGTAAATAAAAGCGATAAATAAATAAATAAAATCCTAAGTTAAAAAACTATTACATTCCCGAAGCAGTTACAATATTGGATAAGAATAACACACGTGCGAGAAAAGTAAATCAGAGTGTTTTTTAGGGTTTTGACCCTTTTTATTAAATAAAGCATTTTTTTTAATTATTTTTTGAATTTAAAATTAAGTCTAAGTTAATAATTGAATTAATTAATTAAATGAAAATATTTTTGGGTTTTATTTTAATTAAGGAAATAAAATAAGAATGGTTAAAAATATTAAAAAACCTAATATTCTAATTTGATTTTAATTTATTGCAAAAGATATTAATGTTAAACCTATTTAAACTAAATTAATTAATTAATTTTTATTTACAAAAATAAATAATGAAATTAATGGAATTAATAAAAATATTATTTTTTTGTTGTTTTTGATTTTTTATGGAAAAAAGGTTAATTGGTTAATTAATTAATTAAGATAATAATAATAATAAAACAAAAAAAATAGGAAAATAATGAAAAGAAAATAAAAAAAAGAACAAACTTAGGGGGTATTGGGCCCAAAGAGGGGGTTTGGATTGCAATTTCCAGGCCCATCTTCGTCCAACCTGCTTGATTTTTGTGATTCCATAGGCGCATGTTGACCAGGGTTCATGGTGAACCTTCAATCTGGATCATTGGATCTGCCTTGTGGGCCACTTGGCATTTGAGATCTGGAGGCATATGATAATCCACGCTTGGAGTGCTGCATGTGAATACCTAGAGAAAAAATCAAATAAAGTTTTGGGGGACCTGGGATTCGAACCCAGGTCCCAAGGGGTTTTTCAATAGTGCCTCCACCAACTGAGCTGACTTGCTTTTTTGTTAATGGGATGAGTATTAATTATTATATGAGATCAATAAGTAAAATGTTGGAAAACATAAAAATAGGGCGCGCTATTCAAACGCACCAATCTGGCCACGCTACGCTATCATCCCTGTCATTGGGACTGTGGCTAAAAGTCCTTTTACCTATACCAACGAACGATTGTCCGTAGCTATATGTCATGTTGTCTCAAAATCCACCACGAGCCACCAAAATGCAAACTAAAGGCGTAGTTCTACTCGCCTCTCCGTCCCGGTTCCAACCATGGTCCTTTTATTGACCAATTTTCCCTGTAACGAAAACCCCTGAAAGAACCCTAAAACAATCTACAATGGCATTTTGTGATATATGGCATGATAATGAAATTGACAAATGCAGAAATTTCGCAAATGATGCAAGGAATTCAAATATGCAATTATCTCAAAGAATGGATGCAAGACTGAAGTTTTACGATTCCATGAGCATGGCGGTTTTGAGCGACACTTACAGGGCTTTTGGAGGCAGGAGAACGCGTGATTATGATTGGCACTGCTTCAGTGAAGTGCAAGGAAGCTATTGGGACCTTTATTTGATCCTGAAAAGGCCTCTAAGAACGATTTCAGATCCAAGGTTTTCAAGCTTTTTTCTCAAGTTCTTCTGGCCGTTTCTGTAATGCTTTGCGCGTGTCTTTGTTATTCTTGGCTTGTGTGCACATAAGGGAATCAGTTTAGGTTAAAATTTGGGCCTTAATCAATGAATATTGAATATTGGAGATTTGATTTTGATCACCATTATCAAACTTCCAAAAATAGCTCAAATCTAATTTTTTTATGCATGAATAAGCCTTGATACGAATTGATTTGATGAATCATGACAATTGAAAGTTGTACCAATCACAAAGATATTATTTCATCAATTTTTATATTTTATTTGATTTAATATTGATTAAAAATGAATTAAATCAATAACAATTAAATAAAATAGAAAAATAAATGAATGGCCATGAAATCAAATATGGGACACGTGGGTGTCATGACAAGACCATATCAAGTGGGAAAAGTGGGCCCTTTTGTCAAAAATTGGAGTTTTGAGGATAGTTGACTTTTGGCAAATTTGGAAAAATGCCCAACTTCAACAAGGCATAACTTCTTCAATTTTGAACTTTTGGAGGTATTCTTGGACTTTTTAGAAACCTTGAGATGTCCTCTAATACACCCTTTTGGTCTCATCGCATTTTGATGTACCATGCTCATGTTATAAGCTTTGGCAAAAAAGGTGTTTTTGTTGACTTTCAAAAATGACCTATAATGTCCAAATTTGTAACTTTTTGTGAGAGCATTTATTGATCTTGGGGTGTGAAGATGGATTGTAGGAAATTGCATCCTATTCAAAATGAGCTTTGGATGGGTCATTTCTCATAAAGTATGAGAAAGTTATGTTTGGTCAAAGTTGAGTTGACTTTTCCTACAAAACCCTAATTTAGCAACTTTTGAATCTTGATGAATCTTGAGCAATCCTTGATGAATCATGATCAACCCTTGATAAAATGATGAGTTATACTTCAAAATGAAAATGTTGACAAAAAATCTTGAAGTTTGACTGTATTTAGGACACAGTTGACTTTTGCCCTAGCACTGTCGATTTTTGGACACCTTGAGCAATTGACTGATCAAACTTCTTCTGCAAGTCTTGAAATTTGGCATGGATGAACTTAAGAACATATTAGGACATTGGGGAGAACTAGAGGTCATTTGGATGTAAGGACCTTGATGCAACACAAAACCCTAATTTTGAATTGACTGCCTTAGGAGGTGATTTTACTGTCCAACTCTTGAGCCATTTTGAACAACTTGGGGATGATTCTTGACATGTCTTTGAGAAATATGGGAGGGAATATTTTGGGGTACAACATTTTCCCCTGTTCAATCTTCTTAAACCTGAGGATATAGATTGGCGTTCGGGCCTTTCGTGATCCGAAGGTGGAAGATGATTGAACACTAGAGTGACCAGAAATTTGCACTCGCATGAAGTAGTATTTGTCTCGTGATGTTGGGAATGGGCTTACAGATGCCATTTGGAGATTGATGATGGGAGATGGGCTTAACGATGCCATCAGAAGGAGTGTCGATCGCGTAAGAGATTCCTTAGCGAGAACATGTATACCTGTTGTTGAGGGAGATTCCGCTGGGGAATGTTATTCTTTGTCTTAGGAGAAATAGAACTTTAGGAGCTTCAATCGTCCGTTATTCTACTGGGGAATCATCACTGTTGAAGAGATGAGAGTGAACTACTATCTGGTCGTAACCCAGGCTTCATAGTGATAAGACCGACTGCTATCTGGTCGTAATCCAGGCTTTCAGTGACTTACTGGGGAGATGAGATTAAGCTTGATATCTGGTCGTAATCCAGGCTTTGCAATTTCTCACTTCTTATCTGATCGAAATCCAGGCTTCAGAACAAATCAAGTGGTTATCCGGTCGCATTCGGGCTTCAACTTGAATTTAGGGCACACTAATATCCGGCCGACTCCGGGCTTCTTAGTAACTGTCCATGTAAACTGCTATTTGGTCGGAATCAAAGCTTCACAGTGCCTTGTACCGCTATCTGGTCGTAATCCAGGCTTCACAATGTGTCATACCACTATCTGGTTGAAATCCAGGCTTCGTAGTATTCTTGGTTGCTATCTGGTCGTAATCCAGTCTTCACAACATCTTCTACCGTTATCTGGTCGTAATCCAGGCTTCAAAACAAGTCAAGTGGTTATCCGGTCTCATTCAGTCTTCCCTTTGACGGTTGGTTTTACTAATATCCGGTCGAATCCGGGCTTCATAGTAACTGGCTGGGTAAACTGTTGTTCGGTCGTAATCTAAGCTTCATAGTATCCCTTAACGCTATCTGGTCGTAATCCAGGTTTCACGATGTGTCATACCACTATCTGGTCGAAATTCAGGCTTCGTAGTACTCTTGGTTGCTATCTGGTCGTAACCCAGTCTTCACAACATCTTCTATCATTATCTGGTTGTAATCCAGGCTTCAGAACAAGTCAAGTGGTTATCCGGTCGTATCTGGTCTTCCCTTTGACGGTTGGTTTTACTAATATCCGGTCGAATCTGGGCTTCATAGTAATTGGCTAGGTAAACTGTTGTTCGGTCGTAATCCAAGCTTCACAGTATCCCTTAACGCTATCTGGTCATAATCCACGTTTCACGATGTGTCATACCACTATCTGGTCGAAATCCAGGCTTCGTAGTACTCTTGGTTGCTATCTGGTCGTAACCCAGTCTTCACAACATCTTCTATCATTATCTGGTCGTAATCCAGGCTTCAGAACAAGTCAAGTGGTTATCCGGTCGCATCCGGTCTTCCCTTTGATGGTTGGTTTTACTAATATCCGGTCGAATCCGGACTTCATAGTAACTGGCTGGTAAACTGTTATTCGGTCGTAATCCAAGCTTCATAGTATCCCTTAACACTATCTGGTCGTAATCCAGGTTTCACGATGTGTCATACCACTATCTGGTCGAAATCCAGGCTTCGTAGTACTCTTGGTTGCTATCTGGTCGTAACCCAGTCTTCACAACATCTTCTATCATTATCTGGTCGTAATCCAGGCTTCATGGTCTTGTATCGCTTTCTGGTCGTAATCTAGGCTTCCAATAACTTGTTGAGCTGTTATCCGGTCGTAATCCGGGCTTCACGACTCACTGGGGAATAAACTACTATCCGGTCGTTCTCTGGGCTTCATAGCTTACTTTTGAGAGATGTCACTATCTGGTCGTAATCCAGGCTTTGTGGTAGTCTGATATGGTCATCCGGTCGCAATCCGGGCTTCACAATATGCTGCAGAAATCAAGATACTATCTGGTCGTACCCGGGCTTCATAACTTGAATTTTGATTGTATCTTTCCTGAAATAGAAGGGTTAACTGTATGTAATGCATGATATGTATCAGGCAATGATGTTCTCAAAATAAATGAGATTGTATGGTATGATGCGTATATACATGTATCATGATGTATGGACATGTAATGTCTTAGTTGGGGAAAATAAATCCCGAAGCTGCTGGAGAATAGAGTTGAATTCTTCGTTTCCGCTGGGGATTCTGTTGATAAGCTTTGTTGGGGATTTTAATGATGAACTCCGCTGGGGATGGATTACCGTTGCTGGTGATACAGAATCGGTTGAGGATTGAACTCCTGTTTGGGGAAAGAAAGAATTACGCTGGGGATGACCTTTCAGTTGCAACTTGCTGAGGATAACCCAGTTAGACTCTTGTGAGGATAACCTTCTGAATTTGGCTGGGGAGATTTATTTGCGCTCTGCAGGGGATAAGCTTCCAGAATCTACTGGGAAAGATGGCTCAACTCTGTTGGGAAAGCTTTTTTAGACTGCGCTGGGGAAATGACTCCATTGTGGATATCTTGTATTCCTCCGGGGAACACTCTTATACTTTGTTGAGGAATATTAAGACTGTCGGGGGTATTCTTATACTTGCTGAGGAATGTATTTATACTCCGTTGGAGAATATTAAGACCTTCTGGGGATACCACACCTTTTTAGGGATGATGGTAGACTAACTCTGCTTGGGGGAGAGTATTGCTGATTCATTCAACTGAAAGTCTTAGCTGGGAGAGCTACCATTACTGTATTGCTCGGCGGGGAGTGAAGGTATCGCAGCCATCTTCTTTAGCTGAACCTACCTTGGTATCGGGTGGACAAAGTAACTACACAGTTTGGACATTTCTTATGCCCCTGTTTCTGATATTACCCGTAATTTATCTTTTATTTCATATGTAATTATTTATGATCAGCAATTAATGTCAAATGCATATATCAAAAATGGACCTTTGGACGTTCTTTGCAAAACAAAAGAGGTAAAGGAAAAACAATTTGAAATTTGTCTGAAAATGAATTTGTATTTATTTTTGGAGTTTGGCCTGAAAATAGGCGTTTTTGTACAAGAGGCTGACGTCCTAGTAAGAGAACGCCTCCGAACAAATAGAATTTATACAATTTGTGAAAAGGAAACAAAACAGCTATGTGAATAATCCCACTGGGTTCCAACTCTGCTATTGCCTTTATATCTTCAAGCATCTCATCACTTCGCTGCTTAGTTGAAGATGAATCTGATTGATTAGTGTCATCCGAGCTTGATAGTCGATACCGAAGTCTGGATGCGAGGTGATCCAATGAGACATAGTGTTACGCTTTAATCCCTAACTTTTGCCTGGACCGCCCTTTCGGGTTTTCAGTCCACCAGGATACCCATTTTTGCCCAAGCCGCCTTTTCAGGTTTTCGACTTGCCGAGTGTACAGATTTTTTTATTTTCATCCTTATTTTTGCCTGAACCCTTTTGGTTCACCGGGAAGCCCTTATTTTTGCCTAGGCCAGTCAACCTAGCGAGTATTTGATTATGCGTAGTATTTTTTCACTATGTCTGCATTGACGGGGTGAGGAAGGTCGTCACCATCCATGGTGGTTAGAATCATAGCTCCTCCTGAGAAGATGTTCTTAACCACAAATGGCCCTTCGTAAGTAGGGGTCCATTTTCCCCTGGGATCACCTTGAGGTAAGATAATGCGCTTGATTACCAGGTCCCCAACTTGATACTCTTGTCGTCTGACTTTCTTGTTAAATGCCTTGATCATCCGTTTTTGGTACGTATGACCATGGCAAATAGCAGTAAGTCTCTTTTCGTCGATTAGATTCAGTTGATCAAGCCGGGTCTGAATCCAGTCATCTTCACTCAAACCTGCATCCTTCATGATCCGAAGAGAGGGTATCTGAACTTCAATAGGAAAGACTGCCTCCATGCCATAAACCAAGGAATAGGGTGTTGCCCCTGTTGACGTTCGTGCTGAGGTACGGTACCCATGAAGAGAAAATTGTAGCATCTCATGCCAGTCTTTGTATGTCACCGTCATCTTCTACACAATCTTCTTAATGTTCTTATATGCTGCTTCTACAGCCCCATTCATCTTCGGCCGGTAGGGAGAAGAGTTATGATGCTGTATTTTGAATTGCTCACAGAGCTCAGTGATCATCTTGTTGTTAAGATTGGTACCATTATCCGTAATGATCCTCTTTGGTACACCGTATCGACAGATCAGATTATGTCGAATGAACCGTACCACAATGTTCTTGGTTACGGTAGCAAAGGAATCTGCTTCAACCCACTTTGTAAAGTAATCAATCGCTACCAGGATAAAACGATGCCCGTTAGATGTCGTAGGTCTGATCTCGCCGATCATATCAATGCCCCATATTGCAAAAGGCCAAGGCGCTGTCAAAACATTCAGATGGACTGGAGGTATGTGCACCTTATCAGCATAGACCTGGCACTTGTGACATGTCCGAGAATGCTGATAATAGTCGGCTTCCATTGTGGACCAATAATATCCTGCCCGAAGGATTTTCTTTGCCATGGTATGTCCACTGGAATGGGTTCCGAAGGTACCTTCATGTAAATCTGCCATGATCCTTACTGCTTCATTTTTATCCACACAACGCAGCAAGGTTGAATCATGATTACGCTTGTAAAGAATGCCATTGCTGATGAAGAACTTCGCCGCGAACCTCCTCAGAAGCTTCTTATCATTAACAGATGCACCCTCGGGGTATTCTTGAGCCTCAAGGTACCTTTTTACTTCATGAAACTAGGTTTTTTCTGTTACCTCTTCAGTCTCAAGATCACAGCAATGTGCAGGTTCGTCCAATATTTCAATAATGATCCGGGGAACCTCATTGTCCCAATTGACTTTGAACATAGAAGACATCGTAGCCAGCGCGTCTGCTAACTGATTCTCCTCTATGGGGAAGTGTTCAAAGGTTATCTCCTCGAAATGGGGAAGCAACGCCAATACATACTCCTTGTAAGGAATAAGATTTGGGTGTTTCGTATCCCACTCACCTTTGATCTGACTGATCACGAGAGCGGAATCTCCGAAGACACTCAGAAACTTAATCCTTAGGTCAATTGAAGCTCGAAGACCCGTAATGCACGCTTCATACTCCGCCATATTGTTGGTGCAGTTGAAACATAGTCGGGCGGTGAATGGAGTATAAGAGCCTTTAGGAGATATGATCACAGCGCCAATGCCATTACCCAAAGCGTTCGAAGCTCCATCAAAATACATAGACCATCGGGATCCATCCTCAGGTCCTTCATCCGGTCCAGGTGTCTCACAATCAGTTATCAACATGATATTCTCGTCCGGAAATTCAAAGTTCATAGACTGGTAATCATCCACTGCCTGGTGTGCCAAATGGTTTGCCAATACACTTCCCTTGATTGCTTTTTGAGTTATGTACTGGATATCATACTCAGTCAATATCATCTGCCATCTTGCTATTCTTTCGGACAAGGCAGGCTTTTCGAAGATATACTTGATTGGATCCATCTTTGATATCAACAAAGTGGTGTGAGTCAACATATACTGTCTCAGCCGGCGAGCAGTGCATGCCAGAGCGCAACAAGTTTTCTCGAGCAATGAGTATAGGGTCTCACAGTCGGTAAACTTTTTTCTAAGGTAATAAATAGCATGCTCTTTTCGGCCAGACTCGTCATGCTGCCCCAGCACACACCCCATTGAGTTATCAAGTACTGTCAAGTATAAGATCAGAGGTCTCCCTTCAACTGGTGGCATCAGGATGGGTGGCTCCTGGAGATACTCTTTGATTCTTTCGAAAGCGGCTTGGCATTCATCATTCCAACGTACCACTTGATCTTTCTTCAGCAGCTTGAAGATTGGTTCACAAGTAGCAGTTAGATGCGAGATGAAACGGGCAATGTAGTTCAGTCGTCCCAGAAAGCCTCTGACTTCCTTCTCTGTCTTGGGAGCTGGAATCTCTTGTATGGCTTTCACTTTTTCCGGATCCACTTGAATACCTTTGTCGCTCACGATGAAACCCAGTAGCTTACCATACCTCACCCCGAAGGTGCACTTTTTCGGGTTCAACCTTAACTTGTACAACTTCAACCTGTCAAAAAGCTTCTGTAGATGGTCAAGGTGTTCTTCCTCAGTCTGGGACCTTACAATCATATCGTCGACGTATACTTCAATCTCATGATGGATCATGTCATGAAACAAAGCCACCATGGCACGCTGATATGTTGCCCCAGCATTTTCCAACCCAAAAGGCATGACCTTGTAGCAAAAGGTACCCCACTGAGTAACAAAAGTGGTCTTCTCCATATCTTCGAGAGCCATCTTAATTTGATTATATCCGGAGAAACCATCCATAAAGGAGAATACCTTGTGTTGAGCAGTATTGTCAACCAGAACGTCGATGTGAGGTAGAGGGAAGTCATCTTTAGGGCTTGCTCTGTTCAGATCCCTGTAGTTAACACACATTCGGACCTTACCATCTTTCTTCGGTACTGGAACCACATTGGCGACCCACTGAGGGTAAGAAGTCACTGCTAGAAAACCGGCGTCAAATTGTTTCATAACTTCAGCCTTGATTTTCTCAGACATTTCTGGGCGCATACGGCGAACCTTCTGTTTCACTGGAGGACAGTCTTCCTTGGTAGGCAGGCGATGAACCACAATGTCACTATCCAAACCAGGCATATCTTCGTAAGACCAGGCAAAGATCTCAACGTAGTCACACAGCATTTGAATCAACCGTTGTTTCACACTAGGCTCCAGATTGGTACCAACCTTGACTTCCTTCTTATCTGTCTCAGTACCCAGATTCACTGATTCCACCGGCTCTTCATGTGGCTGAATGGCCCTCTTTTCCTGGAGCAGCAGTCTTGCAAGTTCACCAGGTACTTCGCAATCATCTTCACCTTCGTCTTCGGCTAAGTTGATCGGATTTTCGAAGTCATAACTGGCAGTAGCAGAGTTGTTACCAGTGAGATCCAGAGTGGATGTGGACCTGTATATGTGAGTGTGTGTAAAATAGCTGTTTTGCAATATATAATAAAGAAAGACAAGGAGCGCAATATTTGAAATGAAATACCGTCCAATGTTTTTATTAATGATATATGAAAATGACACACAAAATCCCTCACAAATGAAGCCACAGTGCCCCGGGTAAGACACCGGGCCATAAAGTTTCAAAACATTGTCTGTTACAAATTCAAAATAAATAGTTCATTACTGGGTAACAAAAGTAATAGGGATGAAGTCCTTTGCGGTCCAGTTGCTTGGTCCACCGTTGGTCGTAGGATAGATCCAGCTGTCGAATTCAGACTCTTCCACATCATCTCCAATGGAATTTACTCTCGAGTTGCTGATGAACACGGGAGGTCTTCCAATCTTTGCATTACGAACAACCCTCTGAGCTTCTGCAGTGAAACCCAAACCAAACTTATTAGTCTTCTGTGTAAAATCAGGAAGTCGGCCCCAATTTGCACACTCACCCTTCTCAATAACAGCCCGGGCATCCCTTAAGGAAGCCATCTTCATAGGAGAATCTTCAACCACAGTCTCGGCTGATGCTAGTGTCTGGGGGACCTCTTTAAAGTGCTGAAATGGGGTCTCAATGAACTCCCCATCCATCTCTACGTATCTGAACGAGTTGAGGTGGCTGACCATGTACTCTTCCTCCCCTTGAACTGTCACAATCTTTCCTCTGACAGGATACTTCAGCTTCTGGTGGAGCGTTGAGGTTACGGCCCCAGCTTTATGGATCCATGGACGACCCATCAAACAAGAGTAGGATGGCCGAATGTCCATCACATAGAACGTAGAATTGAAGACTTGAGAACCAACTTTAATTGGAATATCAACTTCACCGTGCACCATCCTTTTAGACCCATCAAAGGCCCTGACAACAATGTTACTTGGTTTTAGCTCTAGCCCTTCGCAATCCAACCGGTCTAGAGCTTTCTTGGGCAAGACGTTCAATGAGGAACCAGAATCCACCAACACATGCGCAAGAGTAGTGCCCTTGCATTCAATGGAGACATGCAGGGCATCGTTATGGTTCTTCCCTTTAGCAGTCAAATCAACGTCGGAGAAACCCAAACCATTATCAGCAGTTAAATTAGCCACACAATCGGTAAACTAATCAGCTGATGTCTCTTGCGGCACGTAGGCAGTCTTCAGGAAGGTGATCAGAGCCTTGGCATGGGCCTCTGAGCACAGCAATAGTGATAACATAGAAATCTTGGATGGGGTTTGCCCTAGTTGCTCAACTACGTTGTAATCACTCTTTTTAATAATCTTCAGAATCTCTTCCATCTCTTGTTTGGAAGCTTCAACAGTAATTGTCTTCGGTGCCTCCGTCTGGGAAGGCACATCAGTGATGATCCCTTTACCCCGAGCGTCAGATGACTCGGCGACAGGGGCAGGATTAGGAACTTGATCAGGAATGGCAGTTGGTACACTTGCGGGTGTAATGACAACAGGTCTTCGGGCAGTTGGTGGAACAATATCAGGTGAGAAAAGTCTACGCTGCAGGTCACTTTAGCAGGTCCAGTAATGTTGCTGACGCCGATATCAGCATCCAACTCTTACTTAACTCCAAGAACAGAAACATCTGCCCCATAGTGCCAAGGGACAGCTTTGTCAGAGGTGTAGGGGATGGGCCCCGGAACAGTGATGATTACAGGTGCGATCTTCGGAACGGATGTAATTCTAACAGGCTTCCTTGAGGGAGCCTTGGAAGAATTGTCGAAAATGGTAATAATGGAAACTTCTTCAGAATGAATGGAAGGAACAACAATATTCTCAAACAGGATCTCCTTATTATCCATCAGGTTTTGGATACCTGACTTCAGGAATGGGCAACCAGTAGGTAAAACAGAACACATATGGCAACCTTTGCCATAACCCGGAAATAAACCGGCTAGCAACAGGTTCTTCTTGACAGTCATCAGAGGGGTAACAATGTCATCCACAGAAATTACAAACAAGTCTTCCTCTACAGCATTTACTCCATGTTTGGGCATGGGAGCAGTCACAACATTAGGCCTCTCGTGCGCCTTGAACTCAATCTCCTTTGCATCAATTAAGTCTTGTATCTTGTTCTTTAATTCCCAACAATCATATGTATTATGCCCCGCGCTATCGGAGTGATAAGTGCAGCGGGCGTTAGGGTTATACCTTGGTGACGTTGTATTTGCATTCTTTGGGGGTTCCCTCTGAGTCACCAGATTGGTCTTCAGCAATTGTGGCAGAATCTTTGATAAGGTCATGCTGAGACGAGTGAATTGCCTCTTAGGTCTCTCGTCCTTTTGTTGATTGTTGTACTGAGGAGCACCAGCAGGTTTTGAAATAACAATCGCATTGACAGCTTGGCGGTATTCGGGTCTACCCTGTCTTCTTGCACTGTAGACAGCACTGGACTCTTTCTTAAACGGCTTCTTCTCGGTACTCGATGAGGCACCCTTCTGTATCTTTCCAGCCTTAATACCAGCTTCAATCCTCTCGCCAGTCAAAATGAGATCTGTAAACCCAGCTGAAGAGCTTCCAATCAGATGGTTAAAGAATGGACCAGACAGGGTCCCCAAAAACATGTCAACAAGCTCACGATCAGCCAAAGGTGGTTGCACCCTTCCGGCGAGGTCTCTCCACTTCTGCGCATACTCTTTAAATCCTTCACTCGTTCCTATTGACATACTCTGGAGTTGGGTACGCGTAGGAGCGAGGTCGGAGTTATACTGATACTGCCTATAGAATGCAGTAGCCAAATCTTCCCAGTTATGGATACTGGCTCCGTCCAACTGATAGAACCACTCAAGCTGAGTCCTTGAGAGACTGTCTTGAAAGAAATAGATCCATAAGTTCTTATCAGCACTGTAAGGATGGATCTTCCTCACATATGACCGGAGGTGCAGCTTTGGACAGGAAGCTCCGTCATACTTGGCAAAGGCAAGTGCCTTGAATTTGTGGGGAATCACCACCCCAAATGATAGACCTAGATCTCCGAAATCTAGACCTGGCACCTTCTGTATTTCCGTAGCGCTCAAACGGTCTTCCAGCTGTTTGTACTTATCCTCAGCAGGAGGATACTGTTCTTCATCGTAGTCCGTCTCGTTGTCGGAGATCACAGGGCTAGGAGCCCTCCTTTCCTGTGGACTATCTTTCCCTCCAGATGAGGTGGCCAAATCAACTTCATTCTGTAGCCCGTTTCCAAACCTGCATCCTGTGTTAAACAGGATGGTCCTCTTCTTCTTCTTCTTTCTCTCTTTCAGAATCAGGGTCTTCAGGTCTTGCTGACCCTTAGCTAGACTCATGACCAGCTCTTGAAATTGGGCATTCTAGGCCTGGAGGGCCTTGATAGCTTGCTCAGTTGAAGGTTCAGCAGACATGATGATTGCTGAAATAAACAGCGAAGAAGATAAGAGACCTGTAATGGGTACCTGCTTATGGAGTGCATGGGATGAAATGCGTATGATTATGATTTCAAAGACAATCGGGATTCAAATTTGTAAACAAGAAAGGAAACACACTTTATTAGATTTAAACTTCAAAATTTAAATTGTTCAACAAACTGCCCTTAGGCGTTACAAGAATGGAAATACTGGAAAGTAAATAAAAACTGTAAAAGAAATCATCAAAGGTCCATCAATGCTCCCATGGTCTCTTCTTCTCAGTGCGGACATAATCATTCAGGATCCGCTCGTTCTCCAACTGTCTAGTCAACTTCTGGATCTTTTGCTCTTGCTCGTTGAACTTCTCTCAGTAAGAATCTCGTTCATCCCTCAACTGCATCCAAGACCTCTTCTGTGTCCCGATATCAGTGGGCATATAAGGGTGGAGAATAGTTGGAAGAACCCCCTCCTCATTAGCAACTTCAAGAGTGACAGGCCGGACAGCCTCATATGGCATACCTAGCTTCAGGGCACGGAGGCGGACCCATCTAAGATATGGCTCCATTGGTAGAGAAGTCTTTGGACCCAACTCATGTGGATCAGATTGGTGAACTTTATCCCAAGCCTTTATGAATCTACGACGCAGCTCGTCGCTATCTCCCTGAAAATCAAAGATGATATGAGGCATCAACATCTCATGAGGCCCTTCTCTTCTAGCTCTTCCAAACTGACGGAGAGCTAAGCATGGGTTGTAAGAAATCCCTCCATGGGTTCCGATCAATGGAACATTAGGATATTCTCTACAGCGATCAATGACAGTCACCTCATCCATACCTTTGAGAGTCCAGATAATGTCATTATTAGAAAGAGACATCACCCTATAAGCCTAGCCCATTCCTTCTTTGTTCTTCAGCACAGACTTAGGGAGGTGCGAAATAAACCACCTCGACAATAAAGGAGCACAACACATCAAAGTTCCCCGCTTTCGGGCAGTACGAGCATAGAGCTGATGAAGGATGTCACCTAAGAGAGTGGGTACAGGGTTCTGAGAAATGAAGATCTTTATGGCATTAATATCAACAAAAGTGTCAGGATTCGGAAACAATACCAAGCCATAAATCAAGAGAGCCAGAATATCCTCGAACGCCTTGAAGTCTAAGCTGTCCCAAAAGTAGTTAGCCTTGCCAACCAAGAACTTAGTCAGAAAACCCTTAGCTCCACTTCTAGTCTCCCAGTTAGCCATTACCTCTTCTTTGGTCAAGTGAAGGGCTGCAACAATTTCTTCAGGCTTAAGAGTCTTCTCCCATCTAGTAAATGGGGTCTGCTCCAGAACAGAGATACCGAGCAGCTCAGAGAACTCTTCTAGGGTAGGAACCAGCTGGAAGTCCTGGAAAGTAAAAAAATGGTACAACAGATCATATAATTGGACCAGGACACTCATCATTTGTTCGTCCAATTTTGAGGTGACCAAACTGGGAAGAGAACCATGCCTCCTGATGAAGGAAATAGTGTCTGGCATCCTGACAACCAGCTCTTTAAGCAAGGTGGGTACTTGGACAAAATTGATCCGGATGGTATTGTTACGCATGGGCATCATGATGACCTACAAAACAGAGTAAAGATGAAACCCTCTTGTCTTTGAAATAGGTTAGTCCTTATGCAAGATGTATGCAATGTTATGATGTCATGATGTTATGATAAAGGCACACCACAAGTATCCACAAAAAGCAAACATGGTAAAGGCACACAAGTCACACTAAGAGCCCTTAGATTTCAGGCTGGCATGGAGTTTAGGTACTACCCTCTTTCAGTCGAGTTGGTTTAAACCTGTCCTAAAAATAGTAATCGGGTTCTAGAGGATCTCAATATCACTGACTACCCTCAATCGGTCATAATTCTAGTTTAGCAACCTTTTCTTGCGGCCAGAATCATCGCGAGAGTTTAGTCTCAATGAGTGTAGCATACTGCTACTGTTCTATGGCCAAGTTGGTTAATTTAAAGGTTTTAAGGTCAGTTGGTGCTTAATGACCCCTTGGAAGACCCGTATTCTCCTTGTTCCAACACAAGGGATATCGATACAGACTAAAGTGTCACACCAATGTAGCTACTGCTTCATCCGTATCGGTCTACGCCGTACAGATCCCTCAAAGTTTATTGCTACTTACCTAAAGGGTATCCCCAGATCCGGGTTAGGATCTATAGAACTCCGATACAAGCCCACAACATTAAAGCATACAAAGCATACAATTGAAAACATAATGATCTAATCCTAAGGTACACCTCACTTATATATGTCCCCAGTAGAGTCTCCAGTTCTGTGATTGGTGGGAATGAGAACTGGCTGTTTTTGGAATGCTGGTTCGCGTTTGCGTTTGTTTTTGCAAAATGTCGCGGTAAGCAAGAGTCGCCACCGTCTTTTATTTTATCCAACAAGGAAAGGACAAAAGCACAGAAAAATTCCTTTTGAGATATTTCTCGGGTTCGGGAGGTAGATTATAGAAAGGGAAGGTGTTAGCACCCTTTCTATCCGTGGTTATCCACGGGCTCTTAGGTACTTGCTCATTGTATTTTCAAAAGTTTGCTTTTCTTTGTGTTTGTGGATTTGAAAAGAGTTTTTGTTTGAAAGGAGTGTAAGTGCGAAAAGTTTTGTTTTGTTTTAAAAGGATCAAGTACTTAAGAACTATCTACCTACTCGAAAAGGGAATTAAATTGTGCAAATGTCCTTTAGACAATGCTAGCCCACTATTGATGAGTAGGTAGCATCGTCGTTGGAGTTTAAGGGTCAATTCGATTAAGGGACGTGTGGTCACTAAAGGAAGTTGAGGTTTTCAAGGGCTCAATCAAGTCCCATATGCTCATATACATTATCAAGCACCTACATGTCAAGTTTCAAAACTCACAAGGTCAAGTTGCACAGTCAAAAACCCTAATTGCTTCACAATCAACTGTAGGGGCAAAATGGTCATTTGGCAGTCAAAAGTCAAAAAAATTGGTCAACATCTTATTTTGAAGCCACAATCATCATTTGATCAAGTCTTGATCATGATTTTACAAGAATGGCTCAAAAATCATCAAGGTGTCAAAAGTTTCTATTTTTGGACAGTTGAAAAGTCAACTGTAACTTGACCAAGGCATAACTTTTTCATGGTTCATCAGAAAAATCCCATCCAATTCTCATTTTGAAGGGGAGGACATTTCCTACAATTCATCTTCACATTCCAAGTCCAAGAAATGCTCTCACAAAAAGTTATCAATTTTAACATTATAGGTCATTTTCAAAAGTCAACAAAAAGGCACTTTAACTCAAAGACCATAACTTGAGATTGGTAAATCAAAATGACATGGGACCAAAAGTATTGGTTAGATGACTTCAAGGCCTTTCCAAAATGTCCAAGAACATGTCCATATGATCAAAATTGAGCAAGATATGCATTGGAGAAGTTGGGAAATTTTGTGAAATGGCCAAAGTCAACTATCCTTGAAACTTCAATTTTTGACAAAAGGGCCCACTTTTTTCCACTTGATTCATCCTTGTCATGCCACCCACGTGTCCCATGATTTATTTCAAGATTAAAAATTAATTTTTCTATTTTTATTTAATTTTATTTGATTTAATTCATTTTAAATCTTTAAAATTCAAATAAAAATCAAAAAATTAATTAAGGGATATTTTGTGGTTTGAATGACCTTGATGCATCATAAGGAACATACCAAATTCGTGTAAAGGTCCATTTCAAGCATGAAATTCAAAATTGAACAAAAATGACAAGTTCTTTAAATGGTGGTTATGGAAAACTCAAAACTTCATTGCAAGAATTAAGAGCTCATAATTTTGATTGATTCTCATTCAAGGACATATATGCAAGCCTCCCATACCATTTACACGACCTAGAACATCTCTAAAACGAAAAAACCAATTCCAAAAATTCAAAGAAAAAACCAAAAACTGTTTTCCCTATTGCAGATCAATTCAAGGCCTAAAAGTGATCCCAATACATTGCTGAGACATTCAGGGACGATTTGCAATCAAGAACAAGCCATAAACCTCAAAGAATCGCCCCCACAGTCCCACGGTTTGTCAATTATTTTGAGAATCGAAATACATATTCCATGCATTATTAATACAATTTGTCGTTTGTTTTGTACTGTATGAACACACAGGGAACTTTTGGCATGGTTTAAATGCATTATAACATGCAGAATCGTGACTTGCCATTAACACATTTTAGGGTTCTTACGGTTTAGAATTGGGGCTTCACAGCATAAGTGAAATCAGAACGTCCAAGACCCATGGTTGAAACCGGCTTGATGAAACGAACACGTTGACACCCTCGCGCCCTTTTTATATGTGCTACAGAGCTAATCGTTATTTTTCCTCATGCAACTTTGTGGGGGTTAAAAACGCCCGCTATCTCTTTGTGTTTTTCACAGGTAAATGAGGAAGATGATGAGCTGTACGTGTATGACTGGACGATTCAAAAAAGGCGCGCGCGTTTTATGTTTTCCAGCTTAGCATTTTGTTTACCAATATATTAATTCTTCTCTATCCAATTGACAATTGAAGCGTGCAGTTGGATTGGTTAAGGGAAACGTGCAAAGTGCCTTGGGACCTGGGTTCGATTCCCAGGTCCCCCCATAATTCCATGTTATTTTTTCTAATGCTTTCTTGTGTAGGTTTCCAAATGGTGAACACCATACACCTCACAGATCTAAACGCCGAGTGGCCTCTCTCATAGATCCAGTGGCCAGGAGATGATATTCACCATGCTTCCAGTCAACAAGCGCCCTGGGTGATCACAAGGGTCAACGTGGCTAAGCAAGCAAATGGGCCTCATAATTCCAGATTTCACCCCCATTCTGGCCCAACACCCCCCATGGTTCTTTCATATTTTCTTTTCTTTTTTTATTTTATTTTCTTTTAACTAATTATTATTATTAACTATTATCATTTAATTAACTCATAATTAATTTTTCACAATAAAAATTCAAAAAAAAAACCAAAAAATGTAAATATTTTATTAATTTCATTTAGGTAATTATTTTGTAAATAAACACTAATAAATTGAATTAATTTAAATTAGGCAACTTTAACCTTTTTTCTTAATAGCTAAAAATATTTAGAACTAGGTTTTTATTAACCTTTAATTCTAATTCCTTTTATTTTATTTCATTAAAAACATAAAAACACAAAAATATTTTTCTTTTAATTAATTAGTTATTAGTTTTAATTTCATTAATTACAAAAAAGACAAAAATTCAATTCTTTCTTAAAAAAGGGTCAACACCCTAAGACGTCCCGATCCATTCTCTCGCGCCTTAATTTATTTTCATTATATTTATGTAATTGTTTCCGGTTGTAATAGCTAAATAGGTTTACCGCTTTATTTAAATTCTCGCACTTTATTTACCAAAATGGGTTTTTGTTTTTGGCGATGTATAGACCCGCGCCTTGTAATAGTTAGAATTTATTTTCCCGCAATTTATTTTCCGCACTCCTAACTGTTAACAATGCATGAAAGAATGTATGTAAATAAAATCAATCCGTAGCTCACAAATAACATGTACAAAAACATTAACTGAAACACAACACACAATGCACATGCCACTCTTAGGGTACGCTTCACTCGTTGCCTCAAAACGTGGTCATCAAGTATAGGACGTCTTAGAGGTCACCCTTTGTCTCAAGATCCAGTTGCCTCGAAACGGTTGCCTCGGATAAAAGGATATAGGACATTAGGGTTATTTCTAAGGTGTCCTACCATTGCTTCGGTGACCACACTGTCCCGATAATCGAATTGACCCGAATAACTCCAACGACGGTGCTACCTATCTCTCAATGGTGGGCTGGCACTATCTAAAGGACTTTTACACAGCTTAATTCCTTAGGGTAGGTAGATGACTCATAAGTACTTGCTCTTTTCAAAACGAAACAAAAACAACTTTTCGCACTCACACTTTCTAAAAGTTTTCAAACAAATTTTTCACACACTCTTGAGGACTGATACAAGAGTTACTTAGAAATTTTTCAAACGAAACTTTTTCAAAACCCACACACACTTGAAAAGCAAACATCTTTTGAAAACATAAGAGCAAGTACCTAAGAGCCCATGGATAACCATGGATAGAAAGGGTGCTAACACCTTCCCTTTCTATAAATCTACCTCCCGAACCGAGAAACATTCTCAAAAAAGGAATTTTGCTGTGCTTTTGTCCTTTCCATGTTGGAGAACATAAAAGACGGTGGCGACTCTTGCTTACCGCGACATTTTGCGAAACCAGCTAAAAACAGTCAGTTCTATTTCCACCGATCACAATGTCTTAACAGCTCCTTGGCCCTTCGCTATGTGGGGAATCGACATGATTGGGGAGATCAAGCCTACAAGCTCCAATGGACACCGCTTCATTCTAGTGGCCATTGACTATTTCACAAAGTGGGTCGAAGCAGCTTCCTTCGCATCCGTTACTAAGAATGTTGTTGCCTGCTTCATCAAGCAGAATCTCATTTTCCAGTACGGTATCCCCGAAAGGATCATCACTGACAACGGTACAAACTTTAACAATACTATGATCACCGCCTTGTTCGAGCAGTTCAAGATTCAACATCACAATTCATCTTCCTATCGGCCCAAGATGAATGGTGCAGTCGAAGCTGCTAATAAAAATATTAAAAAGATCATACAAAAGATGACAGTCACCGCCTTCATGAAAGGATCCTTGTCGCTCCTTGAGGCAATTACATGTTTGGACTTCATAGTGAAGGTACTTGCTGCCTGTTAACCTATATTGTGTGAGTTAATACATGCCTTTAGTTTTTATTAATTAGTCTTTTTATTATTTTAATAGTTGAAATTTCTTGCATTTTAGTAGTTTTTATTTGTTTAGCTTGGAGCACAATAGGTGCTCCTTATTTTATTATTAATGTTTGTTTTTGTAAGTAAAAGGTTAGCAGAGTCGAGCTGGGACAAGACTATAGTGGTCTGCTGCATGTAGAACAAGCTGGAGAAGTTAGAAGGACGTAGAGGAAAAGGGAAATAATTGTTGCAAGCAGTTAGCTGATAATGATAGCGTGGAAGAAAGATAAACTGGAGGGAACACTTTGTTGTGCTGAAAAAGAGGAAGAAACAATTTAAATTCAAAGCACAAAGTATAGGCGCTATAGGATAAAAACGGGTACAATAGTACACTACACTAAGGACAATGTTCCGCTTGCACATGATGTGGCAGATTTCCACCATACACTTTTTCTCCCACCATGGTCTCCTTGTACCAAGTTCCTTGTTGGTTAAGTAGTTGAAGTTATGCATTGGCACTACTTTTAGGTATGGGCCTGATGTAATTTCCTCATATTAGGACCATGATCCAATGCAATACAAACCCTAATACTTGGTCTATAAATAGAAATACATTGAGAAATGAAGGTAGTTCATTTGTTCTAAGAGAAAAACACCAAAAGTTTGAGTGCATGGGTAGTGGAGTGTGCAAAAGTATCTTTCCTCACTGAATCATGTACCAGCTGATGAGCAGTGGTGCGACTCAAGATACATCTTGAATATTAGCCATCTCAAGTCATTCTACAAGTCTCTCTTAGGTTTATATTGTTTCTTCATTTAGTGTTTAAAAGATGTTCCTATTGAGAACCATGTTTGTAGCTTGTACTCAGTTCACTATGAGCTAAACCTTTTGTAGTTGAGAAATGTGAAGTTAATATTAAAGTAGTTTCATGTTAAATGGAATGTGGTTAAGTTATTCGTTTTATTATATGTTAATATGTTGCAAGTTTGTTTCTTTTCCTGATCAACTTAGGAGTATAAGACAACTTGTTGTTGTGAGAGATCCAACAACAAGTGATTTTCTTAATAAAAATAGTTGAATGAGTAGGACAAAGATATTCAATTTCTTAGATTACTTAGAGATAAAAAGCTACAACTATTGAGGATTTCATAATACAAAAAGACACATATTAAGGTTATAAGTGAGGCTTACAGATTTTTTCCCTTGCCCTTGTTATGCATTCTTTGATGTTGTAGAGATACACCAAAAGATCACTCTGACTTCACCAGTCACGACACCACACGTCATAAACACTTGAATACACTAATGATATTAATGGAACATAGCTCAACTCAACCACTCTTAATATATTTCCACTACTTTTCACCTTACTTTTGACATCTGTTTGAAGTGAACTTGAACTCATAAACACCAATCATTATTTCTCTCTGTTCCTACTTAAATCAAAAGAATAGTTTCCATACAAAAATCAAATCTAAGTAACAACACTTGTGGGTACGATACTCTTATACTTATTACTGGCTGCAATCACAACGTGTATACTTGCATGTGACACTTAAAAGGATAATAAGTTTTTGGCATCATTGTCGAGGAGTGAATTAGTTACATTTATGATTTTTGTATTCACTACTATTGTTTTTGGTTTTATGAATTTGAGCCTTTAACGTTTCCCTATAATCTGGTGTCACGATAAGTCTTTTAGCTATTATATGCACAGGGTGTTACGCCCAGTTTATAGTGGATATCCTGAACCCGAAAGAGCACTCATAGTACTAAGAAGATATCAACTTAATGGATGCATACCAGGGGATCTTATTATTGTTGATCTGGCAAATTTAGGAGACTCAGAACCACTAGTGAAACCAGAAGAAGAAGAAGAAGAAGAAGAAGAAGAAGAAGAGCCAATCCTGTCATGACTGATAACGACTGTTGTACCCCAAAATTTTCCCTCTCATTTTCTTCTAGGCATTCTTCTAAAATTCTCAAATACTCCAAGCTACTCAAGAGTTAACTGGTGAAAACCACCTCCTAAGCAAGGGTCTTCAACTAGGGTTTGGTGCTTCTCAAAGAAGATTCGTTTGCAAAGGTCTCAAATTACTTTCATGGTTCATCATAGGTCCTCAATAATTCTCATGTCAAATTTCAAGCCTTGCATCACAAATTTTCCATGCCAATTGCTCAAATGATTAAAAATTAACTACATTGGGTAAAAAGTCAACTATGGTCAAACATACAGTCAAACTTCAATTTTTTTGTCAACATCAATATTTTGAGGTGATATTCATCATTTTATCAAGGGTTGACCATGATTCCTCAAGGAAAGCCTTCAAATCATTAAAGGTCAAATTTGCCAAAATTAGGGTTTTTACTGAAGATGACTGATTATTGACCGTTGACCTAGTGCATGACATAATAGCTTGAAGCATGATCTTAAGGACTCAAATACAACAGTTTCACCTAATTACATGGCTCACGAAATTTCCAAATATGCAAGGGATTGATAGTTGAAGGAATTGAATCAATTGATGAAAATTCAACAGTCACACAAAAGTCAAACTTTGACTTTTTGGTCAATATTGGAATTCAAAAATCAAGAATCATCAAGATATTCAAAACTATCAAACTTGATCATCAAGAATCAAGAAATTCAACAAAAGTCAAAAGTCAAGATTTTCAAACACTTAGAAAAAATTCAAGTGTTTTATACCTAAAAAACACTAACTTCACAAGCAAGTTTCCTCAAGATACAAGTTGATTCAAGGAAAACTTTCAAAATGAAAGTTGTAGAGATTGGTGAATTCTACAACTTTGTTAATGTGGGATGATCCTCAAAAAGTGCTTAATTTAAGAGATATAAGCCCATGAAGTTATGATGTTTTTTATCCAACACTTAGAAATTTTTTTACAAGTTTTGATCAGTTTTTTATCCCAACTTCATGGCCATATTTCACCAAGATCCCATTTGATTTAGCCAGAGTGGTCAACATGAATGTTGTAGGAAATGTTTCAAGCTTTCCAAAATGTCCAACATCATAAAAAGATTATACTTGAGGTAGAAGTTTCGAAGATATGAAGTTAGATATCTAAGGTTGCATTATAGGTCATTTTTGTGACAAGTTCATAACCAAGTCTTCAAGCCATGCTGCATAATCCCACTTTTCAGGCCTTAAATCTCCATATATATCCATGATCTGAGGATTACACACACTTTTGATTCATAATCTAAGTGATTATAGCTTTGTCCAATCCATTTTGCCATTAAGGGAAAAAAGCCAAGACTTCCATTTTAGAAAAGAAAGGTTTAATCACAATGTCAACTACTTGAGCCTCTCAATTGTTTCTTCTCCACACACACAATATCAAAGCCACTTCAGATCCTTTGGTATTATGCATTGGAACAATGTTTCTTCAAAGTTACTTCAAATCTAAGAAACCAAACCATAACATGCTATCTTTCAAATTTGATCAGCCCTGGACCTCAAACCTTTTCTCTATAAATAGATAGGTCATTTGCAAGCTAACACACGAATTCATAAGCCCTAAAACACTCCTAAACTCAGAATCACTTAGAAAAATACATTGTTTTGCATTTGAAGCTTCCAACACCTAACATCAAATCCACTTGTGTGTTTTCCTCTTTTATCATTCTAATACCTTTTATCCATCAAACAGAAGTTATCCAAACACTCTTGGCACGACTATAACACCTCCACCACCATTGTCTAAACCTCACTTTACACCTCTGCAACTTGACTTGTCCAGAAAAATTGAGGCACTCTCAATCCAAGTTAGGAATTGCAAAAGCTTCCTGGGAGTTCAGTGAAGTTATCCAGATCATCCTAACACCTCCATAAGTTCTCTAACTTCAAACTCAATTCTCACTTCAGAGGTAAGCTTTCTAAACTTTGAAATCTCTGTACAATCATCATTTGCATTTATTTTCTAAAGAAAAAATGTAGATATCAATGCCTTGAAACTAACCATGCCCATAGTTTTCATTTATGTTGATTGTGTGATGAGAATTTTAGAGTTGAAGTTTCTGAAATATTAGGTTTCAGTTTGGTACCAAGCAAAATTTATGCTCATCTTTAACCTATAGATTTCAAAACTTACATGGTTGAATTCATGGTAAAATTTAGAATAACTTTTATGTTTACATTTTTTAAAATGATTGAGAAATGAAAGGGTTTTAAAATCAAAAATGGTGATGTTGGTGTATGGTGCGAGGAAGAAGAAGAAGTGGGCATATCAAGTATTTAAAAACAAGCTTTATAATATATTTACTGGGGGTGATTCATAACCGGATGTAACAGCCACCCCAGTGGTAAAACAAGCACGCTTTAATGTGAGAGACCTGGGTTCGATCCCCAGCGGTACCCTTTTGTTTTTTTCATATATTTTGCTTGCAGATCGAGTGTGCCAAGCTTCCATAAGTCCATCATGTAGACAGATCCAATGCCCCCAAACGCAAGCCTATGGTGCATTCCAAGGAATTGTCCACACATGGTCATCACGACCGCTTGGGCTCCTTGAGTTGGGCCTGGGATTTTTGTTTCTCACAACCCTAAATTTTTCTTCAACAGGCCTACTCTATCACTTTTTTTTACTTCAAACAAAAACTCCTTGAGTTGGCCTGAGTTATTTTTGTTACTTCTCACCCCCTTAATTTCTTATATTGCAGGCCCATTTTATTTCTTTTTTATTTTAATTAACTTTATTTTCTAAAATCATTTTTATTAAATTAGAAAAATCATAAAAATGATTAAAAAAATTAGATTTAGGTTTTTAATTAACTATTTTAATTTTTTTTGACAAGTACAAATTAATTTATTTTAATCACCTTGATTTTATTTAATTAGAATTAGGTTTTATACTTCAAATATATTTTCTACAAAAAACACAAATATTTTCTAAATACTTAGAATATTTAGGGTTTTTTTTTTTTGCATTTTTCCTCATTCTATCTCTGCGCATTTGTTTATTTTTCGCACTAATACAATTATGTAACTGTCAAAAGTTTGTAATAGATAATTAGAGTTTATTGCTTTCCTCCCCCATTCATAAACTTGTACCCTTGTTGTACCCCAAATTTCCCCTAAGATTTCTCTATCATCTCATGCCATCACAATGCAACAAAATCACACATTAGGGTTTAGGTACTTCTCCTACTTCATCCTATCTTTTGGTTTATCCATGAGGGATCACCAGGCATCTTGAATTGTGTATCTTGCACATATATCCTTTTGGCTAACATCAAAATATGTATATATCTCTTTTAATGTCATCTTTTAAGTAATGGCACAATTACATGTATCTTACCATCTTCTAGCACAGAGGATCAAAACTAGGGTTTGGAATTTAATCAAGAAACCTATGACTTTTTTGAAAATACTTGATTCCATGTTTCTCTACATGTTCATGAGCATCTATGATTGTAAAATTGATTATCAATTTTGGTTTGGCAAGGCTCAATTGACAAAAAGGGGTAAATTTGTCATTTTGTCAGAAGTCAACCAAAGTCAATTGTTGATCAAGGGGACTTTTGGTCAACTATCAATTCAATGTCCCTATTTTAATATTTCCTTGCCAACTGTGGCATGAAATCAAGAGGAAATGTGAATTAGAGATAACTTTAAGTTATCTAATATTTTGGATTTTTTTCTAAGTGTTCATAGTGTTGAACTTTGACTGGTCATAACTTTCTAAATTTTTATTGAGGATACAAAATTATTCAACTTTGTATTAGAGGACTCAAGTACAAAAAGTGAAAGGAGAAAAAGTTATTGAGCTTTGAAATTTATGGACACTTAGTGATTTTTTTTAATATATACAAAAATATGATTTCTTCATAGCTAATTTTGAATGTCCATTTGAGCTCAAATCAAAAGGTTGGAAACATGAAAGTTGGAGTTTGAAGTTCTCTATTCATTTTTTATTTAATAATCATCTTAAATGGTCAAGTGTAGAAGGAGATACAAAGCTTAGGATTTGGAGCTTCAAGTTGTCATTTTTTCCCAGCACAGGGCATGTCACGCGCGCTACGCTTGACATTTCATCAGACAGTTCATGGGCATATATTCATCATCAGTTTTCTATTTGAAGTTTTCATTATTTGGAAAAATGTTCAACAAAAAAGATCAAGCCCTAAATGTGAGACACAACTTTTCTTCAGGAAGTTTCTCAAAATAGTTCCTACATTTCAAGATATAATCATGGGAAGTAGGTATCGTGCAAGCTGATTGTTTTTCCCAGCACAAGGAATGTCGCGCGCATGGATTATCCAGTCAGGCTTGACATTTCATCAAATAGTTCACAAGCATGTATTCATAGCCAATTATCTCATTGATTAAAGCTTTGTTTTGAAAAAAATTGAACATTAAAGTTGGAGTATGTTATGCCCTCTCCATTTTTGTATTTAACTTTGTTGCATTTTATGCACTATGGTGGGAGATTCAATAGGCCAAATATGTAGTCATGCTATCAACCAAGCTTGCATGAAAATGCATGAGATTTGTCACAACACCAAACACCAGCCTGCCAGGTCACTCCCCATGCTATCCTCATTTGTCCAAAATGACATTCCAAAGTCAGACAACAGAATAAAACGCAACACACCTCACCACCTCACTCTCACTTTTCATTTTCTGATTTCTACCCTCACTTCCATTTCTCACTCTATAAAAATAAGGCTTGATTCAATTTTACGGGGTTGGATAGAAATCACACAAGCTATCTCTCTCTTCCTCACGAAGCTCTTCTCTCTTTGCAAGTTCATAACTCTTCTTCTCTCTTTGAATATCAAGCAAGCTTCCTCCAAATTTTCCTTCGCATCTCTCTCCATTAATTTGTCTCTGAATCTTTAAGTCAAGCATCTCTAGATTTCTAGCTCTTTATTTGAGCTCAAGCATCAACAAATCTGTTTCACAAGGTAGGTGCTCCATAATTTCTCTCTCATAACTGCAGCTTGCATTTCTTCTTAATCCATAAGTCTTTTGAAAAATATAGTATCATATTCACGTTCTTTGCTTTTTTGTGATAAATGTTGATGTTTGGATTGTTTGATTTGGTGGATAATTGAAGGAGAAATTTGAAGTTGAAAACTATTTGTTGAATTGTCCAACTCAAAACCATTTTTGTACAGCAATTTTCGCGCGCTATTTTCTCTATCATTAATGCATCATTTCATGAAATTTTTGATACTATTTTGTCCAACACATTTTGATCTTGAACGTTGATGTTTTCATTTTTTAGTTTCATCAAGAAACGCGTGAGATATCGTGACCTGAATATCATGCTTCAAAACTGAAAAATAGAAAGTGTTTGCTGTTTGGTAGGGATGATAATGTGGTGTGTTTTGATTGAACATGTTCTTGCCTCATTTTACAACACATTTTGAGAAAAGCATGTGTAATAAGCCTTTATATTTTTTAATTTTCTTTGTTTTCTCAAATTTTGTTTTAATATTTTCCTCACTTCAAAAATTATCTCAAAAATATTTTAAACTCTATTTTCCATATATTTTCATATTTTGATTTTTATTTCTTTTTTTTATCATTTTTCTTGATTAAATAAGTTCATATGGTTAATTAGGGTTTTAATAATCTTTTAAGTTTTGAAATTTTATTTTCCTATTTCTACTAAATCAAAAAATTATAAAAAAATATTTTCTAGCTTCTCTCTGAGTCTCCTTCTGAAAAATAGTTTTTGTCCAATTTTATAAAATTCTTTGGTTACAAATTAAATCATTTGATTGGGTATACCATCTTTTTCTTGTTTTTTTTATTTGCAGTAAATGATTTTTGTTTAATTTTTCCTTCAGAGATAAAATTCAAGAACAATATTATCACTAACTCTTAGGGTTTAAACTAATTATTTATAATTTTTAACTGAGTTTACATGTTAGTTAGCTTATTTTTCAAAAACATTTAAGTTAATTGATATTTGTGAAGTTTTTTCTTCCTTAGGCATAAAGAAAGAATTAATTCTCCAATTTCCCTCATTTCTAAAAATCAAAGGAAATATATTCAAAGTTCCTAGATGAGTCAAGATCATTAAAACTTTTATTATTGATTTTTTAAGTATGATCTTCCATTTTATTCAAAATATTTCGTAAAGCATGCCTAGTTTTGGTCGTTGACTAACTAGTTTTGATGTTTAAATCTCAAAAACATATTCCTTTTATTTTTAGGAACTTTGAGTCATGCCTCTGACTTTTAGAAGTCTTAGAATTAAATGGACATTGTTTTTCAAATTACTTTCCTATTTTTTAACCTAATTTTGACTTAGGAATGTATTTAGGGTTTTGCTTTTGATTAAAGTTTGTGATTAAGAACTTTTGTACATAATTCTTGTTTAATTTTTTATTTGGCATTTGATACTGACTTGGAAGTAATTTTGGGACAAATTCTTCAACCTCTTTGGATCTTGGGTGTAAATAGGTTGAAAGACCAAATCCACCAAAATGGATGAATGATGTTGACGATATTTGAAACCCCGTTTCATTTAATACATCCCCTCCCTATTCATCTTATCCCATTCTTACTTGTACTACATGTTGTTGGAGGATGATTTACATATCATTTCTCTAAACATATGCTACATAGATTGCTATTGACCGGCCTCAAAATAGGTGTGACTTCTACATAAGTCCACTTATGATTGCTTAACATACCGCTAAATTTTGTCCCGATTCAAGAAATGATCATTCGTGGCCTAAACCTATGTTTGCAAGCCCAAGGATGTTTAATTTGAAACATTTGATCCAATAACCTTGAGGTTCATTGTTAGGAGGCTTTGGTCTTATCAATCCTCTAATGAACCTTCATAAATCTTGGACTAAGTGAGTAATTTAAACATCGTTGATCATTTGTTATTGCCTTGAGAATTTGAAATGAGTGATATACTTGACAAAAAGCAAATGAAACTTGTTGTTAAGAGGATTTGATTTTATCAATCTTATAATGAGTTTTTCAAATGAAAGTTTCAAGATGGTCATTCAACCAACCTCTAATTTCTAACTCATTAACAACTAACTTTTATTTATATGCTTTTACTTTATGCTTTTATTCTAAGCACCATTTATCTTAGCATTTACATTTCATGCTATTTTCATCTTTGCTCACTTGAGAATTTATCTTTATGTCATTTTGTTTTGCTCACTTGAGCTTTTCATTTTCTTTTTGAAGATACTTAATAACCAACTTGAACAATTAAAAGCTTTAATGTTACTCGGACTATTTGGTTACTACCCTTGGCATTATAGAGTGATGGACTTCTTGCACTTAGGATTAGATACCTTGACCTATCTTGAGACCTTGTGACTTATATTGCTATTTTGTATGGAGTTCTTGGGGTTTACCCCAAGACATTGGGTTGTTTGTTTTCTTTATGTGCAAGTTATTCTGATTATATGTTTTGTCTGTGATTGGGAATTCATCTGTATACAGTCGTTACTCTACCCAATTTTTTAGAAGACTTAAATTCATTTGAAGTTTGGTATTCTTAAGAGGTTTAATATCTCTACTTTCTTGGTTTTAATACAAATGATGGGAATTCTACATTGACTCATTATGTCAAGTGTTGGCTTCTTGTTGGTTAGACGATTCTTTTCCCTAGCTTTTACCTTATGCTTTAGGATAGTCCCTTCATCTCCTCTCATCTTCTTTAATTTCAAAAATCTTATCCCTCCTTTTGAAAACTCTTCTTGTTTTTAAACTTGAACCACTTTCGTAATAAACTTGGACTTAGGTCCATGCATTTTCAAAAATATTTTCTTAATCAAACTTTAAAAAATTTAACAATACTTTGACATTTTTTTGAGAAGACTAAAATTCAATCAATATCATTCAAACCATTTTGCCATTTTGGATTTTTACTTTAAAATTTTCTCAAAAGATTAGGCTCTTGTCAATCCTTGTAGTGATGCGAGCTACTATACTTCTACGATATGTAGTGAAGTGAGATATTTTCCACTTGGGTGTTGAGTGAGGCTTTGTTTATTTTAAAATCCAAGTTATATCCTCCACTTTGAGATGATGTCAATTCTCCTTTCTCATAATCGTGGGTAGTAAGTATGTTCTTCCACTCGGATAAGACGATGATGTCTCGTCTCTTAAAATTAACCAACACACTTGTGTTTTAAAATTTTTTAAAGGTAAACTATGAGTACCATGATCCCCTATTGCACGGAAGATTGTACATAGGCACTAAAGGTTCGCAATCGCGACGGTGCAAAATTTATAAACAATAATTCTTTTCTCATCCCCACAATCTATTTTTGAATACAACATTTATAGCCAAAATACACAGATTTTCAAAGAGGTTCCTGCGGAGTACCGTAGATGTTTAGGGTGCTAATATCTTCCCTTTGCAAAACCAACCCCCGAACTTAGATTCTCTCCCCTTCTTTTTTGGGTTATTCTCTCTTTTCCCATTCCTCTGGAAACATTAAAGCGTGGTGGCGATTTTTATTAGATCTGTGTGAGTCAAGTCAATCCAATGGCTTAGTCTCAACATTTCTACCGCTACAGAAAAATGGCGACTTCACTGGGGAAAGATAGACCAATTGCGGTTCCATCTCTAAATGGGTTGAGCCTATCTTTTTTTATTTGTGTATGTGCTATTATTTGTTGTATATTATATGTTGTATAAATGTTTGTTTGGATTTTTCTGGTTTTCAGGGTACTTGGTGATTTCTCTTAAGTCCTCTACCCAGACTTGGGTAAACTTAAGATAAGACGGGCGGTATAGTCATGTTAACTTTGAGGTAGTAATCCCAAAAAAGGAGGCATGAGATCCCCCACTCAGTGGAGGCCCCTTTAAATTTAGTGTAGTTTACCGAGTAATCGGGAAGACGTGCTGCTTTTGACCTGGGAGCCTGCTGAAACTGAGGACTGTAGAACCTTTAACCCATCTTAGCCTTTTAGGTGTAGTGTGGAAACTATGATGGAGTAATCCGGAAATGGTTGTCATGCGATACTACACTCAGACGAGTTTTTCCTGAGAATATTACTAATTACCGAGTCAATCCAAACATTGGTAATATCTGAAGGAAGGATGTAGACTCTAGGAACCTTTTAGAACCTTGTTTGACAGGTGATAAACTATTAGACCATACCTTATGGGTAGTACCTTTGACCTCATGATCGTGACGTCGAACCTATAAACCCCATGTTTGTGATCTTGTGTGTGATTGTTGCATCATGCATTCATGCACCCATGAGCATTATTTTAACCAAATTTTCAAGGAACTTAAGACTTCTGTTTGCAAACATCACAAGTTTTGTAATTATGGATTTTGGAAAGAGTACTCAGAAGTACAATGTCAAGAGTCCTAATTTAGAAGAATTTAGAAAGCATGAATCCTTGCTATCTAGTCCTTTGGATTTCAAGTTCTCCTAGCTGACTTGAAGATGGATTTCTCTATGCCCTTGATCCAATTCCTCAACCCTTTGTATCGGTGATTTATTTTCCTGATTATCAGCAAAGTGGAAAAGAAGAGTGCAAGAGGATTTATTCTCCTTTAGCATTCCAAATTCAAGCTCAAGAAGATGTTACAACACGATGTTGGGTCTTAATTGGATGCAGTTCATTCGAACCTGAGGATTTAGCTTTCTCTTTCTTTTGTGTAGGATTAGTGAAGTTTTGTACTTCAAATGTAACCCTTCTAGTATTAATGAAATGAGTTTTTTTCCAGTTATTCAAATTGCATATTTTAATTGATGTTTACAATTCGTTTATAATGTTCCAAAGTTCTTCGAAAACTTGGTCTTAAAACTTTTAAGCAATCATATGCATTGCATATCATTCATCATTTTGCATATATTCTTGCATTTTTGTTCATACCCAGGTGTCTTACTGTGTTTCTCTACTTCGTTCAGGAGCAAGTTGTCTCGCCGGTATAATACTCGGGCTAATTCCAGGAAGAAAATGGAGAATATTGAACAAGAGAATCATGAGCTGCGCAAAGAGGTTAATGCTTTGAAGGCTGGTATGGCCAACCTGACTGCTTTGATGGAATCATTAGTGGTTGCTCAGAATCAGCCACCACTTGCTCCTCCTTTTGCTCAGCCACAACAAACAACGGTTGCTTCCGAGGTTCTGTTGGTTCTTATTTCTATTACTCCAGTTACTAATGTTCAATATTGTATGCCTCAGGGTTACTCACGGGGAATGCCTGAGAATTTCATGCCAGAAGGTTATAATTCTGATACTATAGTTGCTTCAATTGTTCAAGCTGTTGATACTCCTGCACCTCATGTGGTGCATGCTACTCATGTTGCTAATAATGAGATTCATCATGATGCACCTCCTTCGGTGAATGCTATGTCATTTGTTAATGATGAAATTTATCGGCATGTTCCTCCACCGAGTGAAAGTGTGGGTTTCTATAACCGGTTAGATGATTTTCAGGATCAGTTCAATGAGATGCAGAAGGAAACGAAGGCCCTTCAAGGAAATAATTGTTTGGATAGAACGTTAGTGAACTCTTCCTAGTTCCCAATGTAAAAGTGCCAGCAAAGTTTAAAGTGCCAGAATTTGAGAGGTACAAGGGCAACTCTTGTCCTCGTGACCACCTGGTGATGTAGATCAGAAAAATGTCCACCCATACTGATGATTAATGCTTTCTCATTCATTTCTTCCAGGATAGTCTGACTGGTGCTACCTTGAAGTGGTATATGAGTTTGGTTAGTATCAGTATCCGCACCTTCAATGATCTAGGAGAAGCTTTCATCAAGCAGTATAAGTATAATATGTTTATGGCATATGATCTTGACCAGTTGAGAGCGTTGGCTCGGAAAGATAAAGAGTCATTTAAAGATTATGTGCAGCGTTGGTACGAACTTGCTGCCCAGGTGATCCCCCAAATAGAATAGAAATAAATGATAAAGATCTTCCTAAAAACTCTCAATTCCTTCTACTATGAGAAGATGGTTGTAAGTGCTCCCACTAATTTCACCAAAATGGTGAGCACTGGAGTCCGTTTAGAGGAAGTTGTCTGTGAAGGCCGCTTATTTAAAGATGGGGACTCGTCAATTGGTGCTAAGAAGTATGGTGATAGTTCTTCCAAAAATAAATAGAAAGACTCCTACATTGTACTTCGTGATAGGCAAGGGAGATCTCATAATAGGAATCAACAAGTTTCTTCTGTGACTTCAATCGTCAATGTGGCTCCGACTACTGTTGCATATTAGAGGGCACCTCAATAAGATAATCAAGGGCAAGGTAATTAGAGGAAAATAAGCTTTGATCCAATTCCCATGACATAAACAGAGTTATATCCTTCTTTGTTGAAGAAGAATCAGGTCCAAACTCGAGCTCGACCGGTTGTTCCTGAAAAACTGCCAAGAGGATATAAGGTTGGCGCTTCCTGTGCCTTTCATTAGGATGCTCTTGGGCATGATTTAGAATATTTCTTTGCTTTGAAGGTCGAAGTTCATAGGTTGGTCTGAAGCGGTATCTTGTCATTTAAGGATATTGGCCCTAATGTTCAAAATAATCATTTAGCAAAGCATGAATGAATCTATGTTATTGGTAGTTCCAAAGCTTAGGGAAATGTTTCCTTCAAGACAAGTCCAAATAAGAGAGTCTTCTTAGTTTATTAGCAGTTTTATTGATTTCTCATTTGTAATTTTTCTTGTTTACCATTGCATTGTTTGCATGTAAGAACTTGTTTGCATTTGGATGATTATTTTAATACAATGAATATGTTTGTCTTGAAGAAATCCATTCGTTTCACTTGTATTTATTTTCAACTTTAAATTTCTTTTTGCATTATGATACCAACTTGTTACCCATTCTCTTGCCTAGTCAGAGATTGGAGGGATGATGATGATATTAAAACATAAAATTTTTGGTTGTATGGTTTTGGATAAAACCCTGTTAATGATGTACACGCATTATTTCAAATTCCCAAACACTGGAGATATAAGGGAGTGAAACCCTCATTAAACCCTTTGAGCCTAGAAGTAGGAGTTTTTTTTTCTATTCCGAAAAAACCCTCATTTTTAAAACCATGGGAAGGGTAGTGTTCAGTTAATCTGATTGAGTATTCAAATCTCATCAAGAGTGCGCATATAAGGATACAACAATGGTTATCCTTCAAAAGATTGAGGAAAGTCAAAACTACAATGGCTAATCTTCACTTATCAAGAGTGTGTGTCAATTCACGATATCTTAATGGCTATCTCTTGCACATCAGGAGATCAGGAGATGACGATACAACAATGGTTATCCCTCATCTACCAAGAAATAGGGCAATCGCAATTCTTCCAAAAAGTCGAAAATGACTCGAAGTCACGCAACGCATTGAAAAGGAAAGAAAAATTAAATGAATAAAAGAATTATGAAAAAGGTAGAGACCAAAAGCCCCTCTAAGTTGAAAATTGAAAAAAAAAGTCGCTTAGGCAAAAGTCAGGGCATCCCGCTGGACTTCAGAGTCAAATTCAAAAGGAAATTATCCAGGAAAAAGTTAGGGAAAGCAATGAATAAATTGAAAGCCTGAAAGGAGAGAAAGGATTACAACATACAATCCTCAACAAAGAACAAAGTCGTGTGACAAGAAACCCAAAGGAAGCTAAAGTGAGTGACTGTCATGTCCAAAGAACCTTAGTGGTTCCTCAACCATCATAAAATTCCTCTTGGGAAATGAGTGCTCATTTTGGTTTAACTGAACTTAGGAATGGAGAACATCATGAAGGGGGTGGGAACCAAATATTTTGAGCCTTAAATCTTTTTTTCTAAAACCTTGAACCAGGTAACGTTACAACCCTCAAAAGTCCTAATTGAAATAGGGTTTATTTTGAAAGCATACTTCAACGAGATAGTGTTTCCTGACTCCCATGAGTTTTTCTAAAATTGTTGTGGTTGGTATCATATGCTTTTGTTATCTTTCATACAAAAAATCAATGTCGCATCCTGGCTAGTGATTCGTTCACAAGGTTTTGCGACATCTTTTCAAATAAAATCTTCAAGACTTACATAATTGTTGCTTTAGAATTTTCATTCTTAGAATAAACATTCTTCTACTTTTAAACAACTGCTTGATATCATGGAAACTTACATTTGAGTATCAGCAAAGGGCATGTTGCTGATAAGAATTTATTAAGCAAAGAGGATGCAACATTCAGCCAATCTAGGGAAGTTACGCTGAGATTCGACAAATCTCTAGAAGCCTTTTGGTCAGGAAGATTATCTTAATAGCATATAGCCAAGGGTAAGTTGTGAAAGTTACCTTGATCAGCACGGTAAACTTGGGACACCAGATTTGTTTCCAAAGGCATCTTCAGATTTCGTCGAGATAGCTACTCTGTTTTCCCCAAGCCAAGAATCTTCCTCAAGTAGGACTATTTCTCGGGATCTTCCTTGTAGATGTGTATCAGTTAGTGGGTTTCCTCCAGACTGTAGTGTGCTGTTAAGTCTTGATTCAGATTTTCTCCAGTTAAGTCTTGATTCAGATTTTCTCCAAGTTGATACGGTTTTGAGTTTGGTTGGTTTGATACCTCTCTCCTATATTCCCCAGTCAGGTCTTGTTGCAGACTTCTCCAGCTGAGTGTGATTCTTTCCCCAAACAGGTAGTGGTCAAACAGAAGATAAAAAAAATATGAAGCCTTTGCTCATTTGATGGAGTTCTTTCTCCCTTTGTGTATTTAGAATTGATAAGGAATCTCTTGTAGAGAATTGCTCCCTCCAGTTACGACACTATTGTTGTTATGTGCTCCCCAAGTAGCTAGACAATGGAAGTATCTTTTCTAAGAAGTGTTCAGACTGTTGTCAACTTTTTGGGTTTTCTCTCGCCAAGTTTTGGTTTTGATTTAAAATCCCCATAATTTTGACTTCTTGATTCCCCAAAAGATGTCCCAGGATTACTCTTGCTGATATGCGCATGATCCTCTTGTGTTTCTCAGATATTTAGAGTTCATACCAATTGCTATATGGTGCGATGTTGGGCATGTAATCCCATTTCCCCCATTCAAGTTTTGGTTCAAATTTCCTCCAAGTTGTTATACGGTGTTGGGTTTGTGTGGTTTGATACCTCTATCCTAGATTCTCCAGTCAAGACTTGACGCAGATTTTTTTCTAGCTGGGCAGCCATACAAGGGCAATATATTTTCTAAGAAGAGTTGAGATAGCTGTTAAATTTTTAGGTTTTCTCTCACCAAGTGTTGAGTTTTATTTACAATCCCCATAATTTTTACTTCTTACTGTGATGTTAATTTCTTGATTCCCCAAAAATATATCATGGGATCACTCTTTCTAATATGTGCATGATTCTCTTTTTTTTCTTTCCTCGGGTAGTTAGAGTTCATACCAATTGATATATGGAGCGATGTTGGGCCTGTAATCCCATATTTCCCCAGTCAAATCTTGGTTCATTTTTTTCTCCAAGTTGATTATTTTGATTTCGGGTTGCATCGTCTGAAGCCTCTTTTCCAGATCCCCCATTAAGGTATTCGCGCATATGAAGAAAGTCCCTTCTCCTTTTGTATGCTGAGGTGGAATTATATGCAAAATGTTGCCCTTTGCAATAATGGCATTATTGTTGTTGTTTGTTTCCCAGGAAACTAGGCAAGGACAATATCTTTTCTAAGAAGTGTTGAAACAGTTGTCAACTTTTTGGGTTTTCTCCTACCAAGCGCTGGGTTTGATTTAAAATCCCCATAATTTTGACTTCTTGTTGTATTGTTTGACTTCTTAAATCCCCAAGTAAAGATGAGATAATGTTTCTCTCTAAAATTTGTTATCACCATGTGGTTTCATAATTTCTCCCCAGGGAAGTTTGTGTAATCATCGCTCTTGGTATTGAAAAATGTGTTTTGGGTTCCCCTCGACAATGTGGTATTGTCCTCCTCAATGAAGTCAGCACAAGATCCCTAGTGATGTCGGTATTATTATCTCTAGTGAAAATCTAGACTTTGAAACTTTTTTCCCCATTTGAAGTCTGTGTGATGTTCCCCGGTGAAGCCTAGAGGAGGATGTTATACCCATGTATCTGTAATGATTTGTCGTCCTGATTATTTTTGGATTTTGTTTCTTCCCAGTGAAGTAGGAATTTGTTTCCTCAGTTGGTGCTTACTTTCTTGTAAAACTTTCCTCCTGGACGTGATTTAGCCGAGTATTGATGTTACCCAAGCTGGTTTCGTCTGGTTATTCCCGGTGCTATGTGTTTGTGTTTTCAACATATACATGGTAACATTCATACATTCATACATACATCATGCATAGTTTAATTTAAGAATTCATTGCTCATTTGTATTCATTAATATTTTGGTTGGCATATTACTCTATTTTGCAGAGTTATGTTACCTTCTCTCCAATAGAGTGTAAACCTTAAGCAGAAAGTGTATATCCTTTCAATTTCCCCACTGAGTTATCCCTCGTGGAAGAATTTTGCTTCAGCCTTCCTATTCATCTCATTGTCTGGTTAAGCCCGTGTTTCCCTTTTGAGTTTATTTCTCATTAAGGTGCTATCTCGGTTGACTGTTTCACCCTGATTTATTTCTGGTTTAGATATGTGGCTCCTGGAAGCATTATTCTTATGCTTTTTGCAGGCTTTAAGCTCGAATTTGAGAATGTGCATTTGCTTTTGCACGAGAAGACTTTATCTCCTCAGCAGGAATATATCAGCATTTCCCTAGAGAAGTCATATTTCTTTTCCCAAGAGTTTCTTATAATAACAGCAGATGACAGGTCTCTTTATTTGAGTAACCTTCACTTCCCTATTAAGTCTGTTAGTTCCTTGAGAAGATTCTTTTTGAACTCCGACGAATGGTAGTCTCGTCATTATGGGAGATGGTTCATTGTTGAGATTTTGTTACTCCAATGGAATGTAGTCTCGTCATTATGGGAGATAGTTGTTGTTGAGATGTTGTTACTCCAATGAATGGTAGTCTCGTCATTATGGGAGATAGTTCGTTGTCGCGATTCATTTTTATCTGAAGAATTCCTTTGGTTCCGGTCATAAGTACTAGTGTTAATCATTTGTTACTCACCCTAATATTGGTATTTACCGGTATTATCTTACAACTTTCTTTCCCGGGGGTCGATGTTACCTTTTTTTTGCTATCTCCTCAGTGAGTGGATAGTTCACAGGCATTTATCGATCACTATTATCCTTTACCTTCTAACCTCAATCTTTGAGTTGATGATGCCTTATCTCCTCTTTGGGCTTTACCCCAATAGAGTTAGGTCTCTTTTTCACCAGTGATTTATTTTCCTGGTCGGGTTTTTCTTTTGATCCTCGTTTTTATTTCCTACATCCCTAGTGGTCTCTTGTGTCATTTTTCGGGTTTGTTCATTTGCATTCATAATCATAAGCATTGCATGGCATCTTAGGGCCAAAAATAGGGCCTATTTTATATTTAAGTATCTTCAATCGCATCGAAACGAAGATTTTAACCTTCACATCTCCAGATAGAAGACACTTAAATAAGGGCAGTTGTTGTACCCCAATTTTTGCCCCTAATATTCCTCTATCATCTCATACCATCACAATGCACCAAAATCATTAGGGTTTGAGTACTTCTCCTACTTCATCCTATCTTTAGGTTTTTCCATGAGGTATCACCAGGAATCTTGAATTGTGTATCTTGCACATATATCCTTTTGACTAACATCAAAATATGTATATATGTCTCTTTGAATGTCATCTTGTAGGTAATGGCACAATTACATGTATCTTACCATCTTCTAGCATAGAGGACCAAAACTAGGGTTTGGAATTTAATCAATAAACCTATAACTTTTTCGGCAATAATTGATTCCATGTTTCTCTACATGTTCGTGAGCATCTATGATTGGAAATTTGATCATCAATTTTGGTTTGGAAAGGCTCAATTGACAAAAAGGGGTAAATTGGTCATTTTGTCATAAGTTAACCAAAGTAAACTATTGACCAGTGGTAATTTTGGTTACCTATCAATTCAATGTACCTATTTTCATATTTCATGGCCAATGGTGGCATAAAATGAAGAGGAAATGTGAATTGGAGATAACTTGTCAAGGAAGTTATTTGAAATTTTGGACTTTTTCTAAGTGTTCATAGTGTTGAACTTTGATTGGTCATAACTTTCTAAATTTTTATTGAAAATGTACAAACTTTACATGCCTAGAAAGAGGATACGAAATTCTTCAACTTTGTATTAGTGGCCTCAAGTCCAAAAAGTGAAAGGAGAAAAAGTTGTTGAGCTTGGAAATTTCTTGACACTTAGTGATTTTTTTAATATATACAAAAATCTGATTTCTTCATGGCTAATTTTGAATGCCCATTTGAGCTCAAATCAAAAAGTTGGAAACATGAAAGTTGGAGTTTGAAGTTCTCTCTTCATTTTTTATTTAAGAATCATATTAAATGGTCAAGTGTAGAAGGAGATACAATGCTTAGGATTTGGAGCTTCAAGTTGTCATTTTCTCCCAGCATAAGGAATGTCACGCACACGCTAGGCTTGACATTTTATCAGACAGTTCATGGGCACACATTCATCATCACTTTTCTATTTGAAGTTTTCATTATTTGTAAAAATGTTCAACAGCAAAGATTAAGCCCTAAATGTGAGGAACAACTTTGCTTCGGGAAGTTTCTCAAAATAGTTCCTACATTTCAAGATATAATCATGGGAAGTAGGTACCATGAAAGCTGGTTTTTTTTCCTGGAAAAGGCATGTCACTCACATGGACTGTCAAGTCAGGCTTGACATTTCATCAAACAGCTCACGAGCATGCATTCATAGCCAATTATCTCATTGATTCAAGCTTTGTTTTAAAAAAATTTAAACATCAAAGTTAGAGTAGATTATGCCCTCTCCATTTTTGTTTTAAACATTGTTGCATTTCATGCACTATGGTGGGAGATACGATAGGCCAAATATGTAGTCATTCTATCATCCAAGCTTGCATGAAAATGCATGAGATTTATCATAACACCAAACACCAGCCTTCCAGCTCACTCCCCATGCTATCCTCATTTGTCTAAAACTACATTCCAAAGTCAAGCAACAGAATAAAATGCAACACACCTCATCATCTCACTCTCACTTTTGATTTTCTCATTTCTACCCTCAGTTTCATTTCTCACTATATAAAAAGAAGGCTTGATTCAATTTTAGGGGGCTGGACAGAAATCACACAAGTTGTCTCTCTCTTCCTCATGAAGCTCTTCTCTCTCTGCAAGTTCAAAATTCTTCTTCTCTCTTTGAATCTCAAGAAAGCTTCCTCCATTTTCCTCCAAAGCTTCCTTCGCATCTCTCTCCATTAATTTGTCTCTGAATCTTCAAGTCAAGCATCTTTGGATTGCTAGATCTTTATTTGAGCTCAAGCATCAACGAATTTGTTTCACAAGGTAGGTGCTCCATAATTTCTCTCTCATAAACGCAACTTGCATTTCTTCTTAATCCATAAGTCTTTTGAAAAATCCAGTAGCATATTCACATTCCTTGCATTTTTGTGATGAATTTTGATGTTTGGATCATTTGATTTTGCGCACTATTTTCTCTATCATTAATGCATCATTTCATGAAAAATTTTATACTATCGTGTTCAACATATTTTGATCTTGAACTTTGATGTTTACATTTTTTATTTTCATCAAGAAACACATGAGATATCGTGACTTGAATATCGTGCTTCAAAACTGAAAAACAGAAAGTGTTTGCTGTTTGGTAGGGATGATAACGTGGCATGTTTTGATTGAACATGTTATTGCCTCATTTTACAGCACATTTTGAGAAAAGCAGGTGTAATAAGCCTTTATATTTTTGAATTTTCTTTGTTTTCTCAAATTTTGTTTTAATATTTTCCTCACTTCAAAAATTATCAAAAAAATATTTTAAACTCTATTTTCCATATATTTTCATATTTTGATTTTTATTTCTTTTTTTTATCATTTTTCTTGATTAAATAAGTTCATGTGGTTAATTAGGGTTTTAATAATCTTTTAAGTTTTGAAATTTTATTTTCCTATTTCTACTAAATCAAAAAATTATAAAAAAAATATTTTCTAGCTTCTCTCTGAGTCTACTTCTTAAAAATAGTTTTTTTTCAATTTTATAAAATTCTTGGGTTACAAATTAAATCATTTGATTGGATATACCATCTTTTTCTTGTTTTTTTTATTTGGAGTAAATGATTTTTGTTTAATTTTTTCTTCTGAGATAAAATTCAAGAAAAATATTATCACTGACTCTTAGGGTCTAAACTAATGGTTTATAATTTTCAACTGAGTTTACATGTCAGTTATCTTATTTTTCAAATTTTTTTAAGTTCATTGATATTTGTGAAGCCTTTTCTTGCTTATGCATAAAGAAAGAATTAATCCTCCAATTTTCCTCATTTCTAAAAATCAAAGGAAATACATTCAAAGTTCATGGATGAGTCAAGGTCATTAAAACTTTTCTTATTGATTTTTTAAGTATGACCTTCCATTTTAGTCAAAATATTTTGTAAATCATGCCTAGTTTTGGTCTTTGACTAACTAGTTTTGATGTTTAAATCTCAAAAACATATTTCCTTTTCTTTTCAGGAACTTTGAGTCATGCCTCTGACTTTTAGAGGTCTTTAGGAGATTAGAATTAAATGAAAATTATTTGCCAAATTAATTTCCTATTTTTAACCTAATTTTGACTTAGCAATGTATTTAGGGTATTCTTAAGAGGTTTAATATCTCTACTTTCTTGGTTTTAATACAAAGGATGGGAATTCTACATTGACTCATTATGTCAAGTGTTGGCTTCTTGTTGGTTAGACGATTCTTTTCCCTAGCTTTTACCTTATGCTTTAGGATAGTCCCTTCATCTCCTCTCATCTTCTTTAATTTCAAAAATCTTATCCCTCCTTTTGAAAACTCTTCTTGTTTTTAAACTTGAACCACTTTCGTAATAAACTTGGACTTAGGTCCATGCATTTTCAAAAATATTTTCTTAATCAAACTTTAAAAAATTTAACAATACTTTGACATTTTTTTGAGAAGACTAAAATTCAATCAATCTCATTCAAACCATTTTGCCATTTTGGATTTTTACTTTAAAATTTTCTCAAAAGATTAGGCTCTTGTCAATCCTTGTAGTGATGCGAGCTACTATACTTCTATGATATGTAGTGAAGTGAGATATTTTCCACTTGGGTGTTGAGTGAGGCTTTGTTTATTTTAAAATCCAAGTTATATCCTCCACTTTGAGATGATGCAAATTCTCCTTTCTCATAATCCTGGGTAGTAAACATGTTCTTCCACTCGGATAAGACGATGATGTCTCGTCTCTTAAAATTAACCAACACATCCTTATGTTTTAAATTTTTTTAAAGGTTAACTACGAGTACCATGATCCCCTATTGCACAGAAGATGGTATGTAGGCACCAAAGGTTCGCCACCGTGGCGGGTGCAAAAGTTATAAAAAATACTTCTTTTCTCATCCCCACGATCTATTTTTGTATACAACATTTATAGCCAAAATACACAAATTTTCAAAGAGGTTCTTGTGGAGTACCATAGATGTTTAGGGTGCTAATACCTTCCCTTTTTATAACCAACCCCCGAACTTAGATTTTCTCCCCTTCTTTTTTGGGTTTTTCGCTCTTTTCCCATTCCTCTGGAAACAATAAAGCGCAGTGGCGATTTTTATTTGATATGTGCGAGTCAAGTCAATCCAATGGATTAGTCTCAACATTTCTACCGCTACAACCCCAAACCCCGAAGCATTGTAATAGTGTAAAATATTTAGTTTTTGTAATGTACTTCTTTCCTAATTACTGTTAGTAATTAGGGTTTGTATAGAAAGAACTAAAACAAAGAATTAGAAAACCTAATCTCAAAGATAAATACTTGAAATCAAAACTGCACACACGCACCTCTAGCGTAACTTCACTTGTTGCCTCGTATTTAAACAGACATGTCCCTCGAACATAGAATGCTTTAGCAAAGACCCTCAGTTAAAAGATCGTAGTCCCTCGATAACCCTTCAAATTTATCTTCGGTAAACGATCTTAGTCCCTTACGATAATTGCTAAAGCACCCTACAAGTTGCCTTCTATGACTGTACGATGACTTGCGCATGTCCCTTACATCCAACAATAGGGCTTCCTACTAACCAATGGTAGGATAGCACTATCTAAAGGAGGAGGAAAAGAACAAATGATTTTTTAGTAGGTAGATCGCTCGTAATCGCTTTCTCACGAACTAAAACAATATTTACATCTTAGACTTTCAAAACAACTACTTTCAAAATGCTTTATAAACACTCTTGAGGACTGATACAAGGGTTATTATAAAGCAAACTGCCTTACACTGGTATTTTCAAAGCATCTTTCAAAAACAATACTTCCTTTCAACAAATATTTTCAAAAAAAACAAACATTTTGTATACATTCTCAATGATATGAGAATCATTACAAAATTGTCGTACTTAAGCATATTTTCAAAATATTTGCAAACATACACAAACACAAAGCATTTCCAAAAGTGAGATAGTGATTAAGAGCCCGTAGATAACTACGGATGAAAAGGGTGATAATAACTTCCCTTTTCATAACCTACCCCTTGAAATCAAGAAAAAATCTAAAAGGTCTATCATGTTCTTTTCACCCTTTCCTTTATTGGATAAAATAAAAGTCGGTGGTGACTCTTGCTATCCGCAACATTTGCGATAAAACGCAAAACCCAAAAGTCAGTTCTCCCACCGTATTACAGAACTGGCGACTCTGTTGGGGACAAACTAAAATAAAAGTGGGGTTACCTTAAGAGCTAGATCACCTTTATTGCTTTACTTTTTGCCGTGTGTGCTTTATATTTCAGGATATGCTTGGGTTTATTTCTTGTATAGATCCTATACCCGAATCAGGGGGAATTTTAGGTAAGTAGGAATAGATCGTGGAAACTGTACGGCATAGACCGATATGGTTGAAATGATGGTTACGTTAGTGCGACACATTGCTTTGTGCGGGTGTCCCTTGAGTCAGTCAAGGAGAATGTTGGGTTGTTGCATGGTGTCATAAGCACTAATTGATCGTAGAACCTTAGTTGACACAACTTAGCCATTAGAAAGTAGTGAGATAGTTGGCTTTGGTGCAGAATGAATTTGGTTGATACTCAATACTACACTCATTGAGATTGGACTTTCGGGATACTTCGGTCGCAATTTAGATGCTTGTGATGAAACAATGCCAGAGAGAAAGAACAGTGATATTGAGGTTCTTAGAACCTGGTTACTTCTTTTAGGACTGGTTGAGCCAACTAAAAATTCAAGAGGGTACTTACCTATAAACTCCATGAAAGCCTAAACCTAAGGCATTGCGTGTTTTGTTTGGGTATGATTAATTGTTTGAACATGACATCATGACATCATTACACATATCATTTTTACTAACTATTCCAAGGGCCTAGGGATTTATCTTTGTTCTATTTTGTAGGTTATGGCTTCCGCTCGCAAAAATACTATTCGGATCAATTTTGTGAGGATACCTTCTCAACTTAAGGAGTTAGTCTCAAGGGTTCCCGAAAGTTCTTCATTCATCAAAAGGCATGGGCGACTACTTAGTTTGGTCACCTCGGGTTTTGAAGAAGATATGATGAGTGTTCTATTCTAGTTATTTGACCATGTACATCACTGCTTCACTTTTCCCGATTATCAGTTGGTACCCATAATGGAAGAGTTTCCTCAATTACTGGGAGTGCTTGTTCTCAATCAAAAACCTTTCACCGTTTTAGACAAAGATCCACAACCTGAATAAATTGCAGCAACCTTACATCTGAAGCGGTCCAACATTGTATCAAATTGGGAAACAAGGAGTGGAGTCAAGGGTTTTCTAGAGAAATTTATGTTAGAGAAGGCTCGACTGTTTTTGGATGCTATGAGTTTTCAAGCTTTAGAAGAAATCTTAGCTTTGCTAATCTATCGGTTGGTGCTATTTCCTAATCCAGACCAACTCATAGATGTGAACATCATCAAAATATTTCTTTCTCGTAAACCTGTGCCTACTTTGCTCGAAGACATTCTTCACTCCCTTCACACTCGTACTATGAGGAAGCGAGGAACTCTTATATGTTGCATACCTTTTCTATCTAGGTGGTTTATTTTGCACCTTCCCCGATCAGTATTAAAGAATGAACAGGGTTTGAGGTGGTCTAAAAGGATGATGTTGCTTTCTTATTCGGATATCTATTGGTGTTCTCGGTCTCTGAAAGATGTTACTATCATTGACGGTTGCAGGGAATTCCCTAATGTTCCACTCTTTGGCATTAGGGGAGGTATTACTTACAACCCTTATCTGGCTCTATGTCAATTTGGTTATGCTTGAAGAGATGGTCCTCGTGATATACTTATCCAGGGTTTTATGTTCGACTACGAGAATGATCCTCAAGGTCATTGTCAAAGGTTTATACGTGCTTGGGGCATGGTAAACAAGGTTGATAGCAAAGCTTTAGGATAAAATAATTCTATCCCTTTGGAGTCCTATCTCAAATGGGTATGAGATCGCGATCAAAACCTTATGATGACATATCCAGCTGTTCTATCGGTGATCTTAGAGCCTATTGTCGAAGGAGACGTTTCTCGCATTATCCTCCATCCGGGCATGCCTACTGACCTCGAAGAATTGCAGAAGTCATGGATTCAACTAAAGGAAGAATGGGACACCTTTGAAGCTCAATTCTATGCAAGTGAAAGGAAAGTGTTGGATCTAACAAAGAAACTTCATGAGGAGAAAAGCCTTAATGCATACATCGACACGGAGAGGAAGAGTCCATGGGAGACTTAAGTCTTAGGTTTTAAGAGTTTATCTTATTGTATCTTTGAGACCCTTTTTCTTTTCATTGTAAGCCTAAGAGGAAATTGTAATCTTGAACTTACTAATCAAAAATCTTTGTTTTTGTTTCCTCTTGGTTAGAAAATTTAAATCTCCTAAGGTACTTGAAAACATTGCATCCATATATCATGCATCGTATCATAAGCAGTTTTTTCCATACAAGTTTCCTCATTTATTTACTGTTTTTCCCATACAGTTTATCCCATATAGCTTTCCTAGAACAAACTGTCAAGGATCTACAAAATCAACATGCCCAATTTCAAGAGACTCTTCTGAATCTGGCCAAAGGGCAACAAGAGATGATGATGCTCCTCACCACAAAAAAGAAGACTAAGAAGCGGGTTGTTCTCCTCAAAATGGGAAGAATATTTAAATGTCTTACTCAACTAGTTTGAATGAATGATGCTTCCTCTGACGAAGACGACAACCAAGAGGAGGAAGATAGAAGTGTCAGAGGTGAAGTAAAAACAATCAGGGTTCCGAAGATGAAGACTACTCCGACGAACACTATCCTCCTGCAGATGATAAATACAAGCAGTTGGAAGACCGACTCGAAGCTGTGGAAATCCATAAGGTTCCTGGATTAGATTTTGGAGAGTTAGGTCTGATTCCGAGGGTGGTCATCCCTCACAAATTCAAGGTCCCTATCATTTCTAAATATGATGGGGTCTCTTGTCCCAAACTTCATCTGAGGTCGTATGTTTGAAAAATCCAACCTCACACTGCTGACCGGAAATTATGGGTCCATTTCTTCCAAGAAAGTTTGGCTGGCACTCAACTGGAATGGTTCTATCAGCTGGAGGGAACCAACATTCACAGATGGGAAGACTTGGCTGCTACTTTCTACAAGCAATATCAATATAATGCTGAACTTGCACCGACTCGTGTACAATTTCAAAACATGTCGATGGGCTCGAATGAAGGGTTCAAGGAGTATGCCCAAAAATGGAGGGACCTAGCTGCAAGGGTGAAATCTACTTTGACTAACCGGGAATTGGTGGATATGTTCATGTGCACTCTGATGGGTCCATTCATTAATTTGCTGATTGGGAGTTCTTCATCAGGGTTTGCTGAGCTGGTTTTGACTGGCGAACGAGTTAAAAGTGGTATCAAGAGCGGAAAGATTATGATATCTACATCTTCTAATGTTGTGAAGAAGCCGTTCAACGATAAGAAAGAAACCAATGTTGTTTATGGCCAGAGGAGCCGTAGTAAAATTGACCGCCATCAGTCTGGGGGAGCAATGTTGATCTCTAATATGGCGCCTGTTCAACAACAACAAAAACAATAACAACTGGGTAACCAGCATAGGTCGGGCGCTTCGAGGAGGCAATTCACTAGAATTAATATGCCTTTATATCAAGCGTTGCAACATTTGATAAAGGCTTACCTCATAATACTCTGAGATCCTCCTCCTAATCCCAACATATCCTCTCTGAAGTACAATCTAAATGCGAAGTGTGCCTATCATTCAAACAATCATGGGCACGACACCAACAACTATTGGGCCCTGGAAAAAAATTCAAGACGTGATTGATAATAAGGAAATTGAGTTCAACCCTCCTGAGACTCGGAACGTGATTACTTCTTTTATGCCTAAGCATGACAAAGGCATAAGTGTTATTGAAGATGTTTTGTATGTTACCCCTGTAAGTGATGTGGCTACTCCTCTCTCAACAGTCATGAAAAATTTTCTACAAGCCGATTTATTTCTGGATTATGTTAAAGAATATTATTGTTGTGCGGTTCAACATAATGGACGCGGGTTACTGAAGGAAGGAATTCAACGCCTGATGGATGAACATGTTATTCTGATTGAAAAAGTCCCGTCTACTGAAAATTTGTGTCGCGATTTGTCTGTCATGTCTGGTACTCCTTTCAAGATCACTTACAGGGGTTCTATAAGGATTACTGCCAATCCAAAATATGCTCCCTTAATCATTACAAAACCTGGGCCTATCCCATATTCCTCGGAGAAGTCTATTCCATGGAATTATGGGTCCGACGTCTATTACCATGGTGTTAAACAAGAGTTGTCTGATGAAGATGATGAAGAGGCTTATCCCAATAATATTACTGAGACCAGCAAAATTACTAGAAGTGGAAGGATTTCCTCTGGAAATCTCTCCACCTATTCAAGTTACAATTACCAAGACAATTGTCGAGGCTCGAGGTAAAGAGCCAATGATAGAGCCTGCCCGGACGGAGGCACCAAAAGAAGCTGCAGTCAAGGATACCTCTGGACAAGAGATGGAAGAAGATTTGAAGATCATTCGTAGAAGCGATTATAAACTTGTCGAACAGCTGGGACAGACCCCGTCCAAAATCTCCATGCTATCTTTACTATTGTGCTATGAAGCCCATGCGCAAGCTTTAATGAAATTTTTGAAGACTACTCATGTACCACAAGAGATTTCTGCCGATCAATTTAGAAGTTATGTTGCTAGCTTAACTACTGACAATGGATTAGGTTTCTATGATGCTGGTCTGACTCTAGAGGGGAGAAATCATAATAGGGCCTTGTATGTCTCCATTGAATACAGGGGCACTATGTTGGATCATGTGTTAGTTGATACTGGCTATTCTCTTAATGTTCTGCCAAAGGGCGCTTTTGACTGACTGGATTGTGAAGGGGATGTTCTGAAACCTAGTGACATCATAGTTCAAGCCTTTGACAGATCAAAAAGAATGGTACATGGAGAAGTGGACCTTCTGATCAAAGTAGGCTCATAAATCTTTGAATCCACCTTTTATGCAATGGACATCTGGCCAGCTTATTCTTGTCTATTAGGACGCCCCTAGATCCATGGGGCAGGCGCCGTTACCTTCACCTTGCACCAGAAATTAAAGGAAAGATTGTTATTGTCTGCAGAGAAGAGGAGTACATGGTCAGCCACCTGAATTCATTCTGGTACGTGGAGATGGATGGAGAATTCATTGAGATTCCACGCCAAGCTTTTCAAGTAATTTCCCCTGCTACTATTAAAGATGTTTTTTCCATTCCAAAGACTACCAGGGTTCCGCACAAGATGGCTTCCTTTAAAGATGCCAAAGAAACTATAGAAGAAGGTGGTTGTACTGTCTGGGGTCAGCTCCCTGACATCCCCTTCAAATATGATAAGTTTGGTTTGGGCTTTACTGCAGAGGGGTAGAGGGTTGTTCTTCGTGCTCGAGCTGGAAGACCTTTGTTCCGTATCAACAACAATAGAATCAATTCTATAGAAGATGCTGATAGTGATGGTGATTTCGATAACTGGATCTTTCCTACCATTGGAAACAGACTCAACAATTGGGAAGCAGAAGACATTTTCCCTATCTCCTTCAGCCAAGAGTAATAGCTATTTTTGTTTTTATTTCTTTAAGAAGTTTGGTTATGTAATTTCTTTTAAAACAATGACTTTAAACCTTGTGTCTTTCCTGGGGCACAATGGTCCATTTGTTAAGGTTGTCATTTCATATGTCATATTTTCATTTAATGAAAACATTGGACATTTTGCATTCAAATTTTGCACTCTCTGTCTTTCTCTTACTTTATTGTAGTTTCAAATAGCTATATGTTCTTACACACACCCACACACTACATTGCAGATCCCCATCCACTCTGGATCTTGTTGATAATGATTCTGCTATTGCCACTTATATCTTTGAAAATCCAATCTACCAAGTTGAAGACGAAGGTGAAGAAGATTGTGAAATACCTGGAGAACTTTCCAGACTCTTAATACAAGATGAAAAGGCTATCCAACCACATGAAGAGCCAGACGAAGTGGTAAACTTAGGTTCTGAGACGGTTAAGAAAGAAGTCAAGATTGGCGCCAACTTAGAGGATAATGTTAAGAACAGGTTGATTCAGATGTTGCACGACAATGTTGAGGTATTTTCCTGGTCATACAAAGACATGTCAGGTCTCGATACGACAGAAGGTTTGCCGCATGCGTCCCGAGATGTCAGAGAAGATCAAGGCCGAGGTTATGAAATAATTTGATGCAGGGTTCTTAGCAGTGACGTCATTCCTCAATGGGTTGCTAATGTTGTTCCAATACCAAAAAAAGATGGCAAGGTACGTATGTGTGTAGATTACAGGGATCTGAATAGGGAAATCCCCAAAGATGACTTCCCACTTCCACAAATTGATGTTCTGGTCGACAACACCGCTCAGCATAAGGTATTCTCTTTCATGGATGGCTTCTCGGGTTATAATCAGATCAAGATGGAGCCTGAAGACATGGAGAAAACTACCTTCGTCACACATTTGGGCACTTTCTGTTACAAGGTCATGCCTTTTGGGTTGAAGAACGTCGGGGCAACTTATCAATGTGCCATGGTAGCTTTATTTCATGACATGATTCATCACTAGATAGAAGTTTACATTGACAACATAATAGCCAGATCACAGACTTAAGAAGAACATCTTGATCATCTGCATAAGTTATTTGAAAGGCTTAAGAATTACAAACTGGGGTTGGATCCAAACAAATTCACTTTTGGGGTAAGATTCGGTAAACTCCAGGGTTTCGTCGTCAGCAGTAAAGGTATTGAAGTTGATCCTGCAAAAGTTAAAGCTATTCAAGAAATGTTGGCTCCCAGTACTGAGAAAGATGTTAGAGGTGTCTTAGGACGACTGAATTACATTGCCCGATTCATTTCTAATTTGACTTCTACCTGTGAGCCAATCTTCAAACAGCTGAAGAAAGATCAAATAGTAAAGTGGAACGAAAACTGTCAAATAGCCTTTAATAAAATCAAGGAGTACTTACAAGAACCTTCAATTTGGATACCACCAGTTGAAGGAAGACCTATAATTATGTATCTAACAGTATTGGAGAATTCAATGGGGTGTGTACTGGGGCAGCATGACGAGTCTGGTCGAAAAGAGCATGCAATTTACTACCTTAGCAAAAAATTTACCGACTGTGAAACAAGATATTCACTGCTCGAGAAAACTTGTTGCACTTTGGCATGGGCTGCTCTCTGAATAAGACAGTACATGTTGACTCATACTAATCTATTGATCTCTAAAATGGATCTCATCAAGTACATATTCGAGAAGCCAGCTCTCTCCAGAAGAATAGCCCGATGGCAAATGTTCTTAACAGAGTATGAAATTCAGTACACCACTCAAAAAGCAATTAAAGGAAGTATATTGGCTGATCATTTGGCACATCAAGCTGTAGACGACTACCAATCTATGAACTTCGAATTCTAGGATGAGAACATCATGCTAATTATATATCATGAAGAACTTGGACTGTATGAAGGACATGAGCTAAGATTCTGATGGACTATGGTTTTTGATGGGGCTTCTAACGCACTTGGCAACAAGATTGGTGTTGTAATTATCTCTCCCTAAGGTTTCCATACACCCTTCACTGCTAGACTTTGCTTTGACTGCACCAATAATATGGTTAAATATAAAGCGTGCATCATGGGTATTAAAGCTGCTATTGACCTGAGAATCAAATTACTGAGCGTATATGGGGATTCATCCTTAGTAATCAGCCAGGTCAAAGGCGAATGGGATATGAAGCATTTGAATCTTATCCCTTACCGAGAACATGTGATAACCCTGATTCTGTATTCCAAGGAGATTACTTTTGAGCATATACCAAGAGAAGAGAATCGGTTAGCAGACACGTTAGCTACCATGTCATCCATGTTCAAGGTCATATGGGACAATAAGGCTCCTAGAATCACCATTGAAAGATTCGATGAACCGGCACATTGCTACGAAATTGATACTGATGGAGTAGAAGAAAAACCTTTGCTTCATAAAGTGAAAAGGTACCTTGAAGCTCAAGAATACCCTGAAGGGGCATCGATCAATAACAAGAAATTCCTATGGAGGTTCTCAGCTAAGCTCTTCTTAAGCAGTGGAATCTTGTACAAGCGTAATCATGATTCAACTCTGCTTCGCTGTGTAGACAAGAAGGAAGCAGAGAAAATTATGGAGGATATGCACGAAGGCATCTTCGGTACTCACTCTAGTGGACATATTATGGATAAGAATATTCTGAGAGTGGGTTACTATTGGTCGACTATGGAAACCGACTGTCACCTTCACTTGAGAACTTGTCATAAGTGCGAGATCTATGCTGATAAAGTTCATGTGCCTTCGGTTCCTCTGAATGTCATGACTGCTCCTTGGCTATTCACAATGTGGGGCATTGATATGATCGCAGAAATCAAGCCTACTGCTTATAATGGACATCACTTCATTCTCGTCGCCATTGACTACTTCACAAAATGGGTTGAAGCGGCCTCATTTGCCTCTGTTATCAAGAATGTGGTAGCTCGATTCATTAAGCATAACCTCGTTTGTTGGTATGGCATCCTAGAGAGAATCATCACAGACAATGGTACTAATCTCAACAACACTATGATCATTGAACTCTACACGCAGTTCAAGATCAAGCACCACAACTCTTCTCCATATCGACCAAAGATGAATGGCGCAATGGAAACCGCCAACAAAAATATTAAGAAGATCATACAAAAGATAGTTGTGACTTACAAAGACTGGCATGAGATGTTACAATTTTCTCTTCATGGCTATCGCACTTCGGCGTGAACATCAACTGGCGCAACCTCATTCTCTCTGGTCTATGGCATGGAAGTTGTCTTACCTGTTGAGATTTAGATTCCTTCTCTGAGGATTATGAAAGATGCAGACTTAGACGAAGACGAGTGGATTTAGACCAGGCTAGACCAGTTGAATATGATTGACGAGAAGAGGCTTGCGGCTATTTGCCGTGGTCAGATGTATCAAAAACGTATGACCAAGGCATTCAACAAGAAAATCAAGCATCGGGTATACCAGGCTGGTGACTTGGTAATAAAGCGCATCATTATACCGCAAGGTGATCCCAGGGGCAAATGGACCCCCACCTATGAAGGGATATTTATTGTCAAGAAAGTATTTTCGGGCGGTTCTATGATACTAACCACCATAGACGGTGAAGATTTCCCGCACCATGTGAATGTGGACATAGTTAAAAGATACTACGCATGAAAACGACCCGCTAGGTTGACTGGCCTAGGAAAAAATAACGCATCCCGGCGAACCAAAAGGATTCGGGAAAAAATTATGGATAATATAAAAGATTGTACACCCGAAAAATCGAAAACCTGAAAAGGTGGTTTGGGCAAAAAAGGATATCCTGGTGGACTGAAAACCCAAAAGGGAGGTCCCGACAAAAATTAGGGATTAAAAGCGTACGACTATGTCCCATTGGATCAATTACTACAAGCTTTATTACCAAAATCAAAGTTCAAATGGATCAAGGGATGAGATGTTCAAAGACATAGGGGCAATAGAAGAGTTGGAACCCAACGAGATCATTTCCACATAGCTATATGTTTTGTTTTCACTTTATACTCTTATCATTTAACGACAATTTCCTCTTTCTAGGATTTATGTCTCTTTGTACAAAATCGCCTGTTTATAGGCAAACTGTCAATATAAATGCACCCTAAAATTCAAAACTTTTTGTTTTTAATTTTTCTGTTTTGTTTGAAAAAACGTCCAATGACTAAAATTGAATAAACATATGCATATGAACACGATTAACCATTAACAAATATACGCATAAGAACAGGAATAAACATTCACTCAAGACTCTAGGAGTTGGGATGACATTCAAGCCATCCACAAATCCCCACATAGTCATTTCCATAAGACTATCCCCACAGAGAAATGTTCAGAAATTCACCTTCAATGAAGATACAACCCCCGCAATTTCCCTATCAATATCACCCACCTACGGAGTCCCAATCAGTATAGTTCATGGAAGTTCCCTTCCCCGGATGAGTTTATTCCTCCAAAACTGTAAAAACCCCTACAGATTTATTCTCTCCATCAGAACTTGTTTCCTCAGTAGAGTATTTCTCTGTCACTAGGGTTTACTTCCGCAATAGGGTTTATTTCCCCAATAGATTATAGTCTCCTCAGCTTAAGTCTTTTCCTCATAGGGTTACGAATCACCGGCAAAACTCCTCTCCCCAATGGAGTTGCCACTATCCCCATAGAAATGCTACGAAACCTGAAACAGAACCAGATATCAGTCAATTTTATCCTCCCCAGACGAGTTGGAAGGTTATCCATCTCTTTTATCCCCAGTCAGGGTATATAAGAATTAAACTCCCCAGACGAGTCAGAAGGTTATCCATCTCTTTTATCCCCAGTCAAGATATATAAGAATTAAACTCCCAAGACGAGTCGAAAGGTTATCCATCTCTTTTATCTCAAGTCAGGGTATATAAGAATTAAACTCCCCAGACGATTCGGAAGGTTATCCATCTCTTTTATCTCCCGTCAGGGTATATAAGAATTAAACAACCTAGACGAGTCGGAAGGTTATCCATATCTTTTATCCCCCAATCAGGTTATATAAGAATTAAAATCTCCAGTAGAGCGATGAACGACTAATGTTCCTGAACTCTTCTCTCCAAAAAGAAGTAAATATTCCCCAACGGAGTTTCCTTAAACAGCAAGCAGGAACCCCCAATGGAGTTTCCTTAAACAGCAAGCAGGAACCCCCAGCGGAAGCATTCTAGACAAAATTGAAGATTGCACATGTTCTCCATCCCCAGCACCGGTCAGGGATTCATTTTCCCCAGTAATATGTCATACAAAACTATTGATACACTTCCAACAACATTTCACATTCACACAACATTCATCAATATCATAGCATATGCATACGAACCGCATATAACACAATCTCATTTATTTTGAGAACATCATTACGCAATGCATTTCATACATCATGACATTTCATACAGCTAACCTTTACCTTTTCAGGAAAGATCAATCAACATACGAATATCATAAACAGTTCTCAAATGGGTTCGAGATTAATTCCCGAAACAGAACATGGAAACTATCTATACAACCGAGCAAAGATTAACTCCCGAAACATGATGGGGAAACTATCTTTCTTTCTTTATGGTTAGATGAAGATTAATTCCCAAAACAGGATGGGGCGACTATCTTTATCACCAAGTGGTATGAACTCCTGAAACAGGACGGGTTTACCAACAAAAACAAATTGTAGATCAATTCCCAAAGAAGGACAGGGAGACTATCTACATGACGAAGACTTCTTCCAAAGACATCTTCTAGCTCAGATTAAATCAAGCATAGATTTATTCTGATACTTCTTCTAGTAGACCTTTTCTGGCTCAGATTAAATCAACCAAAGATTTATTCTGATAATTCTCCCAGTTAAAGACGGACACAAACATCTTATGGCTCAAATTAAATCAAGTGTAGATTTATTCTGATACTTCTTCCAGTAGACTTTTTTGGCTCAGATTAAATCGACCATAGATTTATTTTGAGACTTCTTCCAGTAGACCTTTTCTAGCTCAAATTAAATCAACCATACATTTATTCTTATACTTCTCCCATTTAAAGACAGACGCGGACATCTTCTTGTCAGATTAAATCAAGCATAAATTTATTCTGATACTTCTTCCAGTAGACCTTTTCTGACTTAGATAAAATCGACCATAGATTCATTTTGATACTTCTTCTAGTAGTGTTTACCTTGGGTTTTGGTAAACAACCGCTGATCCTCCAAATGGTTACTTATTTGGTTACTCGCAGGATCGATCAGATTGATCCTATGGACATAGGTTGATTTTGAAGTTTGATTAAGTTGGATAAGGCTTTAAATAAAAGGTTTCAAGTAAATTGCATAAAGGAAAGACTTGGTAAAATAAACAAGGCTTTAAGGTAAAGGTTCGACAGGAAATGTAAAGAGAAAAGCAAGTAAAATTCTGGGAAAGTAAATGACTTTAATTGATAAAATTGGTGTTTCACACATACATTTCTCAACAATTCTTTCTCACACGCTGGGTACTCGAATCTAAATGAGTGACTATGTATAGAATTGTGAACACACGCGAGAAACTACATGTCTACTCCTATTTATACTAAAACATCCCAAGTAACCGTCGGGCAGTTACACTGCTTCGAGATCAATCCACTTGGCACGTTCTCCATGCTCGACGCTCCAGATCCTTGCACGTTTGCACGTAGTAACTGCTGGAAACCGTTTTCCCTCCAAAGCTTTGAATTTCAAACTGCTCCACTCTGGACCATCGAACACTTTCATCAAGAGACGTCTTCGACGAAAACTCCTTCGACGTCGAAGGCAATCAGCCTTCTTCCTTGGAAGAAATCTTCTAAGTATTTTGCCATCTTTCGACAGGCATTTCGACAGACTTAGCCAATCGAAGACATTCTTCAGCTTTTAATGGCTGCCATCAATCAAAACAAAGGTGTCGAATTTAGGAGCCAACAAATTGCCCCCCAAGAATGCCTTATTTCGACTCTGAAAGAAAAAGGCATTCTTTGAAACGCCATTCGACACCTGTCTTTCCACGCTTAGTCACAAGTTAACTTGTGCACTTTTTGTTGCTTTTTACCAACTATTGTCAATCCCAAGAAACCATCATTGATTTGATCCTAGGACGTCACTTTCAGTACGGCGTGCAGTACCAAACGTCACTTCAGAATTTGTCATTATGACAATTCTCAAAAACGAGGACACACGTTGCGTCTCTCTACTTCTGCAGAAACGGCCAAAACAACAAGGGGCTGCCACGCGTCCCACTAATTCCTGCAGCATTAAATGACATTTAATGTCCTCGTTATTGGGGATTTTTTCCACTACTATAAATAGCAGTGAATATCCCATTATGGGACTTTTTACGCCAACTAGCCTTCAAACTTCCTTGTTTTCGTACAAGCTTGCTCTCTTTGCAGAAAACTCTTCCTCTTCATCTTCAACCTCGCTTCCAACTCAACACTAAATCCATGGCATCTGGTTCTACTGCCCCTAGTGCTAACGCACCAACTGAACATGTTAAACCCAAGGTCTTCGTTACTGCCCCAGTAGTAAACTCTACAGGCAAACGAAGGGTTCCTGAACCTTCTGACATCGCCGTTCGCGACGCCTATTCACGCCACTTGATGATCCCGGTTGGATACTCCAACCAGATCTTCGCAATGTCTGGCCCCATGAATCCAAGCATCTCTGAAGCTCTGAAGATCAAGAGCTATTTCCCAATCGTCGAGAAACTCAAGCCAGTAGCATGCGCCAAAAAAGACGCAGAAGACAACGAAGACCCTACACGTGAAAAAATCGACCTCCGCTTCTTCAACAGAGGGGTTAGGGTCTTCAGGTCTTGCCCTAATCTGACCTCCGATTATGTTGCTTGGCTAACAAAGTTGGAGAAGCATCAAACTCTAATCTGGAAGGATATGGGAATCTTCGACCTAGTGATGCTGTCGAAGACAGGCTTAAACTACTCCTCGGAGATGCTTATAGCTTCATTGTTGTTCTGGGACTATTCCCATTTTACTTTTCATCTCCCATGTGGGATGCTAACCCCCACACTCTTCGATGTGGCAGCTATTACTGGCCTTCGACCAACCGGAGATTACTTCGATCCGGAGGAGATGTCGGAGGACCAAATTGGCTTCTCTGAGACCAAGCCAACATACACCACTTTTATCAACCATTATCACGACAGGTCGACAGACGCGGTGTCGGATGTCGAACACATAGCGTTTCTAGCCTTATGGCTAACTCGCTTTGTGTTTTGCTCGAAGTCTCTACAAGTGACCAAAAAGATGGTCACTCTTGCTACCCAACTGCATCACCGCCAAAACATCTGTCTGGCAGAACTGATTCTGGCCAGTCTTTATGACTCAATCAGCAATGGGGCCACTCTTCTGAAACATATCGAGGACAGGGCCAGTTTACTACTCGCTGGGCCTTTTTGGCTACTTCAACTGTGGCTCAATGCCACTTTCGAATCTTTCTTACCCAAGAAGGCTCAGATAAATGAACAGGCTCCGGCGATAGCGAATAGACGCATCGAAGGAATCAGGCTGGCTCTGCTGACACCTGTGGAAGATGGCCTGGAGTTTCAACAAACCTTCACTAACTTCGTTCTCATGTTCGCTCGAAGGAAGGAATTTGTTTCAACTATGGCTCCATTTGCTCAACGGCGTGTGGGGCCAGCATGGTTCACTAGGCCACATCCAAAGGAGTCGAGTGGTCCCAATGTTGATGAACACACCATACTGTGGGAGGCGTTCCTTACACCGAGGATCATGCCTCTTCGATTTAAGAGCTCTAAGACTCATTTGAGTCTGCTTGCCTACCAACCAAATCTGGTATCTCGCCAGTTTGGTATCATCCAAACCCTGCCTTCTCCGATTTTTCAAAGAGAGAAGTCAATGTTGTACTTCTGCAACGATTATACAGAAGAAGCTGCCATCAAGCATATCGGAAGATATGCTGGTCGAACAATCCTCTCGCTGTTTGACTACCAGCTTAATTTCCTTTGCTCACCATCCTTCGAGGAGTGGTGGAGAAGCTATTATGCTGAGTACTTCTTCGACGAGAAGGACTTCATGGCTGAGTTGCAGAAGTCTTTTGTCCTTGTGTTGGACAAAGTAAAGAAATGTAAGTTCATGCTCTCACATTACTTTTTGTCTTTCTCTTCGACTGCTAGCCTGTTAACTTTTTCATTTGCTTTCAGTTGTTCGAAAGCCTGTAGCTAAGAAGGCTACAGAAGGCCAACAAGGAGGAGGCCCTTCAATAAAACCTCCACCGCCGGCGAAGACTACAGCGCCGGCGAAGACCATAAGCAACCAACAGGGGGAAGGCTCTTCGAGGAAGCCTCCTGTATCGGTAACCAGATTTTCTTCATTTTTCTTCTGGCTTTCGATTTTTTATTTTCGATGCAATTATTCAATCGAATTCCTATTGGTTTTCTAGGCACCTTCGCCCAAGAAACGGCCAGGACTGGTGGTCGAATCTGGGAGTGATGAAGAAAGCGATTCTCCTCCTGCCCCCTTAAAGAGGCGAAAGTTAACGAAGGATGCTTCTGTTCCTGCTCCTGCTCCTGAAGGTCGAACCGTCAGAATAAAGGTTGCTGTGAGAAAGCCTAGGCCACCTCCAGTGATCATCGAGGAGCCAACTGAGGAGGAACTGAACGTTCTTCTTAACAAGCCCGTCGAGAGTGACAATTCCAGCCCTGGGGCTGAGGTTAATCCACAGGTAATCCCTTAGACCTATGGTATAACTTAGGCATAAATACCCGTATTCGATTATGTCTCTTTCGACATCTGAAGATTTGTCTTCTTTCCCTTTTCAGGACACTACTGAAAGTTCTCCACCAAGGACCTCAGAAACGCTGGAATCTGCTGAACTTAGCAGGCCTCAGGAAAAAGACTTGGGCAATGACGAAGCCCACATTGAGAATGAGGCCAATGCTGAAACAGTGGAGAAAACAACAGAGGAACCTATGGTGGAGGAACAACAGCCAGTGGTGGAACAACAACCAGAAACGGTTCAGGTGGTGGACCTGTCAGAAGAGAATCAAGAAGAAAGGGACCAAGGCAATGATGTCGAAGAAAATCAAAATGATGCCGACGAAGAGAACCAAGGTGGTACTGGCGAAGGACACCAGGGTGACGCTAGCGAAGAACCACAAAATGACGCTGGCGAAGGACCCTAGGGTGATGCTAACGAAGAACCACAAGTCGATGCTGGTACTGCTTCAGTCAGGGTCGAAGAGCAACCAATCGAGACACTTAGCATTCAACAGCTTCAAGCCCAAGATAATACTGTGGCAAGGGTTACCTCCTCGAAGCACAGGTCAAAAGAGGACTTGGAACTCTTGAAACAGACTGATCCTGTTAGCTACCTCAATGCAATCATCGAGAGTAAGAGTTCGTCTGACACTAGTCAGGAAATTCCTACCCTGTCGGGGAAGTCTACTGAAACTTCTCCTCTTGATGATGCATTGGCGAAGGTTAAGGCCCAGTTCTTCAAGAGGGACTTGATGAAGACTTTAGAGGGGGACCCCACTGCTCCATCATGCTTAAAAGAGGTCTTGAATGCTGTCGACTTTGAAGCTGTAGCCCCAGAAATCTCAGACTTGATCATGGAGTTACACTCTATGATTGATCAGGTCTCAGCGGATTACAGGCGCCAAAGAGGTTTTAACAGTCAGCTCGAGGTGTTGTATGGCAGAAGCTCCTCTGCGTGGACTGCTGTCTCAGATTCGACTTCTCGAATTGCTGAGTTGTCGAAACAGAAAGCGTCTGCACAGGAAAGAGTCGATGCCATTGAGTGAGAGAATGTTTCCTTCCGGGCACAAATTGCAGAAATAGAGGCGAAGATAAACGCCAACACTGTACTCAAGGAGGAAATTCTTTCGACCATCTCAGACACTGAGAGCCAGACTGAGATTAAACAAGGCCTGGAATTCGCTGAGAAGGCCCAAAGCCTCGACGCTCAAATTGCCAAACTAGTGCAGGAAAACTCCTGGTGCAAGAAGAGGTTGGAGCTGCAGTACGCCAAGTATCTTCGACTCAAGAATTCTCTTACCTTTTGATTGATTCTCTTTTGTAACCATCTTCTGTAATCGTTATTCGACAACAATTGCCATCTTGGCTGAAATTAATAAAATTTCTATTTTGGCATTTTTATGGTTACTTGGACTTGTTCTTTTATTATTTTATTTTTATCTCTTGAAGTATAGGTTTGTATTTTTTCAAATATTTACCATTTACTCTCAAGAGCCTTTTATCTCCACTTATCTCTTCGACTTCATAGGCTCCACCAGAAAAAGTTTGGATAACTCTGAAGGGTCCTTCCCATTTGGGTGACCATTTCCCCATGCTTCGATCCCGTCGATCCATGGGAAGAATTACCTTCCAAACTAGTTCTTCAGGCAAAAATACCTTAGGTTTTACCTTTTTATTATAAGAGTCTTCTACTCTTTTCTTCTGAAGCCTGAGTAAGTCGAGAGCGCGTAATCTCTCTTCGTCTAAATCCACCAGTTCATCTAACATCATGTTCCAATAAACCTCAGAAGGAATATCATAATGCCTCTGAACCCTTGCAGATTGAAGACAAATTTCTGCTGGCAACACTGCATCATGGCCAAAAGTTAGCCTATATGGTGTTGTCCCAGTGGCTTCTTTTGGGGACGTTCGACAAGCCCATAAAATCTGGTCTAACGTCTTATGCCAATTCTTTGGTTTCTTCCCAACATGTTTCTTTATCAAGCCAATCACCACTTTGTTAGCTGCTTCGACTTGACCATTCGCCTGTGCATAATAAGGCGTGGATGTTAGGAGTTTGAAACCTGTTTCCTGAGCAAATTCCTGCATCTTTCGACCAGTGAAAACTGACCCTTGATCAGTTGTTATTGTCTCAGGGATTCCATACCTAAATATAATGTTCTTTTGAATAAATTCAATGACATTTTCTTGGTCTACATTGACTAAAGGGACAGCTTCGATCCACTTAGTAAAATAATCAATGCCTACCAATATGTATTTCTGACTCTTTGATGATGCTGGTCGAATCTCTCCAATGAGATCCAACGCCCATCCTCTAAAGGGCCAAGGCTTCACTATCGAGTGAAGTTCGCTTGCTGGTACATGTTGGATGCCTGTATGAACTTGACACTCTTGGCAACCTTTGGCGAACTCAACACAATCTTTCAGCATAGTGGGCCAATATAGTCCTTGTCGAAACAACAACCATTTCATCTTATGGCCTGCTTGGTGAGCCCCACATGCCCCGGCATGCGTCGTCGAAAGGGCTATGTATGCTTCAGTTTCACTTAAACATTTCAGCAACACCCCTTCAGGCGTCTTCTTGAATAACTCATTACCCATGAGTACAAAACTCAACGCCCTGTATTTTGTTTTTCGTTCTGTCGAAGCTCCTGGATTTTGAAGATAGTCCACAATGGGTTTCCTCCAATCTTGCTCTGACAAATTATCAATGAACGAAATCTCGAAGTTACTGTGATCAGCATATCCTAGTCTCGTCGATTCCAAGTCTGTTGGTGATAGACAAGTTGCTTTTATCTTCTCTCGAACTTCGATTGCTCTTTGTAATCTCGTTTTTGAAATCTTATACCCAGATGCAATCTGTGCCAAGTCATTGGCTATTTGATTTTCGACTCTGGGTATGTGTCGAATATTGACACTTTCAAATTTTTTCAACAAACGATTTGCTATTACAAAGTACATAATGAGATTCTCTCTTATGCATTTATATTCCTTTGTGACTTGCTTGATGACTAACTCTGAGTCTCCCATTATTTCGACTCGAGTTGCCCCCAATTCCAACAATATCTCAAGGCCAGTAATTAGAGCTTCATACTCAGCCTCATTGTTCGAACAAGCACCTTCTATTTTGTACTTGAATGTTGTTGGAATTTTATCTGGAGAAATAATCAAGACTCCTACTCCTGTTCCATCTTTATGGCTGGAACCATCGAAGTAGAATTTCCAAGGTTCTATCTCCACATAATTAATATCCTCGACTTGAATTGAGTGGTCGACTATGAAATCTGCAACCACTTGTCCTTTTACTGCCTTAAGAGGCATAAAGGTCAAGGAGTATTCAGTTAATGCTAATGCCCACTTGCCAATTCGACTATGCAAGATAGGTTTCGACAACATATATTTGAAAACATCAAAATGAGACGAAACATAAACATCAACTGGTTTTATATATTGCTTGAGTTTTGTACAAGAGAAATACAGACATAGACACAATTTTTCAACTTCGCTATATCTAGTTTCTGCATCATTCAAAACTCGACTGAGATAGTAAATGGGTCTTTCGACTCCATTCTCATCCTCTTGGGCTAACATACTTCCCAGAGTTTTGTCAGATGCAGCTATGTACAATCTCATACTCCTATTACTACAAGGAGGCACCAAAATAGGTGGCTTAGTGAGGTACCCTTTGACTTTGTCGAAGGCTTCTTGTTGCTCTTGCCCCCATTCGAACCCCTCTTTATTCAGTCGAAGTAAGGGTGAAAAGGCCTGAGCTTTCCCACTTAGATTAGATATAAACCTCCTTAAGAAATTTATCTTGCCTAAGAGAGATTGCAATTCCTTCTTATTCGATGGCGCTTTCGCTTCCAGAATTGCCTTCGTCTTGTTCTGGTTGATTTCGATTCCTTTCTTGTGGACAACGAAGCCCAAGAAATCTCCAGCTTTCACACAGAACGCACACTTCAAAGGGTTCATCTTCAGACCATGTTCTCTCATTCTCTCGAATGATTGTCGAAGGTGGTCAATGTGATTCTTCCTGGAAACAGATTTTATAACAATATCATCAATATAAACTTGCATAAAAGTGTTAATAAAATCATGGAAGATAGTATTCATTGCTCGCTGGTACGTTGCCCCGGCGTTCTTTAGGCCAAAAGGCATCACTACCCATTCGTAAGTGCCTAAGGCCCCAGGGCATCGAAAAGCTGTTTTCGACACATCCTCTTCAGCAATGAATATTTGATTATATCCTGAATAACCATCGAGCATACTCAGGTATTCATAGCCAGCGGCAGAATCGACTAGCATTTCCGCCACAGGCATAGGATATTCATCTTTGGGGGTGGCAGCATTCAAGTCTCTGAAATCTATGCACACCCTTAATGTACCATTTTTCTTAATCACTGGCACAATATTTGCAATCCATTCGACATACCTTGTAACACGGATGAATTTGCATTTCAGAAGTCTTTCGACCTCCGTTTTGATCTTCGACAGTATCTCAGGAGCGAAGCGCCTTGGATTTTGCTTGATTGGCTTCTTCCCAGGTTTGATTGGCAACTGAAGTTCTACCAATCCTCTGTCGAGACCAGGCATTTCGTCATAATCCCATGCAAAACAGTCTTTAAACTCTTTCAGCAATTGGATTACTTCCAACCTAAGTTCTGGATCAATTTTGGCGCTGATGTAAGTTGGCCTCTTCTCTGATCCTTCGCCTAAGTTGATTTCTTCTAAAGGGTCTTGTGCTAACATCTTAATGTTGTTCGCCAAGAGATCCTTTTCGAAGCCCAAAGGCTCATCGTCATAGATGGCGTCGAGCCTCTGTTCCTGCATTTCTTCTGGCATGATATCAGGAGGTTTTGGATCGAAATCCTTTCCTGGGCCAACAGCAGATATTTGTTGATCATTGGCCTGTGTGGCCATGTACTTTACTTCGGCTTCGAGAGCCGTTATCATCTTGGTTTCGGCTACATAAGCCGAAATTCGCTTCAAAGACTGTGACTCAGTCATTATCACTGAATTCACTTCCCCAACCTGTTGGTTGGATATCAGTTAACCCACTGAAGTCTATGTGGGACAAGTCTTCTCTGTCCCATTGGAAACCATGCTCAGGATGCAGGTATAGGGAACAAAAGGTGTTTGGAGCTGGCGCCATGTCGAAGTCAGGTGTTGGACATGGCCCTATGTGAGCCAAGTTTTTGTCGAAATCTACCACACCCAAGTGATTCACTTCGCCAAGGTAGTAGCTTTGATCTGCCTCTATGTTTTCGACCATCCCATCTGGACGCCATAGAAGCAGCCTTTGATGCATCGATGAAGGCACAGCGCCAACACCATGAATCCATTCTCGGCCTAACAAAAGATTGTAGTTAGGTTTGGCCGATATGACCATGAACATCGTTGGTCGAAGGATTGACCCTACTTTGATGTCTAGCTGGATCACTCCCATGGTGGTCCCAATGCCGCCCTCATAGTTCGACAGGACCATATTGTGAGGTTTGATTTCCTCATCTCTTTTGCCAATCTTCCTTAGCATAGAATGAGGGATAATATTGATAGTTGCCCCACAGTCGACCAATATTTTATTCACAGTGGTTTCTTCGAGCTTAGCCCTTATGAACAAAGGCTTGAGGTGATTCTTCATCGCCTCTGTAGGTGGCTCGAAGAAGCCATTTTGTTCCTCTGTAGTGCCATTGTCCATGACAAAATAGCACACTGGCCTATGTTTGGCCATTTCTTGTTCCACTTCCCAGTCACTTGCTTCGACTTCTACCTGTTGATTGAATTCCCTGGGCAGCACTGAAATAATATTCACCATTATATCCAAAGTATCGTCAGACTCAGCATCATCTTCGTCTTCGACTTCACTTTGGTTAGGCCAAACTAGCCTGTTGGTAACTGGTTCTCTCTCAAGAGGCTTCCTTTGTTTCCTTTGAGGAACATTCGAACTAGTTTCTGCCTTAGGTTCGTTGGCAGCCTCCCTTTCAGCCTTTCATCTCCTTTGATATCTCCTCCATTGAGATCGAGACATAGGGTTTTTACCCTTGTAGTTGCTGGACACTTGAGTAACCTTAGGTGCAGCAACTTGAGGCTCTTTCTTTTGATTTAAAGAGGAACCTCTTGGCACATCGAAAGAATGCCATTTCTCCTCACTTGGCCTTTTTCGGCCAGAAGTTTTGTACCAAGTGTCTACTGGCACATTTGTTGGAGGCCTAAAAGTCAATGGCCTCTTGTCTTGATTAGAACCCCTTCTGGGATCATGTCGAAGGTCAACATTCTCCCTTCTCTTGTTCGCTGCTCTCACGCCTTGTATGTGCTCAGCAGCTTTTTTATCAAAGATAGAACTGCATCTTGGACACAGCATCACCTCTGATTTCTTTTTCTGGCATCTTTGTAAAAAATCTGCCAAGTTTTCGTTTTCCCGTGGGAAAGCCGTCTTATTAGCCTGCTCTTGCCTTATGGCCTCTTCTGATGCTTTAGGGTCAGAAAGCTCGACCATGTTGATATTCATTGTATCTTTAGTAGCAAGAGTTAACTGCTTCATTTGTGTCTCCAGATTCTCCGTCTGGCCTTGAACAGTGGCCAAGTGGGAACTGGGCTTTGGTCCAGTTTTTTGTGCTTCAGCAGTCTCCGACTTCGGGCCTTCGACCGCTTTCTGAACAGCTTCAATCGTCTTCCTGGATAAATTTCCAGAAAAACTGCCAAAGATTGGCATGTTGATGTGGTCTTTTGAGACTTCGACCATGGTAATGCCTGGCTTCTTCGACTGGATCCTGGTTGCCTCTATCATGTTCACCTCAGAGGGTTCTGCATAGTGGGCTTCAGCCTTCAGTGGATTGGAGTCGACAGCCATGAGGGATTTGTCAGCAAACTTTAATCTCCCTTCCTCAATAGCGTCTTGCACAAGATTCCTGAAAAGAAAACATTGAGAAGTTTTATGGCCCAAAAAATTATGATATTTGCAAAAACCTCTCTTCTTTCTTTGATCAAGAGGAGGCACTTTTACCCCAGGGGGTACTATCATTTGGCCATCTTTAACTAGCAAGTCGAATATTTCATCACATTTTGTGATGTCAAAACTATAAGTCTTTTTTGGGAACCTATCGTTGGTCCTGTCTGGACCAATGGGATTTTTCCCATTTGAGGGGACTAACTGTTTACAAGAGTATGGTGGCCCTTGTTTTAGTTCTGCTAAATCGACTTCTCCTTCTTCGACAGTTAAAGTATCGTCGAAGGATTCTAGATCTTCGTCATCCATCTCAACGTACGCTATTCTCTCTCTCTTATGAGTTTTCGTTGCCTTAGCTTTTTCAGCTTTGAGGCGTTCGACCTGTCGAACTCTATCGGCCAGTTGGGCCATGTCTCTTAGGTATTGGGTGTCTAGCTTCTTCCTAATGGAATAATCTAAACCGCCTGCGGCTATTTCGACCAACTCATGTTCTGGCACTTGTGTAAAACATCTCGCCTTAAGCAACCTAAACCTATTCAGATATTCATCTATAGGTTCAGTGAAACGTCTCTTCACACTGGCCAGTTCTTTCAGGCTTATCTTGGTTTGCCCCATGTAGAATTGTTCATGGAACAATCTCTCCAACTGGGTCCAATGATGGATCGAATTGGGGGGGAGAGTTGTAAACCAAGTAAAAGCGTTCTTGGTTAAAGAACTTGGGAAGTATTTGATCCTTAGGTTTTCGTTATTCGAAATGTCTCCTGCTTCGATCAAATATCTTGCCACATGCTCGACAGTAGATTCTGTCGTGTCCCCAGAGAACTTAGTAAATTTGGGGACTTTGCATCTAGGAGGTAAATCCGTTTGTAACACGTATTCTGACAATGGAGATGTAAAGTTGGGCCTTCGAAAGCCCATGTTCATCCCATTCTGAGTCATGATTCTTTCAATCATGGTTGCCAGATTGTTTTCCAAACCCATGTTTTGGTATTGGATATGCTGAACCACTTCGTCAGCATTTTGGTTTCTGTTAACTAACCTTACCTCTGGGGCTATTACCCTAGGTTCTTCGACAGGTTGTTCGACAGGCTGTTGAGCCTGGTTAATGGTGGTTTCTTCCTCTACAAATATCCCCTGATTTCCCCTTATTTGCGCCCTTTGGGGCTGTCGAATAGGTGGGGGTACTCCAAAGAAGTCAGCCAAACGCGTCATTTGCGCTGTAACTTGCTGATTCGATTGAGTAGTATTTTGTATTAGAGGATTTAGCACTGTACTCAAAGTTTGTGCCAACATTTGCACCATATCATGGTTGCTTTCGTCCATCTGTTGCCTCAAGACTGCTGTCGAGGCATTTGTAAGGCCATGGGCTACTTGGGACGTTCCTCCTAAGAGTTGGGTCCTATTTCTATTCGCCATGCCTACTCCAGAGCCTTGGAGTGGCGAAGAGGCACTCACGAAAGGGTCTGAAAAAGTGGACGCAGCATTCGTCAGGCTTGCCACTTCAGAAGTTGGCATACCATAGAATGGAATAAATCCTGGGGGAACCACAGGCCTTGTGCCTAAATTTCCCCTTGGTGGGGGAGTTCCCGAAGGTATTCTGGGGCCTGTTAACGAAGTTATTGGCCCCGTGGTTGTGACCGACACTGCTGGTGTCGAACCAACGTTTGTCGCTTCACTTACGGTCATACTAACCGTTGCTCCTACACTCGTTTGTGGGATTTCGTTATTGTTTGGCGGATTCGCCATCTCTTCCCTCCTTCTGGCAGTATTGTTATCGTTAGTGTATATTCTACCACTCCTCAATAACATACAACTCGAAAAGATGAGATTATTTTCAATAATCAACACACGGTCCCACCGGGTGTGCCAATTTGTTTACCTTGGGTTTTGGTAAACAACCGCTGATCCTCCAAATGGTTACTTATTTGGTTACTCGCAGGATCGATCAGATTGATCCTATGGACATAGGTTGATTTTGAAGTTTGATTAAGTTGGATAAGGCTTTAAATAAAAGGTTTCAAGTAAATTGCATAAAGGAAAGACTTGGTAAAATAAACAAGGCTTTAAGGTAAAGGTTCGACAGGAAATGTAAAGAGAAAAGCAAGTAAAATTCTGGGAAAGTAAATGACTTTAATTGATAAAATTGGTGTTTCACACATACATTTCTCAACAATTCTTTCTCACACGCTGGGTACTCGAATCTAAATGAGTGACTATGTATAGAATTGTGAACACACGCGAGAAACTACATGTCTACTCCTATTTATACTAAAACATCCCAAGTAACCGTCGGGCAGTTACACTGCTTCGAGATCAATCCACTTGGCACGTTCTCCATGCTCGACGCTCCAGATCCTTGCACGTTTGCACGTAGTAACTGCTGGAAACCGTTTTCCCTCCAAAGCTTTGAATTTCAAACTGCTCCACTCTGGACCATCGAACACTTTCATCAAGAGACGTCTTCGACGAAAACTCCTTCGACGTCGAAGGCAATCAGCCTTCTTCCTTGGAAGAAATCTTCTAAGTATTTTGCCATCTTTCGACAGGCATTTCGACAGACTTAGCCAATCGAAGACATTCTTCAGCTTTTAATGGCTGCCATCAATCAAAACAAAGGTGTCGAATTTAGGAGCCAACAAGTAGACATTTTATGGCCCAAATTAAATCGACCATAGATTTATTCTGATACTTCTTCCATTAGGCATCTTCTGGCTCAGATTAAATCATGAAGATTAATTCCCGAAATAGGACGGGGTGACTATCTTTATCAGCAAGTGGTATGAACTCCCGAAATAGGATGAGTTTACCAACAAAAACAGATTGTAGATCAATTCCCGAAATAGGATGGGGCGACTATCTACATGAAAAACACTTCCTTCAAAGCCTTTTTCTGGCTCAGATTAAATTAACCATAGATTTATTCTGATACTTCTCCCAGTTAAAGACAGGCGCAGACATCTTCTGGCTCAGATTAAATCGACCATAGATTTATTTTGATACTTCTTCCAGTAGACCTTTCCTGGATCAGATTAAATAAAACATAGATTTATTCTGATACTTCTCCCAGTTAAAGGCGGACGCAGACATCTTCTAGCTCAGATTAAATCAAGCGTAGATTTATTCTGATACTTCTTCTTGTAGACCTTTGCTGGCTCAGATTAAATCGACCATATATTTATTTTGAGACTTCTTCCAATAGACCTTTTCTGGCTCATATTAAATCAACCATATATTTATTCTGATACATCTCCGATTTAAAGACGGACACAGACATCTTCTGGATCAGATTAAATCAAGCGTGGATTTATTCTGATACTTCTTCCAGTAGACCTTTTTTGGCTCAGATTAAATCAACCGTAGATTTATTCTAATAATTCTCCCAGTTAAAGACTGACACAAACATCTTATGGCTCAGATTAAATCAAGCGCATATTTATTCTGATACTTCTTCCACTAGACTTTTTTGGCTCAAATTAAATCGACCATAGATTTATTTTGAGACTTCTTCCAGTAGACCTTTTCTGGCTCAAATTAAATCAACCATACATTTATTTTGATACTTCTCCCATTTAAAGATGGACGCGGACATCTTCTTTCTCAGATTAAATCAAGCATAGATTTATTCTGATTACTTCTTCCAGTAGACCTTTTCTGACGTAGATAAAATTGACCACAGAATCATTTTGATACTTCTTCCAGTAGACATTTTATGGCTCATATTAAATCGACCATAGATTTATTCTGATACTTCTTCCATTAGGCATCTTCTGGCTCAGATTAAATCATGAAGATTAATTCCCGAAATAGGACGGGGTGACTATCTTTATCACCAAGTGGCATGAACTCCTGAAACAGGACGGGTTTACCAACAAAAACAGATTGTAGATCAATTCCCGAAACAGGATGGGGCGACTATCTACATGAAAAACACTTCCTTCAAAGACTTTTTCTGGCTCAGATTAAATTAACCATAGATTTATTCTGATACTTCTCCCAGTTAAAGACAGGCGCAGACATCTTCTGGCTTAGATTAAATCGACCATAGACTTATTTTGATACTTCTTCTAGTAGACCTTTCCTGGCTCAGATTAAATCAAACATAGATTTATTCTGATACTTCTCCCAGTTAAAGGCGGACGAAGACATCTTCTAGCTCAGATTAAATCAAGCGTAGATTTATTTTGAGACTTCTTCCTGTAGACCTTTTCTGGCTCAGATTAAATCGACCATAGATTTATTTTGAGACTTCTTCCAGTAGACCTTTTCTGGCTCAAATTAAATCAACCATATGTTTATTTTGATACTACTCCCATTTAAAGACGGACACAAACATCTTCTGGATCAGATTATATCAAGCATGGATTTATTCTGATACTTCTTCCAGTAGACCTTTTCTGGCTCTGATAAAATCGACCATAGATTTATTTTGATACTACTTCCAGTAGACATTTTCTGGCTCAAATTAAATCGACCATAGATTTATTCTGATACTTCTTCCATTAGGCATCTTTTGGCTCAGATTAAATCATGAAGATCAATTCTCGAAATAGGACGAGGCGACTATCTTTATCACCAAGTGGTATGAACTCCCAAAACAGGACGGATTTACCAACAAAAATAGATTGTAGATTAATTCCTGAAACAGGACGGGGCGACTATCTACATGAAAAACACTTCCTTCACAACGTGTTATTGCACTGTCAACTTATGAAGCTGAATATATTGCAGACGCTTTGACTGCATGTCAAGCTGTGTGGATTCTAAACTTGCTGAAAGATCTGAAGATTGAGGTAAATAAACCTCTGAAGTTGATGATTAATAACAAGTATGCAATCAATCTTGCCAAGAATCCAGTGTTGCATGGGAGAAGCAAGCATATTGAGACCAAGTATCATTTTCTGAGGAATCAAGTTCAAAATGGAATTTTAGAAGTTGTGCACTGTAGCACCTAGAAGCACCTGGCAGATGTTCTGACAAAGGCTATCAAAATTGATCAATTTCTTGGTTTAAGGGATGAAATTGGTGTTGTCGGTTTTGGGTAAATATAAATTAATGGATGGTGTTAGAATTAATTTATATTTTACAATTAATTAGATATTAATTTATATTTAGGAATATCTTTTAGATTGTTTATATCTTTGTTAGAAGATATATATCTTAGATCTTCTTATATCTTTGTTAGAAGATATATTTTAGATTTGATTTTGTGTATAAATAGCCTAGTGGAGTAGGTTATTGTAATTCATTGTAAATCCTTATTTGAAGTTGTCAGTAAATATTCCTTTTTCCTTTTATCTTCCTTGTGCACCAACATTCCGAAGCAGAGTCAATATCAAATTATCCAAATCGTACACAACATGATGTCAAAAATTAATTTTCTTTATTTTGTGTTTTAATTGAATTAAATATGAAAGTACAGAAAATAAGCATCTACCTGAATCATGGTTTCGTAAGTGGCTCTAATACAACTGAAAGGAAATTGTGATACAACACGCAAGGGAAAATGAAAATTTCCCTTTAGTTGATCCTTACGAATAAGCATAATCAGTCATAGAAACGATCATCTCTTGTGGCAATTAAAACCTTTGATGTAGAATCGAAAGAGTGATCACGAGCATTGATGAAGAACAACGCCTCTACTTAGTTCACATGAACAAATTGCCTTTAATCTCAGTGCTAGCTGCTATGAATGAAGGCTCTATGTGTGTGTGTGTGTGTGTGTGTGTGTGTGTGTGTGTGTGTGTGTGTGTGTGTGTGTGTGTGTATGAGAGAGAGAGAGAGAGAGAGAGAGAGAGAGATTACAATTATGGAAGGGTTTCACAAGAGTTGTATTTATAGAACCCCTTGTATAGACTGCAAGCTAAAAAGTCCAACCTAAGTGCACCATATAATAATAACAATAATAATCATAATAATAATAATAATAATAATAATAATAATAATAATAATAATAATAATAATAATAATAATAATAAGATATTAGTTTTATTATAAGAACTATTATTATAATATACATATTTTATTATTTATATTTAATAACTATTATAATAATAATATTAAATATTATTATTATTATGTTATATGATGTTTCAAATTTCATTTAAGTACACTGTACCTTATGATGTTTCATAATTCTCTCAAGTACATCGTATCTTACAGTGTTCTTTATTTATTTTATCTCTTATCAATATGTCTTTATGTGTGTGATCATGTAGGTTCTCGTGACATTGGCAATTATATTAAATCATATATTTAATATAACAAACAGTGAGCAATATCTAGAAACACGTCACTGCTACTCAAGTCACAAAAATATCATGTGATCTGACAAAACCTTTTATGTGATAATGTCTGTGTGTACAGTTACCCCTTTCCCTTATGTCTATATTGAACACAAGGCATATACCGTGTCAGCTATGTCGAGTTCAATATTGGGCCCTTAGAGATTTATCCTGTTATGCAGGATAGGTAAATTCCATCTTGGTCACTCATGTTCCTCAGCATGCTTTGTGGAGTACCCATCAACTATCTTTATGATCATCTTGTTACGGGTAACATTTAATCAACAATAAAGTATTCGACTCCAGGTCTTGGATCCATAGTGGTTTCAGGTCGAAGGGTGGTATACACCACTATCACTATGAGAATAACTTATGATACTTTGTATAACTTTCTATGTAGTGTTCTCATAACGTGTCAATCCAGTATAAATATTACTCCTAATATTCATACCTATGTGAAGACTTGATAACTCTTTATCCATGATTCATGAGATGTGATTATCATTCTATCCATATAATAGTCTCAATGCTTTAATGTTATCCCACTTCAAAATAAAGCTCGATTACAGATACTTTAAGAATAATGTTCTTATGTTTAATGAGATCTCATGATTAAGTCACACTTAACTTTTCATTAAACGGATTAGCTATTCTAGGGACTTTCTTATTTTTGGAAAAACAAAGCTAATATATAAATGTCTTCTATTATTAACAAATAATTTTATGCAAGTATCTAAAGTATTGACATCTAAGACTTACACCAACACACTTGACCTTAGACTGATGAGTACTGCAACATGGAAAGTAGCATGACTTCAAATGGTAACTGGTAATTTAGTTCTCATTATTAATGCTTTAGAAATATATTGAAGACATTTGATTAATGACTCAACTAAACCATCTTGTGTATGCACTTGAGGAACAAAATGTTCAACGTTAATTCTAATGAACATGCAGTAATTATTAAATGATTCAGATGTAAATTCATTGACACTATCAAGTCTAATTTTCTTTATAGTATAATAAGAGAATTTAGCTCTTAGTTTAATTATTTGTGCAAGAAATTTTGTAAATATCATATCATGACTTGATAGTAAACATACATATGACTATATACTAGATGCATCAATTAATTCCATAAAATATTTGAACGCTCATGACAGTGGATGGATAGGTCCATATATATCACCTTAAATTTATCAAGAAATGCAGGTGATTATGTCTGAATCTTGCCTAGTGAATGCTTTATTATTAGTTTGCCAATAAAACATGTTTTACATGGTCTATCTTCTTTTGTAAGTTTTAAACTTTTCAATAGATGATCATGGATACTTTCTACTATTGCACGTACCATTGTTGAACTAGGGTTACCTAAATGATCATGCCATAAAGTCACAGTTTTGAGATTTCCTTTTACTACTAAATTACATTCAATTTCATGTATATATGTATAATACAATCTAGAAGATAATTTTTATAGTCTTTCTAAAATTTTCTTCTTTCCAAAAATATTAGCAGTAATATTAATGTATTTCATATTATCTTTAGTTATAGTCTCAGTATCATATCTTTAATCATATATGTCATTAAAATTCAACAAATTTCTATTTGATTTTGGAGAGTATAAAGCACTATTAATGATAAAGTTTGTCCCTTTTGATAATATAAACATATCATTACCCGTTCTTTCAATGAAATCTATAGAACCTGAGATTGTATTTATTTCACCTCTAGTAGGATTTAATCATATCATTGTCCGGAATGCAAATGTCTTTGACATGATCCATGTCTAACCTTCTTAAAATAAAAATAATATTAAAGAGAGAATAATAAACACAACATATTCAACATTATTGTTTCATGCGAATATTGAACATTACACACCACATAACATACATATTTTTAAGTTAGTACATAGTGAAAATATAAAAACAATACAAGCACACCACACATTATTCAAATACATATTATTAAGTAATTACTTAATATGTATTTATTTCATTTGTTCCTACGACGAAATCAGCAACCTCAACATAGGTAGAATCATTTTTGGGTTTAATTTCATAAAAATTTACTTCTTTTTCCTTTCCCTCTACAAATGTCATGTGTCTTATATACAGATTTTCTGGTATCCTACATGCCTTAGACCAATGACCTTTATTTTCACATCTATAGGAGAAATTATCACGATTCTTCGAGGGGCCTTCTTAGATATGTTTACCCTTACCTTGGTGATTTTTATTATTTTGGTCATATTTAGGAGACCTATAATTACTCACATAACCCCGACGACGACCTCGATCGCGAAAGTGGTTTCTACCGTGATATCTGCTTCGACTATGACCATCAAATTAAGCATAACCGTCACATATTTTAATACGATTATAGTCACAACACCCTTGATTAAATATTGTGCCATTTATCTCAGGATATTCTATTGTTCCTGTGGGACGTGATGGTTTTTTATAAAGAGCTCATTATTTTGTTCTGCCACTAGAAGCACTACAACTAAATCAGAATACTCAGTAAATTACCTTATGTTACATTATTCTTGCAATAATACTTGGGATACATGGAATGCTTAAAATGTGTTTTTCAACTTTTCTTTTTCGGTTATAACTATGCCACAAAATTCTAATTGTGCTATAATTTGGTGCATAACAAAGTTATATGCAACAACACTTTTATAATCTTAGAATCTTAATTTGTTCCACTGATCCATCAATGAGGGAAGTAAGATTTCCTCTGGTGTCCAAATCTTGCCTTAAATTTTTCCCATGATATATGTGGATCTTTTGCATTTGAGTATTGTGTTTGAAATCCATCATCAAAGTGGTGCTCGATTATCCGATTTATTTTCAAATTTTTCCTCATCATTTCCTCTAGGTCAACTGTTGACATTCCTAAGTTGTCTCCTTCGAGAATTTTATCGAGTCCCTCACATCCAAGATACTTAGTTAAGTTGTTGTTCCAAGTTATGTAGTTGTCTCCAGTTATATTTAAAATTTTGAATTGATGCTTAATGCTGGATATGATTATATCTAGAATTAAAACAAAAATATGCTTAATGCTGGATATGATTATATCTAGAATTAAAACAAAAATAATCAGCATTCAATGCTAAACTAAAAAATATATCAATTTATTCAATACACGTTGGAGGAATTTACTAGGAGTATTGTTACAAAGTTGATGATTATGCATCTTTGTGAGAGACACACCACTTGTCCACCTAAAACCTTAAGGTAATAGGTGAGTGGATTCTCCCACTTATATATTCTCAAGTCACCACATTCCTATCCAATGTGGGACTATTTCTCCACTTAATCGCACTTGCATTATTATTCTAACACTCTCATTTAAGTGTGAGTCCATAATACTCTCCCACTTGTATTATCGTTGACACCTTGCAACGGAACACCACTTCTTGGGCATTTCGATACTAAGTCGGTCCCTTTCTCGAAACCAAAGGCTCATGATACCATTTGTTGGGGGGGATTCACTAGGGAGCATTGATACAAAGTTGAGAATTATGCACTTTTGTGAGAGACACACCACTTGTCCATCTAAAATCTTAAGGTGATAGGTGAGTAGATTCTCCCACTTATATATTCTTAAGTCACCACATTCCTATCCAATGTAAGACCATTTTCCCACTTACTCACACTTGCATTATTATTTTAACAATACAATGATTATAAAAATCATGACCATATTTTATTCAAAAACCTCTATCAATAAACCAAGGTGAGACTAGTAATAGTAAAATCATAAATATAATTAATACTATGTAATCTTTACCTAATTCTTCATGATTGATAATACTGGTAAGAAACAAAATAATGACAACTAGAGTGATGAATAAAAGAAAGCATTTAACCATTTTGAAAATGTGGATAAATATTTTGAGGATGATGTGAAAATTATGAATGAAGTTGAAGTATTTATAGAGTTAATTTTACAAAATGGTCGTTATTGTTACCATTGACGAAAAGGAGAAAAAGAAAGAAAAAAGTACGTTAAATATCATCTAGCCAAAATTTGAGTGTGTTAAATAACATCTAGTCTTTATGATGAACTAGTGTTAGAGGTGATTATAAGATAACATATGTGGTAAATGAACACATATGATAAGACACCTTAGTAATTTAAATGATATCAAATGATTATAAATTTTTTGATGAAACAATATTATAGATGGAGATCTTAGTCTAATATTAAGTATGAAAATTAGTATTTATAGATGGGTTTTTGGACTTCTATTAAGTATAAAAATTAGTATATTTAGATGGAGTTTTAAACTTTCATTAAGTATAAAAGTTAGTATCTGCATATGAGGTTTTATGCATCCATTAAATATAAAAGTTATTATCTGCATATGGAGTTAGACCTCCATTTAAGTAAAAAAATTAGTATCTATATATGAGATTTTAGACATTCATTAGATATAAAAGTTAGTATCTGTATATGGGGTTTTATACATCCATTAAGTATAAAAGTTAGCATTTATAGATAGGGTTTTAGATCTCTGTTAAGTTTAAAAGTTAGTATCTACCTATGAGCTTTTAGACTTCTATTAAGTATAACGGTTAGTATCTATAATGGAGTTTTAAACTTCCTCACAAAATTTTCATAATAATAGTCACATTTTTTATAGAGCATTTAATAAGTTGTTAATTTTCTATAACAAGGGGTAAAATAAAAATAATAATAATAATAATAATAATAATAATAATAATAATAATAATAATAATAATAATAATAATAATAATAATAATAATAATCACTCTAGTTATAAATCACTATAGATGGATTATCATTTTTCTATAACGGATTATCATTTTTCTATAACAAGAGGTAAATAATAATAAAAGAGATAAATAATAATAAAGATAATTGTCACTCTAGTTATAAATCACTTGACATATTGTCAATTTTTTATAATTAGAACAAATAATAATAACATTAAAGTAATAAGAATAGATGATGTACCTAGTAGTAATAAGCACTTTCGATAGAAAAAAATGTGTTAACAACGTGTTGAGAAAACTAGATATTTAAATCAAACTAAAGAAATAATGACAAAAGAAAGTAGAATGATATATTATGTTTCTATAAAAAAAAAATTCTTTACATAAATTAAAGGGAAATATTCATACTATTAAAATTATAATTATTACATAAATGTAATTGATCTTACCTGATCAGACTTGGACCGTCACGACTGACTCCGAGCGGAAATTGAGTTAGATGGGGGGTACTTGCAAGGCACTCCGATGCTAAAATGAGTGACGGAATGAGCAGGCGAAAAGCGTATGTAAGCGTAAGAGATGAATACATGACCCTCTAGGAGAAGAGGGTATTTATAGCCCCCAGCGCGGGGCCAAGATCCCCTCATTGGGCCGGCCAAATTTGGCCCAACAAAGGAACTGTCAGGTTCTACGTGTGTAGTGGGGACCCGTACGTGGCCCCCTTCCTGGTGATGCTCTCCGAGAAATGAGGAGGGACGAAGATGCGGTCTTTCCGGAGTTCAGATGATTTGGTAACGGTCAGAATTTGCCCTGCGTAGGGGGGTGCTCGAGCTGGCCTCGAGCTGGAGTTCCCGTGGTCGGGGACACCATGTGTCGCGGGAAACGACGGGCATGGCTGCAGTCTGTGGTCAGGCGCATTGGCGGGAATCCGTGGGTGCGCGCCCCTCGAGGAGTTGCTTGGAGTGGGCCTTTGTTCTTGCTTTTGGGCCAGAGCGGGCCCAGTCCAGAACAGGAGCCCCCCAAGTCGTGGCTCTTGGAGCAGGAGTTATGACTTGACCTCAGCTCGCTTTTTCCACGGGGTCTAATGCTCGGCCCAAGATATTTGCTTCCCCGTGATTGCTCGAGAGGTTTCTCATGAGTTGCGTGCGTGGCGTAATCCTTTTCGATGCGTGCTTGGGGGATTCCTCGCGGGTTGTGTTCGTTGGGTACAAGAGGTAACCTTTGGGAACCGTGACGCCACCCTAGCGAAAGTAGGGCCATCATTGCCTAGGGGAGTAGACGTCGAGGAGGGGAAGTTCGTGGTTCCCCGAGGCGACGTTTCGTATTCCATGTCATCCCTATAAATAGGATCCTTGGGTCCCATAATTTGTTTTTTCTCTTCGCGCTTCTCCTTCTTCCTCTGCCTTTGCCGCCGCTATTTTTCTACAAATTCGCAAGATTACCGTACCTTCCTCTGCCGATTTTCTTCACCACTGTTGTACATTCTTCTTAACTTCCAAGTAAGCTTTTATCCCTCCTATTTTTCTTTGTTGTAGGTAATTTTTCTGTTATTTGTATGTTAGAAACCTACATCTGGGATTAGCGCCCGGTAAATTCATGTTTGTGCCCGGTATATTCATGTTGGTGCTCGGTAAACGCATAGCTTTAGGTATGTGACTCGCGATGCTGCCCGGGACCTTCATGGTTTGGGCGCATAATCTATGATACTGTCCGATAAACCCATAGTTCTAGGTTTAGGATTCATGATATTGCTCGTCAAATTCATAGTTTAGGTCGGCGCACCCATGGTTGGCCGGGATGTTGGCCCATTAGGAAGTATGTAGGACAACTCGTTGTGGCACCTTAGCGTTGGGGAGGCGAAACTGGGACCTTATTCGAGTCCTCAATGTCTTAACGCGCGCGGAGTGTGTCTTGGCTTGTCGTGCACTACTTCCCGTCAGTTATGGCGAGCATATGGATTTGCTCTCGAATTTCACCGGTTTCCCGTGCTTTGCAGGTAGATGGCTGACGAATCGGAGTCTTCGAGGCGTAATGAGGCCGAGGACCAGAGTGACGAGGAGAATGTAACTCTAGTTGATACCGTTGATGATCCTTCGCTAGATTGGGTGGGCGCTGAGCCCCGAGGGATTGCCTCGGCATATAGTCGGCGTAGTCGGAGCGCATACACTATCGTCAAACACGGAAGTAGTCAGTCGGGCTTCCAGAAGAACTTTGTTGTCATAAGGTCGTCCCTCGATGCGCGGATCTGCTCAGAGTTCTCTGAGTATGGGTTTCCGATGTATGAAATCGCGTTCAAGGACCTCGGCCTTAAGCTCCCTTTCAATGATTTCCAGGTCGGGGTATTCTGCCATCTGGACTTGGCCCCCTCGCAGCTTCACCCCAATTCAATCGCCTTTCTTCGGGCGTTCGAGCTGACATGTCGCTTTTTAAGGATCGGGGTGACCATTCCTCTCTTCTTTAGAGTTTTTCACTTGCAACGCTAGTCTCGAGGAGGCAGGCACAACTGGGTTTCCCTGAAACAGTCGAAGAGGCTGTTCAGGATGTACATGGATTTGGTTCGGGGTTTCAAGGACAAATGGTACGTCGTGCGGCCGGTCACCCAGGCTGCTTTGGATTATATATATGAAGAGGAAACCGCAGTGGCCGATGAAAACAGGGAGCCTCTTATGGATGATGAGGGTCGCCCGGTGGTGGGGCGTGTGTCCAAGTTCCCGTTGCATTGGTGCTCGCGCCATTACGAGCATGGTACCGGGCACTACCATACGCCCACGGGAGGGATGAGTGTCGAGGATGAGGAAGCCTATGGTACCCTTTGTAAGTATGTCGACAGCTTCTTCCCTGCCTGGTGGGTCACGGGGGAGGGGGAAGACATTCTTGACGAGGAGGGCTACCCAACATTCGAAGCCCGCCCTATCGATACCAAGGCGCTTGTCGAGTATCAATCCTACGGGCAGGTTGTAGATCTACTAGGTTGCTTTTTGTCTTGTAGTTTTGTTATAATTTCTTTGTCTTGTTATTTGCTCGTAACTAACCCAAGCTTTTCTTCTTTGCAGGAAATATGGCCGAACGAAGGGAGAGGCTTTTAAAGCTGTCTCAGGACAAGAGAGTGAACAGAAGGTTGGTGCGAGCTCCTCAGGCCACGAGGATGGGGCCGCCAACCAGTTCAGGCGATGCTTCCAGCGGGTCCCAGGGTTCCCCCGACGTCAAGTAGCCCACTGAGCTGATAACAAGAAAGAGAAGTCGGGCAGAGAACCAGTCAGAAGTCGGCGAGGAGTCTGTCGCAGTGAGGGCCTTTGGCTTACCCCCCTGTTTTAAAGAGGAGGGTTTCTTCGAGGGGTTTCCCTTTATAGTGAGTGCCGACGAGGCTAAGACCATCAGGCGGCTCAACAAGGAGAGTCGGAGGAAACACCTGGCCGCCAGTATGGTCGGGATGGTTAAGATGGTTGAGATGGTCGTTGTCCTTGCTGAGGAGGGGTCGGGCTCCTCTAACCGCGTCAGGGAACTGGAGTTGGAGAAAGCTGCCCTCGCTGCCGGCTCTCATAAGTTGAAGGCTGGTCTGGAGCGATCTGAGGAGATGTTCCGCGAGCAAGCCGAGCTGCTGGCCGTGGAGAAGGAAAACTCGGGGAAGGTTGCCGAGGAGAGGGACTGTTTTCGACTGGACCGGGAATGCTTGGAGGCCGACAACGAGCGTCTGGCTAAAGAAGTCGAGGAGATGAAGGCCACCATACTTCCCGCTAAAGATGAGTCGGAGGAGACAGCCCCCTTGCGGAGTCGTTCGGATCTGGTCGCGTGCATCCATCTCCTCGAAACGGACTGTGTTGGCGCCTTAGCAGATGGTTTTGAGGCCGCGATTAGCCAGCTCACTTTATTGAATCCGGGCCTGAATATCGAGGGGGTGGGTTTCATGTCCCAGATCATCGACGGTCAGGTCGTGCCTCCTCCTGAGTCTCCTATCGTGGATGCTGGTAGCCCCGGGGAAGTCTAGCCGTGGAATTCTGGTCGGGCCTACGCGCCTGTTTATTGGTAGTTGTTTTTGGGGCCTGCGTGCCCGTGCATATTTTTGGGGCCTGCGTGCCCGTGCCTGTAATTTCTGAACATCGTCGGCCTTCTTGGTCGGTTTATTTTTATTTGTTTTTTGCTTACGAGCTTTTGAATGGATGTTTATTTCGACCTTTAATATTTGCTCGTGTCTAAGTTTTTATATTTGTGGTGAAATTTGCCTAAGTTATGTCCTCGAGTCACGCCTGTGCTCGGCAGTTACTTTGTGGCAAAATTTGCCTAAGTTATTTCCTCGGGGCATGCTTGTGCTCGGCTCATTATTTTGTGGCGAATTTTGCCTAAGTTGTTGTAAGTCTCAGAGTGCCTAAGAGGGGGGGGGTGAATTAGGTCTTATAAAATTTATTCGGTTTTATGAGAATATTTGTAGAACTTTTTTTTTTGGTTAAGTGTTTGAAGGTTTTGATTGTATCTTTATCTTTTCCTGATTATGGTGATGAAAGCGATAAATGCGGAAAAGTAAAGAACACGGTGATATATCCTGGTTCCCCTCACAATCCGAGAGTACTCCAGTCCCCTTTCCAATACGAAAGATATTTCACTATAGTTAGAATGATTGTACAGCATATGCTTACTATCTAACCTATAGGGTGATCAAAGGTTCTTAACACCTTTAAGACCAAACAAACACTAATGTGAATGAAGAACAATCCTCTTCAAATCACAACACTTACTTCCAACAATCCTGGATAGTAAGGGAATAAATTCTTTAAGTAATACAATGATTGATTTGAAATATATGGAGAGATTTATCAATCTTCAATTGATCTTCTTCTTCAAGATAAAAACAATTCTCAAGCAATGTATATAAATGTTCACAATGTATGAAACTTGTAATGATTTAAAGAAAGTGTATATGGCAAGTTTCACAAAATTTTATGAACACATGAAAGTATGAATTCAAATGTGAATGATGAAAAATTGTTTATTGAAGAAGTATATTTGTTAATTTGAAAATTGAAGCATTCTTTTGAAATAAGAAAATCTGCAGCATTTTATAAAGTCACAAGAACCTCTTCATTCATGCCAATTTATATGAAAAGTTGCAATGCATTCATGAAAAGATACCACTTGAAAAATGTTCAAAAACCAAAAGAAAAGTTGCACTGGTTCGCTAGGAACCGGTTCCGACACTGACAGAACCCAGTTCTTAGTGAATGTTATAAGTCAGATTTCAAAAAATATTACGCAGGAACCGGTTCCCCTATTGGTACAACCCGGTTCCTGGTACAAAAACCAGGGACATGTTTTTTGAGAAAGTCTGGAACCCGGTTCCCTGTTAGGGAGGAACCGGTTCCTAAAGGGTTATTTTCAAAAATACTTTTTGAAAAATATTTCAAACAAAGTTTTTCTTGATGTTAAAATTATGGGATATGTATATGTTGATGAATGCATATTTTTGTGAACATGTATATTCAAGATTAAGAATTATTTATACCATATTAACATTTGATGATTCTTCAATAATTCTTCTATAATCTTCAAGACTTTTATATGATGTTGACAAGCTTTTTGCACATCCTTTGAATGTTGATATCCATGTTGTCTTCATCAAAACAAATGCTTTAAATATGACTTGAGAAGCTTGCAATTACATTTTCCCCCTTTTTGATGATGACAACCAAGTCTTGAAAACGATTCTTGAATTGTTTATGTTGTTTTGAGTAGCAAATATGTTGAGCACATTTGAGCAAATGCAAGGCTCCCCCTAAATTGTATGCTCCCTTTAAGTCCATGATTCCTTGAATTTTGGAGTGAGTATAATAGATATTTATTTGGGCCTGCAATTTCTTTGAAAAACAAAACAACACATATGCATATTCTTCTCCCCCTTTGTTAACATCAAAAAGGATGGGGGAAAAAGAGTGAAACAAATATATTTAAAAATAAGACGATAAAAACATATAAAAGAAGGAGTAGAAACAGAGTGTACTGAAACATAATTTTTTTTTGTTGAAGAATTAAGACGTGCACCTTATGAGAAACCTTTAGATATCACCTTCATCCAAAATTTCAAGTTCTCTTCGGATTTTGAAGAAGGGTTCTCGAGCAAGCGGTTTTGTGAAGATATCTGCGAGTTGGTTATGAGTATCCACAAAAGTGACTTCGACATCTCCTTTAAGAACATGATCACGGAGAAAATGATGTCGAATATCTATATGTTTGGTTCTTGAATGCATGACCGGATTCTTTGTAATATTGATAGCACTTGTATTGTCGCATCGAAGAGGAATGCATCCGAGATCAAGTCCGTAATCACGGAGTTGTTGCTTGAGCCAAAGAATTTGTGCACAACAACTACCTGCTGCTATGTATTCTGCTTCGGCCGTGCTAAGAGCAACACATGCTTGCTTTTTACAAGCCCATGATACTAATGCATTTCCAATAATGTGACAAGTGCCACTTGTGCTTTTACGATCAGTTTTACAACCTGCATAATCCGCGTCAGAATAACCAATTAAAGTGCAAATACTACCTTTCGGATACCATAAGCCGACATTGGTTGTTCCTCTTAGATACTTCATGATCCTTTTAACTGCCATGAGGTGTGATTCCTTTGGATTTGCTTGAAAGCGAGCGCAAAGACAAACACTAAACATGATGTCAGGACGGCTTGCTGTCAAATACAATAAAGAGCCAATCATACCTCTGTATTTTGTAATATCAATTGGAGTACCGGATTCATCTTGATCAACATATTTACCGGAGCCCATTGGAGTATTCATTGCTTTACAATGTTCCATATCAAACTTTTTCAATAGTTCTTTGCAATACTTAGATTGATTGATGAAGATTCCATCTTCTAGTTGCTTAATTTGTAGTCCAAGAAAGTAGTTCATCTTTCCCATCATAGACATCTCGAATTCTCCTTGCATCATCAATGAGAATTCCTCACACATTTCTTTGTTAGTTGATCCAAAAATGATATCATCAACATAGACTTGAACCAATAAAGTGTTACTTTGGATTTTCTTAATGAACAAAGTTTTATCAACCTTACCCTTTTCGAAACCTTTTTCACACAAAAAATTGCTAAGTCTATCATACCATGCTCTTGGTGCTTGCTTTAAGCCATAAAGAGCCTTTCTCAACTTAAAGACATGTGTAGGATGTTTGTAGTCTTCAAATCCAGGAGGTTGTTTGACATAGACTTCTTCATTGATGTATCCATTCAAGAATGCGCTTTTGACGTCCATTTGAAAAAGATGAAAATTTAATGAACAAGCATAAGCAAGTAAAAGACGTATAGCTTCTAACCTTGCAACCGGAGCAAATGTTTCTTCAAAGTTGATTCCTTCCTCTTGATTGTAACCTTGGGCAACCAACCTTGCTTTGCTTCGAACAATTAGACCATTCTCATCAAGTTTGTTCTTAAACACCCATCGGGTACCTATGATGTGTTTGCCACTTGGTCTAGGAACAAGCTCCCAAACTTGATTTCTCTCGGATTGATTCAATTCTTCTTGCATAGCAATAATCCATTGATCATCTCCTAAGGCTTCATCAACTTTGGTAGGTTCAATTTGAGAAACAAACGCCATGTTTAAGAAAGCATCTTTTAGATTCAATCTTGTTGATACTCCTTGGCTAATGTCACCAATAATTTTGTCAATAGGATGGTCTCTATGAGTTCTCCATTCTTTTGGTAGATCATTGATGTTTGAATCTTGTTGAACAATGTTTTCTGAATTTTCCGGTGATTTCTCAATTTGATCAATTGAAAGATCTTCCGGGGGTAAATCTATAGGATCATCATCATCACAAACAACTACTTCCTCTTTAGAGGGGTTAGTTTCATCAAAAAGATACATGCATAGATTCTTCAATAGTTAAAGTTCTTTTATTATAAATTCTATATGCTTTACTAGAAAGCGAATAACCAAGAAATATACCTTCGTCGGATTTCTCGTCAAACTTACCGAGATTGTCTTTGTCATTATTAAGAACAAAGCACTTGCATCCAAAAATGTGAAAGTGAGCAATGTTTGGCTTTCTTCCTTTGAAGAGTTCATATGGAGTCTTCTTTATTATAGGTCTAATGATAACTCGATTTCCAACATAACAAGCCGTACTAAATGCATCCGCCCAAAAATATTTAGGAAGATTTGCATCACTAAGCATTGTTCTTGCAAGTTCCACTAGAAACCTATTCTTTCTTTCAACTACTCCATTTTGTTGTGGAGTTCTTGGTGCTGAAAAATTATGAGAGATACCATGTTCTTCACAAAATTCTTCAAATTGTGCATTTTGGAATTCTCCACCATGATCACTTCTTATGGATACAATCTTTAGTGATTTTTCATTTTGGATTTGCTTAGCATACTTCTTAAAAGCTTTAAAAGCATCACTTTTATGCACAAGAAACAAAGTCCAAGAATATCTAGAAAAATCATCAATAATAACCAATGCGTATACATTACCTCCGAAGCTTTTTGTTCTTGATGGACCAAAGAGATCCATGTGTAACAATTGTAATGGCCTTGTAGTAGACACCACATTCTTAGATTTGAAAGTTGTTTTGGTCTGTTTGCCCTTTTGGCAAGCGCTACATAATTTGTCTTTGATGAACTTTATCTTTGGTAGACCAATAACTAAGTCATGCTTAATCAATTTGTTCAAGTGCTCCATGTGAATGTGAGCAATCCTCTTGTGCCATAACCAAGCGTCATTGTTGTTTACCATAAGACATTGTACCTTTATAGACAAATCATCTAGAGTAATCATAAAAATATTGTTAGTTCTTATACCTTTGAGTTTTACCTCATTGGTTGCCTCATCCATAATAAGACATTCATCTTTGTTGAATTTGATCTTGAACCCTCTATCGCAAAGTTGACTTATGCTAAGAAGATTATGCTTTAATCCTTCAACATATAGAACATCCTCAATTTTAATGGATGGAGGTGTGCCAACTATTCCAACGCCAAGAATCTTTCCTTTGGTGTTGTCTCCATAGGTGACATACCCTTTGGCTTTATGTACTAGATATGAAAATTGGTGTACATCTTCTGTCATATGCTTTGAACATCCACTATCAAGATACCAAACATTTGATGTGGATTTCAAGCATACCTACAAAAACAAATTATTCTTTGTTAGGTACCCAAGTTGCCTTGGGTCCTTCATAGTTAGTTCCCTTTTTCACCCACACATAATGCCCACTTGCTATACTAAAGTTTCTAACATAGCAAGCATTAGGTGTATGGCCTTTAATACCACAATAAAAACAAGTAGGTTCAAAGTTACTTCTATATCTAGAAGGATAAGATTTCTTTTTAGGAAATGTTTTCTTTTTCGATACATTAGCCTTTTTATTTTGATGATTATGAACAACTTGCTTCTTTTCTACTTTCTTGGGATTGGAACTATTACTAGCCTTTACAAAAACAGTGGGATTGTTACTTGGTTTCTTAGTATTCACATAACCAAGACCTCTTTTATCATTTGGATAACGTTGTTGGCTTAGTAATCCTTCCAATCCTATTTGTCCTTTTTCATATCGTTCAATGACTCTTTTCAATTGAACAATTTGAAAGACATTTGATTCACACTTGGAGCATGCAAAGTTTTCCTTTTCTTTAATAAAATTTTGTTTTTGAAGATCAAAATCTTTAGTCATGGTGTCAATTTTTTCTAGACAAATTAAAAGTTCTTTTTCTTGATTTGACACCTTTTTGTATAAACTTTTGCATTCTCCCAAGAGTTCATCAATAGCACCTTGAACATCATCATCAAAAAGATTAAATTCACTACTAACCTCTTCTTCATCGTCGGAGTGATGTGAAGCCATCAATGCTAGATTTTCACATTCGTCGCTTTCCGAATCGGATGAAGAACTTATCTCATTATCTTCCAATGCAACATAAGCCTTTTTGTTATTGAACTCCTTTTTACCTTTGAATCCATTTTTCTTGGAGAGTTTTGGACAATCCGGCTTTATGTGACCTTGCTTTCCAAATTCATAGCATGTGACATCTTGTGTTGATGTGGAGGCTTCTTTGTCTTTATGCTTATAGAATTTCTTTATTTTGACAAAGTTAGCATTATGAAGATTATTTTTATGACCAAAAAAATTTCCTAACCTTTTTACAAGAAGCAAGAGATTTTCATCTTCCTCCGATGCATCTTTATCTTGACTTTCTTTTGAATCAACTTTCAAAGCAATGCCTTTGGATTTCTTCTCATTATTCTCATGTTTTTCAAGTCTTCCAAGTTCCGTCTCATATTCTTGAAGCTTTCCGAAAAGTGTTGCGGAAGTCATAGTTGCTAGGCTTTTCTTTTCGGATATTTCCGTCACTTTTGGTTGCCATTCCCTTGTTAAAGATCTAAGCACTTTAAGATTTAATTCATCGTTTGTTAAAGTTTTACCAAGTGCCTTCAAATGGTTTGTCAAGTGAACAAATCTCTTTTGCAAGTCAAGGATGGATTCTTCGGGCAACATTATGAATAATTCATATTCTTGACTCAAAGTTTTCAATCTAGACCTTTTTACTTCGGCGGTTCCTTCATGAGTTTCTACAAGAGTGTCCCAAATTTCCTTTGCCGTTGTACATGCCGATACTCGGAAAAATTCATCCATACTAAGAGCACTTTGGAGAATATTGATTGCCTTTTTGTCAAAGAGAACTTTTTTCTTGTCATCGTCATCCCATGATGCTTTAGGCTTTGATGACCCAACACCATTGACAACACATACCGGAGTAAATGGACTATTCTCAACAGCATTCCATATTTCTTCTCCTTGCGCTTCAAGATGAGCCTTCATGCGAATTTTCCAAAAGTCGAAGTATTCACCACAAAACAGTGGAGGCTTGTTGTTACTACCACCATCTTTGAAAACCGAATTTTGATTTGGATTTGCGGAAGCCATTCTGGATCTTTAGGAACAAGTTACCTATAACTTGAACTGATGCCAATTGTAAGTCTCAGAGTGCCTAAGAGGGGGGGGTGAATTAGGTCTTATAAAATTTATTCGGTTTTATGAGAATATTTGTAGAACTTTTTTTTTGGTTAAGTGTTTGAAGGTTTTGATTGTATCTTTATCTTTTCCTGATTATGGTGATGAAAGCGATAAATGCGGAAAAGTAAAGAATACGGTGATATATCCTGGTTCCCCTCACAATCCGAGAGTACTCCAGTCCCCTTTCCAACACGAAAGAGATTTCACTATAGTTAGAATGATTGTACAGCATATGCTTACTATCTAACCTATAGGGTGATCAAAGGTTCTTAACACCTTTAAGACCAAACAAACACTAATGTGAATGAAGAACAATCCTCTTCAAATCACAACACTTACTTCCAACAATCCTGGATAGTAAGGGAATAAATTCTTTAAGTAATACAATAATTGATTTGAAATATGTGGAGAGCTTTATCAATCTTCAATTGATCTTCTTCTTCAAGATAAAAACAATTCTCAAGCAATGTATATAAATGTTCACAATGTATGAAACTTGTAATGATTTAAAGAAAGTGTATATGGCAAGTTTCACAAAATTTTATGAACACATGAAAGTATGAATTCAAATGTGAATGATGAAAAATTGTTTATTGAAGAAGTATATTTGTTAATTTGAAAATTGAAGCATTCTTTTGAAATAAGAAAATCTGCAGCATTTTATAAAGTCACAAGAACCTCTTCATTCATGCCAATTCATATGAAAAGTTACAATGCATTCATGAAAAGATACCACTTGAAAAATGTTCAAAAACCAAAAGAAAAGATGCACTGGCTCGCTAGGAACCGGTTCCGACACTGACAGAACCCGGTTCTTAGTGAATGTTATAAGTCAGATTTCAAAAAATATTACGCAGGAACCGGTTCCCCTATTGGTACAACTCGGTTCCTGGTACAAAAACCAGGGACATGTTTTTTGAGAAAATCTGGAACCCGGTTCCCTGTTAGGGAGGAACCGGTTCCTAAAGGGTTATTTTCAAAAATACTTTTTGAAAAATATTTCAAACAAAGTTTTTCTTGATGTTAAAATTATGGGATATGTATATGTTGATGAATGCATATTTTTGTGAACATGTATATTCAAGATTAAGAATTATTTATACCATATTGACATTTGATGATTCTTCAATAATTCTTCTATAATCTTCAAGACTTTTATATGATGTTGACAAGCTTTTTGCACATCCTTTGAATGTTGATATCCATGTTGTCTTCATCAAAACAAATGCTTTAAATATGACTTGAGAAGCTTGCAATTACAGTTGCGTCCTCGAGTGGAGATTCTTTCGACCCATTTAGTGGTCTGACGTACTTCGAAATGCGTCGGTTGTGTGGAGAAAAGCCCGCTAGTTCGGGCGTATGACCCAGATCGGGGTCGTATGCCCGTGGTATGAACCGCCCATCGCGAGCCGGGTGTTCTGCCATCTGGGTACTTCGACAATGGAGCTCGATTGAGGTGTCCCTGTCGGGCATCGTCGTTCGTCCTCGTTTGGCTGAACGGCATTATGTCGTTTGGGACGTAGATTAGGCCCGTACCTTGGCCTATCTACGTGGTCGAGACATTTCTCTTTGTTGACTAGATATGGATGTTCGACGGCGAGAGTCCTTAGTGTTTTAAGGGTTTTTTTTAGCTATAGTACTGCTTTAGTTTAGTAGTGTTTCAGGGTCGTGGCAATGGTTCCCCGTCTAGTTGCTCGAGGTAGTACGCCCCGATACAGGTGGTACCGTGGACGCGGTAAGGCCCTTCCCAATTTGCGGCCAATTTCCCTCCGCGGGAGTCTTTCTGGTTTCTTCGTAATACCAGGCTGCCGATTTCGAACTCGCGTTTAATGACCTTGTCATTGTGACGCAGGGCCACTCGTTGTTTTAGGGTGGCCTCGCGCAGGGCTGCCCCTGATCGAATTTCCTCGACTAAGTCGAGTTCGTCCCTGAGTGCCTCGTCGTTCATTTCTTCGTCAAGGGGAGTTTCTGTCCGCCTGGAGGGTTCCCTGATTTCTACTGGGATGACGGCCTCGGTGCCGTATGTTAGTCGAAAGGGGGTTTCGCCCGTCGTGGAATAGGGTGTGGTGTGATATGCCCACAAGACACTGTGCAGCTCCTCGACCCAGCCTCTTTTAGCTTCGTCGAGCCGACGTTTGAGTCCTCGGAGGATGACTCTGTTAGCGGCCTTGGCTTGCCCGTTGGTTTGAGGGTGCTCGACCGAGGTGAAGTGTTTTTTGGTCCCCAGTTTGGTGACGAAGTTTTGGAATCCGTGGTCGGTGAATTGGGTGCCGTTGTCGGTGATCAGTGCTCTCGGGATCCCGAATCTGGCGAGGATGTTTCTTTTGTAGAAACTGAGGATGTTGTGCAAGGTGATCTTCGTGAGAGCCTCAGCCTCTATCCATTTCGTGAAGTAATCCACGACCATAATGAGGAACTTGTTTTGATAAGTTCCTTGCACGAAAGGTCCGAGGATATCCATCCCCCACCACGCAAAAGGCCACAGGGATGACAGTATGCTCAGCTCGTGAGGGGGAGCGAGGTGCATGTCGCCGTGTCTCTGGCACTTGTCACACTTCTTGATGTGTTCCTTGGCGCCCTGCTGCATCGTCGGCCAATAGTACCCCGCTCGAAGGGCTTTCCTTTCCAGGTATTTACTGCCCATGTGCTGGGCGTTAATCCCTTCGTGTATCTCCCGTAATACCTCGGGGACTGTGGATTCGTCGATGTATTTCAGGAGGGGAATGGAGAATCCCCTGCGGTATAGTTTGTGCTCGAGCACCACGTAGGAGCATGCTCTTCGTTTCGTGGTGGTTGCTTCCGTCTGGTCCGAGGGGAGTTCGCCCTTTGTCAGAAAATTATACACCGGGGTCATCCAGGACGAGGCGTCTCCTATGGCGTGCACCTCGACTGGTGTCGAGGACCTCTCGATGCTCGGGCGAGACAGGGATTCTTGTATGAAGGATTTTTTTCTGCCCTTCTTTCTCGTGCTTGCGAGTTTGGACAATATGTCTGCTCTTATGTTTTGCTCGCGCAGGACGTGTGATATTTCTGCTCGGTCAAACTTTGTCATGTGTTTTTTGACTAAGTTTAAGTATTCGAAAAGGCTGTCGTTTTTAGCTTGGTAACTCCCTTGGACTTGGGAAGCAACGAGTTGTGAGTCCGTGAAGATTTGTATCTCGCGGGCTCCCAGGTCCTGGGCTAGCCTTAGTCCTGCGATCAAGGCCTCGTACTCTGCTTGGTTATTCTACGTCGGGAAGGAGAGGGTTAACGAGTGTTCGATCACTACGCCTTCCTCATTTTCCAGGAGGATCCCCGCGCCACTTCTGAACGAGCTGAAGGCTTCGTCGACGAAGATGGTCCATTTGTGCTCTTTCCCTGCGGGCGGGTCGTGAGCGGTCATTTCCGCGACAAAGTCGGACAGAGCTTGTGCTTTCAGAGCTTTCCTGCTCTCGTATTGAATGTCGAATTCGGAGAGCTCTAAGGACCATTTCAACATTCGGCCCGCCATGTCGGGTCGACCTAAGAGTTGTTTCATCGGTTGGTCGGTTCCCACGATGACCGTGTGGGCCAGAAAATAGTGTCTGAGTCTCCTCACTGCGTTGACGAGGGCTAGAGATAATTTTTCTATTTGTTGGTACCTTCTCTCGGGTCCTTGTAGGGCTTTGCTCGTGAAATAAACGGGTTTCTGCCCGTCGGTGGTCTCGCGGATGAGAGCTGCGCTGATGGCTTCGTTCGAGACGGCCAAGTATAGGAATAATGACTCCTCGTCGACTGGTCGAGATAGCACGGGTGGTTGGGATAGACTTTGTTTTAGGTGGCGTAGTGCCCGTTCACATTCCTCGGTCCATTCGAAGGCTGCTTCTTTGTGAAGGAGTCTGAAGAAGGGGAGGGCGTGCTGAGCGGATCTTGCGACGAAGCGGGACAATAACGTGAGCATGTCGTTCATGACTTGTATTGATTTCTTCGACGTCGGTGTCGGGAGGTCGGAGAATGCTCGACATTTGTCGGGATTGGCTTAAATTCCTCGTTCTGTCAGGTAGAACCCGAGGAATTTCCCCGCCTTGACTCTGAACATGCATTTTTCGGGGTTGAATCTCATCTTACATTGTCTTGCTTGGGCGAAGACTGCCTTGAGGTGTGCTGCATGATCGGTGTCTTCTCGGGATTTGAAGATCATGTCGTCCATGTAGACTTCGAGCATGTCTCTGATCTGCTTGTGGAACACCCTGTTCATCATGCATTGGTAAGTTGCCCCTGCGTTCTTTAGTCCAAAGGGCATTACATTGTAGTAATAATTGCCCGAGCTGGTCATGAAGGCAGTGCAATATTTCTCGCCCATGGCCATTGGGATTTGGTTATAGCCTGAATAGGCATCCATGAACGACAACGTCTTGTAGCCGGCCGAGTTGTCGACCAGTATATCTATGTTTGGTAAAGGGAAAGCATCCTTCGGGCATGCCCGATTGAGATCGGTATAGTCAACACACATCCGCCATTTTCCATTATTCTTTTTAACTAGTACAACGTTTGACAGCCAGGTTGAATACCGGGCTTCAGAAATAAAATTCGCCTCTAGGAGGTCTTTTACATCTTTTTCAGCAGCCTCCGTTTTCTCTGGAGACTGCCTACGCCTACGTTGTACTACGGCCTTAGCGGCGGGATCTATAGCGAGACGGTGACAGGCGATCTCAGGGTCGAGTACGGGCATCTCCGCGGTGCTCCAGGCGAACAGGTCGGCATTCTCACGCAGGCAGGCTTTGATCTGCTTCCTTTCCAGGTCGGGGAGGTCGATGCCAATCTTCACTCCTTTGCTTGGGTCTGCACCGAGGGGGACTAGCTCGAAGTCCCCGTCCGGGATTGGTCGGAGGGGGATTTGCTCGCCATTGGGAGGTCCGTCCTGATCGAAAAGAGAATCCAGATCTATGGAGTCGACCTTTGGGGTAGCTCTCTGGTCTTCCTCTTTGGTGGACTCTAATTTGTCGGGCTCCTGTCGTGTCGTCGTCGGTCTCTTGGCGGGCCTTGTCCCGGTGTTGACAGTGTCGTGTCCTTTAGATGCGGCGTTGAAACACCTTTGAGCAGCGGCTAGGTCCCCCTGGATGGTAGCTACCCGTGCCCTCTAGGTGTAGAACTTCATCTTCAAGTGGACGGTGGAGGGTACCACGGTCAGTTCTGCCAGTGTTGGTCTCCTCAGGATGCAATTGTAGAGGGACGGGCAGTCGATGACGAGGAAGCGCACATTAACCTGCCTCATCGCCGTACCCTCGCCGAAGGTAACGATGAGCTCGACATATCCCCAAGGTTTGGATGTCGAGCCTTTGAAGCCCTATAAGTCTGACCCTACATACAGAGAGAGGTGCGAGTCATCTAGCTGCAGAGTCCAAAATAACTGACTGTACATCACGTCGACAAAACTTCCTTTGTCGATGAGGATGCGGTGCACATCAAAGTTAGCCATTATTGCTCTTATCAGTAGAGGAATGACTGCGTTGGGGGCTCCTCCGGGGAGCTCTTCGAGGTAAAAGGTGATAGGCTCCGACCTACCTTTTACCCTTTCAAAGGTCACTGTCTGCGGCGGTGCCGAGTCGACCAACTCATCAAGCTTTCTCTTGGCCGAATTAATAGTTAGTTCGTTGAATCCTCCTCCATTGATGACCATGGCGGAGGGAAAGTATTCCCACCTGCTGTGTGTCGTGAGCGGCTCCTGCAGGTGTTCGGGGACATAGAAGTCCTCCGGTATGGTGACGGAGAAGGCGGTCTGGACGGGGACCGACTCGTCAGATGGTCGGGCGTCTTCCTCCGGTTCTCTTGCCTCTCGGGCGTCACGACGAGGAGCGTCGTTTTGCCGGTATTGGGCGAGCCTCCCTCCTTTGATGAGGGTTTCAATGGCGTCTTTGAGGTGGACACAATCTTCAGTCAGATGACCATGGCTCCTATGGTACTGACAATACTTGCTCTTGTCAACTCCAGGCTTGGTAGGAGCAGGTCGGGGGCGTTTGACGCTGCTGTCTTTAAAGTTTGTGCTGGCGCACTCTGCCAAAATGTGCTCGCGGGAAGCTGTGAGCGGAGTGTATTCGATAAAACGCCCCGAGGGTCCTCTTTGCTCTCGGACTTCTCGGGATCTGTCCTCTTTTCTTTTCTCCCTGGCTCGTCGAGGAGGGGCGATTTCCTGGCGCAGGTTGCTGCTGGATCCGCGAGTTCTGGGGTCCCGGGCTCTGTTGGCCGCCTCCCTTTCCTCGTAATCCATATATGCCCGGGCCTTCTCGAGGAGGGCATCGAATGTTCGGGGCGGCTCGATGCCTACTACCTTTCTGAATTCTGTGCCGGGGAGGAGTCCCCTCTCCAGCAAGTACCTCTTCATGTGGTCCGCGCAGGGGACTTGTATGGCTTCGCGATTGAAGCGATTAATAAACTCTCTCAAGGTTTCATCCTGTCTCTGGATGATGGCCTCGAAAGCCGCCTCGGTCTTTGGGTGTCGCCGAGATGCAGTGAACGAACTTATGAATTGGTTCTTCAAGTTTCGCCACGAGGTGATTGATCCCGGGGCGAGGCCTTTATACCAATCCATTGCTGCCTTTCTGAGGGTCGTGGGAAACAACCGGCATTTGATAGGTCCCCCGACGTTGTGGTAGTGCAGCATGGCCTCGAACCCGTCTATATGGTCGACTGGGTCCGCGACTCTGTCGTATTCCTTCAGATGTGGAGGCTTCTCCATGCCCGGAGGGATGGGCGCCTCCATGATGGCTTGTGACAGGGGACCGCGGGGGTCGTCCTCGTCACTTCGCTCCGGGGACAGGGATGGGGACCTGAAATATTGTCGTTCCCGACGGTCCTGGTCGTGCTGGGTATCCCTCGAGCGTGGTGCTCGTTGGTCAATTCTTCTGTGTCTGTCCCCGGAGTGTCTTCTTTCTTGTCGCACGGGGCCGTGGTTGCGCCCTCCGGCCTCAATGATGGGTTGCCTCTCCAACGGGGGTCGTCTCCCTGAGGGTCGGGGCGACGGGCTTCAGGAGGTGTCTCAATATTGCCTCCGCGGGGGAGACGGGAGATGTACCTCTGTTACTCGAGGAGGTGGAGTCTGGGGTCTCCTGTGCCTCCTCGCGGGTCTTCTATCGTCTTCTAGCGCCCTCAATCTTCCCCCCTGGGCAAAGATGAGGTAATTCGTCTGGTTGATAGCCGCAAATAGCGCACGGGTTGTGGCGTCTGCCCCGGTGGGGACGGGGACTTCCTGAAATTGGGCAGCTCGATGGTTTGTGGGAGCTGCGTTGTCTTCTTCGAGCGGCGGAGGGACTGAAGAAGATGAGAAGTAACTCCGTCGCGGTGGACTGAGGGCCCGGGGTTGGTGCCCCCGGGAGTGTGTTATGACCGGGGTTACCGGTGTTGTCGGGGAGTCCATTTTTATCTGCGAGGCCGTTGTTGGTGTCGACGACGCGGATGTTTTGGTCATCACGAACTTGGTCAGCCATGACGGTATGGTGATTTTGAGCTTTGGTCTTCGAGGTTTTGCAAGACGGGGAAGCTAGATTCCCACAGACGGCGCCACTGATCTTACCTGATCAGACTTGGATCGTCACGACTGGCTCCGAGCAGAAATTGAGTGAGATGGGGGGGGAGAGGGTACCTGCAAGGCACTCCGATGCTAAAATGAGTGACGAAATGAGCAGGCGAAAAGCGTATGTAAGCGTAAGAGATGAATACCTGACCCTCTAAGAGCAGAGGGTATTTATAGCCCCCAGCGCGGGGCCAAGATCCCCTCATTGGGCCGGCCAGATTTGGCCCAACAAAGGAACTGCCAGGTTCTACGTGTGTAGTGGGGACTCGCACGTGGCCTCCTTCCTGGTGATGCTCTCCGAGAAATGAGGAGGGACGAAGATGCGGTCTTTCCGGAGTTCAGATAATTTGGTAACGGTCAGAATCTGCCCTACGTATGGGGGTGTTCGAGCTGGCCTCGAGCTGGAGTTCCCGTGATCGGGGACACCATGTATCGCGGACAACGGCGGACATAGCTGCAGTCTGTGGTCGGGCGCGTTGGCGGGAATCCGCAGGCGCGCGCCCCTCGAGGAGTTGCTTGGATTGGGCCTTTGTTTTTGCTTTTGGGCCAGGACGGGCCCAGTCCAGAAGAGTAATAATTTACATTACTAAGTTGACATATAAAACATTATTATTTTAAATTGAGTCTTTTGATAGATAATTCTCATTATTAATTTAAGTTGATATTTTAGATTAATATTTTAAAATAATAATAATATTTTAAAATAATAATAATATTTTTCTAATTTGTTATAACATTATCTAGTATATAAATATAATATTCAATTTTGATTTTCAACATAGTGGACGCATGTACAAGTGTTTACTAGTAGGACTTATCTTTTACGATTAGAATCTAGCTTTTGTAATCAAGCAGCACTATTCAGTGTATGAGTAGAATATCCACCAAGGAAACATGCAAGTTGAACAAATATATAATATTCAATTAATTTTTTACTTAAAAATACTATTTAGTATTTACCATGACAAAAAAGAATATTATTGCATCGAAAATAGTAGCAAGTGGCAACCCACGCCATGACGCGTATCCAGCTGTTGAGTCTCTTCATTTCATATGTTCTATATCTTCTTTGATGAAGACAAAGAGTTATCTCCCCCAAATATGTTCTCTACTATCTCAAATGAATCCAAAATGAATATATGCCACTCCTTGAAGTCATAGACTTTGTTTTATGTATGGGGCTAATTTATTTATCAACACGTGATATGATATTTGAGAATTTGCTAAGAGAAAGAAACCATAAATTCCAATTTTTGTTAATTGTTTAGTGCAAGATACACTTCTTCTATTTATAGTTTATCATATATGTATATTAGATAGGCTGAAAATTGAATTCATTAAAACAAAATCTATTTAACTCATCAACTAAAAAATCCATTCAATTTATTTACTACATAAAAAATAAATTAAATACATAAATTGACCTAATCCATCATCAAATATATTTTAAGAATTTAATGGATTATCTTTATTATATATTTTAAATTCATGAAATTTATTTTGAAAAAAAAAATCAAAAACAAAAAATATTGATTTTTTTTCGAAAATACAAAATATTGATTTTTTTTCTTCTTCTGAAAGTACAGGAAAAAATTGATTTTTCGAAAATAAGAAGAAGAAAAAATTCCGAAAACAAAAAATTAATTTTTACGAAAATTAAAAAAATTGACTTTTTACGGAAATACAAAAAAAAAGTTGGGTATTTTTGAAAATACAAAAAATCGAGTTTATTTTTCAGAAATACGAAAAACTTGATTTTTTTTCTATAAATATACAAAAAATTGAGTTTTTTTTTCGAAAATACAAAAAATCAATTTTTTTCAAAAATGCAAAAAAAAAGAGTTTTTTCATAAATACAAAAAATCGAGTGTTTTTTTCGAAAATTAGAAAATATCAATTTTTTGAAAATGCAAAAAAAAAAAAGAGTTTTTTCGAAAATACAAAAAATCGAGTGTTTATTTAGAAATAGGAAAATTTTGAGTTTTTATTTCCGAAAATACAAAATATCGAGTTTTTTTGGAAATACAAAAATTGCGTTTTTTAGAAAAAAACGAAAAATCAAGTGTTTTCAGAAATGCGAAAAAATCAATTTTTTTCCAAAGATCTTTGTTAAGGTGTGGAATAAAATTGTAAGAATGCAAAGAAAGTTTTTATGGAGAAGGTGAAAGGTAAGCATAAGATTCTTTAGGTCTGGTGGTCTGAGATTTATAAATCTAAGAATTTTGATGATTTGGAAGTTTTGAATCTTCGCATTATTAACTTTGCTTTGCTGGAAAAGTGAATTAGAGATTGTTATCCAAAGACATTGGACTGTGGAAGGATGTTTTATCTATTAGATATGAGGACCTATATAATTTTCTCTTTAAAGGAAGGAAAGTTCCTCTAATCTCCAGTTAGCTTCTCCCTGATAGAATAATATATTTTGCCTAGGTTTTAAAGGTAGAGAGGTTTATATCTAGTTTGTGGAGGAAATATGTAGAAAACTAGGATATTGTCTAAACAATTCTTTTTGAAATGATCCTTGGGTAGGGCTTATTCCTCTTAGGGAGAGGTTTCACGAGCTTACCTAATTAATTGTAATTAGGGTAGGTCACTAGATGAAGTGTTGGTGTCTGATGGGGTTTGTTCAAGTGAAGTTTTCTGTGGAGGGGACCTTTTTAGTGGGGGCATAAGTTAATGGATACGTTTTTTTCATGTTTTGCAAGTGGCCACTTTCTCTCCTGGTAGTGATTTTTGAGTGTGGTAGAAAGGAAAGAATGAGGTATATTCAATTACTTCTTCTTATAGCTCTCTTATTAAGGAGAATCTTTGCCCTACTCTTCCCTTAAGTAGGAAGGAATGAGACTTGACTTTTATTTAGGTTAGTTGGACTTCTTCTAAGGTGGTTGTCTTCTCATGACAACTTCTTCTAGATAAGTTATCATCTAATAAGAGTTAAGCTAAGAGTGAGATTCTCTTATGTATAGATGTCATGTTATCATTTATTTGTCACTTGTGGTAGATTTTTTACTTTGTGGTACATGGTTTTTATCATCAATGAGAATAATATATCTTTATATGAGTCTTTTGATAATTTAGGAGTTTTTGCTAAGATAAGAGGGGATATTCTGATGGTATGGAACCTTCTGGTATGATTTATTTGAAAGTCACGAAATAATTTGGTTTTTCACGTCAAGATGTTAACGTATAGGACTTGGAGGTCATGAGATTTGATTTGGCGTGGAAATGTTGGAGAATGACACCTTCATTATGAGTCAACAGTAACTTTGAGTGTATGTGGCCTTGTTGAGGTGGAGTGTTTCTTCTTGTTCTTGTGGAGACTTTTGCTTCTGAGTGTTTATGATCGGTGAAGCTGGGTTCTAACTATGAATCCTCGGAGTGTTGCTTTCTCAGAGTCAGCTTCAGACGAGTCAGATTCATCCCATGTAGCCATGAGACTTTTCTTCTTTTCTCTTCCAAACTTCTTTTTGGGCTTTTCCCTCTGAAGCTTTGGGCAATCACTCTTGTAGTGTCCTTGCTCATTGCACTCATAGTAGATGATGTCCTTGGTGTTTGGCTTTCTGCTTCCTGAGGAGCCTTCAGATCTTTTGTATCCAGAGGAAGAATCTGTCCTTCTGTATCTGGAAGAAGACTCGTTCTGATCAGATCTTCTGGGATTCCTGAACTTCCTTTGCCTCTGCTTCCACAGTTGATTCACTCTTCTGGAGAGGAGGGAGAGTTCGTCTTCTTCTGATGAGGATCCATCAGATGTTTCTTCAACTTCCTGCAAAACTTTAGACTCAGATTTTTTGTTAGATTTTAATGCTAAAGGCTTACCTTGCTTATGGAGTTCATCAGCTTCTAGCTCTATCTCATGACTTCTGAGGGAGCTGATAAGTTCCTCCAGAGAAATTTTGTTGAGATCTTTTGCTAGCTTCAGAGCTGTAACCATTGGCCTCCACTGCTTGGGTAAGCTTCTGATGATTTTCTTGACGTGATCAGCAGTAGAGTAACTTTTGTCCAGAACCTTGAGACCAGCTACCAGAATCTGGAATCTTGAGAACATTGTTTCAATGGATTCACTTTCTTCCATTTTGAATGCCTCATACTTCTGAATAAGCGCCAGAGCTTTAGTTTCTTTGACCTGAACGTTGCCCTCATGCGTCATTCTGAGTGAGTCAAACATGTTCTTTGTTGTGTCTCTGTTGGAGATCTTTTCATATTTAGCATACGAGATGGCGCTGAGAAGGATGGTTCTGGCCTTGTGGTGATTCTTGAAGTCACACTTTTGTTGGTCAGACATTGTTTTCCTATCAATCTTCTGACCGCTTGCATTCACAGGGTGCGTGTATCCATCTGTCACCATGTCCCACAGATCAGCATCATGTGCCAGAAAGAAGCTTTCAATTCTGTCTTTCCAGTAATCAAAATTTTCTCCATCAAAGACTGGAGGTTTGCCGCTGAATCTGTCTCTGTCCTCATGGTTGTCATTGCTGGTGTGAGAATAAGTTCCTGCCATTGTGTTTTTCTGACGCTGGATCTTGTACTGACACGGTTAAGTGTTTTAGCTCAGAACCAGGCGCTCTGATGCCAATTGAAGAAGTGAAAAACACAAGAAGGGGGGGTTGAATTGTAAAACTGAAAATCAATGCAATGAACACGATATTTTTATCCTGGTTCGTTTGATCTCAAACTACTCCAGTCCACCCGTCAAGGTGATTTCGCCTCTCTCCAACGAGGTCTTAATCCACTATATTCAACTGAATATTACAATCTGCTTTAACAACTGCTAAAGCCTTCTTGATGCAAACCACAAACCGGTTTATCAAGGAAACACTTTCTTACAAAGAAGATAAATCTAGGTGTGTGAATGTTTTCTACAAAACTGTTTATCACAACTGTGATATTACACAACTTAAGCTTATGGAAACTAGATTGCTAAAATATTGAGTAAGGAATTCTTGGAGCTTTTAGCAAACTGAGAATGAGAAGATGATGAATAGCTTTTAGGCGTGTAAATTGATGTAGAGCATTAGCCAATTCAATCTTCATTGTCTTGTTTATATAGCACTGAAATTGTTGAACGTTGGAGCAATAATCTTGATTCAATGCCAATAACAAACTTTCCTTATTAAGCAGATCTTGTCTGGAATGATGTCGTTGGTAATAATTCGCCTTGAATGCACAGTACCGTTGCTACTTAAAGCGTGTTCTGGCTTTGGCTCATTCTGACTCTGCTTAAGTGCTGATGAACTGTTGTTGTCTTTATCAGAGTGTTGAGCGCAGTTCTGTTCATCAAGCTTCAGCATTCGCGTGAGTTGTTCTTCTGATTCTGGTATTCTGATATAGCATCTTCTGATACTGATGTTGATATCCAATATTCTGATGCTGATTATGATGCACTCTTGCTGATACCTATCAGAGTTTCTGTAAACCAGAAAGGTAATTTTTAGGTAGCAAATAGTTCTTACATGAATCACATAATTAATATATCATTACATTTTGTTATCATCAAAACTTAAACTTAGGGTAGTAGATTCAAACTTTGTTCTAACAATCTCCCCCTTTTTGATGATGACAAAAACTAGATATTTTTAATTGAAAGTAACGTGAAAAAGTATCAGAGATAACTAAATGGTAAGATGTATCAGAGTAAGAAGTTATCAAAGATAAGGGATAAAGAGATATGAGAGTTGGGATCGGAGATACTCCCCCTGAATTTATAACTTCCCTTTTTAATTCCAAGAGTTCTTCAGGATCAGATCTTTATTGACTTTCTTTGAACATCAGAATATCAGAGCTTTGACTATCAGAAGCTTTAGATCAGACTATCAGAGCAGAGCTTCAGATCAGAATATCAGAGCTTTATTTGAGCTTAGCTTTGGATCAGAGTATCAGAGCTTTGGTCTTCAGTGAATCAGAGAGCATTCTTGTACCTGTAGACTTAAGCAAAAAAGAAAACATTCAAACATATCAGAGTTAGAATGTTTGAGAGTTTTTGTCTCGGTAATCCGTTATTGAAAAATATCATTCTTGTTCTCCCCCTTTTTGTCAGCAATCAAAAAGTGTAAGTGATGTGCTAAAACGATAAGAGCAGAAAAACTTGTTATATTAAAATATTCAGAGCCAGACAAAACAGTACAGAAGATATGCATAGAAAACATGAAAATAGCATGAATGAAAATCTAAGGTTGGGGAGGAAAGCGTGTGAACAGAGTCTCCAGCATTGCTTTAATCTGATCAGCAGTCTCAGTCTGCTTGTGCACCATGCTGACTACTGTATCTATCTTGCTATCCTGCACATCCATCCTTTCCTTCATCTTCTGATCATTTTCATCCATCCTTTGCTGCAGACGGATATCATTCAGCTTCAGCTCTTCCAGAGTCTGCCTGTCCAAGGCAGCTTGAGAAACATCAGAAGCAGGGAGCTTCTGAGAGCTTTCTACAACATCTTCAGCTTGACTGGCTTCAGCTTGAATTGTCTGGTCTTCTTCTGGCTGCACTTTTGAAGCTGGACGCTTCTCAGACCATGGCTCACTATCCAGAAGGAGCACGTCTTCTTTCAGCAGCTGACTTCCAACTTCGTTCAGAAGCTTGCTGAAATTCTGCTGTGCTTGCTCATAATTGATGTCTTGCAATTTTAGAGCTTCAGCACGTACCCAAATTCTGAATCGTGTCCAGAGCTGGTCTGAGGCAGCAGGGTCAATCATGCCAGGACAAACTTGCTTCAGAGAATCAATCCATTGCTGCAAACCTGTTTCAAAATTCACAATGCCAGAACCAACATCTGGCTGTTTTGGTTTTGGAATGGCTATTTTATTTTTGAGATCAGCAAGATGGTCAAGGATTGTTAAATCGATGAAGGTCCTACTGGGGTCATCTGTAGTTTGTTTGGGAGATGCTTGTTTGGGAGATGGAGTGGGAGAGTCAGAGATAATGATTGGACTGTGTGGGGTTTTTGGAGTATTTGGAGGGGTAGATTCTGGCGAGGATGGCAGCTGGCCCATGGTTACGGTTGTTCCACATGGCAGCTGTATTGCTAGAGGTTGTGGCTCAGAGGATTAAGGAGAATGAGGTTCAGGAGATGGAGTTTCAGAATGATGAAACTCAGGTTGAGGAGGTGATGGTTGAGGTGATGGTGGATGAATTTCTGGTTGAGGAGAGGGAGAAGGAATTGCTGGTTGTGGAGAAGGAGGAGGAATTTCTGGTTGTTCAGGAATATGTGGTTCTTCTAGGATGGGTGAGAGAGGATGTTCTGGTTGAGGAGATTGGGCAATATCTGGTTCAGTGTTTGGATTATTGGAGAGGTGATCAGAAGCACGTTGATCAATGTCAGACAGAACTTTGTCAAGTGCTGATGTTGTTGAAGTTGTTGGTTTGGGATGTTTGGTGCGGGGTCTTCTGAGTGTTAGTGCCTTAGAAGGGTCATCTTCTAGTTCGGTTTCATCTATTGTTGGTATGGGGATTGGGATTTCATGAGAAGCTGGAGTTGGGATAGATGTTGGAATAGCAGAAGAATTTAAAACAGAAGCAGCAGATAAATTACCTCTTTTCTTGGGAGTCTGCTGGGATGTTCCTTCTGAAGTGGCCTTCCTTTTCTTCGTCTTCTTCAGTGTAACTTCTGGTTGAGGTTGGTGCAGATCTTTGATATTCAGCTTGGGATCTGTACCATCAGCCTTGCACGCGTCCAAGTATCTGAGAACCACCACTGGTTTAGATTCTATCTCAGAAAATAATGGAAAGTCACTCAGTGGGACTCTTCTGCTGGTGATGTCAGCAATAGGAGTAACGTTGGGTTCCTTTCTGATATTTTCTATTAACTTCATTTTCTTCAGATTCTTCGCGTTCAGAGGCTTGCCAATAGTTGGTTCAATAGTGCTTAACTCTTGAGCTTCTATCAGGTGCTCTATCAGCCTATTCTCAGTCAGAATATCTGATATTAACCTTCCAAAGGGTATCCAATCCCTCTTCGTCCTTTCTTCTTCCCTGGTCTCCTTCATGCTTGTTCTGAGGTGATTAAACAGAAGATGAGCCAAGTTGATTTTTACCTTCTGATTAATAAAGTAGATCAGAAACTGTTGATCTATATTTATATAATCAGGGGAACTTGTTGGCTTCCTATGATTAAAACACCCCAGAATGATCTTCGCCCAAACTCGGTGGTGATCCTTTAAGTCTCTGATCTTGCTGCTGGGCACCCCGTGGGTGAAAATCTGTTGTGCTATGACACCAACGTCAGAGCATCTTTCAGCCATATCAATACAGCGGACGTCACCGCCACTGTAACCAATCAGTTTTGCTATGTGATCCTCAGTGATCACAATCTTCTTTCCCATTATGTAGGAGGTGACTTGATGCGTTGAAGCGGACGCATGAATCCAGAACTCCTTGACTAATATTGGGAATGTTGGTCCAACCAACCTGTCAAAATATCTCTCCCATTTCTGTGCCCTAACTTCTTCTGTCAAGTCAAAACCATTCTCTTTCAGACCGTTGAAGTCAATAATCAGTTCAGACAACACTTCTAGATTCTTCACTGGTGTAAGGAGTGTTCTGAATGGAACTTGGTACTGTTCAGAGGAATCTTTCTTCTGAGAACCTGCAGAAGCACTGCTGGAGGTTGCCATGTTCACACTTAGGGTTTTTCTGAGAAAAACTGAGAAAATGGGTTTAAGTTTGAAAGAGATGAACACAGAGAAAATGCAGAAAATATTTGAGAGATAATGAGAAACTGTAAAAGATTAATGTGAGAAGTTAACGTGCTTAAATAGATTTCAGAATATTTTGAAAGAGTAAACGGTTTTAAGAAAGAGAAATAAAATCATGATTACGTTTTTAAAACATGATTACTTTCATTTAATGCTTGCTGATTTTGGGGGATTTGAGAAAGATACTTGAAACGGTTACCAGACATGTGTCTCAATGCACCCAATCAGCGTTTTGCCTTCTCAGAAGCGTGCACGCGTTCTGCTTCAGAGATTTGCTGATGATTGGATGACACTTGTTTGATTTAGTGATCAGCACGTCTATCCTTGAGCTGAAACGCTCAGATCTTTAAGACTAGCATCTGATACAATCTGCATGTTCTTTCTTTCTGAAGAGAGATTGATCAGAAGTTAATAGTAAAACAAATACATTCTGAAGGATAATATATGGAATTAAAACATTTTCACTCTGGGCAGATTTTCATGCTGAGATGTTTCAGAATGAAATTGAACCTATCTTCAGAAAGGGGTTTAGTGAAGATATCAGCCCATTGATGGTCTGTATCAATGAATTTTAAGTTCAAAATTCCTTTCTGAATATAGTCCCTAATGAAATGATGTTTTATTTCTATATGCTTAGCTCTAGAATGTAAAATGGGATTCTTACTTAAGCAAATAGCAGAAGTATTGTCACAGAGTATAGGGATGTTACTCTCAAAAATCTGGAAGTCTTCAAGCTGACTTTTCATCCAGAGCATTTGTGTGCTACATCCTGCTGCTGCTATGTACTCAGCTTCTCCTGTTGATAGCGCAATTGTGGATTGCCTTTTGCTGGACCAAGAGATCAGATTGTCTCCCAGAAACTGGCAGCTTCCAGAAGTACTTTTACGCTCTACTCTGTCTCCAGCAAAATCAGCATCGCAGTAGCCTACTAAGCTGTAATCACTAGATTTTCTATAAAATAAACCCAGATTAGTAGTACCTTTCAGATACTTGAAAATTCGCTTAACAGCTGTTAAGTGAGATTCTCTAGGATCTGATTGGAATCTAGCACAAATACATACGCTGAATAAGATATCAGGTCTTGAAGCTGTCAGATAAAGGAGAGAACCAATCATACCTCTGTAGACCTTCTGTTCTACCTTTTTGCTTACCTCTTCTCTTTCCAGAATGCACGTGGGATGCATTGGAATCTTTGATGGCTTACATTCTGAGAGGTCAAATTTCTTCAGAAGATCTCTGATATATTTGCTCTGATGAATGTAAGTTCCCTCTGGAGTTTGATTGATCTGAATTCCTAGAAAGAATTTCAGTTCCCCCATGAGGCTCATCTCAAATTCTGCCTGCATACACTTAGCAAATTTTCTTCCAAGAGAAGGATTAGTAGATCCAAAAATAATATCATCAACATAAATTTGACAGACTAAGATGTCATTCTTAACTGACTTACAGAATAAGGTATTGTCCACCTTCCCTCTGGTGAATTCATTTTCTAACAGAAAGTTACTAAGTCTTTCATACCAAGCTCTGGGAGCTTGCTTCAGACCATATAGTGACTTCTTTAGTTTGAAAACATGTTCTGGATGTTTTGTATTTTCAAAACCAGGGGGTTGGTGCACATAAACCTCTTCTTCTATATAACCATTTAAGAATGCACTTTTGACATCCATCTGATACAGAGTGATGCTTCTATTAACAGCAAATGAAATTAAAAGTCTGATAGATTCTAACCTGGCGACTGAAGCAAAGGTTTATGTATAGTCTATTCCCTCTTGCTGACTATAACCTTGTGCTACCAGTCGTGCTTTGTTTCTGATAACTTCACCTTGTTCATTTAGCTTGTTTTTGAACACCCATCTTGTTCCAATGACGTTGAATCCTTTTGGTCTGGGAACAAGATCCCATACGTCATTTCTGGTGAATTGATTCAGCTCTTCTTGCATTGCTAGAATCCAGTCGTTGTCCAGAAGTGCTTCATCAATAGAAGAAGGTTCAATCAGAGACACAAGTCCCATGAGGGTTTCTTCAGAGTTTCTGAAGCTTGCTCTTGTTCTGATTGGATCTTCCTTTCTTCCTAAGATAGTTTCTTCTGGATGATCCAAGCTGCTTCTGGGTAATCTTTTCTGAGGTTGATCTGCAGTTGTTGTAGGATTGCTAGCAGTGCTCCTTTCAGACGTTGAAGGAGTGTCTGTGTTGAGAGCTTCTGATGACTTGTCTTCAGAGCCTGTAAATTCAATTTCCATACCTGCAAAAACTTCATTCTTCTTTGACTTTTCAGAGTCAAGCTTATCATCAAAACGAACACTGATTGATTCTTCCACAATCTGTGTTTCTGTATTGTATACTCTGTACCCTCTTGAGCGTTCAGAGTATCCTAACATAATACACTTTTGTGCTTTAGAGTCAAACTTGTTCAAATAATTCTTTGTATTTAACATAAAACAAGTACATCCAAATGGATGAAAATACGAAATGTTGGGCTTTCTGTTCTTCCACAATTCATATGGAGTCTTTTCCAGAATAGGTCTTATTGAGATTCTATTCTGAATGTAGCACGCTGTGTTTATTGCCTCTGCCCAGAAGATCTTAGCAACGTTTGTCTCATTGATCATGGTTCTGGCCATTTCTTGCAATGTTCTGTTCTTTCGTTCTACAACTCCATTTTGTTGGGGAGTTCTAGGACAAGAGAAATCATGCAGAATGCCTCTGTCATTAAAGAATGACTCAAAATCTTTGTTTTCAAACTCTCCACCATGATCACTTCTGACTTTAACGATTCTAAGATCCTTTTCATTCTGAACTTGGTTACAGAAGGTAACAAACACAGAGTGTGACTCGTCCTTGTGTCTTAAGAACTTTACCCATGTCCATCTGCTATAGTCATCTACGATTACTAACCCATACTTCTTGCCACTGACTGAAGCAGTTTTAACTGGTCCAAATAGGTCAATGTGCAGAAGTTCTAATGGCTTAGAGGTGGAAACAACATTTTTAGATTTAAAAGAAGGTTTTGCAAACTTGCCTTTCTGACATGCTTCACACAGAGCATCTGAATTGAACTTCAAATTAGGAAGTCCTCTGACCAGATTGAGTTTGTTAATCTGAGATATTCTTCTCTTACTAACATGCCCCAATCTTCTGTGCCAAATCCACTGCTCGTTGTTAACAGACAGAAGACACTTTACATTCTGACTTTTCAGTTCAGAAAGTTTGATTTTGTAAATGTTGTTTTTCCTCTTTCCATTAAACAGGATAGTCCCATCTTTCTGACTAACAGCCTTACATGATTTTTGATTAAAGATTATATCATAACCGTTATCACTTAATTGACTTATGGATAACAGATTATGCATTAATCCATCTACTAGCAGAACATTATTAATAGAGGGAAGATTTCCATTACCTACAGTTCCAGAGCCAATGATCTTTCCCCTCTGATTGCCTCCAAAGCCAACGTGGCCTCCAGGCTTAAGTTCCAGGCTTTGGAACATATGCCTTCTTCCCGTCATGTGTTGCGAGCAGCCAGAGTCCAGGTACCATGACTGGTGTTTCTGATTTGCTGCTAAAGATATCTGCAACATGTATTATTTTATCCTTAGGTACCCAGATTTTCTTGGGTCCTGATTTGTTAGATTTACCAAAACTCTGGTTGAATTTTGGTTTCACAGAGTACTTACTGCTAGTGTATTTAATATCATGTGTGTGACCATACACAAAATGTGAATTCAGAGGAGTGTGTTTAATGGTTAAATCCATGACATTCTTTGGTGTAGGAACCTTACCTTGGTATCTTATTCCCTTCCTTCCGTTTCTGCTAACTCCATAGATCATTGAAGCCATTTTGCTTCTATCTATGCTTTTAGCAAGGAACTTCTGAAAACTGTGATCATACTCCTTGATGATCTCATCAGCACTGCTGGGAGTTTCAGAAATTGGTTCCTTCTGAGAGTTTTGTAAACTATTTTCTAGTTTTGAAATTTTATTTTTCAACTCAGAATTTTCCAATTTGAGACTCTCAGTCTTATCAGAGTCAGATTCAAGATTCCTTTTCAGGTTTCTGAATTTAACTCTAATCTGCTGATACCTTTCCAGAATTTCATTAAGGCTTTCAACAAGTTCAGCCTTGGTAAAATTAACAACAAATTCAGGAAATACCTCTTCAGTATCTGATTCTGAGTCTGATTCAGAAGCTTCACTATCTTCTGGAATGTTGGCCACGAGAGCTATGTTTTCTCTCTCATCATCTGATTCTGAGTCAGCTTCAGACGAGTCAGAGTCATCCCATGTAGCCATGAGACTTTTCTTCTTTTCTCTTCCAAACTTCTTTTTGGGCTTTTCCCTCTGAAGCTTTGGGCAGTCACTCTTGTAGTGTCCTTGCTCATTGCACTCATAGCAAATGATGTCCTTGGTGTTTGGCTTTCTGCTTCCTGAGGAGCCTTCAGATCTTCTGTATCCAGAGGAAGAATCTGTCCTTCTGTATCTGGAAGAAGACTCGTTCTGATCAGATCTTCTGGGATTCCTGAACTTCCTTTGCCTCTGCTTCCACAGTTGATTCACTCTTCTGGAGAGGAGGGAGAGTTTGTCTTCTTCTGATGAGGATCCATCAGATGTTTCTTCAACTGCCTACAAAACTTTAGACTCCGATTTTTTGTTAGATTTTAATGCTAAAGGCTTACCTTGCTTCTGGGGTTCATCAGCTTCTAGCTCTATCTCATGACTTCTGAGGGAGCTGATAAGTTCCTCCAGAGAAATTTTGTTGAGATCTTTTGCTAGCTTCAGAGCTGTAACCATTGGCCTCCACTGCTTGGGTAAGCTTCTGATGATTTTCTTGACGTGATCAGCAGTAGAGTAACCTTTGTCCAGAACCTTGAGACCAGCTACCAGAATCTGGAATCTTGAGAACATTGTTTCAATGGATTCACTTTCTTCCATTTTGAATGCCTCATACTTCTGAATGAGCGCCAGAGCTTTAGTTTCTTTGACCTGAACGTTGCCCTCATGCGTCATTCTGAGTGAGTCAAACATGTTCTTTGTTGTGTCTCTGTTGGAGATCTTTTCATATTCAGCATACGAGATGGTGCTGAGAAGGATGGTTCTGGCCTTATGGTGATTCTTGAAGTCACGCTTTTGTTGGTCAGACATTGTTTTCCTATCAATCTTCTGACCGCTTGCATTCACAGGGTGCGTGTATCCATCTGTCACCATGTCCCACAGATCAGCATCATGTGCCAGAAAGAAGCTTTCAATTCTGTCTTTCCAGTAATCAAAATTTTCTCCATCAAAGACTGGACGTTTGCCGCTGAATCTGTCTCTGTCCTCATGGTTGTCATTGCTGGTGTGAGAATAAGTTCCTGCCATTGTGTTTTTCTGACGCTGGATCTTGTACTGACACGGTTAAGTGTTTTAGCTCAGAACCAGGCGCTCTGATGCCAATTGAAGAAGTGAAAAACACAAGAAGGGGGGGTTGAATTGTAAAACTGAAAATCAATGCAATGAACACGATATTTTTATCCTGGTTCGTTTGATCTCAAACTACTCCAGTCCACCCGTCAAGGTGATTTCGCCTCTCTCCAACGAGGTCTTAATCCACTATATTCAACTGAATATTACAATCTGCTTTAACAACTGCTAAAGCCTTCTTGATGCAAACCACAAACCGGTTTGTCACGGAAACACTTTCTTACAAAGAAGAGAAATCTAGGTGTGTGAATGTTTTCTACAAAACTGTTTATCACAACTATGATATTACACAACTTAAGTTTATGGAAACTAGATTGCTAAAATATTGAGTAAGGAATTCTTGGAGCTTTTAGCAAACTGAGAATGAGAATATGATGAATAGCTTTTAGGCGTGTAAATTGATTTAGAGCATTAGCCAATTCAATCTTCATTGTCTTGTTTATATAGCACTGAAATTGTTGAACGTTGGAGCAATAATCTTGATTCAATGCCAATAACAAACTTTCCTTATTAAGCAGATCTTGTCTGGAATGATGCCGTTGGTAATAATTCTCCTTGAATGCACAGTACCGTTGCTACTTAAAGCGTGTTCTGGCTTTGGCTCATTCTGACTCTGCTTAAGTGCTGATGAACTGTTGTTGTCTTTATCAGAGTGTTGAGCGCAGTTCTGTTCATCAAGCTTCAGCATTCGCGTGAGTTGTTCTTCTGATTCTGGTATTCTGATATAGCATCTTCTGATGCTGATGTTGATATCCAATATTCTGATGCTGATTATGATGCACTCTTGCTGATACCTATCAGAGTTTCTGTAAACCAGAAAGGTAATTTTTAGGTAGCAAATAGTTCTTACATGAATCACATAATTAATACATCATTACATTTTGTTATCATCAAAACTTAAACTTAGGGTAGTAGATTCAAACTTTGTTCTAACACTACCTACCTCTCAATGGTGGGGTAGCACTATCTAAAGGACTCTTATACAGCTTAATTCCTTAGAGTAGGTAGATTTCTCTTAAGTACTTGCTCTTTTCAAAACAAAAACAACTTTTCGCACCCCACACTTTCAAAAAGTTTTCAAACAAAACACTTCATACACTCTTGAGGACTGATACAAGAGTTACTTAGAATTTTTTCAAATGAAACTTTTTCAAAACCCACACACACTTGAAAAGCAAACAAATTTTGAAAACATAAGAGCAAGTACCTAAGAGCCCGTGGATAACCACGAATAGAAAGGGTGCTAACACCTTCCCTTTCTATAAATCTACCTCCCGAACCGAGAAACATTCTCGAATAAGGAGTTTTGCTGTGCTTTTGTCCTTTCCATGTTGTAGAACATAAAAGACGGTGGTGACTCTTGCTTACCGCGACATTTCGCGAAACCAGCTAAAAAACAGTCAGTTCTATTCCCATCGATCACAGAACTGGCGACTCTGCTGGGGACTATAAAAGTGAGGTGTACCTTAGGATTAGATCATACTTATGTTTTCAATTGTTTTGCTTTGATTGCTTTATATTTGTGGGCTTTGCATCGGAGTTTCATAGATCCTAACCCGGATCTGGGGATACCCTTTTAGGTAGCATAAGCTGTGAGGGACCTGTCCGGCATAGACCGACACGGGTGAAGCAGTGGCTACGTTGGTGTGGCACCTTGGTCTGTACCGATATCCCTTGTGTTGCAACGAGGAGAATATGGGTCTTCTGAGGAGTCATTAAGCACCAACCGACCTTAGAACCCTAATGTGACCCAACTTGGCCATAGAACAGTAGCAGTATGATACACCCATTGAGGCTAAACTCTCGCGATGGTTATGGCCGCAAGAAAAGATTGCGACGCTGGAGTTATGACCGATTGAGGTTAGTCAGTGATATTGGGATCCTCTAGAACCCGGTTACTATTTTATAGGACAGGTCTTAACCAACGAAACTGAAAGAGGGTAGTACCTAAACTTCATGCTGGCCTAAACTCTAAGGGCTGTCTTGTGTGATTTGTGTGCCTTCAAACTTGACTACTTGCATGCTTGTTATCTGACACTTGAGTTTCTTGCAGGTTTTGTTGACAGTCCTTAATATGGACTCATAACAGGGTTCACTTACATCACTCCACGCATAGCATATCATCATACCATCATGCCATTGCATACATCCTGCATAAGGACTAATCCATTTCAAGGATCTCAAGGGCTTGTGATGCAGGTCATGATGAACCAAAATGTCTAGCAAGGGGCAAAGGGGATTTATTTTCCTCTAGCCAGGTTGATGACTTGAGTCAGGGGCTATGACCCACTGGATATGGTGAGCCTTGACTCTTGAAGAAGGACTCGCAACAATATGAAGTTCCTTCCATCAAGATACCGGATTCAAATTCTAAACAATTTTCTTGTCTACCCCGCGAGATCCTTGAAAACATTGCATGCATACATACACATCATTGCATAACAGGTACCCTTGTTACAGGACACTTACCTTCTCCGCTGTTTATTTCAGCAATGGATTCCCAACAAGATAACCAGGGTCTTCATGCTCAAGAGACTCAGTTCAGGGAGATCTTTTTAAGCCTATCCAAGGGGCAGGAAGAGTTGAGGACACTCCTCATGGGGAACTTGGCCAAGAAAAGTCCCGAAGATGATAAGGACGAACAGCTGAAACGTCTGCAAGCTAAGGTAGATGCAATGAGGACTCAGATGCTGGGGCAGATGGCCCTTATCCAAAGTTTGGCTCGGGAGCAAGAAGAGTTGAAAGCCATGGTCAACCAGCTTCATCAAGACAGATACAACATGAAGCAACCAGTCCAAGTCAGGAACCAGGTCACTGATCAACTTCCGAGAGGACAAGGGTCTGGTATGGTGAAGAATAGACCTCTCTAAATTGCTACCACTTCACAGGTCCAACCACAACCTCGCCCAGAGCAACGGGTTGATCAGAGCAAGCCCGGGAGGCAATTCACCCAGCTCAACACGTCGCTGTCCCAAGCTTTGCAACACCTGTTGAAGTTGAATCTGGTGACGTTGATAGGACCTCACCCTAATCCTAAGACTTCTTCACCCAACTATAATCCTGGGGCCAGGTGCGCATACCATTCTAACAGCCCGGGGCATGATACTGATGACTGTTGGAAGTTAAGGTACAATATCCAAAGCCTGATTGATGAAGGAGCTGTGGAATTCACCCCAGATGGTCAGGTCAAGTTCTTCTACTATCCCTGCGAGGTTCACCATTTGAAGTGACAAGCCCTGAGACTAGAAGACTTTTGTTCATTCGAATGTTCAAGTTGTAATTTTCTTTTGATTTTTCAAACAATTATCATGTCAAACGATGTTATTTCATTAATGCATCGCATATGTCTGTTTTGAATCAATATATTCGCATTTGCTATATTCAAACTGCTTTCATTTTTTGATGTCAACTCTCAATTAATAATTCTAAGCCTCTTGAGGGAGGATGACGAAAACGATACCATAATCTACAGTATGCTTTTGAACAGACCCCGCTGATGAGGTACAAGCATTGTTTCAATTCCTAAACACTGGAGTTATAAGGAAGATAATCCCTCGTCAACCCCTTCGAGCCAAAGAAGTAGGAGTTTTTCTTTTCGAAAATTAAAACCCTTAATCATAACCTGGGGCAGGGTAGTTCTCTTAGTTGATCCAAGTGCACAATGAATAGCACCAAAGAGGTCCTCACAAAACAAAAGACAGTGATGGTTCCGAATAATCATAAAGACAGACAGTCATTATCCCTCAAAATAAACGCCCATTAAGTCAAAACCTATGAAGGAGACTTACAAAACTGGGGCATCCCGCTGACTGTAATCACAAAACAAATAGTTCAGGCAAAAAAAAAACAGGGATAACGAAATAAAAAAAAAGAAAGAGGCCCTACAAACCCTCGACAAAAGGAAATGACTGCCTATTCAAAATAAACTGTCAACATCCGAACCATCACCGGAATATCAAGGCAAAGACTCAAACAAGGTCTAATGCACGATTAGCTGAGTTTAGGTTTGAAGAACATCACGAAGAACGGGTGGGTACAAATAAAATTTGAGCCTTTATCCTTAGTTTCTTAAACCGTGAACCAGGCCACGTTATAACCTTTAAAAAGTCCTAGCTGAAGCATGGGTTAGTTCGAAGGCATACTGTTACGAAAGGTATCCTGACTCCTTAAGGCTTGCTGTAAAATACTGAGTTGACATCACATTTTAAAAAATTTGCTCGTTTTACTGAAAATGCATTTTCAAAAATTTCAAGACAGACATAAGCTTTGCATTTTTAATATAACATTGCTTGCATGTGACTATTTGTTTGAACAACATAGAAGTTCGCACGACGAATGTCTAATGAACAAAAGCACCTCCAATCAAGGGGCATGGCATGATCATTGTCCAACATTTGGGGCAGTTAGGTCAAGATTCGGAGAATCTCTCAAAAGGCCAACCAGCTTGGGGCAAATCTCCATCTGGATCACTTGGGGCATTGAACGATTGAACGAAGATCTTCTGGAGGTATGACAACACAATACTACTGACAGTGACAACTCCCTGCATCCTGAGAGCACGGACATAGTCGAAAAAACACTACGCATAAGCAAAGACCCGCTAGGTTGACACACCTAGGCAAAAATAAAGGATGAAATGAAAAAAATCTGTGCACCCGGCAAGTCGAAAACCTGAAAAGGCGGCTTGAGCAAAAATGGGTATCTCGGTGGACTGAAAACCCGAAAGGGCGGTCCAGGAAAAAGTTAGGGATTAAAGCGTACGACTATGTCCCGACATCTTGTCACTTGCCTACCAGAAGAAGATTTGTCAAATCGGCAGTCCTCCAGCGCCTCTACAGGTACCTTCTCCCACAGAAGCTGGGGCAATAAGAGTTGCCCAAACTGTACAGCTGCTTTCCTCCAGGTACAAGTTAGATTCAGTTGAAGAATTTGACCAAGATACCTCCACTCCCTGGGAGTAAGACAAGGTTCAACAATACTCCCCCCAAGCAGAGTTGGTCTCCCGTCAGCCCTAACAAGGCACTGTATCTCCAGCAAATCAGCAATACTCTCCCCAAGCAGAGTTAATCTACAGTCATTCTTAAGGAGGTTGGGTACCCCCAGCAAATCTCAGCATTCCCCAGCGGAGTATACAGATGTTCCTAAGCAAGCATCCATGACAGTCTTAAGATAAGATTGTTCCCCGGCGGAATACAATACACCCCAGTGGAGTTATTCCCCAGTACAGTCCAACAGTCTCCCCAGGAGAGTTGAATCCATCTCCCCAGTAGGAAGCTTATCCCCAGTAGATTCTGGAGGCTTACCCCTGCAGAGCACGAACACGTCTCCCAGACTTTATTCAAAGGTTATTCTCCACCAGAGCTTATAACTGGGTTATCCTCGGCTAAAACCCACGGAAAGATCGTCCTCGGCAAAGTTCTTCCTATCCCCGGCGGAGTTCATCGGATCTTCCAACATAACTCATCAACGGTATCCCCAGCGGAGTTATCATCAAACCTCAGCGAAGTATCTCTTCCCACAGAGTATTCCCCGCAGAGTAATCTCTCCAACAAGTTTATTCCCCAACGGAGTCATCTTCTCCTACCGGTTTATTCTTGCAACCATCACCCCCAGCAGAAATGAAGAACTCTGTTCTTCAACATCAGCCCAGGATTCGACTTCCCGGCATGCGTCAAGGATTTACGTTCCTAGACGAAAATACATTCATAAACATCACATCATGATACATGCATATACGCATCATGTCATACATTCTCAGTTATGTCAAGAACATCATTGCTTGATCCATATCATGCATTGCAAACGAGTGACCTTTACCTTTCAGGAAGGATACGGTTAAATAATCCGCTATGTCAAAGTAGACAAATACAGTCAAAAGAGACCAATCCAGTCAAAAAAGACAAATCCAGTCAAAGAAGACAAATCCAGTCAAAGAAGACAAATCCAGTCAAAGAAGACAAATCCAGTTAAATCCCAAAGGTTTTTCTGATGCTCATCCAGTCAAAGAAGACAGGTCCAGTTAAATTACTTCCTAAAGTCAAAGAAGACAATCCCGTCATTATAGACACCCGTCATTATAGATAACTCGTCATTGAAGATCACTCATCATTGAAGACAACCCGTCAGTATAGACACCCGTCATTGAAGACATCTCGTCATTAAAGACAACTCGTCATTATAGACAACTCGTCATTGAAGACATCCTGTCATTGAAGACAACCCGTCAGTATAGACACTCGTCATTAAAGACAACCCGTCAGTATAGACACCCGTCATTAAAGACATCTCGTCATTGAAGACAACTCGTCATTGAAGACAACTTGTCATTGAAAACAACCCGTCATTATAGACACCCGTCAGTATAGACACCCGTCATTGAAGACAACCCGTCAGTATAGACACCCGTCATTGAAGACAACCCGTCAGTATAGACACCCGTCATTGAAGACACCTCGTCGTTGAAGACTACCCGTCATTGAAGACAACTCGTCATTGAAGACAACTCGTCATTGAAGACAACTCGTCATTAAAGACACCCCGTCATTGAAGACAACTCGTCATTGAAGATAACTCGTCATTAAAGACAACTCGTCATTAAAGACAACTCGTCATTGAAGACAACTCGCCATTGAGGACAACTCGTCATTGAAGATCACTCGTCGTTGAAGACAACCCGTCCATGAAGATAACCCGTCCAAAGAGACAACTCGTCAAGAAAGACAAAACCTCCTCTGGTTCAGTTAAATCCCAAAGATTTTTATGAGATAACCTGTCAGTAGAGACAACCCATCAACCTTTTGAAGTTCCAGATTTGATACCTGTATCTAGCCAGGGCATGTCTGTGAGCGACTGAGTGAAGATCAACCTCTGTAACAGGCCAGGTAATTATCTTTCTTTCTCAGGTACGCAAGTTCTCGCTAAGGAATCTCTTACGCGATCGACACCTCCCGATGGCATCTATAAGCCCATCTCCACAGTTATCCATCATAGTTCCAAATGGCATCTATAAGCTCATTCCCGACAAGGTTCTGTCACACTTCCAGATTGCATCTATAATCCCATCCTCCTATCCACCATCTCTCCAAGTGATATCTGTAAGCCCATTCCCCAACATCACATTGCTGATACTCTACTATGTGAGTGCAAATTTCTGGACACTCTAGTGTTCAATCATCTTCCACCCTCGGATCATGAAAGGCACACAAGCCAATCTACATCCTCAGGTCTAAGAAGATTGAACAGGGGCAACTGTTGTACCCCAAAATTTGCCCTCCCATATTCTTCAAATTTTTGACAAGCATCACCTCAAGTGGTTTAAAGTCTACTCAAGGGCTACACAGTCAACCATCCTCCTAAGCCAGTCAAAATTAAGGTTTTGGTTCTTGCAAGGAAGTTGAGGTTTTCAAGGGCTCAACCAAGTCCCATATGCTCATATACATTGTCAAGCACCTACATGTCAAGTTTCAAGGCTCACAAGGTCAAGTTGCACAGTCAAAAACCCTAATTGCCTCACAATCAACTGCAGGGGCAAAATGGTTATTTGGCAGTCAAAAGTCAAAATTTTTGGTCAACATCTTATTTTGAATCCACAATCATCATTTGATCAAGTCTTGATCATGATTTCACAAGCATGGCTCAAAAATCATCAAGGTGTCAAAAGTTTCTATTTTTGGACAGCTGAAAAGTCAAATGTAACTTGACCAAGGCATAATTTTTTCATGGTTCATCAGAAAACTCCCATCCAATGCTCATTTTGAAGGGGAGGGCATTTCCTACAACTCATATTCACATTCCAAGTCCAAGAAATGCTCTCACAAAAAGTTATCAATTTCAACATTATAGGTCATTTTCAAAAGTCAACAAAAAGGCATTTTAAGTCAAAGACCATAACTTGAGATTGGTAAATTCAAATGACATGGGACCAAAGGCATTGGTTAGAGGACTTCAAGACCTTTCCAAAATGTCCAAGAACATGTTCATATGATCAAAATTGAGCAAGATATGAATTGGAGAAGTTGGGAAATTTTTGTGAAATGGCCAAAGTCAACTATCCTTGAAACTTCATTTTTGACAAAAAGGGCCCACTTTTCCACTTGGTTCAGCTTTGCCATGCCTCCCACGTGTCCCATGATTTATTTCAAGATTAAAAATTAATTTTTCTATTTTTATTTAATTTTATTTGATTTAATTCATTTTAAATCTTTAAAATTCAAATAAAAATCAAGAAAATTAATTAAGGGATATCTTTGAGTTTGAATAGCCTTGATGCATCATGAAACATATACCAAATTCGTGCAAGACCTATTTCAAGCATAAAAATTCAAATTTTGACAAGAAAGGCAAGTTTCTTCAATGGAGGTTATGGCAAAATCCAAAACATAATTGCATTGGTTTAAGGCTCTTGATATTGATTGATTCTCATTCATATACACATATGCAAGCCTCTCCAATAGCATTGACGACCTAGAAACTCAGAGGCAGCATAACCATATTGCAAAAAATTCAAGAAATATTGTGAAACTGAATTCTTATTTGCAGTGCATTTCAAAGCCTAAAAAGGATTCAAACACCTTGCCTGAGTATCCAGGAATCCATTGGCATCAAGAACTAGTCCAAATACGCAAAGAATCAAAGATAACAAGTCACACGGTTTGCATATATTTCCAAATCTACATATCATTTTCCATGCGTTTTTAATCCATTTTCTTGATTGATTTGTGTTGCTGACATCTTCCTGAAGCTTTTGGTATGGATTAATTGCATTGAAACTCGCAGAATCACAATTCACCATGAATGGATTTTAGGGTTTAGAAGCTTGAAAATTAGGGCTTTCTTATTAAGGAAAAATTAGGCCTTGAGACACATACAGTTAAACTCAGAAGCTCCATACGAGTTGAATGAGACCCTCGCGCTCATTTTATGTGATGCCTGTTGCTAATCGCTATTTTTGACATTGGTATTTTGTGGGGGTTTAAAACCCCCGTTATTTGCCTGTGTTTTTGTTTCAGGAATGAAGAAGATGACTACGTGGAATGATGGGAATGGGCCATTCAAACATGGCGCGCCTTTTTGTGTTTTTTCCAGAATATGCCTTTGTTTTGAATATAATATTTAGTTCCCATTATTCTAACACACGCGCATGAGTGGTTCAGAGGCTGGAGACGTGGCTAGGCATCACTGGGACCTGGGTTCGATTCCCAGGTCCCCCCATAATTCCATATTGTTTTTTCTAACGCTTTCCTGTGTAGCATTCCAAAGAAGACTCACCATAAACCTCACAGATCCAAGCGCCAGGTGGCCATGATCATAGATCCAAAGGATAAAAAGTGATGAATACCATGTGCTCAGTCAAAGCATGCTGCAGGCAATCCAAGAAGTCAAACGTGCTGGATTCAAATGGGCCTCAAATTTCAATCAAACACCCTCCTATTTGGTCCAAAACCCCCCTTTGGGTTTGCAATTTTTCTTTTTTTTTTATATATTTTATTTGTCTTATTTTATTTTTCCCTTTTTATTAACTAATAACTTAATTAATATTTTCATAAAAAATCCAAAAAAAAAAAAGAATTAACGTTATTATTATTGTTACTAATTTCATTTTATTTTTGTAATTAAATACTAATAAATTGAATTAATTATTAATTAGGTAACTTTAACTTTTTTCTTAATAATTAAAATAAGTTTAGAATTAGGTTTTTTTTTTAAATTAATTTTGAATTTTTATTCCTTTATTTTATTTTCATTAAAAAACATAAAAAACACAAAAACATTTTTCTTTTAATAAATTAATTAATTAGATTAGGCTTTATTTAATTAATTGCATTTAATTCAAAAAAAAAAAGACAAAAAATTCAATTTCTTTTCTTAAAAGGGTCAAAACCCTTAGAACGTTCCCGATTAACTTTTTCGCGCGCATTTACTTTATTTTGATTATTATGTAATTGCTTTCGAGAATGTAATAGTAATTAGGTTTATCGCTTTATTTAATTTCTCGTACTTATTTACCAAAACGGGTCTTTGTATTTTTGGCGATGTATAGAGCCGCGCCTTGTAATAGCGTAGAATTTATATTTCTGCAATTTACTTTCCACACCCCTAACTGTTAAATGCATGAAAGAATGTATGTAAATAAAATCAATCCGTAGCTCACAAATAACATGCAAAGATAAACATAAACTGAATTTAATACACATGCACATACCACCCCTAGGGTACGCCTCACTGGTTGCCTCGAACGTGGTCATCAAGTATAGGGTGTCTTAGAGGTCGCCCTTTGTCTAAAGATCCAGTTGCCTCGAAACAGTTTCCTCGGATAAAAGGATCTAAGACATTAGGGTTACTTCTAAGGTGTCCTACCATTGCTTTGGTGACCACACTGTCCCTATAATCGAATTGACTCGAACACCTCCAACGATGGTGCTACCTACCTCTTAATGGTGGGGTAGCACTATCTAAAGGACTCTTACACAGCTTAATTCCTTAGAGTAGGTAGATTTCTCTTAAGTACTTGCTCTTTTCAAAACAAACAAAAACAACTTTTCGCACCCCACACTTTCAAAAAGTTTTCAAACAAAACACTTCATACACTCTTGAGGACTGATACAAGAGTTAGTTAGAAGTTTTTCAAACGAAACTTTTTCAAAAGCCACACACACTTGAAAAGCAAACAAATTTTGAAAACATAAGAGCAAGTACCTAAGAGCCCGTGGATAACCACGGATAGAAAGGGTGCTAACACCTTCCCTTTTTATAAATCTACCTCCCGAACCGAGAAACATTCTCGAATAAGGAATTTTGCTGTGCTTTTGTCCTTTCCATGTTGGAGAACATAAAAGACGGTGGCGACTCTTGCTTACCGCGACATTTCGCGAAACCAGCTAAAAAACAGTCAGTTCTATTCCCACCGATCACAAATGTTTTATCACCTTTCTTAATTTTATGCTTCTCCTTTATTTTATTAATTTGACATTTTGTTTCTTATTTCTTTGCTTTGTGTGTATTTGTTTTGTTCTATGATGTTGTCAAGGACCCTTCCCAGCCAAGGGTCGGATCCTCTTGTATGCCCACAAGTATTTATCGCCTTTCTTAATTTTATGCTTCTCCTTTATTTTATTACTTTTCCATTTTGATTCTTGTTTATTTTCTTTGTGTGTATTTGTTTTATTCTGCGATGTTGTCGAGGACCCTTCCAAGCCAAGGGTTGGATCCTCTTGTATGCCCACAAGTCTTGGCCTTTTTCAATTTCGATGTTTATAAGGCTTCACCGCATATTCCTTTGGAATGGCTAGATCTAAGGGTGTTGTATCGCGTGTGATGCGATAATTTACATTTTTCTTGATTTCTACCTAACAAAAATACCAAAGTAGGATGCTGTGATACGGTGGGAGAACTGACTTGAGGTTTTGCGTTTGTTTTCGCAAATGTTTCGGTTGAGCAAGAGTCGCCACCGACTTTTTATTTTATCCTAAGGAAAGGTTAAAAAGCACAGCAAAAACCTTTGAGATGTTTTCTTGGGCTCGGGGAGTAGATTATAGAAAGGGAAGGTATTAGCACCCTTTCTATCCATGGTTATCCATGGGCTCTTAGTTACTTACTTAGATCACTTGCCTTGCATTTTTAATTGTTTGAAATGGTGCTTTGTGTGTGTGTTTGAAAATGTTTTGAAAAGAGGCCATTTGTTGTGGCAACCTTTGTAATGATCCATGTTTGAATGTATACAAAGGTGTATATCTTTTAAAAAGTTTTCAATGTTTTTGTAAGTTGTTTTTGAAAGTTTTTTTCGAAAGTGTTGTGGAGTGTGGTTTTGAAAAGTAGGCAAGTGTGTTTTGCAAGATTTGGTCAAGTAACCAAGAGCTATCTACCCCTAAATTTCTCAAAGATCTTTCCTATGTTTTAACCTTTTTAACAATTTTGGTCCACCATTGTATTTGGTGGACAATCTTGTGTTAGGAGGTTAACGGGACGGACGCGGGTCATCGTTTAGACCATGATTGCAATGGTGCCAAGTGTCTTTGGCAATTTTCCTTTAAGGGACTTGATCATTTGTTTAGGCAACTTTTGAAAGCGTCACCGAGGGGCTATGATCATTTGATATTGTTTGTTTTGCCAAAGAAACTCAACATGCAACATGGCCCATTATTGAAGGCAACAAGTGGAGTAACCCTAGGGGTGCAAGTGTGATTGGTGTTGTCCATTTTCATGCTTTTTTTTCTTTGAATTAGTCAAGCTATTTGTTGTTTGATTTTTGCATACAAACCCTAAGTCTATCATGGCATATTTAGAAATCTTTAAAATGCGGAATTTAAAGTCCTAAGTTATTACAAAGTAATCATGGGGATGGGGGTACAAATGTTCAAATGGGGATGAGACTTAATAGGAGAGTAGTGTCCAATATTTACAACCAAATCGAATTGCGATCTCAAATGTAATATGTATCAAATGTACAAGAATAAACAAATGTGTATGTGTAAATGTATTTGCGTAAGTGTATGTGATTTATTTACAAGTGAAATAAGAATAAAATAATAAAAAAAAGTTAATTTTGGATATTTTCATGTTTAGGGCAAAACCCTAATTTTGCTAAATAAAAGGTATTAATTATTTATTATATACAATATTTATTAATTATGTACAAAAATAAATAAAAGAGAAGTATATTGTGAAAATGTAATTTTTGAGGTTAAATATTAATAAAAATAAAAAATGTATTATTTTGTATTTTTATCCTAAATATTCTAATAAATATATAAGTATTTATATTATGTATTAAATATATTAAATATATACAAAAATAAAATATTTATTATTTACAAAAAAAAGTATATTTTTTAGGAAATGTTTTCAAAAGATAAAATAAAATAAAATCAGAAAATAAAACGCATTTGTATTATTTTTTAGTATTTTTAATAAAAGTATATATATGTTATTTATAATGTATAAATTCAAATAAAACAAATAAAATCCCAATAAAATGCAAAAATGGTTGAAAAATATTTTTAATATTTTTTAATGTTTTGACAAAAAATAAACAAGTCAGAAACAAAAAGAAAAAATAAAAAATGATAAAAATAACACACAATGGGCCAAGAGGGTGTATGTGAAATAAAGTGGTGTAAATAGAAAAAACAAAACAGGCCCAGCCCAAAGAGGCTTCTTCAACCTCCAGCCACTTCTGTTTCAAAAAAACGCGCGTTTCCTTGCTTGATTCAAACACCCTGATTCTTTGACTTTCAACAAAAACTTACAACATCAATGTTATAGAGCATCATGTCATGATTCTAAACATATAAAGAAGTTGATCTAACTCTAAGAAATGAGAGAGAATTTCTTCTCCCCCAATTCCTGACCTAACTTTTTTCTAATGTTCAGGTTCCAAATTCTCTTAACACACACAATATAAATGAAAAGTAATGATATGGGTGGATTCAGGGCCATGAGTAGGACATAACTTCTTCACAAACCTAAGCCTAGATATGCCTGGATATAGAGATAGAAGTTCAAAAACTTACCTGTTCAACTTGTATCGTGTGCAACAATGGAGGTACTTCCAATGCAGTGTGAGGACTTGTACAGCTTGCTTGAGGTCCAGGGATGCTTCCTCTATGCTTGGCTTGCTCTGAATACTTCTGAATCAAGCTACAGAAGTCAACCTGCACAGATGAAAAATGAAAATGGCACACTTGGCTATGGCTGTTACAGTTCCAGTTCAATGCTTGGAATAGCTTCAATGGATGTTAGGGAGTGTGTTTGAAAAGGTTTCAGCCAAAACGCACGATAGGAATGGACTGTGGGATTCAAACTGCAGCCTATGCCCTGTTTTTCCACAAAACTGTGTTTTTATATATATGGAGGTTTGAGAGATGGTTTGGTCGTGTTTCAGACTTGGTTTGATGTTTGGAAAGTGCTCATGAAGTTTGTTTAGGCATGTCTTGACAGGAATGTGTGTTGTTGTTTAAAATGCAAAGTTTCTTCCTTCTTAAGTCAAAAATGCCAAGTTGGGTTACAAGCTTATGCAGGCCTCCTAAACATGCTGCAAAGTTTGTTCTTGATCAGTGGGATATGTCCATACATTTGTGCCTCAGAGATTTGCTTTGTACTTCTTAGATTGTAAACTTGACATAAAGTGTAACTTTATCAAAATGGCTAAAATGCTTTTTCTAATTATGGACTAATCCTTCATGTAATGACCAAATGCATAAAATAACATCTTGGCACAATGGTTTAGCATTGAATTATTGAGTAAGAAAGGGATTAAAGGCCTGTAACCTAGCTTGAACCATGTTGAGTTTGAAAATGCAAAGTTATGAACATGTAATTGGCTCATGAACAAAGTGACTTTTGCCCATATTGACAAATTCGATTCTCCCTAACCACAAGGGTGTTTGAGAAGTTATTGGACAATTTGGAAAGCTTGGAATGTGTACTACAATCCATATTTGTAATTCAAGTTGAAATTCCAAGTGGAAGCATGTGAAAAGTGGCCATGAAGTTGGGCAAAAATCCTGCCTAGAATAGGTCAAAAATTTTCTAAGTTAAGAATGTTTTGCACCCTTGTTCCAAAAATCATAACTTGAGCTACAAGCTTCTTTTGAGGAAACTTTGTGAATAAAAGTTGTAGATTTTGCAATAGACTATAACTTTCATGTTTTGAGTTTTGTTTGAATCCAAATGTATCTTGATGAAAAGATGGGACAAAGTTAGGAAAAAATTAGGAAATTTCATAACTTCGAAAATTTCTAAGTTATGAAATTTCTTCATTTCAAACCCTAATTTGTAATTCTTGGTTTCTTGATGAACAAGTTTCATGATTTGACATATTTTGATTAAAAATGAATCTTGACACTTGATTTTGACCAAAAAGTCAAAGTTTGACTTTTCAGTATACAATCAAATTTTGCTCAGTTGATTGGAAAATTCATCTGTCAACCTGTGCATTTGGGATCTTTTGAACTTGTTGAACATGTCAAGATAATGCCATTGAGTCCTTGAGTCTATTTATGAGCTTGGTTTGCCATTGTCTAGGTCAAACAGTCAAAAATTGCTTTTGTGCAGTCAAAACCCTAATAATGACCATTTTGCCCTTTTGGTGATCTGATCAAATTTCTTGTGGAATTATGATCCAAACTTGATAAAATGGTCCATATGAGTTCATAATGTTGATGTGGGTCAAAAATCCGAGGTTTGACTGTCAATTGACCACAGTTGACTTTTTCCCCAATACAGCTGATTTCTAGGTCAACTGTCCAATTGACTGGGCAAAGATTGGAATCAAGGATTGAAACTTGGTATGGATAAACTTGTGAGTCCAACATGCAGCATGAAAGTCACTTTGGGCATTTTAGGTCAAAACATATTTGTGCAAACTCAAACCCTAATTTGGGTCAACAGTGCAATGAGGAGTCTTGAGCAGAGCAAACCCGAACTTGATCTTGAGCTCCAAGGGTCTTGTGGTGAGAAAATAATGATGAAATGGGAGGGAAAATTTTGGGGTACAACAGTTTCCCCTGTTCAATCTTCTTGAACCTGAAGAGTTAGATTGGCAAGTTTGCCTTTCGCGACTCGAGGGTAAAAGGAGATTGGACACTTGAGTGCCCAGAAATTTGCACTCGCATAGTGGAGTATCAGCAATGTGATGTCAGGAATGGGCTTATAGATGCCATTTGGAAGTGTAAGAGATAGGAGGATGGGCTTATAGATGCCATCTGGGGACGTGACAGAACCTTGTCGGGAATGGGCTTATAGATGCCATTTGGAAGTGTTGATCGCGTAAGAGATTCCTTAGCGAGAACTTGCGTACTTTGAGAAAGGAAGATGGTTTCCTGGCCTGTTACAGGTGTTGATCTTCCAACTCTTCATGCAGATATGCCCTGGCTGGGTACAGGTATCGAATCTACAATTAGTTGCTCACAGATGTGCCCTGGCTAGATACAGGAATCGAATCCGGAACTTCAAAAGGTTGCTTACAGACATGCCCTGGTTGGATACAGGTATCGAATCTCTAAACTATTCATGCAGATATGCCCTGGCTAGATGCAGGTGTCGAATCTGGAATTTGTTGTCTACAGATATGCCCTGGCTGGATACAGGTAACGAATCTGGAATTTGTCGTCTACAGATATGCCCTGGCTGGATACAGGTATCGAATCCAGAATTTGTCGTCTACAGATATGCCCTGGCTGGATACAGGTATCGAATCTGGAATTTGTCGTCTACAGATATGCCCTGGCTGGATATAGGTATCGAATCTGGAATTTATCGTCTACAGATATGCCCTGGCTGGATACAGGTATCGAATCTGGAATTTGTCGTCTACAGATATGCCCTGGCTAGATACAGGTATCAAATCCGGAATTTGTCGTCTACAGATATGCCCTGGCTGGATACAGGTATCGAATCTCTAAACTATTCATGCAGATATGCCCTGGCTAGATACAGGTGTCGTATCTGGAATTGCGATAGTTGATAGTAATCATCTTTGGATTGTCCTTTTTCCTGAAAAGGCAAGACATTAGTTGTATGCAATGTCATGATGCATGATGTCATGATGTTCTCAAAAATAAATGAGATCGTGTGATATGATGCGTATATGCATGCGTCATGGTGTATGATAATGTGATGAATGTATTTTTGTCTAGGAAAATAAATCCTTGACGACTGCCGGGAGTTTGAATCCTGGGCTGATGTTGAAGAGTAGAGTTCTTCGCTTCTGCTGGGGATGATGGCTGCAAGAATAAACCGATAGGAGAAGAAGACTCCGTCGGGGAATAAACTTTGTTGGAGAGATTACTCTACAGGGAATTACTCTGTGGGAAGAGATACTTCGCTGAGATTTTGATGAGAACTCTGCTGGGGATTCCACTGATAAGTCATGTTGGGGAATTTGATGAACTCCGTTGGGGATAGGAAGAACTTCGACGAGGACGAACTTTCCGTGGTAATTAGCTGAGGATAACCCGGTTATAAGCTCTGGTGGGAAATAACCTTTGAATGAAACCGGGGAGACGCGTTCGTACTCTGCAGGGGATAAGCTTCCAGAATCTACTAGGGATAAGCTTCAGAATCTACTAGGGATATGGATTCCACTGGGGTGTCTGTATTCCGCCGGGGAACAAATCTTATATTAAGACTACCGGAGATGCTTGCTGAGGAATGTCTATACTCCACTGGGGAATGTTGAGATCTTCTGGGGATACCCAACTTCCTTAAGGATGACAGTAGACTAACTCGACTTGAGGAGAGTATCGCTGACTTGCTGGAGATACTGTGCCTTTTTAGGGCTGACAGGGGACCAACTCTGCCTGGAGAGTATTGCTGAATCTGGTCTGACTCTGTGGGGAGTTGAGGAATCTTGGTCACGTTCTTCAGCCGAACCTACCTTGGTACCTTGGTGGACAGAGCAACTAAATCGCTTAGACCATTCTTATTATTGCCCCTGCTTCTGATGTCACCTGTAATTAGTCCTTTGTTTCGCATGCAAATATTTATGATTAGCAATTAATGTCAAACGCATATATCAAAAATGAACATTGGACGTTCTTTGCAAAACAAAACAGATAAAGGAAAAACAATTGGCAATTTGTCTGGAAAATGAAACTTGTATTGATTTTGAAGTTTTCCTGTAAATAGGCGTTTTATGTACAGGAGGCTGACGTCCTAGTAAGAGAACGTCGCCGAGCAAAAATAGAGTTTATACAATTTTGAAAAGGAAACAAAACAGCTATGTGAAAAATAATCCCACTGGGTTCTAATTCTGCTATCGCCTTTATGTCTTCAAGCGTCTCGTCACTCTGCTGCTTAGTTAAAGATGAAGCTGATTGACTGGAGTCATCTGAGCCCGATAGTTGATGCCGAATTCTGGATGCAAGGTGATCCAATGAGACATAGTACTACGCTTTATCCCTAACTTTTGCCTGGACCGCCCTTTCGGGTTTTCAGTCCACCAGGATACCCATTTTTGCCCAAGCTGCCTTTTCAGGTTTTCGACTTGCCGGGTGTACGGATTTTTTCATTTCATCCCTTATTTTTGCCCGAACCCTTTTGGTTCTCCGGGAAGCCCTTACTTTTGCCTAGGTGTGTCAACCTAGCGGGTCTTTAATTCATGTGTAGTATCTTTTTACTATGTCTGCATTGGCGGGGTGAGGAAGGTCGTCACCATCCATGGTGGTTAGAATCATAGCTCCTCATGAGAAGATATGTTTAACCACAAATGGCCCTTCGTACGTGGGGGTCCATTTGCCCCTGGGATCACTTTGAGGAAGAATGATGCGCTTGATTACCAGGTCTCCGACTTGATACTCTTGTCGTCTGACCTTCTTGTTAAATGCCCTGATCATCCGTTTTTGGTACGTCTGACCATGACAAATAACAATGAGTCTCTTTTCGTCAATTAGGTTTAATTGGTCAAGCCGAGTCTGGATCCAGTCATCTTCGCTCAAGTCTGCATCTTTCATTATCCGGAGAGAGGGTATCTGGACTTCAATAGGCAAGACTGCCTCCATGCCATAGACCAAGGAAAAAGGAGTTGCCCCTGTCGACGTCCGTGCTGAGGTACGGTAACCATGAAGAGCAAACGGTAACATTTCGTGCCAATCTTTGTAGGTCACTGTCATCTTCTGCACAATCTTCTTGATGTTCTTATTCGCCGCTTCTACAGCCCCATTCATCTTCGGTCGATAGGGAGAAGAGTTGTGGTGCTGTATCTTGAATTGCTCGCAGAGCTCAGTGATCATCTTGTTGTTAAGATTGGTACCATTGTCCGTAATGATCCTCTCAGGTACACCGTAGCGGCAGATTAGGTTATGCCAAATGAACTGTGCCACGACGTTCTTGGTTACGGTAGCATAGGAGGCTGCTTCGACCCATTTTGTGAAGTAATCAATCGCTACCAGGATGAAGCGGTGCCCGTTAGATGCCGTAGGTCGGATCTCGCCGATCATATCAATGCCCCACATTGCAAAAGGCCAAGGTGTTGTCAAGACGTTCAGAGGAACCGGAGGAATGTGCACCTTATCAGCATAGATCTGGCATTTATGACAAGTTCGAGAATGCTGATAACAGTCGGCTTCCATTGTGGACCAGAAATATCCTGCCCGCAGGATCTTCTTTGCCATGGTATGTCCATTGGAATGTGTTCCGAAGGTACCTTCATGTAGCTCTACCATGATCTTTTCTGCTTCAGTCTTATCCACACAATGCAGTAAGGTTGAATCATGGTTTCGCTTGTAGAGAATGCCATTGCTGAGGAAGAATTTTGCCGCAAACCTTCTCAGGAACTTCTTGTCATTAACAGATGCGCCTTCGGGGTATTCTTGAGCTTCAAGGTACCTATTCACTTCATGATACCAGGGTTTTTCTGTTACCTCTTCAGCCTCAAGATTGCAGCAATGTGCAGGTTCATCCAACTTCCAAATCATGATCCGGGGCACCTCGTTGTCCCATTTGACTTTGAACATAGAAGACATTGTAGCCAATGCGTCCGCTAACTGATTCTCCTCTCTTGGGAAGTGTTCAAAAGTTATCTCTTCGAAATGAGGGATTAATGTCAGTACATACTCCTTGTAAGGAATAAGATTCGGGTGTTTCGTATCCCACTCACCTTTGACCTGATTGATCACGAGAGCGGAATCTCTGAAGACACTCAGAAACTTGATCCTTAAGTCAATTGTAGCTTGAAGACCCATGATGCATGCCTCATACTCCGCCATGTTGTTGGTGCAGTTGAAACATAGTCGGGCGGTGAGCGGAGTATGAGTGCCTTTAGGGGATATGATCACAGCACCGATACCGTTACCCAAAGCGTTTGAGGCTCCGTCAAAATGCATAGACCAATGGGATCCTTCCTCAGGTCCTTCATCTGGTCCAGGTACTTCACAATCAGTCACTACCATGATATCCTCGTCTGGAAATTCAAAGTTCATCGACTGGTAATCGTCCACTGCCTGGTGCGCCAAATGGTCTGCCAATACACTTCCCTTGATTGCTTTCTGAGTTGTGTACTGGATGTCGTATTCCGTCAAGATCATCTGCCATCTTGCTATTCTTCCGGATAAGGCAGGCTTTTCGAATATGTACTTGATTGGATCCATTTTTGAAATCAACAGAGTAGTGTGAGTCAACATATACTGTCTCAGCCAGCGAGCAGCCCATACCAAAGCGCAGCAATTTTTCTCGAGCAGTGAGTACCGGGTCTCACATTCGGTAAACTTTTTGCTAAGATAATAAATGGCGTGTTCTTTTCGGCCAGACTCGTCATGCTGTCCCAGCACACACCCCATTGAGCTGTCCAGTACTGTCAAGTATAAGATTAGAGGTCTCCCTTCGACTGGCGGCATAAGAATGGGTGGTTCTTGGAGATACTCTTTGATTCTTTCGAAAGAGGCCTGACATTCATCGTTCCAACGTACTACTTAATCTTTCTTCAACAGCTTGAAGATTGGTTCACAGGTAGCAGTTAGATGCGAGATGAATCGGGCAATGTAGTTCAATCGTCCTAGAAAGCCTCTGACTTCTTTCTCTGTCTTGGGAGTTGGCATCTCTTGTATGGCTTTCACTTTGGCAGGGTCCACTTGAATGCCTTTGTTGCTTACGACAAAGCCTAGCAATTTTCCAGATCTCACCCCAAAGGTGCACTTGTTTGGGTTCAACCTCAGCTTGTACAACTTCAGACGGTCAAACAGCTTTCGTAGATGGTCAAGGTGTTCCTCCTCAGTTTGGGACCTTGCAATCATATCATCGACATACACTTCGATATCATGGTGGATCATATCATGGAATAAAGAAACCATGGCACGTTGGTAGGTTGCCCCAGCATTTTTCAACCCAAAAGGCATGACCTTGTAGCAAAAGGTGCCCCACTGAGTGACGAAAGTGGTCTTCTCCATGTCTTCAGGAGCCATCTTGATCTGATTATAACCGGAGAAGCCGTCCATGAAGGAGAATACTTTATGTTGAGCAGTGTTGTCAACCAGAACATCGATATGAGGCAGAGGGAAATCATCCTTAGGGCTCGCCCTATTGAAGTCTCTGTAATCAACACACATTCGGACCTTACCATCCTTTTTCGGCACTGGAACCACGTTGGCAACCCACTGAGGGTAAGAAGTCACTGCTAGAAACCCGACATCAAATTGTTTCATAACCTCAGCTTTGATTTTCTCGGAAATTTCTGGACACATTCGGCGGACCTTCTGTTTTACCGGAGGGCATTCTTCCTTGGTAGGCAGGTGATGAACCACAATGTCGGTATCCAACCCAGGCATGTCTTCGTAAGACCAAGCAAAGATTTCCACATAGTCATGCAGCATATGAATCAACTGTTGTTTCACACTGAGCTCTAGATTGGCACCAATCTTGACTTCCTTTTTGTCTGTCTCAGTACCCAGATTTACCGTTTCCACTGGCTCTTCATGTGGATGAATGGCCCTTTCTTCCTGGAGTAGCAGTCTTGCAAGTTCACCAGGCACTTCGCAATCATCTTCACCTTCGTCTTCGGCTAAGTTGATCGGATTTTCAAAGTCATAACTGGCAGTAGTAGAGTCGTTACCAGTGAGATCCAGAGCGGATTGGAACCTGTATAGGTGAGTGTGTGTAAATATAGCTGTTTTGCAATATATAATAAAGAAATAAAAAGGAGCGCAAGATTTTGAAATGCAACAAACGTCCAATGTTTTTATTGATGATATATGAAAATGACACACAAAAGCCCTCACAAATGAAGCCACGGTGCCCCGGGTAAGACACCGAGCCATAAAAGTTTCAAAATATTGTTTGTTACAAATTCAAAACAAAAGAGTTCATTACTGAGTGACAAAAGTAATAAGTGCGAAGTCTTTGGCAGTCCAGTTGCTTGGTCCTCCGTCGGTTGTTGGGTAGATCCAGCTGTCGAATTCAGATTCCTCCATGTCGTCTTCAATAGCATTCACTCCCGGGTTGGTGATGAACACAAGAAGTTTTCCAATCCTTGCCTTACGAACAACCCTCTGAGCTTCTGCAGTGAAACCCAAACCAAACTTGTCGGTCTTTGGAGTGAAATCAGGAAGTCGGCCCCAGTTTACGCACTCACCCTTCTCAATCACAGCCCGGGCATCCTTTAAGGAAGCCATCTTCAAAGGAGAATCTTCTTCAGTTACAGTCTCTGCTGACGCCAGCGTCTGAGGCAACTCTTCAAAGTGCTGGAATGGAGTCTCAATTAATTCCCCATCCATTTCTATGTACCGGAACGAGTTGAGGTGGCTGACCATATATTCTTCTTCCCCCTGAACTGTCACAATCTTCCCTCTGACTGGGTACTTAAGCTTCTGATGTAGTGTGGAGGTCACAGCTCCAGCCTTGTGGATCTATGGACGACCCAGCAAACAAGAATAGGATGGTCGGATGTCCATCACATAGAAAGTAGAATCAAAAACTTGAGAACCAACCCTGATTGGAATGTCAACTTCCCTATGTACCATCCTTTTCGAACCGTCAAAGGCCCGAACAACAATGTTACTAGGCTTGAGCTCCAAACCCTCACAATCCAACCTGTCTAGGGCCTTCTTGGGTAATACATTCAATGAAAAACCCGTGTCTACCAACACATGGGCAAGAGTAGTGCCCCTGCATTCAATGGAGACATGCAGGGCATCGTTATGGTTCTTTCCTTTGGCAGTCAGATCGGCGTCAGAGAAGCCCAAACCATTATCGGCAGTCAAGTTGGCCACACAATCAGTAAATTGATCAGCAGACGTTTCTTGTGGCACATGGGCCGTCTTCAGGAAGGAAATCAGGGCCTTGGCATGGGCATCTGAACACAACAACAGTGATAGCATAGAAATCTTTGATGGGGTGTGCCCCAGCTGCTCAACTACATTGAAATCACTCTTCTTAATGATCTTGAGAATCTCTTCCATCTCTTGCTGGGAAGCTTCAACATTGGTTGTCTTTGGTGCCTCCGTTAGGGCAGGCAAATCAGTAGCAATCCCTTTGCCCCGAGCGTCAGATGACTCGGCAGCAGGGGTAGAAACAAGAACTTGATCAGGAAGGGAAGCAGAAACACTTGCAGGTGTGATGACAAGAGGTTTCTGAATAGCCGGTGGCGCAATATCTGGTGAGAACAGCCTGCCACTGCGAGTAACTTTGGCAGGCCCGGTGATGTTACTGACGCCGGTACTAGTATCAAACTCTTGCTTCACTCCAAGAACATAAACATCTGCCCCATAGTGCCATGGGACAACTTTGTCGGATGTATAAGGGAGAGGCCCCGGAACAGTGATGATGATAGGAGCAATCTTCTGAGTGGACATGATTTCGACAGGCTTTTTTGAGAGAGCCTTAGGAGGGTTGTTCAAAATAGTGACAATGGACACTTCTTCAGTAGGGACAGCAGGAACAGCAAACTTCTCGAACAATATTTCTTTGCTATCCATCAGGCTTTGGACGCCTGACTTCAGCAAAGGACAACCAGCAGGTGAAACAGCACATAGAGGGCAACCTTTACTACATCCCAGAAATAAACCGGCCAGCAACAGGTTCCTTTTGACAGTCAGCAATGGAGTAACAATCTCTTCCACGGAGGCTACATACCGGTCTTCTTCCACAGCATTCACTCCATGCTGGGGCATGGGAGCAGTCACAACATTGGGCCTTTCGGGCGCCTCAAACTGTATTTCTTTAGCATCAATAAGGTCCTGAACCTTATTCCTCAGAGCCCAACAATCATCCGTAGTATGCCCCGGGCTATCAGAGTGATAAGCGCAACGGGCGTTGGGGTTGTACTTTGGAGAAGCTGTGTTCACAACCTTCAGAGCTTCTTTGACAGTTACCAGATTGGTTGACAGAAGTTGCAGCAAAATCTGAGACAGGGTTATGCTGAGTCGAGTGTACTGCCTTTTAGGCCTCTCACCCCTTGGTTGGTTGTATTGCTGAGGAGCAGCAGCAAGCTTTGAGATTACTACCGCGTTGACAGCTTGGCGGCGTTCCGGCTTAATTTGTCTTCTGGGACCATAAACAGCACTGGCTTCCTTCTTGAAGGGCTTCTTTTCAGTACTCGCGGAGGCACCTTTCTGTATCTTCCCCGACTTGATACCAGCTTCTATTCTCTCATCGGTTAAGATCAGGTCTGTGAACCCAGCAGAAGAATTACCAATCAGGTGGTTGAAGAATGGACCAGACAGGGTCCCTAAGAACATGTCAACAAGTTCACGGTCAGTCAAAGGTGGCTGCACCCTACCAGCCAGGTCTCTCCACTTTTGCGCATACTCCTTGAATCCTTCGCCCGTCCCCAGTGACATACCCTGGAGTTGGGTACGCGTGGGAGCGAGGTCGGAATTATACTGATACTGCCTATAAAATGCAGTAGCCAAGTCCTCCCAGTTTCGGATACTGGCTCCATCCAGCTGATAGAACCACTCGAGTTGAGCCCCTGAAAGGCTATCCTGGAAGAAATGGATCCATAGGTTCTTGTCTGCAGTGTAAGGTTGGATTTTCCTTACATATGATCTGAGATGCAGCTTAGGGAAGGAAGCCCTGTCGTACTTCGCAAAGGCAGGTGCCTTGAACTTGTGTGGGATCACCACCCCAGAAGATAAACCTAAATCTCCAAAATCCAACCCCGGCACATGTTGGATCTCCATGGCACTTAAACGGTCCTCTAGTTTCTTGTACCTGTCTTCAGCAGGAGGGTACTGTTCATCATTGTAATTCGTCTCGTTGTCGGAGACCACAGGACTAGGAGCCCTTCCCCCTTGGGGACTGTCTTTCTCTGCAGAGGAAGTAGCCTGATCAGCCTCATTCTGCAGTGTATTCCCAAACCTCCGTCCAGTGTTGAATAGCACAGTCCTCTTCTTCTTCTTCTTCTTCAAGAGCAGAGTCTTCAACTCCTGTTGACCCTGGGCTAAGCTCATGACCAGCTCTTGAAACTGGGCGTTCTGGGCCTGGAGGGCCTTGATAGCTTGTTCGGTAGTAGGCTCGGAAGACATGATGATTGAGTGCTGAAATAAACAGCGAAGAAGATTAAGCAACCTGTAGAAGAAGGGTACCTGTTATGCATATGATGCAATGAGATGCTTATGATTTATGTTTTCAAAGACAATCGAGATTCAACTTTGTAGACAAAAAGGAAACACACTTCATTAGATTCAAACTTTAAATTGTTCAACAATTCGCCCTTAGGCATTACAAAAAATGAAAATACTGAAAAGGAAATAAAAGCTGTAAAAGAAACATCCAAAGCTCATCAGTGCTCCCATGGCCTCCTCTTCTCAGTACGGATATAGTCATTCAGGATCCGCTCTTCCTCCAATTGCTTAGTCAGCTTCTGGATCTTTTATTCCTGTTCGTTGAACTTTTCCCGATAATAATCCCGTTCTTCCTGTAGTTGCGCCTAAGATCTCTTTAGTGTATCAACATCAGTGGGTATCTGAGGAGGGAGGACAGTTGGAGGAACCCCGTCTTCATCAGGAAATTCAAGAATGATAGGCCTGACAGCTTCGTATGGCATACCTAACTTCTGAGCACGGATGCGGACCCATCTGCAGTAGGGTTCCATTGGTAGAGAGGTCTTCGATCCGAACTCATGTGGGTCAGCTTTGTGAATTCTATCCCAAGCCTTGATGAATCTTCGGTGCAGCTTGTCACTGTCTACCTGAAACTTAAAACTGATGTGAGGCACCAACATTTCATGAGGCCCTGCTCTTCTGGCTCTTCCAAACTGAAGGAGAGCTAAACATGGATTATAAGAGATTCCTCCCTGGGTACCGATCAATGGAACATTAGGATATTCTCCGCAACGATCAATAATGGCTACCTCATCCAAACCTCTGAGAGTCCAAATGACGTCGTTATCAGTGAGAGACATTAACCTACGAGCCCAGCCCTTTCCTTCTTCATTCTTCAGCACGAACTTAGGGAGGTGAGAAATAAACCACCTCACTAACAAAGGAGCACAACACCACAGAGTTCCCCGTCTTCGGGCAGTACGAGCATAGAGTTGTTGCAGGATATCACCCAAGAGAGTGGGTACAAGGTTCCGAGACATGAAAATCCTTATGGCATTGATATTGACAAAGTTATCAGGATTCGGAAACAATACTAGACCATAGATTAAGAGAGCCAGAATGTCTTCGTACACTTTGAAGTCTAAGTCATTCCAAAAACTATTAGCTTTGCCAACCAGAAACTTAGCCAAAAAGCCCTTAACTCCGCTTCTAGTCTCCCAGTTAGCCATTACCTCTTCTTTGGTCAAGGGAAGAGCTGCAACAATCTCTTCAGGCCTGAGAGTCTTCTCCCAACCAGTGAACGGAGTTTGTTCCAAAACAGGGATACCAAGTAAATCAGAGAATTCTTCCAAGGTAGGGACCAGCTGGAAGTCTTGAAAAGTGAAGCAATGGTACATGGGATCATAAAACTGGACCAGGACACTCATCAGTTGTTGGTCCCACTTTGAAGTGACTAAACCGAGAAGAGAACTATGCCTCTTGATGAAGGAAGTAGTGTTTGGAATCCTATCAACCAAATCCTTGAGCAAAGTAGGTGTTTGAACAAAGTTGAGCCGGATAGTATTCCTATGCATGGGCATCATGATGTCCTATAAAACAGAGCAAAGATGAAACCCTCTTGTCTTTGAAATGGGCCAGTCCTTATGCAGGATGCATGCAATGGTATGATGGCATGATGTTTATGATAAAGCACACCACAAGTATTTAGAAAGGCAAGCATGATAAGGCACACAAGTCACACAAGACAAACCCTTAGGGTTTAGGCCAGCATGAAGTTTAGGTATTACCCTCTTTTAGTTTCGTTGGTTAAGACCTGTCCTATCAAAAGTAACCGGGTTCTAGAGGATCTCAATATCATTGACTACCCTCAATCGGTCATAACTCCAGCATCGCAATCTTTTCTTACGGCCAGAACCATCGCGAGAGTTTAGCCTCAATGAGTGTAGCATACTGCTACTGTTCTATGGCCAAGTTGGGTCAATTTAGGGTTCTAAGGTCGGTTGGTGCTTAATGACTCCTTGGAAGACCCATATTCTCCTCGTTGCAACACAAGGGATATCGGTACAGACCAAGGTGTCACACCAACGTAGCCACTGCTTCACCCATGTCGGTCTACGCCGGACAGGTCCCTCACAGCTTATGCTATCTAAAAGGGTATTCCCCAGATCCGGGTTAGGATCTATGAAACTCCGATGCAAAGCCCACAAATATAAAAGCAAACAAAGCAAACAATTGAAAACAAGTAAATGATCTAACCCTAAGGTAACCCAACTTTTAAGTTTTCACCAGCGGAGTCGCCAGTTCTGTGATACGGTGGGAGAACTGACTTGAGGTTTTGCGTTTGTTTTCTCAAATGTTTCGGTTGAGCAAGAGTCGCCACCGACTTTTTATTTTATCCTAAGGAAAGATTAAAAAGCACAGCAAAAACCTTTGAGATGTTTTCTTGGGTTCGGGGAGTAGATTATAGAAAGGGAAGGTATTAGCACCCTTTCTATCCATGGTTATCCATGGGCTCTTAGTTACTTGCTTAGATCACTTGCCTTGCATTTTCAATTGTTTGAAATGGTGCTTTGTGTGTGTGTTTGAAAATGTTTTGAAAAGAGGCCATTTATTGTGGCAACCTTTGTAATGATCCATGTTTGAATGTATACAAAGGTGTATATCTTTTGAAAAGTTTTCAATGTTTTTGTAAGTTGTTTTTGAAAGTTTTTTTCGAAAGTGTTATGGAGTGTGGTTTTGAAAAGTAGGCAAGTGTGTTTTGCAAGATTTGGTCAAGTAACCAAGAGCTATCTACCCCTAAATTTCTCAAAGATCTTTCCTATGTTTTAACCTTTTTAACAATTTTGTTCCACCATTGTATTTGGTGGACAATCTTGTGTTAGGAGGTTAACGAGACGGGCGCGGGTCATCGTTTAGACCATGATTGCAATGGTGCCAAGTGTCTTTGGCAATTTTCCTTTAAGGGACTTGATCATTTGTTTAGGCAACTTTTGAAAGCGTCATCGAGGGGCTATGATCATTTGATATTGTTTGTTTTGCCAAAGAAACTCAACATGCAACATGGCCCATTATTGAAGGCAACAAGTGGAGTAACCCTAGGGGTGCAAGTGTGATTGGTGTTGTCCATTTTCATGCTTTTTTGTCTTTGAATTAGTCAAGCTATTTGTTGTTTGATTTTTGCATACAAACCCTAAGTCTATCATGGCATATTTAAAAATCTTTAAAATGCGGAATTTAAAGTCCTAAGTTATTACAAAGTAATCATGGGGATGGGGGTACAAATGTTCAAATGGGGATGAGACTTAATAGGAGAGTAGTGTCCAATATTTACAACCAAATCGAATTGCGATCTCAAATGTAATATGTATCAAATGTACAAGAATAAACAAATGTGTATGTGTAAATGTATTTGCGTAAGTATATGTGATTTATTTACAAGTGAAATAAAAATAAAATAATAAAAAAAAAGTTAATTTTGGATATTTTCATGTTTAGGACAAAACCCTAATTTTGCTAAATAAAAGGTATTAATTATTTATTATATACAATATTTATTAATTATGTACAAAAATAAATAAAAGAGAAGTATATTGTGAAAATGTAATTTTTGAGGTTAAATATTAATAAAAATAAAAAATGTATTATTTTGTATTTTTATCCTAAATATTCTAATAAATATATAAGTATTTATATTATGTATTAAATATATTAAATATATACAAAAATAAAATATTTATTATTTAAAAAAAAGTATATTTTTTAGGAAATGTTTTCAAAAGATAAAATAAAATAAAATCAGAAAATAAAACGCATTTGTATTATTTTTTAGTATTTTTAATAAAAGTATATATATGTTATTTATAATGTATAAATTTAAATAAAACAAATAAAATCCAAATAAAATGCAAAAATGGTTGAAAAATATTTTTAATATTTTTTAATGTTTTGACAAAAAATAAACAAGTCAGAAACAAAAAGAAAAAATCAAAAATGATAAAAATAACACACAATGGGCCAAGGGGGTGTATGTGAAATAAAGTGGTGTAAATAGAAAAAACAAAACAGGCCCAGCCCAAAGAGGCTTCTTCAACCTCCAGCCACTTCTGTTTCAAAAAAACGCGTGTTTCCTTGCTTGATTCAAACACCCTGATTCTTTGACTTTCAACAAAAACTTACAACATCAATGTTATAGAGCATCATGTCACGATTCTAAACATATAAAGAAGTTGATCTAACTCTCAGAAATGAGAGAGGATTTCTTCTCCCCTAATTCCTGACCTAACTTTTTTCTAATGTTCAGGTTCCAAATTCTCTTAACACACACAATATAAATGAAAAGTAATGATATGGGTGGATTCAGGGCCATGAGTAGGACATAACTTCTTCACAAACCTAAGCCTAGATATGCCTAGATAGAGAGATAGAAGTTCAAAAACTTACATGTTCAACTTGAATCGTGTGCAACAATGGAGGTACTTCCAATGCAGTGTGAGGACTTGTACAGCTTGCTTGAGGTCCAGGGATGCTTCCTCTATGCTTGGCTTGCTCTGAATCCTTCTGAATCAAGCTACAGAAGTCAACCTGCACAGATGAAAAATGAAAATGGCACACTTGGCTATGGCTGTTACAGTTCCAGTTCAATGCTTGGAATAGCTTCAATGGATGTTAGGGAGTGTGTTTGAAAAGGTTTCAGCCAAAACGCACGATAGGAATGGACTGTGGGATTCAAACTGCAGCCTATGCCCTGTTTTGCCACAAAACTGTGTTTTTCTGTATATGGAGGTTTGAGAGATGGTTTGGTCGTGTTTCAGACTTGGTTTGATGTTTGGAAAGTGCTCATGAAGTTTGTTTAGGCCTGTCTTGACAGGAATGTGTGTTGTTGTTTAAAATGCAAAGTTTCTTCCTTCTTAAGTCAAAAATGCCAAGTTGGGTTACAATCTTATGCAGGCCCCCTAAACATGCTGCAAAGTTTGTTCTTGATCAGTGGGATATGTCCATACATTTGTGCCTCAGAGATTTGCTTTTTACTTATTAGATTGTAAACTTGACATAAAGTGTAACTTTATCAAAATTGCTAAAATGCTTTTTCTAATTATGGACTAATCCTTCATGTAATGACCAAATGCATAAAATAACATCTTGGCACAATGGTTTAGCATTGAATTATTGAGTAAGAAAGGGATTAAAGGCCTGTAACCTAGCTTGAACCATGCTGAGTTTGAAAATGCAAAGTTATGAACATGTAATTGGCTCATGAACAAAGTGACTTTTGCCCATATTGACAAATTCGATTCTCCCTAACCACAAGGGTGTTTGAGAAGTTCTTGGACAATTTTGAAATCTTGGAATGTGTACTACAATCCATCTTTGTAATTCAAGTTGAAATTCCAAGTGGAAGCATGTGAAAAGTGGCCATGAAGTTGGGCAAAAATCCTGCCTAGAATAGGTCAAAAATTTTCTAAGTTAAGAATGTTTTGCACCCTTGTTCCAAAAATCATAACTTGAGCTACAAGCTTCTTTTGAGGAAACTTTGTGAATAAAAGTTGTAGATTTTGCAATGGACTATAAATTTCATGTTTTGAGTTTTGTTTGAATCCAAATGTATCTTGATGAAAAGATGGGACAAAGTTAGGAAAAAATTAGGAAATTTCATAACTTAGAAAATTTCTAAGTTATGAAATTTCTTCATTTCAAACCCTAATTTGTAATTCTTGGTTTCTTGATGAACAAGTTTCATGATTTGACATGTTTTAATGAAAAATGAATCTTGACACTTGATTTTGACCAAAAAGTCAAAGTTTGACTTTTCAGTATACAGTCAAATTTTGCTCAGTTGATTGGAAAATTCATCTGTCAACCTGTGCATTTGGGATCTTTTGAACTTGTTGAACATGTCAAGACAATGCCATTGAGTCCTTGAGTATATTTGTGAGCTTGGTTTGCCATTGGCTAGGTCAAACAGTCAAAAATTGCTTTTGTGCAGTCAAAACCCTAAAAATGACCATTTTGCCCTTTTGGTGATCTGATCAAATTTCTCGTGGAATTATGAGCCAAACTTGATCAAATGGTCCATATGAGTTCATAATGTTGATGTGGGTAAAAAATCATGAGGTTTGACTGTCAATTAACCACAGTTGACTTTTTCCCCAATACAATTGATTTCTAGGTCAACTGTCCAATTGACTGGGCAAAGATTGGAATCAACGCTTGAAACTTGGTATGGATAAACTTGTGAGTCCAACATGAAGCATGAAAGTCACTTTGGGCATTTTAGGTCAAAACATCTTTGTGCAAACTCAAACCCTAATTTGGGTCAACAGTGCAAGGAGGAGTCTTGAGCAGAGTAAACCCTAACTTGATCTTGAGCTCCAAGGGTCTTGTGGTGAGAAAATAATGATGAAATGGGAGGGCAAATTTTGGGGTACAACAGATGCAAATAGTGTTATATTCATAAAAATGTCAAATAAAGATAATATGTTATATTTTCTTTGTGGAGTAACTTCAAGCTACTTAATTATAATATTTCTTGATTTTTGTGGCATTCCATGTATGAGGTAATGGTTCCTCGTCTAATGTTTCTAAGTTTTATGCTCATTTCCCTGTACTGGAGATGAATTTGTATGATCCTTCCTAGTTGGATTCTAACTTTCCATACCTGGCATTCTTCCCCTATACATTAGTGTTTCTCCATACGAGGCTTTGCATTCACTCAAGGTCTCACTCACCTGTTATATTTTGTAATTATTGATTTCTTTACTCTCACGCTAAGTAGAGCTATAATGATCCTTTTTATACCGCCAAGTCTACTTCTCAGATTGCTTTGGAGTTATCTTCTTTGGTCAGAGAGTGAGCCTCCCTATAGCTTAATTCTCTAATTTCAAAGGGAATGACAACTTTGGTTTCATATGTCATTCAGAAAAGGGTTTCTTTCATGGTTGAATATGGCGTTGTTATGTAGGCCTAGAATAAATATGGGAGTTCATCCACCTAATTTCCTCTTGCCACGGTTAACCTCCACTTTAACCCTCTAAGAACTACTCGATTGACAGCTTTAACTTGTCAACTGGTTTGAGAGTGTTCTGTAAGAACAAGATTTGGTTATCCAATATTATCTCTGAGTTTTGACGGTAACAAATGAGTATGTTTGTATAAAAAATTTTGATACTCTAATGTTTGTTATTGTTGAGTACTTAACAAACATGTTCTGCTTCTGATGGATGACGTGGCCAAGACATTAGAAGAGAATTTGTTTCACCTCTGCGCTACATAAGTTCTGTTGAATAGTAGCAAGACACTCCAGAAGGCTCTGAAGTGTAGGCTCTGATGTTTGTCTAAAGAAACCAGTCAGAAGATCTGAAGACAGAAGTTTCTACTTATGTTCAGATGTTAAAGACACGAGCTTCTAAAGAGATAGTGCTCTAAGGAAATAGTCAGAAGATTTGAAGACTCAAGTTTCTACTAAAGTTTAGATGCTAAAGACTCAAGTTTCTAAATACAATGTGTTCCAAAGAAACAAAGTTAGAAGATCTGAAGACAAAGTTTCTACTGAAGTCCAGAGGCTAAAAACTTAGTTTCTAAAAGACAACTTATTTCAAGGAAGACAAAGTTAAAAGATCTGAAGACAAAGTTTCTACTGAAGTCCAGATGATGAAGACTTGTGTTTCTAATAACAAGGTCCTTAAAAGGATTCTTAAAGAAACAAGTGCTAAAGATTCTAAAGACGGAAGTTCTGAAGATTCCAAAGACTTGAAGTTCTAAAGATCCAAGGTTTTATACATTTAGGGATGTCAGTTTGGACCTGTTAATGGGGATCCCCGTGGGGAACGCCCCGTTCGGGGCCCCAAAGATGGGGAATTTTCCCCCGTGGGGGCGGGGATGGGGAGAAAAATTCCCCCGAGAGCATTTCGGGGACGGGGACGGGGAATACACCCCCCGCCCCGCCTATTATTTTAATATAGTTAATTTAATATATATATTTTAGATTAGGTTTTTTAGTCATTTCCTTTATGTTTATTTATAAAAATAAATAAATAAATATTCATGTATTTATTAAGAGAGAGAAATGTAAATATTAGACCCTAAAAAAGTTGAAGCGTTTCATTTTCTTCTGCCAGACATTTAGAGTCTCACACGTTAGACTCCTTTTTTTCTTCTCCAGTCAAATCTCCATTCATCTTCCTCTTCCAATTCCATCTTCTCTATTTGGTGTGCTTCCATTATTCACAGCTCTTACAATTTCATCAATAAGGTTTGATTTTCATAAATTTGTTCATGTAATTATTTATAGGAAAAAATAGATTATTTCTCTTTGATTCTCATAAATCTGTTTATATTATTGTTTATAGAAAAAAGTAGATTGTTTCTCCTTGATTCTCATAAACCTGTTCATGTAATTGCTTATAGGAAAAGTTGATTATTTTGATTAAATTTAAATTAAATTGTTTAGAAATTTTAGAGTTATAAAATCATTTGCATATTAAAAAAATATAAAATAATCAAAAAATTACTCATTTTTATCTCCTTTTAAATATTTTTGTGTTCATTTTTTATCTATACTATGCATTTGTAATTAAAATAATGTCGTCATTTTTTCCTTAAAAAATATTAAAATATACTTTTCCTATTTTTTATTAATATATCACACTATAATTTAATTTTCTATATTAAACAAAAAAATATTACTTTTTAAATGAATCAATATATCATGCTATCACGGTATCACCCATAAAAAAACCAAATATCTTATATTTCTAATTATTAATGAAATAATAACATATAAACAATAATATATCATGCTATCACCCATAAAAAAAATTTATATCTTATATTTCTAATTATAAAACCAAAGCCATTAAGTGAAATAATAACATATAACTTTTTACACGAGTAAATATATCATGTATATAGGTAAATAAATGTATTCTCAATGTATATAATTAATTAATATATGTTATTATTTCTAATTGAAAAGTTACAGTAAATAAGGCATATTTAGAAATATGTGTAATGCATCATATATTTAGAAATATAAGATTTTTCTTATTAATTATTTTTTGTGTGAATTTCATGTATTTACTATTTCATTTATTTATTATTTTTTCATATATTTATTATTTTTGTTCTACTTCCATGTAGCCTTTTAAAATTTGTGTTTGTGTGTGCCAGGTTTTTGGTAAAAGAATGGTTGGTGAAGTTCAATCATCTAATAGTCCTAATGTTGCTTTGGAAGGGAATGAAGTTCATATAGAAAGTAGTGGAGTTTCACTCACACAGGAAGTTCAATCTACTCCAAATGAAATAAATATAGAAAATCAAGATCCTGAAGCTCCCGTTGAACCCACTACAAGTCCTAACAAAAGGGGATTAAAATCAGATGATTGGCCCTATTTTAAAAGGCAAAAAATAGGAGGCATTTGGAAGGCTATATGCAAATCTTGTGATAAGAAAATTGGTGGTGATACAAAAAATGGTACTAAACATTTATTTGATCATATTAGCATATGTCCAAAACGCACAGAGAGAGGTCCAAAACAAGCCATGCTTAAAGTGACAGAAAAAAAATCTGGAAACAGACATGAATCATTTGTGGTTGGAAATTATACATTTAATCAAGATGTTTCTAGGAATGAACTCGCGAAGATGATTATATTGCATGAATATCCCATCATGATGGTTAACCATATTGGTTTTAGAAATTATAGCCATTCTCTTCAACCTTTGTTCAAGATAGTTTCTCGCAACACCATGAAGAATGATATAATGAAGTTGTATGAAAGTGAGAAGTCAAAGCAAATGAAAATACTTGCAAAGAATAAAAGCCGCATTGCAATAACTACTGATATGTGGACTGCTAGCAACCAGAACAAAGGATATATGTCTGTTACAGCTCATTACATTGATGAAAATTGGATTTTGCAGAATCGGATCATCAGGTAACTTCTCCCTTCCATTTACGTTATTATTATAATATAGTTATTTTATGTGATATTTATTATAATTTATTTTTAGGTTCATTTATGTCCCTACGCCACATACTGCTGAGGTCATTTGTGATTTTTTGGTAGATTGTTTGATGGATTGGAATATTGATAGAAAATTGTCAACATTAACCGTTGATAATTGTAGCACCAATGATGCTCTGATTGACCATTTGATTGATAAGATGTCACCTTCTTCTTTTATTTTAAAAGGGAAATTGTTTCATATGCGTTGTTGCACCCACATATTAAACTTGATAGTGAAAGATGGCATGCAAACAATTTCTAGTTCAATTGAAAAGATTAGGGAAAGTGTCGGTTTTTGGGTAGCAACACCAAAGAGGGAGGAGAAATTTAAAGAAACTTGTAATCAATTGAACATGACTTATGAAAAGAAGCTTGCACAAGATTGTAGAACAAGATGGAACTCTACTTATTTAATGCTTGCTTCTGCATTGCCTTACGAACAAGTTTTTAAACGTTTAAAACAACGCCGTGATTCCCAATATAAGTGTGCACCAAGTGAAGAAGATTGGAAAATGGCAAGAGAAATTTGTGACAAGTTGAAATTATTTTTTAGTGTCACTGAGTTGTTCTCGGGTACTAAGTATCCAACATCAAACATTTATTTTCCCAAAGTTTGTCAAATAAGATTAGCTTTAAGAAAGTGGGAAGATTCTTCTAGTGATACTATACAAAGTATGGCAAGAAGTATGATAGTGAAGTTTGACAAATATTGGAGTTTGATTAATGGGGTGATGGCAATAGGGGTTGTTTTGGATCCTAGATATAAAATAACTTTGTTGAATTACTTCTTCCCACTTATGTATGGGAATAATGCTCCCAAAGAATTGGAAAAGGTAATACAAATGTGTGAAGATTTAGTTGAAGAATATCAACCAAATAATGATATGGTTCCTACAAGTAGTGAAGTTGGTGCATCAACATTGGTAGATGACATTGATGTCACAAGTCAAGATTGGGAGAAGGCTTATTCGGAATATGTGATGGAAAATACTTCAACTACAAATGTCAAGTCAGAATTTACTTCCTACTTGGAAGATGGTGTCTTGCTTGATAAACAAAAAAAGGAAAATTTTGACATCTTAGGATGGTGGAAACAAAATGGTTTGAAATTTCCAACTTTGCAAAAGATTGCAAGGGACTTTTTAGCAATTCCTATATCTACCGTTGCTTCAGAGTCTGCCTTTAGTACTACTGGTCGTGTTTTAAGTCAACAACGTAGTAGGTTGAAGGAAGACACTTTAGAGGCTTTGATGTGCACTCAAGATTGGATCCGAAAAGATATAAAAGGTAATATATTTTTATCTTTTACAAGATTAATTGAAAAGGATTTTTAAATTTTAATTTAGCTATTTGTTTCTTAGGTTATTCAAAAACGTTGACTCAATTCGAATGTGTGGATGAAGATATGGATGATGATGATGATGATGATAATAAGGTAATTTACATATTAGTGTTGATTACCTTTTAGTTTTTAAAGTATTTTTTAAGTAAATATAATTATTGATTGTTTACTTTTCGTAGGAAAAAGAAAGTCATATCTAATTGTGGAATGAGGAAGAAGACCTTGCAAGGAGAAGTTGGAAAGAGAGACATGATTGATCATTACTTGTTTGGATATTTTGCTTAATATTTTAGTTTATTTATATGTAACTTTGTTTTAAGTATTTTGATATTTCTACTTTACGTGTGTTATCAATTGAGCAAATAGAGATATGTTGACTTTTGCTTTTAGTTGACTTATTATGAAGTATTTTTTAGCTTTTCAAGCATACTCATGATGCTAAATTTTATAATTATCCCTTATTAGTTTTGATGAAGTATAGTTTTTTAAGCATAATTATGTTGTTGGATTTTTTTAGTTGTTTAGGCATATTGTTACTTTAAAAAGTATTATAGTTCATTTTGTTGAATTTTATAGCATTTTATAGAAATTTATAAAAAAAATATTATTATTTTGTGTTCCATTAGTATTTTTAATAAAAAATAATAAATGTCAAATACTAGTATTTTTTAATAACATAATAAATATGTGAATTCTTTGTGCTTTTTATTTTTATAGAAAATATAAACATTTTAAAAAAATAAAATATTAATGAATAAATGTAGGATCTATGAGGATCCCCGCGGGGAACGGGGATCCGCGGGGAACGGGGATGGGGATAGAAATTCCCCCGTGACGGAGATCGGGGACGGGGACGGGGAATGAATTTGATGGCGGGGAAAAAGATGGGGAAGTGTCCCCCCGGCCCCGCCCCGCCCCATTGACATCCCTATATACATTGGGTTCTTAAGACCAAGTTCTGAAGACTCTAAAGACGCAGATCTTAAGACTCTGAAGATTTAAAGCTCTTCTGATCCAAGGTTCTCTACAACAGGTTCTCATGACCAAGTGCTGAAGATTCTGAAAACGTTGTTCTGGAGACTCTGAAGACTTGAAGTTCTGAAGACCTTATGTTATGTTCCCGTTTCTAAACTCGTGCTCACATAAGCCTTTGAAGTGCATAAGGAAAGAATATAATGTTAACATGGTACAATAGTACATAGTACGTAAAAGCCTTATTCCACTACCTCTCAAATAACTTGAATTGTTGAAGAGAAAAGGACGTAGCAGTATTATTTGTAACGACTCTTTTTCGAATAGACAACGGCTCTATTTTGCTTGGCTATATAAGAAAAGAATCGTATGGTTAAAATGTTGTTGTGTTCAATGTTAAAATAAAAAGTTGTCATTATTGGAACACAACCAAAAAGAAAACCACTAAAACAATAACAAGAACAACAATTATGCTGAACATGTTGAAGCTAACCAAAAATAAATAAAGAAGATGAAAAAGAAGAATTCAACCAGATGATACTTAAATTTATATCAAATATGTCTTGGTAGAAATATGAAGAAGCAAGGAGTTGTTGCTCATAGCTTGCTCAATAAAGAAAATGAAGACAAGAAGACTACAAGATGTTGCACTTAAACTTAGATCATATTCATGTTAGTAGAATCATGTAAACACAAGAGTTGTTGCTTATATTGTGTTATATCTTTAGTTATTCATGTAAATTGTTTGTACACAAGAGTTGTTGCTCATAATTGTGTCAAACAATGAGGACTTAATCATTTGTGTAATATGCTTAGAAATAAGCAATCATGTAAACACAAACATTATCAACTGCATGTTGATGGTTCCTTGAGAGACTCGGTTGAGTCAGGATTCTCAAGAAGACTTTTGTTGCGGTCATCATAGATGAAATCCTGTTAAGAAACACCAGGTTGGTCAAATTTCTTAATGGGTCAATGATTGTTATATCCAGTTGGATCACTGAACATATCATTGTAAGGTTCATTGAGAGATTGAGTGAAGGTATACTCTTAAGCAGATAGTGACTAATGGTCATTATGAAATCCTGGTAGTGGTTTCTATTGGGTCAATGGTAGTCATATCTCAAAGAGGATCGAGTGAATGTCAGATTCTTGTGAGATCCCTGATGGATATCATTGCAAGGAAATCCTGATAGGATATTCTGAAGAATATAATTTTGTTGGGTAAATGAATGTTATATCTAGTTTGAATCCCTGAATGTGTCATTGGATGTTAGTCACCAACGGTTACCCGTGCGATTGTAATCAGTTTGGTTATAATGGATTAAGTCCTTGATTAAGGTGAAATCACCTTGGCGGATGGTCTGGATTAGCTTGTGGATTTCTCAAGTGAACCGGTATATATTGTTTGTTCTTTACTCTTGATTATGCTTTATAGTTTATATTTTCTTAACTTAATTAGAAGCATTACTTAGAAGTAACACTCAGAAGCATTGTTCAACGAATAATACTTAGAAGCGGAAGTTATTCAACAAATGAAAACACAGTTCAACCCCCCCTTTCTTGTGTTTTCTTCACACCTTCATGTTCCACCGAAGTGAAATGTTGTTTAACCTTTAGCTCCTCCAAAAGGCCTTTAAACTACCTGCCAGTGAACTACGTACCATTCTGTGTAACAACAACATGGGGGTTCTGTATCATGAAAGGACATTTCTTTTGAAAACTTCATGATATTCATTGATGTGATATTTGTTAGACGATAGGCTATGATCTAGAGAGCGTGATTAGTATTAGACGATGAAAACTTATCTAGAGGGGGGGGGGGGGGGGTTGAATAGATCCTGAAAGTAAAATTACCTTTTTAAACCTTGTTTTGAAAACAAACTAAAAAATATGGCAAGCGAAAGTTCTATCCTAGATCAAATAAGTCGTCTAAACCAAACTGATTATTGGAAACTCGGATATACGTAATATACCGAATGGAATATAAGACAATGATAAAGACTTAATACAATAATTTCTCAATCAATTGTTTTGTTATGAACCAAAGTTGAAAAATTATGAAATTTTAATTGATGGGTCGACCTGTAAGAATTATGTGTCGACACATGGAGCTCTAATTTGAGACATACGATTTTGGGTTGGTTTTAAATGATACAAATTTACTCATGCATGAATGCTTATGAGAGATATATGTAAATGAACATTTTTCATGATTTGACACCAATGAACATGCATACACATATATGCAAACATAAGACAAAAACAACATATAATGCATGTGAGGATAATATGATGAGGTCACTATAATCCTATGAATTGAAACATATTATAGTTATCAATTGAGGGTTTTGTAAATAAACACTCAAAACACATACCATACATCAAGTATCATATACCTTAGAGAAATAAACAGATAAAAAAGAGACTTTACTCATAAAGTAAAAACCGAAACGATATAACCTCATCGTATGAAGGACGAAGGTGTTAGAACATAGTTTAGTTCTACATCCCTGTAAGAGTTTTGATGATAACAAACACATGATATATATATATATATATATATATATATATATATATATATATATATATATATATATATATATATATATATATATATATATATATATATATATATATATATATATATATATAAAGAACATATATACTCTCTAATAAAGTGTTTTAATATGCAGAGAAGTTCTGATGTAAGGAGCATATAAGATCTGCTAGAACATCTGGAAGTTCTGATGTAAGAAGATGAGAGAGATTCGTTTTGAAGAACTGTTCAGACACAACATACTTAGAAGCAAATTTGTGTAATACGCTAAATGAAGAAGTTCTATGTTACAACTTCTGAATGCACCAACACTGTGAAACAAGAACTCTGATATTCTGATATGTAAAGTTCTGGAAAGCAAAAGAGCCTCAACGGTAACATTCATCTTCTGATGTGAGCATGTTCTGAAGCGTTACATTTCACTTATGGCTATTCAAAAGTAACGACATAAAGGGGACAAGAATCTCTATTTTTGGAAAGCTCTTTAATTACTATTTATCAACATTCCAAAAGCTCCCACATGCATTGCCTATATAAACAAAGCTTGAAGGAGAAATCGTTGACGATTTTGTGCACAACAAACGAGTCATCTTCATCACCTTCAACGTACTGAATTTTATTTGTGTAAAACATCACTTGTCTGATATTTTTTTTGTTAGAAAATATTTTTGTACACTCTCTTAAATATTATATAGTGTAATTCCTTGAGAAAACCAGGTTGTAGTTTAAACTCAAGAAGACTTTGACGGTTATCATAGTAGCTGTATAATCAAGTTTGATTAGTGGATTAAGACCTCATTGGAGAGAAGCGAAATCACCTTGGCGGGTGGACTGGAGTAGTTTGAGTTCAAACGAACCAGGATAAAAATCTAGTGTCATTTTGTCTTAGATTTCAAAACCCCAATTCAACCCCCCCCTCTTTCTTGTGTTTTTCCATTCTTCAATTGGTATTAGAGCACCTGAATATGGGTGCAAACACTTAACCGTGTCAGAAAAATATCCAAGCAGGAAAAACACTATGGTGGGACCAAGTCAGAGCATCAGCAATGACTATCATGATGAGAAAGACAAAATTAGCTGCAGACCCCAATATTTGACGGTGAAAAGTTTGATTACTGGAAAGACATAATCAGATGTTTCTTTCTAGCTCATGATGTTGATCTATGGGATATGATGATTGACGACTATATTCATTCGAGTGATGAAAACAGTCAGAAGATGGACAGGAAAAGAATGACAGATCATCAAAAGAGAGAATTCAGAAATCATCACAAGGCCAGGACAATTCTCTTGAGTGCTATCTCGTACACAGAGTATGAGAAGATCACAAACAGAGAATCAGCAAAACACATGTTTGACTCCTTGAGAATGACATATTAAGGCAACATGCAAATCAAAGAAACCAAGACTCTTGCACTCATCCAGAAGTAAGAATCTTTTAAAATGGAAGAAGAAGAAACTATTGAGAGAATGTTCTCAAGATTTCAAAACTCTGGTTACAGGATTGAAAGTTCTGGACAAAGGATACTCCACAGCAGATCATGTAAAGAAGATCATAAGAAGTTTACCCAAGAAATGGAGACCCATGGTCACAGCATTAAAACTAGCCAAAGATCTGGATAAAATTTCTCTTGAAGAACTTATCAGCTCCTTGAGAAGTCATGAGATAGAACTAGAAGAAGATGAACCCCAGAAGCAAGGTAAGTCTCTCGATCTTAAATATAATAAAACTAAAGCTTTTCAGGAAGAAGAAGAAAGTTTTGGAGGATCTGCATCATAAGAAGATGAATTATCTCTCCTCTCTAGAAGGGTACAACAACTATTGAAACACAGACAAAAATTCAGAAATCTCAGAAGATCCAACATTCATTCTGAGTTAAACTCTGGGTACAAAAAGTACATAAGCAAATACATTATTTTCTACAAATGCAACGAAGCAGGCTATTGAAAAAGCGTCTGTCCAAATCTACAGAAAGAAATGCCTAATAAGAAGTTCTCCAAAGATAAGAAGTCTTATGGAAACGTGGGATGACTCAAAATCTTCTGAAGCTGAAACAGAATCAGAAGATGAACGAGCCAATATAGCCCAAATGGCCAACGTATCAGAAGACACTGGATCATTTGGATCAGAATTAGACTCAGAGGTAGAAGAGGTATTCTCTAACTTTTCTAGATCTCAATTAGAAGAGAGTCTGTCAGAAATTCTTGAAAGATATCAGAAACTTCAATTCATAAACAAGAACTTGAAAAAGGATCTAGTTTCTGACTCTTAAGAAACTAACAAACTGAGATCAGAAAACTCTGCTGAAAGAAACAATTTCTAAACTAGAAAATAATTTACAAAATGATCAGAAAGAAACTGTCTCAGAAGTTCTTAGTAACTCTGATAAGATCATAAAGGAATATGATCATAGCTTTCAAAAATTTCTTGCTAAAAACATAGATAGAAGCAAGATGGCTTCAATGATCTATGAAGTTAGCAGAAATGGAAGAAAGGGAATAGGATACAAGGGTAAAGTATCTCAACCTAAGAAAGTTAAAGATATGGTCATAAAACACACACATATTTATTCTCACTTCACCTACGGACACACACATGATATAAAATATACTAGTAAGGTGTTTTCTGTTAAACCAAAATTCAAATAGAATTTTGGAAACTCTAACAATCATGGACCCAAAAAGATATACCAAAGGATAATAAAATCATCTATGTTGCGGATATTTTTAACAACAAGGTTGAAACACTAGTTTTAACAACTGGACTATGGATGCTCTCTACACATGACAGGAAGAAAGCATATGTTCCAAAGCCTAAAATTTAAATTTGGAGGATACGCAGGTTTCAGAGGCAATCAGATAGGAAAGATTATTGGCTCTGGAACTATTGGTAATAGTACTAAGGATACAACATCAGAGAAATCCCAGTCAAATCTAGAAGAAGATGAAACAAACATTACAGAAACATCTGAAGATCTCATCCAGAAAAGACAACTCAGAAGATCTGAAAAACTGTTTTGTTTTTGCTCGCTGCTTCATCTTAATCTTCTATTTTTCCTGTGTAGTTCCTACTTTTTGATTCTTGACAAAAACGGGGAGAATGTAAGATATTTTGACTCCTTCTCAAACCTCTGATCAGAAATCATCAGGGAAGTATTTTTTTCTTCATCTGAGTATCCAACTCAGAGGGAGACTTTTAAGCTTTATGTTCTTTAAGTATTCTATCAAATTATGTTTTTGTCATCACCAAAAATGGGGAGATTGTTAGAACATAGTTTGGTTCTACATCCCTGTAAGAGTTTTGATGATAACAAACACATGATTTATATAAAGAACATATATGCTCTCTAATAAAGTGTTTTAATATGCAGAGAATTTCTGATGTAAGGAGCATAGAAGATCTGCTAGAACATCTGGAAGTTCTGATGTAAGTGTTAGAACAAGATTGGTTCTGATCATATCTCAGAGTTTTGATGATAACAATAAAATATATTTTGTATAATTGATACTCTGATGAGCATATTTCTTTGTTTCAGATAATGTTCTGACTGAAGTATTTTCTAAAGTAAAAATCACTTTACGTGCTGAGTTGAATAAAAATGAAGAAGTTCTTTGATGAAATAACTATTTACTTAGCGCAAGTTCTGATGCTGACTCTGATAAGAAGCAATTTAAAGCATCTTCTAATCTTAGCAAGTTTCCATGCAAACTCTGTTCAGAAGTATTTTGCAAGCAAGCTCTGATGAGAAGTTATTTGCAAGCAAATTCTGAAGCAAGATGTGAAGCAAGTTCTGAAAGAATAAAGAAGCAAACAAGTCTTGTCAAGTTTCAGGAACATGCTATGACAGTGCCGTTTGTTCATTTAATGCAAAGACGGCTAAAGCACTCAAGTGTCTCTATGCTAGTTCATTGGAAGAAACAATAATGCAAGCCAACATGCAAACATTAATTGCTCCTCACTTTTGAAGGCAGTAACGGTCGTCTTCCTCATGCTATAAATAGAAGATCATTTATTTCAAGCCAACTACTCAATAACTCAAAAAAAAAACCAAAGAAACATCTTACGTGAAAATTATTCTGCTGCTTACAAATTATTTTGTTATTTTCACAAGTGCAAAACATATCTTAGTGATAAATCACAGTTTGTGATATAGCTTTCTAAGAAGCAATTTGTTTCACTATTGTAAAGATTTAATTCTTGTATTTGTTCCTTGAGAGACCAAGTTTGGTCAGATTTCTCAAGAAGGCTAAGGACTAGTTTGAGTCTTAGTGGTGTTAGTCACTTGTAAGTTTACTTGTGCTTTATATTATTAGTCACAACAGTTTGGTTGTGTGATTGTAATCAGTTTGATTATAGTGAATTAAGTCCTTGTTGAGAAAGGCGAAATCACCTTGGCAGGTAGACTGGAGTAGTTTGAGTTTAAACGAACCAGGATAAAAATAACTGTGTCTTTCCATTATTGTTGAGCTAGTAAGAAAAAGAAAAAGGAAAAACTTATTCAACCCCCCCTTTAAGTGTTTTCTCACCCTTCAATTGGTATCAGAGCTTGACTCTGAGCGCATACACTTAACCGTGTCAGAAAAAGATCCAGAAGAAAAACACAATGGCCACTGAACAAAACAACAATAACTACAACAAACCTCATGTGTTTGATGGAGAAGATTTTGAATATTGGAAAGATAGACTAGAAAGTTTCTTTCTAGGTCATGATAGTGATTTATGGGATATGGTCTTAGATGGTTACACGCATCCTATAGACTTAGAAGGAAACAAGATTGATAGAAAGATTATGGATAGACAACAAAAAGCTGATTTCAAAAATCACCATAGAGCTAGAAATATCTTTCTGAACGCTATCTCTAAAATGGAATATGAGAAGATCACAAATAGGAATACAACACATGACATGTTTGAGTCTCTCAAAATGACTCATGAAGGAAATGCTCAAGTTAAAGAGACTAAAGCTCTGGCTCTCATCCAGAAGTATGAAGCCTTCAAAATGGAAGAAAGTGAATCTATAGAAGCTATGTTCTCAAGGTTTCAAACTCTAATTGCTGGCCTGAGAGTTCTAAACAAAGGATACACCAAGGCAGACCATGTCAAGAAGATTATCAGAAGTCTACCAAGAAGATGGGCACCTATGGTCACTACTTTCAAAGTATCAAAAGATCTGAACAATGTGTCTCTTGAAGAACTCATCAGCGCTTTAAGAAGTCATGAGATAGAACTTGATGAACACGAGCCTCAGAAGAAAGGTAAGTCCGTTGCCCTTAAATCTATAAAAAAATATGAAACTAACGCTTTTTAGGTAGAAGAAGGAAACTCTGAAGAATCTGCGATAGAAGAAGATGAACTATCCTTGCTCTCCAGAAGGATCAACCAGATGTGGAAACACAGGCAGAAGAAGTTCAGGAACTTCAAGAAGTCAAAAGATAAACCAGAATCTTATGGACACAAGAAGTCAAACAGAAGAGAGATAATCTGTTATGAATGTAAAGAACCAGGATACTACAAGAGTGATTGTCCAAAACTACAAAGAGAAAGACCAAAGAAAAAGTTTGGTAGAAAGAAAGGCATGATGGCCACCTGGGACGATTCAGAATCCTATGAAGATGAATCTGATTCTGAAGATGAGAACGTCAACCTAGCTCTTATGGCTACCACAACAGATGACTCAGACTGTGAGTCAGAACCAAAAGAGGTATTCTCTGAATTTACTAGAGCTGAACTTGCTGAAAGTTTATCAGAACTTCTGGAAAACTATAGTCAACTCAAAATCAAATACAAGAAACTCAAAAAGAGTCTTGCATCTGATCTTGAGAAACATGAAACAGAAAAATATGAACTCAAAGAAAATAATTTTAAACTTAAAGAGGAAATTCAAAAAGTCCAAAAAATTTCTCTTTTAGATTCTGCGTCAAGTTCAAGAGATATTCTTAAAGAATATGACTCTAGTTTTCAAACTTTTCTTGCTAAAAGCATAGATAGAAGCAAAATGGCTTCAATGATTTATGGAGTTAGTGGGAACAACAGAAGAGGAATTGGATATGAAACTCCCAAAGGGAAGGAAACACATATACCAAAACCTGTTGCTAAGATGACTTTCACATATAAACCTCTGAATAAACAATTTATTTTTAGGCACACACATGATATTAAATATACATCTCACTCTGGAAATTCTTATGCTAATCCAAATTTGAAACAGAACTTTAGAAACTCTAACCAAAGAGGACCCAAAAAGATATAGGTACCTAAGGAGAAAATAATATTTGCTGCAGATGTCCTTAACAGCTCAATTGAGACACCAGTCATGGTACCTGGACTCTGGATGCTCACAACACATGACGGGAAGAAAGTCTATGTTCCAAAACCTGGAATTTAAATCTGGAGGAGACGTCAAGTTTGGAGGTAATCGGAAAGGAAAGATTATTGGTTATGGAACCATTGGAAACGGTAACCTTCCTTCTATCTCTAATGTTTTGTTAGTAGAAGGATTAGCGCATAACTTGTTGTCCATAAGTCAATTAAGTGACAACGGTTATGACATTATCTTTAATCAAAATTCCTGTAGAGCTGTTAGTCAAAATGATGGATCAATCCTCTTTTCTGGCAAGAGAAAGAACAACATATATAAAATTGATTTGTTAGATCTTAAAACTCAATGTAAAATGCCTTTTGTCTATTAGCGATGAGCAATGGGTATGGCACAAAAGATTGGGACATGTCAGCATGAGAAAAATATCTCAAATAAATAAACTGAATTTAGTCAGAGGACTTCCCAATCTGAAGTACAACTCAGAAGCTCTGTGCGAAGCATGTCAAAAAGGAAAATTTTCAAAACCTTCTTTTAAATAAAAAAATGTTGTTTCTTCCTCTAGGCTATTAGAACTACTTCACATTGATCTGTTTGGGCAAGTTAAAACTGCATCCATTAGAGGCAAGAAGTATGGATTGGTCATTGTTGATAACTACAACAGATGGACATGGGTTAAGATACTTTGCAACAATTCTAATCATGGTTATACGATGACCCATGTTTTTCCCGTTTACATCCAAAGATAAGGTTGCTTACCAAATCAATGGTAAGACAACAATATCAAAGGAAAAGAAAATGAACAAGAAAGACATTTGAGTAGGTAGATTACTTTTAGTTACTTGCTCCATTTCAAAACAAATATCCTTGCTATTTTCAAAATAAACACCTATACACTTTCAAACATCTTACAAACATTGAAAACATTTTCAAAAAGACAAACATCTTTGTATACATTCTTACGAACGAGAATCATTACAAAGATTTCCTAAACAATGGCCTCTTTTACAAAATAATTTTAAAAAAAACACACAAAGCACAATTTCAAACAAAAGCAAGTGATCTAGCAAGTAACTAAGAGCCCATGGAAAACCATGGATGAAAAGGGTGCTAATACCTTCCCTTTTCATAATCTACCCCCCGAACTTAAGAAACAATCTCAAAGGTCTTTCCTGTGCTTTTTCACCTTTCCTTTCAGATAAAAGAAAAGTCGGTGGCGAATCTTGCTAACCGCAACATTTGCGATCAAACGCAAAACAATCAAGTCAGTTCTTCCACCGTATCACACCTGGATCCGACCAGATATCAGTTAAAATTCGTCTATTCAAGCAAGTTATTGTGAAGCCTGGACCCGACCAGATAACAACTAGCTATAATCCCCACCAAGGCACTATAGATCCTGAACCCGGCCAGATAATAGTATAACTTTTCAAAAGCTATGAAGCTTGGATCCGACCAGATAATAGTTATCACCTCAAGTTATTATGAAGCCTGGACCCGACCAAATATTAGTTTAACTTCATCCTTTATAGCAAGTTACTGCAAAGTCTGGAATCCAACCAGATAACAGTTAACTTCCTTATCCCTAGCAAGTTATTGTGAAGCCTGGATCCGACTAGATAACAGTTCAATTTCAAGAAATTTTCTGCAAAGCATGGAATCCGACCAGATAACAGTTAATTTATCCTTCCCCAGTAAGTTACCATGAAGCCTGGATCTGACCAGATAACAACTGGCATTCAAGAGATACTCCCCAGTGGAAGCATCCTTTCAATAAAGCTTAAAGATATGTATACTCTTGATCCCCAACAGCGATCTGGGATTCAACTTCCCAAAATTCCTCAGCAGCAGTCAGGGATCTATTTTCCTGGACAAATATTCATATCACATTCATGCATCATAGCATGTACATACAAAATGCATTTAGCATAATACCACATTTGGTGAACATCATGCATACATCTGCATTTTACTAACCTTTTTCCCACAGGTAAAACATCAAGTGTTAGCATAAAAAGACCAAATATTTATGCTGATATTTCTTCTAGTGTTTATCGTCATCCCTCTAAATGGCATCTATAAGCCCATTCACGACACATCTTCAAGTGCAAATTTCTGGGCACTCTAGTGTTCAATCATCTTCCACCTTCAAGTCGCGAATGGCGGATCCGCCAATATAACTCTTCAGGTTTAAGAAGATTTAACAGGGGAAGTTGTTGTACCCCAAAATTTCTCCCCTCATTTCTCAAGTAATCTCCCACAAGATCTCCTTTGTTTCAAGACTGCACAAGGGTTGATCAGCTCAAGACACCTCCTTAAGCACTGATGACTGAAAATTAGGGTTTGAGATTGCACAAGGACAAATGGACTTTTAATGCCTCATATGACTTCCATGGATCATTTTGGACTCTCAAGATTGCTCATGTCAAGTTTCAAGTCTTGGATCACATTTTTGCTCAGTCAATTGATCAGTTGACCTAAAATAAACTATATTGGGGAAAAGTCAACTGTGGTCAATTTACAGTCAAACTTCATAATTTCTGATCCATATCAACATCATGAACTCATATATGTCATTTGATCAAGTTTGGACCATAATTCCTCAAGAAAATTGATCAGATCATCAAAAGGGAAAAATGGTCAAAATTAGGGTTTTGATTGAGAATGTGCAATTTCTTATTTTTGTCCTAGCAAATGACTTGATGGTTTGAGTTATGATCTCAAGGATTCAAATGCATCATTTTTAAATAATGGCATGGCTCAAAACATTCCTCGAGATCAATTGATTACTAGTTGATTTTCAGTCAATTGATGAAAAAGTCAACTGTACAACTGAAAAGTCAAACTTTGACTTTTTGATCAAAATCAAGTATCAAAGATCACAATCCATCAAACTTTGACTTTTTCATCAAGAAATCAAAAAGTCAAGATTTCATTTTGAAAAGTCAAAATTTCTAAACTTAGAAATTTTTCTAAGTGTTGGAAAATTCATATTTTTCCTAACTTTGAGCCAAATTTCCACCATGATACAAGATGATTCAAAGGAAACTTCCAACATGAAAGGTTTAGATATCAATTATATATAAAACATTGTAGAATACAACTTCTCCTAGAAATTCATGGATTTCAAGTTATGATTTTGTGAATACATGTTCATGAAACTTGGAAACTTAGTGAAATTTTACCCTAGTTTAGGCAGGATTTTGACCTAACTTCATGGAAATTTTTCACATAGTTCCAAGATGAATCTTCAAAAATGTACAACATAGAGGTTGTATAGGATGTTACAAGCATTCCAAAATTTCTAATAACTCATTGATATCATACTTGAGTAAGGAGAATTGAAGGCAAGAAGTTAGGGTTTTCAAACTTGAATTATAAGCCATTTTGTGAAGAACACATGAACCAAATCCATGCTAGGCTGCATAATATTTTCTTTGCAGGCCTCAAACTTGTTTCTCTCTCCATAATTAATGTTTTGCATAACTGATAGGGTCTTTGTCCAAGCATTTGAGCCATTATCCAAGTTGCATTTCCATTAATGGCATAAAGTAACACTGCCATTCTAGTAAAGAGGCTTTAATCACAAAGTCAACTTGTCTTGAGCTTTGCATTTTTTCTTTCTGAACAAGCATCCTCTACACAATCAGATAAGCATTTTTAAAGTGCTTAACCACTTTAGATAGCCTTGTACCTTGCCTTGGAACAATGCTTGTCAAACTTGCTTCCAAAACAAGCAAAAAACCATAACATATGAACTTGTGCTTCTGATCATTCCAAGCTCTCAAAACCTTTTCCTATACATTGAGACACTATTATGTAACCTAACACACGAGCATTAAGACCCTGAAACACTCCAAAACTCCCTCAAGCCATAAATTGCTCAAAAACTCCATTGTTACACAATTTCTGACCTTGAACTCCAAACTCATATTTCCCTCGTGCGTTTCTTGGCCTTTTAGTTCCTAAAGCTTACTTACATTAAGTGTAACCTATCCCTGTCCCTGTTTCATCACTGTAACATCATTTACCATAACTTCCATAACCAAAAACAGAGCATTGCACATTGACTTCTCCAAGCCATTTCAGCCACTCTTAACTCAAGCTAAGCATTGCATTAGCTTCCTAGAGACTAAAGGAAGCTAACCTGATCATTATAGCACCTTGAATCAAGCTCAAACTCATTTCACGATTTCAAATTTTGAGGTATTTTTCTTGAACTTCTATCTTCTCATTTAGGCATTTTTAGGCTTGCATTTGTGAAGATAAAATGTATACATCATTGCCATGAAACTATACATGTCCATAGAGTTCATTTATGTTGCTTGAGTAGGGAGAATTTTGAGTTTGAACCTCTGAAATTATTTAAGTCATAATTTGGTACTGTTAGAAATTCATGCTCATCTTTGAGAATTAGCTTAAGTTATTTACATATTCAAAATCGTGAGGAAATTTCTAACAAGTTTAATGTTGGAAGTTTTGTGAATGGATGAGAAATGAATGAGTTACAGTTTCTCTGACTGGAGGTTGAAGATGAAGTTCATTCAGAACTTGATTTATGTTACATATTTATTGTTTTGTTTATATCAACAGATGTATAGCCACCCTAGTGGTAAAGCGCATGCTTGTTAACCTTTGGGACCTGGGTTCGAGCCCCATTGGTACCCTTTTGTTCTTTTTTTCACATTTTCTCTTCTTTTTTGTTCAGCAAGCAGGCGCATGAGCTCCCCTCCCCCCCCTTTGGGCTTTTGTTTTTTGCTGACCTCTAACCCCTCCTTACTTTTACACCCCTGACCCTTTTTTCTTTTTTTTTTATTTCATTATAATTTTATTTTCTTTAATATTTTTATTATTATTATTATTAATATTATTTTTATCTTTATTAATAAAAAATCCAAAATATTTTTATTATTTACACTTATACATTTTTATTTTTATTTATAAAACTAAAAAACTAAAAAACATTTTTCTAAACAAATTAATTTCTTTTTTGATTAATAAATATTTAGACTTAGGTTTAATTATTATTTTATTTTCTTTTAAATTAAAATTAACTTAGAATTTAAGTTTTCTTTTAATTAATTAATTTTCATTATTATTTTTATTAATTTAAAATATTTTCATAAAAAACGCAAAAAAAATTATTTTTTAACTTATTTTCTTTGTTAATTAATTTAGTTTTAGTTTTGTTTTATTTTGTGTTAATCATTTTATTTAATTAGGTTAAAACCCTTTCAAAAATTCCAAACAAAAATCATTTCTTTTTTCATTTGCATTTGTACATTATTATTTATTCAATTCTTGTACATTTATTCAATATGGTTGTAATAGTTAATTAGGTTTAATTTTCTTGCAAAATCCCCATTTGTAAATTTGTATACCCCCTCCCCTAATGATGTAATAGCTTAGTAATTTTACTTTCCTCAATTTATTGCTTTATATAAATGCTAGTAATTAGGGTTTGTATGGAAAGATTAAAATCAACAAGTTAGCAAACCCTAATCCAAGATAAACAAGCATGTAAATTAAACACACTTGCACACTTGCATCCTTAGGGTAATTCCACTTTGTTGCCTTACAAAAATGGCCATGTTATGCATGTGGAATATCTTAGTAAAAATCAATCAATATACAAGATCATAGTCCCTCGATGACGCTATCAATGTTGCCTTTCAAGATAATCTTAATCCCTCAAAGAGAAATACTAAGATATCTCACAACATTGCTATCATGGCTATATGATGACCCACTTATGTCCCTTTACATCCAAAGATAAGGCTTCTTACCAAATAAATGGTAAGATAGCAATATCAAAGGAAAGGAAGAAATGAACTAAGACTTTTGAGTAGGTAGTTTGTTCCTAGTTGATTGATCATTTTCAAACCAAACATCCTGCTATTTTCAAAACAAACATCAAACACTTTCAAAAACACTTTCAAAACATTTTCCAAACTTGAAACATTTTCAAAAGCTCAACACTTTGTATATGTTCTTACGAACGAGAACTATTACAAAGTTTTCCTAAATGATGGCGCCTTTTCAAAATACTTTCAAAAACCACACAAAGCACATTTTCAAACAAAAGCAAGTGATCTAGCAAGGAACTAAGAGCCCATAGATAACTATGGAAGAAAGCGGGTGATAACACCTTGCCTTTTCATAATCTACCCCCCGAACTCAAGAAATAATCTCAAAGGTCTTTCCTGTTCTTTTCAGCCTTTCCTTTTAGATAAAATAAAATTCGGTGGCGACTCTTGCTAACCGCAACATTTTCAATAAAATGCAAAACACCCAAGTCAGCTCTCCCACCATATCACAATATCCAAGAATCTCACAAAGTTAGGGTTTTCTTTTGGTTTGGAGTTTCTACACCAAACTTGTTTCAGTTGAAGTTCTCTTTGGTCAAAAGTTAAGGTTCATTTCCCTATTCAGGAGATGATAAAAGGTTTTCTTGTAGAGTTGGTTTATTAGTGAAGTACATAAGTCTTTGGTTCATGGTTTGAGCTTCAAGCTATCTCATACAGATGTTTAACGTGTGCGTAATTTGAAGGATCGTCTAAGGAGTTTAAAACATGGATAAGGGTTTTGATTTTGGTCAAAGTCAATAGAAGTTTGATTCTTTATTCCAAAATTCTTATGAAGTTTCTTTTGGTTTTTTCATCTCATTGGTACTTTTGATTCAAGATTTCAAAGTTGCAAAATAAAGAGGAAGTGGAAATTTAATTTTACACTTGAATACAAGGAAATTTCTTTAAGTCTTTCGTTGGTTTTCGCTTGAAAACATAGTTTGAATTTTGGGAATTAAGTTTACAAGGGACCAAATTCTAAATTCATGAAATTTCATTTGTTTTCAAGACAATTCATCATTCCAAATTTCTAAACTTTTCAATTAGAAGAATCAAGATGCAAGAATATAAATCCTAAACTAAAACTTTAGATGGAATTCATAATTCAATTTCCATGGCATAAGCTCCAAGTTCAATATTTTTCTAACTTTTCAAACATCATTAATTCAAGTCTTATACTTTGAAGCTACAAGTTTATTACAAAGTTGTCTTTAGTATTACAATTTCAACAAGGGTTCTAAGTCCTAAAAATATAAAACTTTTGTGGCTTCTTCAAACCATCATGTTCATTATGCCAAACTTCACCATTGATCTTCAAGCTTGTCCATAATATTCTTCAACTTTGTCTTGCCTTCTTCAAGTCTTCCTCTATCACCTTTCCAAGCTCATCAATAATCAACTCATGAAACAAGAAAACAAATTGGTTAGCAAAGAAACATTGAACAAGAACAAAGAATTTTCAAAGAAGTTTCTTTTCAATTTCATCATTAGGGTCTTGTTATAGGAATCGGGACTAAGGGTGGTTTTTAATCACATTCAAGCAACAACTAAGGCCTCTACTTTGTTTCAACAAAAGTCAAAATTTCAATGTTTTATCATGGGCCTATTTTCTCCTCTTGCAAATCACAAAAGGCATTTTTGGTTCACAAAGGGAGGTACGAAGAGAGACAAAGTTACTGCACAAGTGAATCCAAAGTTTCAAGGCTTCAGCCCAATAACAAAGTCTTCACAATGCAAGGTTCCCATATCAGAAAAATCAATACAGAAAATAATTCCACATCTCTACAAGTCAGAAGTCGTATTTCAACAACAAAGTTCATATTTCAGAAAAAATAGCACTCAAAATCACAAGTCAGAATTGCAACAGTCCAACCCAAGCAGCAAAGTACATATCTCAACAAACAAATCATACAAAATTCAAGTTCTAAGCTCAACAAGCAAACAGAAGTTCACATGTCAGTAAAAGGCCACAAACAAGAAAAACCAGAAAATCACAATCAGAAATAATTGTCAAGCCCAATAGTTAAACAAATTCAACAAAGGCTTGTTTTCACGAAATCACTCAAATCTATCAATAGAAAAACCCTATAATCTTATCAGTATTTAAGAAATGATTACACAGTTATCAGGGGAGGGGGAGCATTATTCACAGAAATAGCCGCAAACAATAAATCAAACCCTAGATCTGTTCATCATCTTCCTCAATACCACAAAACCCTTTAGAAACAAAAAGAAATTGAAAATCTCAGAGAAGCAAAGGTCAAGTTTCGAAATCGCAAATAGAGGAGCATAAAATATAAAAATCTCAGAAAGATCTCAATAGAAAAAGCCACAGATGTAACGTCTTCTTTATCAAGAGCGTATGGTCATCATCATCATCACTGATTTTCACCATCGAAACACTTAGAGTTTCATTTTCCCCTTTTAAGATCTTGTCAAATCGCTGCACCTCCTATAAAATCAAGAACCATAATCATGATCAGATTAGAGAAACGAGAAGAACAGTGTAAAAAAGTGAGATCATAGAAAGTTTGCGCTTCGCCGCCGCCTCCGGCGAGCTCTATGAAGAGAGAAAGATGAAGAGAATCACGTCTGAAGAAAGAGAGACAATAATTTCTTTGTTTTACTTTTCTAATTAACCTCTTTTTGTTAATTAATTTTGGTTTATCACTAATCTGGCAGTGACACTTGTCACTGCCCTTGTGGTTGTTTTCTAATTCTATGCAGGTAACTCTCAATGGCTCACCGTGCACCCTTGTGTCTCCACCACTGGATCTCTTCAGATCAGATCAAACACACAAGAAGAGAGCATCCACGCTGCACCCCCTGGAATGCTCTGAAGATGTGAAAAACACAAGAAGGGGGGTTGAGTTGTAAAACTTGAAATCAAATGCAGACAACACGTTATTTTTATCCTGGTTCGTTTGATCTCAAACTACTCCAGTCCACCCGTCAAGGTGATTTCGCCTCTCTCCAACAAGGTCTTAATCCACTATATTCAACTGAATACACAACTGCTTTAACAATTGTTAAAGCCTTCTTGAGTCTAACCACAGACCGGTTTATCTCAAGGAAATTCTTTTACAGATAAATGAACAAATGTGTGTTTGATGTTTTCTAGAAAAAACTATATATCACAACTGTGATAATTCACAATATGAAGCTTAGATGAAACTAGACTGCTAATTCTATTGAGTAGGCGTGGTTGAAAGCTTTAGCAATTTGAGTGAGAGAGTTTTCGTATGCGTGCGTGCGTAAAGAGTATTAGCCAATTCTTTTCTCACTGACTTGTTTAAATAGCCTAGGAATATATACGTTGCTGTCCATAAATCCATTTCAATGCTCATAACGTTCTTTCCTTTTTGAGAAGATCTTTGTCTTGGAATAAAGCCGTTGGTAATTAATTTGTCTTGAATGCATAGTAACGTTGACACTTCAGAGTGTTCTGCTAATGCTAATCAGAGTGTTCTTGGCTTTAGCTTATTCTGGCGTTTCTGAGTGCTGATGACATGGTTAGGATCTTGATCAGAGTCAGAGTATGTTTTGCGCAGATTCTGTTCATCAGGCTTTAGCGTAGCACATGTTTGATCTTCTGATGCAGACATATCATCTGATGCTGATGTTGATACTGATATTCTGATGCTGATTCCATCAGAGTTTCTGTAAATACACAACATAATTTTAAGTAGCATATATGTCTTATAAATCTTACAATTTATTTAATCTTGTATTTTGTTATCATCAAAACTCTAACTGAGGGTTGTAGAATCAACCTATGTTCTAACAATCTCCCCCTTTTTGATGATGACAAAAACCAGATTTTTTTCAATTAAAATAAAATGATGAAAGGTATCAGAGCTTAAGGATAGAGAAGAAAAAGTATCAGAGATAATCAATTAACGAATAGAAGGTATTAGAGATAAGAAGATAAGGAATAAAAAGTATCAGAGTAATGAAGAGAAAAACTCCCCCTGAGTTGATTACTTCCCTTTGATTCCTTGAGACCTTGAGCATCAGAACTTTACTGAACTTTCTTTGAGCATTAGAACTTTACTTTATCAGAGTTCATCAGATTCTTGTACTTGTAAGCTTTTCAGAAGAAGGAAATTCAAATATATCAGAATGTTAGAATGTTTGAGACTTTTGTCTTAGAAATCTGTTATTGAAAAATATCATTCTTTCTCCCCCTTTTTGTCAGTTATCAAAAAGCACGAATAATCAGAGTTAAAATGATCAGAGCAAAAAACGTTTGTATTAAAAAACAGAAGCAATGATAGTTTAGAACAAGTAAAAATATTACAAACAAACATGTAAAGAAAACAAGGAAAACATAGGAAAAACTCTAAGAAGAAGGAGGAAGTCGGTTGAACAAAGCTTCCAACATGCTCTTGATTTGATTGCTGGCTTCCTGTTGTTAGATACCATGTTTTCTATAGAATCAATCTTGATGTCCTGCTTGTCCATCCTTTCATTCATCAGCATATCAGATCTCTTCAAATCCTCCAGAGTCTGCCTGTCAAGAGAGGAAGCTTGAGGATCTTTATATACAGGCTGCTTCTCAGAGCTTTCTGCAATAACTTCTTCTTGACCCAAGTCTTCAGCTTGAATTATCTGTTCTTCTGCAGGTTGAACTTTAGATTCTGGACGCTTTTCAGACCAAGGCGCAATGTCCAGATGGAGAACTTCTTCCTTCAGCACCTTGCTCAGAACTGGACCTTCCATTTCCTTCAGTAGATTGCTGAAGTTCTGTTGAGTCTGTCCATAGCTCCGGTCTTGCAACTTAAAGGTTTCAGCGCATACCCATCTTCTGAATTGTGTCCAGAGGAGGTCTGATACAGCAGGATCAACCAGTTCCAGACTTGCTTGTTTCAAAGAAGTGATCCACTTCTGTATATCTGTTTCAAAGTTCAAAATGTTGGGACCAACATCTGGTTGTTTTGGTTTAGGGATAGCAGTTTTGTGGTTTATTGCAGCAAGGCATTCAAAGACTGTTAGATCAATGACATTCTTGCTGTGGTCATCTGAATTTTTCTTAGGTGAGGGAGTGGTAGAGTCAGAAATTACGATTGGACTTGATGGGGTATTTGGTGGAGTTATTTCTGGTGAAGAGGGAAGTTGAGAAATATTAATAGTGGTACCACAGGGCAATTGAATGGCCAAAGGTTGTGGTTCAGGGGATTCATAGGTTTGAGCTTCAGAGTTTTGAGTCTCAGGTTGTGGAGATTGTGCATGTTGAGGAGAGGGTGGATTAATATCTGGTTGGGGAGATGAAGGTTGTGGGATTTCTGGTATTGGAGAGAGTGGAGTTTCTGGTATTGGTGAGAGGGGAGTTTCAGGTTGTGGCAAGATGGGAATTTTTGTGTTTGGATTTGGATTTTCTGTTTCGGGAGCGGAAGTGTGTTGGTCTATATCAGAAAGAACTTGTGCAAGTTCTGGTTCTGGTATGGTTGCAGTATTTGGATTTTATGGTTTGGAGCGGGATCTTCTGAGGGTTAATGACTCAGAAGGGTCAAAGTCAACGTCAAAATCATTGAAAGTTTGAGGTGTTGGTGTGATCGGTGGAAATAGAACTGACTGTTTTGAAATGTTGGTTCGCGAAATGTCGCGGTAAGCAAGAGTCGCCACCGTCTTTTATTTTCTCCAACAAAGAAAGGACAAAAGCACATCAAAATTCCTTTTCGAGATGTTTCTCGGTTCGGGAGGTAGATTATAGAAAGGGAAGGTGTTAGCACCCTTTCTATCTGTGGTTATCCACGGGCTCTTAGGTACTTGCTCACTATGTTTTCAAAAAATGTTTGCTTTTCTCGTGTTTGTGGGTTTTGAAAAAGTTTGTTTGAAAACTTCATTTTAACTCTTGTATCAGTCCTCAAGAGTGTGTGAAGTATTGTTTGAAAACTTTTGTCAGAAAAGTGTAAGTGCGAAAAGTTGTTTTTGTTTTGAAAGAGCAAGTACCTTAGAACCTCTACCTACTCAAAAGGAATTAAGCTGTGTAAATGTCCTTTAGACAGTACTATCCCACTATTGAGAAATAGGTAGCACCGTCGTTGGAGTTATTCGGGTCAATTCGATGATAGGGACATGTGGTCACCAAAGCAATAGTAGGACGCCTTAGCGGTAACCCTAATGTCCTAGATCCTTTTTTATCCGAGGCAACCATTTCGAGGCAACTTGGATCTTTAGACAGAAGGGCGACCTCTAAAACACCTTATACTCAATGACCACGTCGAGGCAACCAAGTGAGGCGTACCCTAAGAGTGGCATGTGCGAGTGTGTCAGGATTCAGTTTATATTATCTTTGCACATGTCATGGTGAACTACGTTTTGATTTTATTTTGAGAACAAGTCTTGTCATGAATAGTAATTAATAGTTGTGCGGAAAGTAAATTGCGGAAAGTAAATCTACGCTATTACAAGGCGTCGGGTATTTACATCGCCAAAAACAAACCCTTTGGAAATAAATGCGAGAAAATAAATAAAGCGATAAAAAAGTACTAATTATCTATTACATCCTCGGAGCAATTACATAAATATGATCAAAAATTAATATGCGCGCAAAGAAATTAAATCGGAGAAGTCCTTAGGGTTTTGACCCTTTTGTTGTGAAAGAAAGAGTTTTTGGTCCTTTTTGCATTTAATTAACCTAATTCTAATTAATCAAATAAAAGAAATATTTTTTAGTTTTTTATGTTTTAATGAAATAAAAGAAAACAAATTAAAATTGTCAAGAAAACCCTAATTCTAATTTATTTTATTTGTTATGAAAATAATTAAAGTTAACCTAATTAAAACAACTAAATTAATTAATTACATTTTATTTACAAAAATAATATATTAAAGGTGAAATTAATAATAATAATAATAAAAATATTAGTTTTCAGAATTTATTATAAAAAAATTAATTTATGAGTTAATTAAATAATAATAATAATAGTTATTAAAAATAATAATTTAAAGGAAAAAATTATAAAATAATTAAAAGAATGAATAAAAAGAATGAAGGAACCAGGGGGTGTTGGCCCATTAAGGAGGTTTGTTCTGGAATTTCTGGCCCATTAGCACGCAAGCCCTTTTGACTTTCTTGAATTGTCCAGGCGTTAATTGACTAGGGAGTACCATGATCATCATCTCCTGGCCATTAGATCTGAGTTGGAAGACACCTGGCGCTTGGGATGTGAGAGTGCATGGTGGAACACTGCCTGAAGCCTGCATGTAATCATATATAGAAAAATAGAAACAAATATTTGGGGGACCTGGGATTCGAACCCAGGTCCCAATGATCACCAGCCAGCGCATCATCCACCAAGCCATTTGCACGCATTTGTTAATATGATAAGAAGCAAATATAATATTAAGAAATAACCCAATATGCTGTAACACAAATAAAACGCGCGCCCTTGTTGAATTAGCCAACCACATACTAACACGTCCTTCGTCTTCCTCGTTTGCCTGTAAAAAACAAAGTTAGATAGCGGGGGTTTTTAACCCCCACAACTGCAACGACGAAAAATAGTGAATAGCTCTATAGTTTATATAAATGTTTCGCGATGGTCCCCTTGGATTCGTCTGGTCTCAACGATTTCAACCATAGGTCTCTCAAGGCTTAATTTTTCCTGTACTGTAAAGCCCTAATTTAAAGGCTTATGAACCCTAGAATTCATCAATGGCATCTTGTGATTTTGTGCGTTTTAATTCAATTAAACTATGCCAATAGCTTCATGAGGTCTCTAGCAACACAAAACAAACAAGAAATCATGTTAATGATGCATGAATCATGAATTACGATTATGAAAAAAAGCGTCAAACCGTGCGACTGTAAGTGATGATTTCTTGAGCCTTAGCATTTGGTTTTGATTGCAATACGACTCTGGGAACCCCTGCAATAGATTAGAATCAATAAAAGCCTTTGAATCGTGCTAGAATATGGAAATCAGTTTTCAAGTTTCTTGAGTTTTTTTCAATGTGGTTATGGCTTTCTTGCAGCAACTTTCACGTATGCATGAATAGGGTTGTCTTGTGTACTTATAGGAGACTGAAATTAGGTTAAAATCTTGCACCAAAATCCATTGGAATGATGATTCAATATTTGATTGGAAATCACATCTTTTTGGATCTTTTTGATTGAAGAAACTTGCTAAATTTGGAGATTTTGATATCCTTGATTGGTACACGAAATTGCCAGCCTTTTCAGGTCATCTTTGCTTCACAAAAAGATTGAAAAATCAAATCTTTGTATTTTCCTACAATTTAAATTAATTAAATGAATTAAAATTGATTAAAAATCCAATTAATTAATAAAAAATAAGAAAATAAATTTAATTAAGCTTGATGGGTCGTGCATAGGCCTTGGATAAAGTTTCAAGAAGAAATTTGAGGCCCATTAGCAAAAATGAGGTGTTTTAAGCAAAGTTGACTTTTGCAAATTCATAAAAATTTCCCAACTTCTCCAATGCATATCTTGCTCAATTTTGATCATATGAACATGTTCTTGGACATTTTGGAAAGGTCTTGAAGTCCTCTAACCAATTCATTTGGTCCCATGTCATTTGGATTTATAAATCTCAAGTTATGGCCTTTGACTTAAATTGCACTTTTGTTGACTTTTGAATTTGACCTATAATGTAGAAATTGATAACTTTTTGTGAGAGCATTTCTTGGACTAGGAATGTGAAGATGTATTGTAGGAAATTACATCCTCTTCAAAATGAGCATTGGATGGGATTTTTCTGATGAACCATGAAAAAGTTATGCCTTGGTCAAAATACAGTTGACTTTTCTGTTGTCCAAAAATAGTAACTTTTTGCACCTTGATGAGTTTTGAGCTATTCTTGTGGAATCATGATCAAGACTTGATCAAATGATGATTGTGAACTCAAAACAAGACGTTGACCAAAATTTTTGACTTTTGACTGCAAAATGACCATTTTGCCCTTGCAGTTGACTATGGATCAAATGAGCTTTTGACTGTGCAAATTGGCATTGTGAGTCTTGAAACTTGACATGTAGGTGCTTGAGAATATATGTAGGCATATGAGACTTGTTTGAGCAATTGAAAACCTCAGATTCCTTGAAAGAACCAAAACCCTAATTTTGACTGGCTTAGAAGGCATTTGGACTGTGCAACCCTTTAGCAATCTTGAACCATTTGAAGATGATTCTTGACAAACCTTGAGGAATATGGGAGGGAAAATTTTGGGGTACAACAGCTGCCCCTGTTCAATCTTCTTAAACCTGAGGATGTAGATTGGCTTGCGTGCCTTTCGTGATCCGAAGGTGGAAGATGATTGAACACTAAAGTGCCCAGAAATTTGCACTCGCATAGTAGAGTATCAGCAATGTGATGTCGGGAATGGGCTTACAGATGCCATTTGGAGAGATGATAGATAGGAGGATGGGCTTATAGATGCCATCTGGAGATGTAATGGATAGTTGTGGAGATGGGCTTAAAGATGTCATCCAGGGGTGTCGATCGCGTAAGAGATTCCTTAGCGAGAACTTGCATACTTGAGAAAGAAAGATAGTTTTCCTGTCTGGTTTCAGGTATTAATCTCTGACTTGAGAAAGAAAGATGACTTCCTGGCTAGATACAGGTATTGATCTTCCATCTCTTCATGTAAATACTTTCCTGGCTAGTTACAGGTGTAGATCTACAATCAATCGCTCACAGATATTTCCTGGCTAGATACAGGTGTTGATCTCGAACTTAAAAAAAGTCGGTCGAGATAGCTTTCCTGGCTGGATACAGGTGTAGATCTCTGACCTGAGAGTGAAAGCTAATTTCCTGGCCTGTTACAGGTGTTGATCTTCAATCTCTTCATGCAGATAACTTTCCTGGCTAGTTACAGGTATCAAATCTACAATCAATCGCTCACAGATATTTCCTGGCTAGATACAGGTGTCGATCTGGAACTCAAAAAGGTTGGTCGAGATAGCTTTCCTGGATGGATACAGGTGTAGACCTCTGACCTGAGAATGAAAGATAATTTCCTGGCCTGTTACAGGGGTTGATCTTCAATCTCTTCATGCAGATACTTTCCTGGCTAGATACAGGTATTGAATCCACAATCAATCGTCCACAGCTATTTCCTGGCTGGATACAGGTGTCAATCTGGAACTCAAAAAGGTTGGTCGAGATAGCTTTCCTGGCTGGATACAGGTGTAGACCTATGACCTGAGAATGAAAGATAATTTCCTGGCCTGTTACAGGTGTTGATCTTCAAACTCTTCATGCAGATACTTTCCTGGCTAGATACAGGTATAGATCTACAATCAATCGCTCACAGATATGCACTGGCTAGATACAGGTATCGAATCTGGAACTTCAAAAGGTTGGTCGAGATAGCTTTCCTGGATGGATACAGGTGTAGATCTCTGACCTGAGAGTGAAAGATAATTTCCTGGTCTGTTACATGTGTTGATCTTCAAACTCTTCATGCAGATACTTTCCTGGCTAGATACAGGTATAGATCTACAATCAATCGCTCACAGATATGCCCTGGCTAGATACAGGTATCGAATCTGGAACTTCAAAAGGTTGGTCGAGATAGCTTTCCTGGCTGGATACAGGTATAGACCTCTGACCTGAGAATGAAAGATAATTTCTTGGCCTGTTACAGGGGTTGATCTTCAAACTCTTCATGTAGATACTTTCCTGGCTAGATACAGGTATAGATCTACAATCAATCTCTCACAGATATTTCCTGGCTAGATACAGGTGTCGAATCTGGAACTTCAAAAGGATGGTCGAGATAGCTTTCCTGGCTGGATACAGGTGTAGACCTCTGACCTGAGAATGAAAGATAATTTCCTGGCCTGTTACAGGTGTTGATCTTCAAACTCTTCATGCAGATACTTTCCTGGCTAGATACAGGTATAGATCTACAATCAATCGCTCACAGATATTTCCTGGCTAGATACAGGTGTCGAATCTGGAACTTCAAAAGGTTGGTCGAGATAGCTTTCCTGGCTGGATACAGGTGTAGACCTCTGACCTGAGAATGAAAGATAATTTCCTGGCCTGTTACAGGTGTTGATCTTCAAACTCTTCATGCAGATACTTTCCTGGCTAGATGCAGGTATAGATCTACAACCAATCACTCACAGATATGCCCTGGCTAGATACAGGTATCGAATCTGGAACTTCAAAAGGTTGGTTGAGATAGCTTTCCTGGCTGGATACAGGTGTAGACCTCTGACCTGAGAATGAAAGATAATTTCCTGGTCTGTTACAGGTGTTGATCTTCAAACTCTTCATGTAGATAACTTTCCTGGCTAGATACAGGTATAGATCTACAATCAATCGCCCACAGATATTTCCTGGCCTGATACAGGTGTTGATCCGGAACTGCAAAAGTTGATGGTAATCATCTTTTGAGTGACCTTTTCCTGAAAAGGTAAAACATTAGTTGTGTGCAATGTCATGATGTATGAGACGCATGATGTCATGATGTTCTCAAAAATAAATGAGATTGTGTGATATGATGCGTATATGCATGTATCATGATGTATGACAATGTGATGTTTATGAATGTGTCTTCGTCTGAAAATAAATCCTTGACGAATGTCGGGGGCTTGTTAAATCCTGGGCTGATGTTGAAGAATCGAGTCCTTCGTTTCCGTTGAGGATGATGAACGAAGATGATTGCAAGAATAAGCCGGTAGGAGAAGATGACTCCGTTGGGGAATAAACCTAGTGAAGAGATTACTCTGCGGGGAATTACTCTGTGGGAAGAGATGCTTCGCTGAGATTTTTTACGATAACTCTGCTGGGGATTCCGTTGATAAGCTCTGTTAGGGACTTTGATGAACTCCGCTGGGGATAGGAAGGACTTCGCTGAGGACGATCTTTCCATTGCAATTTGCTGAAGATAACCCAGTTAGACTCTGGTGGGGAATAACCTTTGAATATGGCTGGGAGAGATATTGTATGCTGCAGGGGACAAGCTTCTAGAATCTACTGGGGAGATGATTCAACTCTCCTGGGGAAACCTTTTGGACTGCGCTGGGGAACGGCTCCACTGGGGGTATCATGTATTCCGCCGGGGAACAATCTCATATTCTGCTGAGGAATATTAAGACTGTCGGGGATGCTTGCTGAGGAATATTTGTATACTCTGCTAGGGAATATTAAGATCTTCTGGGGATACCCAACTTTCCAGGACGGATGGTAGACCAAACTCTGCTCGGGGGAGAGTATTGCTGACTTGCTGGAGATACCGTGCCTTTTTAGGGCTGATGGGAGACCAACTCTGCTTGGGGAGAATATTGTTGAATCTTGCCTTACTCTGCGGGGAGTGAAGGTATCTTGGTCATATTCTTTAGCTGTGTCTACCTTGGTACCTTGAGGACAGAGCAGCGTGTACAGTTCGGACAACTCTTATTGCCCCAGTTTCTGCGGGAGACGAAGGTCTATGAGGTGCTTGATAACTGCCTATTAACAAATCTTCTTCTGATAGGCAGGTGACGAGATGATGGGACATAGTCGTACGCTTTTGATCCCTAACTTTTGCCTGGACCGCCCCTTCGGGTTTTCAGTCCACCGGGATACCCATTTTTTCCTAAGCCGCCTTTTCAGGTTTTCGACTTGCCGGGTGTACAGATTTTTTTCATTTTCATCCCTTATTTTTGCCCAAACCCTTTTGGTTCGCTGGGAAGCCCTTATTTTTGCCTAGGTGTGTCAACATAGCGGGTCTTTGATTATGCGTAGTATTTTTTCGACTATGTCCATGCTCTCAGGATGTAAGGAGTTGTCATTGTTGTTGTGTTGCCATACTACCAGAAGATGTTGGATTGTGCAAGATTCATTGCTGGAATTCATGTCCAATGCCCCAAGTGACTCAGACGGAGATTTTCCCCTGGCTACTTGGCATTTTGAGAGATTCCTTGAATCTTGACTTGACTGCCCCAGATGATGGATAATGCTCATGCCGTGCCCCTTGATTGGAAGTGTTTCTTCCACTTGAGATGACCCTTTTTATTGAGAAGGTTCTTGTTCACTAGATATTCGTCGTGCGAATTTCTCTGCTGTTTGAACAAATAGTCATATGCAAACAATGTTATTTTAAGAATGCAAAGCTTATGTCTGTCTTGAAATTTTTGAAAATGCAGTTTTCAATAAAACAAGTGAATTTTTGTAAAATGTGATGTCAACTCAGGATTTTCAGCAAGTCCTACAGGAGTCAGGATACCTTTCGTAACAGTATGCTTTCGAACTAACCCATGCTTCAGCTAGGACTTTTAAGGGTTATAACGTGGCCTGGTTCACGGTTTAAGAAACAAAGGATAAAGGCTCAAATTTTATTTGTACCCACCCGTTCTTCGTGATGTTCTTCGATCCTAAACTCAGCTAATCGGGCATTAGATCCTGTTTGAATCTTTGCTCTGATATTCCGGTGATGGTTCAGATATTGACAATTTATTTTGAATAGACAGTTATTTCTTTTTGTTGAGGGTTTTTAAGACCTCTTTCTTTTTTTGTTTTTATTATTCCTGTTTTTTGCCTGAACAGTTTCTTTTGTGATTACAGTCAGCGGGATACCCCAGTTTTATAAGTCTCCTTCATAGGTTTTGACTTGATGGGTTTTTATTTCTGAGAGATAATGATTGCATGTCTTTATGATTATTCTGAACCATCACTGTCTTTTGTTTTGGAAGGACTCCTTTGATGCCATTCATTGGGCACCTGTATCAACTGAGAAAACTACCCTGCCCCAGGTTATAATTAAGGGTTTTAATTTTTTTGCGAAAAGAAAAACTCTAACTTCTTTGGCTCAAAGGGGTTGACGAGGGATTATCTTCCTTATAACTCCACTGTTTAGGATTTGAAACAATGTCTGTACTTCATCAGCGGGGTCTGTTCAAAAGCATACTGTAAAGATCGTGGTATCGTTTTCGTCATCCTCCCTCAAAAGGCTTAGAATTTTTAATCGAGAATTGAACATCACAAAAAAAATGAAAGTAATTTGAATATAGTGAATACAAATGGATTGATTCAAAACAGACATATGCAATGCATTGATGAAATAATAAAGTTTGCCATGACCATCATTGTTTGAATAAGCAAAGAAAAATACAACTTCAGAATTCAAATGAACAAAAGTTTTTTTAGTTTAAACTAGTCATCTCAGATGGAGAACTCTCAGCGGAAGATTTTCATCTCGCCATCCGGCATGAACTCCAGCACCCTTCCGTCGATCAAGTCTTGGATCTTGTTCTTCAAAGACCAACAGTTGTCGGTGTCATGTCCCGGACCGTCAGAGTGGTATGCACACCTTTCATAGGGATGGTAGGTAGGAGCAGAGGTGTTGGGATTCCGGGGAGGACCCTTCAAAGCAATCATATTGACCTCCAACAAGCGTTTCAATATGAGAGATGATGGTATATCAGTCTCCGAGAAATGTCTTCCAGGCGTATTTCGCTTACGCCGATTACCTTGTTGATGCTGGTGAGGTTGATGCTGGGCTTGTGACCTTGAAGCAAGCTGAGGAGCTTTTCCCTTGTCTTCTTGCCCCGAAGGTGGTTGAATGATGGCTCGATCCTCAACCCTATTTGTTGGCCTCATTCTGTTATTTTGAAGCAGCTTGTTGACGAGGACCCTGAGCTCTTCTTGTCTTTGAGCTAAGTCTTGAATGAGAGTCATTTGCCCCAGCATCTGGGCTCTCATTGCATCCACCTCAGCTTGCAGATGTTTCAGCCGTTCGTCCTTATCATCTTCAGGACTTTTCTTGACCAAATTCCCCATGAGGAGTGTTCTCAACTCTTCCTGCCCCTTGGATAGGTTTAGGAGGATTTCCCTGAACTGAGTCTCTTGAGTATGGAACTCCTGGTTGTCTTGTTGGAGAGCCATGGCTGAAATAAACAGCGAGAATATGAGAGACCTGTAAAGGGTAACCTGTTATGCAATGATATGTATGCAATGTTTTCAGGGATCTCGCGGGGTAAACAAAGAAACTTGTTAGAATTTGAATCCAATAGCTTTGATTGAAGGAACTTCATGTTGCTGAGAATCCTTCTTCAAGAGTCAAGGCTCACCATATCGAGTGGGTCGTAGCCCCTGACTCAAGTTATCGTGCTTGGATTTCTGGACAACCTTGGTTAGAGGAAAATAAATCCCCTTTGCCCCTTGCTAGACATTTGGTCCATCATGACCTGCATCACAAACCCTTGAGATCCTTGAAATGGTTAAGGAAATGCTATGGTATGATGTTATGATGCGTATGATATTATGTACGTGGATGCAAAGGTGTGAGGTGTAAGTAAGCCCTGTAACAAGTCCAAATTAAGGACTGTAAACAAAACCTGCAAGGAACTCTCATGTCAGATAACAAGAATATGCAAGTAGTTCAAGTTTGAAGGCACACAAGTCACACAAAAGAGCCCTTAGATTTTAGGCTGGCATGAAGTTTAGGTACTACCCTCTTGAAGTTGGTTGGCTCAAAACCTGTCCTATGAATAGTAACCGGGTTCTAAGGAGCTCAATATCATTGGATTGTTTTCTATGTTCATTGTTTTGATTTAGCCACTTAACTGGCGACCAAAATATTCCAAGAAAACAACCCTCAATGAGTGTAGTATCGAGTATCTACCAACTTCGGACTGCACCAAAGTCGGTCATCTCACTACCCCTAAAGAAGCCAGGATGGTCAAGTAAGGTTCTAAGGTCAGTTGATGCTTCACGACACCACGTGGCGGCCCCGTACTCTCCTTGACTTGACTCAAGGGTTACCGGTACTCACTAAAGTGCCACATCAACGTAGAAACTGCTTTAACCATGTCGGTATACCCCACACAGTTCCCTCACAGTTTGTTGCTACTTCTAAAGGGTATCCCCAGATCCGGGTTAGGATCTATAAAACACTGATACAGGCCCACAATATTAAAGCATTCAAGGCATACAATTGAAAACATAAGTGATCTAATCCTAAGGTACACCTCACTTATTAATATTTCCCCAGCAGAGTCGCCAGTTCTGTGATCGGTGGAAATATAACTGACTGTTTTGAAATGCTGGTTCGCGAAATGTCGCGGTAAGCAAGAGTCGCCACCATCTTTTATTTTATCCAACAAGGAAAGGACAAAAGCACAGCAAAATTCCTTTTCGAGATGTTTCTCAGTTCATGAGGTAGATTATAGAAAGGGAAGGTGTTAGCACCCTTTCTATCCGTGGTTATCCACGGGCTCTTAGGTACTTGCTCACTATGTTTTCAAAAAATGTTTGCTTTTCTCGTGTTTGTGGGTTTTGAAAAAGTTTGTTTGAAAACTTCATTTTAACTCTTGTATCAGTCCTCAAGAGTGTGTGAAGTATTGTTTGAAAACTTTTGTCAGAAAAGTGTAAGTGCGAAAAGTTGTTTTTGTTTTGAAAGAGCAAGTACCTTAGAACCTCTACCTACTCAAAAGGAATTAAGCTGTGTAAATGTCCTTTAGACAGTATTATCCCACTATTGAGAAATAGGTAGCACCGTTGTTGGAGTTATTCGGGTCAATTCGATGATAGGGACATGTGGTCACCAAAGCAATAGTAGGACGCCTTAGCGGTAACCCTAATGTCCTAGATCCTTTTTTATCCGAGGTAACCGTTTCGAGGCAACTTGGATCTTTAGACAGGAGGGCGACCTCTAAAACACCTTATACTCAATGACCACGTCGAGGAAACCAAGTGAGGCGTACCCTAAGAGTGGCATGTGCGAGTGTGTCAGGATTCAGTTTATATTATCTTTGCACATGTCATGGTGAACTACGTTTTGATTTTATTTTGAGAACAAGTCTTGTCATGCATAGCAGTTAATAGTTGTGCGGAAAGTAAATTGCGGAAAGTAAATCTACGCTATTACAAGGCGTCGGGTATTTACATCGCCAAAAACAAACCCTTTGGAAATAAATGCGAGAAAATAAATAAAGCGATAAAAAAATCCTAATTATCTATTACATCCTCGGAGCAATTACATAAATATGATCAAAAATTAATATGCGCGCAAAGAAATTAAATCAGAGAAGTCCTTAGGGTTTTGACCCTTTTGTTGTGAAAGAAAGAGTTTTTGGTCCTTTTTGCATTTAATTAACCTAATTCTAATTAATCAAATAAAATAAATATTTTTTAGTTTTTTATGTTTTAATGAAATAAAAGAAAACAAATTAAAATTGTCAAGAAAACCCTAATTCTAATTTATTTTATTTGTTATGAAAATAATTAAAGTTAACCTAATTAAAACAAATAAATTAATTAATTACATTTTATTTACAAAAATAATATATTAAAGGTGAAATTAATAATAATAATAATAATAAAAATATTAGTTTTCAGAATTTATTATAAAAAAATTAATTTATGAGTTAATTAAATAATAATAATAATAGTTATTAAAATTAATAATTTAAAGGAAAAAATTATAAAAGAATTAAAAGAATGAATAAAAAGAATGAAGGAACCAGGGGGTGCTAGCCCATTAAGGAGGTTTGTTCTGGAATTTCTGGCCCATTAGCACGCAAGCCCTTTTGACTTTCTTGAATTGTCCAGGCGTTGATTGACTAGGGAGTACCATGATCATCATCTCCTGGCCATTAGATCTGAGCTGGAAGACACCTGGCGCTTGGGATGTGAGAGTGCATGGTGGAAAACTGCCTGAAGCCTGCATGTAATCATATATAGAAAAATAGAAACAAATATTTGGGGGACCTGGGATTCGAACCCAAGTCCCAATGATCACCAGCCAGCGTATCATCCACCAAGCCATTTGCACGCATTTGTTAATATGATAAGAAGCAAATATAATATTAAGAAATAACCCAATATGCTGTAACACAAATAAAACACGCGCCCTTTTTGAATTAGCCAACCACATACTAACACGTCCTTCGTCTTCCTCGTTTGCCTGTGAAAAACAAAGTTAGATAGCGGGGGTTTTTAACCCCCACAACCTGCAACGACGAAAAATAGTGAATAGCTCTATAGTTTATATAAATGTTTCGCGATGGTCCCCTTGGATTCGTCTGGTCTCAACGATTTCAACCATAGGTCTCTCAAGGCTTAATTTTTCCTGTACTGTAAAGCCCTAATTTAAAGGCTTATGAACCCTAGAATTCATCAATGGCATCTTGTGATTCTGTGCATTTTAATTCAATTAAACTATGCCAATAGCTTCATGAGGTCTCTAGCAACACAAAACAAACAAGAAATCATGTTAATGATGCATGAATCATGAATTATGATTATGAAAAAAAGTGTCAAACCGTGCGACTGTAAGTGATGATTTCTTGAGCCTTAGCGTTTGGTTTTGATTGTAATACGACTCTGGGAACCCCTGCAATAGATTAGAATCAATAAAAGCCTTTGAATCGTGCTAGAATATGGAAATCAGTTTTCAAGTTTCTTGAGTTTTTTTCAATGTGGTTATGGCTTTCTTGCAGTAGCTTTCACGTATGCATGAATAGGGTTGGCTTGTGTACTTATAGGAGACTGAAATTAGGTTAAAATCTTGCACCAAAATCCATTGGAATGATGATTCAATATTTGATTGGAAATCACATCTTTTTGGATCTTTTTGATTGAAGAAACTTGCTAAATTTGGAGATTTTGATATCCTTGATTGGTACACGAAATTGCCAGCCTTTTCAGGTCATCTTTGCTTCACAAAAAGATTGAAAAATCAAATCTTTGTATTTTCCTACAATTTAAATTAATTAAATGAATTAAAATTGATTAAAAATCCAATTAATTAATAAAAAATAAGAAAATAAATTTAATTAAGCTTGATGGGTCGTGCATAGGCCTTGGATAAATTTTCAAGAAGAAATTTGAGGCCCATTAGCAAAAATGAGGTGTTTTGAGCAAAGTTGACTTTTGCAAATTCATAAAAATTTCCCAACTTCTCCAATGCATATCTTGCTCAATTTTGATCATATGAACATGTTCTTGGACATTTTGGAAAGGTCTTGAAGTCCTCTAACCAATGCATTTGGTCTCATGTCATTTGGATTTATCATTCTCAAGTTATGGCCTTTGACTTAAATTGCACTTTTGTTGACTTTTGAATTTGACCTATAATGTAGAAATTGATAACTTTTTGTGAGAGCATTTCTTGGACTTGGAATGTGAAGATGTATTGTAGGAAATTACATCCTCTTCAAAATGAGCATTGGATGGGATTTTTCTGATGAACCATGAAAAAGTTATGCCTTGGTCAAAATACAGTTGACTTTTCTGCTGTCCAAAAATAGTAACTTTTTGCACCTTGATGATTTTTGAGCTATTCTTGTGGAATCATGATCAAGACTTGATCAAATGATGATTGTGAACTCAAAACAAGATGTTGACCAAAATTTTTGACTTTTGACTGCAAAATGACCATTTTGCCCTTGCAGTTGACTGTGGATCAAATGAGCTTTTGATTGTGGATCAAATGAGCTTTTGACTGTGCAAATTAGCATTATGAGTCTTGAAACTTGACATTTAGGTGCTTGAGAATATATGTAGGCATATGAGACTTGTTTGAGCCATTGAAAACCTCAGATTCCTTGAAAGAACCAAAACCCTAATTTTGACTGGCTTAGGAGGCATTTGGACTGTGCAACCCTTTAGCAATCTTGAACCATTTGAAGATGATTCTTGACAAACCTTGAGGAATATGGGAGGGCAAATTTTGGGGTACAACAGTTGGGATTTCAGATGGAGTTGGAATTGCAGTAGGAATAGATGTGGAAACAACAGTTGAATCTAAAACAGTTACAAAAACAGGATTACCTATTTTCTTCGGAGTCTGCTGAGATGATCCTTCTGTAGCAGCTTTTCTCTTCTTCGTCTTCTTCAGAACAACCTCTGGTGCCTTCTGATGAAGATCTTGAATATTCAGATTAGGTGTTGTACCATCAGCTTTACAAGCATCCAAATATCTCAGAATGATTTGAGGCTTAGAGTCAATTTCTGAGAACATAGGAAAGTCGTCCAGAGGGACTCTTCTGCTGGAGATTTCAGCAAAAGGAGTGACGCTGGGCTCCTTCTTAATGTTCTCTATCAACTTCATTTTCTTCAGATTTTTGGCATTCAGCTGCTTCCTAACAGAAGGTTCCAGGGTGCTGATTTCTTGAGCCTCTTACAGATGATCAATCAGCCAATTCTCTGTCAGAATATCTGATATCAGTCTTCCCAAGGGTATCCAATCCCTTTTAGTACGTTCATCTTCTCTTGTTTCCTTGACACTTGTTCTGAGATGGTTGAACAGAAGATGAGCTAGATTAATCTTGACCTTCTGAGAGATAAAATAGATCAAAAACTGCTGATCAATGTTTATGTAATCAGGAGAGCTGGTACGCTTCATGTGGTTGAAACAGCCCAAAATGATCTTTGCCCAAATTTTGTGCTTGTCTTTCAAGTGCCTTATCTTGCTTGAGGGACGCCCCAGCGTGAAAATTTCCCTTGCAATTACAGCAACATCTGCACACCTTTCTGCCATATCAATACAGCGAATACCACCACCATTCTAGCCTATCAGTCTTGCAATCAAGTCTTCAGTAATCACAATCTTCTTCCCCATGATGTAGGATGTAACTTGGTATTTGAAGAAGAAGCGTCAATCCAAAATTCCTTTACCAGAATAGGAAATGTTGGACCCACCAGCCTGTCAAAGTACTTTTCCCAACCTTGAGCTTGAACCTCTTCAGATAAATCAAAACCATTCTCCTTGAGACTGTTGAAATCCACTATTATTTCAGACAGAACTTCAAGGTTCTTGATTGGAGTGAGAAGCATTCTGAGAGGAACTTCATATTGTTCAGATGATGCATCTTTCTAGGAACCTGAAGAAGGATTGCTGGAAGAAGCCATGTTCATACGAGGTTTTTGAAAGAGTTTGAAAGGTTTTCTTGAGAAAGTAAGAACACAGAAATCAGAAATGTTGATAGAAAACGAAGGTGACGGTAAAAGTGTGTGAATGGTGTGAAGTGTTTAAATAGATTTCTAAAAAGTTTTTGAAAACCTAAACGTTTAAGAGAGAGAAATTAATAATGATTATTAGCATTAAATGATAGCTGATTTTAGGGGATTCAGAAAGATACTTAAACGGTTATCCATGACATGTGTCTCAATGCATCCAATCAGTGCTTTGCCTTTTCAGAAGCATGAACGCGTGTTCAGCCTCAGGAAATAGTTGATGACTGGATGACACTTGTTTGCTTGAGTGAACAACACATCTATTCTTGAACTGAAGCGCTCAGATCTTCATGGATAGATTCTGATACAATCTGCATTTCTAAAATTCTGAAAGAGGATTGATCAGAAGTTCACAGAAATAAACACAATTTTGAAGGTTAATATATAAAATTAAAACAGTTTTATTCTGGACAGAGCTTCATGCTGAGATGTTTCAGAATGAAGTTGAACCTATCTTCAGAAAGTGGTTTTGTGAAAATATCAGCCCATTGATGGTCAGTGTCAATAAATTTAAAATTTAAAATCCTTTTCTGAATATAGTCCCTAATAAAATGATGTTTTATTTCTATATGCTTAACCCTAGAATGCAAAATTGGATTTTTACTTAAGCAAATAGCAGAGGTGTTGTCACAGAGGATGGGAATGTTACTCTCAAATATATGGAAGTCCTCAAGTTGACTTTTCATCCAGAGCATTTGTGTGCTGCATCCAGCTGCTGTTATGTATTCAGCTTCTGCTGTTGATAGAGCAATTGTGGATTGTCTTTTGCTGGACCAAGAGATCAGATTTTCTCCCAGAAACTGGCAGCTTCCAGAAGTGCTTTTACGTTCAACTCTGTCTCCAGCAAAGTCAGCATCACAGTATCCTACTAAGCTGTAATCACTAGATTTTCTATAAAACAGACCCAGATTAGTAGTACCTTTCAGATACTTGAAAATTCGCTTAACAACTGTTAAGTGAGATTCTCTAGGATCTGATTGGAATCTTGCACAAATGCATACACTGAATAAAATATCAGGCCTTGAAGCTGTCAGATAAATAAGAGAACCAATCATACCTCTGTAGACCTTCTGTTCTACCTTTTTGCTTACCTCTTCTCTTTCCAGAATGCACGTGGGATGCATTGGAATCTTTGATGACTTACATTCTGAGAGATCAAATTTCTTCAGAAGTTCTCTGACATATTTGCTCTGATAAATGTACGTTCCTTCTGGGGTTTGATTGATCTGAATGCCCAGAAAGAATTTCAGTTCCCCCATTAGGCTCATCTCAAATTCTGCCTGCATACACTTAGCAATTTTTCTTCCCAGAGAGGGTTTAGTAGATCCAAAAATGATATCATCAACATAAATCTGACATACCAAGATGTCATTCTTAACTGTCTTACAGAATAAGGTTGTGTCCACTTTCCCTCTGGTGAATTCCTTTTCTAACAGAAAGTTACTTAGTCTTTCATACCAAGCTCTGGGAGCTTGTTTCAGACCATACAATGACTTCTTTAGTTTGAAAACATATTCTGGATTTTTTGAACTTTCAAAACCAGGGGGTTGGTGCACATATACCTCTTCTTCTATATAGCCATTTAAGAATGCACTCTTAACATCCATATGATACAGAGTGATGCCTTTATTAACAGCAAATGAAATTAAAAGTCTGATAGACTCTAACCTGGCGACTGGAGTAAGGGTTTCTGTATAGTCTATCCCCTCTTGCTGACTATAAACTTGTGCTACCAATCGTGCCTTGTTTCTGATGACTTCACCTTGTTCATTCAGTTTGTTTCTGAACACCCATTGTTCCAATGACGTTGAATCCTTTTGGTTTGGGAACTAGATCCCATACGTCATTTCTTGTGAATTGATTCAGCTCCTCTTGCATTGCTAGAATCCAGTCATTGTCCAGAAGTGCTTCATCAACTGTTGATGGTTCAATTAGAGAAACAAGTCCCATGAGGGATTCTTCAGAGTTTCTGAAGCTGGCTCTTGTTCTGATTGGATCTTCCTTTCTTCCTAAGATTGTTTCTTCTGGGTGATCCATGCTGCTTCTGGATGGTCTTTTCTGAGGTTGATCAACAGAAGGTGCTGGATTGCTTGTAGTGCCTCTTTCTGATGTTGAGGGAGTGTCTCTGTTAAGAGCTTCTGATGACTTGTCTTCAGTACCTGTGAATTCAACTTCCATACCTGCAAGTAATTCATTCTGCTTTGACTTTGGAGAGTCAAGCTTATCGTCAAAACAAACACTAATTGATTCTTCAACAATCTGTGTTTCTGTATTGTATACTCTGTACCCTCTTGAGCGTTCAAAGTATCCTAACATAATACACTTTTGTGCTTTAGAGTCAAACTTGTTCAAATAATTTTTAGTATTCAAAATAAAACAAGTACATCCAAATGGATGAAAATAAGAAATGTTGGGCTTTCTGTTCTTCCACAGTTCATATGGAGTCTTTTCCAGAATAGGTCTTATAGAGATTCTATTCTGAATGTAGCACACTGTGTTTATTGCCTCTGCCCAGAAGATCTTAGCAACGTTAGTCTCGTTGATCATGGTTCTGGCCATTTCTTGCAATGTTCTGTTCTTTCGTTCTACAACTCCATTTTGCTGAGGAGTTCTAGGACAAGAGAAATCATGTAGAATGCCTTTGTCACTAAAAATGATTCAAAATATTTGTTTTCAAACTCTCCACCATGATCACTTCTGACTCTGACGATTCTAAGATCCTTTTCATTCTGAAATTGGTTGCAGAAGGTGACAAACATAGAGTGTGACTCGTCCTTGTGTCTTAAGAACTTTACCCATGTCCATCTGCTATAGTCATCTACGATTACTAACCCATACTTCTTGCCACTGACTGAAGCAGTTTTAACTGGTCCAAATAAGTCAATGTGCAGAAGTTCTAATGGCTTAGAGGTGGAAACAACGTTTTTAGATTTGAAAGCTGGTTTTGCAAACTTGCCTTTATGACATGCTTCACACAGAGCATCTGAATTGAACTTCAGGTTAGGAAGTCCTCTGACCAGATTGAGTTTGTTAATCTGAGATATCCTTCTCATACTAACATGTCCCAATCTTCTGTGCCAGATCCATTGCTCGTTGTTAACAGACAGAAGACACTTTACATTCTGACTTTTCAGTTCAGAAAGTTTTAAATGTTGTTTCTCCTCTTTCCATTAAATAGGATAGTCCCATCTTTCTGACTAACAGCTTTGCATGAATTTGATTAAAGATTATATCATAACCGTTATCACTTAATTGACTTATGGATAACAGGTTATGCATTAATCCATCTACTGATAAAACATTACTTATAGAGGGAAGATTTCCATTACCTATTGTTCCAGAGCCAATGGTATTTCCCCTCTGATTGCCTCCAAAGCCTACGTGGCCTCCAGGCTTAAGTTCCAGGCTTTGGAACATATGCTTTCTTCCCGTCATGTGTCGTGAGCAGCCAGAGTCCAGGTACCATGACTGGTGTTTCTGCTTTGCTGCTAAAGATATCTGCAAAATGTATTATTTTATCCTTAGGTACCCATATTTTCTTGGGTCCTGATTTGTTAGTTTTACCAAAACTCTGGTTGAATTTTGGTTTGACAGAATAATTACTACTAGTATATTTGATGTCATGTGTGTGTCCATATACAAAGTGAGAATCAAGTGAAGTGCGTTTTATCACTAAATCCATGGCATTCCTTGGCGTAGGTACCTTACCTTGGTATCCTATTCCTTTTCTGCCATTTCTGCTAACTCCATAGATCATTGAAGCCATTTTGCTTCTATCTATGTTTTTAGCTAGAAACTTCTGAAAGCTGTGATCATACTCCTTGATGATCTCATCAGCACTACTGGGAGTTTCAAGAATTATTTCCTTCTGAGAGTTTTGTAATAGATTTTCTAATTTTGAAACTTTATCTTTTAACTCAGAATTCTCCAATTTGAGACTCTCAGTTTTATCAGAGTCTGAAGCAAGATTCCTTTTCAGGTTTCTGAATTTGACTCTGATCTGCTGATATCTTTCCAGAATTTCATTAAGGCTTTCATCTAGTTTAGCCTTAGTAAAGTTAATAGAAAAGTCAGGAAATACCTCTTCTGTGTCTGATTCAGAGTCTGATTCAGAAGCTTCACTGCCTTCTGTTATGTTTTCCATGAGAGCTATGTTTGCTCTCTCATCATCTGATTCTGAGTCAGCTTCAAATGTGACAGAGTCATCCCATGTAGCCATGAGACTTTTCTTCTTTTCCTTGCCAAAATTCTTTTTGGGCTTTTCCCTCTGAAGCTTTGGGCAATCACTCTTGTAGTGTCCTTGCTCGTTACATTCATAGCAAATGATGTCTTTGTTGTTTGGCTTTCTGCTTCCTGAAGAGCCTTCAGATCTTCTGTATCCAGAGGAGGGTTCTGACCTTTTGTATCTGGAGGAGGATTCATTCTGATTCTATGATCTTCTTGGATTCCTGAACTTTCTTTGCCTCTGCTTCCACAGTTGGTTCACCCTTCTGGAGAGGAGAGACAGTTCATCTTCTTCTGATGAGGACCCATCAGAGGTTTCTTCTACAGCCTGCAAAACTTTGGAGTCAGATTTTCTGTTAGATTTTAAAGTTAATGGCTTACCTTGCTTTTGAGGTTCATCAGCTTCTAGCTCTATCTCGTGACTTCTGAGGGAGCTGACAAGTTCCTCCAGAGAGATTTTGTTGAGATCCTTAGCTAGCTTCAGCGCTGTGACCATTGGCCTCCACTATTTTGGCAAGCTTCTGATGATCTTCTTAACATGATCAGCAGTAGAATACCCTTTGTCTAGAACTTTGAGACCAGCAACCAGAATTTGAAATCTTGAGAACATCGTTTCAATTGATTCACTTTCTTCTATCTTGAATGCCTCATACTTCTGAATGAGCGCAAGAGCTTTAGTTTCTTTAACTTGAATGTTGCCTTCATGCGTCATTCTCAGAGAGTCAAACATATTCTTTGCAGTGTCTCTGTTTGATATCTTTTCATATTCATAGTAAGAGATGGCGCTGAGAAGAATTGTTCTTGCTTTGTGATGATTTCTGAAATCACGCTTTTGTTGATCAGATATTGCTTTCCTGTCAATCTTATGATCGACCACTTGCATTCACTGGGTGCGTGTATCCATCAGTCACCATATCCCACAGATCAACATCGTGGGCCAGAAAGAAGCTTTCAATTCTGTCTTTCCAGTAATCAAAGTTCTCTCCATCAAAGACTGAAGGTTTGCCACTGAATCTGTCTCTTTCTTCATTGTTGTCATTGTTGATGTTTTGATGTGGTCCTGCCATAGTGTTTTTCTAACGCTGGATCTTGTACTGACACGGTTAAGTGTTATAAGCTCAGAACCAGGCGCTCTGATGCCAATTGAAGATGTGAAAAACACAAGAAGGGGGGTTGAATTGTAAAACTTGAAATCAAATGCAGATAACACGTTATTTTTATCCTGGTTCGTTTGATCTCAAACTACTCCAGTCCACCTATCAAGGTGATTTCGCCTCTCTCCAACGAGGTCTTAATCCACTATATTCAACTGAATACACAACTGCTTTAACAACTGTTAAAGCCTTCTTGAGTCTAACCACAGACCGATTTATCTCAAGGAAATTCTTTTACAGATAAATGAACAAATGTGTGTTTGATGTTTTCTAGAAAAAACTATATATCACAACTGTGATAATTCACAATATGAAGCTTAGATGAAACTAGACTGCTAATGCTATTGAGTAGGCATGGTTGAAAGCTTTAGCAATTTGAGTGAGAGAGTTTTTGTATGCGTGCGTGCGTAGAGAGTATTAGCCAATTCTTTTCTCACTGGCTTGTTTAAATAGCCTAGGAATAGATACGTTGATGTCCATAAATCCATTTCAATGCTCATAACGTTCTTTCCTTTTTGAGAAGATCTTTGTCTTGGAATAAAGCCGTTGGTAATTAATCTGTCTTGAATGCATAGTAACATTGACACTTTAGAGTGTTCTTCTAATGCTAATCAGAGTGTTCTTGGCTTTAGCTTATTCTGGCGTTTCTGAGTGCTGATGACATGGTTAGGATCTTGATCAGAGTTAGAGTATGTTTTGTGCAGATTCTGTTCATCAGGCTTCAGCGTAGCACATGTTTGATCTTCTGATGCAGACATATCATTTGATGCTGATGTTGATACTGATATTCTGATGCTGATTCCATAAGAGTTTCTGTAAATACACAACATAATTTTAAGTAGCATATATGTCTTATAAATCTTACAATTTATTTAATCTTGTATTTTGTTATCATCAAAACTCTAACTGAGGGTTGTAGAATCAAACTATGTTCTAACATGCTCCACTTAGGATCACATGGACCTTCAACAAGCCCCTGGGCCTTTGTCATTGGGCCTGAGCGAATTCCTTTTCATCCCCCCAGAATTGCTACTATTCAGGCCCACTGCTTTCTTTCTTTTTTACATATAATTGTTATATTATTTTGTTTTTTTATTGCTTTATCAAAATAAAAGAATACCAAACAATATTTTTGCTAAATAAATAATTAATTTGAAAATATTATTTAGTATTATTAATTATTTTATTAATTAATTTAATTAAATAGATTAATTCATTTTTAATTAGTCATTTAATTATTCGATTGGTTTGTATTATTTGTTTATTTAGAATTTTAATCAAACTTTTGATTTGATACATCCCCATTCATAAATTTGTATCCCCATTCTCATATGGTTTGTAATATCTTAGAATTTTATTTCCTTGTAGCTTAGAATTTTATTTCTTTACATGTTTTAAATATTGCTATTATGCATAATCGCTCAATTAGAACACATGGCCTCATCTTGGGCTCATCATCAATGAAAAGGTATCTACCTACACATGCACACTTGCACACATTCATAGTTTGGTCCTAGGCTTTTCTACAGCGACAACTACTCGATCAATTGTTCCAATTGGTCATTTAGAATACTAGTGCCACACTAGTCCCACTTTCTAGGAGCATGAATATAGCCACCTTATATGGGCTCTTGTTTTTTATCTTATGCATTGAAGCAACTCTCTTCTCTCCTCTTGGTCCACATACCAAGCATTTTCACAAAGGGTCTCATAGTTGAGTTTGGGCATGGCCAATATCACGAGATTGATCATGTATTCGCCTTGATTAATCATAACCCATATCAACCACTTTGGTCTATATACCAAGTGTTTCTATGCACAAAGGGTCTCATGGTTGAGGGTAGGAGCACCTACTCTCATGAGATTAATCAAGTACACTCCTTGGTTAATTATAACCCGATTTAACTCCCTTACACCCGACATTCCATTTATCTTGTGGATACTTATGCTTTGATATTTGTGATCGATTTTTGATACAACTCCTATATGCCTAATTGACGGTTGATTAAGGAGGTTCAAGGAGGCATTTTGTAGAGTTTTCTTATATCATGCGCTTTAAAGAGGCAACTGACCTACTCTGTTAGGTATCATCGTGAATTCATTTCTGTATTTGAGTGCTTTCTAGAGATCACGTTAAGTAGAATTTTACCGCTTTCCTTGCCATATCAAGAAGGAATAGAGATGCGTAAAATGGACCTCCATTGCTGATATCTATCAGGAATCCCTCTGGTTTATTTAAAGACCTGTTTAAGGCAATTCCGCATATGTGCCTTGTTTGCTTACTTGTTTTCTATACCATACTTCCCTTAGAGTCGCTCGATTAGAGTAGCTTTTGAGTTAGACATTAGGATAGGTATCAATGCATGGTAACATAGGGTAGATATTTCCCTTTCAAAACTCAGCCTTAAGGTCATTCATTGTATGATAACATTAGGGCTAGAGATTAGAAAAGTATCCCTTAGTTATTTTCTTTCTTTTGAATTCTTGCATCTTAAAACAAAAACTTTCTTTCTTTTAGCAAATCATAAAACATCTCTAATAAACTTAAATCCTTCTTCAGGGTAAAAAATACAAACCAATCTTAATTGTTTGTACGCCTCTTGGCTCTGTTTTAAATCTTGTTAAGTTGACGTCTTAACGCCTTTACCATGATATTTTGATATCTTTGTGTCGATGTTTTGCCATCCCGTATGTTTGTTATCCTACTTTGATTTTCGATATCATTGTTAGGTGTGATGTTTTATCATCTAAATTGACGTTTCTCCATCCTTTCCATGATGCTTTTATATATTTCTGCTGATATTTTGCCATCGCATATGTTTGTTATCCTACTTTGATTTTCGATATCATTGTTAGGTGTGATGTTTTATCATCTAAATTGACATTTCTCCATCCTTTCCATGATGCTTTGCTATCTTTTTTCCGATGTTTTTCCATCTCATATGTTTGTCATCCTACTTTGATCTTCAATATCATTGTTAGTTGTGATGTTTTTATCATCTAAGTTTTGATATTTTTGCCATCCTTGCCATGATGCTTTGTTATCTTTGTGTCGATGTCTCGCCATCGCGTATGTTTGTTATCCTACTTTGATTTTCAACATCATTGTTAGGTGTGATGTTTTATCATCTAAGTTTTGATGTATTGTCATCTTTGCCATGATATTTTACTATCTTTTTGTCGATGTTTTGCCATCGCTTATGTTTGTTATCCTACTTTGATTTTAAATATCATTGTTAGGTGTGGTGTTTTATCATCTTATCCGATATTTTGCTATCATGCTTATGTGTTATCATCTTATCTGAGTTTGTGTTTCCGTGTGATGTCTTGTCGTCCTTGTTTTGATGTTTTATCATCGTTGCTTATTGTTTTGTCATTTTATATGATGTTTTTCCATCTTGATTATCGCTTTTGTCTTTTTAACTAAAAAACACAAATAAACCAAAACATATGAGCCGAACTACGACTTCCCTGATTCCTTAAAAGGGATACGTAGGCATTGGGGTAGGGCCCGAACGAGCACAACTTTTATTTTCTCTACATTATTTTGTCCTTTATTTTGCATGCATTCCCTCCTTGCATCTTTCGTTTTAGCTTTTAAGCTTTAGACATAAATTTAACACACCCTTAGATTAGAACAAACAATAGTGGATACCGTAGAGTACTACGGACGTGAGGGGTTCTAATACTTTCCCCTTGCGTAACCGACTCCCTTACCTGATCTCTCAGTCGTAAGACCGTGATTTCACCCTCTTCAGGTTTTCTCGGTGTTTACCTTTCCCTTTTGGCGGGATAAAAGATGTTCGGTGGTGACTTCATTGATTTTATATCCGATGACTGTTCAGCCGGTTGTTTCATGGTCCACACTTGACTTGCAGAAACCGATCCTTAAAACCCTTATAATTCGAGGTATATATCTGGAGAAAGCTTTTGTGGGGAATGCCACTAATCTGAATCCAGGCACATTTCTCGACCCCTTTAACCTCAAAGAAAGAAAAGAACAAACCTACGGTAGGGATAATATTCATCGCCTCACAAACTATCTCAAAGGCTTTTATAAAACCCCAATTGTTAGGGAGAAGCCGAGAGGGCGCGACATTCGTGGTCTTCAGTTTGTGTACCTCGAAATCTGAAAAAGGCAGGTGGATCTTGAAATCCTCTAGTACCCCAACATATAAATAGAAGAACTCTTTGTGGGAACTCTTTGGGCGTAGTATGCACACCCGTTCTCAGGGGTACAAGACTCTAGGATGATGTAATCTTCGTTCCCGATTGAAGAAGCATCCATCATAGATCGGAGTTTAGCGATCTCTTCATCATCCATGGAGCTATTTTTATAGCCCATAACTTCGAGGTCAAAAGGGGAAGTCGTTTCCATGATTTCTACAGAACCCGAAGAGGAAGAATTGGAGTCAAAATAACTTAAAGAGACGAGGATATCACCATAAACTTCTCTTATGATTCGATCGAATTCCTCCTGGCCTAAGGAACTCTTAACCTCACGCATGCATTGGTTCCATAATTCTTTTCTCTCTTCGGTGTTTCTAGGTTTTACAACATTTCCCTCATCGTCACACTCTCTTATGGTTAACATTTTCTAAAAATAAAAAGAAGAAAGAGCAAAATAAAGAGAAAACGAGAAGGAGGTATCTGAAAGTGAGGAATGTTTTGGTGAAATGCAAACTTCTCTGGAGCGAGACGTTACTAGTGCTAAGATGAAAAAGAAAAGAAAGAAATAGGGTCTAAATAAGGGCCCAATAAACTGTATATTTGAAAAGGAAACATCACCAAATAAATAAGTCCCAATAAAAATCATCATTACGCTATGAGAGAGAAGTTACCCAAGGAACGTGGCTCTTCAGTTCGTGACACGTGGACAAAGGTGAAGTCGGGTTATAACCCGGTTCAAACCTTAATACATCTTGTGCTGTTTGATTGAACACTTCATTCTTATAGCATAATTTATACCCGAGAGACTTATGTACATTCCGAAAATATTAGCTATAACTGAGTCATAAAGTCGTATGGAAAGGGAACAAAGCGAGTATATATAGCCTATTGAGACAAAGAGTACCAGTGCCGAGTTTTAACTCGACGAAGGGTCAATGGGACAGACATTGTATTCGAGCAGAAACCCATCTGTGATACTAACCAGGATATTATACGTAACCGGAGCACATCTGCTAGTAGCCGGCTAGCAGCACGACCCATTAATGATCATAACAGTTGTCGATGCATTAACACAAACGTTATGCCATCTTGAACGCCCACATTCATGGCGACGAAGGCAATTATACGGTTCAGAAGCCAAAGAGTCACCTCTTGATCGAAGCTCTTAATGGAGCACCAGGAGCACTATATAAAGGGGCTCCCGCTAGAGGGATAAGCAAGACATATACTCTTGAGTGCATACAAATACTTTTGTGCCACTCGAATCCCCCAAAATCATCATATATTGCGACTCTCCTTGTCCCTACAAGGAAGTTACTCAGTTTAGTATTTTTCGCAAGAACAATCTGCATTAGGAATTTCGTCCACTTTTTCTTCGCCCAGAAACCCTAAGACCCGTCTCTCGTAAGCAAACGTGTGCACTTTCAAAATTGATAAGATATATTGTGTTCGATCGAAAGAATCTCCCCCAAGGGTGTCAATGGAGAGTATTGGGATGCAACTTAGTTTAGGAATCTTATGTATTGTCTCCATTAGATGCAATCACAAAAGAAACATAGATCTAGAATAAGAAGATTCAGTGACGAGATTTAGCATGAATTAATTTGTGATTCTCACAAACAACATAACTATTGTCTATTATAATCCGATGATGATTAGAGAAACTAATATGAGATATACGTTACAATAGGGATCCAATTTCGATATGATGGACAAAGGTAACCTACACTATTAGCACTTAGTTATGGAGAAATTCAAAATAAAGTGAAATTTAGACACCAAAGAGGTGGTATTTATAAATTGGGAATAAGTGAGCCTTAGTGATACTTCTCCATAAACAATGACCCGGTTCAAAACACAATCTATTTTGGATATTTGATTTTGGTGTATCTACCATCTATGTCTATGTGCAATTACTAAATATTTTCCTACCGTTAAAAAAACTGAACTGTACACCTTTAATTTTCTTCTTTAATTTTTTATATCTTCACAATGTTTTATGCATTTTCAGTCTAATACAATTCCTATTCTTTATTAACTCAATATCTAAATTGTATATAGTTTTTTGAGAGTTATGCCAATGCAAAACTTGCTTCTTCATTTTTCTGTGATAAAAATCACAATTCCTTTATTTAAAATGCTCAACGGAAGTGGGAAGAAGTATGTGCTTAAAAAAATAAATAGAAAAACATAATTTAATGTATAATTCATCCCTCATATTTTTTTCAATATTTGAGAATTCATTCCCATTTTTTTATTCCTAAAATTATAGAATAGATGAGAATATTTTTTTTATTGTTATACTCTTACAATAATACAGTAATCCTTGTACTAAAAAGTAAAACATTCTTTAGGGAGGAATCACAAGATATTATTCCTAAAGATATTACTAAAAAGTAAAAATTATATTTAAAATATTCTTTAGTTTATAAAATTGAGACATACTGATTAAGAAAAGTAATATTTTAAAGAATAAATATAATTATTTATAAAATTATTCTTAATAATTATTGATTATTTCACATTATTATAAAAGTAAAGTGAAATTTAAAATCTTGAGAATAATGTTACATAATTAATTAGAAATTGATAAAAAATAATTAATATTACATTGAAAAAATAAAAGGACATTTATTTTAGAACAAATTTTTTTAAATAAAAAAAAAACTTATTTCGAGATAGACCAAGAATTATCAAACAATGGCAGAAACGTAATTTCAAACAAAATAATTAAATACACAAATTGATAAGTAGTAGTAACCAGCTCAAATTATTCTTGTTTATTATTTATTTATTTGTAATAAAGGCCAAGCTGATGATAAGAGTGAAGAGCTTCTCTTGCTTATAATTGTTTTCTCGCAAATTGAATTCGTATTGTCTTCTTGACTCTTGTTTCATTTCAATTTTACATTAAGAATCGTTCATATGAACATTAACATCGGTGTTTTATTGCGCTGTTAAAAAAAATCCATGGCATCTTCAACCTCAATATTCTATCTTCTCACAATGCTATTGTTATCAGTGACAGAAATGGCTTTGGCGACCAAAAAGACTTACATAGTTCACATGAAACACAACCACAATGCTTATGATTCTATGTCTATGTTCTCTTCCATTCTCCAATCTACTTCTGATTCCATACTATATACCTACACTACCTCTTACAACGGTTTCGCTGTTTTTCTTGATACTCAACAAGCGCAAACATTGCGTGGTTCTGATAATGTTCTGGGGGTGTACGAAGATACACTGTACGAGCTACACACTACCCGCACCCCTGAGTTTTTGGGTTTGCTTCAAATTCAAACCCATTCTCAGTATCTTCATCAACCTTCATACGATGTTGTTATCGGTGTTCTTGACACTGGCGTTTGGCCAGAATCACAGAGCTTTCATGATTCTGAAATGCCACCAATCCCATCTCGATGGCGTGGAGAGTGTGAGTCTGCACCAGATTTCGATTCTTCTCTTTGTAACAAAAAGCTTATCGGTGCCAGAAGCTTCTCCAAGGGCTATCTCATGGCTGCTAACGGAGGTGGTAGAAAGAAAACAGTTGACCTTGTTTCACCTCGCGACAGAGAAGGACACGGTACTCATACTGCCACAACCGCCGCTGGCTCCGCCGTTGCTAATGCTACTCTTCTCGGTTATGCTACCGGTACAGCACGTGGTATGGCACCTCAGGCGCGTGTTGCTACTTATAAAGTTTGCTGGAGTGACGGTTGTTTTGCCTCTGACATACTTGCTGGTATAGATCAGGCGATTCAAGACGGTGTTGATGTTCTATCGATTTCCATCGGCGGTGCTTCCTCCACTCCTTACTACTTTGACACCGTCGCAATCGGAGCCTTTACGGCGGTGGAGAAGGGGATATTCGTTTCGTGTTCAGCGGGGAATACTGGACCTCGGAGTGGTTCGTTATCGAATGTAGCTCCGTGGATCATGACCGTCGGAGCAGGGACGCTAGATCGGGATTTCCCAGCTTACGCTACAATCGGAAACGGAAAAAGATTCTCCGGCGTTTCGCTTTACAGTGGAGAAGGAATGGGAGACGAACCGGTTAGTTTGGTTTATTTCAACGAACGGTTCAATTCATCCAGCAGCATATGTATGCCCGGTTCACTTGACCCGGAAATCGTACGCGGGAAAGTGGTAGTTTGTGATAGAGGTGTGAACTCACGTGTTGAAAAAGGCACAGTGGTGAGCATCGCCGGCGGAGTTGGGATGATTCTGGCAAACACGGCGTCGAGCGGCGAGGGATTGGTCGCTGACAGTCACTTAGTGCCTGCCGTAGCTGTGGGAAAAAACGAAGGCGATGAGATTAGAGAATACGCATCGTTGGATCGTAATCCAACGGCTGTCCTTAGTTTCGGTGGAACTGTATTGAACGTGAGACCTTCGCCCGTGGTAGCATCTTTCAGCTCTCGTGGGCCCAACGGTGTGACTCCTCAAATTCTCAAACCAGATGTTATTGGACCTGGCGTCAACATCTTAGCTGGATGGACCGGTGCTGTTGGGCCCTCGGGCTCACAAGATAGTCGCAAAACCCAATTCAACATCATGTCTGGTATATATTTGAGTATAATTTATAATACTTTTTTTGTCAAATAATTTAGTAGGATGCACACAATTATCAACATAAATATTTTACCAATTTTGATGATGTGATTAATGTGTTAAGGTACATCAATGTCATGTCCGCACATAAGTGGAGTAGCTGCGTTGCTGAAAGCGGCGCATCCAGATTGGAGTCCAAGTGCCATCAAATCAGCTTTGATGACAACAGCATACACACATGACAACACTGAGTCTCCTCTAAGGGATGCAACTGGAGAGGCTTTATCCACACCATGGGCTTATGGGGCCGGTCATGTCAACCCACAAAAGGCCCTATCTCCTGGTCTTGTTTATGATTTAGACACCAACGATTACATACCATTCTTGTGCTCCTTAAACTACACACTTGACCATGTGAAACTCATTGTCAAGCGTCCTAATGTTAATTGTTCCAACTCTTTGTCTGATCCTGGTGAACTCAATTACCCATCATTTTCCGTTGTTTTTGGAAACAATAGTGTTGTTGTTCAATATAAGCGTACATTAACTAACGTTGGGGAGACAGAATCCGTTTATGATGTGGCCGTTACTGGACCATCCACGGTGGGGATAACGGTGAGTCCTACAAAGCTTGTGTTTCAACAAGTTGGAGAAAGGCAAACATATACGGTGAACTTTGTCTCCAACAAAGATACTTTTGATGATTTGGGTACGTCTGAATTTGGCAGTATTACATGGAGCAACAAACGACATCAAGTTAGGAGCCCAGTTGCTTTTACATGGACCAATTTATGATGTTTTGCCTCTCTACAACCCCTATAGCAGTAACCTAGTTCTTAAACGACATAAACAAAATACAGTTCATCTTAGCTGAAAGAGGTTGCCATCAGTATTATGGCATTATGATGAGATTAATTTGTAACACCCTAATGTAACGTGACATCTATTCTAATATAGTATTAAAACAGCTATTAAATTTATTTGTTGATACATCAAGCATTTATATGTCATATAAAGAGAAATGATATTTTGCCACAATTTTGAAGTGCTCAACACCGCATTTGTTTAAGATTTAGATGCAATTTCGTTTTTTCATTCTTTTTAATATTAAATCAATAATTAAAAATTATGTATTTTTATACTGTGTTTAAATATGGTGTCAATTTTTAAATGTTAAAATAAGATTAACAATTTTGTATCTCCTCCTATAATCACTCTCTTTTCATTTTCTTTCTTTTTGCATAATCACATTTATTTAGTGACTCTAATTTAATTTTCATGATAGTATTTGTTAGATATTTGGGTATGATAATCCTGGATAACTTCAAAGAATCGTGTTCGTACACTTTTCGAACAAAGTATTTCGACCCTATTCTTGCCTGGGTTCACGAAATCTTTGTGGGGATAATTCTCGAAGAACAATCTGTTTCTGGCAAATGTAGAGAGAAAGTGTCGTTTTTCGTATTTGAAACCGAGACCAAATGACTCCTTATATAGGAGATCAATAACTGAAACCGAAAAGACACACCTGTTCGAAAAAACGGTTATGTCGGTTGAGAAAAATGATTCAAAATTTTCGAACAGGACCCCAGCCAGAGGCTCCGCCCCTTGGACCCCAATGGGGCGCTGCCCCGCACCCCGCCAGGGGCTTCGCCCCTTGGAACCCCAACGGGGCGCTGCCCCGTACCCCGCCAGGGGCTTCGCCCCTTGGAACCCCAACGGGGCGCTGCCCCGTACCCTGCCAGGGGCTTTGGAGCCCCGTTTTAATTATTCATATTCAATTATACATTGGCTCGACGAGCGTGCACTATGCACTTCCCTAACTCGTTTCTTAGCTTAACGCATAATTGCATCGGCCTTTAGTAAATCACATTACTACTAAAATACATTGGTGATACTAAAATCACCAACAATATTTTTATTTTTGTTTTAGGATTTTTCATCCACTATATTTTATAAAATGTAAACAGCATACTATAAAGGTTTTTATAGTTATTTTTATTTGCATATTTTTATACTGTTTATTTGACTATTACTTTGTTATCATTTATAATCCTATAAATTAGATTTAGCGTGTATTTGTTTACACTTATTTCCAGGGCCACCATACATTTATCTACCGTGGTTTTGAGAAGCTACAAAGTGTAGCTTTGCTTTGTCACCGTGGTTCCAAACACGGGCTTAATGTGTTTCTTTCTTTATGTATATATAAGGCATTTGCATGTTATTGTTTTGGTAAGACTGTGTATATGTGCTCATCAAATTTATAAATATTTGGAATGAGGGTGTGTATATATGTTGAGAAAAATAAATGAGTTACAAATGTTGAAAAACAAAGGTGTGAAAGTTTCACATTGATTTAAAAAGTGGAAATTATATATTTTATATGTGAGAGAATCCATATATTTATTATCTTAAAGTTTTAAATAAATATATGTTGTTCATTAAAAAAAGCTTCAACACTTAAGTTTTCTTTCATGTTGATCTCCAAATTAATCATCCAACAATGTGCTAATCAACTTTGTAAAATTTTCTCATAAGAAAAATATTTAGTTGAATTTTTGTTAGCTTTTGAGTCTCTTAGATATTATCCACTATTAGTACTATCAGTTGGTTTATATCATCTGCAATACTATTGCTTTTACAACTAATTGTTTTTGAATGCCTTATGTAGACTTATCCATCAAATTTGTAAAATATTTTCACATCATAAAAATAATATGGTAGTTCATGTCAGAACAATAATACTATTAAATTTGTACATGTTTTTCGTTGACTCTATTTTCCCTTTTCTTTATATATTTGAGGTATTTTATTCTTTTAAATTGAAAGAAGTGTTATTTTACGGTCATTATCTTTTCAAATCAATATACTTAAATTTACTTATTTCTAATGAGAATTAGAAATAGATGTGAATTGTGATGATAACCTCCTAATGCAATGATGTAAGTCTCTAGTGTGGTGAGACGCAGAGTTGGACTTGTAAAGTTATTATTCTAACGTCTAAGTCAATGAATGTGTTCAAAAGGGGGGTTAAAGTGAAGTATAAAAAATATGTGTGCACTTCTCCCCTTACCCATGTAGAGGTATATATATTTGGATTAAGTAGTCATTGGGCTTTCTTTGGAGCAGTAAGTGGGGTCCCCTTTATTGGTTATATGGCTAGTCTAGAACAGTTGCCCTTAAGACTTTTCGTGAAGTGTTGAACGGAAAATCTTGTAGAATATATGTTGGCTTTATAATGCTGACTCGAGCGTGGCCTAGAGTTTATGAGTCCAACCTCTAAGGAGTGGGGAACAGATGTATTAAATGTCTTTCCCATCGCATGGAACTCTCGTGTGAATTTTAAACACGTGGTCGTACAACTTAGTACGATAGGGTCTGAGTGCATTTGAGTGTCGTGAAGTTCCCAATGTATGATATGATAGTTTCTCTTCGTCTCCCCATTTTCTTTCCATCTAAATTGTTGCTCGCTTGATTCACCCTTTACTATATAAGAGTTGTTTGTCTTTCTGAATGAACTTTCGCTCTCTTTACTAGTTGAAGTATACTTTGTCTTTGCAATCCATCATTATTTCTTCAAACTTCTAGTAGCCTCTGGTCACGGTGTCCTATTCCCTTGTTGGAGTGATGTGTCTTTCGATTTGTCATCAACCTTTTGCTTCAGTTGCTTTTCTTTATCTCTCCAACTCATCTTCCTACCAGGTACCATTTTCAACCCTTGATTCATGTTTCATAGTTTCCATTCCTTTATACTTGTGATGGCCTATGTTAATGACCCACCTGCTAATTCAAGAGGTAGCTCCAGTAATGGTGATCCTTCGTCATCTGTGGAGGCAGGATACCCAGATAACTTGAATAATTCTTCTCCAACGTGTATAGCTCTGATTCAAGTCCTGTGATTATTTCTTAAAAATTTGAATCTAATGGTGTTTTTTGTAAAACTTATTTCGACAAAGCCTTTTCTGATGAGTCTTCTAGTGTCTTTTCTACCTAGAGCGTTAGGAGATCCACCAAGATGTTCGACGTGATAATTTTTGCTCCTTAGGGGGTCACGAGTGACTCATTCCCCTCTTCCAGTCTTTTATCTTCAACAAAGATTCTCTCCTGAGATGAGAGGATACTCTAACATTTTATTAAGTCATATATAATTATACAAAATCAGGACTCCAACGAGGCTGAGATCAAGAGACAAAATGAACTTTAAAATCTGACGACGGTGATACGTTTGAGCTTCCGGTCGAGTAATGGCCTAACAGGTCTTCCATCCTAGAAGCCGACAGATGTGAATCCATATCATTGGGCAGACCATGGACTTCTACAGACTGTTTATGTTTTTGACAGTGCAGCCAAAGAGAAAATGCTCTCATAGACGTGGGTTTCTCTCTTGATCGGGAGTTCTTCCTTGTATACTATAATAAGATGTAGTTACTTTGATGGGTGTTTTATCCCCTTTTATGAGTATTTGTTCGGTCTGTTAAATTTTAGACTAGCCTTCAATGAATTCAAAATAAGAGTGTTGAGACGTTTAAAAATTCCACCTTCTCAACTGCTCCCTAACGCTTGGAATTTTGTGAAAGTGTTCTAGTTTGGTGCAAATATCAGAGTTAGAAGCTGACCCTAAAACTTTTCTTCCACCTTTTTCCTTTGGAGAGTACCTCCCTACAAAACCTTAGAATCAAGATTTGTCTTGTTCGAAATCTGGATTTGATCTTGTTGAGGCAAAAGATCAAACAGTTTAGCGAGTACTCTGTGAATTAGGGAAACTTTAAAAGATTGTTTCTTCTTGGTGCACCCTCGTACTCTAGAGGCTAAGCTTATCTTCATGGAAAAATCTTTGATACCTGAATTTTCCCAGGTGAGAATGGTTAGTCGGGGTTACCGAATTCAAAAAAGTTGGGTATGAAACCCTTTTAATAAAGAACCTCGTTCCTATTTTGTTTCTTTGGAATCTCTAACCTTGGAGGAAATATCAGTGAAGGAAAACATGAAGGCATTTTAGGAGAGTTTAGGCTATGAGGAAGGGGTTAACCCTTTAGATATAGGTCCTTAATGCCAAATAAGTGGTATATTGACACTAGGGGTGGAAATAGGTCAGGTCAACTAACACGGGCTTAAGGTTTAACCTACATAGGCCCAAGCTAGGTCAAGATTTTTATAAATGAAAAAGGCCTGAGCTTTTTAATAAGCCTGTTTAGTTAAAAATGCGACCTCAAACCATAAAAATGTCTTTTAAGTCTATTAGACTGTCTTATTTTAATAAATATAAATACTTCGATTATTATTATTATTATTATTATTATTATTATTATTATCATTTTTGTTATTATTATATTGTATATTGTACTTTGACTTAAAATTCAAAAAATAAAACTTAGTTATCTTGAAGAACTTATAAAAACAAGTTAAAAACCACCTTATGAACAACGTTATAAGTTATTTTCATAAGTTTTCCTTAACAAATAGTTTCACAAAATTTATGCTACTAGGTAAGCTCAGGAAAGTCAATGCAAACAAACTTTTAGTATCTGTTTTGGGCCGACCACAGTGACCCCGACCGGCCACTTCGAAGGAATTGCAATTCTTCTATAATATTTTTAATATACGAGGGCTCTCCTTCTAATGATCACAAAGGATCTCAACGATATTTACATCCAACAACTCTCTATAATTCACTCCTAACAAATAGTGAGTTTTTTCATTCCCCCTCTACTATATCAAGATACAGTACGGATACACTCCAAACACGGAAGTCATTCTGTTACTCATTCAGTTTCATTCAGATTCTAGTTCAGATACGCTCCATAAATGGATGCCATTCTGTCGCTTATTCAGATTCCAAATTCAAGATACAGTACAGATACACTCAAGACAAGGAATTCATTCGGTTACTCATTCAGTTTCTAGTTTAGATACGCTCCAGACACGGATGCCATTATGTCGCTTATTCAGATTCCAAATTCAATATACAGTACGGATACACTCTAGACACGAAAGTCATTCTGTTACTTATTCAGATTCAAGCTCGGATACGCTCCAGACACGGCTGCTATTCCTTTGCTCATACAGATTCAGTCTCCAGATACAGTTCAGATCTGTTCCAGACGCGAACACCATTCTAATACTTATTCTTCTAACTTACAACTTACAATTCAACAAACATTCTTGGATGGCATCTACAAGCCCATATCCAACAAGATTATATCACCTCTCCAAATGGCATCTTTAAGCCCATTCCCTCAACTACATTTCGTCGAGCGCAAATTTATGGGCACTCTAGTGTCCAATCATCTTTTACCTTCGAGTCACGAACGACAAAACTCGCCAATCTAACTCTTTAGGTACAAGAAGATTGAACAGGGGCAGCTGTTGTACCCAAAAATTTTCCCTCTCATTTATCAAGACTTTCCTCACAAGACTTCTTGGACTCAAGACAGGATTAGGGTTGGTCAGCTCAAGACACCTCATCTTGCACTAATACCCCAAAATTAGGGTTTGAGTTTGCACAAGGATTTTTGGACCATCAATGCTTCATATGACTTTCATACACCATTTTGGACCCCTAAGATTTCTCATGTTAAGTTTCAAGCCTTGAATCACATGTTTGCTCAGTCAATTGGACAGTTGACCTATAAATCAGCTGTATTGGGGAAAAAGTCAACCATGGCCAATTTACAGTCAAACTTCATGATTTTTGATCCACAACAACATTTTAGACTCATATGTACCATTTTATCAAGTTTGGATCACAACTCCACAAGAAATTTGATCAAATCATCAAAAGGGCAAAATGGTCAAAATTAGAGTTTTGACTAAGGAAGGGTAATTTCTGATTTTTAACCTAGCCAATGACCAATTGGGTTCAAACATGATTTCAAGGGTTCAATGGCATAATCTTGACCTAATTACATAGTTCAAAAGATCTCAAGTTCATTGGATTGACAAGTGAATTTTCCAGTCAACTGATCAAAAGTCAACTGTACACTGAAAAGTCAAACTTTGACTTTTTGGTCAAAATCAAGTGCCAAGGGTCATAATTCATCAAGATATGTCAAAATATGAAACTTGTTCACCAAGAAAACCAATTTTGAAAATTAGGGTTTTGAATTTGAAAAATTTCATAACTTAGAATTTTTCTAAGTATGGAAATTTTCTTATTTTTCCCCAACTTTTCACCACTTTTTCACCATGATGAATTTTGATTCAAAGAAAACTTCCAACATGAAAGTTGTAGTCCTCCATGAAATCTACAACTTTTCTTCACAAACCTTTCCCAAAATATGCTTGGATCTCAAGTTATGAATTTGTGAACATAGGTCCATGAACTAAATAACTTAGTGAAATTTTGCCCTAATTTAGGCAGGTTTTTTACCCAACTTCATTGAAATTTTTCACCTAGTTCCAAGAGGTATCTCAAAATTAATTTCAAATATGGATTATATATCACATAACAAGCTTTCCAAAATGTCCAAGAACTCTCCAAGATCATTTATGGTTAGGGAGAATCGAAGAAGAGAAATTGGCATTTTATCACTTTTGTTCAAGCCATTTTCTCAAAGTATCAAGTTGCAAATCAGACCCATGATGCTTGTACCTTGCATTACAGGTCCTAAACTCATTCTACACTCCATAATTAAATTCAAACTCAGAGGTTAAAGGCTTTATTTTCACTTTTGAAGCATTGTACAAAGTTACATTTCCATTTTAAGCATAAATGTTACAATGCCATTTTCATAAAGTGAGCTTTTGTAACTTTATCATTCTTGAGCCTTGGAGATATCCCTTTGGTGCAGGAAATTTCCACAGATCTTAAGCAACTTGTATAAGCCCTTTGCAACCCTAAAACTAGCCAGTACAAGCATGTTAGCATAAGTCACCTCACTTTGCTTCAAAAGCAAGAAAGTTGGTGAAAAAGAAAAAGCTTGCACATCTGTTGAGGAGTGGACTTTGTATCCATTCTATACAAGTATACAAACTTGTCAAAACTCAAAACACAAAGGCATTGCATCCAAAACTCTCCCAAACACAAAAACATCATTTTTCTGGCCAAACATTGCAGTTCTGCAAAATCATTGCCAACATCATTTTGGCTCGTGCGTTTTGCCCTTTAACATTTGAAACACTTCATACACATTATACCAAAGCAGTCCAAACATTCATCCTACATCTGTAAGCCCTGTTTCAGCCATTGCCATTTTCAAACTTGGAGCTTGCAGCTTAACTTCTACAGAGAGTTTTGGTCATCCACAAAGCAAGCTAGGTATTGGAATAGTTTGAAGGAAGTTCAAGGAAGCTCACACGATCCTCAGGCCTCCCTCAAAGTCCCCACATTGTCATATCCAAATCCAGCTGAAGGAGGTATTTTTCTCAAACTCTATCTCTGTATTTAGGCATCCTCAAGCCACGATTTGTGAAGGAAAGATGTAGTCCATAACATGGTGAAGCTGTACATATGCATACTTGTCATTTATATTAACTGAGCTAAGAGAATTTGAAGCTTGAAGTTGCTGAAATATTTAGGTCACGATTTAGGGCCATTAAAATTCTCCCTGATCTTTGAGAGTTAGGTTACAAATTTTATATCATTGGAATCGTGAGATAAAATGCTACATGTTTTGTGTTATAAGTTTTTGTTTTTATGCAAGCAATAGCAAGTTATAGATTTAAAAAAGAACGCGCGCGCAGAGAAGCTGAAGGATAGGGACGAAGCTTCATCTGGGCTTTTTGCAGCTTTGGCCTTTTTGTTTCTACTTTTCACACCCTCTAACTTACTTTTGCACCCCCCTGACTATTTTCTTATATTTTTACATTTACTTGCATATTTTTATATTTATTGTTTGCATATATTTTTTCTAATGATAAAAAATGCCCAAAATTAATTTATTTATTTTCACACTTTTATTTTATTTTTTTCTCACATCAAAATAGTTTATTAGGTTTATAGATTTTATTTTCTTAAGTAAATTTGTAAATACAATTTAAAAAATACTATACATTTTTATTTTATTATTTTATACATAAAATATTATTTTCTACACATACTTAATTTTTAATATTGACATATAATATTATTTATTATTTTCTTGTACAAAAAATGGACAAAATAATAATATAGAACATATATTTTATTTCAATTGAAAATTAGGGTTTCACCCTTTCAAAAAAAATAATATTTTTTCTCTTATTTTTAGGGCTTAAATAAATCATTTTTTTCATACATTAAACAAATACAAAACCTTTTTTTTTTTGCATAAATACATTTGCATTGCATTTTAATATTTGTATATTTATTTAATGCACAATATTCAATTGGGTTGTAATAGTATTTATAGGGTTTATTTTGTGCAATATTCCCTTTCAAAAACTTGTATCCCCCCTCCCATAATAATTGTTGTAGTAGCTTAGTTTACATTTACGCAATTTATCGTTTTCCTATACCATGTTTAGTAAACTAGGGTTTGCATGACAAGACCAAAAACAAACAAATAGAAAAGACCTAATACAAGACAAATCAAATGCATGAAAAATGACACACTTTGCACACAAGCACCCTTAGGGTTTCACCCACTTGGTTGCCTAATTTAAAATGGCCATGTTACGCATGCGAAGTACCTTGGCAAAACAAACAAAAATAAGATCATAAGTCCCTAGATGACGCTATCAAAAGGTTTCCTAAAACAAAATGATCTTGGTCCCTAAAAAATGCTAAGATACTTGGCAACATTGCTATCATGGTCATACGATGACCCACGCCCGTCCCGTTTAACATCCAAATATAGGGTTGTTTACCAAATCAATGGTAAATCAACAATGTCAAAGGAATAAAAATGCATAGGAAAGACATTTGAGTAGGTAGATAGCTTCTAAGTTACTTGCTCCATTTCAAAACAATCCTTGCTATTTTCAAAAACAAACACACACACATTTTCAAAACATTTCCAAACATCTTTCAAAACATTGAAACATTTTTCAAAAGACAAACATCTTTGTATACATTCTTACGAACGAGAATCATTACAAAGATTGCCTAAACGAATGGTCTCTTTTCAAAATACTTTCAAAATCACACCAAACACAAAGCACCATTTCAAACAATTTCAAAGCAAAGCAAGTGATCTAAGCAAGTAACTAAGAGCCCATGGAAAACCATGGATGAAAAGGGTGCTAGCACATTCCCTTTTCATAATCTATCCCTCGAACTCAAGAAAACATCTCAAAGGTCTTTCCTGTGCTTTTTTACCTTTTCTTTTGGATAAAATAAAAGTCGGTGGCGACTCTTGCTAAACCGCGACATTTGCGACGAAACGCAAAACCTTCAAGTCAGTTCTCCCACCGTATCACAGAATTGGCGACTCTGCTGGGGAAATTACAAAAGTGGGGTTACCTTAGGGTTTAGATCACCTTTATTTGCTTACAATTGTTTGACTTGTTTGCTTTACACTTTGATTCCATTGCTTGGATTTGAATCCTCTACCCGGATTTGGGAAACATTATAGGTAAATAGCAATACGTTATGGACACTGTGCGGGGTATACCGACACGGTCTAAGCAATAGCTATGTTAGTGTGACATATTTGTGGGCACCGGTAGCCTTTGAGTCAATCAAAGAGAATACGGGGCCACTGAGTGATGTCATGAAGGACTAACGAACTTCTAGAACATTTACTTGACCAACTTGGCCTTTTAGGATGTAGTGAGATGACCGGCTTTGGTGCAGTCCGAAGTTGGTAGATACTCGATACTACACTCATTGAGGGTTGGTTCCTTGGAATATTTCGGTCACCAGTAAAGAGGCTTGAATTGAAACAATGAACAAGGAAACAATCCAGTGATATTGAGCTCCTTAGAACCCGGTTACTATTACTAGGACAGGTTGAGCCAACTAAACTTCAAGAGGGTACTTACCTATGAAACCCCATGCAAGCCTAAACTAGGAACTTGTGTGATTTGCTTGTACATATATACTTGTGCATAACATCATGGACATCATGAAGCATCATATGCATCCACTAACCATTTCAAGGATTTTGGAAATTCATCTTTGTTCCTGTTTTGTAGGTTATGGATTCACTTCGCAGGAAACTATCCAAGTCAACCTTGTAATAATTCCTCCACAACTCAAGGATCTAGCTTAAAGGATTCCTGAGAACTCTCCATTCACCGAGAGACATGGTCGTCTACTCAACTTAGTCACTTCCAACACAGAGGAAGACTTGATGAAAGTTTTCTTCCAGTTCTTTGACCCTTTGCATCACTGCTTCACATTTCCTGACTACCAGCTTGTGCCTACTTTGGAAGAATTCTCTCAACTCTTGAGGATTCCTATTATTAATCAACTACCCTTCAACGGTACAGAAAGAGATCCAAAGCCAGAAGAGATTGCTCAAGCCCTGCACTTGCACTCATCTGATGTCACAACATATTGGGAAACTAGAAGTGGTGTCAAAGGCTTCTTGGCAAAGTTCTTGTTTGAGAAGGCCCAAAGCTGCTGGAACTCCTTGGACTTGAAAGATTTTGAGGAGATTGTAGCTCTTCTCATCTATGGGATGGTCTTGTTCCCTAACCCTGACCAACTCATAGATGTGAGTGTTGTCAAAATCTTCATGTCACGCAATCCGGTGCCTACTTTGCTTGGAGACATCTTACACTCTTTTCACACTCGTACAATGAGGAAAAAAGATGTTCTCATGTGTTGCACTCCTCTCCTGGAAAGATGGTTTATTTCTAATCTTCCCCAATCAGTCTTGAAGAATGAGCAAGGTTTGAGGTGGTCACAATGGTTGATGACCCTTAAACATTTAGACAGTCATTGGTGTTCTCGATCCAAAGAGAATGTTATCATTGTCGACCGTTGTGGGGAATTCCCTAATGTCCCTCTACTTGGAATTAGGGGAGGCATCACCTACAACCCATGCTTGGCTCTAAGACAGTTTGGTTATTCCCGAAGGGATGACCCACATGACATGCTTATTCAAGGCTTGGTTTTCGACTTCGACAATGACAATCAAGGACTTCGTCTAAGGTTCATCCGAGCTTGGAGGATGCCAAACAAGGTAGACAATAAAACTCTGGGACACATGAATTCCATCCCTCTTGAGCCTTACCTCAAGTGGGTACGAACCCGCGCCCAAAGTCTTATGATGCCTTACCCCTCCATTCTCCCAGTGATTATAGAGCCTGTTAAGGAAGGAGAGGTTCCATACACCATCCTACATCCTGACATGCCGACATCACTCGAAGACCTACAAAGGAGTTGGATATAGCTCAAGGGAGAACGCGATACTTTCGAAGCCCAATTCTACGCAAGCGAGAAAAAGGTTTTGGAACTCACTCGGTTACTTCACGAAGAGAAGACTCTCAACTCCTACATTGCACCAAAGAGGATGCGCAATGTCTTTTTATCTTAGAGTTTTGTACTATTTTGCCCAAGGGGCATTGATTTACTCACAATTCTATCTTATTAATATGACGTGTGTTTCTTTTTTGTTTAAAACAAATTTGAATTTCTGAATCCTTGAAAGCATTGCATGAATACATATCATTCATCATAAGCATAAACAGGTCTTCACACCAAGTTTCCTCATCTCTCTGCTGTTTATTTCAGCAAGATGGATCTTGAACAAACGATCAAAGATTTGCAAGCTCAGAATTCATAATTTCAACAGTTACTCTTGACCTTAGCCAAGGGGAAGGAGGAGCTCAAGACTCTGCTAGAGAAAGAGAAAGAGAAAAAGAAGAAGAAGCCAGCTGGTGTGGTTATCATGGGCAGAAGATTTCAGGGAAATGCCAGAAGGACCTTGGATTTTCCAACAACCTCTGATGAAGGGGAAAGAAAAGGAAAAGAAACGATAGTGCCATCATATTCTGAAGCAGAAGAAGAGGAAGAGGAGGACTACTCCGAACAACAATACCCTCCGGCCGATGACAAATACAAACACCTAGAAGAGCGTCTAGCTGCTATAGAGATACAGAGAGTACCGGGTCTGGACTTTGAGGAGTTAGGGCTGGTGTCAGGAATTGTAATTCCTCCTAAGTTTAAAGTGCCATTATTTTCCAAGTATGATGGGGTGTCTTGTCCCAAAATGCACCTTAGATCTTATGTCAGGAAGATTCAACCGCATTCTGCTGACAAGAACTTGTGGGTCCACTTTTTTCAGGACAATTTATCAGGAATGCAGCTTGATTGGTTCTACCAGTTGGAGAGGGAAGATGTCCATAATTGGGAAGACTTGGCAGTAGCCTTCTATAAACAGTATCAATACAACACCGATTTGGCACCAACCCGTACTCAACTCCAGAGTATGGCCATGGTATCCAATGAGGGCATCAAAGACTACGCCCAAAAATGGAGGGATCTAGCCGGAAGGGTGCAACCACCTTTATCAGAAAGGGAGCTAGTGGACATGTTTTTGGGAACTCTATCAGGTCCCTTCTTTAATCATCTGATTGGAAGCTCCTCTGCAGGGTTCACTGAATTGATTTTAACTGGCGAGAGGGTGGAAGCCGGTATAAGAAGTGGGAAAATTCAGAAAGACGCGTCTGCCTCTGCTGCTGTTAAAAAGCCCTTCACTGGAAAGAAGGAAGTGTCTGTTGTCTATGCACAGAGGAATCAGGGAAGAACCGAGCGCTGACCAATGGTGGGGGCCGTTATGATTCAAAAGCCTGCATCAGACCAGCCAAGAAACAATCAGCCGAGAAATAATCAGCAAAGGGTAGAAAGGCCAGTTCTACAATTCACCAAGATTAACATGACTCCCTCTCAGGTCCTACCACATCTTCTGAAGTTGAATCTAGCCATGCTAAAAGAGGCCCCTAAAAATCCCAATACTGCGTCTCCACACTACCATCCGAATGCCAGGTGCACATACCATTCTGAAAGTCCAGGGCACGACACCGACAACTGTTGGGCTCTGAAGAACAAGATTCAAGATCTGATAGACGCAAAGGAAGTGGAGTTTGAAGCGCCTGAGAAACCGAATGTTATCTCCGCTCCAATGCCTAGGCATGGACACAATGCCAATGCTATCGAGGAAGATCTGTTTGTTTCTACTGTGGATGAACTGTTAACTCCGCTCCTGACCATCAAGTTGAATTTGTCAAAATCTGGTGTGTTCCCAGGTTGTGACAAAGATTGCCATGCTTTCCGATCCTCATCATTTGGCTGTCCTCTGTTGAAGAAAGGTATCCAACAACTGATTGATAACCAGGAAATTTTGTTTGAGAAAGCTGAAGAAGTGAAAAACACAAGAAGGGGGGTTGAATTGTAAAACTGAAAATTAATGCAATGAACAAGATATTTTTATCCTGGTTCGTTTGATCTCAAACTACTCCAGTCCACCCGTCAAGGTGATTTCGCCTCTCTCCAACGAGGTCTTAATCCACTATATTCAACTGAATATTACAAACTACTTTAACAACTGCTAAAGCCTTCTTGATGCAAACCACAACCCGGTTTGTCAAGGAAACACTTTTCTTACAAAGAAGATAAATCTAAGTGTGTGAATGTTTTCAACAAAACTGTATCACAACTGTGATGTATACACAACTTAAGCTTATGAAACTAGATTGCTAAAACAATGATTGAATAAGGAGATATGAAGTATTTAGCAAACTGAGAGAAGGAAGATTATGATTAGCTTTTAGGCGTGTAAGATGTTGGAGAGCATTAGCCAATTCAATCTTCATAGTCTTGTTTATATAGCACTGAGATTGTTGAATGTTGGAGCAATATTCTTGATTCAATGCTAATAACAAACTTTCCTTATTGAGCAGATCTTGTCTGGAATGAGGCCGTTGGTAATAATTTGCTTTCAATGCACAGTACCGTTGCTTACTTAATGCATGTTCTGGCTTGGCTCATTCTGACTCTGCTTAACTGCTGATGAAATGTTGTTTTCTTTATTAGAGTGTTGAGCGCAGTTCTGTTCATCAAGCTTCAGCATACACGTGAGTTAATCTTCTGATTCTGGTATTCTGATATAGCAACTTCTGATGCTGATGTCAAGAACCAATATTCTGATGCTGATTTAGGTGTGCTCTTGCTTATACCTAACAGAGTTTCTGCAAGGCAGAACGTAATATTTTTAGGTAGCAAATAGTTCATACATGAATCATATAAATAATATATCATTTCATTTTGTTATCATCAAAACTTAAACATAGGGTAGTAGATTCAAACTTTGTTCTAACAATCTCCCCCTTTTTGATGATGACAAAAACTAGATATTTTTAATTGAAATTAACGTGAAAAAGTATCAGAGGTAACTAAATGATAAGATGTATCAGAATAAGAAGTTATCAAGGATAAGGGATAAAGAGATATCAGAGTTGAGAGATACTCCCCCTGAATTTATTACTTCCCTTTTTGATTCCAAGAGTTCTTCAGGATCAGATCTTTTTGCCTTTCTTTGAACATCAGAGTATCAGAGTCTTTGACTATCAGAAGCTTTAGATTAGCATATCAGAGCAGAGCTTCAGATCAACGTATCAGAGCTTTTCTTGTCAGAGCTTTGCTTTGGGTCAGAGTATCAGAGCGGGTCAGAGTATCAGAGCTTTAGTCTTCAGAGTATCATGGAGCTTTCTTATACCTGTAGACTTAAGCAAAACAGAAAACATATTCAAGTATATCAGAGTTAGAATGTTCGAGAGTTTCTGTCTTAGTAATCCGTTATTATTTAAAATATCATTCTTGTTCTCCCCCTTTTTGTCAGCAATCAAAAAGTGTAAGTGATGTGCTAAAACAATTAAGATCAGAAAAACTTGTCATATTAAAAGGTTCAGAATCAAACAAAACATATTAAAACAGTACAATAGATAATTCAAAGAAGACATGAAAATGACATGAATGAAAAACTAAGGTTGGGGAGGAAAGCGTGTGAACAGGTTCTCCAGCATGGCTTTGATCTGATCAGCAGTCTCATTCTGCTTGTGTACCATGCTGACAACTGTGTCTATCTTGCTATCCTGCATATCCATCCTTTCTTTCATCTTCTGGTCGTTTTCATCCATCCTTTGCTGCAGACGCATGTCATTCAGCTTTAGCTCTTCCAGAGTCTGCCTATACAAGTCAGCTTGAGATACATCAGAAGCAGGGAGCTTCTGAGAGCTTTCTGCAACATCTTATGCTTGACTTGCTTCAGCTTGAATGGTCTTGTCTTCTTCTGGTTGCACCTTTGGAACTAGCTGTTTCTCAGACCATGGATCACTATCCAGAGGGAGCACGTCTTCCTGTGGCAGCTGACTTGCAACTTCCTTCAGCAGCTTGCTGAAGTTCTGTTGTGCCTGCTCATAGTTGATATCTTGCAACTTGAGGGCTTCAGCACGTACCCAAATTCTGAATTGTGACCAGAGCTGGTCAGAGGCAGCTGGGTCAATTATTCCAGGACAGACTTGCTTCAGAGAAGCAATCCACTGCTGCAAACCTGTTTCAAAATTCATAATACCAGAGCCAACATCTGGTTGTTTTGGTTTTGGGATGGCTATTTTATTTTTCAGATCAGCAAGACAATCAAGGATTGTTAAGTCTATGAAGGTCCTGCTAGGGTTTTCGGTGGTTTGCTTGGCAGCTGTTTGTTTTGGAGATGGAGTGGGAGAATCAGAAATTATGATTGGACTGTTTGGTGTTTTGGGAGTGTTTGGTGGTGTAGATTCTGGTGAGGATGGCAGCTGGGCCATTGTGACTGTTGTTCCACATGGCAGCTGGATTGCCAGAGGTGATGGTTGAGGTGAATGAGGTTCAGAAGGTGGAGGAGAAGGAGTTTCAGAGTGATGAAACTCAGGTTGAGGTGATGGTGGATGAATTTCTGGTTGAGGAGAGGGAGACGGAATTGCTGGTTGAGGAGAAGTTGTTGGAATTTCTGGTTGTTCAGGGATAAGAGGTTCTTCTGGAATGGATGAGAGAGGTTGTTGTTGTTCTGGTTCTTCAGCAGATTGCTGTTGTTCTGGTTGTGGAGGAGGGACAATTTGTGGTTCAGAGTTTGGATTGACGGAGGAGTGATTAGAAGTGTGTTGATCAATGTCAGACAACACTTTGTCAATTGCTGATGTTGTTGAGATTGTTGGTTTGGGATGTTTGGTTCTGGGTCTTCTGAGTTGTAATGCCTCAGAAGGGTCATCTTCTGGTTCAGTTTCATCTATTGTTGGGATGGGGATTGAGATTCTATGAGAGGTTGGAGGTGGAATTGATGCTGGAATAGTAGAAGATTTTAAAACAGAAGCAGCAGATAAATTACCTCTTTTCTTGGGTGTCTGCTGGGATGATCCTTCTGATGGTGCCTTCCTTTTCTTCATCTTCTTCAGAGTCACTTCTGGTTGAGATTGATGCAGATCTTTGATCTTCAGATTGGGATCTGTACCATCAGCTTTGCACGCGTCCAGATATCTGAGAACTACCACTGGCTTGGATTCTATCTCAGAGAATAAAGGAAAGTCACTCAGTGGGACTCTTCTGCTGGTGATATCAGCAATAGGAGTAGCGCTGGGTTCCTTTTTGATATTCTCTATCAACTTCATTTTCTTCAAGTTCTTCGCGTTCAGAGGCTTCCCAACCGTTGGTTCAATGGTGCTTAACTCTTGAGCTTCTATCAGATGCTCTATCAGTCTATTCTCTGTCAGAATATCTGATATCAACCTTCCAAAGGGTATCCAATCCCTCTTTGTTCTTTCTTCTTCCCTGGTTTCCTTCACGCTTGTTCTGAGGTGATTGAACAGAAGATGAGCCAAGTTGATTTTTGCCTTCTGATTGATAAAGTAGATCAGAAACTGCTGATCCACATTTATGTAATCAGGGGAACTAGTTGGCTTCCTATGGTTGAAGCACCCCAGAATTATCTTCGCCCAAACTCTGTGATGATCCTTCAGATCTTTGATCTTGCTGCTGGGCACCCCATGGGTGAAAATCCTTTCATCTATGATGCCCACGTCAACACATCTCTCAGCCATATCAATACAGCGGACGCCACTGCCACTGTAACCAATTAACTTTGCTATGTGATCCTCAGTGATCACAATATTCTTCCCTATAATGTAGGAGGTGACTTGATGCGTTGAAGCCGTCGCATGAATCCAGAACTCCTTCACTAACATAGGGAATGTTGGTCCAACCAACCTGTCAAAATACCTTTCCCATTTCTGTGCCCTAACTTCTTCAGTTAAATCAAAACCGTTTTCCTTCAGACTTCCAAAATCAATGATCAATTCAGATAACACTTCAAGATTCTTCACAGGAGTGAGGAGTGTTCTGAATGGCACTTGATACTGTTCAGATGATGCTTTCTTCTGAGAACCTGCAGAAGCACTGCTGGAGGTTGCCATGTTCACACTTAAAGATTTTGAGAAAAAAAACTGAGAAAAAGATTTTGAGAGAGATGAACACAGAAAAATGTAGAGAATGCTTGAGAAATAGTGAGATACTGTAAAAGATTGAAATGAGAGGTTAACGTGTTTAAATAGGGTTCAGAATATTTTGAAAGAGTAAACGTTTTTAAGAAAGAGAAATAAAATCATGATTAAGTTTTAAAAATATGATTACTTTCATTTAATGCTTGCTGATTTTGGGGGATTTGAGAAAGATACTTAAAAACGGTTACCAGACATGTGTCTCAATGCACCCAATCAGCGTTTTGCCTTCTCAGAAGCGTGCACGCGTTCTGCTTCAGAGATTTGCTGATGATTGGATGACACTTGTTTGATGTAGTGATCAGCACGTCTGTCTTTGAGCTTAGACTCTCAGATCTTTAGACTTGCATCTGATACAATCTGCATGTTCTATCTTTCTAAAAGAAGATTGATCAGAAGTTCACAGTAAAACAAATACATTCTGAAGATAAATATATGGAATTAAAACATTTTCACTCTGGGCAGATTTTCATGCTGAGATGTTTCAGAATGAAATTGAACCTATCTTCAGAAAGGGGTTTAGTGAAGATATCAGCCCATTGATGGTCTGTATCTATAAATTTTAAATTCAGAATTCCTTTCTGAATGTAGTCCCTAATGAAGTGATGTTTTATTTCTATATGCTTAGCTCTAGAATGTAAAATAGGATTCTTACTTAAGCAAATAGCAGAAGTATTATCACAGAGTATAGGAATGTTACTCTCAAAAATCTGGAAGTCTTCAAGCTGACTTTTCATCCAGAGCATTTGTGTGCTACATCCTGCTGCTGCTATGTACTCAGCTTCTGCTATTGATAGCGCAATTGTTGATTGCCTTTTGCTGGACCAAGAGATCAGATTTTCTCCCAGAAACTGGCAGCTTCCAGAAGTACTTTTACGCTCCACTCTGTCTCCAGCAAAGTCAGCATCGTAGTAGCCTACTAAACTGTAATCACTAGATTTTCTATAAAACAAACCCAGATTAGTAGTACCTTTCAGATACTTGAAAATTCGCTTAACAACTGTTAAGTGAGATTCTCTAGGATCTGATTGGAATCTAGAACAAATACAAACACTGAATAAGATATCAGGTCTTAAAGCAGTCAGATAGAGGAGAGAACCAATCATACCTTTGTAGACTTTCTGTTCAAAATTTTGGTTACCTCTTCTCTTTCCAGAATGCACGTGGGATGCATTGGAATCTTTGATGGCTTACATTCTGAGAGGTCAAATTTCTTCAGAAGATCTCTGATGTATTTGCTCTGATGAATGTAAGTTCCCTCTGGAGTTTGATTGATCTGAATTCCTAGAAAGAATTTCAGTTCCCCCATGAGGCTCATCTCAAATTCTGCCTGCATACACTTAGCAAATTTTCTTCCAAGAGAAGGATTAGTAGAACCAAAAATAATATCATCAACGTAAATTTGACAGACTAAGATGTCATTCTTAACTGATTTACAGAATAAGGTAGTGTCCACCTTCCCTCTGGTGAATTCATTTTCTAACAGAAAGTTACTTAGCCTTTCATACCAAGCTCTGGGAGCTTGTTTCAGACCATATAGTGACTTCTTTAGTTTGAAAACATGTTCTGGATGTTTTGTGTTTTCAAAACCAGGGGGTTGGTGCACATAAACCTCTTCTTCTATATAACCGTTTAAGAATGCACTCTTGACATCCATCTGATACAGAGTGATGCCTCTATTAACAACAAATGAAATTAAAAGTCTGATAGATTCTAACCTGGCGACTGGAGCAAAGGTTTCTGTATAGTCTATCCCCTCTTGCTGACTATAACCTTGTGCAACCAGTCGTGCCTTGTTTCTGATGACTTCACCTTATTCATTTAGCTTGTTTCTGAACACCCATCTTGTTCCAATGACGTTGAATCCTTTTGGTCTGGGAACAAGATCCCATACGTCATTTCTGGTGAATTGATTCAGCTCTTCTTGCATTGCCAGAATCCAGTCATTATCCAGAAGTGCTTCATCAATAGAAGAAGGTTCAATCAGAGACACAAGTCCCATGAGTGTTTCTTCAGAGTTTCTGAAGCTTGCTCTTGTTCTGATTGGATCTTCCTTTCTTCCTAAGATAGTCTCTTCTGGGTGATCCAAGCTGCTTCTGGGTAATCTCTTCTGAGGTTGATCAGCAGCTGTTGTAGGATTGCTAGCAGTGCTCCTTTCAGACGTTGAAGGAGTGTCTGTGTTGAGAGCTTCTGATGACTTGTCTTCAGAACCTGTAAATTCAATTTCCATACCTGCAAAAACTTCATTCTGCTTTGACTTTTCAGAGTCAAGCTTATCATCAAAACGAACACTGATTGATTCTTCCACAATCTGTGTTTCTGTATTGTATACTCTGTACCCTCTTGAGTGTTCATAGTATCCTAACATAATACACTTCTGTGCTTTAGAGTCAAACTTGTTCAAATAATTCTTTGTATTTAACATAAAGCAAGTACATCCAAATGGATGAAAATATGAAATGTTGGGCTTTCTGTTCTTCCACAATTCATATGGAGTCTTTTCCAAAATAGGTCTTATTGAGATTCTATTCTGAATGTAGCACGCTGTGTTTATTGCCTCTGCCCAGAAGATCTTAGCAACGTTTGTCTCATTGATCATGGTTCTGGCCATTTCTTGCAATGTTCTATTCTTTCGTTCTACAACTCCATTTTGTTGGGGAGTTCTAGGACAAGAGAAATCATGCAGAATGCCTCTATCATTAAAGAATGACTCAAAATCTTTGTTTTCAAATTCTCCACCATGATCACTTCTGACTTTAACAATTCTAAGATCCTTTTCATTCTGAACTTGGTTACAGAAGGTAACAAACACAGAGTGTGACTCGTCCTTGTGTCTTAAGAACTTTACCCATGTCCATCTGCTATAGTCATCTACGATTACTAACCCATACTTCTTGCCACTGACTGAAGCAGTTTTAATTGGTCCAAATAAGTCAATGTGCAGAAGTTCTAATGGCTTAGAGGTAGAAACAACATTTTTAGATTTAAAAGACGGTTTTGCAAACTTGCCTTTCTGACATGCTTCACACAGAGCATCTGAATTGAACTTCAAATTAGGAAGTCCTCTGACCAGATTGAGTTTGTTAATCTGAGATATTCTTCTCATACTAACATGCCCCAATCTTCTGTGCCAGATCCACTGCTCGTTGTTAACAGACATAAGGCACTTTACATTCTGACTTTTTAGTTCAGAAAGTTTGATTTTGTAAATGTTGTTTTTCCTCTTACCATTAAACAGGATAGTCCCATCTTTCTGACTAACAGCTTTACATGATTTTTGATTAAAGATTATATCATAACCGTTATCACTTAATTGACTTATGGATAACATATTATGCATTAATCCATCTACTAGCAGAACATTATTAATAGAGGGAAGATTTCCATTACCTACAGTTCCAGAGCCAATTATCTTTCCCCTCTGATTGCCTCCAAAGCCAACGTGGCCTCCAGGCTTAAGTTCCAGGCTTTGGAACATATGCCTTCTTCCCGTCATGTGTCGCGAGCAGCCAGAGTCCAGGTACCATAACTGGTGTTTCTGACTTGCTGCTAAAGATATCTGCAACATGTATTATTTTATCCTTAGGTACCCAGATTTTCTTGGGTCCTGATTTGTTAGTTTTACCAAAACTCTGGTTGAATTTTGGTTTCACAGAGTGCTTACTGCTAGTGTATTTAATATCATGTGTGTGACCATACATAAAATGTGAATTCAGAGGAGTGTGTTTAATGGTTAAGTCCATGACATTCTTTGGTGTAGGAACCTTACCTTGGTATCCTATTCCTTTCCTGCCGTTTCTGCTAACTCCATAGATCATTGAAGCCATTTTGCTTATATCTATGCTTTTAGCAAGGAACTTCTGGAAACTGTGATCATACTCTTTGATGATCTCATCAGCGTTGCTGGGAGTTTCAGAAATTGGTTCCTTCTGAGAGTTTTGTAAAGTATTTTCTAATTTTTAAATCTTATTTCTCAGCTCAGAATTCTCCAATTTGAGACTCTCAGTCTTATTAGAGTCAGATTCAAGATTCCTTTTCAGGTCTCTGAATTTAACTCTAATTTGCTGATACCTTTCCAGGATTTCATTAAGGCTTTCAGCAAGTTCAGCCTTGGTAAAATTAACAGCAAAGTTAGGAAATACCTCTTCAGTATCTGATTCAGAGTCTGATTCAGAAGCTTCACTATCTTCTGAAATGTTAGCCATGAGAGCTATGTTTGCCCTCTCATCATCTGATTCTGAGTCAGCTTCAGACGAGTCAGAGTTATCCCATGTAGCCATGATACTTTTCTTCTTCTCTCTTCCAAACTTCTTTTTGGGCTTTTCCCTCTGAAGCTTTGGGCAGTCACTCTTGTAGTGTCCTTGCTCATTGCACTCATAGCAGATGATGTCCTTGGTGTTTGGCTTTTTGCTACTTGAGGAGCCTTCAGATCTTCTGTATCCAGAGGAAGACTCTGTCCTTCTGTATCTGGAAGAGGACTCGTTCTGATCAGATCTTCTGGGATTCCTGAACTTCCTTTGTCTTTGCTTCCACAATTGATTTACTCTTCTGGAGAGGAGGGAGAGTTCGTCTTCTTCTGATGAGGATCCATCAGATGTTTCTTCAACTGCCTGCAAAACTTTAGACTCAGATTTTTTGTTAGATTTCAATGCTAAAGGCTTACCTTGCTTCTGAGGCTCGTCAGCTTCTAGCTCTATCTCATGACTTCTGAGGGAGATGATAAGTTTCTCCAGAGTGATTTTGTTGAGATCTTTTGCTAGCTTCAGAGCTGTAACCATTGGTCTCCACTGCTTGGGTAAACTTCTGATGATTTTCTTGACATGGTCAGCAGTAGAGTATCCTTTGTCCAGAACCTTGAGACCAGCTACCAGAATCTGGAATCTTGAGAACATTGTTTCAATGGATTCAGATTCTTCCATTTTGAACGCCTCATACTTCTGAATGAGCGCCAGAGCTTTAGTTTCTTTGACCTGAATGTTGCCCTCATGCGTCATTCTGAGTGAGTCAAAAATGTTCTTTGCTGTGTCTCTGTTGGAGATCTTTTCATATTCAGTATAGGAGATGGCGCTGAGGAGGATGGTTCTGGCCTTGTGGTGATTCTTGAAGTCACGCTTTTGTTGGTCAGACATTGTTTTTCTATCAATCTTCTGACCGCTTGCATTCACAGGGTGCGTGTATCCATCTGTCACCATATCCCACAGATCAACATCATGTGCCAGAAAGAAGCTTTCAATTCTGTCTTTCCAGTAATCAAAGTTTTCTCCATCAAAGACTGGAGGTTTGCCGCTGAATCTGTCTCTGTTCTCATGGTTGTCATTGCTGGTGTGAGAATAGTTTCCTGCCATTGTGTTTTTCTGACGCTGGATCTTGTACTGACACGGTTAAGTGTTTTAGCTCAGAACCAGGAGCTCTGATGCCAATTGAAGAAGTGAAAAACACAAGAAGGGGGGTTGAATTGTAAAACTGAAAATTAATGCAATGAACAAGATATTTTTATCCTGGTTCGTTTGATCTCAAACTACTCCAGTCCACCCGTCAAGGTGATTTCGCCTCTCTCCAACGAGGTCTTAATCCACTATATTCAACTGAATATTACAAACTGCTTTAACAACTACTAAAGCCTTCTTGATGCAAACCACAACCCGGTTTGTCAAGGAAACACTTTTCTTACAAAGAAAATAAATCTAAGTGTGTGAATGTTTTCAACAAAACTGTATCACAACTGTGATGTATACACAACTTAAGCTTATGAAACTAGATTGCTAAAACAATGATTGAATAAGGAGATATGAAGTATTTAGAAAACTGAGAGAAGGAAGATTATGATTAGCTTTTAGGCGTGTAAGATGTTGGAGAGCATTAGCCAATTCAATCTTCATAGTCTTGTTTATATAGCACTGAGATTGTTGAACGTTGGAGCAATATTCTTGATTCAATGCTAATAACAAACTTTCCTTATTGAGCAGATCTTGTCTGGAATGAGGCCGTTGGTAATAATTTGCTTTCAATGCACAGTACCGTTGCTTACTTAATGCATGTTCTGGCTTGGCTCATTCTGACTCTGCTTAACTGCTGATGAACTGTTGTTTTCTTTATCAGAGTGTTGAGCGCAGTTCTGTTCATCAAGCTTCAGCATACACGTGAGTTAATCTTCTGATTCTGGTATTCTGATATAGCAACTTCTGATGCTGATGTCAAGAACCAATATTCTGATGCTGATTTAGGTGTGCTCTTGCTTATACCTAACAGAGTTTCTGCAAGGCAGAACGTAATATTTTTAGGTAGAAAATAGTTCATACATGAATCATATAAATAATATATCATTTCATTTTGTTATCATCAAAACTTAAACATAGGGTAGTAGATTCAAACTTTGTTCTAACAAAAGCTCCTGTTTCACCCGTTCCAGTGAAAGAAGTTTCAATAATAACCATCTACGCCAATCCTTCCAGGGTTCCCAAAAAACCCGTTAGGATTACATCTGCTCCAGTGACTACTCCCCTTAAGATGACAATGCCTGGTCCGACCCCATACAAATCAGATAAAACGGTACCATGGAATTATGGTGGAGAAATCTACTACCATGGTGTCAAACATATTGAACAGACTGCCGAAGAAGAGAGCTCCGAAGAGGACAATTCCGACATCAGTAACATTACCGGAACAAGCAAGGTTACCCGTAGTGGGAGAATCTTCTCTCCAGAGATTTCTCCTCCAACATCAGTCTTTGGACCCGTGGCCATTCCGAAGATTACATATGTACCAGTGATTGTACCTGCAAGCGTACCGACCAACAAAGAAGACAATACAATTCCTATCCCTACTTCCACTGCTGAGAATAAAGGAAAGAATGTTCAAGAGGAGCCTGTCCTGACGAAGGCTCAATCACTAGTTATTCCTGAAACATCCAAGAAGGAGATGGAAGAAATCCTGAGGATCATTAAGAAGAGTGATTATGATGTGGTTGAACAATTGGGGCAGACCCCCTCCAAAATCTCTATGTTAGCATTGCTGCTGTGCTCTGAGGCACATGCTAAAGCTTTGGTAAAATTTCTGAAGATAACTCATGTACCGCAAGAGACGTCTGCGGATCAATTCCAAGAGTGTGTGGCCAGTTTAACAGCTGACAATGGCCTGGGTTTCTTCGATGCTGACTTGACATCCAAAGGGAGAAAACACAATGACGCACTACATGTCTCAGTGGAGTGTAGAGGAACGACCTTAGCCCATGTCTTGGTTGATACGGGATCATCTCTGAACGTCTTGCCAAAGAAAGCCCTGAATAGATTAGATTGTGAGGGGCTGCCTTTAAAACCCAGCAACATAATTGTGAGAGCATTTGACGGCTCTAAAAGGATGGTCCATGGGGAGGTGGACATCCTGATCAAGGTGGGAACCTAGACGTTCAATTCAACATTCTACGTGATGGACATACGTCCTTCTTACTCTTGTCTGTTGGGACGCCCCTGGATTCACAATGCCGGAGCTGTCACCTCCACTTTGCATCAGATGCTGAAGTACGCCGTCCAAGGGAAGATCATAACTGTTCATAGGGAAGAGGAATACATGATTAGTCATCAGAATTCTTTCCGATATGTAGAATTGGATGGCAAATTAATTGAAACCCCTTTCCAACATTTTGAAGAAGTCTCTCAGGAAATAGCGGCGACCAAGGCGGTATCCTCAATTCCTATCATCACAAGACCTGCACCTCGGATGTAATCCCTCAAAGATGCAAAGGCAGTAATTGAAGAAAGGGGATGCACCATCTGGGGGCAGCTTCCAGACATTCCCTACAAATCAGACAAATTTGGCTTGGGGTTTACTTCGACTGCTCAGAAGGCTGTGCGCCGCGCCCGTGCCGGAGGGCCACCTATGAAGATCAGCCACCAAGGGGTTAATGAACTAGAGGACAATGAAGAGGATGGAAGCCCGGAAGATTGGATATTTCCTACTGTCGGCAGAGGACTATGCAATTGGAAAGCCAAAGACTTCATCCCAATTACTTTCATACCGCAATAATTTATCTTTTACATTTCTGTTGGACTTGTAATAATTCACAAACAATTCGTACATTTTCAACCTTGTGTCTTACCCGAGGCACAACAGTCCATTTGTAAGGGTTTTTATTTCATTTTCATATGTCATTCAATGAATCATTGACGCTTTTTCATGTATAAACCTTTTGTGCTCATTGTCTTTCTTTTACATTTTATTGTTTTAAGATGGCTATCCCTTACACACACCCACACTCACAAATGCAGGTACCCTTCCATTCCGGATCCCATGGGTAACGACACTGCTATAGCCTTCAGTGACTCTGAAGATCTGATCTACAAAGCCGAATACAAAGGTGAGGAAGATTGTAAGGTGCCAGGGGAATTGGCCAGACTACTACGACAAGAGGAAAGAGCTATTCAGCCTCATGAGGAGCTGTTGGATACAATCAACTTGGGCACCGAGGAGGATAAAAAAGAAATCAGAGTGGGTGCCAATCTAGAGCCGAGTATCAAGGAGCGCCTAATTCAGCTATTGCATGATTATGTTGAGATCTTTGCCTGGTTATACGAAGACATGCCGGGACTCGATACAGACATTGTGGTACACCGTCTACCCACAAGAGAAGACTGTCCACCAGTGAAGCAAAAAGTTCGCCGCATGAGACTTGACATGTCAGAGAAGATCAAAGCAGAAGTTATGAAGCAGTTCAATGCTGGATTTCTGGCTGTTACTTCCTATCCACAATGGGTTGCTAACATTGTTCCCATGCCTAAAAAGGACGGCAAAGTGAGAATGTGCGTGGATTATAGAGATTTAAACAAGGCCAGCCCTAAAGATGATTTTCCACTTCCGCACATCGACATCCTGGTTGACAATACAGCCCAGCACAAGGTATTTTCTTTCATGGACGGATTCTCAGGCTATAACCAAATCAAAATGGCACCTGAGGACATGGAGAAAACTACATTTGTCACACAGTGGGGTACGTTCTGCTACAAAGTGATGCCATTCGGACTGAAGAGTGCCGGGGCAACCTATCAACGCGCCATGGTAGCTTTGTTTCATGATATGATACATCATGAGATATAGGTCTACGTAGATGACATGATAGCCCGATCACAAACTGAAGAAGAACACCTTGATCACTTGTAAAATCTGTTTGTAAGGTTGAAGGAGTACAAACTAAGGTTGAATCCAAACAAGTGCACATTCGGAGTCCGGTCCAGTAAGCTCTTAGGTTTCATTGTCAGCAACAAAGGCATCGAGGTTGATCCTGACAAAGTCAAAGCTATACAAGAAATGCCTGCTCCTCGCACTGAGAAGGAGGTAAGAGGTTTTTTGGGATGCCTAAACTACATTGCTAGGTTCATTTCTCACCTAACATCTACTTGTGAACAAATCTTCAAGCTGTTGAAGAAAGATCAGGTAGTTAGATGGAACGATGACTATCAGATTGCTTTCGATAAAATCAAGGAGTATTTACTAGAGTCTCCTATCCTGATGCCACCAGTCGAGGGAAGACCGCTAATCATGTATCTGACCGTCTTAGAGAACTCAATGGGGTGCGTACTGGGGAAGCATGACGAGTATGGCCGAAAAGATCATGCCATTTATTACCTTAGCAAAAAGTTTACCGACTGTGAAACCAGATATTCACTGCTCGAGAAAACTTGCTGCGCTTTGGTATGGGCTGCTCGCCGGCTAAGGCAGTACATGTTGACTCATACCACTCTGCTGATATCTAAAATGGATCCGATCAAATACATCTTCGAGAAGCCTGCTTTGTCTGGAAGGATAGCTAGATGGCAGATGATCGTGACAGAATACGATATACAATACACTACCCAAAAAGCTATAAAGGGCAGTGTGCTAGCTGATCATCTGGCCCATCAAGCTGTAGGAGATTATCAATCCATGAAGTTTGACTTCCCTGACGAAGACATCATGACATTGGACAATGTTGAAGATTTCAGACCATATGACGGGCCTGAACAAGGATCCCGATGGACCCTGTACTTTGATGGGGCATCTAATGCGCTTGGTAACGGTATCAGTGCTGTACTTATATCTCTGGAAGGATGCCATACTCCTTTCATTGCCAGACTTTGCTTCCACTGTACGAACAACATGGCAGAGTACGAAGCATGTATCTTTGGACTCAAGGCCGCCATAGACTTGGGAATCAAATCTTTAGTTGTGTTTGGGGATTCAGCTTTGGTCATCAGTCAGATCAAAGGAGAATGGGACACTAAGCATCCAAACCTCATCCCTTACAAAGAACATGTCTTGACATTGCTACCACATTTCGAGCAGATTACCTTCGAGCACTTCCCGCGAGAAGAAAATCAGCTAGCAGATGCTCTAGCTACAATTTCATCCATGTTTAAACTTAAATGGGATAACGAGGCTCCCTAGATCACCATTGAATGGATGGACGAACCCGCACACTGTCACAAGATTAATATCGAGGAAGTAGTGGACCAGCCTTGGTTCCATGAAGTCAAAAGGTATCTCGAGACTCAAGAATATCCTGAAGGAGCTATAGTCAATGACAAAAAGTTCTTAAGGAGATTCTCGGCTAAGTTCTTCCTAAGAAATGGCATCCTGTACAAACGCAATCATGATTCTATTTTGCTCCGTTGTGTGGACAAGATTGAAGCTGAAAGGATTATGGCTGAATTACATGAAGGTACCTTCGACACTTACTCTAGCGGGCATACGATGCCAAAGAAGATTCTACGCGCAGGCTATTACTGGTCTACCATGGAAGTAGACTGCTATCGACACTCCCGGACCTGCCATAAATGTAAAATCAATGCAGATAAGATGAAAGTACCTCCGGTTCCTCTAAATGTCTTAACAACTCCTTGGCCCTTTGCTATGTGGGGGATTGATATGATTAGGGAGATCAAGCCTACAACCTCCAATGGACACCGCTTCATTCTAGTGGCCATTGATTATTTCACAAAGTGGGTCGAAGCAGTTTCCTTTGCATCTGTTACTAAGAATGTTGTTGCCCGCTTCATCAAGCAGAATCTCATCTTCCGATACAGTATCCAAGAAAGGATCATCACTGATAATGGTACAAACCTTAACAATACTATGATCACCGCCCTATGCGAGCAGTTCAAGATTCAACACCATAATTCATCCCCCTATTGGCCAAAGATGAATGGTGCTGTCGAAGCTGCAAACAAAAACATCAAAAAGATCATACAGAAAATGAAAGTCACCTACAAGGACTGGCATGAGATGCTACCGTTTGCTCTCCATGGGTACCGTACCACGGCTCGCACATCAACTGGGGCAACACCCTATTCTTTAGTTTACGGCATGTAGGCTGTTTTACCTATTGAGGTTCAGATCCCCTCTTTACGAATCATGAAGGATGCATGTTTGAGTGAAGACGATTGGATTCAAACCCGACTTGATCAATTAAACTTAATTGATGAGAAGAGACTTACTGTTGTTTGCCACGGTCAGGCGTATCAAAAGTGGATGATCAAAGCTTTCAACAAGAAATTCAGACACCAAGTTTATCAAGTTGGAGATCTAGTGATCAAGCGCATCATCTTGCCACAAAGTGATCCCAGGGGAAAATGGACTCCTACCTATGAAGGACCATTTGTAACCAAGAACATCTTTTCTGGTGGGGCAATGATCTTAACCACCATGGACGGTGACGACCTGTCACACCCTGCGAACGTAGACATAGTCAAAAGATACTACGCATAAAAGACCCGCTAGGTTGACACACCTAGGCAAAACAAGGGCATCCCAGCGAACCAAAAGGTTTGGGCAAAACTTAAGGATAAACAAAAAAATCTGTACACTCGGCAAGTTGAAAACCCGAAAGGGCGACTTGGGCAAAAAAGGGTTTCCCGGTGGATCAAAAACCCGAAAGGGCGGTCCAGGAAAAAGTTAGGGAACTAAAGCGTATGACTATGTCTCGTCGGGTCACTTTAAGGACAATCTCTTCACAGACAAACCTGGAGCTTCTGATCAATCCAATCATCTTTAGACGAAGCAACAAATGGACAAGATATTCGGAGATACGAAGGCTATAGCAGAATGGGAACCCCATGGGATTTTTTACACATAGCTATCTTTCTTTGTATAAAATTTTCTCAGTTTTTATGACACAATCCTCTTACTAGGATGTTTGTCTCCTTTGTACACAAATACTTATTCAAAGTAAATACAAAGATATCTCTTTAAAGTGCAGAAAACCATTTGTCCTTTTCTTTTTACACTTGTGTTTTATTTGCAAAAACGTCCAATGATTCATTAATGAACATATGCATTTGAACATAATTACTGTTTACAAATAAACAGGATGGAAAAGAACAATTAATGACAGGTTGAAAGATTAGGAAAACGTCTTCAGGCTATTCCATGAGAAATCCCTACAGTACGTCATTAAGATCCCCAGCGGAGCCAAAACTTCCGACTACCAATCCCCAGCGGAGCTGAAATTTCCAACTATCAATCCCCAGCAGAAACCATCCAGTTTCTCCAAATTCCCAAGCAAGTTATTTTGAAGCCTGAAAACCAACCAGAAGATAACTTCTGATAAATCCCCAGTAGAATGGTAGACAACCCAAACTCCTGAACCTACTCCCCAGCAGTATAGCTTTCTCCCCCACAGAGTTTTCATTGCTCCCCAACAGAATGAAGATTCTCATTCTTTATTTCCCAGCAGAACAAGGATTCCCTTTGTGTAATCCCCAGTAGACGTCAGCAAAATTCTCTGGATTTTCCAAGCAGATTACTCAAGCAGTACATGGCATTACTCTCACAACGAAATTTTTGTCAATCCTTCAAGACATGAAGAATCCCTACATCCCCAGTGAAGTCGCCAAGGATCTCCTATCCTCAGTAATCAAGGATTTTTAAATCCCCAGTAGCAGTCAAGGATTTATTTTCCTCATGTAATACAGCAAATCAGCTTACATGTGCATACATTACATTCATATATCATAAACATTGATAAAGCACATTTATTGCATCATACATTTCATGCAACATAACTCTGTGTTTCAGCTAACATTTTACCCTTTTCAGGATAAGATTAACAGCTATCATTAACAATATTCAAAGATTTCAGATACAATACAGATACGCTCTAAACAGGGATGCCATTATGATATTCATTCAGATTTCAACATAAAGATACAGTACGGATACACTCCAAACACGGAAGTCATTCTGTTACTCATTCAGTCTCATTTAGACTCTAGTTCAGATACGCTCCAGACACGGATGCCATTCTGTCGCTTATTCAGATTCCAAATTCAAGATACAGTACAGATACACTCAAGACAAGGAAGTCATTCTGTTACTCATTCACTTTCTAGTTCAGATACGCTCCAAACACGGATGCCATTCTGTCGCTTATTCAGATTCCAAATTCAAGATACAGTACGATTACACTCCAGACACAGAATTCATTCTGTTACTTATTCAGATTCAAGCTCGGATACGCTCCAGACACGTCTGCTATTCCTTTGCTCATACCGATTCAGTCTCCAGATATAGTTCAGATACGTTCCAGCCGCGGACACCATTCTAATACTTATTCTTCTAACTTACAACTTACAATTCAGCAAACATTCTTGGATGGAATCTATAAGCCCATCTCCAACAAGATTCTAACACATCTCCAAATGGCATCTTTAAGCCCATTCCCTCAACTAAGTTTTATCAAGCGCAAATTTATGGGCACTCTAGTGTCCAATCATCTTTTACCTTCGAGTCACGAACGGAAAAACTCGCCAATCTAACTCTTCAGGTACAAGAAGATTGAACAGGGGCAGCTATTGTACCCCAAAATTTGCCCTCTCATTTATCAAGACTTTCCTCACAAGACTTCTTGGACTCAAGACAGGATTAGGGTTGGTCAGCTCAAGACACCTCATCTTGCACTGATACCCAAAAATTAGGGTTTGAGTTTGCACAAGGATTTTTGGACCATCAATGCTTAATGTGACTTTCATACACCATTTTGGAACCCTAAGATTGCTCATGTTAAGTTTCAAGCCTTGAATCACATGTTTGCTCAATCAATTGGACAATTGACCTAGAAATCAACTGTATTGGGGAAAAAGTCAACCATGGCCAATTTACAGTCAAACTTCATGATTTTTGATCCACAACAACATTTTAGACTCATATGTACCACTTGATCAAGTTTGGATCACAACTCCTTAAGAAATTTGATCAAATCATCAAAAGGGCAAAATGGTCAAAATTAGGGTTTTGACCGAGGAAGGGCTGTGATACGGTGGGAGAATTGACTTGAGGTTTTGCTTTTGTGTTTTCACTTGTACGGTTTAGCAAGAGTCGTAACCGACTTTTTATTTTATCCAAAGGAAAGGTCAAAAAGCACAGGAAAGACCTTTGAGATGTTTTCTTGGGTTCGGGGGGTAGATTATGAAAAGGGAAGGTGCAAGCACCCTTTTCATCCATGGTTTTCCATGGGCTCTTAGTTACTTGTTTAGATCACTTGCTTTTGCTTCTCAATTGTTTGAAATGGTGCTTTGTGTGTGGTTTTGAAAATGCTTTGAAAAGATGCCCTGTCTAGGCAACCTTTGTAACAATTATTGTTTGAATGATTTACAAAGGTGTTTGTCTCTTGAAAAGATGTTTCAATGTTTGAAAGTTTGTATTTGGGAAATGTTTTGAAATTGTGTTGTGGTGTGTGTTTGAAAATAGCAAGGATGTTTGCAAGTTTTGATCAAGTAACTAAGAGTTGTATACCCTATCTACTCAAGAGTCTTTCCTACACATTTTTAACCCTTTTGACAGTGTTTGTTTTACCATTGCATTTGGTATATAACCTTGTATTTGGATGTTAAACGGGACAGGCGCGGGTCATCGTATTGACCATGATAGCAATTGTGCTAAGTATCTTTAGCAAATTTTTGAGGGACTAGATCATTTTGTATAGGCAACCAAGATAGCATCATCGAGGGACTATGATCTTTTTGTTTTGTTTTTGTTTTGCCAAGATACTCAACATGCATACCATGGCCATTTTAAAGGCAACAAGTGGATGAAACCCTAGGGGTGCATGTGTGCATTGTGTTATCATTTTCATGCATTTTAAGTCTTGTATTAGGTCTAACTATTTGTTTTGATTTTGGATATTGCATACAAACCCTAATCTCTATCATGGCATATTTGAAAGCTATAAAATGCGTAAAATAAATCTATGCTATTACAACATTGATATGGGGAGGGGGATACAAATTTGAATGGGGAGTATTTGCAAGAAAATAAAACCCTAAGATTAACTATTACATCCAAATTGAATTAATTGTGCAAATAAATAAATAGGCAAATATTTAAATGGATAATTAAATAAATATGCAAAAAAATGTTTTTGTATTATTTTTATGTATGTAAAAATATAATATTTAATGTATAAAAAATAAAATAAGAAAATAAAATATTATTTTCATTAAGGGTGGAAACCCTAATTTGTTTTAAGAAAGTATATATATTAATTATATTATTTATGTATAATAAAATAAAATAATAAAATATATATAAATGTCAAAAAATAAAAATATATTAGAAAAAATATTATTTAAGTATGTAAATAATAAAAATAAAAATATAATATTTTTATGTATTATTTTCAAGTTTTTATTAAAGAAAATAAAAGTATGTTATTTAATAATTATTTCTATGTCCAAAATAATAATAAAATAAAATGTAAAAATTTATTAAAATATTTTTGGTAATTTTTTAAGTTTAGAAAAAATAAAATAAAGTCAGAAATGAAAAAGAAATATAAAAATATAAAAATATAAAACAATGGGCCAAGGGGGTGTGAGAAGTAGGTCAGGGGGTGTCAAAAGCAAGGAATAACCAGGCCCAGCCCAACTACTTCATCTTCAACCTTCGTTCAAACAAAAACGCGCGTTCTGAGTTCAACTTCGTATCTCCTGTTTCAGTGCTTAAAAACAAAAACTTGTAACATGAAAGTTGTAGAGCATAATCACACGATTCCAACCATATAAAGAACTTAATCTAACTCTCAAAGACCTGAGAGAATTTCTCTGGCCCTAATTTCTAACCTAACTTTTTCAGAAAGTTCATCAATCAAATTCTCTCAACATACTTAACTTAAATGAAATCTATGCATATGTACAGCTTCAGGGCAATGAGTACTACATTTTTTATTCACAAACCTAAGCCTAATGTTTCCTAAATAGAGAGGTAGAAGTTTGAACAATACCTGCTTCAGTTGAACTCGAGTATGGTAATGTGGAGGTTTTCAATGAGGTCTGAGATGTTTGTGAGCTTACTTGAACTTCCTTTGACCTTCCCCAATGCTTTATTTGCTTTGAGCTTGCTTGAATAAGCCTGTAGAAGTCAACCTACACAAGCTGAAATCAGAAATGGTGAAGCTTGCAAATGGAGTTACAGTCAATGGCCAATGGTTGGGATAGCTTAGGTGGGTTATATGGAATGTATTGGAACTAGTTTGGGACAAAACACACGAGTGGTTTGTGATTTTGAAATCAAAATGCAGCAGCTGCCCTGTTTTGCAAGAAGATGGTGTTTTTATGTTTTGGAAGGCTTGAGGGTTGGATAGCTTGTGCTTCTGGCTCAAGGCAATATGCAAAAGTTGTTTGGAAAGGTTACAAACTTTGTTCTTATCAGATTTCAAAGATATGGATCTTTTGCAAGTTTACTTGGTTTTGAAGTAAAAGTGTGAAGTGATACAAGACAGGCCTGTACAGGCTATCTTCAAGCTTGCACAAGATTGTTGTACCTTTACCTAAGTTAATGGAACTTGTTTGCTGCAAAGAGAGGGGTCCAAGGCTCAAGGGAAGCAAGTTGACATAAAGTTGTCTTTATCAAAATGGCATAGTTCACTTTTTTCCAAAAATGGATTAAACTCTTGTGTAAACTTCCATTGATCAGAATAATGCCTTAAACCAATGAGTTTGCATTCAATTTTTGAGTGTGGAAGGGTTTAAATACCTGGGAGCAAGTACAAGTGAGGCTGGATAGAGTTTGCAATTTGTGTCAACATGAAACATGCCATGGATCAAAGTGAGTTTTTGCCAAATTCAAACCTTCGATTCTCCCTAACCATAAATGGTTTTGGAGAGTTATTGGACATTTTGGAAAGCTTGTAACATGATCTACAATCCATATTTGAAATGAATTTTGAGATTCCAAGTGGAACTAGGTGAAAATTGCCATGAAGATAGGTCAAAATCCTGCCTAAACTAGGGTAAAATTTCACTAAGTTAAAAGTTTCATGGACCCTTATTCCAAAAATCATAACTTGAGATCCAAGCTTCTTTTGGGAAAACTTTGTGAATAAAAGTTGTAGATTTTGTGAAGGAATACAACTTTCATGTTGGAAGTTTTGTTTTAATCCAATTGCATCATGGTGAAAATATTGGGAAAAGTTGGGAAAAAATAGGAAAATTTCATAACTTAGAAAAATTCTAAGTTATGAAAATTTTCAATTTTAAACCCTAATTTGAAAAATTAGGTTTCTTGATGAACAAGTTTCATGTTTTGACACTTCTTGATGAAAAATGGCCCTTGGCACTTGATTTTGACCAAAAAGTCAAAGTTTGACTTTTCAGTGTACAGTTGATTTTTGATCAGTTGACTGGAAAATTCATCTGTCAATCCAATGCTTTTGAGATATTTTGAACCTTGTGATTAGGTTAGGATGATGCCATTGAGTTCTTGAATCCATGCTTGAACCCAATTTGCCATTGGCTAGGTGAAAAATCAGAAATTGCCTTTATACAGTCAAAACCCTAAAAATGACCATTTTGCCCTTCTGATGATCTGATCAAATTTCTTGAGGAGTTATGGTCCAAACTTGATCAAATGGTTCATATGAGTCTATAATATTGATGTGGATAAAAAATTATGAGGTTTGACTGTAAATTGGCCACAATTGACTTTTTCCCCAATACAACTAATTTCTAGGTCAACTGTCCAATTGACTGGGCAAAAATTTGACTCTAGGCTTGAAACTTGGTAGAGGCAATATTATAAGTCCAACATGAAGTATGAAAGTCACTTTGAGAATTGAAAGTCCAAAAATCCCTGTGCAAACTCAAACCCTAATTTCAGGTCGTCAGTGCAAAGAGATGTCTTGAGCAGGGCAAACCCTAGTTTGGTCTTGAGTCCAAAGAGTCTTGTGAGGGGAAATCTTGATAAAAATGAGAGGGCAAGTTTTGGGGTACAACAAGGGAAATTTCTGATTTTTAACCTAGCCAATGACCAATTGGGTTCAAACATGATTTCAAGGGTTCAATGGCATCATCTTGACCTAATTACATAGTTCAAAAGATCTCAAGTTCATTGGATTGAAAAATGAATTTTCCAGTCAACTGATCAAAAGTCAACTATACACTGAAAAGTCAAACTTTGACTTTTTGGTCAAACTCAAGTGCCAAGGGTCATAATTCATCAAGATATGTCAAAATATGAAACTTGTTCACCAAGAAAACCAATTTTGAAAATTAGGGTTTTGAATTTGAAAAATTTCATAACTTAGAATTTTTCTAAGTATGGAAATTTTCTTATTTTTTCCCAACTTTTCACCACTTTTTCACCATGATGCATTTTGATTCAAATAAAACTTCCAACATGAAAGTTTTAGTCCTCCATGAAATCTACAACTTTGCTTAACAAACTTTTCCAAAAAGATGTTTGGATCTCAAGTTATGAATTTGTGAACATAGGTCCATGAACTAAATAACTTACTGAAAATTTCCCCTAATTTAGGCAGGTTTTTGACCCAACTTCATGGACATTTTTCACCTAGTTCCAAGAGGTATCTAAAAATTCATTTCAAATATGGATTATAGAGAAACAACAAGCTTTCCAAAATGTCCAAGAACTCTCTAAGATCATTTTTGGTTAGGGATAATCGAAGAAGAGAAATTGGCATTTTATCACTTTTGTTCAAGCCATTTTTTCAAAGTATCAAGTTGCAAATCAGATCCATGATGCTTGTACTTTGCATTACAGGTCCTAAACTCATTCTACACTCCATAATTAAATGCAAACTCAGAGGTTAAAGGCTTTATTTTCACTTTTGAAGCATTGTACAAAGTTACATTTCCATTTTAAGCATAAAGGTTACAATGCCATTTTCATAAAGTGAGCTTTTGTAACTTTATCATTCTTGAGCCTTGGAGATGTCCCTTTGGTGTAGGAAATTTCCACAGATCTTAAGCAACTTGTACAAGCCCTTTGCAACCCTAAAACTAGCCAGTACAAGCATGTTAGCATAAGTCACCTCACTTTGCTTCAAAAGCAAGAAAGTTGGTGAAAAAGAAAAAGCTTGCACATCTGTTGAGGAGTGGACTTTGTATCCATTCTATACAAGTATACAAACTTGTCACAACTCAAAACACAAAGGCATTGCATCCAAAACTCTCCCAAACACAAAAACATCATTTTTCTGCCCAAACATGGCAGTTCTTCAAAATCATTGCCAACTTCATTTTGGCTCGTGCGTTTTGCCCTTTAACATTTGAAACACTTCATACACATTATACCAAAGTAGTCCAAGCATTCATCCTGCATCTGTAAGCCCTGTTTCAGCCATTTCCATTTTCAAACTTGGAGCTTGCAGCTTGACTTCTACAGAGAGTTTTGGCCATCCACAAAGCAAGCTAGGTATTGGAATAGTTTGAAGGAAGTTCAAGGAAGCTCACATGATCCTCAGGCCTCCCTCAAAGTCCCCACATTGTCATATCCAAATCCAGCTGAAGGAGGTATTTTTCTCAAACTCTATCTCTGTATTTAGGCATCCTCAAGCCACGATTTGTGAAGGAAAGATGTAGTCCATAACATGGTGAAGCTGTACATATGCATACTTGTCATTTATAATAACTAAGCTAAGAGAATTTGAAGCTTGAAGTTGCTGAAATATTTAGGTCACGATTTAGGGCCATTAAAATTCTCCTTGATCTTTGAGAGTTAGGTTACAAATTTTATATCATTGGAATCGTGAGATAAAATGCTACATGTTTTGTGTTATAAGTTTTTATTTTTATGCAAGCAATAGCAAGTTACATATTTGAAGAAGAATGCGCGCACAGAGAAGCTGAAGGACAGGGATGAAGCTTCATCTGGGCTTTTTGCAGCTTTGGCCTTTTAGTTTCTACTTTTCACACCCCTAACTTACTTTTGCACCCCCCTGACTATTTTCTTATATTTTTATATTTTCTTGCATATTTTTATATTTATTGCTTGCATATATTTTTTCTAATGATAAAAAATGCCCAAAATTAATTTATTTATTTTCATACTTTTATTTTACTTTTTTTCTCACATAAAAATAGTTTATTAGGTTTATAGATTTTATTTTCTTAAGTAAATTTGTAAATACAATTTAAAAAATACTATACATTTTTATTTTATTATTTTATACATAAAATATTATTTTCTACACATACTTAATTTTTAATATTGACATATAATATTATTTATTATTTTCTTGTACAAAAAATGGACAAAATAATAATATAGAACATATATTTTATTTCAATTGAAAATTAGGGTTTCACCCTTTTAAAAATAATAATATTTTTTCTCTTATTTTTAGGGCTTAAATAAATCATTATTTTCATACATTAAACAAATACAAAACCTTTTTTTGCATAAATACATTTGCATTGCATTTTAATATTTGTATATTTATTTAATGCACAATATTCAATTGGGTTGAAATAGTATTTTTAGGGTTTATTTTGTGCAATATCCCCATTCAAAAACTTGTATCCCCCTTCCATAATAATTGTTGTAATAGCTTAGTTTACATTTACGCAATTTATCGCTTTCCTATACCATGTTTAGTAAACTAGGGTTTGCATGACAAGACCAAAAACAAACAAATAGAAAAGACCTAATACAAGACAAATCAAATGCATGAAAAATGACACACTTTGCACACAAGCACCCTTAGGGTTTCACCCACTTGGTTGCCTAATTTAAAATGGCCATGTTACGCATGTGAAGTATCTTGGCAAAACAAACAAAAATAAGATCATAAGTCCCTCGATGACACTATCAAAAGGTTTCCTAAAACAAAATGATCTTGATCCCTAAAAAATGCTAAGATACTTGGCAACATTGCTATCATGGTCATACAATGACCCACGCCCATCCCGTTTAACATCCAAAGATAGGGTTGTTTACCAAATCAATGGTAAATCAACAATGTCAAAGGAATAAAAATGCATAGGAAAGACATTTGAGTAGGTAGATAACTTCTAAGTTACTTGCTCCATTTCAAAACAATCCTTGCTATTTTCAAAAACAAACACACACAAATTTTCATGATTGTGTTCTACTTCGCTGTGTGGACAAGGTTGAAGCTAAGTTAATCATGACCGAAATACATAGAGGCACATTTGGCACCCACCTGAGCGGACATACGATGGCTAAGAAGATTCTAAGGGCAGGCTACTACTGGTCTACCATGGAAGCTGATTGTCATCAACATTCCCGTACTTGTCACAAATGTCAAGTCTATGCTGACAAGGTACATATTCCTCCTGTTCCTCTCAACGTTCTAACAGCTCCTTGGCCATTCGCGATGTGGGGAATTGATATGATTGGAGAGATCAAGCCTGCAACATCCAATGGACATCGCTTTATCTTGGTCGCTATTGATTATTTTACCAAGTGGGTTAAATATGATTCCTACGCCTCCGTTACAAAGAATGTGGTTTCCCGCTTCATCAAGCAAAATCTCATATGCCGGTATGGTATCCCCGACAGGATCATCACAGACAACGGTACAAATTTGAACAACACTGTGATTACCGCTCTGTGCGAGCAGTTCAAGATTCAACATCACAATTCATCCCCCTATTGGCCAAATATGAACGGTGCTGTTGAAGCCGCGAACAAAAATATCAAAAAGATCATTCAAAAGATGACAGTCACCTACAAAGACTGGCATGAGATGTTACCGTTTTCTTTGCACGGATATCGTACCACGACGCGTACTTCAACTGGGGCAACCCCTTTTTCTTTGTCTATGGCATGGAAGCTGTTTTACCTATGGAAGTTCAGATTCCCTCCTTGAGGATTATGAAGGATGTTGGTTTAAGTGAAGACGATTGGATTCAGACCCGGCTTGATCAGCTTAATTTGATCAACGAGAAACGACTTACTACTGTTTTTCATGGTCAGACGTATCAAAAACGGATGATTAAGGCTTTCAACAAGAAAGTCAGACGTCAGGTATATCAAGTCAGGGATCTTGTAATGAAGCAGATCATCTTGCCGCAAAGTGATCCCAGGGGAAAGTGGACTCCTACTTACAAAGGACCATTTATGATCAAGAACATTTTTTCTGGTGGGGCAATGATTCTGACCACCATGGACGGCGACGACCTTCCTCACCCTGCGAACGCAGACATAGTCAAAATATACTACGCATAAAACAACCCGACAAGTTGAAAACCCGAAAGGGGGACTTGGGCAAAAATGGGCATCCCGGTGAATCGAAAACCCGAAAGGGAGGTTCAGGCAAAAATTAGGGATAAATAAAAAAAATCTGTACACCCGGCAAGTTGAAAACCCGAAAGGGCGACTTGGGCAAAAAAGGGTTTCCCGGTGGATCGAAAACCCAAAAGGGCGGTCCAAGCAAAAGTTAGGGAATTAAAGCGTATGACTATGTCTCGTCGGATCACTTTAAGGACAATCTCTTCACCAACAATCTCCAAGCTTCTGATCTATCCAATCATCTGCGGACGAAGCAACGGATGGACAAGATACTCAGAGTTGTGAAGGCTATAGCAGAATGGGAACCCCATGGAATTGTTACACATAGCCATCTTTCTTTTTGTATAAATTATTTCAATTTTAGCGACCACATTCTCTTACTAAGATGTATGTCTCCTTTGTACAAAGATACTTACAAAAGTTAATACAAAAATACTTCAAAGTGCAGAAATTTGCTTGCCTTTCCTTTCTTTTTACACTTATGTTTTATTTGATAACGTCCAATGGTTTGTTAAATAGGCATATGCATTTGAATATAATCACTGCTTACAAATAAAAATAAATGAGAAAGGATAATTACTGGTAGGTCGAAAGGGTAGGAAAACGTCTTTAGGATATTCCAGAAGAAATCCCCTACAGTACGTCATTCAAATCCTCAACAAAGCTAAAACCTTGAGGTACATATCCCCAGTGGAGTTAAGTTTCAAAATTCCCATCAAAGTTAAGTCTCTAAACTCCCAATCCCCAGTGGAGAAAAACTTTGGGTCATAAATCCCCAGTAAAGATGAAACCTTCTTCCCCAGCGAATTCAAATTTCCAACTATCATTCCCCAGCGGGAACCATTCAGTTTTCCCCAACTTCCCCAACAGGTTATCTTAAAATTTTTGAGAATCAACCATATAACACTTAACTTTTTGTTTTATCCCCAACTAGGATAATTCCCCAGTAGATTGGCATACAACCCAAGCTCCTGATTTCCCCGGCAGTATAAACACTCTCCCCACAGAGTTATCTCCCAACATGACGAAGATTCTAGTTCCTGTTTCTCCATTTGAAGCCTCCCAGGTTTTAATTCCCCAGTAGAGGTCGTCGGATTTTTCCTTATTTCCCCAGGAAAGTTATGAAGGATTCTCATTCCCTGCGGAAGTTGTCAAAACTCTTGTTAATCCCCACAAGTCACCAAGGATTTTCAATCCACAGCAGTGGTCCCAGGATTTTTCATTCTCAACAATCAAAGATTTTGTAGAATCCCCAACAGTGGTATCAAGATTTTTCATTCTAAACAATCAAAGATTTTGTAGAATCCCCAACATCGGTCAAGGATTTATTTTCTCCGACAGTAGTCAAAGATTTCATTATCTCCAGTTATCAAGGATTCATTTTCCTCAGCAAGATAGCTACTCAGCTTACATGCACATCCATTACATCCATTACATTCATTAATAGAACATACTTTACTGCATCATACATATCATGCAACATAACTTTGTGCTTTAGCTAACATTCTACCCTTTTCAGGATAAGATTAAAAAAGCTATCGTTAACAACTAATCAGAGATTTCAGATACAATATGGATACACCCCAGACACGACGGTCATTCTATTACTCATTCATAATTTCAACTCAAGATACATTATGGATACACTCCAGACACGGCGATTATTCTACTACTCATTCAGACTCCAGCAATCAGATACAGACTAGATACGCTCCAGACACGGAAGCCATTCTATTTCTCATTCAGATTCAACTATCAACTTCAAGTTCAGATACACTCCAGACACGTAAGTCATTCTATCACTTGTCCGGATCCCAGTTACCGTACGAATACACTCCAAACACGGAAGTCATTCTGCTACTCATACATATCTCAACCTCAGATACAATCCAGATACGCTCCAGACACGGTTGCCATTCTGTCAACTCATTCGGAAGTTATCTTCAGCACATAGATGCTCCATATACAGATGTTTCTCTGTTACTCATTCAGAATACAGATACACTCCAGACGCGGTAGTCATTCTGATATTCATTCAAGAATCAAATACAGTTACAGCTCGGATACGCTCTAGACACGGACGCAATTCTTTTGCTCATACAGATCCAGTCTCCAGATACAACTCAGATACGTTCTAAATACGGATACCATTCTGATGTTCATTCTACTGTTTTTCAACAAACAAGTTTTGGACGGCATCTCTAAGCCCATCTCCAGCAAGATTCTACAATTTCTAAATGGTATCTTTAAGCCCATTCCGTCAACTACATTTTGACGAGTGCAAAATTACGGGCACTCTAGTGTCCAATCCTCTTTTACCTTCGAGTCAAGAAAGGCAAACTTGCCAATCTAACTCTTCAGGTTCAAGAAGATTGAACAGGGGCAACTGTTGTACCCCAAAATTTGCCCTCTCATTTTATCAACATTTCTCATCACAAGGCTCTTGGAATTCAAGATCAAGCTAGGGTTTGCTCTGCTCAAGACATCTCCTTGCACTGATGACCTAAACTAGGGTTTGAGTTTGCACAGGGATTTTTGGACCTTCAATGCTCAAATTTACTTTCATACTTCTTTTTGGATTCATAAGTTTGTCCATACCAAGTTTCAAGCCCTGAATCAAATTTTTTCCCAGTCAATTGGATACTTGACCTAGAAATCAGCTGTATTGGAGAAAAAGTCAACTGTGGCCAATTTACAGTCAAACCTCATGAATTTTGACCCACATCAACATTATGAACTCATATGAATCATTGGATCAAGTTTGGACCATAATTCCACAAGAAATTTGATCAGATCACCAAAAGGGCAAAATGATCATTTTTAGGGTTTTGACTGTACAAAGGCAATTTTTGACTGTTTGACCTAGCCAATGGCAAATTAGGCTCAACCATGGACTCAGGGAATCAATGGCATCATCTTGACCTATTCAAAAAGTTCAAAAGACCTCAAATGCATGGGATTGTCAGATGAATTTTTCAGTCAACTGATCAAAATTTGACTGTACACTAAAAAGTCAAACTTTGACTTTTTGGTCAAAATCAAGTGAGATGGGTAATTTTTCATCAAGATGTGTTTAATTATGAAACTTGTTCATCAAGAAACCCAAAATTGCAAATTAGGGTTTGAAATTGAAAAATTTCATAACGTAGAATTTTTCTAAGTTATGAAATTTTCTTAATTTTTCCTAACTTTGTCCCACATTTTCACCATGATGCAAATGGATTCAAACAAAACTTACAACATGATAGTTGTAGTACTCCACAAATTCTACAACTTTTATTCACAAAGTTTTCTCAAAAGAAGCTTGGATCTCAAGTTATGAGTTTTGGAACAAGGGTCCCTAAAACTTTTAACTTAGAAATTTTGCCCTAGTTTAGACAGGATTTTGACCTATTTTCTTGGCCATTTTCACATAGTTCCACTTGGAATCTCAAGTTTCATTTCAAATATGGATTATAGAGCATGTTTCAAGATTTCCAAATTGTCCAAGAACTCCTCAAACACATTTGTGGTTAGGGAGAATCGAATGCTTGAAGTTGGCAAAAACTCACTTTGTATCCATGGAAAATTCATGTTCACTCAAGTGGCATTTTCAAATCAGCATGCTTTGTACTAGTTTGCAGGCCTCTAAACCATTTCACACTCCTTAATTAAATGAAAATCCATCAGTCTAAGCATTTGTTTTAACCATTTAGGCATTGTACACAAAACTAAGCCCTAAGTAGAAAATGGCACATTTCCATTTTTGCAAAAGTGTGCTTTATGTCAAACCACTATCCCTTGAACATTGGTCCATATCTCAGAAGCCAAATCAAATACACAAATTGAGGGGGCCAAGATCAAAGTATGCAACATATTTGATGGCTTGTACATGCCTGTAATGACAACTTCCACATTCCTTGCTTCACAAAGAAGAAACTTGTCCAAATCCTCACAACTTGAAAACCAGGCATTGTTAGCTTACACAAACATTTCAAACATATTTCACACAACCCTTTGAGCAAGAAACACGAGTACTTGAGTCTCAAAATCTCCCATATCCAGAAATCACACTTCTTTGGCAAGACAGGGAAGGTGCTGCAACTTGAGTTCTCCAGCTCATTTGGCTCGTGCGTTTTGCCCCTTTTTGCTTCAAACACCTTCCATTCCACTCACTCAAGCTATCCCAAGCCTCCATTGCCAACTGTAACTCCATTTACAGTGTTCACCATTTTCATTTCAAGCTTGTGCAGGTTGAGTTCTAGAGGTTGATTCAGGGACTTTCAAGGCAAGCTAGCTATTGGAAAAGATCAAGTGAAGTTCAGGCAAGCTACCAGACACCTATAAACTTGTTGAGAAGCACTGCATTGCCCTACACGAATCCAACTGAAATAGGTTTTTCCTCACTTTCTATCTCTCTATTTAGGAACATTTAGCCTTAGGTTTATGAATAAAAAATGTAGTGTTCATTGCTAGGAAGCCATACATATGTTCAGCTTTCATTTATATTAAGTGTGCTAGGAGAATTTCACCCATGAACATGCTGAAACAACTAGATCAGATTTTAAGGCCAGAGAAATTCTCTCTGGTCTTTGAGAGTTAGGATTAGTTGTTTATATGGTTGGAATCGTCTTGAAATTCTCTACAAGTTTGACGTTGTGAGTTTTGGCAAAAGATCACGTTTACAGGATGTCCAAGTTTGTATAACAGGCACGCGTTTTTTTTCAAAAGGCTGGAGGAAGAAGATGAAGTGGTGGGCTGGGCTTGGCCTGACTTGCTTCTAACACCCCTCTTTTCATTTTTACACCCCCTGGCCCAATCTCTTGAATAATCATATTTTTTCATTTTTTGTTTTCTTTTCTGACTTTGTTTATTTATTTCCAAATATAAAAAATGCCTAAAAAATATTTTCATAATTTTTTACATTTATTTAGCATTTTATTTTAATTTTTCTAATATAGAAAACATTTTTAATACTTTTATAATATTTATTTAAACTTGAAAATAATATGTAAATATATACTTTTTTTATTTCTTATTTTTGTTCACACTGAAAATATTATTATAAATAATTTATTTTTATATATATATATATTTTTTTTTACATTATACATATTTAATATATATATATATATATAAACATTACATTTTAATTTTTATTATTATTTATACTAAAAAATACCTTTTTTAAGTATATTTCATTTTTACACATATTAATATGTTTTTTGTATATAAAATATATATAGTATTTATTTTCTTAAAGAAATTAGGGTTTCATCCCTTAAACAATTAAATAAATCTTTTATTTATTTCTTTATACTTTTTTTTACATTAAAAATACTTTTGCATACATAAACAAACAAAAATTATTTTTTGCATAATACATTTTATTTAATATTTATTTATTTTGTTTAATTAAATATTACCCATTTAAATATTTATGTATTGTGATTCAATTTGGATGTAATAGTAAATTAGGGTTTATATTTCTTGTCAAATACCCCCCCATTCAAAATTATACCTCCATCCCCATAATCATGTTGTAATAGCTTAGAACTTTAAATTCTCGCACTTTACGCTTTCAATTATGCCATGATTAGAGAATTAGGGTTTGTATGCAAAAATCCAAATCAACAAATAGTTTGACCTAATCAAAGACAAAAATACATGAAAACCAAACACAATACACACTTGCACCCCTAGGGTTACAATCCACTTGTTGCCTTCAAAAATGGGCCATGGTATGCATGTTGGGTACTTTGGCAAAACAAAAACAAAACAAAAGATCATAGTCCCTCGATGACGCTATCTTGGTTGCCTAAACAAAAATGATCAAGTCCCTCAAGAAAATTGCCAAAAATACTTAACACAATTGCTATCATGGTCTATACGATGACCCGTGCCTGTCCCGTTTAACATCCTAACACAAGGTTGTTCACCAAATGCAATGGTGAAATAACACTGTCAAAAGGGTTAAAAACATAAGAAAGATCTTTGAGTAAAATAGGGTAGACAACTCTTAGTTACTTGATCAAAATCTTGCAAAACATCCTTGCAATTTTCAAACACACTTCACAACACAATTTCAAAACATTTCCCAAAACAAACTTTCAAACATTAAAATCTTTTCAAAAGACAAAAACAACTTTGTATACATTCAAACAAGAATCATTACAAAGGTTTCCACAACGATGGCCTCTTTTCAAAACATATTTCAAAACCATACACAAAGCACCATTTCAAACAATTGGAAAATCAAAGCAAGTGATCTAAACAAGTAACTAAGAGCCCATGGATAACCATGGATGAAAAGGGTGCTTGCACCTTCCCTTTTCATAATCTACCCCCCGAACCCAAGAAAACATCTCAAAGGTCTTTCCTGTGCTTTTTGACCTTTCCTTAGGATAAAATAAAAATTCGGTGGGGACTCTTGCTAAACCGAAACATTTGCGAACACAAAACGCAAAACCTCAAGTAAGTTCTCCCACCGTATCCCAGAACTGGCGACTCTGCTGGGGAAAATACTAAAAGTGGAGTAACCTTAGGGTTTAGATCACCTTTGCATGCTTATCTTGTTTGCTTTGATTGCTTTACATTTGGTTCTCTTGTTTGGGCTTGAAATCCACTACCCGGATTTTTGGGAAACATTCATAGGTAAATAGCAATACGTTGTGGAAACTGTGCGGGGTATACCGACATGGTTGAAGCAATAGCTATATTAGTGCGACATATTTGTGATTACCGGTAGCCTTTGAGTCAATCAAAGAGAATACGGGGCCGCTGAGTGATATCATGAAGCACTAATGAACTCTTAGAACCTTACTTGACCATCTTGGCCTTTTTTTAGGGGTAGTGAGATGACCGGCTTTGGTGCAGTCCGAAGTTGGTAGATACTCGATACTACACTCATTGAGAGTTGTTTTCTTGGAATATTTTGGTCGCCAGTTAAGTGGCTAAACCAAAACAATGAACACAGAAAGTAATCCAGTGATATTGAGCTCCTTAGAACCCAGTTACTATTTATAGGACAGGTTGAGCCAACTGAATTCAAGAGGGTACTTACCTATGAAACCTCATGCAAGCCTGAAACTAGGATCTTGTGTGACTTGCTTGTACATGTGCTTGTGCATACATCATGAACATCATAAAGCATCATATGCATCCACTAACCATTTCAAGGATTTGGATCTTCATCTTTGTTCTTGTTTTGTAGGTCATGGATCTCTTCGCAGAAAAACAATTCAAGTCAACCTTGTGAGAATCCCTCCTCAACTCAAGGAGCTTACTTCCAAGATTCCAGATAATTCTCTCTTCAGTGAAAGACATGGTAGACTTCTCAACTTGGTCAACTCCAACATTGAAGAAGACATGGTAAAAGTTCTCTTCCAGTTCTTTGACCCTCTACACCACTGTTTCACATTCCCTGATTATCAACTAGTACCTACTTTGGAGGAATTTTCTCAACTCCTGAGGATTCCTATTCTTCATTAACTACCCTACAACGGTACGGAAAGGGAACCAAATCCTGAAGATTTTTCTCAAGCCTTACACTTGCAACCATATGATATCAAAGGTCATTGGGAAACCAGAAGTGGTGTCAAGGGTTTCTTGGCAAAGTTTCTGTTTGAGAAGGCACAAGACTGCTGGAATTCTCTAGATCTACAATCTTTTGAAGAGATTGTGGCACTCCTCATATATGGGCTGGTCTTGTCCCCAAACCCTGATCAGCTTATAGATGTAAACACTGTTAATATTTTCATATCTCGGAATCCCGTGCCTACATTTCTTGGGGACATCCTACACTCATTTTACACACGAATAATGAGGAAAAGAGGTGTTCTCATGTGCCGTACTCCTCTTCTAGCAAGGTGGTTTATTTCTCACCTTCCCCAAACAGTTTTGAAGAATGAGCAGGGTTTAAGGTGGTCACAACGGTTGATGACCCTCACACATTCTGATGTTCATTGGTGTTCTCGGTCCAGAGAAAATGTCATCATCATTGATCGTTGCGGGGAATCCCTAATGTCCCACTACTTGGCATTAGGGGAGGCATCACCTACAACCACTGTTTAGCTCTAAGGCAGTTTGGATATGCCCAGAGAGATGGTCCTCATGATATGCTGATCCCTGACTTAGTTTTTGACTTCGACAACGATGCTCAAGGACTTCGACAAAGGTTTATCAGAGCTTGGAGGATGCCCAACAAAGTGGATAGTAAGACACTGGGGCACAAGAATTCCATCCCCCTTGAGCCTTATCTCAAGTAGGTACGAACCCGCGCCCAGAGTCTTATGATGCCATACCCTCACATTCTCCCCGTGATCAAAGAGCCTGTTATGGAAGGAGAGGTTCCATACACCCTCCTACATCCTGACATGCCAACATCATTGGAAGAATTACAAAAGAGTTGGATACAACTCAAAGAAGAACGGAATACTTTTGAAGCCAACTTCTATGCTAGTGAGAAGAAGGTTTTGGAGCTTACCCGCCGACTTCACAAAGAGGAGACTCTTAATACTTACATAGCGCCAAAGAGGATGCACAATGTCTTTTTACATTATGAATTTTGTAATATTTTTGCCCATGGGGCATTTATGTACTAACAAATTTCTTCTTAATATGACGTGTATTCTTTTTGTTTGCAACAAATTTGAATTTCTGAATCATTGAATGCATTACATGAATAACATATCATTCATCATATGCATAAACAGGTCTTCACACCAGGTTTCCTTATCTTTTTGCTGTTTATTTCAGCAAGATGGATTTGGAGCAGATGGTTAAGGATCTGCAAGCACAAAATTCGCAATTCCAGCAACTCCTCATGACCTTAGCCAAGGGTCAAGAGGATCTCAAAGCACTGTTAGAGAAAGAGAAGGAACCAGAAAGGAAGAAAAAGAAAAGAATTGGGGTAGCCACTATGGGAAGGAGATTTGAGCATCAGGCTAGGAGAGTTCTGGAATTTCCCTCAACGTCTGACGAAGGGGTTGGTAAAGGAAAAGGCGCTGCAATGCCTTCTGGATCTGAAGCTGAAGAAGAAGAAGAGGAAGAGGACGAAGATTACTCAGAACAACAATATCCCCCAGCGGATGATAAGTATAAAAATCTTGAGGATTGGTTGGCATCCATGGAGTTGCAAAGGGTACCTGGTTTAGATTTCGAAGAACTAGGATTGGTGGCTGGGATCGTCATTCCTCCCAAGTTCAAAGTTCCAATATTTGATAAGTATGACGGTTTGTCCTGCCCAAAGATGCATCTGAGGTCCTATGTTAGAAAGATCCAACCTCACTCCTCTGATAAGGATCTTTGGGTCCACTTTTTTCAAGATAGCTTGTCAGGTACACAATTGGACTGGTTCTATCAACTTGAGAGATCGGATGTTCATAACTGGGAATACTTAGCTGCTGCTTTCTACCGACAATACCAATACAATGCAGATTTAGCGCCTACTCGTACTCAACTACAGAGTATGGGTATGGCCTCTAATGAGGGATTTAAGGAATATGCCCAGAAGTGGCGTGATTTGGCTGGAAGGGTGCAGCCACCTTTGTCGGATAGAGAGCTGGTTGACATGTTTTTAGGGACTCTATCAGGTCCATTCTTCAATCATTTAATCGGGAGTTCATCTACAGGATTCACCGAATTAATTTTGACTGGTGAAAGGGTCGAAGCTGGCATTAAGAGTGGTAAAATTCAGAAAGATGCCTCCGCTTCCACTGCTATTAAGAAGACCTTCCCAGCCAAGAAAGAAGCTTCTGCTGTTTATTCCCAGAAAAATCAAGGAAGAACGGAGCGCCGACCAACGGTGGGGGCTGTGATGATTCAAAACTCCTCAACCGATCAACCTCGCAACAATCAACCAAGAGTTAATCAGCAAAGGGTAGAAAGGCCACAACGACAATTCACCCGAATCAACATGACACCGGCTCAAATCCTCCCTCATTTGTTAAAGTTGAATCTTACCAATTTGAAAGAAGCGCCGAAAAACCCCAATACCTCTTCTCCTTATTATCACTCCAATGCAAAATGTTCATACCATTCTGACAGTGTAGGGCATGATACCAACAACTGTTGGGCTCTTAAAAACAAGATCCAAGACTTAATAGACGCCAAGGAGGTAGAATTTGATGCGCCCAAAAAGCCAAATGTGATTTCTGCCCCAATGCCAAAGCACGGTCATAATGTCCATGCCGTTATGGAAAATATTCATGTCACCACCGTTAATGAATTAATGACTCCGTTACCAGTGATTAAAGTGAATTTGATGAAAGCCGAGATATTCCTAGGCTGTGGAAAAGACTGTTACTTCTGTTCAAACTTGCAAGCTGACTGCCCACTGTTGAAATCAGGCATCCAACGCCTGATGGATACCCAAGAGATCCTCTTTCAAAAGACTCCTGTTGATACTATCCCTCATGTTACTCCTATTACTTTTGATACTCCAATCAATGACATTGCCATAATAATCATCTCCGACAATCTTCCCAAGACCTGCAAAAGGCCTGTCAAGATTACGCCTGATCCTAAGTTTGTGCCGCTAAAAATCACCATGCCGGGGCCTGTCCCATATAAATCTAATAAGACGATACCATGGAACTACGGAGGAGAAATCTTCTACCATGGTATCAACCAGATTGAATCAGTCCAAGAGAATTCTGATGATGAAACCCCTGGTATAGGGAATATTGCAGGAACGAGCAAGATAACTCGCAGCGGAAGGATATTCTCTCCGGAGATTGATCCTTCATGGGTAGTCTTCGGACCCTCGAGAGTTTCTGTACCTGTCAAGCCATCTGTGCAAAGCCCGATAATTGAAGAAATTGATGTACCCAAAGTTGGACCCTCTGATGTTACTACCAAAGGTAAGGGGATACTAGAAGCGCCTGTCAGGACGAAGGCTCAGAATGTGGTAATCCCCGAGACCACCCAGAAAGAGATGGAAGAAATGTTAAAGATAATCAAGAAGAGCGACTACGATGTCGTGGAGCAGCTAGGGTGGACCCCTTCCAAAATCTCCATGCTGGATCTCCTACTCTGCTCTGAGGCTCATGCTAAGGCCTTAATCAAATTTCTGAAGACGGCACACATGCCTCAAGAAACTTCTGCTGACCAGTTTCAAGAGTGTGTGGCCAGCCTTACAGCTGATAATGGTCTTGGTTTTTCTGATGCTGATTTGAACCCTAAGGGAAGGAAGCACAACGACGCGCTGCATGTCTCGGTAGAATGCAGAGGGACCACACTTTCCCATGTTTTGGTTGACACCGATTCATCTTTAAATGTGCTACCGAAAAAGGCTTTGGACAGATTGGACTGTGAAGGATTGACCCTAAAGCCCAGTAACATCGTTGTTAGAGCCTTCAACGGTTCTAAGAGGATGGTTCACGGAGAAGTGGACATTCCAATCAAAGTGGGCACCGAAATTTTCAACTCTACTTTTTATGTGATGGACATCCGTCCTTCATATTCATGCTTGTTGAGAAGGCCATGGATTCACAATGCTGGGGCAGTCACTTCCTCTTTGCACCAAATGCTAAAGTATCTGGTCCAGGGTAGGATCATAATGGTGCACGGTGAGGAAGAGTACATGATAAGTCACCTCAACTCCTTCCGCTATGTGGAGTTAGATGGCGAATTCATAGAAACGCCTTTCCAACATTTTGAAGAAGTTTCTCCCAAAGTCGCAGTTGCAAAGACAATGACCGATGTGCCTATCGTTCCCAAGCCTGTGTCTAGGATGGCATCCCTCAAAGATGCGGAGGCTATAATCAAAGAAGGAAGGAGTACAATGTGGGGGCAACTGCCTGATTTTTCTCACAAGACGGACAAGTTCGGACTAGGTTTTACTGCTGCTGGCCAGAAAGCTGTGCGTCGCTCCCGGGCTGGAGGACCACCCATAAAAATCACTCACCATGGAATTAATGCCTTAGAAGATGATGATGAAGAAGACAACTTTGAAGATTGGATCTTTCCAACCGTCAAAGGAGGATTAAGCAACTGGGAAGCGAAAGACTTTGTTCCCATCACTTTCATCAACCAGTAATTTATCTTTGAACAATTTCCTATTTTGGTCTGTAATAATTAAACAATTCGTACACTATTTTCACCTTATGCCTTACCCGGGGCATATAGGTCCATTTGTAAGGGCTTGATTTCTTCATTATCATATGCCATTTTTAAGTGAATCATTGGACGTTTTCATCTATAAACTGTTGTGTTCATTTTCTTTCCTTTTACATTTTGTTTTGTTTAAGGATGGCTATCCCTTACATACACCCACACTCACAAAATGCAGGTACCCATCCACTCTGGATTCCATGGGTGACTATTCTGTTTTAGCCTTCGGTGACTCTGAAGATTTGGTCAACCATGCCGAGTACGAAGGTGATGAAGATTGTGAAGTGCCTGGAGAGTTAGCCAGACTTTTGCAACAAGAAGAGAGGGCTATTCTGCCCCATGAAGAGTTGCTAGAGACCATCAATTTAGGAATAAAGGAAGACAAGAAAGAGGTTAAGGTGGGTGCCAACCTGGAGCCAAGTGTCAAAGAGCATCCAGTTCAGCTGTTGAACGAATATGTCAAGATCTTTGCCTGGTCCTATGAAGACATGCCGGGACTAGATACAAATATCGTGGTTCACCGTCTCCCTACAAGAGAAGACTGTCCACTGATCAAACAAAAAGTCCTCCGAATGAGGCCCGACATGTCTGAAAAGATCAAAGCTGAGGTGATGAAGCAATTCATTGCTGGCTTCCTGGCTGTTACTTCCTATCCACAATGGGTTGCTAACATTGTTCCCGTGCCTAAGAAGGACGGCAAAGTCAGAATGTGTGTGGACTATCGGGTCTTAAACAGGGCTAGCCCTAAAGATGATTTTCCACTACCACACATTGACATCTTGGTTGACAACACAGCTCAACATAAGGTATTTTCCTTCATGGATAGATTCTCGGGATACAACCAGATCAAAATGGCCCCCGAAGACATGGAGAAGACTACTTTTGTTACGCAGTGGGGTACCTTCTGCTACAAAGTGATGCCATTCGGACTGAAGAATGCCGGAGCAACCTATCAGCGAGCCATGGTAGCTTTGTTTCATGACATGATACATCATGAGATCGAAGTCTACGTAGACGACATGATAGCCCGTTCACAGACAGAAGAAGAACACCTTGATCATCTGCAAAAGCTGTTTGTCATATTGAAGGAATATAAGCTCAGACTGAACCCTAGCAAGTGCACTTTTGGAGTCAGGTCTGGTAAAATTTTGGGATTTATCGTCAGCAACAAAGGCATTGAGGTTGATCCTACTAAAGTCAAAGCTATACAAGAAATTCCTGCTTCCCGCACTGAAAAGGAGGTCAGAGGTTTCTTGGGACGCTTAAACTATATTGCGAGGTTCATCTCTCACCTAACATCTACCTGTGAGCAAATCTTCAAGCCGTTGAAGAAAGATCAGGTAGTTGAATGGAACAATGATTGTCAAGTTACTTTTGATAAGATCAAGGAATATTTGCTGGAACCTCCTATCTTGATGCCACCCGTCGAAGGAAGGTCGTTAATCATGTATCTGACTGTTTTGGAAAACTCAATGGGGTGCGTACTGGGCCAACATGACGAGTCTGGCCGAAAAGAGCATGCCATTTATTACCTTAGCAAAAAGTTTACCGACTGTGAGACTCACTACTTACTGCTCGAGAAAACTTGCCGCGCTTTGGTATGGGCTGCTCGCCGGCTAAGGCAGTATATGCTGACACATACCACCTTGCTGATTTCTAAAATGGATTCGATTAAGTAAATCTTTGAGAAGCCTGCTTTATCTGGAAGAATTTCTAGATGGAAGATGATCCTGACTGAATATGATATCCAGTACACAACCCAAAAAGCTATAAAGGGGAGTGTACTAGCTGACCATCTAGCTCATCAAGCCGTCGAAGATTACCAATCTATGAGATTCGACTTCCCTGACGAGGACATCATGACATTGGACAACATTAAAGGTAACGAACCGTATGACGGACCTGAACAAGGATCCCGATGGACCCTGTACTTCGGTGGTGCTTCAAATGCACTTGGCAACGGTATCGGCGCGGTACTTATTTCTCCGGAAGGTTGCCATACACCCTTCACTACCCGACTTTGCTTCAGCTGTACCAACAACATGGCTGAATATGAAGCTTGTATCTTTGGTCTCAAGGCTGCTATTGACTTGGGAATCAAATCTTTGGTCATATTTGGGGACTCGGCTTTGGTTATCAGTCAAATCAAAGGAGAGTGGGACACTAAACATCCTAATCTTATCCCATACAAAGAACATGTCCTGACAGTGTTGCCTCATTTTGAGCAGATTACCTTTGAGCACTTCCCGCGAGAAGAGAATCAGCTAGCAGATGCTCTGGCTACAATGTCTTCCATGTTTAAACTCAACTGGGATAATGAGGCTCCCCAAATCACCATCGAACGAATGGACGAACCTGCGCACTGTCATGAGATTAATACCGAAGAAGTAGTGGAACAACCCTGGTTTCATGAAATCAAAAGGTATCTCTAGACTCGAGATTACCCTGAAGGAGCTTCAGTCAATGACAAAAAGTTCTTAAGGAGATTTGTTGCCAAGTTCTTCCTGAGCAATGGTATCCTATATAAGCGTAACCATGATTGTGTTCTACTTTGCTGTGTGGACAAGGTTGAAGCTGAGTTAATCATGACCGAAATACATAGCGGCACATTTGGCACCCACCTGAGCGGACATACGATGGCTAAGAAGATTCTAAGGGCAGGCTACTACTGGTCTACCATGGAAGCTGATTGTCATCAACATTCCCGTACTTGTCACAAATGTCAAGTCTATGCTGACAAGGTACATATTCCTCCTGTTCCTCTCAACATTCTAATAGCTCCTTGTCCATTCGTGATGTGGGGAATCGACATGATTGGAGAGATCAAGCCTGCAGCATCCAATGGACATCACTTCATCTTGGTCGCTATTGATTATTTTACCAAGTGGGTCGAAGCCGCTTCCTACGCCTCTGTTACAAAGAATATGGTTTCCCGCTTCATCAAGCAGAATCTCTTATGCCAGTATGGTATCCCCGACAGGATCATCACAGACAATGATACGAATTTGAACAACACCGTGATTACCGCTCTGTGCGAGCAGTTCAAGATTCAACATCACAATTCATCCCCCTATCGACCAAAGATGAACGGTGCTGTTGAAGCCGCAAACAAAAATATCAAGAAGATCATTCAAAAGATGACAGTCACCTACAAAGACTGGCATGAGATGTTACCGTTTGCTTTGCACGGATATCGTACCACGGCGCGTACTTCAACTGGGGCAACCCATTTTTCTTTGGTCTATAGCATGGAAGCTATTTTACCTATGGATGTTCAGATTCCCTCCTTGAGGATTATGAAGGATGTTGGTTTAAGTGAAGATGATTGGATTCAGACCCGGCTTGATCAGCTTAATTTGATCGACGAGAAACGACTTACTGCTGTTTGTCATGGTCATACGTATCAAAAACAGATGATCGAGGCTTTCAATAAGAAAGTCAGACGTCAGGTATATCAAGTTGGAGATCTTGTAATCAAGCGGATCATCTTGCCGCAAAGTGATCCCAGGGGCAAGTGGACTCCTACTTACGAAGGACCATTTGTGATCAAGAACATTTTTTCTGGTGGGGAAATGATTCTGACCACCATGGACAATGACGACCTTCCGCACCCTGCAAACACAAACATAGTCAAAAGATACTACGTATAAAACGACCCGACAAGTTGAAAACCCGAAAGGGAGACTTGGGCAAAAATGGGCATCCCGGTGAATCGAAAACCCGAAAGGGCGGTTCAGGCAAAAATTAGGGATAAATAAAAAAAATTTGTACACCCGGCAAGTTGAAAACCTGAAAGGGCGACTTGGGCAAAAAAGGGTTTCCCGGTGGATCGAAAACTCGAAAGGGCGGTCCAGGCAAAAGTTAGGGAATTAAAGCGTATGACTCTGTCTCGTCGGATCACTTTAAGGACAATCTCTTCACCAACAAGCTTCAAGCTTCTGATCTATCCAATCATCTACGGACGAAGCAACGGATGGACAAGATACTCAGAGTTGTGAAGGCTACAGCAGAATGGGAACCCCATGGAATTGTTACACATAACCATCTTTCTTTTTGTATAAATTTTTTCAATTTTTGCGACCACATTCTCTTACTAGGATGTCTGTCTCCTTTGTACAAATATACTTACAAAAGTTAATACAAAAATACTTCAAAGTGCAGAAATTTTCTTACCTTTCCTTACTTTTTACACTTATGTTTTATTTGATAACGTCCAATGGTTTGTTAAATAGGCATATGCATTTGAATATAATCACTTCTTACAAATAAAACGAAATGAGAAAGGATAATTACTGGTAGGATGAAAGGGTAGGAAAACGTCTTTAGGCTATTCTAGAAGAAATCCCCTACAATACGTCATTCAGATCCCCAACAAAGCTAAAACCTTGAGGTACATATCCCCAGTGGAGTTAAGTTTTAAAATTCCCATCAGAGTTAAGTCTCTAAACTCCCAATCCCCAGTGGAGCAAAACTTTGGGTCATAAATCCCCAGTAAAGATGAAACCTTCTTCCCCAGCGAAGTCAAATTTCCAACTATCAATCCCCAGCGGGAACCATTCAGTTTTCCCCAAATTCCCCAGCAGGTTATCTTAAAAAGTCTGAGAATCAACCAGATAACAGTTAACTTTTAGTTTTATCCCCAACTAGGATAATTCCCTAGTAGATTGGCATACAACCCAAGCTCCTGATTTCCCTCCTCAAAGTTAACATGACTATACCGCCCGTCCTATCTTAAGTTTTCTCAAAGTCCAGGTAGAAGACTTATAAGAAATCACCAAGCCCCTGAAAAGCAGGAAAATCCAGACAAACATATATACAACATATAACACATAAACAACAATAGCACATATACATATATAAACAAAGATAGGCTCAACCTACTTAGGGATGGACCAACAAGAGGTCAATATTTCCCTAGTGAAGTCGCCATTTTTTCTGCAGCGGTAGAAATGTTTAAGACTAAACCATTGGATTGGCTAGACTTATACAGATCAAAATAAAAAAATTGCCACCACACTTTATTGTTTCCAAAGGAATGGGAAAAGAGCGAGTAACCCAAAAAAGAGGGGGAAAGATTCAAGGTAAGGGGGTTGGTTATGCAAAGGGAAGGTATTAGCACCCTAAACATCAACAGTACTCTGCCGGAACCTCTTTGTAAAATCTGTATATTTTGGCTATAAAATGTTGTATAAAAATGGATGGTGGAGGTGAGAAAATAAATATATTTTTATGGTTTTTGCACCTGCCGCGGTTGTGAACCTTTAGTGCCTACGTACCATCTTTTGTGCAATAGGGGATCATGGTACATGTAGTTCCTCTTTTAAAGTATTTTAAAACATAAGTATGTTAATTGATTTTATAAGATAAGACATCATCGTCATTGTCCGTGTGGAAAAACATACTTACTACCCACAATCATGAGAAAGGAGAATTTGCATCATCTCAAAGTGGAGGATATGGATTGGATTTTAAAATCAACAATGCCTCACTCAACACCCAAGTGGAAAATATCTCTCTTCACTAAATATTGTATAAGTATAGTTGTTTACATTACTACAAATATTGACAAGAATCTAATATTTTGAAGAAGGTTTTAAAATAAAAAGCCAAAGTGGAAAAATGGTTTGAAATGAGATTGATTGACTTTTAGTCTTCTCAGAAAAAAATGTCCAGGTATTATTAAGTTGATTGAAGTTTATTTATGAAAAGGTTTTGAAAAATGCATGGACCTAAGTCCAAGTTTATTATGAAAGTGCTTCAAGTTTAAAAGAAACAAGAAGAGTTTTTAAAAGGAGAGAGAAGATTTTTTGAAATTAAAGAAGATGGGAGGAGAAGAAGAGACTATCCTAAAGCATAAGGTAAAAGCTAGGGATAAGAACCATCTAACCAACAAGAAGCTAATACTTTACATTATGAGCCAAGATAGAATTCCCATTCTTTGGATTGAAACCAAGCAAGAAAAGATACTAAACCTCTTGAAAGAACCAAACTTCAAGTGTATTAAGTCTTCACAAAAATTGGACAGAGTAACAGCTGTATACAGGTGAATTCCAGATTACAAACAAAGTATGTAATCACAATAACCTATTGAAGTTGAGTTGCAGAGCTCTGAAACTTGACTTCTGTGGAGCAATATAGGGAACGATTATTGAAGGTAATTATATGGTTAGCTTCAGGGAATATAAATGGAGGTAAATTGATTAAAAAATTAGATTGAAAAAGGCTTGAACACAGATTTAGAAGTTGCAGAAATTTGAGTTATGGAACAAGTTTGGTAGGGTGATTCTGGCTATCCAAGCTTAAGAAAATGAATGAGGGATGACCCTTTATTAGGAAATCAAATGGAATGTCCAAGCGTGTGAAATGATGAAGTTTGGAGGGAAACCGTGTGAAGTTGCAAACAAGAAAAGTGTGACTTCTAATTTGATCAAAACTCATCCAAAACGCGCGTTTTGTTGTGATAATCACTTCTGGAAGTTCACTAAACATGTTTAGAGGCAAAAACACGCAAAAACAAAGTTTTTAGAAGATAAATCAATGATTTCAAATTCTGACTTTTGAAGAAACTTCAGTTCTAAGTTACCAAGTTCAAATCAATGGCATTCTCAGCTCAAGGGGTCTTAGGGCATGATTCTTGATGCTTTAGAAATATGAGGTTACAAGCTTTGCAATTGGAAAATAATGGATTCAAATGGATGTTTGAGCTGAAAGTTGCATCGAGTCAAAGTTGGAGAAAAAGGGTTGACTTTCCATACTTAGAAATATTTCAATTTTTTCTTCAAAAGTGACCTATAATGTTTTGCATCCAAACATGGCCTTCCACTTGGAATTTTCCATTGACCAAAAAAGATGGCATGAAATAGACCTCTTAAATGACACTTTGAAACTTGAACCATTCAAAATATCCAAAAATTGAGGGAGTTATGAATTGTTGAAGTTGGCAAAAAATCATGAGATGACCTATAATCTTTTGTATCCTTAGGGAATCTTCCATCCATTTTCTCACTTTGCATATAAAAGAAGGGATAAAGCTCAGATCCTCAAGATAATTATGGAAAAGGAGTGGGCCCAAGGTGATAAAAACTGACCAAGTTATGATCATTTGAAGTCACACATGAGAAATTGGGGGTTCATCAGGAGGACTTGTAATCTTTCTTCATCATCAAGTTTCTTCCACATGAAAACTCCTTGAAACTTTTGTAGTGATTTGTTAATAACCCTTTGAAGAGAATGATGTCTTTGGAATCACTCAAAAATACCAAAAGATGAGCAAGATATACCTAATTGAAATTCAAAACCCTAGCTTCTAGATCAAGAAAATGCTTTGAGGAACCTTGACAATTTTGAACCACCTTCTTGTACCAACACTCTTGCTTTGTAAATAGAAGTTGTTGAGGATGATAATGAGAATTCATAGCCACCTAAACCACTTCTGTGTCTTGAGAATTTAGAGAAATATGCACTTGTGACCAATGGGAACAAGGCCTTGTCCAACCATGACAACTTCTTCAATCAACCCCTTGTACTTTTGAATCAATCTTGATAACTTGGAAATGTAGTGAACCAAATTAACCTTGCCATGCCATCCATTCCAAAACAACTTCAATGGTGAGGTTTGGACTTCTCAAGCAAATGAATAAGGCATGGAAATAAACTCATGAACCCATGAAGCAACTTGCTAAACCTCATTGCCTTTACCTACATTATTAACAAGTAAGAGAAACCAACATTGCATTTTATTAATTAGAAAGAAAAGTCAAAACAAAACATTCATGATCACAAAAGAAAACAAGTCAAGGTGCTTGGTGATTCCTCAAAGAGCAAAGCTAAAGATAGAGAGGAGAACCAAAAGCCCTAATGTGATCTTGTTGTGATTGAATCAATATGGTATGGTGAAGGGATCTTAGGGGCAAAAATGAGGGTACAACAGCCAGCCCCCTTTCCACTGTTATGGAAGTTTATATTATCACTCACTTTCGATCCTGACTCCATTTCGGGTTCTAGAAAGGTACACTGACACCATTTGCGGGAAAATACTTCTGATTCCCATGTTTTCCATAATTTTATGTTCCCTCTCTAATTCGTCAATTTGTAAACTTCCCATACCACTGAATCAAGACAATTCAGAATATAACACAAAGATCTATTGTGTTCGATCCAATCAAGCATCATTTATACTTCGATTCCTTGAATTTCCAAATTTCTAATTCCTACGTCTACAAGTGATGGATAGATCCAAAGATATTCATTCCACGACTTCTCGAGAAGTTGTCGTCGCTGTTGTAGCTCAAGCAACAATCAATTAACTACCTCTACCTCTACCTCTTCAGCAAAACATCATGAATCCAAAATGGAGGTTTTTTTGCATCCAGATCTAGCCGAAGCTCCTCAAGTCGTTGGATATGTCCAATTGATTCTGATTAAACCTTCAAATTCCACCTCTAGTTGCACAACCTGAAGTCATATCTGGTTTCCAGTTACTGCAAGCAAACCTTGGATTGTAAGGTGCTAACAAGCTGCTGAACAACATGTACAACATTGTTCGCAGCAGAATTCACAAGTAATAGAGTAGAGGTTGTTGTAGCTCAAAGAAAGCCTCCACAAAGCTCTTCTATGAGGAAACACTATTCAGGAGGTAGTATCAAGGATAACTCATACTTTTATCCCAAAGCGGAGACGAAGAGAGGTGAAGCTCCAAAATCAAGAAATTAGCATATGAGCAAGCAACATCAAAGTTCTCCCCAAAGTCCGGAGGGAGATTGAGGCAGCCATGCTCCTCCCCTGGATCGAGCAGAAAGCCAACTGGTGAAGGTTCAATAGAAGAATCCATTGTGTACCAGGATTTTGGAAAGAAAAACACCAAAATCCATGGAGAAGCCTGTTAGAACATAGTTTGATTCTACAACCCTCAGTTAGAGTTTTGATGATAACAAAATACAAGATTAAATAAATTATAAGATTTATATAAGACATATATGCTACTTAAAATTATGTTGTGTATTTACAAAAACTCTGATGGAATCAGCATCAGAATATCAGTATCAACATCAGCATCAGAAGTTATGTCAGCATCAGAAGATCAATACATGTGCTACGCTAAATCCTCATGAACAGAATCTGCGCTCAACATACTCTGACTCTGATCAAGATCCTAACCATGTCATCAACACTCAGAAATGCCAGAATAAGCTAAAGCCAAGAACACTCTGATCAGAATTAGCAGAACACTCTGAAGTGTCAACGTTACTATGCATTCAAGACAGTTTAATTACCAATGGCTTTATTCCAAGACAAAGATCTTCTCAAAAAGGAAAGAACGTTATGAGCATTGAAATGGAATTATGGACAGCAACATATCTATTCCATAGGCTATATAAACAAGTCAGTGATAAAATAAATGGCTAATTCTCCAATACGCACATACGCATAAGCCAATCATCTTCACATTCTCACTCATCCAGTTTGCTAAAGTTCTCAACCGCTTACTCAATAGCTCTAGCAATCTAGTATTATCCAAGCTTAATATTGTGTATTATCACAATTGTGATATATAGTTTTTCCTAGAAAACATCAAACACTTTTGTTCATTTATCTGTAAGAGAATTACCTTGAGATAAACCGGTCTGTGGTTAGTCTCAAGAAGGCTTTGACAGTTGTTAAAGCAGTTGTCGTATTCAGTTGAATATAGTGGATTAAGACCTCGTTGGAGAGAGGCGAAATCACCTTGACGGGTGGACTGGAGTAGTTTGAGATCAAACGAACCAGGATAAAAATAACGTGTTGTCTGTATTTGATTTCAAGTTTTACAATTCAACCCCCCTTCTTGTGTTTTTCACTTCTTCAATTGGCATCAGAGCGTCTGGTTCTGAGCTTATAACACTTAACTGTGTCAGTACAAGATCCAGCGTTAGAAAAACACTATGGTAGGACCACATCAAAACATCAGCAATGACAACAATGAAGAAAGAGACAGATTCAGTGGCAAACCTCCAGTCTTTGATGGAGAGAACTTTGATTACTGGAAAGACAGAATTGAAAGCTTCTTTCTGGCCCACAATGCTGATCTGTGGGATATGGTGACTGATGGATACACGCACCCAGTGAATGCAAGTGGTCATAAGATTGACAGGAAAGCAATGTCTGATCAACAAAAGCGTGATTTCAGAAATCATCACAAAGCAAGAACAATTCTTCTCAGCGCCATCTCTTACTCTGAATATGAAAAGATATCAAACAGAGACACTGCAAAGAATATGTTTGACTCTCTGAGAATGACGCATGAAGGCAACATTCAATTTAAAGAAACTAAAGCTCTTGTGCTCATTCAGAAGTATGAGGCATTCATGATGGAAGAAAGTGAATCAATTGAAACGATGTTCTCAAGATTTCAAATTCTGGTTGCTGGTCTCAAAGTTCTGGACAAAGGGTATTCTACTGCTGATCATGTTAAGAAGATCATTAGAAGCTTGCCAAAACAGTGGAGGCCAATGGTCACAGCGCTGAAGCTAGCTAAGGATCTCAACAAAATCTCTCTGGAGGAACTTGTCAGCTCCCTCAGAAGTCACGAGATAGAGCTAGAAGCTGATGAACCTCAAAATCAAGGTAAGCCATTAGCTTTAAAATCTAACAGAAAATCTAACTCCAAAGTTTTGCAGGCTGTAGAGGAAACCTCTGATGGGTCCTCATCAAAAGAAGATGAACTGTCTCTCCTCTCTAGAAGGGTGAACCAACTGTGGAAGCAGAGGCAAAGAAAGTTCAGGAATCCAAGAAGATCAGAGAATCAGAATGAATCTTCCTCTAGATTCAGAAGGTCAGAACCCTCCTCTGGATACAGAAGATCTGAAGGCTCTTCAGGAAGCAGAAAGCTAAACAATGTTGTTGTCAGGCACACTTCACCGGGCGAGCCTCTTGCGTCACTGGGAGAGAGCATTCGCCCAAGCTTCATTGTGCGAGGAAGCAGGAGAAGGTAATGGGAGGAATTGGGTGCTCCTTGAAAATGTATGGGAGTGATGGTCTTACCTACGCTTCACCGAGCAAGCCTCAGGTAGCAGACCTAGTCATCAGGCGAGCCTCGGGGGAGCAGATTGTAGTAGAGTTTTTCTGAAACTTTAAAAATCCATAACTTTTGACTCGGGTATCCGTTTGACGCACTGTTTGAACCTACGAGAAGCTAAAAATATTTTCTATCATATAAAAATAATTTCAAATGTAGTAGGTGATTATTTGTTAGGGTTTTTTCCCTTTTGTATGCATTTTTGTTTGTGATACTGAGATATGTGCGTCAAATTATGTGTGATAAAGATGTATGATATTGTTGTTGCTGTATGATTTGTATGTTGCATGTGTGGACAATGTTGGCTGTAATGGTGTGTCACATTGATGGATGTAGATATCAATGTGCTGTATTTTATTGCATGGTTGTGTCACATGCATTTCAAGTTAAGGACTTTAGTCCTGTTTATTGGCTCTGATCCTAGATGGCGTGGGTCAAGAGTGATATGAACCTCATTATTCATGATGTTGGTTGGATCTGATCCTAGATGGCATGGATCAAGAGCGAGGTTAACCAAATTGTTCATGATATTGGTGGCTCTGGCCTAGATGGCATGGATTCATGACCGATATTGGTACCACATGCATTAAGTCTGTGAGTCAATCTCATTGCATTGCATTGTTGTTAACATGATGTTTGAGTTGCATGATTTGTGTATGTACTACATGATGATGGTTGATATGTGTGGATGATTATGTGTGATTGTATAAGAAATATGTAATATAGTTGTTGTCGATGGTGTGAATGTATGAGATATGGAATGTATGACTATGACTGTTTATATTCTCTGTATACTTATTATTATACATTCTCTTATATTGTTGTGATATCTCAACCTTCTATTGGAATGGTGCTTTGTACGATATCATGCAGATAGTCAGGAGTAGTCCGAGGTTGTAGAGTTTGGAAGAGGTTGCTCTTCATTTTATTCGAGTTGGCGTCATTGCTCTGGTATGTAACACTTGGGGGATGAAAGCTTATTTATTTTGTTGTTTTAGTAATTTGTTTGGAGTCTTAGTGACTCCTTATGATATGAATAAATGTTGATTTATTTTGAAGAGATTTTTATGACTTCGAATATGTTTCTTTTTCGCTGCATTAATAAAAGTCAACTTTGAAGACTATGAGTTGATGTTTTGGTTCATCTGTTATTTGTGTTATGTATCTTATACTTAATATGAGCAGATTTTTGTATGTTGTGAAAATGTAGCATCCTAAATGTTCTTTAATTTGATTTAAAATTACTCTGATATTTATTTATTATTCGCCGGGTAGTTTGGGGTGTTACAGCTCTCCTAGACGCTTTGCACATGTGACTACAAAAATTAATTCCCCACCAAAATTTAGGGGTGTTATCACATATGCTTTGTACGTTTAGCTACACCAATTAATTCTCCACCGATAGTCAGGTGCGTTGTCGCAGACACTTTGCACGTGGGACTATAGCAATTAATTCCCTGCCAAAACTCAGGGGTGTTATCGCAAACACTTTTCACGTGCAATTGCAATAATAAATTCTCCACCGAAAGTCAGGGATGTTATCATAAATTCTTCACTCGTGAGATTACAACAATCAAATCCCCACATGCAATAAAAATCCACCCCCTCTAACTGCTAGCCATTCTATAGGCCATGATTGGTTGGCCACATATCTACCCCGAACCGAGTTTTCACTTGGAGGGGAAGGGGAATCAATCATTGGATGGGAACAAACCTAGTTACATCCAATAAATTTTGAGGAAAGACCTCGTAAGTTCACATAAGATCCAGAGCTCCACACTCAAGATCACACATATATACCTTAGACAAGTAAAATTACATCTTATTTAAATATATACCTATATACACACACACACACACACACACACACACACACACACACACACACACACACACACACACACACACACACACACACACACACACACACACACTCACACACACACACACACACACACACATATATATATATATATATATATATATATATATATATATATATATATATATATATATATATATATATATATATATATATATATATATATATATATATATATATATATATATATATATATATATATATATATATATATATATATATATATATATATATATATATATATATATATATAAGTGGCCAACATAGCTACTCCAGAAAAGACACAATCTCTCCATCATTGAGTATCTGATCTGATCATACCCGCTCCCTCGAGATAAGCAAAGGATGATGAAAATAATCCACTTGCTGCAAGGCATTCTCAAATGACAGTGTGACCTTCCAAAGGCTGGAATTTGTTTAATGGGCCAGTTGTTGAGTTAGAGAAGCATTCACAAGGCACATGGACTCTAGTTCCCTCTGAGAAAAAGCTAGAGCATGTTTTTTTTCACCACAGTCCTCACAAGATGGGTCACCTAGTCGGTAAGAGAACTGGAGAGATTAAGGGGGGAGCAAAGCATTCCTTACCCCAGTATGAGAGGTAAAAGTTATTTATATTTTTTGCAGATACATGTTGTAATATGGTGGAAGAAGTGACTTGTTTTGCGTTTTATCGCAAATGTTGCGGTTTGCAAGAGTCGCCATCGACTTTTCTTTTATCCAACAAGGAAAGGGTGAAAATAATAGGAAAGACCTTTATAGATTTTGAGTTCGGGGGGTAAGTTATGAAAAGGGAAGGTGTTAGCACCCTTTTCATCCATAATTATCTTTGAGCTCTTAATCGCTAGCTCACTTTTGAAATTTTCTTTGTGTGTGTGATTTGAAAATATTTTTGAAGAGCCAAAGTACGGATAACTTTGTAATGGTTCTTGTATCAGTCCTCAAGAACTCGTACAAAGTGTTCTGAAAATATTTGTTTGGAAAGTGTAGTGTGAAAATGATTTTCAGAAAAGAGTTGCGAGCAAGCGATTAAAAGTTCTTACCCACCCAAGGTCTTTCTTATTATTTTCCTTATCCTTTAGAGATAGTACTATCTGTACCATTAGTTGGTAGGTAGCCATATCTATTGGATATGAAGGGATAGGTGAAGGGTCGTCGAATGGTCATAGAAAGCAACTTGTAAGAATACTTTAGTATTTAGAAGGTACTGTCATATTTTTTCAAAAGGCAACATCGAAGGATCATCGAGGGACTATGATATTTTATTCGAGGGTATCTGCTAAAGCATCCCTACGTTCAAGGGACATGACCGTTGTTTTTTCGAAGGCAACTGAGGGAGATTACCCTAGAGGTGTATGTGTGCAAAGTGAGTTTAGTTCAACTATGTTATCTTGGAATTGTATAAGGTTATCTACTGTTTAATTTTATCTTGCCATATAAGTCTATTACTACATAATTATATATATACAAGACATAAATAATAAATGCGGAAAAGTAAAGTCCTACGCTATTACAGGGCCTTGGGGCAGTTACATGATAAAGAAATTGTGTGGGAATTTAAACTAGGTTATTACAAAATTTGTACATCCTATACAATTTGTCTAATAAAATAAATACCAAAATAAAATAAAATGTTAGTAAATTTTTTTAATGTCCTAATATCTAAAATGTTAGAAATTAATTTTTGTGTGCATATTTTGGTTTTATTTGAATGATAAAATAAATAGATTTTAAACCTAAATTAAACACTTAATTAATTATAAAAAAACCTATGTCTAATTAATTAAGAAAAATATTGTCAAAAATTAAATTAACCTATTAAAAGTCTAAATCTGATTTTATTAATTTTTTATGAATTTTTTTAATTTAATAGAAATTAATTAAATGAGTAAGAAAATGTAAAGAAAGAAAGTTGTAAATAAGTGGAACTAAAAAAATGCATGGGTGGGAATTTATTCATCAATGGCCAACCAAGATTTGGACGTTATAAAATCCATGTAATGGTCGTGACTTGTTCTAAACATCATCATAAACATACATGAACATACAAGATTATTTAACAATGCATAAAATAGAAGTTTAGGAATATGGAAAAGTTACCCAACCGGTATTCTTGAGAGAGCATGTTCTGGGATGTCTCGAGCTTGTTAAAAGACTAGAAACGAATTCTGGGATCTTCAGGAGTATAATGAAATGCTTGGAATTGCTTGGGAGAGGATGCAAATAGGGTTTCTTGCTTGCCCTAGTTCTTAAGAATTTTTAGTGATTCTTGGAGCTTGCTCTTGAGGTAGCAATTCGTGCTCTTGTTTTCTAATGTTGTGTGTATTTGTAGAGGAAGAAAATATATCAAGACAAAAGAGGAAAAGATCAAGTATTCAATGTCTTTCCAAAACACAAAAAAACATGTTTTCAAACATTCCATTTTGAGAAGATTATGTCCCAATCTTACATCTCCACGGTTTTGGCAAGTTGGATATGTGTTCTTGGGCCTCAAATTTGATCTAAAACCAAGCCCACATGCCTTGGTCCATCATTTGTTATTTAATTTAATTTATTTTGTATTTAATTGAATAAAAATAAAAATAAATAAAAATAAATAAAAAAATCATGGTAAGGTATGAATGAGTTTAGGAGTCCACTATAAGGTCATGAACATGCTTAGACCTTAGAATATAGGTCCACTAGTCCAAAATTTCAAAATTGTTCAATTGAGGTTTCATGCATTTCTCAAAATTTTTGCAACTTGCACCAATATCTAACTCAATTTTTATGATATGAAGGTGATCTTGGACTTTTTGGAAAGCTCAAGATGTCTCCTACAACTCTCATGTTGGTCAATTTTTCATTTGAAGTCTTTATCTTGATGAAAATTGCTTTGACAAAAGATGACTTTTTGTTGACTTTCAAAATGACTTGTAATGTCTTGGCTCATATCTCTCAAATGAAGTATTTTTTGGACTTGAGCTTAGAGGGACAAAGATGTAGAGAATTGAATTTCCTTCAAGATAGACTTTTGTTGATAATTTTATGATGAATCATGTAAAATTATGCTTGGTCAAAGTTCAGTTGACTTCTTAAGAAAACCCTAATTTAGTGACTTTTGACTTTTAATGAATCTTGAGTTTTCTTGAGGAATCATGATAAACCCTTGATCAAATGATGAATGTGACCTCAAAATCTTGATGTTGACCAAAAATATTGAAGTTTGACTGTATGTTGACCGCAATTGACTTTTTGTTCAATACAGTTGACTTTTACTCATCTGAGCAATTGACTGAGCAAACTTGTGATGCAAGGCTTAAAACTTGACATAAGGATTCTTTGAAGAATATGAGGAACCATGAAACTCATTTGAGGCATTAGAAGCTCAATTTTCTTTGAGAAAACCAAAACCCTAATTGTAGGCCATTGCTTAGGAGAGGTGCTTGTATGCTTAAACCCTTGAGTATTCTTGAGCAATTGAGAATCCTAGGAGTATGAGGAGGTGTCTTGAATCAATTGTCTTAAAAAATGAGAGGGAAAAGTTTTGGGTACAACATCTTCCCCTATTCAATCTTCTTAAACATGAAGAGTTAGATTGACATGTTCGTCATTCGAGATCTGAAGATGGAAAAGGATTGAACACTTAAGTGCCTAGAAATTTGCACTCACATGTGCACAAAGTGACACTGTTGGTTGATTATACTGATTGAACTGGATTAAAGATGCCATACAGAGAGGTGACAGAGTGTCGCTGAAGATGGGCTTATAGATGCCACCCAAGGTATTTGTTGATAGAAGTATCATAATGAGTCTATGCCTGATTGTATCTGAAGAATGTTTTTCAGAAGGAAAATGCTCACCAAAATCCAGTCTTTGGGGTGAATGCTTTCTTCAAAATGGAAGCCCTGAAGGAGAATTCTCGTCAAAATTCGGTCTCTGAGGGGGAATGCTTGTCAGAATTCAGTCTCTGAAGGAAATCATTTGGTCATGCAGATAGTCGCCCCGTCCAGTTTCGGGAATTGATCTACAATCTGTTTTTTGTTGGTAAACCCATCATGTTTCGGGAATTCATACCGCCTGGTCATATAGATAGTTTCTCCGTCCTGTTTCAGGAATTAATTTGTGACCTGTTTTTTGTTGGTAAACTCATCGTGTTTCGGGAGTTCATACCGCCTGGTAATATAGATAGTTGCCCCATCCTGTTTCGGGAATTAATCTCTAGCCTGATTTCTTGTTGGTAAACCCGTATTGTTTTGGGAATTTATACCGCCAGGTCATATAGATAGTTGTCCCGTCCTATTTCGGGAATTAATCTCTGGCCTACTTTCTTATTGGTAAACCCGTACTATTTCAAGAATTCATACCGCCTAGTCATATAGGTAGTTGCCCCGTCCTGTTTCGGGAATTAATATGCGACCTATTCTTTGTTGGTAAACTCGTCCTGTTTCGGGAATTCATACTGCCTGGTCATATAGATAGTTGCCCCGTCCTATTTCGGAAATTAATCTGTGACCTGTTCTTTGTTGGTAAACCCGTCCTGTTTCGGGAATTGATACCGCCTGGTCATATTGATAGTTGCCCCATCCTATTTTGGTAATTAATCAGTGACCTGTTTGTTGTTGGTAAATCCGTCTTGTTTCAGGAATTCATATCGCTTGGTCATATAGATAGTTGCCTCATCCTGTTTCGAGAATTAATCTGCGACTTGTTCTTTGTTGGTAAACCCGTCCTGTTTCGGGAAATCATATCTCCTGGTCATATAGATAGTTGCCATGTCCTATTTCTAGAATTAATCTGTGACCTGTTTGTTGTTGGTAAACATGTCTTGTTAGAGAATTCATACCGCTTAGTCATATAGATAGTTTCCCCGTCCTATTTCAGGAATTAATCTGCGACCCATTCTTTGTTGGTAAACCCTTCCTGTTTCAGGAAATCATACCGCTTGTTCATATAGATAGTTGCCCCATACTATTTCGGGAATTAATATGTAACCTATTTGTTGTTGGTAAACCCGTCTTGTTTCGAGAATTCATACCACTTTGTCATATAGATAGTTGCCCCGCCCTGTTTTGGGAATTAATCTGTGACATGTTTGAAATCTGCTGATGATATTCATCTGTTTGGGAATTAGTTGTATGTAATGTCATAATGCATGTAATTCATTTCACAATGATTCTCTCAAAATAAATGAGAATGTTATATACGTTTTGGTATGCATATCCTATACTGTATTGTGAAATGATGTATGGACGTAATATATTGTTTAAGCGTATCGATAGATCCTTGTAACAACTCTGGCTGGGGAAAATAAATCTCTGACTGTTGTTGGGGATGAAGAGAGTGATTATTCAACTTTTTCTTGGAATAATTTTGTTGGGAATTCATACTTTTTGTCAGAGGATGCTCCACTAAAGGTCTTCAGCTTCTACTTGAGGATAAAGTCAATCAAGGAGATTCAGTTATTCGCCGTTCTTTTTGTTGAAGGATTTGATTCTTACGTACCCTGACTGGGGATAAAAGAGATGGATATTCCCTCGGTGTGCTATCTATCCAGGTTTCAGATACCGTAGCAACTCTTCTGGGGATAGAAACTTTGATTAAACCCTGCTGGATAAGAGAATTTTGTTAGGGTTTTAGGGCATTGGAGTAATAAACTCTCCTGGGGAATTAAATTTTGTAGACTGTGTTGAGGAAATAAACTCTGATGGGGATTGGAAATTCATAGGTTGCACCGAGGAAGTCTCCACTGTATGCTGGGGAAAAGATCAAACTTCCTTGTATGCTAGGGGACCTATTGGGGAAGATGATCATGTCAAGCCATCCATCAGGGATATAGAGGTGAAATGCCAGAAGATTCCCCAATTTCTGTCTGAGGGCATATTAGACTTGCTGGGGAATATATCTCTGTTGGGGATGAGCTTGTGAATATAGCTCTGTAGAGATAATTCCATGGAGATTGCTCTGTGGGGATTTGTGGATGACTTGAACATTATCCCAACCCCTAGAGTATTTAGTAAATGCTGATCAGAGTGATAAACAAGTGATGAGATAACGGGACATAGTCGTACGCTTTAATCCCTAACTTTTTTCTGGACTGTCTTTTCATATTTTCAGTCCATCGGGATACCCTTTTTGCCTAAGTTGCCTTATCAATTTTTCGACTTGCCGGGTGTACAATTTTATTTATATGTCCCTAATTTTGTCCCGAACCCTTTTGGTTCGTCGAGATTCTCTTATTTTTTCCTAGGCCAATAAACCTAGCGGGTCTCTTTTTCATGTGTAGTATTTTTTACTATGTCCGTGTTCATAGGGTGCGGGGAATTTTCACTGTCCATGGTAGTGTGTGTTGTAGCACTGCCAAAAAGTATTTTCTTGATCATATGTGGCCCTTCATATACGGGAGTCCATTTTCCCCTGGGATTAGTCTGGTGCATCCGATGTTTGAAGTTATTGATCAACCATTAATTACTAGGTTTCTGATAGTCTTGACACTCCTTAGTATTTTTCTAAGAACTGTCACGACAGAATGACACTATCTGATACTACTTGTTGTACCCCAATTTTTGCCTCTAAGATTCCCCTATCATATCATGTCAACTTGATCATAAAAAAATCACATTAGGGTTGGTTATTCCTCTTTTTTCTATCTCATATCTTTAAGTTTACTCTTGAGGAATCTCCAAGCACCTTAGTTGTGTATTTTGCGTATGCGTTGATAATTAACCTCTAACCAAAATACAAAAAATATTTGTCTTTATCTTTGCAAAATTGTGTTTTGTAGGTACCGAGTCAAAGCTTCAGACAAATAAGGTTTTCCGGTATTATTTCCCTCAAATCTCTATTTGCAAAGAAGAAAAAATAATAATTAAAATTTTTCATTTTTGTTTTCCTGTACAATCGATTGCTCCCATAGTGCAATCGATTGCACAGTGTATTGTGCACAAACTTTGAGAAAAGTGTATTTTTAGCCTTCAAAAATAATTTTTTTTAGTATGTATCGACACATGCATGTGATGTATCGACTCATGCAAATTGATGGATTCAGTATTGTGTCGAAAGGCAGCTTGTATTGGTCCATAAAGGCTTGTGTCGAACTCATGCAAATTGATGGATTCTGTATTGTGTCGAAAGGCAGCTTGTATTGATCCATATAGGCTTGTGTCGAACTCATGCAAATTAATGGATTTTGTATTGTGTCGAAAGGCAGCTTGTATTGATCCATAGAGGCTTGTGTCGACTCATGCAAATTGATGGATTCTGTATTGTGTCGAAAGGCATATTGTATCGATCCATAGAGGCTTGTGTCGAACTCATACAAATTGATTGATTCTATATTGTGTCGAAAAGCAGCTTGCATCGACCCATAGAGGCTTGTGTAAAACTCATGCAAATTGATTGATTATGTATTGTGTCGAAAAGCAGCTTGCATCGACCCATAGAGGCTTGTGTCGACTCATCCTGTTTTGTATAACTAGCATGTGTCGACACATGCATGTTATGTATCGACTCATCCTGTTTTGTATAACTAGCATGTGTCGACACATGCATGTTATGTATCGACTCATGCAAATTGATGGATTCTGTATTGTGTTGAAATAACAGCTTGTATCGATCCATAGAAGCTTGTGTCGACACATGCTGTGTTATACAACTAGAATATGTCGACGCATACGACTCTTGTGTCGACTCATAGCAGCAAAATACACGTGATTTTTGAAAAAAAGCTAGCAATTTCAAAACTGTCATCTTTTTGGCTCCAATTTTTCTGCATAATTTGAAAATTATATCATTAATTAAATTTTTGACTCCAAGAATCAATTACCAAATTACCACTAATCCCAATCCTAAACTCCATAAATAGAGCCCTCATCTCATTCAAATTTGAAGCTTTTGATAACCAAACTCATCTTGCTAAAAAATCTCTCAATTCTGTCCATCTACCAAATTAACTCAAAGCTCCATTTTTTAAAAAAGGATAGTAAGCTTTGCATTGAAGCTTACTAATCTTTGAGCTAAACCTTCATCCAAACAATTTTTTTCCCATCAATTCTCTATATCCAAGCTTTGGGAATTGATTCTTGTGGTTGAATTGAGGCAAATTCTGGAAGTTGTTTGATAATTCTCTAATTCTACCTTTGGTAAGTTAGATCATCATCTTTCACAATGTGATCTCTTGTGGATTTCTGGTTTTGATTCATTGAGCACTGTTTTATGATTCCATTAGTGCTATTTTCTCATAATTTGATGGAATTTTCATGCTCTATTAGATCCATGATCATAAGGTGTTTGATGAAAAGTTGGAACAAGAATTTGATCCTTGAAATGCTGTTTTCTACTGATTTTAACAGGTTGCAATCAATTGTTGTAACATTGCAATTGTTTGTCACAGAAAATTGATTTTAAAAAAACTGCACTGATGCAATAGGTTGCTGTCGAAGCACAATCGATTATAACAGTGCCAAAAATACTTTTTCTGCCTTATTTTGGGGCTGTTTCGACTCAAATATTTTTCTGCTCACTCTCTTTGATGGATAACTTGGATTGCAATTTTAAATGTTCAATTTGTCTTTAAACTCAATGGACTTTGTGATGTAGATGAAGTTGGATAAATGTTCATCAATTCAAATCTATCAAAGAGTGAATTATTTAATTTATTTTTGGTGCTTTGGATTAATGATATATTTAGTGCTTTAATCCATCTAGAGGAATGGTTGAATTTAAAGATGAAAGAATTTTGAGATGGTGATCCAAATTAGCTTATCATTCCCCTCCCTCTTAATATTATCCCTTTATTTTTTTAATTGTGCTACATTTTAAGGGATGGTGATCTCTATATCATTTATCCAAACATGAAGTACATAGATTGCTATTGACCGGCCTCAAAATAGGTGCGACTTCTACATAAGTCCACTTACGATTACTTAACATAGCGCAAAATTTTGTCCCGATTCGAATAAATGATCATTCGTGGCCCAAACTTATGATTGTAAGCCCAAGTATGTTAATTTCATCTTTTGATCCAATAACCTTGAGATTCATTGTGTGGAGGCTTTGGTTCTACCAATCCTCTAATGGATCTACAACACCTTTGGTCAACGCGGATCACTTAAACATCGTTGATCATTAAATGTTACTTTTGAGGATTCCAAAATGGATGATATACTTGACAAAAAGCAAATGCAACTTGTTGTGTGGATGCTTTGGTTCTACCAATCCTCTAATGAGTTCCAAATGCAAGTTTCAAGATGGTCATCCAACTAACCACTAATTTCTAACAATTGACTTTACTTTATGCTTTTATTTTTTATGCTTTATGTACCATTTAATTTAAGCATTTACATTTCATGCCATTTTTTATGCCATATTTTTTTTGCTCACTTGAGCATTTACTTTTATGTCATTTTTATATTTGCTCACTTGAGCTTTTCTTTTCCTTTTAAAGACCCCTAATAATCAACATGAACCAAAAAAATCTTTAATGATACTTGGAATTTTTGGTTACTATCCTTGGCATTATGGAGTATTGGACTTCTTGGACTTAGAATTAGAGACCTTGGCCTATCTTGGAGACTTTGTGACTTTATTTGATATTTTGTTTGGAGTTCTTGAGGTTTACCTCAAGACATTGGGTTGTTTGTTTGTTTTGTGTGCAGGTTATTGTGATTATATACTTTGTTTATAATCTGGAATTCACCCGTATACAACCGTTACTCTGCCCAATTTTTGCGAAGAATTAAAACACTTGAAGTTTAGTTCTCTCAAGAGGTCTAGTATCTTTTCTTTCTTGGTTTCAATCCGAAGAATGGAAATTCTATATTGACTCATAATGTCAAGTATTGGCTTCTTGTTGATTAGATGGTTCTTATCCCTAGTTTTTACCTTATGCTTTAGGATAGTCTATTCATCTCCTCCCATCTTCTTTAATTTCAAAAATCTTCTCCCTCCTTTTAAAAACTCTTCTTATTTCTAAACTTGAAACACTTTCATAATAAACTTGGACTTAGGTCCATGCATTTTCAAAACATTTTCATAAATAAATTTCAATCAATTTAATAATACCTTGACATTTTTGTGAGAAGACTAAAAGTCAATCAATCTCATTTCAAACCTTTTTTGCAACTTTGGCTTTTTATTTTAAAACTTTTCTTAAAAGATTAGACTCTTGTCAATCCTTGTAGTGATGCAAACAACTATACTTCTACAATATGTAGTAAAGAGAGATATTTTACACTTGGGTGTTGAGTGAGGCATTGTTGATTTTAAAATCCAAGCCATATCCTCCACTTTGAGATGATGCAAATTCTCCTTTCTCATGATTGTGGGTAGTAAGTATGTTTTCCACACGGACAATGACGATGATGTCTTATCTCATAAAATTAACCAACACACTTGTGTTTTAAATTTTTAAAAAGAGGAACTACGTATACCCTGATCCCCTATTGCACGAAAGGTGGTACGTAGGCACTAAAGGTTCGCAACCGCGGCGGGTGTAAAAATCATAAAAATATTTCTTTCCTCACCTCCACCATCCATTTTATATACAACACATTTTTATAGCCAAAATATACATATTTTTTCAAAGAGGTTCCTGCGGAGTACCTTAGATGTTTAGGGTGCTAATACCTTCCCTTTGCATAACCAACCCCCTTACCTTGAATCTTTCCCCCTTTTTTGGGTTATTCGCTCTTTTCCCATTCCTTTGGAAACAATAAAGCGCGGTGGCGATTTTTATTTTGATTTGTATAAAGTCTAGTCAATCCAATGGCTTAGTCTTGAACATTTCTACCGCTACAGAAAAATGCGACTTCACTGGGGAAAGATTTACCTCTTGCTGGTCCATCCCTAACTGGGTTGAGCCTATCTTTGTTTATATCTGTATATGTGTTATTGTGTTTATGTGTTATATTTTGTATATATGTTTGTTTGGATTTTCCCGGTTTACAGGGTGCTTGGTGATTACTCAAGAGTCCTATACCCGGACTTGGGCAAACTTTAAGATAGGACGGGCGGTATAGTCATGTTAACTTTGAGGGAGTAATCCCAAAAAAGGAGGCATGAGATCCCCCACTCAGTGGAGGCCCATTTGATTGTAGTGTCGTTTACCAAGTAATTGGGAAGACGTACTGCTTTCGACCTGGGAGCCTGCTGAAGCTGAGGACCATAGATTACCTAACCCATCTTGGCCTTTTAGGTGTAGTGCGGAAGCTATGACGGAGTAATCCGGAAATAGTTATCACGCGATACTATGCTCGGACGAGTCTTTCTTGAGAATATTACTAATTACCGAGTTAATCAGGAAGTTGGTAATATCCGAAGGAAGGATGTAGACTCTGGGAACCTCTTAGAACCTTGTTTGGCAGGTGATAACTTTTTAGACTAATACCTTATGGGTAGTACCTTCTACCTCATGCTCGTGACGTTGAACCTATGAACCCTATATGTGTGATCTTGTGTGTGATTGTTGCATCATGCATCCATGCACTCATAAGCATCTTTTAAAGAAAACAATATTTCAAGGGATTTAAAGGTTGACTATTTGTGAATATCTCAGGTACTTTTTAACCATGGATTTTGGAAAGAGAAAGACCGGGAAATACAGTTTCAAGGATCCCAAGATAGATGAGTTGATCGGTCTAATTCCCAAGATCAAGTGTTCTGCAGACTTTCGGAAGAAGTATGGATCCATTATTCCTCTCATGAAGCTGAAGATGAAGGAGGGTATTCTCTCAACTTTGTCCAGTTCTATGATCCAGTGTATCACTGATTTACTTTTCCCGATTATCAGTTGATGCCTACACTGGAGGAGTATTCTCATCTATTGGATTTACCTGTTACTGATCATGTTCCTTTTATCTAGAAGAGTTACAGCTTACTTTGGTCTGGATGCAACAAGAAATGGATGCTTGGAAGAACAAGTTCTAGACTTTAGAGAGTTCCTACAGAGTAGACCCGAAGGAGAAAGATGATTTGATCGAGATCCTTGAGAGCCGAGCGGTGGAGTCTATGGAGAGGCAAGGGGATTTATTTTCTCATAAGCCTCAAACAGGTGTTGATTACTCACTTCCTGCTTCAGATGATTGGAAGGAGGTTGCCATCAGACACGTGGAAGAAAACCAGAGGTTGAGGGCTCAGATTGTCAGGCTCACAGGGAAGCGTCAGCGCACAAATTGATCTCCGTTAGTTCCTCTTCTCAGGATTTTAGATTGTATTTTCATCTTGTACTTGGGATCATTGAAACTTGTAATCCATTTTGAAGTTATTATAATAATTTTTTTTTAGTATTTCAAAAGCTTTATTACTTGGATGTTTGTAATATGTCTATAAACCATAAATCCCTTGAAATATTAAATGATAAAGTAAAAATAATCATATGCATTGCATATCATGCATCATATTGCACATATTTCTTGCATTTGTTATGCATATCCATGTGTCTTACCCAACTTCTTTACTTCACTCAGCAAGCTGACTCATCACTACAATACTCGGGATAATTTAAAAAATAAGATGGACAACTTAGAATAGGAGAATCGCGAGCTGCGCGAAGAAGTTTCCGCTTTGAAGGCTGGCTTGGCCAACTTGACTACTCTGATGGAAGCTCTGGTGGTTGCTCAGAATCATCCACCGAGTGTTCAACCTCAACCAACAAGGGCAAATGCTGAAGTTCCTACTGTTCCTGTATCCGCTACTCCGGCTGTTGTTCAAAACCGTATGCCTCAGGGTTATCCATGGGGAATGCCAGAGAATTTTGCACCTGAAGGTTTCAATCTTGGCCCTCAAGATGCTTCAGTGGTTTAAAATATTGTTACTCCTGCACCTCCTGTGGTGCATACTGTTCCTGCTGCACCTCCTTCGGTGAATTTGGTTCCGTTTCTTAATGAAGATATGTGTCATCCTTTCCCTCCACCGAGTGAAGACTTGGGTCTTTATGACAGAATGGATGATTTCCAAGAACAATTTGATAGAATGCAAAGAGAGATGAAGGCTCTTAGGGGAAAAGAGTTATTTGGGCAGAATGTGAATGAGCTGTGTTTGGTCCCGAATGTTAAAGTGCCTGCTAAGTTCAAGGTCCCGGAATTTGAGAAGTACAAGGGCAACACTTGCCCTCGTGCTCATTTGGTGATGTATGTAAGAAGAATGTCTACCCACACCGATGATGAGCGTCTCCTGATTCACTTTTTCCAGGATAGTCTGACCGGCGCAGCGTTGAAATGGTACATGAGTTTAGACAGCGCCAACATCCATACTTTTAATGATTTGGGAGAAGCATTCATTAAACAATACAAGTACAATGTGGAGATGGCGCCTAACTGTGACCAGCTTAGGGCCATGGTTCAGAAAGACAAAGAATCATTCAAAGAGTATGCACAGAGATGGCACGAAGTGGCTGCACAAGTGATTCCTCCCATGGAGGAGAAAGAAATGACTAAGATTTTTTTGAAGACGCTAGGGGATTTCTACTACGAAAGGATGGTGGCGAGTGCGCCAAGTGACTTTACTGAAATGGTGGGCATGGGTGTCCGTTTAGAGGAAGCTGTCTGTGAAGGTCGTTTATCTAAAGACGGGGACTCGTCAAATGGTGCTAAGAAGTATGGTGATAGTTCTTCCAAAAAGAAAGAGCAAGACTCATACGCTATACTTCGTGGTAGGCAAGGGAGATCTCATAATAGGAATCAACAAGTTTCTTCTGTGACTCCATTCGTTAATAAGACTCCGACTGCTGTTGCATATCAGAGGGCACCTCAACAAGGAAATCAAGGGCAATGTCATCAGATGAAAATGAGCTTTGATCCAATTCCAATGACATACACAGAGCTGTATCCTTCTTTGTTGAAGAAGAATCTGGTTCAAACCTGAGCTCGACCAGTTGTTCCTGAAAAACTGCCAAGAGGATATAAGGCTGACGCTTCCTGTGCCTTTCATCAGGATGCTCCTGGGCACAATTTAGAAGATTGCTTTGCTTTGAAGGTCGAAGTTCAGAGGTTGGTCCGAAGCGGTATCTTGTCGTTTAAGGACATTGTCCCTAATGTTCAAAATAATTCGTTAGCAGGGCATGAATGAATCTCTATTGTTGATAGTTCCAAAGCTTGGGAAATGTTAGCTTCAACGCAAGTCCAGATAAGAGATTCATCTTAGTTTATTAGCATTTTTACTACTTTCTCATTTGTATTTTTTCTTGTTTATCATTGCACTGTTTGCATGTAAGAACTTGTTTACATTTGAATGTCTAATATTAATACGATGAGTATGTTTGTCTTGAAGAAATTCATTTGTTGCACTTGTATTTATTTACAATTTTAAATTTCTTTATGATACCAACTTATTACCCATTCTCTTGCCTAGGCAGAGATTGGGAGGAGGATGATGATATTAAAACACAAATTTTCTAGTTGTATGCTTTTGGATAAAACCTTGTTGACTATGTACAGGCATTATTTCAAATCTTCAAACACCTGAGATATAAGGGAGTGAAACCCTCGTTAACCCCTTTGAGCCTTGAAGTAGGAGTTTCTTTTTTATATTTAGAAAAAACCCTCATTTTTTAACCCGGGGCAGGGTAGTGTTCAGTTAATCTGATTGAGTATTCAGATCTCATCAAGAGTGCGCATCTAAGGATACAACAATGGTTATCGCTCGAAAGGTTGAGGAAAGTCAAAACCACAATGGTTAATCTTCGCTTATTAGGAGGGTGCCTCAATTGACGATATCTTAAAGGATATCTCTCGCACACCAGGAAATCAGCAGATGATGATACAACAATGGTTATCTTTCATCTACCCAGAAATAGAGCAGTCACAATTCTTCTGACAAGTAACAAATGACTCGAAGTCACGCGACATGTTCAAAAGAAAAAAAGATGACATGAATAAAAAAAATTATGATGAAAAAGAAAGAGACAAAAATCCCCGCTAAGTCGGAACTTGAAAAAAACAAGTCGCTTAGGCAAAAGTCAGGGCATCCCGCTGCACTTCAGATTCAAAGTCAAAAGGAATATGTCCAGAAAGAAAGGAAGAAATGGAAAGCCTAAAATGAGATAAAGGATTACAATGTGAAATCCTCAGCAAAGATCAGAGTCGCGTGACAACGAACCCAAAAGAAGCAGGAATGAGTGACTTGCATGTCCAAAGAAAACCTTGTTTGATTCCTCAACCATCTCGAAATTTCTTTTGAGAGATGAATGTTCATGTCAAGTTAGCTGAACTTAAGACCGAAGAACATCATGAAGGGGGTGGGCACCAAATATTTTTGAGCCTTAAATATTTTTTCTAAAACTGTGAACCAGGCCACGTTACAACCCTCAAAAGTCCTAATTGAAACAGGGTTTATTTAGAAAGCATACTTCAATGAAATAGTGTTTCCTAACTCCCATTAATTTTGATAAATTATTGTGATTGGTATCATATGCTTTTGTTATCTTTCATACAAAAAAATCCATGTCGTATCCTGGCTAGTGATTCGTGTTAGAACATAGTTTGATTCTACAACCCTTAATTAGAGTTTTGATGATAACAAAATACAAAGAATAAATAAATTCAAAGCTATATATATAGAACAAATATGCTTCTTAAAGTTATGTTTTGTATATACATAAGTTCTGATAAAATCAGCATCAGAAGATTAGTAATATGTCAGCATCAGAAGATCAGTAACATGTGCTATACGCTGAAGCTACCAGATCACACGCTAAAGCTTGATAACCAGAATCTGCGCATAAACATATACACTCTGACTCTGATCAAGATCCTTACCAAGTCATCAGAACTCAGAAGCGTCATCATCCAGTTAAAGCAGAACACTCTGAAGCGCTACCATAAGCATAGAAGATTCTGAAGCGTTACTAAGTATTCAAGACAGATTAAATGCTAACGGCTTTATTCAAGACAAGATCTTCTCAAAAAGGAAAGAGTGTTATTATCATTGAAATGGCTTTATGGACAACGTATCTTTGCCTTGGCTATATAAACAAGTCTGTGTGAGAAAAGACAACGCTAATCATACGCACGCACTCATAATTTGCCAAGCCTTCAACACCACGCTTACTCAAACACTTTAGCAATTCAGTTTTATTCTAAGCTTAAATTTGTGTAATTATCACAGTTGTGATATATTGTTTTGTTAGAAAACATTAACACACATCATTGTTCAATTCTTTGTAAGAGATTTACTTGAGATAAACCGGTCTGTGGTTATACTCAAGAAGGCTTTAACAGTTGTTAAAGTAGCTGTGTAATCCTTTGAATATAGTGGATTAAGACCTCGTTGGAGAGAAGCGAAATCACCTTGACGGGTGGACTGGAGTAGTTTGAGATCAAACGAACCAGGATAAAAATACAGTGTTGTTTAAGCTTTTGATTTTAGTTTTAAAATTCAACCCCCCTTCTTGTGTTTTTCACATCTTCAATTGGCATCAGAGCGCCTGGTTCTGAGCTTATAACACTTAACCGTGTCAGTACAAGATCCAGCATCAGAAAAACACAATAGCAGGACCAAATTAAACATCAGCAATGAAAACAATGAAGAAAGAGACAGATTCAGTGGCAAACCTCCAGTATTTGATGGAGAGAACTTTGACTACTGGAAAGACAGAATTGAGAGTTTCTTTCTGGCCCATGATGCTGATCTGTGGGACATGGTGACTGATGGATACACGCACCCAGTGGATGGAAGTGGTCAGAAGATTGACAGGAAAACAATGTCTGATCAGCAAAAGCGTGAGTTCAGAAATCATTACAAGGCCAGAACAATTCTTCTCAGCGCCATCTCTTATTCAGAATATGAGAAGATATCAAACAGAGACACTGCAAAGAATATGTTTGACTCTCTGAGAATGACGCATGAAGGGAACATTCAAGTCAAAGAAACCAAAGCCCTTACACTCATTCAGAAGTATGAGGCATTCAATATGGAAGAAAGTGAATCAATAGAAACTATGTTTTCAAGATTTCAAATTCTTGTTGCTAGTCTAAAAGTTCTTGACAAAGGGTATTCTACTGCTGATTACGTTAAGAAGATCATCAGAAGCTTGCCAAAACGATGGAGGTCAATGATCACAACGCTTAAGCTAGCCAAGGATCTCAACAAAATCTCTCTGGAGGAACTTGTCAGCTCCCTCAGAAGTCACGAGATAGAGCTAGAAGCAGATGAAACTCAAAAGCAAGGTAAGCCATTAGCTTTAAAATCTAACAGAAAATCTGACTCCAAAGTTTTGCAGGCTGTGGAAGAAACCTCTGATGGGTCCTCATCAGAAGAAGATGAACTATCTATCCTCTCCAGAAGGGTGAACCAATTGTGGAAGCAGAGGCAAAGGAAGTTCAGGAATCCCAGAAGACCAGAAAATCAGAATGAATCTTTCCCCAGATACAGAAGGTCAGAATCCTCCTCTGGACACAGAAGATCTGAAGGTTCTTCAGGAAACAGAAAGCCAAACAACAAAGACATCATCTGCTATGAATGTAACGAGAAAGGGCACTACAAAAGTGATTGCCCAAAGCTTCAGAAGGAAAAGCCCAAAAAGAAGTTTGGCAAGGAAAAGAAGAAAAGTCTCATGGCTACATGGGATGATTCTGACACATCTGAAGCTGACTCAGAATCAGATGATGAAAGAGCAAACATAGCTCTCATGGAAAACATAATAGAATACAGTGAAGCTTATGAGTCAGAATCTGAATCAGATACAGAAGAGGTATTCCCTGACTTTACTATAAACTTTACTAAGGCTGAACTAGCTGAAAGCCTTAATGAAATTCTGGAAAGATATCAGCAGATCAGAGTCAAATTCAGAAACCTGAAAAGGAATCTTGCTTCTGACTCTGATAAGACTGAGAGTCTTAAATTGGAGAATTCTGAGTTAAAAGATAAAATTTCAAAATTAGAAAACCAATTGCAAAACTCTCAGAAGGAAACAATCCCTGAAACTCCCAGCAATGCTGATGAGATCATCAAGGAGTATGATCACAGCTTTCAGAAGTTTCTAGCTAAGAACATAGACAGAAGCAAAATGGCTTCAATGATCTATGGAGTTAGCAGAAATGGCAGAAAAGGGATAGGATATCAAGGTAAGGTACCTACACCAAAAAATTCCATGGATTTAGTTATAAAACGTACTCCACTTGATTCACACTTTATATATAGGCACACACATGACATAAAATATACAAGTAGTGATTACTCTGTCAAACCAAAATTCAACCAGAGTTTTGGTAAAACTAACAAATCAGGACCCAAGAAAATGTGGGTACCTAAGGATAAAATAATACATGTGGCAGATATCTTTAGCAGCAAAGCAAAAACACCAATCATGGTACCTGGACTCTGGCTGCTCACGACACATGACGGGAAGAAGGCATATGTTCCAAAGCCTGGAACTTAAGCCTGGAGGCCACGTAGGTTTTGGAGGCAATCAGAGAGGAAAGATCATTGGCTCTGAAACTGTAGCACAAAAGTGTATTATGTTAGGATACTCTGAACGCTCAAGAGGGTACAAAGTATACAATACAGAAACACAGATTGTGGAAGAGTCAATCAGTGTTTGTTTTGATGATAAGCTTGACTCTCAAAAGTCAAAGCAGAATGAATTCCTTGCAGGTATGGAAGTTGAACTCACAGGTACTGAAGACAAATCATCAGAAGCTCTCAACAGAGACACTCCCTTAACATCAGAAAGAGTAACTGCAAACAATCCAGCACCTTCTGTTGATCAACTTCAGAAAAGACTATCCAGAAGCAACATGGATCACCCAGAAGAAACAATCTTAGGAAGAAAGGAAGACCAATCAGAACAAGATCTAGCTTCAGAAACTCTGAAGAATCCCTCATGGGACTGGTTCCTCTAATTGAACCAACAACAATTGATAAAGTACTTCTGGACAATGACTGGATTCTAGCAATGAAAGAGGAGCTAAATCAATTCACAAGAAATGACGTATGGGATCTAGTTCCCAAACCAAAAGGATTCAACATCATTGGAACAAAATGGGTGTTCAGAAACAAACTGAACGAACAAGGTGAAGTCATCAGAAACAAAGCACGACTGGTAGCACAAGGTTATAGTCAGCAAGAAGGGATAGACTATACAGAAACCTTTGCTCCAGTCGCCAGGTTAGAATCTATCAGACTCTTAATCTCATTTGCTGTTAATAAAGGCATCACTCTATATCAGATGGATGTTAAGAGTGCATTCTTAAATGGCTATATAGAAGAAGAGGTATGTGTGCACCAACCCCCTGGTTTTGAAAGTTCCAAAAATCCAGAATATGTTTTCAAACTAAAGAAGTCACTCTATGGTCTGAAACAAGCTCCCAGAGCTTGGTATGAAAGACTAAGTAACTTCCTGTTAGAAAAGGAATTCACCAGAGGGAAAGTGGACACAACCTTGTTCTGTAAGACAGTTAAGAATGACATTTTAGTATGTCAGATTTATGTTGATGACATCATATTTGGATCCACTAAACCTTCTCTGGGAAGAAAGTTTGCTAAATGTATGCAGGCAGAATTTGAGATGAGCCTAATGGGGGAACTAAAATTATTTTTGGGAATTCAGATTAATCAAATCCCAGAAGGAACTTACATTCATCAGAGCAAATATGTCAGAGAACTTCTGAAGAAATTTGATCTCTCAGAATGTAAGCCATCAAAGATTCCAATGCATCCCATGTGCATTCTGGAAAGAGAAGAGGTAAGTAAAAAGGTAGAACAGAAGGTCTACAGAGGTATGATTGGTTCTCTTCTATATCTGACGGCTTCAAGGCCTGACATTCAATTCAGTGTTTGCATTTGTGCTAGATTCCAATCAGATCCTAGAGAATCTCACTTAACAGCAATTAAGCGAATTTTCAAGTATCTGAAAGGTACTACTAATATGGGTTTGTTTTATAGAAAATCAAGTGATTACAGTTTGATAGGATACTGTGATGATGATTTCGCTGGAGACAGAGTAGAACGTAAAAGCACTTTTGGAAGCTGCCAGTTTCTGGGAGAAAATCTTATCTCATGGTCCAGCAAAAGACAATCCACAATTGCTCTATCAACAGCAGAAGCTGAATACATAGCAGCAGCTGGATGCAGCACACAAATGCTCTGGATGAAAAGTCAACTTGAGGACTTCCAGATATTTGAGAGTAACATTCCTATCCTCTGTGACAATATTTCTGCTATATGTCTTAGCAAAAATCCTATTTTGCATTCTAGGGCTAAGCATATAGAAATAAAACATCATTTTATTAGGGACTATATTCAGAAAGGGATTTTAAATTTTAAATTTATTAACACAGACCATCAATGGGCTGATATTTTTACAAAACCTCTTTCTGAAGATAGGTTCAACTTCATTCTGAAACATCTCAGCATGAAGTTCTGCCCAGAATAAAATTGTTTTAATTCTATATCTTAACCTTTAGAACTTTATTTATTTTTCTGTGAACTACTGATCAATCCTTCTTCAGATCTTTAGAAGTACAGATTGTATCAGAATCTATCCATGAAGATCTGAGCGCTTCATTTCAAGGATAGAAATGTGCAGTTCACTCAAGCAAACAAGTGTCATCCAGTCATCAGCTATTTTTTGAGGCTGAACACGCGTTCACGTTTCTGAATGGTCAAAAGCGCTGATTGGATGCATTGAGACACATGTCATGGGTAACCGTTCCAATATCTTTCTAAATCCCCTAATATCAACTATCATTAAATGCTAATAATCATTATACTTAATTTCTCTCTCTTACCGTTTATGTTTTCAAAACTGTTTAGAAATCTATTTAAACACACTTCTCACTATTTACACTCTTTTACCTTCACTTTCATTTTCTCTCAAACTTACTGATTTCAGTTTGCATACTTTCTCAAAACCCTTTCAATCTTTTTTCACAAAACCTTCGTGTGAACATGGCTTCTTCAAGCATTCCTACCTCCAGTTCTCAGAAAACAGTTTCATCTGAACAATATGAAGAACCCTACAGAACGCTTCTCACACCAATCAAAAATCTAGAAGTTCTGTCGGAATTGATCGTGGATTTCAACAGTCTTCAAGAGAATAGGTTTAATCTCTCTGAAGAAGTTAAAGCTCAAGGCTGAGAAAGATACTTTGACCATCTGGTGGGTCCAACATTCCCAATTCTGGTAAAGGAATTTTGGATTCATGCTTTATCTTCTAAACATCAAGTTTCTTCTTACATAATGGGGAAGAAGATTGTTATTACTGAGGACTTCATTGCACGTTTAATAGGCTACAGTGGTGGTGGTGTTCGTTGCATTGACATGGCTGAAAGATGCGCTGATGTTGCCCTAATTGCAAGGGAAATCTTCATTCTGGGGCTTCCCTCCAGCAAGATAAGGGACTTCAAAGACCATCACAGAATTTGGGCCAAGATCATTCTGGGATGCATAAACCACAGGAAGCCTACCAGCTCTCCTGACTACATTAATATTGATTTGCAATTTCTGGTCTACTTCATCTCTCAGAAGATCAAGGTAAATCTGGCTCATCTTCTGTTTAACCATCTGAAGACCAGTGTTAAGGAAACCAGAGAAGAGGAACGTACAAAAAGGGATTTGATACCCCTAGGAAGACTTATATCAGATATTCTAACAAAGAATAAGCTGATTGATCATCTTACAGAGGCTCAAAAAATCAGCTCTTTGGAAGCTACTGTTGGCAAACAATTGAATGCAAAGAATCTAAAGAAAATGAAGTTGATTGAGAACATCAAGAAGGAACCCAGCGTCACTCCTTTTGCAACAATCTCCAGCAGAAGAGTCCCTTTGGATAAATTTCCTCTGTTCTCAGATATTGATTATAAACCAGATATAATTGTCAGATATCTAGATGCTTGTAAGGCAGATGGTACAACACCTAATCTGAATATTCAAGATCTGCAGCAGAAGGCTCCAGAAGTTGTGCTGAAGAAAACCAAGAAAAGGAAAGCTGTAGCAGAAGGATCATCCCAGCAGACTCCTAAAAAGAGAGGTAATCCTTCTTCTGTAACTGTTTTAGATTCAATTGCTGTATCAACATCCATACCAATTCCCACTCAATCTGAAAACCCCACACCTCAAACTTTTGATGACTTTGACCTTGACTTTAACCCCTCTGAATCATTAACTCTTAGAAGATCTCGCTCCCAACCTTAAAATCCAAATATTGATGCAACCCAACAAGAAATTGCAAAAGTTCTATCTGATATAGACCAACATACTTCTGCTCCCATGCTAGAAAATCCAAATCCTGAAACCATCACAGAACCATAACCAGAAATTCCCCTCTCTCTAGAACCAGAAATCCCACTACCTCCATCTCCTCAACCAGAAATTAATCCACCTTCTCCATAACCTGAACCACTCCAACTAGAAGTTCAAACTTCTGAGGCTCAACCCTCTGAATCCCCTGAACCAGAACATCATAACGACCAATCAAACCAAACTGTTGATTCTGATACCATTCCCATTCCTGGAATCACAGAACCTCTGGCCATTCATATGCCCCTTGGTACCATTGTGAATTTTCCCCAACTTCCCTCTTCACCAGAATCAACTCCACCAAATTCCCCATCTAGTCCAATCATAATTCCTGACTCTCCCACTCCCTCACCAAAGAACAACCCAGAAGACAACATCCAGACTGTCATTGACTTAACAGTTTTTGAACGTCTTGCTTCCATAACCCACAAAACAGCTATCCCTAAACCAAAACATCCAGATGTTGGTACCAGCTTATTGACATTTGAAATAGAAGTACAGAAGTGGATCACTTCTCTGAAACAAGCTAGTCTTGAGCTGGTTGATCCTGCTGCATCAGACTACCTTTGGACAAAGTTCAGAAGATGGGTATGCTCTGAAACTTTTAAGTTGCAAGAACAGAGCTACGGACAAGCTCAACAGAACTTCAACAATCTGCTGAAAGAAATTGAAGGTCCAGTTCTGAGCAAGCTGCTTAAGGAAGAAGTTCTCCCTCTGGACATTGCTCCCTGGTCTGAACATCGTCCAACATCCAAAGTTCAACCTGATACTCAAGAGAAGATGGTTCCTGTTGAAGCACTGGGTCAAAAAGAAGATATTGCAGAAAGCTCTGAGAAGCATCCTGTTTCTGAAGATCCTCAAGCTTCCTCCCTTGACAGGCAGACTCTAGAAGACCTGAAAAGATCTGATATGCTAATGAAGGAAAGAATGGATAAGCAGGACAACAAAATTGATGCAATAGCAAGCATGTTAACACAGCAACAGGAAACCAACACGCAGATCAAGAGCATGTTGGAGGCTCTGTTCACACGACTTCCTCCTCCCTCTTAGAATTTTCTTGTTTTTATAACTTGTTTATCTGTAATATTTTTACATTATTTTGAACTTATCATTGCTTCTGATCTTTAATACAAATGCCTTTTGGCTCTGATTATTTGTTCTTTTTTATAACTGACAAAAATGGGGAGAAAGAATGATATTTTTCAATAACGGATTACTGAGACATAAGTCACAAACATTCTGATCTATTTAAAATTCTTTCTTCTAAAAAGCTTAAATGTACAAAACTCTGAGGAAAGATACAGTAAAGTTCTGATGCTCAAAGACTCATGGAATTAAAGGGAAGTAATCAACTCAGGGGGATTTTTCTCTCCTTAAATCTATACCTTTTATTCTTTATTTTTAATTGAAAAATCTGGTTTTTGTCATCATCAAAAAGGGGGAGATTGTTATAACATAGTTTGATTCTACAACCCTTAATTAGAGTTTTGATGATAACAAAATACAAATAATAAATAAATTCAAAGATATATATATAGAACAAATATGCTTCTTAAAATTATGTTTTGTATATACAGAAGTTCTGATAAAATCAGCATCAGAAGATCAGTAATATGTCAGCATCAGAAGATCAGTAACATGTGCTATACGCTGAAGCTACCAGATCACACGCTGAAGCTTGATCACCAGAATCTGCGCATAAACATATACACTCTGACTCTGATCAAGATCCTTACCAAGTCATTAGCACTCAGAAGCGTCATCATCCAGTTAAAGTAGAACACTCTGAAGCGCTACCATAAGCAAAGAAGATTCTGAAGCGTTACTAAGTATTCAAGACAGATTAAATGCTAACGGCTTTATTCAAGACAAGATCTTCTCAAAAAGGAAAGAGATTTATTATCATTGAAATTGATTTATGGACAACGTATCTTTGCCTTGGCTATATAAACAAGTCTGTGTGAGAAAAGACAACGCTAATCATACGCACGCACTCATAATTTTCCAAGCCTTCAACATCATGCTTACTCAAACACTTTAGCAATTCAGTTTTATTCTAAGCTTAAATTTGTGTAATTATCACAGTTGTGATATATTGTTTTGTTAGAGAACATTAACACACATAATTGTTCAATTCTTTGTAAGAGATTTCCTTGAGATAAACCGGTCTGTGGTTATACTCAAGAAGGCTTTAACAGTTGTTAAAGTAGCTGTGTAATCCTTTGAATATAATGGATTAAGACCTCGTTGGAGAGAGGCGAAATCATATTGACGGGTGGACTGGAGTAGTTTGAGATCAAACGAACCAGGATAAAAATACAGTGTTGTTTAAGCTTTTGATTTTAGTTATACAATTCAACCCCCCTTCTTGTGTTTTTCACATCTTCAATTCGTTCACAAGGTTTTGCGACATCTTTTCAAATAAAATCTTTAAGACTAACATAATTGTTGCATTAGAATTTTCATTCTTAGAATAAACATTTTCTGCTTGTAAAACAACTGCTTGATATCATGAAAGTTTACATTTGAGTATCAACAAAAGGCATGTTACCGAGAAGAGTTGTGGAGCAAAGAGGATGCAACATTCAACCAATCTAGGGCAGTTACGTAAAGATTCGACAAATCTCTAGAAGCCATTTGATCAGAAAGGTTATCCTAAAAGCATGCAGCCAAAGACTTTTCCAGCTGAGTGTGATTCTTTACCCAGCCAGGTGGTGATCAAACAGAGATTAAAAAGAGCTATGAAGCCTTTTCTCATTTGATGGAGTTCTTTCTCCTTTTTTATTGATATAGAATCTCTTATAGAGCACTTCTTTCTCCTGTTACGACATTATTGTTGTTATGTGCTTCCTAAGTAGCTAAACAAGGGAAGTATATTTTCTAAGTGTTGAGACAATTGTCAATTTTTTGGGTTTTCTCTCACCAAGTGTTGAGTTTGATTTAAAATCCCCATAATTTTGACTTCTTACTGTAGTGTTAACTTCTTGGTTCCCCGGGAAGGTTCTCTCAGGTCATTTTCGCTGGTATGCGCGTGATTTTTGTATATTGAAGACGATACCAATTGGCGTAAGGTATAGTATTGGGTTTGTGGTCCCACTATCCCCAGCCAAGTCTTGGTTCGCTTTTGATTTCGGGTTTGCATGGTCGGAAGCCTCCGTCCCAGATTCTCCAGCGAAGTTTTTCCTCATATGATGAAAGGTTTTATTCTCTTGGTGTGCTAAGATATCGCTCTTTTTGCAGTATTGGCATTAGTGTTGACTTCTTGATTTCTCGGGAAGGCTATCCTAGGGCATCTTTTGTCGGAAGAGGTTTTCATGATGTAAAGTTTCAATCTGCATCTTTCCCTAGGGGGGTAGGCTTGAATTCCCCAGTGAGGTTTGATTGTCTCGGCGTCAGTCTGCTTTATTTGAGGCTGGTCTTGCAATCTCTAATAGGTATGTTGCTTTTGAAAAACTGGTTTCTCTGATGAAACCGGAAGAAAGATGTTCTATCCCGGTATCTATTTGATTTAGCTACATCCGGATTATGTTTCTCCTCAGTGAAGTTAGGACAGGCAATAGGTTTGGTTTCCGCAGTTGCTTTTACCTTTCTTGGATTAATCTTTCTGGTTGAAGTTTAGCCCAATATTGTTGGTACCTGAGGCAGTTTTGTTTGTTTGTACTGATTATGTATCCCTTTACCAGCATATGCACGATGTCACTCATACATTCATACATGCATCATACATTGCTACAAATCATTTTTTATTGACATTGTGTTCTAACCTTCCTGCAACGCTCCTTGCTTAGGTGGATTTGGTTTTCCCTCTTGAGTTTATTTCTCAAAGGATGTATCTTCGTTGGCCGTCTTGCTCCAGTTTGTTTCTAATTGGATTCGTGGTTGCATGATGATATTATTTACTTCGGATTTCTAAGAACTTTGAGTTTTGGTTTGTGCATTTATTTTGCACGAGAAGACTTTATCTCCTCAGCAGGAATAACGTGGCATTTCCCCAGGAAGTCATAGCCCTTTCCCCAGGAAGTCATACCTCTTTCCCCAGGAAGTCATATCTCTTTCCCTAGGAAGTCATATTTCTATCCCCAGAAAGTCATTTTTCTTTGCAATTCGCCTTGACAATGAGTGGAAGTCTCTTTATTTGAGATAAGCTTACATATTACCCTTTCCAGGCAGAGTGCCTTGGTTAAAGAAGAAGTTGAGACCCGTTCTAGGTGAAACACCAGAATTTTGGGGAAAACTATGATATTTTCTTTCTACCTTCAGTGAATGTTGGTAGTTCATCGTCAGTGAACGACAGTGACATGATATATTTCTCTCTACCTTCAACTATTGAGTTGGTATTTCATCGTCATCTGTGAGTCGGTATCTTTTTTATCTTCTACCTTCAACTATTGAGTTGGTAGTTTACCGTCATCTGCGAGTCACTATATCTTTATCTTCTACCTTTAACTATTGAGTTGGTATTTCACCGTCATTTGTGAGTCGGTATCTTTTTGATCTTCTACCTTCAACTATTGAGTTGGTAGTTTACCGTCATCTGTGAGTCGGTATATCTTTATCTTCTACCTTTAACTATTGAGTTAGTATTTCACCGTCATCTGTGAGTTGGTATCTTTTTGATCTTCTACCTTCAACTATTAAGTTGGTAGTTTACCGTCATCTGTGAGTCGATATATCTTTATCTTCTACCTTTAACTATTGAGTTGGTAGTTTACCGTCATCTGTGAGTTGGTATATCTTTATCTTCTACCTTCAACTATTAAGTTGGTATTTCACCGTCATCTGTGAGTCAGTATCTTTTTGATCTTCTACCTTCAACTATTGAGTTGGTAGTTTACCGTCATCTGTGAGTCGGTATATCTTTATCTTCTATCTTCAACTATTGAGTTGGTATTTCACCATTATCTGTAAGTCGGTATCTTTTTGATCTTCTACCTTCAACTATTGAGTTGGTAGTTTACCATCATCTGTGAGTAGGTATATCTTTATCTTCTACCTTCAACTATTGAGTTGGTATTTCACCGTCATCTGTGAGTCGGTATCTTTTTGATCTTCTACCTTCAACTATTGAGTTGGTATTTCACCGTCATCTGTGAGCCGATATCTTATTACATTTCTACCTTCATCCATTGAGTTGGTAGTTCACAGTTATCTGTCAATCGTTACAATTCTTTACTTTTTCCTCAATATTTGAGCTGATGCTACCTTAAGTCTTCTTTGGGTCTTACACCAATAGAGTCGTGTCTTTTCTTCACCAGTGATTTATTTTCCTGGTGGGGTTGCTCCTTTGTTTCTTCATTTTTGTTGCATCCCCAGTGGTACTTTGCGTCTCTTTTGTTCTGCTCATATGCATTCATAATCATAAGCATTGCATGGCATCTTAAAGAAAAAAATAGGGCTTGTTTTATATTTAAGTATCTTCAATCGCGTCTACACGAAGATTTTTAACCTTCGTATCTCCGGATAGAAGACACTTAAATAAGGGCAGCTGTTTTACCCCAATTTTTGCCTCTAAGATTCCCCTATCATATCATGTCAACTAATTTTGTCCCGAACCCTTTTGGTTCGTCGGGATACCCTTATTTTTGCCTAGGCCAATAAACCTAGCGGGTCTCTTTTTCATGTGTAGTATTTTTTACTATGTCCGTGTCCATAGGGCGCGGGGAATTTTCACTGTCCATGGTAGTGTGTGTTGTAGCACTGCCAAAAAGTATTTTCTTGATCATATGTGGCCCTTCATATGCGGGAGTCCATTTTCCTCTGGGATTAGTATGGTGCACCCGATGTTTGAAGTTATTGATCAACCATAATTACTAGGTTTCTGATAGTCTTGACACTCCTTAGTATTTTTCTAAGAACTGTCACGACAGAATGACACTATCTGATACTACTTGTTGTACCCTAATTTTTGCCTCTAAGATTCCCCTATCATATCATGTCAACTTGATCATAACAAAATCACATTAGGGTTGGTTATTCCACTTTTTTCTATCTCCTATCTTTAAGTTTACTCTTGAGGAATCTCCAAGAACCTTAGTTGTGTATTTTGTATATGCGTTGATAATTAACCTCTAACCAAAATACAAAAAATATTTGTCTTTGTCTTTGCAAAATTGTGTTTTGTAGGTACTGAGTCAAAGCATCCGACAAATAAGGTTTTCCGGTATTATTTCCCTAAAATCTCTATTTGCAAAGAAGAAAAAATAATAATTAAAATTTTTCATTTTCATTTTCCTGTACAATCGATTGCTCCCATAGTGCAATCGATTGCACAGTGTATTGTGCACAATCTTTGAGAAAAGTGTATTTTTAGCCTTCAAAAATATATTTTTTTTAGTATGTATCGACACATGCATGTTATGTATCGACTCGTGCAAATTGATGGATTCTGTATTGTGCGAAAGGAAGCTTGTATTGATCCATAAAGGCTTGTGTCGACTCATGAAAATTGATGGATTCTGTATTGTGTCGAAAGGCAGCTTGTATTGATCCATAGAGGCTTCTGTCGAACTCATGCAAATTGATGGATTCTGTATTGTGTCGAAAGGCAGCTTGTATTGATCCATAGAGGCTTGTGTCGACTCATGCAAATTGATGGATTCTGTATTGTGTTGAAAGGCAACTTGTATCGATCCATAGAGGCTTGTGTTGAACTCATGCAAATTGATTGATTCTGTATTGTGTCAAAAAGCAGCTTGCATCGACCTATAGAGGCTTATGCCGAACTCATGCAAATTGATTGATTCTGTATTGTGTCGAAAAGCAGCTTGCATTGACCCATAGAGGCTTGTGTCGACTCATCCTGTTTTGTATAACTAGAATGTGTCAACACATGCTTGTTATGTATCGATTCATCTTATTTTGTATAACTAGCATGTGTCGACACATGCATGTTATGTATCGACTCATGCAAATTGATGGATTTTGTATTGTGTTAAAATAGCAGCTTGTATCGATCCATAAAAGCTTGCGTCGACACATGCTGTGTTATACAACTAAAATGTGTCGACGCATACAAATCTTGTGTCGACTCATAGCAACAAAATACACATGATTTTTGAAAAAAAGCCAGCAATTTCAAAACTGTCATCTTTTTGGCTCCAATTTTTCTGCATAATTTGAAAATTATATCATTAATTCAATTTTTGGCTCCAAGAAACAATTACCAAATTACCACTAATCCCAATCCTAAACTCTATAAATAGAGCCCTCATCTCATTCAAATTTGAAGCTTTTGATAGCCAAACTCATCTTGCTAAAAAATCTCTCAATTCTCTCCATCTACCAAATTCACTCAAAGCTCCATCTTCAAAAAAAGGATAGTAAGCTTTGCATTGAAGCTTACTAATCTTTGAGCTAAATCTTCATCCAAACACTTTTTCTTCATCAATTCTCTATATGCAAGCTTTGGCAATTGATTCTTGTGGTTGAATTGAGGCAAATTCTGGAAGTTATTTGATAATTCTCTAATTCTACCTTTGGTAAGTTGGATCATCATCTTTCACAATGTGATCTCTTGTGGATTTCTGGTTTTGATTCATTGAGCACTGTTTTATGATTCCATTAGTGCTATTTTCTCATAATTTGATGGAATTTTCATGCTCAATTGGATCCATGATCATAAGGTGTTTGATGAAAAGTTGGAACAAGAATTTGATCCTTGAAATGCTGTTTTCTACTGATTTTAACAGGTTACAATCAATTGTTATAACATTGCAATTGTTTGTCATAGAAAATTGATTTTAAAAAAACTGCACTGATGCAATAGGGTGCTGTCGAAGCACAATCGATTATAACAGTGCCAAAAATACTTTTTCTGCCTTATTTTGGGGCTGTTTCGACTCAAATATTTTTCTGCTCACTCTCTTTGATGGATAACTTGGATTGCAATTTTAAATGTCCAATTTGTCTTTAAACTCAATGGACTTTGTGATATAGATGAAGTTGGATAAATGTTCATCAATTCAAATCTATCAAAGAGTGAATTATTTAATTCATTTTTAGTACTTTGGATTAATGATATATTTAGTGCTTTAATCCATCTAGAGGAGTGGTTGAATTTAAAGAAGAAAGAATTTTGAGATGGTGATCCAAATTAGCTTATCATTCCCCTCCCTCTTAATCTTATCCCTTTATTTTTTTAATTATGCTACATGTTAAGGGATGGTGATCTCTATATCATTTATCCAAACATGAAGTACATAGATTTCTATTGACCGACCTCAAAATAGGTGCGACTTCTACATAAGTCCACTTACGATTGCTTAACATAGCGCTAAATTTTTTCCCGATTCGAATAAATGATCATTCGTGGCCCAAACTTATGATTACAAGCCCAAGTATGTTAATTTGATCTCTTTGATCCAATAACCTTGAGATTCATTGTGTGGAGGCTTTGGTTCTACCAATCCTCTAATGGATCTACAACACCTTTGGTCAACGCGGATCACTTAAACATCGTTGATCATTAAATGTTACTTTTGAGGATTCCAAAATGGATGATATACTTGACAAAAAGCAAATGAAACTTATTGTATGGAGGCTTTGGTTCTACCAATCCTCTAATGAGTTCCAAATGCAAGTTTCAAGATGATCATCCAACTAACCACTAATTTCTAACAATTGACTTTACTTTATGCTTTTATTTTTTATGCTTTATGTACCATTTAATTTAAGCATTTACATTTCATGCCATTTTTATTTTGCTCACTTGAGCATTTACTTTTATGTCATTTTTATTTTTGCTCACTTGAGCTTTTCTTTTCCTTTTAAAGACACCTAATAATCAACATGAACCATAAAAATCTTTAATGATACTTGGACTATTTGGTTACTATCCTTGGCATTATAGAGTATTGGACTTCTTGGACTTAGGATTAGAGACCTTGGCCTATCTTGGAGACTTTGTGACTTTATTTGATATTTTTTTTGGAGTTCTTGAGATTTACCTCAAGACATTGGGTTATTTTTTTGTTTTGTATGCAGGTTATTGTGATTACATAATTTGTTTGTAATATGGAATTCACCCGTATACAGCCGTTACTCTGCCCAATTTTTGCGAAGACTTAAAACACTTGAAGTTTGGTTCTCTCAAGAGGTCTAGTATCTTTGCTTGCTTGGTTTCAATCCAAAGAATGGGAATTCTATATTGACTCATAATGTCAAGTATTGGCTTCTTGTTGGTTAGATGGTTCTTACCCATAGCTTTTACCTTATGCTTTAGGATAGTCTCTTCATCTCCTCCCATCTTCTTTAATTTCAAAAATCTTCTCTCTCCTTTCAAAAACTCTTCTTATTTCTTAACTTGAAACACTTTCACAATAAACTTGGACTTAGGTCCATGCATTTTCAAAACATTTTCATAAATAAATTTCAATCAATTTAATAATACCTTGACATTTTTGTGAGAAAACTAAAAGTCAATCAATCTCATTTCAAACCATTTTTGCCACTTTGGCTTTTTATTTTAAAACTTTTCTTAAAAGATTAGACTCTTGTCAATCCTTGTAGTGATGCAAACAACTGTACTTCTACAATATGTAGTAAAGAGAGATATTTTACACTTGGGTGTTGAGTGAGGCATTGTTGATTTTAAAATCCAAGCCATATCCTCCACTTTGAGATGATGCAAATTCTCCTTTCTCATGATTGTGGGTAGTAAGTATGTTTTCCACACAGACAATGACGATGATGTCTTATCTCATAAAATTAACCAACACACCTGTGTTTCAAATTTTTAAAAAGAGGAACTACGTGTACCTTGATCCTCTATTGCACGAAAGGTGGTACGTAGGCACTAAAGGTTCGCAACCGCGGAGGGTGTAAAAATCATAAAAATATTTCTTTTCTCACCTCCACCATCCATTTTATATACAACACTTTTTTATAGCCAAAATATATAGATTTTTTCAAAGAGGTTCCTGCAGAGTACCGTAGATGTTTAGGGTGCTAATACTTTCCCTTTGCATAACCAACCCCCTTAACTTGAATCTTTCCCCCTTTTTTGGGTTATTCGCTCTTTTCTCATTCCTTTGGAAACAATAAAGTGCGGTGGCGATTTTGATTTTGATTTGTATAAAGTCTAGTCAATCCAATGGCTTAGTCTTGAACATTTCTACCGCTACACTACTGACATAGACAAGCAATTTGGTGATACCAAAGATTAAATTTTCATAGTGGCTTTTGCTAAAACTCATGATCAATGTAACATGCCCCAAGTGATTCAGATAGAGATCTTCCCCTGGCTATTCATCACTTTTGAGAGATTCTTTGAATTTTGACTTGACTTCCACAGATGAGTTGGACAATAACATGTCATGCCCCTTGATTTATAACCAATTTTGTCCCTGAAAGGCCTGTTACTGGAAGTGTCTTTCTCTTTTACCCATCCTCTAAAGTAATTTTGTCCATTTGGAGGATTTTTATTCATTGAATATTCGTCATGTGAATTTCTCTGCTGTCAAACACTTAGTCATATGTAAACAGTGGTATTAAAATGCAAAGCTTATGTCTGTCTTGAAGTTTAAATAAAATGCATTTTTAGTAAAACAAAATTTGTAAGAATGTGATATCAACTCAGGATTTATAGAAAGCCTTACAGGAGTCAGTATACCTTTTTGTAACAATATGTTTTTGAACTAACCCATGCTTCAGTTAGGACTTTGAAGGATTGTAACGTGGCCTGGTTCACAGTTTAAGAAACAAAGGATAAAGGCTCAAAGTTTATTTGTATCCAACCCATTCTCCATGATGTCCTTCAGTTCTATACTCAGTTAATTATGCATTTAGGTTCCAATAGAGTTTGGAATTATAGCATTGAAACTTGGTGATGGTTCAGAAACCGAAAGTTTATTTGAGAAGGAAATCATTTTTTCTTGTAACATCTTTCGTTTGTTTAGGATTTGTAGCGACCTATTTTTGACTTTATTATCCCTAATTTTTGCCTGAACTTTTTTGTTTGAGATTACAGTAAACGGGATGCCCCCATTTTTTCCTAAGTCTCCTTCATAGATTTCGACTTAGCAGGCTTTTCTTTTGAAAGATAATGACTTCCCAACTTAATGATTACGGGGAACCATCACCGGACTTTTGTTTTGGAAGGATGTCTTTGATACTATTTGTTGTGTACGAAGGAAAAGCTTACGATTGAATGCACAATTGAATTAACTGAGTAACTACCCTGCCCCAGGTTATGATTAAGTGTTTTAATTTGCGTGAAAAAGAAAACTCCTACTTCTTAGGCTCAAAGGGGTTGACTAGGGATTAACTTCCTTATATCTCCAATGTTTAGGAATTGAAGCAACGCTTGTACATCATCAGCAAGGTCCGTTCAAAAGCATACTGTATGATATTATGGTATCATTTTCGTTATCCTCCCTCTAAAGGCTTATAGCTTTTAACGAGAGTTGAATATCACAAAAAGGAAGTAAAAATCACATTTTATATATAGTGAAAACGAATGGATTTATTAAGACAAACATATGCAATGTATTAATGTGAAAAACCAAAGTTTGACATAAAGGTAAGTGTTTGAACAACTAAAGAAATTACAAATAAAAAATCAAATGATTTTGAAGCTTCTCTGCATGAACTTTTCACTTCATAATGGTGTGCCTTGCAATTTCTATATTTTAGGGATGATAGAAAAACTCAATTTGACTATCTTGTGTGAATTTTAAAACTCCTTCGTCAATCAGGTCTCGAATCTTATATTTCAACATCCAACAGCTGTTAGTGTCATGTCCATCACTGTTGGAGTGTGTTGTACCCCAAAATTTGCCCTCTTTTTTCTCAAGACATTTCGCAAAGGATCTCTAATGCTCAAGGATTCTCAAGGAATTGATCAAGCAAAATCACCTTCGAAACACTGAGACCACAAATTAGGGTTTTGACTAAGAACGATTGGTCATTAACCTTTTGACATAATACATGATCTAATGGCTTAAAGTACAATCTCAAGGATTCAAATAAAACATGTTGACCTAATTTCATGGCTAAAAACATTTCTCAAGATCATTGGATTGATAGATGAAATTTGGTCAACTGATGAAAAGTAAATTGTACACTGAAAAGTCAAACTTTGACTTTTTGTCAAGATTAAGTTTCAAAGATCATAATTAATCAAGATATTAAAGAATATGAAGCTTGATCATCAAGAAGTCAATAAAGTCAAAAGTCAATTTGAAAAGTCAAACTTTTCAAGACTTAGAAATTTTTCTAAGTGTTTCGTACATGATAATTTCACTACTTCATGCCAATTTTTTACCATGATGCAAAATGATTCAAAGAAAACTTCCAACATGAAAGTTGTAGATATTGAGGAAATCTAAAACTTTTATTCACAAATAAAATTCTAAAAAATCTTGGATTTCAAGTTATAAATTCATGAAGTCATGACATTTTCATCTAACACAGAAATTTCCAACACATTTTGGTCAGGATTTTATCCGAACTTCTTGGCATTTTTTTCACATAGTTTCAAGATGATTTTGTCAAAATGGCCAACATGAAAGTTTTAAAGGATGTTTCAAGCTTTCCAAAACATCCAAGAGTATGAATTTATCATACTTGAGCTAGGAGATTCAAGGGCCTGAAGTTGGACATCCATTCTTAAATTGCAAGTCAGTTTGTTAAAGAACAAATAATCCAATTTGCATGATGTGCTGCATAATCTTACTTTGCAGTCATTGTGACTTGAAAATATATCCCTAATCATATGTTTACACAATTTATTGAACCATTATCCAATTGATTCAAGTATTGTCCATTGCACCATTCCATTTATAGCATAAAGGCACCATTGCCATTCACATAAAGGATGCTTTTATGAAATTGTCAACTCCTTGAGCCTCTCAATTGTTTTCTCTCACATACACAAGTAAAATCAAGAAGCAACATGCCTAAAAGCCCCTAGAAACTTTATATCATGCTTGTACCATGCATTGGAACACCAATTTTCACATAAGTTGGTTGTTTCATCTCAACCAAACTAGAATATTGACAGCTTATAGAACAAACTCTCTCACTCTCTCAAACCTTCTCTATAAATAGAGTGATCATTTTCAATCCAAAGGCCAGAAGTTTTTATGTTGAAAAACCCTCAAACCCCCTCATACTCTCAAAAAACATAACTGTCCATAAAACCTTAACTCTTGAGCTTAGAAACCAAAATCTTCAAATCTCTCAAACCTTGAATTTTTGTCCAAACAAACAATCCACATACCTCATATATATCATAAGATCAACTTCTGTAACATCATTATCACCACCTCCCAAACACGCAAACATTGTTTTTGCAAGTTGACTTGGTTTGAGAGATTCAAACACTTTCAGCATAAAGTAAAGATTGGAACAACTTCAGGGAGGTCTAAGGAAGCTCAATCAATCATCACATTGTGCCTAGAAACATCCATACACATTTCGAGTTTTCACTTCAAGAGGTAAGTTTTCTCAAACTATGATATCCTTGTTCATACATCATTTTTCTTTCGTTTTCAAAATAATAAAACAGGACAAACCAGAATAGAAGAGTTGCAAACACTAAAAACCCCAAAAAATGATTCTGGAAGTTTGACACGGTCGGCCGTGTCACCTGACACGGGCCGTGTCAGGAAGAAAACAGGAAAAGTGGCAAGACAGGGCTGACACGGGTTCTCATGTCACAAGACACGGCCCGTGTCCCTCTTATTGGAACTAAAACTTGGCAAAGTGGCAAGACAGGGTTCTGACACGGGTGTCGGTGTCACAGGATACAGCCTGTGTCAGCTCAGTTGGGACAAAGAAAAAATACGTGCATGATTATTACAGGGTCTTGACACGGGTGCCCGTGTCAGCTTCAACACCAAAAATTCTGATTTTTTGAGACTTATTTTCTATTATTTTTGTTCAATTTGGTTGTAATAGTAATTAGCTTTTAATTGCTTTCATCCCCATTTATAATTTGTATCCCCATCCCCTAAATGATGTAATAGCGTAGGATATTTACATTCCGCAATTTATCGCTTTCAAATATAAATGCTAGTAAATTAGGGTTTGTATGGAAAGATAAAATCAATGCTTAGAAAATCCTAATTCAAAAATAAATCAAGCATGAAATACAAAACACTTACACACTTCCACCTCTAGGGTTAACTCCACTTGTTGCCTTGAGAAAATGGTCATGTTATGTGTTGTACCCCAAAATTTGCCCTCCCATATTCTTCAAGAATTATCCAAGTCAAAGCTTCAAAATTCCCCAAGGGTTGCACAGTTCAAGGGCCTCCTAAACAGTCAAAATTAGGGTTTTGGTTCTGATCAAGAAACTAAAGTTTCCAAGGGTCCAATCAAGTCCCACATGCCAATAAATATGGTCAAGCATCCTCCTACCAAGTTTCAAGACTTTCAGCATAAAATTGCACAGTCAAAAACCCTAATTGCACTACAGTCAACTGTAGGGGCAAAATGGTCATTTGGCAGTCAAAAGTTCAAATTTTTTGTCAACATCTCATTTTGAAGCTACAAACATCATTTGATCAATGCTTGATCATGATTCTCAAAGCTTGGCTCAAAAATCATCAAGATGCAAAAGTTTCCTTATTTGGACAGTTGAAAAAGTCAACTGTAACTTGACCAAGGCATAACTTTCACATGGATTATCAGAAAAATTCCATCCAAAGCTCATTTTGAATAGAAAGACATTTCCTACAACTCATCTTCATACTTCAAGTCCAAGAAATGCTCTCACAAAAAGTTATCAATTTCAACATTATAGGTCATTTTCAAAAGTCAACAAAAAGGTACTTTAAGTCAAAGGCCATAACTTGAGATTGGTAAATCAAAATGACATGGGACCAAAGGCATTGGTTAGAGGACTCAAAGACCTTTCCAAAATGTCCAAGAACATGAGCAAAGCTTAAAATTTGAGCAAGTTATGCCTTGTGGAAGTTGGGAAATTTTTGGATATTTTGAAAAGTCAACATTGCTTCAAATGACTTAAAATTGCTAATGGGCCTATTTTTCTTCCACAATTCATTATCCAAGGCATGTGCACGACCATTTGGCCCAAAGGGAAGTTTTTCTTCATTTTTTATTTATTTATTTGAATTTTTATTAATAATAATTCATTTAAATCAATTAAATACATGAAAAATAATTAACCTAAGTTTTTCAATCTTTTTGTGCACATAATATCTTCTAAAAATCGTGCATGATCAGATATGGAAGAATTGGAATTGATTGGATATGATTTGTACAAAAAGTGCATGAAAAAGATTGAAAAACTAATGCTTGAAAATCAAATCTTCCAAACCATCAATGCATGGATTTTGATCAAATTTCTTGACCTAATTCACTCATACATAAGTTCAGAATGCAACCCTAGTAAGAGGAACCAAGAAGCTGCGCTAGAGACCAAGACACAAACTTGAAAATTTTGCTTAAAAACTCAAAACTGAAAACAGGGTTAGAGGTCGATTCAGAGCACAAGACCAATTGCAAAAGCTTCCTCGTGTCTCACTGAAGCTAACTGGATAACTTTCCAACCTTTACACGCCCAGAATTGGTATAAGGGGTTCAAACTGTTTCAAATAATATGCATAATCGTGTTTCCATATTTAGGAATTTTCATTGCGTTTTTTTGATGCATTCATACTAATTGACATGTTCTGAAGCTAACCATCTACCTTGATTGAGTTTTTGCATGCTATATACGATTTCACCATTGTTGTCTCTTAGGGTTTGTGAAGCTTGAAATTGGGCGTTTCGTGATATGGCAAAATTGGGACACGTGAATATCACCATTGAATCAAGCATACTCAGACGAAAAGAAACCCACCCTCGCGCTCAATTTATGAGGCCTTATGGCCTATTCGCTATTTTCTAATATAACATCTATAGCAACATTTGAAAACCGTTGCTTATTATGTTTGTGTTTCAGAAAAAAATAAAACAATGGAGAAGATGATCTCGTGGCAGGCGATGGTTGGCTGGTTTAAAAGTTCGCGCGGAAAACCAAGCATTAACGCGTTTTGTTTTATAATGTTTATTTGTTATATTAATTTACAGATAGACAAAGTGGAGCAGTGGTGAAGCGCTTGGTTGGTAACGTTAATGACCTGGGTTCGAGCCCCAGGTCCTCACTATTGCCATATTATTTTTCAATAAATGTTTCCATGTAGTTTCATATGCTGAAGACCATCATACGTCCTTCCATCAAGCCGTCCATGCGTTCAATTTCATCAATCCAAGGGCGCAGGTTTGAGGAACATGGTACGCGTGAGTCAACGCTTAAGTGTGTGATTGGAAAAGTCAGCTAGGCCTGAAGCTCATTGGGCCAGATTGCTAAAGGGTTCACCTCCACTTTGGGGACAGATACCCCCCTAGGTTTGCCATTTTTTTCACATTCTTTCTTTTTTATTTCTATTTTCTTTTAAATTATTGTTTTCTTAATTAATTTATTATTTTCACAAATATAAAAAACACCATAAAAAATCAGAAAAAAGAGGAAAAAATATAATAAATATTTTATTTTAGTATTTTTATAAATAAATTACATTAATTAGATTTAGTTATTAAATTAGGTTTAATAGTAATGTTTTCATAATTAATTTAAAAAATATAGAGTTAGGGTTTATGATAATTTTATTCCTTTTTTATTTTTCTTTCATAATAATTAAAATATTAAATATTTATTTTTGTAATTAAATTGCATGTAAATTAATTAGGGTTAATATTAGGTTTAAACTTTAATATGTTTTCATAATAAAATAAAAATTGTAGAATTAGGTTTAATTGCATTTAATTCTTTTTCCATCAAAATCATAAAAAAACCAAAAATACTAAAAACAATTTCTCTTTCTTTTCTTAATTAATCAATTCCATCATTTAATTTAATTTTGCAAAAAGGGTCCAACGCCCTCGTTTTAATTCTTATTAAATTCGCATGTTTATTTTTATTCTTTATAATATTTATGTATCTCTCCCAAAGCCGTGTAACTAATTGCTCGCACTTTATTTTCTTTAATTCTTTATTTTCTTTACTTTCTTTATTTTTCTGTCAAATCGGGTTCGAGAAATTTTGGCGATGTGGACCCGCGCCTTTTGTAATAGCTTAGAATCTTTTACTTTCCGCAATTTTTTAACTGTTAATCAAGGCATGAAAGAATGTATGGACAAAAATAAAAACAAACGCTAGATCACCTTTAACATGACAAAAGACAAAAATAAATGAAAGCGACACACAAATCACACACCACCCCTAGGGTACGCCTCACTGTTGCCTTGCCTCGAAAGGTGATCGTCGAGTAGAGGACGTCTTAGTAAGTCCTCATGATCCGGGAACCTGGCATGAGGGTAGCTTCTAAGGTGTCTTCCCATTGCTCTGGTGATCACCATGTCCCGAACCTCGAATTGACCCGAACACCTCCAACGGTGGTGCTACCTACCTCTCAATGGTGGGATGGCACTACTTTAAAGGACATTTACACAGACGAATTCCTTAGGGTAGGTAGACGACTCTAGATACTTGCTCTAATTTCAAAAACAAATCAAAAACACTTTTCACACCGACACCTTTTCAAAAAGCTTTCGAAAGCAATTTTTCAAACACTCTTGAGGACCGATACAAGAGTCGAACTGAAATTTTCAAAGAAACCTTTTTTTTAAAACCCACAGTTGAAAAGCAAACAAACCTTTTGAAAACACAATGAGCAAGTATCTAAGAGCCCATGGATAACCATGGATAGAATGGGTGCTAACACCTTCCCTTTCTATAACCTACCTCCCGAACCGAGAGCAATCTCTTTAAGGAATTTTTCTGTGCTTTTGTCCTTTCCATTTTGGAGAAAATAAAAGACGGTGGCGACTCTTGCTTCCGCGACATTTCGCGAACCAGCGTTAAACAGTCAGTTCCAGATCCACCGATCACAGAACTGGCGACTCTGCTGGGGACTTAAACTTAAAGTGAGGTGTACCTTAGGGTTAGTTCATAACTGTGTTTTCAATTGTATTGACTTGTCTGCTTTAAATTTGTGTGTTGCATGGGAGTTCTATAGATCCTAACCCGGATCTGGGGATACCTTCTTAGAAAGTAGCAACAAGGCTGTGAGGGAACTGTGCGGGGTATACCGACATGGTTGAAGCAGTCTGCTACGTTGATGTGGCACTTTGGTGTGTACCGGTAACCCTTGAGTTCAGTCAAGGAGAGTACGGGGCCTCCGCGTGGTGTCGTGAAACATCAACTGACCTTAGGAACCTTAATTGAACTATCTTGGCCTCTTTAGGGTAGTGAGATAACTGACTTTGGTGCAGTCCGAGGTTGGTTGATACTCGATACTACACTCATTTGAGGGTTGCTTTCCTGGAATATTTCGGTCGCCAGTTCAGTGGCTAAACCGAAACGATGAACAATGAAAGCAATCCAGTGATATTGGGACCCTTAGAACCCGGTTACTTCTAATAGGACAGGTTGAACCCACCAACTTCAAGAGGGTAATACCCAGACCCCATGCTGGCCTGAACCCTAAGGGTTTCTCTTGTGTGACTTGTGTGCCTTCGTACTTGACTACTCGCATGCTTGTTATCTGACACTTGAGTTTCTTGCAGGTTTTGTTTATAGTCCTTAATAGGGACTCATAACAGGGTATACTAAGTTTCTTGCAGGTTTTGTTTATAGTCCTTAATTGGGACTCATAACAGGGTTTACCGAGTCTCTTGCAGGTTTTGTTTATAGTCCTTAATTGGGACCCCTAACAGAGTGTACCGAGTTTCTTGCAGGTTTTGGTTTGCAGTCCTTAATTGGGACTCGTAACAGGGTTTACCTACATTACCCCATGCATAGCATGACATCATACCATTGCATACATCTTAACCCATTTCAAGGATCTCAAGGGCTTGTGATGCAGGTCATGGTGAATCAACTATCCCAACAAGGGGCAAAGAGGATTTATTTTCCTCTAGACAAAGTTATCAGGGGCTATGACCCACTTGATATGGTGAGCTTTGACTCTTGAAGAAGGTTCCCCTAACCAAGGTTGTTTGGAAATCAAAACCAGACATGATGACTAAAGTCAGGGGCTATGACCCACTGGATATGGTGAGCCTTTGACCCTTGGAAGAAAGACTCTCAACAAATATGAAGTTCTTTCAATCAAACTTCCGGATCCAAATGCTAACCAATTTTCTTGTTTACCCCGCGAGGTCCTTGAAAACATTGCATGCATGTCATACACATCATTACATAACAGGTATCTTTGTTGCAGGTCACTTACCTTTCTCGCTGTTTATTTCAGCAATGGCCTTCCAACCAGATAACCAGGACCTTCTCGCTCAAGAGACTCAGTTCAGGGAAATCCTCATGAATCTATCCAAGGGGCAGGAGGAGCTAAGGACACTCCTCATGGAGACTTTTGTCAGGAACAGTGCTGAGGATGAAAGGCTGAAACACCTGCAAACTGAGGTGGATGCCATGAAAGCCCAGATACTGGGGCAAGTGACTGCCATTCAAGGGTTAGCTCAAAGACAAGATGAACTCTGGTTTCTCGTCAACCAACTGCTTCAGGGTAACCAACTGGGGCAAAAGTCTAAGGGTAAAAAGCCAGTCATCGTTCAACCACCTTTGAGACAAGGAGGTAAGGGGAGAGCTCCTCAAATGGCTCCAGTGTCACAAATTCAACATCACAACCAACAAAAGAGCGAGAGAAGGCAGTTCACTCGGCTCAGCATGACCTTATCCCAGATATTGCCACAGTTGCTGGCGACCAAGCTGGTAACTCTAAAAGAAGCTCCGAAGAACCAAAATACAACGTCACCGAAGTACAACCCCAACGCCCGCTGCGCTTATCACTCTGACAGCCCGGGGCATACTACAGATGATTGTTGGAGCTTGAAAAATAAGATCCAAGACATGATCGACACTGGAGAGATTCAGTTTAAAGAACCCAAGATTCCCCACGTGATCACTGCTCCCTTTCCAAAACATGGCTAGGATTGAGAAAGTTTTGTTCATTCGAATGTTCAAGTTGCAATTTTCTTTTGTTCAAACATTTACTCATGCTAAACATTGTTATTTCATTAATGCATCGCATATGTCTGTTCTAAAACAATATATTCGTATTCACTAAATGAAAATTATTTTCATATTTTTTCTGATGTCAGCTCTTGATCTAAAATTCTAAGCCTCTTGAGGGAGGATGACGAAAACGATACCGCGATCATTACATTATGCTTTTGAACAGACCCCGCTGATGAGGTACAGGCATTGTTTCAATCCCTAAACACTGGAGTTATAAGGATGATAATCCCTCGTCAACCCCTCTGAGCCAAAGAAGTAGGAGTTTTTCTTTTCGAAATTCAAAACCCTTCATCATAACCTGGGGCAGGGTAGTTCTCTCAGTTGATCCAAGTGCATAATGAATGGCACCAAAAAGATCCTTACAAAACAAAGAAAGACCGTGATGGTTCCGAATGATCAATAAAGAAAGGCAGTCATTATCTTTCAAAATAAAAGCCCAATAAGTCAAAAGCTATGAAAGAGACTTACGAAACTGGGGCATCCCGCTGACTGTGATTCCAAAAAAGGGAACAGTTCAGGCAAAAAAAGGAAGGGATAACAAAAATAAAAAAGAAAGAGGTCATACAAACCCTCAATAAAAAGGAAATGATTGCCCATTCAAAATAAATCATCAATATCCGAACCATCACCGGAAAATTAGAGCAAAGACTCAAACAAGGTCTAACGTATGATCAACTGAGTTTAGGTTTGAAGAACATCACGAAGAGCGGGTGGGTACAAATAATTTGAGCCTTTATCCTTTGTTTCTTAAATCACAAACCAGGCCACGTTATAACCCTTAAAAGTCGTAGCTGAAGCATGGGTTAGTTCGAAAGCATACTGTTACAAAAGGTATCCTGACTCCTTAAGGCTTACGATAAAATAACGAGTTGACATCACGTTTTACAAACTATCACTTGTTTTATGAAAAAGAATGCATTTTCAAAATCTTCAAGACAGACATAAGCTTTGCATTTTTAACATAACTTTGTTCGCATATGACTTTTTGTTTGAACAGCATAGAAATTCGCACGACGAATGCCTAATGAACAGAAGTACTTCCAATCAAGGGGCACGACATGACCATGGTCTATTATCTGGGGCAATCCAATCAAGATTCAGAGAATCTCTCAAAGGCTAAATAGACTGGGGCAAATCTCCGCCTGAGTCACTTGGGGCATTCCAACAACAAATCTGGCCTGGTCAAGATCTTCTGATGGCATGGCAACACAACAACAGGGGAAACTCCTTACACTCTGAGAGCATGGACATAGTCGAAAAAATACTACACAAAATTAAAGACCCGCTAGGTTGACGCACCTAGGCAAAAATAAGGGCTTCCCGGCGAACCAAAAGGGTTCGGGCAAAAATAAGGGATAAAATGAAAAATCTGTACACTCGGCAAGTCGAAAACCTGAAAAGGCGGCTTGGGCAAAAATGGGTATCCCGGTGGACTGAAAACCCGAAAGGGCGGTCCAGGCAAAAGTTAGGGATCAAAGCGTACGACTATGTCCTGTCATCTTGTCACCTGCCTACCTGAAGAAGGTTTGACCCTCAACAATTATCAGCATCCCACAGGTGCCCCCCCATAGAAACAGGGGCAATAACAGAGTTGTCTAAGCAATCTAATTGTTCTGTCCTCCAAGGTATCAAGGTAGGTTCAGCTAAAGAACACAACCAGATATCCTAATTCCCCAGAGAGTGAGCCAGCAAGCAGTACACTCCCACCAAGCAAAGCTATTATCAGTCTTAAGGAAGTTGGGTATCCTCCAGCAGATCTCAACATTCCCCAGCAGCATATATACATATATTCTTAACAAGCATCCCCGGTAGTCTTGGTCTAAAGATTGTTCCCCGGCAGCGTATCAAACATTCAAAGGAATCACTTCCCCAGCATATCAAAACTTCCCCAGGAGAGTCCAATCCAGTTTCCCCAGGAAAGTTGGAATTCATCTCCCCAAGCAGTAAGCTTATCCCCAGTAGATTCTGGAAGCTTATCCCTCGCAAAGCACGAACGCGTCGTCCGACTTTATTTAAAGAGTTATTTCCTTAACAGGATATAACTGGGTTATCCTCAGCCAAAAGCCACGGAAAGAGCGTCCTCAACAGAGTCTTCTTATCCCCAGCGAAGTCCATTAATACTTCCAATATAACGATGGTATCCCCAGCAAGTTATTATCAACAACTCAACAAAGTATCTCTCTCACCACAGAGTATTGCTTCCCAGCAAGATCGTTAGAATACTTTCTTCCCCGCAGAGTAATTCATCCGCCAAGTTTATTCCCCAACGGAGTTATCTTCTCCTATCGGTATTCTTGCAGCCATCATCTCCAGCGGAAGCAAAAGCTTATTCTCCAACATCAGCCCAGGATATGACTTCCCAGCGCCCGTCAAGGATTTACTTTCCTAGACGAAAACATAATATTCATGAACATCGCATACATCATTATAGCATGCATATACGCATCATATCTTACAAATCTCATTTATGTTGAGAACATCATCGCTTGATCCATATCATGCATGGCATATGACTGACCTTTACCTTTCAGGAAAGATTCAGTTAAACTCTCAATCATATTTCAAGACCTAGACCGGTTCAGTTAATTGACTCCAAAGATTTCTTATCCCGTCCAAGGCCTTCTCTAGTCCAGCTAAATCAACCCCAAACAGATTTTTCTGATGAAGACTCAGTAGAAGTTATCCAGGTTTTCTCAAACGTCCGCTTTTGAGATTATAATTTCCTATGGTTCTCTCCCCAATGTTGTGGAGATGATAATTCCATTCCAGGTTTTTCTCAAACGTCCGCTTTTGAGATTATAATTTCCTATGGTTCTCTCCCCAATGTTGTGGAGATGATAATTCCATTCCAGGTTTTTCTCAAACGTCCGCTTTTGAGATTATAATTTCCTTTGGTTCTCTCCCCAATGTTGTGGAGATGATAATTCCATTCCAGGTTTTTCTCAAACGTCCGCTTTTGAGATTATAATTTCCTATGGTTCTCTCCCCAAATGTTGCGGAGATGATAATTCCATCCCAGGTTTTTCTCAAACGTCCGCTTTTGAGATTATAATTTCCTATGGTTCTCTCCCCAAATGTTGCAGAGATGATAATTCCATCCCAGGTTTTTCTCAAACGTCCGCTTTTGAGATTATAATTTCCTATGGTTCTCTCCCCAATGTTGCGGAGATGATAATTCCATTCCAGGTTTTTCTCAAACGTCCGCTTTTGAGATTATAATTTCCTATGGTTCTCTCCCCAAATGTTGCGGAGATGATAATTCCATCCCAGGTTTTTCTCAAATGTCCGCTTTTGAGATTATAATTTCCTATGGTTCTCTCCCCAAATGTTGCGGAGATGATAATTCCATCCCAGGTTTTTCTCAAACGTCCGCTTTTGAGATTATAATTTCCTATGGTTCTCTCCCCAAATGTTGCGGAGATGATAATTCCATCCCAGGTTTTTCTCAAACGTCCGCTTTTGAGATTATAATTTCCTATGGTTCTCTCCCCAATGTTGCGGAGATGATAATTCCATTCCAGGTTTTTCTCAAACGTCCGCTTTTGAGATTATAATTTCCTATGGTTCTCTCCCCAAATGTTGCGGAGATGATAATTCCATCCCAGGTTTTTCTCAAACGTCCGCTTTTGAGATTATAATTTCCTATGGTTCTCTCCCCAAATGTTGCGGAGATGATAATTCCATCCCAGGTTTTTCTCAAACGTCCGCTTTTGAGATTATAATTTCCTATGGTTCTCTCCCCAAATGTTGCGGAGATGATAATTCCATCCCAGGTTTTTCTCAAACGTCCGCTTTTGAGATTATAATTTCCTATGGTTCTCTCCCCAAATGTTGCGGAGATGATAATTCCATCCCAGGTTTTTCTCAAACGTCCGCTTTTGAGATTATAATTTCCTATGGTTCTCTCCCCAAATGTTGCGGAGATGATAATTCCATCCCAGATTTTTCTCAAACGTCCGCTTTTGAGATTATAATTTCCTATGGTTCTCTCCCCAATGTTGCGGAGACGATAATTCCATCCCAGGTTTTTCTCAAACGTCCGCTTTTGAGATTATAATTTCCTATGGTTCTCTCCCCGATGTTGCGGAGATGATAATTCCATTCCAGGTTTTTCTCAAACGTCCGCTTTTGAGATTATAATTTCCTATGGTTCTCTCACCGTTCCTGCTGAGGTAGTAACCACCCCTGTTTCATTCATCATCTTTTGAAGATCCAGACTCAGCTCCTGTAACCAGGCCAGACACATCTATACCAAGCATCTAAAGACCAGCTCCTGCAACATGTCAGGTACTCATTTTTCTTTTGCAGGTACGCAGGTTCTCGCTAAGGAATCTCTTACGCGATCAACATCCAGATGGCATCTATAAGCCCATCATCCTATTCATCAACCTCCAAATGGCATCCATAAGTCCATTCCATCATCACGCTGCTACTATGTGAGCGCAAATTTCTGGGCACTCTAGTGTTCAATCATCTTCTACCCTCGGATTACGAAAGGCACGTCAGCCAATCTGCATCCTCAGGTCTAAGAAGATTGAACAGGGGCAACTGTTGTACCCCAAAATTTTCCCTCCCATATTCTTCAAGAATTTGCCAAGTCAAAGCTTCAAAATTCCCCAAGGGTTGCACAGTTCAAGGGCCTCCTAAACAGTCAAAATTACAGTTTTGGTTCTGATCAAGAAACTGAAGTTTCCAAGGGTCCAATCAAGTCCCAAATGCCAATAAATATGGTCAAGCATCCTCCTACCAAGTTTCAAGACTTTCAGCATAAAATTGCACAATCAAAAACCCTAATTGCACTACAGTCAACTGTAGGGGCAAAATGGTCATTTGGCAGTCAAAAGTTCAAATTTTTGGTCAACATCTCATTTTGAAGCTACAAACATCATTTTATCAATGCTTGATCATGATTCTCAAAGCTTGGCTCAAAAATCATCAAGATGCAAAAGTTTCCTTATTTGGACAGCTGAAAAAGTCAACTGTAACTTGACCAAGGCATAACTTTCACATGGATTATCAGAAAAATTCCATCCAAATCTCATTTTGAAGAGAAAGACATTTCCTACAACTCATATTCATACTTCAAGTCCAAGAAATGCTCTCACAAAAAGTTATCAATTTCAACATTATAGGTCATTTTCAAAAGTCAACAAAAAGGGACTTTAAGTCAAAGGCCATAACTTGAGATTGGTAAATCAAAATGACATGGGACCAAAGGCATTGGTTAGAGGACTCAAATACCTTTCCAAAATGTCCAAGAACATGAGAAAAGCTTAAAATTTGAGCAAGTTATGCCTTGTGGAAGTTGGGAAATGTTTGGATATTTTGAAAAGTCAACATTGCTTCAAATGACCTAAAATTGCTAATGGGCCTATTTTTCTTCCACAATTCATTATCCAAGGCATGTGCACGACCATTTGGCCCAAAGGGAAGTTTTTCTTCATTTTTTATTTATTTATTTGAATTTTTATTAATAATAATTCATTTAAATCAATTAAATACATGAAAAATAATTAACCTAAGTTTTTCAATCTTTTTGTGCACATAATATCTTCTAAAAATCGTGCATGATCAGATATGGAAGAATTGGAATTGATTGGATATGATTTGTACAAAAAGTGCATGAAAAAGATTGAAAAACTAATGCTTGAAAATCAAATCTTCCAAACCATCAATGCATGGATTTTGATCAAATTTCTTGACCTAATTCACTCATACATAAGTTCAGAATGCAACCCTAGTAAGAGGAACCAAGAAGCTGCGCTAGAGACCAAGACACAAACTTGAAAATTTTGCTTAAAAACTCAAAACTGAAAACAGGGTTAGAGGTCGATTCAGAGCACAAGACCAATTGCAAAAGCTTCCTCGTGTCTCACTGAAGCTAACTGGATAACTTTCCAACCTTTACACGCCCATAATTGGTATAAGGGGTTCAAACTGTTTCAAATAATATGCATAACCGTGTTTCCATATTTAGGCATTTTCATTGCGTTTTTTTGATGCATTCATACTAATTGACATGTTCTGAAGCTAACCATCTACCTTGATTGAGTTTTTGCATGCTATATACGATTTCACCATTGTTGTCTCTTAGGGTTTGTGAAGCTTGAAATTTGGCGTTTCGTGATATGGCAAAATTGGGACACGTGAATATCACCATTGAATCAAGCATACTCAGACGAAAAGAAACCCACCCTCGCGCTCAATTTATGAGGCCTTATGGCCTATTCGCTATTTTCTAATATAACATCTATAGCAACGTTTGAAAACCGTTGCTTATTATGTTTGTGTTTCAGAAAAAAATAAAACAATGGAGAAGATGATCTCGTGGCAGGCGATGGTTGGCTGGTTTAAAAGTTCGCGCGGAAAACCAAGCATTAACGCGTTTTGTTTTATAATGTTTATTTGTTATATTAATTTACAGATAGACAAAGTGGAGCAGTGGTGAAGCGCTTGGTTGGTAACGTTAATGACCTGGGTTCGAGCCCCAGGTCCTCACTATTGCCATATTATTTTTCAATAAATGTTTCCATGTAGTTTCATATGCTGAAGACCATCATACGTCCTTCCATCAAGCCGTCCATGCGTTCAATTTCATCAATCCAAGGGCGCAGGTTTGAGGAACATGGTACGCGTGAGTCAACGCTTAAGTGTGTGATTGGAAAAGTCAGCTAGGCCTGAAGCTCATTGGGCCAGATTGCTAAAGGGTTCACCTCCACTTTGGGGACAGATACCCCCCTAGGTTTGCCATTTTTTTCACATTCTTTCTTTTTTATTTCTATTTTCTTTTAAATTATTGTTTTCTTAATTAATTTATTATTTTCACAAATATAAAAAACACCATAAAAAATCAGAAAAAAGAGGAAAAAATATAATAAATATTTTATTTTAGTATTTTTATAAATAAATTACATTAATTAGATTTAGTTATTAAATTAGGTTTAATAGTAATGTTTTCATAATTAATTTAAAAAATATAGAGTTAGGGTTTATGATAATTTTATTCCTTTTTTATTTTTCTTTCATAATAATTAAAATATTAAATATTTATTTTTGTAATTAAATTGCATGTAAATTAATTAGGGTTAATATTAGGTTTAAACTTTAATATGTTTTCATAATAAAATAAAAATTGTAGAATTAGGTTTAATTGCATTTAATTCTTTTTCCATCAAAATCATAAAAAAACCAAAAATACTAAAAACAATTTCTCTTTCTTTTCTTAATTAATCAATTCCATCATTTAATTTAATTTTGCAAAAAGGGTCCAACGCCCTCGTTTTAATTCTTATTAAATTCGCATGTTTATTTTTATTCTTTATAATATTTATGTATCTCTCCCAAAGCCGTGTAACTAATTGCTCGCACTTTATTTTCTTTAATTCTTTATTTTCTTTACTTTCTTTATTTTTCTGTCAAATCGGGTTCGAGAAATTTTGGCGATGTGGACCCGCGCCTTTTGTAATAGCTTAGAATCTTTTACTTTCCGCAATTTTTTAACTGTTAATCAAGGCATGAAAGAATGTATGGACAAAAATAAAAACAAACGCTAGATCACCTTTAACATGACAAAAGACAAAAATAAATGAAAGCGACACACAAATCACACACCACCCCTAGGGTACGCCTCACTGTTGCCTTGCCTCGAAAGGTGATCGTCGAGTAGAGGACGTCTTAGTAAGTCCTCATGATCCGGGAACCTGGCATGAGGGTAGCTTCTAAGGTGTCTTCCCATTGCTCTGGTGATCACCATGTCCCGAACCTCGAATTGACCCGAACACCTCCAACGGTGGTGCTACCTACCTCTCAATGGTGGGATGGCACTACTTTAAAGGACATTTACACAGACGAATTCCTTAGGGTAGGTAGACGACTCTAGATACTTGCTCTAATTTCAAAAACAAATCAAAAACACTTTTCACACCGACACCTTTTCAAAAAGCTTTCGAAAGCAATTTTTCAAACACTCTTGAGGACCGATACAAGAGTCGAACTGAAATTTTCAAAGAAACCTTTTTTTTAAAACCCACAGTTGAAAAGCAAACAAACCTTTTGAAAACACAATGAGCAAGTATCTAAGAGCCCATGGATAACCATGGATAGAAAGGGTGCTAACACCTTCCCTTTCTATAACCTACCTCCCGAACCGAGAGCAATCTCTTTAAGGAATTTTTCTGTGCTTTTGTCCTTTCCATTTTGGAGAAAATAAAAGACGGTGGCGACTCTTGCTTCCGCGACATTTCGCGAACCAGCGTTAAACAGTCAGTTCCAGATCCACCGATCACAGAACTGGCGACTCTGCTGGGGACTTAAACTTAAAGTGAGGTGTACCTTAGGGTTAGTTCATAACTGTGTTTTCAATTGTATTGACTTGTCTGCTTTAAATTTGTGTGTTGCATGGGAGTTCTATAGATCCTAACCCGGATCTGGGGATACCTTCTTAGAAAGTAGCAACAAGGCTGTGAGGGAACTGTGCGGGGTATACCGACATGGTTGAAGCAGTCTGCTACGTTGATGTGGCACTTTGGTGTGTACCGGTAACCCTTGAGTTCAGTCAAGGAGAGTACGGGGCCTCCGCGTGGTGTCGTGAAACATCAACTGACCTTAGGAACCTTAATTGAACTATCTTGGCCTCTTTAGGGTAGTGAGATAACTGACTTTGGTGCAGTCCGAGGTTGGTTGATACTCGATACTACACTCATTTGAGGGTTGCTTTCCTGGAATATTTCGGTCGCCAGTTCAGTGGCTAAACCGAAACGATGAACAATGAAAGCAATCCAGTGATATTGGGACCCTTAGAACCCGGTTACTTCTAATAGGACAGGTTGAACCCACCAACTTCAAGAGGGTAATACCCAGACCCCATGCTGGCCTGAACCCTAAGGGTTTCTCTTGTGTGACTTGTGTGCCTTCGTACTTGACTACTCGCATGCTTGTTATCTGACACTTGAGTTTCTTGCAGGTTTGGTTTATAGTCCTTAATAGGGACTCATAACAGGGTATACTAAGTTTCTTGCAGGTTTTGTTTATAGTCCTTAATTGGGACTCATAACAGGGTTTACCGAGTCTCTTGCAGGTTTTGTTTATAGTCCTTAATTGGGACCCCTAACAGAGTGTACCGAGTTTCTTGCAGGTTTTGGTTTGCAGTCCTTAATTGGGACTCGTAACAGGGTTTACCTACATTACCCCATGCATAGCATGACATCATACCATTGCATACATCTTAACCCATTTCAAGGATCTCAAGGGCTTGTGATGCAGGTCATGGTGAATCAACTATCCCAACAAGGGGCAAAGAGGATTTATTTTCCTCTAGACAAAGTTATCAGGGGCTATGACCCACTTGATATGGTGAGATTTGACTCTTGAAGAAGGTTCCCCTAACCAAGGTTGTTTGGAAATCAAAACCAGACATGATGACTAAAGTCAGGGGCTATGACCCACTGGATATGGTGAGCCTTTGACCAGCATTAAACAGTCAGTTCCAGATCCACCGATCACATTATGCATGTGAGACGCCTTAGCAAAAAAAAATAAAAAATACAAGATCATAGTCCCTCGATGACGCTTTGAATGTTGCCTTCAAAATGATCTTAAACCCTTAAGAAAAATGCTAAGGTATCTCACAACATTGAATTTTATGATTATACAATGACCCACGCCCGTTCCTTTACATCCAAAGATAGAGCTTCTTAACAATAAATGGTAATATAACAACGCCAAAGGAAGAGGGAAATGAACAAAAGACTTTTGAGTAGGTAGAACGTTCTTAGTTGCTTGCTCATAAATCCATCTTCAAAAACAAATATATTTTTAAACACACCAAACACTTTCAAAACATGAAATATTTTCAAAAAGTCTAACACTTTGTATGCATTCTTGTAGAGATGAGAATTATTAAAAAGTTTTCCTAAATGAAGGAGCTTTTCAAAAATACTTTCAAAACCCACAAACACATTTCAAACAAAACAATTTCAAAAAGTGATCTAGCAAGCAACTTAGAACCCATAGATAACTATGGATGATAAGGGTGCTAACACCTTCCCTTTTCATAATCTACCCCCCGAACTCAAGAAAATATCTCAAAGGTGTTTACTATTCATTTCACCCTTTTCTTATTGGATAAAAGAAAAGTTGGTGGCGACTCATGCTATCTGCAACAATTACGATAAAACGTAAAACATCCAAGTCAGTTCTCCCACCGTATTACAAAACAGGCGACTCTACTGGGGAGGTGTATTCTTTATGTACTTAAAAGTGGGGTTACCTTAGGGCTAGATCATATTTAATTTCTTTCATTGTTTGATTTGCTTGCGTTACATTTTGGGTCCTTGTTTGGGTTTGTATTGATCCTCTACCCGGATCTGGGAACATCATTAGGTAAGTAGCATTATATTGTGGAAACTGTATGTCATAGACCGATATGGTTGAAGCAATGGCTACATTAGTGTGACGTATTTGTTGGTACTGGTACCCCTTGTGTTGAATCGAGGAGAATACGGGGTAGTTGAGCGGCGTCATGAAGCACTAACTGACCGTAGGACCTTTAATTGAACAACTTAGCCATTAGGAAGTGGTGAGATAGCCGACTTTGGTGCGAAGCTAAAGATTGGTTGATACTCGATACTACGCTCATTGAGATCGTACTTTTGGGATATTTTGGCCACAAGAAAAGATTGATTGTGATAAAACAATGCCCAATGAAGAAAGATCGGTGATATTGAGATTCCCTAGAATCCGATTCATGACATCATAAACATCATAACATCATAAGCATTCTCACTAATCATTTCAAGGATTTAGGAATTTATCTTTGTTCTGTTTTGTAGGTCATGACTTCCACTCATAGGAATACCATCCAAGTCAACTTCGTGAAAGTTTATCCTTAACTTCAAAAGTTAGCATCAAGAGTGCCTGGAGATTCTCCTTTCACCAAGAAATATGGTCGACTTCTCGACTTGGCTACCTCAAGCTTCCAAGAAGAAATGATGTGTGTGCTTTTCTAATTCTTTGATCCTATGCATCATTGCCACACCTTTCTCGAATACCAATTGGTGCCTACATTAGAAAAATTCTCTTAATTGTTAGGAGTGCCTGTGCTTGATTAAATTCCATTCACCGGTTTAGAGGACACTCCAAAGCCTGGAGTTATTGCCAAAGCCTTGCATTTGAAGATATCTGACATTGTGACAAATTGGGAGACAAGAAGTGGAGTTAAGGGTTTCTTAGCCAAATTTCAGTTGGAGAAGGCTCATTTGTTCTGGGAAGATATGGATTTTCAATCTTTTGAGGATGTCTTGGCCCTTCTAATCCATGGTTTGGTTCTATTTCCCAATCCGGACATACTCATAGATGTGAATCCCATCAAGGTTTTTCCCTCTTGTAATCCCGTACCTACCTTGCTTGGAGACATTCTACATTGTTTCCACACTCGCACCATGAAGAAAAGGGGTACTCTTTTGTGTTGCATTCCATTACTGTCTAGGTGGTTTATTTCGCACCTACCTTGGTCAACATTGAATAATGAGCAAGGCTTGACATGGTCTCAACGGATGATGTCACTCTCACACTCGGATATCCATTGGTGTTCTCGATCTTTGAAGGATATTACCATCATTGACTGTTATGGGGAATTCCCTAATGTCCCACTCTTAGACATTAGGGGAGGTATTACCGATAACCTTTCTCTTGCATTACAGCAGTTTGGGTATGCACGAAGAGAAGGTCCCCATGATGCGCTCATCCAAGGATTGGTATTCGACTACGAGGGCGACGACCAAGGCTATCGTTAAAGGTTCATACGAGCTTGGAGAATGGTAAAAAAAAGTGGACATTGAGACATTGGGGCATAAAAATTCCATCCCCCTTGAGCCTTGCCTTAAGTGGGTACGAACTCGTGCTAAAAGTCTCGTGATGCCTTACCCCGCCATCCTACCTGTGATTATGGATCCCATTGCTGAGGGAGACACCCCTTACATTCTTCTTCATCCTAACATGCCAACTACTCTTAAGGAATTGCAAATATCATGGATTCAACTCAAAGGAGAGCGAGACACATTTGAAACCCAGTTCTACGCAAGCGAGAAGAAGGTTTTGGAGCTTACAAGACAACTTCATGAAGAGCGAATTTTGAATGCCTACATTGCACCGAAGAGGATGCGCTCGTGGGAAGCCTGATTCATTTTAGGAGTTTTTATTTTTGCATTATTATTTTTCTCCATTGTAAGCCCGAGAGGCATTTGTAATTCTTATCTTTATTAATGAAGTTCATGTTTATTATTTTCTCTTTGTTTAGCAAATTTAAATTTCCTTAAAATCCTTGAAAACATTTGCATTTTGCATTACATACATCATGACATAAGCAGGTTTTCCATAACAGGTTTCCTCATCTTTCTACTGTTTATTTCAGTAAGATGGATATCAAGCAGACTGTGAAAGATTTGCAAGCACAGAATTCCCAGTTCCAAGAGACCTTACTGACCCCGGCCAAGGGATAACAAGAGCTGATGACACTGTTGACGGCCAAAAAGAAGACTAAGAAGAAAGCCCTGATCAACATGAGGAAAAGATTTAAAGGCCCGGTCCGTCAAGTGCAGATAGTTGAAGAGTCATCTGAGGAAGACGAGAACCAGGATGAAGAGGCAATGGGTACCCGCGCTGGAGGTGCAAACAATCAAGCTTCCGAGGATAAAGACTACTTTGATGATCATTATCCATCGGCTGAGGATAAATACAAGAAATTAGAGGATAGACTGAAAGCTGTTGAAATTCAAGCCATACCTGATTTTGATTTTGGTGATTCGGGCTTAGTACCCGGGGTCTTCATTCCCCATAAGTTCAAAGTACCAGTCTTTGCTAAGTATGATGGTGTTTCATGTCCAAAACTTCATCTGAGGTCCTACGTCTATAAGATACAACCACATACTACTGATAAGAAGCTATGGGTCCATTTCTTCTAAGAGAGTCTGGCTGGGACTCAGCTAGAATGGTTTTACCAATTGGAGAGTTCCCTCATTCACACATGGGAAGATCTGGCCACTTCTTTTTATCACCAATATCAGTAAAATACTGATTTGGCACCAACTAGAGTTTAACTTCAAGGAATGACTATGGGTACTAATGAAGGGTTTAAAGAGTACGCGCAAAAATGGAGGGATCTTGCTGGTAGGGTCTGACCACCACTAGCTGACAGAGAACTAGTTGATATGGTCATGAGAACACTAATGGGAGCATATTTCAACTTGCTAATTGGTAGCCCTTCTTCTAGTTTCATCGAGTTAATTTTGACTGGTGAAAGGGTCGAGAGTGGAATCAAGAGTGGAAAAATTCTCATGGCATCTGCTTCTACATCAAGCACTATAAAGAAACCCTTTACTGGAAAGAAAGAAGCCAATGCTGTTTATAGGTCAAGACCCCATACCAAGAAGGATCACAGACCCTCTGTTAATGCTGTGATAATCTTCAACCCTCCATCTGCTATGTGATACGGTGGGAGAACTGACTTGAGGTGTTTTGCGTTTGATTGCAAATGTTGCAGTTTAGCAAGAGTCGCCATCGACTTTTCTTTTATCCAATAAGGAAAGGTGAAAAAGCACATGAAAGACCTTTCGAGATGTTTTCTTGAGTTCGGGGGGTAGATTATGAAAAGGGAAGGTATTAGCACCCTTTTCATCCATGGTTTTCCATGGGCTCTTAGTTACTTGCTAGATCACTTGATTTTGTTTGAAATTGTGCTTGTGGTGTGGTTATTTGAAAGTATTTTGAAAAGGTGTCATCGTTTAGGATAACTTTGTAATAGTCCTCGTTCGTAAGAACGTATACAAAGTGTTGAGCTTTTGAAAATATTCCATGTTTAGAAAGTGTTTCGAAAGTGTTTTGAAGGTGTATGTGATTGATTTTGAAAATAACAAGGATGTTTGTTTTGAAATTGAGCAAGCAACTAAAAGTAATCTACCTACTCAAAAGGTCTAATGTGTTCTTTTTCCTCCTTGTTGTACCCCAAAATTTTCCCTCCTATTTTTCCACAAGAAATCACAGCTTCGGGTTTTCCCTGACTTTTCAGATTGGCGTAAGAATCAGTCAAACAGACTTTTTCTTATCAGTCTACCCAAATTAGGGTTTTCATGGACTCTGGAACAGGTCAAGCAAATTATTAGGGTTTGGTTGAGTTTGGCTCAGGGTTTGATCAGGCAGGCGTTTCTTTGATATTAAATCAAGAACTAGGGTTTGTGGGTGCATTCTCAGAAAGAATTAATTCTACAGTTCTTTTCAATTTACTCTGGGATATGGGTTGAGGCATTTGAATTGAGAATTTGCAGTGTTTGGTTTAATCAGTAAAAGGAAGGACATATGGGCATTTATTGTGATTGACTGTGCAATACTTTTGATTATTCGAAACGCCGGACGTTTATTGATTATTTATCATTTCTAAGTTAAAATTATTGGATATTTTCCAGTTATTATAATTTAAGAAATATAAATAATTAAATAAACAATTGAAGAAGAATTAAAAGAGATTAATTGACAAAAGAGCTTTTATTTATTTTTAATTATTAGTAAAAATGTTATTTGAATACATTTACAATATTTACAAATAATGTTATTACAAATAATTGGAAATAAAATAAAGTTATCCTAAAAGTTTCCTAAGTCTTCATCTTCCACTGCTGCTCCCCTTTGCTCAATTAATTTTTATCTGCAAAAACAAAGAAAAAGAAAGAAGTCAAATGCAGATAAAAAGGCAGACAGATATTTAAAAACTCATCATTAAAAGAGTTGGCCGAAATCAGTTTGTTTGCCCTCTTTGCAAATCACAAGAAAACTCTTGGTTCACAAAGAGGGAAATAATTTATATGGTTGTAAATATAAAAAAATGTACAAGGCTGCAAATTTAAACAAAATGCCCAAGGCTGCATAATTTCAAATTGCAAAGTGTCAACAAATATGTCAACCAAGCTGCAAGAAACTAAACTGAATTACAAAGTCCAAACTGAACTGTACATATGCAAACTGAAAAATGCCTAACCAAGTGCAAAGCTGTCAAACTGTCAAAGATATCAAAAGCCAATAAAGATGTCAACAAAGTACAAAAGAGATATGCAGGAAATCTGGAATGTGCAGAGGAAAGATACAATGCAAGCAACATTCAAAAATATCATCATTTTCAAGGCCAACCCTTTTTCAGAGTAGATAGTACAGTAAGCAATAAATAATGCTTTTTCTGATAGAGAGAAAGAGAGAGAGAGAAGTGGAGAGGCTTACAGGCTTAGGCTTAAAGGATATAAAACAAACAGTTCAGAACAGAACAAAGGAGGAGGCAAAAAACATAAAGAAAAATATAAGTTTCAAGCAAGTAAACACAAGCCTTCGCCTGCATAAACTTGTAACCACAAATCCTATCAAACACAAACAGACAGTACCAAAACCTCCCAAACTGTGTCAAAAGCCATATACAGCAACACAAGCCTTAACCTGCATAAACCTCCTGCCTTTCAACTTACAAGCCAATAAGCCTGTAAGTTACAAAAAAACTCAACATTAAAAACCAGAAATTCAAGCCAAGCCTACAAACTGTCAAAACTATTTCAAGCCTTAACCTGCCTAAAAACCCAGTTTCAAATCATACAAACATTCAACCACAAACCTGTGGCCAAAGCCTAAAAATCCTTGCTAAGAATAAGCCTCAAAGTTTCCTTTAAACCTGTCAAAACCAGTATATCAAACCAGCAAACCTAACAGCCTTCAAACCAGAAGCCTACAAGCCCTAAAGGCCTGTAACCTCAAGCCCTGTAAAGCCTAAAAAGCTTGTTCATAAAAAAACTACCAGTTCAAACAACAAGCCCACAAACTTCAATCAGCCTGTCAAACACAAAACTGTCTAGCAAGCATTCAAACCCAACACCCTCAGAGCAACCTCATCATAGGGTCAATAACAACATAAACAACTCAGAATCAAACGAATTCCAAAGCTCTCAGAACTGGAAAGTTCATCATCAAGTAACGAAGCCAGCACAAAGCAGAAGAGGAAAAGAAGCAACAGAAGCAAATCATATAAGCATCTCAAAAACTCAGATATCATAATCAAAGGCAACTGAAGCAAGATAGGGTTTTCAGAAGGCAATCATCATAAAACCATAAGAGCAAAAACAAGATAAAAGTACCAGATTTCCAACAAAGCTCACAGTGCATCACACTCCTCCGCCTGGCCGCCTGAGACACGCCTCCAGTCCACCTCTTCTCCTCTCCAAGCAACGAACCCCAAAGGTAGTATAATCTCCTCTTCCTTTTTCTTTTCACGCCTCACACAGAAAATAATGATAATCAAAGATCAGAACACAAAAGTAAATCGTGCAAGAATGGAAATCTGAAACCCTAAAAAATGCGTTAAGACAAAATCATTACCTTGTATAACCACCGCCTGCGTGACCATTGAGAGGAGGAAGCGGAGATGGCGTCCGGTAGCCAGGCGTGGAGGAAGAGTATCAATGGCTTTTGCTTGGCATGAGAAGATGAAGAGGACAAGGATGGAAGCGGCGCCGTTCTGAGCAAAAGCTCTGTAAACCCTAATCTGAAACATTGAAACAAACCCTTACAAAATGTTGTGAAGTGTGTTCTGGGACTTGCCCCATCCAAACGCCTAAAGCCCAATGATTTTGGCACCTGACCCCCTCCTGGCGCGTTACACCCCCCCCTGTCCTAGTCTTATTTGTTTTGTTTGGGCCATAAATCCCCTAAGCCCATTTAACTCTTTTCTTTATTTTCTATTTATTCAAACTAAATACTTTTATCTATTTTCTTTTTATATAACTTAACTCTTTTTTAAAATAAATAATACATTAATTTTTCATAATAAATTTGTTTTAACAATACTTTTCTTATACAAAAAATATGTAAATATTGGATTAATTAGGTTAATAGATTTTTGGTCTTAAAACTCTTTTTTTAATAAATCTTTCCTTGTACATAAAAATATTAACTAAAATACATAAATATTAGATTTAATTAGGTTAATAGATTGTTTTGTCTTAAAACTCTTTTTAATAAATCTTTTTTATACATAAAAACATTAATGCATAAAAATAGAATTTCTTAAGCATTTTCTTTTCTTTTAAAAAAACCTTTGTTTATACTTAATTAAAACAAAAAGCACAAAAAGAATACATACTTACTTAATTTTGCATTAAGTTAAACATCTTAGCCACTTGTAAATAATCATATACACTTTCACAAATACTTTTGATACATTGCTTTTTATTCTTGTACATTGCTACATTGATATTGAGAATGCGATTCGATTTGGTTGTAAATATTATTCGGACACTACTATCCTGATAAGACTCATCCCCATTTGTAAATATTTGTACCCCCATTCCCAGATACTTATTTGTAATAGCTTAGAATTTAAATTCCCGTAATTTATCGCTTTCTATATACTATGTAGTAATTAGGGTTTGTATGCGAAGATTTAAAATCAACCGATAGACAACCTAATACAAAGACAAATGCATGAAAATCAAATACACAATTCACACTTGCACCCCTAGGGTAATCCCACTCGTTGCCTTCCAAAATGGGCCATGCTTGCATGTTGAGTTTCTTTTGCAAAACAAAAACAATTCAAATGATCATAGTCCCTCGATGACGCTTTCGAAGTTGCCTAAATAAAATGATCATAGCCCCTTCAAGAAAATTGCCAAAGACACTTGGCACTATTGCATTCATGGTCTAAACAATGACCTGCGCCCGTCCCGTTAACATCCTAACACAAGGTTGTCCACCAAATACAATGGTGAAACAATACTGTTAAAAGGGTTAAAACATGAGAAAAATCTTTGAGTAAATTTAGGGGTAGACAACTCTTAGTTACTTGATCAAACTTGCAAAACACACTTGCCTACTTTCAAAACACACTCCACAACACACTTTCAAAATTAAATTTCAAAACATTGAAACATCTTTTTGAAAAGACACACACCTTTGTAAAACATTCGAGTAAAGAATTGTTACAACGGTTGCCAAGACAAGGCATCTTTTTCAAAACATTTTCAAAACACACACACACAAAGCACCATTTCAAACAATTGAAAATCAAGGCAAGTGATCTAAAATGAGTAACTAAGAGCCCATGGATAACCATGGATAGAAAGGGTGCTAATACCTTCCCTTTCTATAATCTACCCCCCCGAACCCACGAAAACATCTCAAAGGTTTTTCCTGTGCTTTTTAACCTTTCCTTTAGGATAAAATAAAAAGTCAGTGGCGACTCTTGCTAAACCGAACAAGTGCAAAAACAAACACAAACCTCAAGTCAGTTCTCCCACCGTATCACAGAACTGGCGACTCTGTTGGGGATAAATTTAAAAGTGGGGTTACCTTAGGGTTTTAGATCACCTTTACATACTTGCTTTGATTGCTTTGATTGCTTTACTTTTTGGGTCCTTGTTTGGGTTTGTTGTAAATCCTACACCCGGATTTGGGGCATCTTTTTAGGTAAATAGCAATAAAACTGTGAGGGAACTGTGCGGGGTATATCGACATGGTTGAAGCAGTAAGCTATGTTAGTGTGACATATTTGTGAGTACCGGTAACCCTTGAGTTCAATCAAGGAGAGTACGGGGCCGCTGAGTGATGTCATGAAGCACTAACGAACTCTTAGAACCTTACTTGACCATCTTAGCCTTTTTAGGGGTAGTGAGATGACCGACTTTGGTGCAGTCCGAAGTTGGTAGATACTCGATACTACACTCATTGAGGGTTGTTTTCTTGGAATATTTTGGTCGCCAGTTAAGTGGCTAAACCAAAACAATGAACACAGAAAACAATCCAATGATATTGAGCTCCTTAGAACCCGGTTTCTATTTTAGGACAGGATGAGCCAACTAACTTCAAGAGGGTACTTACCTACAAACCCCATGCAAGCCTAAACCTAAGGACTTGTTTGCTTTGTGTGAATATGATTACCTGTATATACACTTACTTGGTTTTGCATACATGTACATAACATCATGACATCATACCATAGCATTTTTTCACTAACCATTTCAAGGATCTCGAGGGTCTTTTGATGCAGGGTCACGTTGAACCAGACGTCTACCAAAAGGGAAAGAGGATTCTCCTCTAAACAAATGCCATCAAAGATCAAGTGCAACAACTTAAATCAGGGGCTATGACCCACTTGACATGGTGAGCTTGATTCTCGTGGAAAGACATTCACTGATACAAAGTTCTCCAACCAAAGATGTTGATCAAAGTTCAACCTCTAACATTCTCTTGTGTTTACCCTAAGAGATCCTTGAAAACATGCATCCACATGTCATGCATTGCATCATAACAGTTTTTCCTTTTCAGGTTTCCTTATTCTCCTACTGTTTATTTCAGTAAGAGATGGCTCTAGAGAGGACTGTCAAAGATATCCAGGACCAAAACGCTCAACTTCAAGAGATGTTCTTGAACCTGTCCTTGGGGCAAGAAGAAGTGAAAGCTCTCCTCACAAGGGGCATGGTCCAGGGGAATTCAAGCAATGCCAGAAGTGTTCAGTTGGAAGAACTTCAGTTTGAGCTGACTGCCATGAGGATCCAAATAACGGGATAACTGGTGGGCCATATGGCTCTCATCCAAGACTTGGCTCAAAGACAAGAGGAACTCAGAGTTCTCGTCAACCAACAACTTTGAAACAACCAAGTGGGGAAAACATCTGAGGTTGAAGAGCAAGCCATCATTCAACCCCCTTCCAGACAATAAGACAAGGGAAAGGCTCCTCTACTTGCTTCAGGGTCATAAGCCCACCAACAACCTCGCCAGTGTCAACGGGGTAATCGACGTAAGCAAAATACGTCGGGAAGACAGTTCACTGAGACTGACATACCGTCATCTCTAATACTGGAGCGCTTATTGGAGGTCAATCTGACTGCTTTGAGGGATCCTATTCGGAAGCCCAATACCTCCGCTCCTAACTATCATCCCGACGCATTTTGTGTATACCACTCCTATAGCCCGGGACATGACACAAACAACTGTTGGGCTTTGAAGAACAGGGTCCAAGACATGATTGATGCCAAAGAGATCGAGTTTGACCCTCCAGAGACTCTAGCATAATCACTGCTCCTTTGACGAATCATTGAGAGCGCCTTTGTTTCATTTGAATTTTCAAGTTGTAATTTCTTTGTTATTCAAACAATTATCTTTTAATGTCAAACTCTGTTTCATTAATGCATTGCATATGTTGGTCTTGAATTCATCCATTCGTTTTCACTACTCTTATGTTTTCTTTATGATATTTAACTCTTGATAAAAAGCTGCAAGCCTTTAGAGGGAGGATGATGAAACCATACCACATTCTCATACAGTATGCTTTTGAACAGACCTTGCTGATGATGTACAGGCATTTCTTTCAATTCCCAAACACTGGAGTTATAAGGAAGATAATCCCTAGTTAACCCCTTCGAGCCAAAGAAGTAGGAGTTTTCTGTTCTAAACAAATTGAAACCTTTGATTTAAACCTGGGGCAGGGTAGTCTCTCAGTTAATTCAAAAAAGATGCGCATTGAAGTCGCAAACTCTCAGTTCGTAATACAACGAACGACATAAAAAAAGGGGGAGAAAAACATTCCTTCGGAATCAAAAGACAGTGATGGTTCTTTATCTCATAGGCAGTCATTACCTCTCAAAAGAGAAAAGCCCACTGAGCCAAAACCTATAAAGGAGGCTTAAAAAAGCCGGGGCATCCCGCTGACTGTAATCTCAAAAATAGAAACGGTCAGGCAAAAGTTAGGGATAACAAATCAAAAGAACGAGGTCATTACAAATCCTCAACAACATGAAAAATGTTGCAAAAGAAAAAGGAGATGATGACTGTTTTCCAAAATCCAACTTGTGTGAACCATCACAAAAAAAAAGGGTCGTTCCAAACTCAAACAGAGTTCGACGCACAATTAACTGAGTTTAGGACTGAAGGACATCACGAAGAGCGGGTGGGTACAAATATACTTTGAGCCTTTATCCTTTGTTTCTTAAACCGTGAACCAAGCCACGTTACAACCCTTCAAAATTCCTAATTGAAGCATGGGTTAGTTCGAAAGCATACTGTTACAAAAGGTATCCTGACTCCTGTAAGGCTTTGCCCTAAATCTTATGTTGATTTTGTCTTACAAAAAGTTTTCTGCTAAAAAACGCATTTTTCAAAACTTCGAGACCAGCATAAACTTTGCATTATTTGAATATCATTGTTTGCACATGGTTATTTGTTTAATAGCGAAGAAATTCATACAGCGAATGTTCGGAGGAACGAAAACTCTCTCAGTGAGTAAAATCACTTCAAAAAGGATGACACTTCCATTGACGAATCTCCTATAAACAAGGGGCATGACATGTCACTATCCAGCACACCTGGGGCAGTCCAATCAAGGTTTCAACAGATCTTTCAAAGTTCAGTTAACCTGGGGCAGTCCAGTCAAGGTTTCAACAGATCTTTCAAAGTTCAGTTAACCTGGGGCAGTCCAGTCAAGATTTCAAGAAATCTCTCAATTTACAGAGTAACTTGGGGCAAGTCTCCTTCTTCATCACTTGGGGCATTCGAATGTCAATCTCAAGAGTGTTCAAAATTTCCTTCATCAACTGCTGGAAGTTGCGGTCATCATCAAAAACTCCTTCATCACCTGTTGGAAGATACGGTCCAAATATGCTCCAGACACGGTTGCCATTCTGTAACCTTTCCAAGTTCCAGATTAATACCTGTAGCAAGCCAGGAAAATATCTGTGGACGACTGATTGTGGATTAATACCTGAAACCATCCAGGAAAACCATCTACATGAAGAGGTTGAAGATCAACACCTGTAACAAGCCAGGAAAACTATCTTTCTTTCTCAGGTCAGAGATCAATACCTGAAACCAGCCAGGACAGCATCTCCTTGACCAACCTTTCTTAAGTTCCAGATTAATACCTGTAGCAAGCCAGGAAAATATCTGTGGACGGCTGATTATGGATTAATACCTGAAACCATCTAGGAAAACCATCTACATGAAGAGATTGAAGATCAACACCTGTAACAAGCCAGGAAAACTATCTTTCTTTCTCAGGTCAGAGATCAATACCTGAAACCAGCCAGGACAACATCTCCTTGACCAACCTTTCTTAAGTTCCAGATTAATACCTGTAGCAAGCCAGGAAAATATCTGTGGACGACTGATTATGGATTAATACCTGAAACCAGCCAGGAAAACCATCTACATGAAGAGATTGAAGATCAACACCTGTAACAAGCCAGGAAAACTATCTTTCTTTCTCAGGTCAGAGATCAATACCTGAAACTAGCCAGGACAGCATCTCCTTGACCAACCTTTCTTAAGTTCCAGATTAATACCTGTAGCTAGCCAGGAAAATATCTGTGGACGACTGATTATGGATTAATACCTGAAACCAGCCAGGAAAACCATCTACATGAAGAGATTGAAGATCAACACCTGAAACCAGCCAGGAAAACCATTTACATGAAGAGATTGAAGATCAACACCTGTAACAAGCCAGGAAAACTATCTTTCTTTCTCAGGTTAGAGATCAATACCTGAAACCATCCAGGACAATATCTCCTTGACCAACCTTTTCAAGATCCCAGATCAATACCTGCAGCAATCAAAAGATTCTTACAATCCCCAGCGGAGCTAAAACTTCCAACTATCAATCCCCAAGCAGAATGAAGACTCTCATTCTCAGTTCCTCACAGGATATTCAGATATTCCCCAGTGAAGATCTCCTCAAGACAGGAATCCCCAGTAGATTGGCATACAACCCAAGCTCCTGATTCCCCAACAGCGGTCCCATGACTTCTCATTTTCAACAATCAAAGGATTTTCAATCCCCTGCAGCAGTCAAGGAATTACTTTCCCCGGCAGCCGTCAAGATTCTTTTATCTCCAGCCATCCAGGATTCATCTATCCTCAGCAAGACCGCTCATCAGCTTACATGCACATTCATCACATTCATATCATAAACATTGATATAACATACATTGCATCATGCATCATGACACTGCATACAACTAACTCTTTACCTTTTCAGGAAAGATCAGTCAACAGACAAAGATCTTCATCTTCCGAGATTCTTTCTAGAAATAGTTTAGATGTGACCCAGACATGGCGACATTCTGATACTTATTCCAGATTAACCCAGAGATAGTTCAGATGTGACCCAGACATGGCGACATTCTGATACTTATTCCAGATTCACCCAGAGATAGTTCAGATGTGACCCAGACATGGCGAAATTCTGATAACTTATTCCAGATTCATCCAGATGCAGTTTTACACGGACTCATCGTCAGGAAACCCTACACCGGTTCCTTCTCAAATTCAGATGCAGTTTTACACGGACTCATCATCAGGAAACCCTACACCGGTTCCTTTTCAACTTCAAGACTTCTGAAAACAGTTTACGGATTCTCCAAACACGGATGTTAATCTATCGCTTGTTCAGACTCAACCTTTGAAAACAGTTTACGGACGCTTCCCAACAACGGATGCTGCTCTATTGCTTATTCAACTCCAAGACTTCTGAAAACAGTTTACGGGTTCTCCAGACATGGATGTTAACCTATCGCTTGTTCAGATTCTTCAACTTCTGAAAACAGTTTACGGATTCTCCAAACACGGATGTTAATCTATCGCTTGTTCAGATGCAACTTTTGAAAACAGTTTATGGACGCTTCCCAACAACGGATGCTGCTCTATTGCTTATTCAATTTCAAGACTTCTGAAAACAGTTTACGGGTCCTCGCCACGGATGTTAACCTATCGCTTGTTCAGATTCTTCAGACTTTTGAAAACAGTTTACGGACGCTTCCCAACAACGGATGCTGCTCTATTGCTTATTCAACCTCAACTGTTGAAAACAGTTTACGGACGCTTCCCAATAACGTATGCTGCTCTATTGCTTATTCAACTCCAAGACTTCTGAAAACAGTTTACGGGTTCTCCAGACACGGATGTTAACCTATCGCTTGTTCAGATTCTTCAACTTTTGAAAACAGTTTACGGACGCTTCCCAACAACGGATGCTGCTCTATTGCTTATTCAACCTCAACTATTGAAAACAGTTTACGGACGCTTCCCAACAACGGATGCTGCTCTATTGCTTATTCAACTCCAAGACTTCTGAAAACAGTTTACGGGTTCTCCAGACACGGATGTTAACCTATCGCTTGTTCAGATTCTTCAACTTTTGAAAACAGTTTACGGACGCTTCCCAACATGGATGCTGCTCTATTGCTTATTCAACTTCAAGACTTCTGAAAACAATTTACGGGTTCTCCAGACACGGATGTTAACCTATCGCTTGTTCAGATTCTTCAACTTCTGAAAATAGTTTACGGATTCTCCAAACACGGATGTTAATATATCGCTTGTTCAGACTCAACTTTTGAAAACAGTTTACGGACGCTTCCCAACAACGGATGCTGCTCTATTGCTTATTCAACTTCGAGACTTCTGAAAACAGTTTACGGGTTTTCCAGACACGGATGTTAACCTATCGCTTGTTCAGATTCTTCAACTTCTGAAAACAGTTTACGGATTCTCCAAACACGGATGTTAATCTATCGCTTGTTCAGACTCAACTTTTGAAAACAGTTTACGGACGCTTCCCAACACGGATGCTGCTCTATTGCTTATTCAACTTCAAGACTTCTGAAAACAGTTTACGGGTTCTCCAGACACGGATGTTAACCTATCGCTTGTTCAGACTCTTCAACTTATGAAAACAGTTTACGGATTCTCCAAACACGGATGTTAATCTATCGCTTGTTCAGACTCAACTTTTGAAAACAGTTTACGGACGCTTCCCAACAACGGATGTTGCTCTATTGCTTATTCAACTTCGAGACTTCTGAAAACAGTTTACGGGTTCTCCAGACACGGATGTTAACCTATCGCTTGTTCAGATTCTTCAACTTCTGAAAACAGTTTACGGATTCTCCAAACACGGATGTTAATCTATCGCTTGTTCAGACTCAACTTTTGAAAACGGTTTACGGACGCTTCCCAACAACGGATGCTGCTCTATTGCTTATTCAACTTCAACTCCTAAAAATAGTTTACAGATTCTCCAAACATGGATGTCAATCTATTGCTTGTTCAGACCCCCAGTTCAGAGATGTTCCAAAAACATGGATACCTTTATGATACTCATGTGTTTCACCTACAACATACATTTCCAGATGGCATCTCTAAGGCCATCACTAAATGGCATCTTTAAGCCCATTCCCTCTACCATCACATCACCGAGTGCAAATTTTTTGGGTACTCTAGTGTCCAATATCCTTTTACCCTCGAGTCGCGAAAGGCAAACTTGCCAATCTAACTCTTCAGGTTCAAGAAGATTGAACAGGGGCAACTGTTGTACCCCAAAATTTGCCCTCCAATTTTTCCACAAGAAATCACAGCTTCGGGTTTTCCCTGACTTTTCAGATTGGCGTAAGAATCAGTCAAACAGACTTTTTCTTATCAGTCTACCCAAATTAGGGTTTTCATGGACTCTGGAACAGGTCAAGCAAATTATTAGGGTTTGGTTGAGTTTGGCTCAGGGTTTGATCAGACAAACGCTTCTTTGATATTAAATCAAGAACTAGGGTTTGTGCGTGCATTCTCAGAAAGAATTAATTCTACAGTTCTTTTCAATTTACTCTGGGATATGGGTTGAGGCATTTGAATTGAGAATTTACAGTGTTTGGTTTAATCAGTAAAAGGAAGGACATATGGGCATTTATTGTGATTGACTGTGCAATACTTTTGATTATTCGGAACGCCGGACGTTTATTGATTATTTATCATTTCTAAGTTAAAATTATTGGATATTTTCCAGTTATTATAATTTAAGAAATATAAATAATTAAATAAACAATTGAAGAAGAATTAAAAGAGATTAATTGACAAAAGAGCTTTTATTTATTTTTAATTATTAGTACAAATGTTATTTGAATACATTTACAGTATTTACAAATAATGTTATTACAAATAATTGGAAATAAAATAAAGTTATCCTAAAAGTTTCCTAAGTCTTCATCTTCCACTGCTGCTCCCCTTTGCTCAATTAATTTTTATCTGCAAAAACAAAGAAAAAGAAAGAAGTCAAATGCAGATAAAAAGGTAGATAGATATTTAAAAACTCATCATTAAAAGAGTTGGCCGGAATCAGTTTGTTTGCCCTCTCTGCAAATCACAAGAAAACTCTTGGTTCACAAAGAGGGAAATAATTTATATGCTTGCAAATATAAAAAAATGTACAAGGCTGCAAATTTAAACAAAATGCCCAAGGCTGCATAATTTCAAATTGCAAAGTGTCAACAAAAATGTCAACCAAGCTGCAAGAAACTAAACTGAATTACAAAGTCCAAACTGAACTGCACATATGCAAACTGAAAAATGCCTAACCAAGTGCAAAGCTGTCAAACTGTCAAAGATATCAAAAGCCAATAAAGATGTCAACAAAGTACACAAGAGATATGCAGGAAATCTGGAATGTGCAGAGGAAAGATACAATGCAAGCAACATCCAAAAATATCATCATTTTCAAGGCCAACCCTTTTTCAGAGTAGATAGTACAGTAAGCAATAAACAATGCTTTTTCTGATAGAGAGAAAGAGAGAGAGAAGTGGAGAGGCTTACAGGCTTAGGCTTAAAGGATATAAAACAAACAGTTCAGAACAGAACAAAGGAAGAGGCAAAAAAACATAAAGAAAAATATAAGTTTCAAGCAAGTAAACACAAGCCTTCGCCTGCATAAACCTGTAACTACAAATCCTGTCAAACACAAACAGACAGTACCAAAACCTCCCAAACTGTGTCAAAAGCCATATACAGCAACACAAGCTTTAACCTGCATAAACCTCATGCCTTTCAACTTACAAGCCAATAAGCCTGTAAGTTACAAAAAAGCTCAACATTAAAAACCAGAAATTCAAGCCAAGCCTACAAACTGTCAAAACTATTTCAAGCCTTAACCTGCCTAAAAACCCAGTTTCAAACCATACAAACATTCAACCACAAACCTTTGGCCAAAGCCTAAACACCCTTGCTAAGCATAAGCCTCAAAGTTTCCTTTAAACCTGTCAAAACCAGTATATCAAACCAGCAAACCTAACAACCTTCAAACCAGAAGCCTACAAGCCCTAAAGGCCTGTAACCTCAAGCCCTGTAAAGCCTAAAAAGCTTGTTCATAAAAAACTACCAGTTCAAACAACATGCCCACAAACTTCAATCAGCCTGTCAAACACAAAACTGTCTAGCAAGCATTCAAGCCTAACACCCTCAGAGCAACCTCATCATAGGGTCAATAACAACATAAATAACTCAGAATCAAACGAATTCCAAAGCTCTCAGAACTGGAAAGTTCATCATCAAGCAACGAAGCCAGCACAAAGCAGAAGAGGAAAAGAAGCAACAGAAGCAAATCATATAAGCATTTCAGAAACTCAGATATCATAATCAAAGGCAACTGAAGCAAGATAGGGTTTTCAGAAGGCAATAATCATAAAACCATAAGAGCTAAAACAAGATAAAAGTACCAGATTTCCAGCAAAGCTCACAGTGCATCACACTCCTATGCCTGGCCGCCTGAGACACGCCTCCAGTCCACCTCTCCTCCTCTCCAAGCAACGAACCCCAAAGGTAGTATAATCTCCTCTTCCTTTTTCTTTTCACGCCTCACACAGAAAATAATGATAATCAAAGATCAGAACAAAAAAGTAAAACGTGCAAGAATGGAAATCTGAAACCCTAAAAAATGAGCTAAGACAGAATCATTACCTTGTATAACCACCGCCTGCGTGACCATGGAGAGGAGGAAGCGGAGATGGCGTCCGGTAGCCAGGCGTGGAGGAAGAGTATCAATGGCTTTTGCTTGGCATGAGAAGATGAAGAGGACAAGGATGGAAGCGGCGCCGTTCTGAGCAAAAGCTCTGTAAACCCTAATCTGAAACATTGAAACAAACCCTTACAAAATGTTGTGAAGTGTGTTCTGGGCCTTGCCCCATCCAAACGCCTAAAGCCCAATGATTTTGGCACCTGACCCCCTCCTGGCGCGTTACACCCCCCCCCCCTGTCCTAGTCTTATTTGTTTTGTTTGGGCCATAAATCCCCTAAGCCCATTTAACTCTTTTCTTTATTTTCTATTTATTCAAACTAAATACTTTTATCTATTTTCTTTTTATATAACTTAACTCTTTTTTTAAATAAATAATACATTAATTTTTCATAATAAATTTGTTTTAACAATACTTTTCTTATACCAAAAATATGTAAATATTGGATTAATTAGGTTAATAGATTTTTGGTCTTAAAACTCTTTTTTTAATAAATCTTTCCTTGTACATAAAAATATTAACTAAAATACATAAATATTAGATTTAATTAGGTTAATAGATTGTTTTGTCTTAAAACTCTTTTTAATAAATCTTTTTCATACATAAAAACATTAATGCATAAAAATAGAATTTCTTAAGCATTTTCTTTTCTTTTAAAAAAACCTTTGTTTATACTTAATTAAAACAAAAAGCACAAAAAGAATACATACTTACTTAATTTTGCATTAAGTTAAACATCTTAGCCACTTGTAAATAATCATATACACTTTCACAAATACTTTTGATACATTGCTTTTTATTCTTGTACATTGCTACATTGATATTGAGAATGCGATTCGATTTGGTTGTAAATATTATTCGGACACTACTATCCTGATAAGACTCATCTCCATTTGTAAATATTTGTACCCCCATTCCCGGATACTTATTTGTAATAGCTTAGACTTTAAATTCCCGCAATTTATCGCTTTCTATATACTGTGTAGTAATTAGGGTTTGTATGCGAAGATTTAAAATCAACCGATAGACAACCTAATACAAAGAAAAATGCATGAAAATCAAATACACAATTCACACTTGCACCCCTAGGGTAATCCCACTCGTTGCCTTCCAAAATGGGCCATGCTTGTATGTTGAGTTTCTTTTGCAAAACAAAAACAAATCAAATGATCATAGTCCCTCGATGACGCTTTCGAAGTTGCCTAAATAAAATGATCATAGCCCCTTCAAGAAAATTGCCAAAGACACTTGGCACTATTGCATTCATGGTCTAAACAATGACCCGCGCCCGTCCCGTTAACATCCTAACACAAGGTTGTCCACCAAATACAATGGTGAAACAATACTGTTAAAAGGGTTAAAACATGAGAAAAATCGTTGAGTAAATTTAGGGGTAGACAACTCTTAGTTACTTGATCAAACTTGCAAAACACACTTGCCTACTTTCAAAACACACTCCACAACACACTTTCAAAAAAAATTTCAAAACATTGAAACATCTTTTCGAAAAGACACACACCTTTGTAAAACATTCGAGTAAAGAATTGTTACAACGGTTGCCTAGACAAGGCATCTTTTTCAAAACATTTTCAAAACACACACACAAAGCACCATTTCAAACAATTGAAAATCAAGGCAAGTGATCTAAAACGAGTAACTAAGAGCCCATGGATAACAATGGATAGAAAGGGTGATAATACCTTCCCTTTCTATAATCTACCCGCCAAACCCACGAAAACATCTCAAAGGTTTTTCCTGTGCTTTTTAACCTTTCCTTTAGGATAAAATAAAAAGTCGGTGGCGACTCTTGCTAAACTGAACAAGTGCGAAAAAAAACGCAAACCTCAAGTCAGTTCTCCCACCGTATCACACTCCTCCTTTAGACGTTGCTATCTTACCATTGTTTTGGTAAGAAGCCCCATCGTTGGATGTGAAGGGACGGGAATTGGGTCATCGTATGACCATGATAGCAATGTTGTGAGATGACTTAGCACTTTTCTTTTAGGGGCAAAGATCATTTTGAAAGGTAACTTTGATAGCGTCATCGAGGGACTATGATCTTGTATTTCGATTTGTTTATGCTAAGACATCCCACATGCATAACATGGCCATTTTTTAAGGCAACAAGTGGAATCACCCTAGGGGTGCTAGTTGCAAGTGTGTTTGATTACATGAATTTTAGTCTTGATTAGGGTGATCTATTTATCAATTTCATGTCTTGTTATACACACCCTAATTACTAGCATTTGCATTCGAAAGTGATAAATTGCATAAATGTAAAGTCCATCGCTATTACAATATTTTGGGGATGGGGGTACATATTTACGACTGGGGATTGCAAGGAATCTTGCTGGTAGGGTCTGACCACCACTAGCTGACAGAGAACTAGTTGATATGGTCATGAGAACACTAATGGGAGCATATTTCAACTTGCTAATTGGTAGCCCTTCTTCTAGTTTCACCGAGTTAATTTTGACTGGTGAAAGGGTCCAGAGTGGAATCAAGAGTGGAAAAATTCTCATGGCATCTGCTTCTACATCAAACACTATAAAGAAACCCTTTACTGGAAAGAAAGAAGCCAATGTTGTTTATAGGTCAAGATCCCATACCAAGAAGGATCACAGACCCTCTGTTAATGCTGTGATAATCTTCAACCCTCCATCTGCTATGTGATACGGTGGGAGAACTGACTTGAGGTGTTTTGCGTTCGATTGCAAATGTTGCAGTTTAGCAAGAGTCGCCATCGACTTTTCTTTTATCCAATAAGGAAAGGTGAAAAAGCACATGAAAGACCTTTCGAGATGTTTTCTTGAGTTCGGGGGGTAGATTATGAAAAGGGAAGGTATTAGCACCCTTTTCATCCATGGTTTTCCATGGGCTCTTAGTTACTTGCTAGATCACTTGATTTTGTTTGAAATTGTGCTTGTGGTGTGGTTATTTGAAAGTATTTTGAAAAGGTGCCATCGTTTAGGATAACTTTGTAATAGTCCTCGTTCGTAAGAACGTATACAAAGTGTTGAGCTTTTGAAAATATTCCATGTTTAGAAAGTGTTTCGAAAGTGTTTTGAAGGTGTATGTGATTGTTTTTGAAAATAACAAGGATGTTTGTTTTGAAATTGAGCAAGCAACTAAAAGTAATCTACCTACTCAAAAGGTCTCAAGTGTTCTTTTTCCTCCTCCTTTAGACGTTGCTATCTTACCATTGTTTTGGTAAGAAGCCCCATCGTTGGATGTGAAGGGACGGGAATTGGGTCATCGTATGACCATGATAGCAATGTTGTGAGATGACTTAGCACTTTTCTTTTAGGGGCAAAGATCATTTTGAAAGGCAACTTTGATAGCGTCATCGAGGGACTATGATCTTGTATTTCGATTTGTTTATGCTAAGACATCCCACATGCATAACATGGCCATTTTGTAAGGCAACAAGTGGAATCACCCTAGGGGTGCTAGTTGCAAGTGTGTTTGATTACATGCATTTTAGTCTTGATTAGGGTGATCTATTTATCAATTTCATGTCTTGTTATACACACCCTAATTACTAGCATTTGCATTCGAAAGCGATAAATTACAGAAATGTAAAGTCCTACGCTATTGCAATATTTTGGGGATGGGGGTACATATTTATGAATGGGGATTGCAAGGAATTTAAGTACTAATTATCTATTACAACCATATAGAAATGCATAATATAAGAAAAAAATGGACTTGTTTAGAAAATGTTTTTGTCTTAAGGAAATAAATTAAAAGGAAAATATTTTTATGTTTTTTATGTTAATATTAAAAATGATGAAAAGGAAAATAAATGCAAGATAAAAACAGCGTGCTGCTGCAAGAAAAACAACAAGGATCAGAAGTTCTAAAGTCAGGCGCATGGTGACTCAGAAGGAAGCGTCAGAATCAGAAGTTCTGGATTGGTACACTATAAGGTCCTGCAAGAAATGTTAGAGGATAAACACATAAGTTCTGGATTGCTATGCGCTGAACTTCTGAATGTTAGAACAATGAGAAAACCTCAGAAGCTCTGTGCGTGTCAAAACAGTAGGAAGAACTCAGAAGTTCTATATGGTGCTAAGACAATGAACGAACAATCAGCAGTTCAACATGTTATCAGCGCATGAAAATTAGAAGTTCAGTGTATTTAACATGTAAGGAGAACTCAAAAGTTTTGTGTTGTGTTAGAATAATGAGTGAATCATAGAAGTTCTGTGTGTGTTAACAGTGAGGAGAACTCAGAAGTTCTGTGTTGTGCTAAGCTGTGAGTGAACATCAGAAGTTCTATGCCATATTTCAACTCTTAATCAGCACATCAGCAATTTATCCAGTTCTTAATAAACAGCAAATCAGAAAGATAATAGCACAACAGTTTATAGAAGTTCTAATCCTAAATCTGAGTCTTGCCCTAATCAAGAAGTTCTGTCCATAATTTTTCTACTAAAGTAATGATATGTACAACATTAATACTATGATATTTACATGTTAATGATGTTCAGAATGAAAAACAAGCAAAGTCAGAAGGACTTACCTTGAAACTGGAGCGTGGGCTTGGAGCTTTGAGTGGCTGCCTTTGGATGTTCTGAGTCACCAAGGGTGTCAGAACAGTGGTTGTATTCTTTGATTCAAAGGGGGAGGGGGAACAAAAGGTTTTGTTTTGGATTTGCGAAGGTTTTCCCTGTTTCCTCTTCTCTCTTTTGGACTCTTGGAATTTTAGCAGAAGTTCAGCTCTTTTCTTTCTCAAATTTCCCCCTTTTTCCAGTTGCCAATGGAGTTCTATTTATAGGCAAAGGTTTTGCAGTTTGGAGATGTCAAGTGGCGCCAACGTCTTATGCTAGAAGCTGACTTACTCTTGAAATAAGCTTAAACAAGCATGGTTCAATGCATCAAGTAGGATAGTTAACAGCGCCTGAGCTGGATTTTGTCAGCATGATTTAAGGAAAAGTAGAAGCAGCGCATGGGCTTAGCATACTTTAGCACAAAAGTTTGTCTTTCCAAGGCAGTAGGGGTACACGTGGTGAAAATCCTTTGGATAAAGACTCAGAAAGTGATTGTGAGCATTAAATGACGATGAGACTTATCACAACCAGAAATCCTGCCATGTGAGATTCTACACCAAGGCTTAGCTATGGATCAGAAGTTCTGCTTCAGCGTAGCATCCAACCTCTGATCTTTGTATCTTCTGATTCCAACATGTTCTGAAGAAGAATGTTTCTTCCATATGTTCTGATTAAAGCGTCATGTTCTGAACCATGTTTGCAACCTCTGACTGAAGCTTTTTGTGAAAACCTGCCCAGAAGTTCTGACCAAACTCTGCCTTGAGAGTGTCCATAATTTTCTGAGTGTTATGGTGATAACCTGGTCAGAGAAGATCAGAAGCATAACCTCTATGTGCTGAAGAGTCACGTTCTGATGGAAGATTGCATTCTGAACCACGTTTGCAACTTCTGACTGTACTTGCATGGAGGCTGACTCAGAAGTTCTGAAGCATCATATTCTCTTAACACTTAGAAAATTTTCCAAATGTTGATAAATTTGATTTTTGATTTAAAAGTCAAAGTTTGACTTTTTCAGTGTGCTCTTGACCATTTTTCCCTTGCGGATGACTTTCTTGAAAAATTGCAGTTCAAGGCTTGGAAGCAAACTTGAGGATCCAGGGTGATCCCTTGTGAAATGAGAGGGAAAATATTGGGGTACGACAGCTGCCCCTGTTCAATCTTCTTACACCTGAAGAGTTAGATTGGTAATTCTGCCACTCGTGACTTGAAGGTGGAAGATGATTGAACACTAGAGTGCCCAGAAAATTTGCACTTGAAGATGTGTTAGTTGGTTATGTACGGAATGGGTTTAAAGATTCCATTTGGAGAGGTAATGGATAGTTGTTGGAGATGGGCTTAAAGATGCCATCTGAAGGTGATGAAGGATTCTTAGACGATTACTACCTCAGCAGGATGATGAAGGAATCTTGGATGACTACAACCTCAGCAGGATGATGAAGGAATCTTGGACGATTACTACCTCAACAGGATGATGAAGGAATCTTGAACGATTACAACCTCGGCAGGATGATAAAGGAATCTTGGATGACTACAACCTAAGCAGGATGATGAATGAATCTTGGATGACTACAACCTCAGCAGGATGATGAAGGAATCTTGAGACGACTACTACTTCAAATAGATAATGAAGGAATCTTGAGACGACTACTACCTCAAATAGATGATGAAGGAATCTTGAGACGACTACTACCTCAAATAGATGATGAAGGAATCTTGAGATGAATACTACCTTAAATAGATGATGAAGGAATCTTGAGACGACTACTACTTCAAACAGATGATGAAGGAATCTTGAGACGAATACTACCTCAAACAGATGATGAAGGAATCTGGAGATGACTACTACTTCAAACAGATGATGAAGGAATCTTGAGACGACTACTACTTCAAACAGATGATGAAGGAATCTTGAGACGACTACTACGTCAAACAAATGATGAAGGAATCTTGAGATGACTACTACCTCAAACAGATGATGAAGGAATCTTGAGACGACTACTACCTCAAACGGATGATGAAGGAATCTAGAGATGACTACTACCTCAAACAGAAGATTAAGGAATATTGAGACGACTACTACTTCAAACAGATGATGAAGGAATCTTGAGACGACTACTACCTCAAATAGATGATGAAGGAATCTTGAGACGACTATTACCTCAAACAGATGATGAAGGAATCTGGAGATGACTACTACTTCAAACAGATGATGAAGGAATCTTGAGACGACTACTACTTCAAACAGATGATGAAGGAATCTTGAGACGACTACTACCTCAAACAGATGATGAAGGAATCTTGAGACGAATACTACCTCAAACAGATGATGAAGGAATCTGGAGATGACTACTAGTTCAAACAGATGATGAAGGAATCTTGAGACGACTACTACTTCAAACAGATGATGAAGGAATCTTGAGATGACTACTACCTCAAACAGATGATGAAGGAATCTTGAGACGACTACTACTTCAAACAGATGATAAAGGAATCTTGAGACGACTACTACCTCAAACAGATGATGAAGGAATCTTGAGATGACTACTACCTCAAACAGATGATGAAGGAATTTTGAGACGACTACTACCTCAAACAGATGATGAAGGAATCTGTAAATGACCACTACCTCAAACAGATGATGAAGGAATCTGGAGATGACTACTACTTCAAACAGATGATGAAGGAATCTTGATACGACTACTACTTCAAATTGATGATGAAGGAATCTTGAGACCACTACTACTTCAAACAAATGATGAAGGAATCTTGAGACGACTAATACCGCAAACAGATGATGAAGGAATCTTGAGACGACTACTACCTCAAACGGATGATGAAGGAATCTAGAGATGACTACTACCTCAAATAGATGATGAAGGAATATTGAGACGACTACTACTTCAAACATATGATGAAGGAATCTTGAGACGACTACAACCTTAAACAGATGATGAAGGAATCTTGAGACGACTACTACCTTAAACAGATGATGAAGGAATCTGGAGACGACTACTACCTCAAACAGATGATAAAGGAATCTTGAGACGACTACTACCTCAAACGGATGATGAAGGAATCTAGAGATAACTACTACCTCAAACAAATGATAAAGGAATATTGAGACGACTACTAATTCAAACAGATGATGAAGGAATCTTGAGACGACTACTACCTCAAATAGATGATGAAGGAATCTTGAGACGACTACTAACTCAAACAGATGATGAAGGAATCTGGAGATGACTACTACTTCAAACAGATGATGAAGGAATCTTGAGACGACTACTACTTCAAACAGATGATGAAGGAATCTTGAGACAACTACTACCTCAAACAGATGATGAAGGAATCTTGAGACGACTACTACCTCAAACAGATGATGAAGGAATCTGGAGATGACTACTACTTCAAACAGATGATGAAGGAATCTTGAGACGACTACTACTTCAAACAAATGATGAAGGAATCTTGAGATGACTACTACCTCAAACAGATGATGAAGGAATCTTTAGACGACTACTACTTCAAACAGATGATAAAGGAATCTTGAGACGACTACTACCTCAAACAGATGATGAAGGAATCTTGAGATGACTACTACCTCAAACAGATGATGAAGGAATTTTGAGACGACTACTACCTCAAACAGATGATGAAGGAATCTGGAAATGACCACTACCTCAAATAGATGATGAAGGAATCTGGAGATGACTACTACTTCAAACAGATGATGAAGGAATCTTGAGACGACTACTACTTTAAATTGATGATGAAGGAATCTTGAGATGACTACTACTTCAAACAAATGATGAAGGAATCTTGAGACGACTAATACCGCAAACAGATGATGAAGGAATCTTGAGACGACTACTACCTCAAATAGATGATGAAGGAATCTAGAGATGACTACTACCTCAAACAGATGATGAAGGAATATTGAGACGACTACTACTTCAAACAGATGATGAAGGAATCTTGAGACGACTACTACCTCAAACAGATGATGAAGGAATCTTGAGACGACTACTACCTTAAACAGATGATGAAGGAATCTGGAGATGACTACTACTTCAAACAGATGATGAAGGAATCTTGAGACGACTACTACTTCAAACAGACGATGAAGGAATCTTGTGACGACTACTACCTCAAACAGATGATGAAGGAATCTTGAGACAACTACTACCTCAAACAGATGATGAAGGAATCTGGAGATGACTACTACTTCAAACAGATGATGAAGGAATCTTGAGACGACTACTACTTCAAATAGATGATGAAGGAATCTTGAGACGACTACTACCTCAAACAGATGATGAAGGAATCTTGAGACGACTACTACTTCAAACAGATGATGAAGGAATCTTGAGACGACTACTATCTCAAACATATGATGAAGGAATCTTGAGATGACTACTATCTCAAACAGATGATGAAGGAATCTTGAGACGACTACTACCTCAAACAGATGATGAAGGAATCTGGAGATGACTACTACCTCAAACAGATGATGAAGGAATCTGGAGATGACTACTACATCAAACAGATGATGAAGGAATCTTGAGATGACTACTACTTCAAACAGATGATGAAGGAATCTTGAGACGACTACTACCTCAAACAGATGATAAAGGAATCTTGAGACGACTACTACTTCAAACAGATGATGAAGGAATCTTGAGACGAATACTACCTCAAACAGATGATGAAGGAATCTTGGATGACTGCTACTCCAAAAGGTAATGAAGGAATATTTGACGACAGCTACTCCAAAAGGATGATAACCTTTATCTGTCGATCGATCTTTCCTAAAAAGGAAAAGAGTTAGTTGTATGCAATGTCATGATGTATGCATTATGCAATGATGTTCTCAAAATAAATGAGATTTGTGTTATATGTTGTTTGTATGCATATGCTATGAATGTTGTTGAAATGTAATGAATGTATTTTTGTCTGGGAAAATAAGTCCTTGACAAATATCGGAGAGTTTGTTAAATCCTAGACTGCTGTTGAAGAGTATGTGTGTCTTCAAACTTTGCTTAGAATGTTTCCACCGGGGATTCCTGTTTTGTTGTTTGAGGAGAAACTCCGCTGGGGAATATTGAAAACTTTGTGGGGAGAATGTTTTCCTGCTTGGGAAAAGAGTTCATGAGTCTCGATTGTCCGTTGCTCTACTGGGGATTCGAAGTTGAACTGTCTGGTCGGGTCCAGGTTTCATAGTAAATTGTTGGGGATTGTAGAGTAGTCTACTGGGGAAAAGGAGTTGTGGTCCTTTGATTTGTAGTAGTCGGAGAGGCCACCTCAAGCTGGGGATTTCTGCCGTTTGTTGGGGAAATAAACCCTATTGCCGGTTTGCTAGAGAGGTGATGACTTCGTTGGGGAAGTCCTTGAGGATTCTTGATATTGTCTCAGCTGGGGAAAGGTTTTCAGAGGTTAAACTCTTGTTGGGAGTCATCCTATGAGAAGGATTTTGGGGAGACCTGTCATTTCCCCTAGTAGCAAGTGTTTGTGGCATTGCCAGAAAATGTTTGATTGTACGTAACCCTTCGCTGAGATTGACGTTCAATGCCCTAAGTGACGGAGATGGAGACTTGCCCCTGGTTACTCTGCACTTCTTGAGAGATTTCTTGGAATCTTTACTGGACTGCCCCAGTTGTGTTGGATAGTGACATGTCATGTCCCCCTGTTGATAGAAGATTTGTCAATGTAAGTGTCATCCTTCTTGAATTGATTTTGTTCACTGAGAGAGCTTTCGTTCACTGGATATTCATTGTGTGAATTTCTCCGTTGTCAAACAAATAGCCATATGCAAACAATGATATTCAAGTAATGCAAAGTTTATGCTTGTCTTGAAGTTTTGAAAAATGCGTTTTTACCAAGTAAAGAAGTTTTTAATTCAACTTTGGATTTTGAGTAAAGCCTTACAGGAATCAGGATACCTTTCGTAACAGTATGCTTTCGAACTAACCCATGCTTCAATTAGGACTTTTGAAGGGTTGTAACGTGGCTTGGTTCACAGTTTAAGAAACAAAGGATAAAAACTCAAATGTATTTGTACCCACCCGTTCTTCGTGATGTTCTTCGCTCCTATGCTCAGTTAATTGTATGTTTGAACTCCAATTGGGTCTGGAATGACATATTGGTGATGGCTCAGACAAGTTAAGTTTGTCGAAAGGAAGTCATTTTTTTGCAACATTTTTTTTCATGTTGTTGAGGATTTATAGTGACCTCTTTCTTTTGATTCATTATCCCTAATTTTTTCCTAACTATTCTTGGTTTGAGATTACAGTCAGCGGGATGCCCCAGTTTTCTTAAGTCTCATTTGTAGGTTTTGACTTAGTGGGCTTTTCTCTTCTTTTTTTTTGAGAGATAATGACTGCCTGTGTGATAGGGAACCATCACCATCTTTTGATTCAGAGGAATGTTTCTTGACTTCATTCGTTGTATTACGAGATGAGAGTTTGTGGCTTAACGCACGTTTGAATTAACTGAGAGACTACCCTGCCCCCGACTTTGATTAAAGGTTTCAATTTTGTGAAAAAGAAAAACTTCTACTTCTTTGGCTTGAAGGGGTTGACTAGGGATTATCTTCCTTATAACTCCAGTGTTTAGGATTTAAAAGAATTCCTGTACATCGTCAGCAAGGTCTGTCCAAAAGCATACTGTATGAGATTATGGCATTGTTTTCATCATCCCCCCTCTAAAGGCTTGTAACTTTTAGCAAGAGTTGAATGTTATAAAGAGAGTAAAAAGCATAGTTTAAAATGTAATGAAAATGAGTGGATCAAATCAATACAAACATATGCAATGCATTAATGAAAATAAAGTTTGACATTAATAGATAATTGTTTGAATAACAAAAGGAATTACAACTTGAAAATTCAAATGAAACGAAAGCCTCTTTGTTTGAATCTTTCACTTCAGCTGGAGAGCCTTTGAGGGATGGTAGAAGAACTCTATGTTGCCATCTTGTGTGAACTCCAGCATTCCTCTGTCAATCAAGTCTTTGATCTTATTTTTCAAAGCCCAACAGTCATTCGTATCATGCCCAGGATTATTGGAGTGGTATGCACACAATGCATTGGGATGATATCTAGGAGCAGAGGTATTGGGATTCTGAGGAGGATACCTTAATGTGATCAGATCTGCCTTCAACATGTGTTGTAGCGCTTGAGCCAGTGACATGTTGATCTTAGTGAATTATCTTTTAGGCGTGACCTCCTTACGCTGATTACCCTGTTGTTGTTGGACCTGTGAGGTAGTAGCAAATTGGGGAGGTCTTCCGGCTTCTTGTCTCATGGGAGGCTGAGCGGTGACTTGATTTCCAATCTTGATTGTTTGCCCCATACGGTTGCAACCGTCTTGACGAAGTTGGTTGATAATGGTTCTTAGCTCTTCTTGTCCCCGGGCTAGGCCTTGGACAAGAGCCATCTACCCTAGCATCTGGATTTTCATTGCTTCAACCTCAGCTTGCAATTGTTCCAACCGTTCGTCCTTATTGTCTTCTGGATTTTTCTTGGCCAGGTTCCCAGCGAGGAGTTCTTTCAACTCTTCCTGCCCCTTGGATAGGTTCAAGAACTTTTCTTGGAGTTGAGCGTTTTGAGCCTGGATGTCCTTGATAGTCTTCTCTAGGGCCATCTCTACTGAAATAAACAGTAGGAAGATAAGGAAACCTGTATAGGAGAAACCTGTCATGATATGATGAATGATATGTGGATGCATGTTTTCAAGGATCTAGCGGGGTAAATACAAGAAAATGTTAGAAGTTGAACTTTGATCAACAACTTTGTTTGGAGAACTTTGTATCGGTGGATGTCCTTCCACGAGAATTGAGCTCACCATGTCAAGTGGGTCATAGCCCTTTGACTCAAGCTTATTGTACTTGATTTTTGACGGCGTTTGATTAGAGGAAACTAAATCCTCTTGCCCTTTGATAGATGTCTGGTTCAACGCGACTGTGCATCAAAGACCCTCGAGATCCTTGAAATGGTTATTGAAAATGCTATGGTATGATGTTATGATGTTATGTACAAATATGCGAGGTAAGCAAGCTTATATACAAATAAACATATTCACACAAAGCAAACAAGTCCTTAGTCTTAGGCTTGTATGGAGTTTGTAGGTAAGTACCCTCTTGAAGTTTAGTTGGCTCAACCTGTCCTAGTTAATAGTAACCGGGTTCTAAGGGATCTCAATATCACTGACCTTTCTCTTTGGCATTGTCTCAGCTCAATTAATCTTTTCTTGCAGCCGAGATATCCCAAAAGTCTGGTCTCAATGAGTGTAGCATCGAGTATCAACCAATTTTCAGCTATACACCAAAACCAGTTATCTCACTACGTCCTAATGGCCAAGTTGGTCAAGTAAGGTTCTAAGGTCAGTTGATGTTTTACGATACCACGCGGCGGCCCCGTACTCTCATTGATTCGACTCAAGGGTTACCAGTACCAACAAAAGTGCCACATCAACGTAGCTACTGCTTCAAACGTGTCGATATATGTCGCACAGTTCCCTCATAATCTATTGCTACTTACCTAAAAGGTGTCCCCAAATCCGGGTGTAGGATTTAAAACGAACCTAAACAAGGAACCAAAATGTAAAGAAAACAAATCAAAAAATGCAAGCAAGTAAATGTGATCTAACCCTAAGGTAACCCCACTTTTAATGAAGTTCCCCAGCAAAGTCTCCAGTTCTGTGATACGGTGGGAGAACTGACTTGAGGTGTTTTGCGTTTGATCACAAATGTTGCGGTTTAGCAAGAGTTGCCAACGACTTTTCTTTTATCCAATAAGGAAAGGTGAAAAAGCATAGGAAAAACCTTTCGAGATGTTTTCTTGAGTTTGGGGGGTAGATCATGAAAAGGGAAGGTATTAGCACCCTTTTCATCCATAGTTTTCCATGGGCTCTTAGTTACTTGCTAAATCACTTGCTTTTGTTTGAAATTATGCTTGTGGTGTGGTTTTTTGAAAGTATTTTGAAAAGGTTCCATCGTTTAGGCAAACTTTATAATAGTCCTCGTTCGTAAGAACTTATACAAAGTGTTGAGCTTTTGAAAATATTCCATGTTTAGAAAGTGTTTCGAAAGTGTTTTGAAGGTGTATGTGATTATTTTTGAAAATAGCAAGGATGTTTGTTTTGAAATTGAGAAAGCAACTAAAATTAATCTACCTACTCAAAAGGTCTTAGGTGTTCTTTTTCCTCCTCCTTTAGACGTTGCTATCTTACCATTGTTTTGGTAAGAAGCCCCATCGTTGGATGTGAAGGGACGGGCATTGGGTCATCGTATAACCATGATAGCAAGGTTGTGAGATGACTTAGAACTTTTCTTTTAGGGACTAAGATCATTTTGAAAGGCAACTTTGATATCGTCATCGAGGCACTATGATCTTGTATTTCGATTTGTTTGTGCTAAGACATCCCACATGCATAACATGGCCATTTTGTAAGGCAACAAGTGGAATCACCCTAGGGGTACTAGTGTGCAAGTGTGTTTGATTACATGCATTTTAGTCTTGATTAGGGTGATCTATTTATCAATTTCATGTCTTATCATACACACCCTAATTACTAGCATTTGCATTCGAAAGCGATAAATTGCAGAAATGTAAAGTCCTACGCTATTACAATATTTTGGGGATGGGGTACATATTTACGAAAGGGGATTGCGAGGAATTTAAGTCCTAATTATCTATTACAACCATATTGAAATGCATAATATAAGAAAGAAATGGACTTGTTTAGAAAATGTTTTTGTCTTAAGGAAATAAATTAAAAGGAAAATATTTTTAAGTTTTTATGTTAATATTAAAAATGATGAAAAGGAAAATAAATGCAAGATAGAAGCAGTGTGCTGCTGCAAGAAAAACAACAAGGATCAGAAGTTCTAAAGTTAGGCGCGTGGTGACTCAGAAGGAAGCGTCAGAATCAGAAGTTATGGATTGGTACACTCTAAGGTCCTGCAAGAAATGTTAGAGGACAAACACATAAGTTATGGATTTCTATGCGCTGAACTTCTGAATGTTAGAATAGTGAGAAAACCTTATAAGCTCTCTGTGTGTCAAAACAGTAGGAAGAACTCAGAAGTTCTGTATGGTGCTAAGACAGTGAACGAACAATCAGCAGTTCAACATGTTATCAGCGCATGCAAATTAGAAGTTCAATCTATTTAACATGTAAGGAGAACTCAGAAGTTCTGTGTTGTGTTAGAACAGTGAGTGAATCATAGAAGTTCTGTGTGTGTCAACAGTAAGGAGAACTCAGAAGTTCTGTGTTGTGCTAAGCTGTGAGTGAACATCAGAAGTTCTATGCCATATTTCAACTCTTAATCAGCACATCAGCAATTTATTCAGTTCTTAATAAACAACAAATCAGAAAGATAATACCACAACAGTTTATAGAAGTTCTAATCCTAAATCTGAGTCTTGCCCTAATCAAGAAGTTCCAATCCACAGTTTTTCTACTAAAGAAATGATATGTACAACATTAATACTATGATATTTACATGTTAATGATGTTCATAATGAAAAACAAGCAAAGTCAGAAGGACTTACCTTGAAACTGGATCGTGGGCTTGTAGCTTTGAGTGGCTGCCTTTGAATGTTCTGAGTCAGCAAGGCTGACGGAATAGTGGTTGTGTTCTTTGATTCAAAGGGGAGGGGGGAACAAAAGGTTTTGTTTTGGATTTGCGAAGGTTTTCCCTGTTTCCTCTTATCTCTTTTGGACTCTTGGAATTTTAGCAGGGGTTCAGCTCTTTTCTTTCTCAAATTTCCCCCTTTTTCCAGTTGCCAATGGAGTTCTATTTATAGGAAAAGGTTTTGCAGTTTGGAGATGTCAAGTGGCGCCAACGTCATATGCTAGAAGCTGACTTACTCTTGAAAAAGCTTAAACAAGCATTGTTCAATGCATCAAGTAGGATAGTTAACAACGCCTGAGCTGGATTTTGTCAGCATGATTTAAGGAAAAGTAGAAGTAGCGCATGGGCTTAGCATACTTTTGCATAAAAGTTTGTCTTCCCATGGCAGTAGGGGTACACGTGGTGAAAATCCTTTAGATAAAGACTCAGAAAGTGGTTGTGAGCATTAAATTATGATGAGACTTATCACAACCAGAAATCCTGCCACGTGAGATTCTACACTAAGGCTTAGCTCTGGATCAGAAGTTCTGCTTCAGCGTAGCATCCAACCTATGATCTTTGTATCTTCTGACTCTAGCATGTTCTGAAGAAGAACGTTGCTTCCACATGTTCTGATTAAAGTGTCATGTTCTGAACCATGTTTGCAACCTCTGTCTGAAGCTTTTTGTGAAAACCTGCCTAGAAGTTCTGACCAAACTCTGCCTTGAGAGTGTCTAGAATTTGCTGAGCATTATGGTGATAACCTGGTTAGAGAAGATCAAAAGCGTAACCTATATGTTCTAAAGAGTCACGTTCTGATGGAAGATTGCGTTCTGAACCACGTTTGCAACTTTTGACTGTACGTGCATGGAGGCTGACTCAGAAGTTCTGAAGCATCATATTCTCTTAACACTTAGAAAATTTTCCAAATGTTTAGAAATTTGACTTTTGATTAAAAAGTCAAAGTTTGACTTTTTCAGTGTGCTCTTGACCATTTTTCCCTTGCGGATGAATTTCTTGAAAAATTGTAGTTCAAGGCTTGGAAGCAAACTTGAGGATCCAGGGTGATCCCTTGTGAAATGAGAGGGAAAATTTTGGGGTACAACATGCTCAAAGACAATAAGCCAACCATCAAAGGTTTGAGGTTCCAAGAAGAAAGTCCACGAGAATTAACATGTCACTGTCACAAGCCTTGCAACATCTATTGAAGGCCAACTTGGTGACATTGCGTGATCCACCATCAAATCCCAATGTCTCATCACCGAAGTACAATCTTAATGCCAAATGCGCATATCATTCGACCATCCCTGGGCATGAAACTGATCATTGTTGGGCTTTGAAATGCAGAATTTAAGATCTTATTGATAACAAAACTATTGAGTTTGATCCACCTACAACTCCAAATGTGATAATTGCACCAATGCCAAACCATGGAAAAGGTGTCAATGCGATTGATGACACTACTTTTGTTTCCTCCGTTGAGGATTTGACTACTCTATTGACTATTGTGAAAGGAGATTTGTTGAGAGCTGGGGTGTTCGCTGGAAGTTTAAAGACTGTGTTTGTTGTGATGAACAAATAAATGGATGCAAATGGCTGAAAGAAGGTGTTCAACGCCTAATAGATAGTCACGAGGTCCTGTTTGAAAAAACTCCAAACATCAAAAGTTTGACCAATAAAGCTGAAGACCTTTCCATAATAACAATCTCCAACAAGCCTCTTAGGATCTCCTCAAAGGTTCCTATTGGGATTTCAAATGAGTCAACAATTACTCCTCTAATAATCACTGCCCCTGGGCCAGTTCCTTACTCCTCTGACAAAGCAGTCCTATGGAACTAGGGTGCTGAAGTTTACTATTATGGAATAAAGAAAGATTCATGGATCAAAAAAATACAAGACCAATAATGTTACAAATATTGCAGGTTCTAGTAAGGTAACAAGAATGGGGAGGATCTTCTCCCCTGACATCTCACCTCTGACTACTACAACAACTCTTGTTCGCATAACCAATAACAAACCTAGTGCTGACACTAGAGGCAAAGAAAAAGTAAGTGAGCCTGCTGGGATAGAGGCACCTATCAAAGATGTTGATGCCGAAGAATCCTCCACCCGAGAAATGGAGGAGATCCTGAAAATTATAAAGAAAAGTGATTTCAAAATAGTTGAACAACTGGGGAAACCCCCCTCAAAAATCTCCATGCTGTCATTACTACTCTGTTTTGATGCTCATGCCCAAGCTTTAATCAAGTTCTTGAACAAAACTCATGTGCCACAAGAGACTACAACTGACCAATTCGAGAATTGTGTGGCGAGTTTAACGGCTGACAACAGATTAGGTTTCTCTGACGCTGACTTGACACCTGTTGGAAAGAATCAGGACAAGGCTTTACATGTCTCTATTGAATGCAAGGGAACTACCCTGGCTCATGTCTTAGTTGATACTGGCTCATCTCTAAATGTGTTACCCAAAGGTGATTTGGACCGGCTAGATTGCGAAAGCCTGGTGTTGAAACCGAGTGATATAGTTGTAAGGGCTTTCGATGGGTCTAAAAGGATGGTACATGGAGAGGTGGATCTCCCCATTAAAGTGGGATCACAAATTTTCAACTCCACTTTTTATATAATGGACATATGTCTCGCCTACTCTTGTTTTCTTGGGCGCCCTTGGATCCATGGGGCAGGGGCAGTAACATCCACCCTTCATCAAAAGTTAAAATACCCAATCAAAGGGAAGATCGTCACTGTTTGTGGTGAAGAGGAATTTATGGTGAGCCACCTCAATTCCTCCAAGTATGTAAAATGGATGGTGAATTTATAGAAACTCCATGCCAGGATTTAGAAGTTGTTCCTCCTATGGTTTCCGCCACCAAAATCTCCTTTGACATATCAAAAGATGATGAAGTTGTACCAAGATTGGTTTCACTTAAATATGCCCGTGCCATGGTCTAAGATGGTAGTTGTACTATCTGGGGATAACTCCCCGAAATTCTGTTTAAAGCAGACAAATTTAGGTTGGGTTTCACCATCAAAGCTCAAAAAGAGGTCAGGAGCGCTCGCGTGGGAAAGCCACCTCTTCGCATCAGAAATCATGAAGTAAATGCTGTGGAAAGATCTGACGATGGATGTGCTTTTGAAGAATGGATCTACCCTACTTCTGGAGGAAAGCTCAACAACTGGCACACAAAGTATTTCACTCCCATCTCCTTCATCGAGGAGTAATTACTGTTTACTGTTTTCTATCAATTCAAGAACTTTTGTATGTAATCTTAATTCCAAACAATGACTTTTAAGCCATATTCCTTGCTCGGGGCACCATGGTCCATTTGTTAAGGGTTTTGTTCATGTTCATTTATCATATGATCATTTAATGGAAAACATTGGACCTTTGCATTCAAATTTTATGCTCATTGTCTTTCTTTTTCTTTATTTCATTTTTCAAATAGCCATGTATCTTACATGCACACTCCAACTTGCAGATCCTCATTCACTCCGGATCTCATTGCCAATGATTCTACTACTGCCAGTTATTGTAAGTATAAGAGTGCGCCTAAGGGGGGTGGGTGGGGTGAATTAGGTACTTTAAAAGTTTTACCGTTTTAGTGATGATGGATATTATTTTTCTGGTTTAGTGCATGAGTTTACAAATGTGTTTATTTCGTTTCTGGTTTATGACTAGTGATGAAAGCGGTAAATGCGGAAAAGTAAAGAACACAAAGATGTATCTTAGTTCCCCTCACAGTTCCAGAGTACTCCAGTTCCCTTTCAACATGAAAGAGATTTCCTTATTTTTAGATCTCTAGACAAGACACCCGTATTCCTTCTATACAAGACTCTAACCAATAAAACCACCAAGAACAATCCTCTTGGACCAAGAACAATCCTCTTGGATTTTCACTATGTCAACAATGAGAGCAATCCTCTCAAGGTGACCTTACTTGTATCCAACAATCCTGGAAAAACAAGATTTCAAAACCACTTGAACTTATTTTCAACAATCTTGAAAAATAAGCGAGTATATAGCAATATTTGATTTGAGTGAGTTTGTAGTGTAATAATCACTATGAGTAATTTTATCTGAATTGATCTTCTCTTCCAATGACAATAGTATACAACGACTCAAGATATATAATGCTCAAAGTTTTCTGGTTAACAATATGTGAAAGTGTGCAGAAAACTTGTGTATGAAAATGTATAACAGCTTGAGTTTATTTTTTGAAAATTCAGAAAATATATTTGGAAGACGTGTTGAAATGATTTTGAAAATGAGTATTTATATGTTCATAGCACCTTTTTGAAACATCATAAAGTTTTGTAAATGAATCATGAACACTTTCCAAGATTGAGTGAAAGGTTTCCATGAAATGGTGTTATGAACATGCATGTGCAAAGCTTCTATTTTTCAAAATCGTGCAACATGCAATCGATTGCACCCTTTGTGTAAATCGATTGCACGGGGTTTCAACAGCTAGAATTTCAAAAGTTTTGAGTGTGCAATTGATTGCACAAGAGTGTAAATCGATTTCATGTGAAGTCAATAGCAAAAATTGATTGAGTGCAATCGATTGCATAAACATGCAAATCGATTACACTTAGAAACAATAGCAAAAGATTTGAAAAATTGAAGCATGCAATCGATTGCACTAATATGAAAATCGATTGCACTCATGTGAAAAATGATTTTTAGCTTAGAAAAACTTGAGTAAGGATTTAGACAATATAAAATATTTCTTTTTACCATTGAGCATCTATGTCTTAAGTGCAAAGTAAGTATTATCATTATACCTTGAAATTTGCTAAGTGCTTGAATTGAAGACTTTATCCATAGATGCTTTTAGCTTGATCAATAATATTTTCATTCTTTGTCAAACATGGTTTGTCCTCATCAAAACAAAAGTGAATTTGAGAAGCTTTATTTTACAGTTATGACTTCGAATATCCAATTAACCAAGCCGAAGATGAAGGCGAGGAAGATTGTGAAATACCAGGGGAATTAGACTGACTTCTAATGCAAGAGGAGAAAGTTATTCAACCTCATGAAGAGTCGGTCGAAGTTAACAACCTAGGTACTGAGACAGACAAGAAAGAGGTAAAGATCGGTGCCGACTTAGCAGAAAGTACCAAGGCCAGGTTGGTCCAGATGCTACATGACTATGTTGAAGTGTTTTCTTGGTCGTATGAAGACATGCCAGGGTTGGATACTGACATTGTGGTCCATCATCTACTGACAAAGGAAGATTGCCCTCCTGTAAAAAAAAGTTTCGTTGGATGCGGCCTGACTTGTCTGAAAAGACAAAAGCAGAAGTGATGAAGCAATTTGATGCAGGATTCCTAGCTGTGACATCTTATCCTCAATGGGTTGCAAACGTGGTTCCCGTATCGAAGAAATATGGGAAGGTTTATATGTGTGTAGACTATAGGGATTTAAATAGGGCAAGCCCCAAAGATGATTTCCCTCTACCTCATATCGACGTCTTGGTTGAAAACACCGCTCAACATAAATTCTTCTCCTTCATGGATGTATTTTCGGGCTACAACCAAATCAAGATGGCTCCCAAAGACATGGAGAAGACCACCTTTGTTACGCAATGGGGCACCTTTTATTACAAAGTCATACCGTTCGGATTAAAGAATGCAAGGGCAGCATATCAAAGATCTATGGTAGCTATATTTCATGATATGATCCATCATGAAATAGAGGTCTATGTGGATGATATGATTTCAAGATTACAAACGGAAGAAGAGTACCTCGATCACCTACACAAGTTGTTTGAGAGGTTGAAGAAGTACAAGCTAAGGTTGAATCCTAACAAGGGCACTTTTGGAGTAAGATCTGGAAAACTCTTAGGTTTTTTCATCAGTAGCAAAGGCATTGAAGTTGATCCTGTGAAGGTTAAATCCATACAAGAAATGACAGCTCCCTGCTCTGAGAAGGAAGTCAGAGGTTTCTTGGGCCGACTTAACTACATTGCTCAATTCATATCCCACCTAACTGCTACTTGTAAGCCAATCTTCAAACTCTTGAAGAAAGATCAAATAATCAGATGGAACGACGACTGCCAAGATGCCTTTGACAAGATCAAGGAATATTTATAAGAACCTCCTATCTTGATGCCTCGAGTTGAAGGAAGACCCTTGATCATGTACTTGATTGTATTAGAGAATTCCATGGGGTGTGTGTTGGGCCAACATGACGAGTTTGGCCGAAAAGAGCATGCAATATACTACCTGAGCAAAAATTTTACCAACTGTGAGGTCATATATTCACTGCTCGAGAAAACTTACGGTGCTCTGGCATGGGCTGCTTGCCAGCTAAGACAGTATATGTTGACTCATACCACTTTATTGATTTCTAAGATGGACCCTATCAAGTACATCTTCAAGAAGCCAACTCTCTCCGGACGAATAGCTAGATGGAAAATGGTTCTGACTGAATATTACATCTAGTATACCATACAAAAGGCCATAAAAGGAAATGTATTGGCAGATCATTTGGCCCATAGAACTGTTAATGATTATCAATCTATGAACTTTGACTTCTTGGATGAGAATATTATGCTAGTAACTGACTATAAAGAACCTGGATTGTATGATGGACCTGAACAAGGATCCCGATGGACTATGGTTTTCGATGGGGCTTCTGTTGTACCACAAAATTTGACCTCTTATTTTACTTAACACTTTCTCATTTAGGTCCTCAAGTTGCTCAAGGATGCCCAAGAGTTGACCAGATAAACTCTCTCCTAAGGTAATGTACCCCAAATTAGGGTTTCCATTTTCATCAGAGTATGGAAGCTCCAAAGGTCCCAAATTCTTTCCATGGTCCTAATATGTTCTCAAGATCATCCATGTCAAGTTTTATGCCTTGCACAAGAGGTTTGCTTAGTCAACTGCTTAGATGCCTAAAAATCAACTGTACTAGGTCAAAAGTCAACTATGGCCCACATACAGTCAAACTTCAAACATTTTGGTCAACATCAACATTTTGAAGTAATATTCATCATTTTATTAAGGGTTGATCATGATTCCCCAAGGAATGCCCCAAATTCATCAAAACCCAAAAGTTGCTAAATTAGGGTTTCTTAGGAAAAGTCAACCAAACTTTAACCAAGCATAACTTCCTCATACTTTATCAGAAATTTTCCATCCAAAGATAATTTTGAAGAGGATGCAATTCCCTAAAATTCATCTTCATCTCTAGAGTTAAAAATGTGCACTCATCAAAAGATATGAATTTCCACATTATAGGTCCTTTTGAAAAGTCAACAAAAGCACTTTTGTGTTAAAGCTTCTTACATGAACATGGAAGACCCAATTGAGATGAGACCAAAAGGGTTGTTTAGGGGACATCCTAATCTTTCTAAAAAGTCCAAGAACACCTCTCTAGGGTTAAAATTGGAAGAGATATGCCATGTCAAAGTTGACCATTTTTGCAAAATTGCCAAAAGTCAAATGTGCTAAAAAATACACATTTTGTTAAATGGGCCTAACTTTTTATGCTTGCACCTCACTCATAACATGGTCCACGACCCAATTACTTACCCACATGTTATTTGCTTCATTATTTATTTATTTATATTAAAAATTCAAATTAAATCAAATAAATGATAAATAATAACAAAGATTTGTTTTGATCTGACTTTTGGACAGAATCACAAGCTAATTATGCTGGCATATCAGGATCAAATCGAATCAAGGTTGATTGGCATAAGAATGGCATGATTAGGCCTAATTTGGAAACAAATCACATAAAGAAAGAATGAGATCAAATCTTCAAAAATTGCAAAGATACATGTTGTTTTTATAACCCTAATTCATTCAGGGATATATATTGAGTAAGACCAAGCACAAAAACAAGGGTTAGCAGTCGTGAAAAACGCTAGAACAAACTCAAAATTTTGGCAAAAGTGGTGATCTGATCTCTACCCTAGAGGACGATTCAAAGCATTCCAACACTCCCAATCATTTCCTGGAGCATCTCTGAAGCTAACACTATCAGCCTCACACCTCCTCACACCCATAATTGACCCATAGGCTTCACACGGTTTGCTTGCTTTTTCAAAATCGATTACAGCCATTCTTGCATCATTAGCATAATTTAATGATATATTTGTGATCATTGATGTATTTATAACATGCCTGGATCGTTTAATTGAATTTTTGAGGCTTATATATGTGTTTACCATTGTTAGGGTTTGCTCTTGTACTTTAGGGCTTCTCTTTATCAGTGAAATTGGCTAATAAAAAGGGCACCATGATGTTCGTGGGTTCAAGATAAATGGAACCATGCAATTAGAATTTATTTATCATGCGTTTTCTTGATTGTTGAAGTTTACAGGTTTTCAGCTATGGAAAAGTGTCCGTGGGTATAAGTCTTACCCCTAAGACGACAGTCTCAACGAAGGAGACAGTAACTTGTCACCACCTCATTGGACCATTTGAATTTCGCGCGTGTTTTCCAGCTAATCACCATGTTTTATATATTATTCATTATTGTTGTTATATTAACAACTGAGTCACACAGCCCAGATGGAAAAGCGCGTTGGTGGTGAGTGTGAGGACCTGGGTTCGATCCCAGGTCCCAGCGTTTTCTTCATTTTATTTCTCCTTTACAGATCTGGTACATCATCCTCTCAAGCGCCTACCATGCGCCATCAACATCCAGCCATGGGATTCATCATCAATCCAATCCAACGCCCCACCTGCCAGAGACTATGGTACACCATCAAGAGGGAGCACCACTGGATCAAGCGCTGACTAGGCTTCAGCTTGGTGGGCCTAAGCAATTTCATAATACACCCCCTGATTTCTTCAGCAAGCAGGCCCGAGTTTTTTTCTTTTATATCTTTTTTCTTTTAATTTGTTTATTAATTATTTTCTTTTTTCTTCACAAAATAATCCAAAATCTTCTTTTAAATCATGAAATCACAAAAAATACCAAAAATCATTTTTTCATAAAATATTTATTTTCTTTAATTAATTAGTTTAATTAAAAATTAGGTTAATTTAATTCCTTTTTTTTTGTAATTAAAATCAATTAGAAATTAGAGTTGATTTTGTATATAACTAATCTTTCTTCAAAAAATAACTTAAATATTTTTCTCAATTAGATTTTTAGGTTTTATAATAATTCTCGCATTTAATTCGTCGCACGCATTTTAATTACTTTTTTTATTATTTTTGTAACTGCTCCGAGTTTGTAATAGTTAATTAGGGTTTTAAACTTCCGCATTTTTATTTTACAGTCAAAAGTAATTATGTATCTGCGAAAGCCATGTAATAGCTAGGACTTTTAACTTTCCGCACTTTAAATTCCTGCAAATTTTAACTGTCTAGATGCATGGCTAATAGGATTGTATGGAAAGAATACTTGAAAATTAAAACGGTAGAAAACCCTAAATGTGCAAAGAAAAATTAACTGAAAAATTCCACTCGCACATGCTCACTCCTAGGGTTTACTCCACTTCGGTTGCATTCGGTTAAACGGTCATGAAGTATAGGGTTTGTTAGTGGTCGTCCTCTAGCCCCGAAAGATCTCAAATGACCCATTCGGATGTTGCCTCGAAAAAAGATCTTTAAGGATTTATGATGATTACTAACACCTCATAACATTGCTTTTGTGACCGTATCTGTCCCTTCAAACGTCCCTTAAAACTCCAACGACGGTCAAAAGGAAAACGAACAGACTTTTTTCGAGTAGGTAGAAAACTCTTAAGTACTTGCTCAATCAATCAAACAAAAATTTTCACAAACACTTTTTCAAAACAACTTCGTCACACCCTTGAGGACTGATACAAAGGTTATCACGAAGTAAACTTTTTTTTCAAAACAAGCACACACACAAGCAATTTTAAAATGAGCAAGTAGCTAAGAGCCCATGGAAAACCATGGATAGAAAGGGTTCTAACACCTTCCCTTTCTATAATCTACCCCCCGTACTCAGAAATATTCTCGAAAAAAGTTTTCCTGTTCTTTTTCCTTTTCCTTAGTTGGATGAAATAAAAGTCGGTGGCAACTCTTATTTACCGCGACATTTGCAAATACAAACCGCAAACTAGTATAACAGTCGGTTATGCCACCGTATCACAGAACTGGCGACTCTGCTAGGGATTTATTAAAGTGGGGTTTACCTTAGGATCTAGGTCAGTTCATAATTTCTTTCTTGTTTGTTTGCTTTATTCTTAAAGGGTTTTTCTTGGGTTACTAGATCCTACACCCGGATCTGGGGGCACTTTTTAGGTAAACAACAATAGATCGTGGAGACTGTACGGCGTAGAACGAAATGGTTTAAGCGATGGCTGTGTTGGTGTGGCACTTTGGTTGGTATCGTTATCCTTTGTGGGGAAACGAGGAGAGTACGGGGCCGCCGCGTGGTGTCCTGAAGCACTAATGGACCTTAGAACCTTAGTTGAACAAACTTGGCCATTAGAAAGTAGTGAGATAGCCGGCCTCGGTATAGAGCTGAGGATTGGCTGATACTCGATGCTACACTCATTAAGATTAGACTTTCGGGATATTTCGGCCGCAAGAAAAGATTGCTTGAGCTGAAACAATGCCCGATAAAGGATGATCAGTTATATTGAGAATCTTTAGAACCCGGTTACTTTTCTAAGATAGGTTTGAAACCAATTAAAATTCAAGAGGGTATGACCTTTAACCTCATGCAAGCCTTAAACCTAAGGACTTGGTGTGATTTGTATGTGTTTGCTATACCTGTGGTTTATCATGACATCATGCATCATAATAGCATTTATTCTCATTGCACTAACCATTTCAAGGACCAACGAAATTTATCTTTGTTCTGTTTTACAGATCATGACTTCCGTTCATAGAAACACTATTTGAATCAGCTTTGTGAAGATACCTTCCCAACTCAAAGAGCTAGTATTAAAGGTTTCTGAAACTTCTACGTTCACTAAGAGACATGGTCGACTTCTCAACCTGGTTACTTCAAACTTTGATGAACAAATGATGAGTGTACTCTTTCAGTTCTTCGATCCCAAGCACCACTGCGTCACCTTTCCAGACTATCAGTTGGTGCCTACCATGGAAGAATTCTCTCAACTGTTGGATATACCCATTCTTGAACAGTTGCCCTTCACAGGTCTGGAAGAGATTCCTAAGCCAGAAGTCATCGTCTCAGCTTTGCATTTGAAATGGGCCTACGTGGTATCCAATTGGGAAACAAGAAGCGGAGTCAAGGGTTTTCTATCCAAGTTCCTAATAGACAAGGCCCAACTGTTTTGGGATGATATGGATTTTCAGGATTTTGAGGAGGTCTTGGCCCTTCTAATCTATGGGTTAGTAATATTCCCTAATCCAGAATTATTCATAGATGTGAATTCTATCAAGATCTTCCTCTCTCGCAACCCTGTGCCTACCTTTCTTAGAGATATTTTGCACACTCTCCATACTCGTACCATGAAGAGAAGAGGGGTGCTTATGTGCTGCATACCATTGCTGTCGAGGTGGTTTATTTCTCACCTCCCTAAGTCTATACTGAATAATGAAGAAGGTGTGGGCTAGTCACAAAGGATAATGTCACTCGCTCACATGGATATTCTCTGGTGTTCCTGAGCTATGGAAAACATTGCTATTATTGACCGCTGCGGGGAGTACCTTAATGTCCCATTACTTGGGATTAAAGGGGGTATAACCTACAATCCTTGTTTAGCTCTGCGACAATTTAGTTACGCTCGAAGGGATGGTCCCCATGAGTTACTTATCGAGGGAATTGTATTCAACTATGAGGATGATGTTCAAGAGTATCGCCGAAGGTTCATACGAGCTTGGGGCATGGTAAATAGATCTGGCGCCAAGGCTTTGGGGATAAAGGCTTCCATTCCTATGGAACCTTACCTCCAATGGGTACGAGCTCGCACCCAGAAACTTAGGATGCCTTATATGGCCGTTCTGCCAGTGATTATGGAACCCACTACTGAAGGGGGTATTCCTTACACGGTTCTCTATCCTGATATGCCCACTGATCTTGGAGAATTACAGAGGTCTGGGATTCAATTGAAGAAAGAGAGGGATACTTATAGGGATCAGTTCTATGCCTAGGATAGGAAGGTTTTAGAGCTCTCAAAGCAGCTCCATGATGAAAGAAGACTTAATGTCTATCTCGGCACAAAGAGGAAGCATCCATGGGATTTTTTATTTTGTTTTCTAGTTTTATTAGATTTGTTTTTAATTGTATCGCCTAAAAGGAATTTGAACTTTGAATTTAACTAATAAAAGCTTTGTTTCATTTTGGTTCGCAAAGTTAAATTTCCCAAAGTCTTTGAAAACATTGCATACATATCATACATATCATTGCATAACAGGATTCATAACAGGTTTCTCATCACCTCCGCTATTTATTTCAGCAATGGCTCTTGAACAAACTGTGAAGGATCTTCAGACTCAGAACACGCAGTTCCAACAAATGATTATGGCTCTGGCCAAAGGACAGAAAGAGCTGAAGGCTCTGATTGTTAAGAAAAACAAGAAAACCAAGAGGTTAGCCGGTGTGGCACATATGAGAAGAATGTTCAGAGGGCCGCCAAGATGGGTTGTTGAGCTAGCTTCTTCATCCAAAGAGGGAGAGAATAAAGAGGGTGAAGAAAGAGAAGAGGACCCTAGTCCTAAAGAGTCTGACAATGAAACTAATTACAATGAGGAGCAGTACCCTCCGGCTGATGAAAGGTATAAGCAGTTAGAAGAGCGTCTGAGCGCTATGGAAATCCAGAAGGTTCTTGGGCTGGATTTTGAAGAGTTGGGTCTGGTCTTTGGGGTTGTCATGCCCCCAAAGTTCAAGGCACCGGTTTTTGCTAAGTATGATGGGTATCTTGTCCCAAGATGCATCTCCGTTCTTATGTGAGGAAGATACAACCTCACACTGTTGACAAAGACATGTGGGTTCACTTCTTCCAAGATAGTCTGCCTGGAACACAACTGGATTGGTTCTACCAGCTGGAAAGAGCCAATGTTCGTAACTGGGAAGACCTTGCTGCTGCATTTTATAAGCAATATCAATATAATACAGACCTCGCTCCCACCCGTACACAACTCCAAAATCTGTCTATGGGTTCGAACGAGGGTTTCAAGGATTATGCTCAGAAGTGGAGAGATTTGGCTGGAAGAGTTCAACCTCCCTTGGCTGACCGGGAGCTCGTAGATATGTTTCTGGGAACTTTGACTGGGCCATTCTTCAACCATCTGATTGGAAGTTCATCGGCGGGTTTTACTGAACTGATTTTAACGGGAGAAAGAGTGGAAGCTGGAATCTGAAGTGGAAAAATTCAGAAGGATGCCTTTTCAAGTGCTGCAAGGAAGCCGTTTACAGGTAAAAAGGAAGTCAGTGATGTATACAACCAAAATAATCATAATCAAACCGAGCACCATCCGACGGTAGGGGCTGTTATGATTCCCAACCCTGCATCTGCTCATCAAAGAAATAATCAGCCGAGAGTAGAGAGGCCAACTAGACAATTCACTCGAATCAACATGACACTGTCTCAGATTTTACCTCAGTTGCTGAAGACCAATCTGGTTACTCTGAGGGAAGCTCCAATAAATCCGAACACCACCTCTCCCTACTATAAACCGAACGCTCGTTGTGCTTACCATTCGGAGAGTCCAGGCCATGACACCAATGACTGTTGGACCTTGAAGAACAAAGTACATGATTTGATTGATGCTAAGGAGATTGAATTTGATCCCCGAGAGACTCCTAACGTTATCACTTCTCCCATGCCGAAACATGGTCGGGGTGTTAATGCCGTTGAAGAAGATGTGTTTGTGACCTCTGCGGAAGAATTGGTAACCCCACTTATGACTATCAAGGAGAGTTTGTTGAAAGCTGGTTTATTTCCGGGCTGTGGTGAAGGTTGCCACTTTTGTTCGTTTCTACCAACTGGTTGCCCTTTGTTGAAGGCAGGTGTTCAGCGCCTGATGGATGACAAAGAGATTCTATTTGAGAAGACTGCCATTCCGACTATTTCCTGTGAAGACATTGCCATCATAACAATTTCTGCCAATCCTCCCAGGGCCTCTGTTAAGAGACCCGTCAGGATTACATCAATTCCGAAAGTGACTCCATTGATCATAACCATGCCTGGGCCAATCCCATATTCCTCGGATAAAGTTTTTCCTTGGAACTATGGGGCCGACGTCTATTACTACAGCGTCAAGCAGGATATGCTAGCCACTGAAGACAAGATTGATGAAGATACTGATTCCAACATCGCCAATATTGCCGGAACCAGTAAGATAACAAGAAATGGAAGAGTGTTCTCCCCTGAGATTTCTCCTCCAAAGAACGCTATCGGACCTGTGATCATTCCTGCTGTGGTTCCACCCGAGACTTCTACTGCAACTCCAGTAATTACTCATGTTGACCCTCCCATCACCGAGTCGGCCGAGACTCGAGGAAAAGACATACTAATTGAGCCTGTCCTGACAAGGGCTAATTCAGTAACAATACCAGAAGCTACCAAGAAAGAAATGGAATAAATTTTGAAGATAATAAAGAAGAGCGACTACAACATGGTTGAGAAGCTGGGACAGACCCCATCCAAAATTTCTATGCTGGCTTTGTTGTTGTGCTCCGAGGCCAATGCGAAGGCTTTGGTTAAGTTTTTGAAGACGGCTCACGTACCACAAGAGACATTTGTTGATCAGTTTGAAGAATGTGTGGCTAGTCTAACTGCCGATAATGGTTTGGGTTTCTCTGACGCGGATCTGACACCAAAAGGAAGGAAGAATAATGATGCTCTTCATGTTTCTGTTGAATGCAGGGGCACGACTCTGGCCCATGTTTTGGTAGATACTGGCTCCTCGTTGAATGTGCTACCTAAAAAAGCTCTAGACAGATTGGACTGCGAAGGCTTGACCTTGAAGCCTAGCAATATAGTAGTGAGAGCTTTCGATGGTTCGAAGAGGATGGTGCACGAGGAAGTGGATGTCCCTATCAAAGTTGGTTCCCAGACTTTCGACTCCACTTTCTACATAATGGATATCAAATCATCATATTCTTGCTTGTTGGGACGCCCTTGGATACATGGGGTTGGGGCTGTTACTTCCACCCTCCGCCAAATGTTGAAATACCCGATAAGAGGAAAGATTGTCATTGTGCGCGGTGAAGAGGAGTACATGATCAGTCACTTGAACTCCTTTAGGTATGTAGAGATGGATGGTGAGTTCATCGAGACTCCTTGCCAGAACTTTGAAGAGGTACCTCAGATTATGGCTACAATACAAACTACTGACAATCCTTCGAAGGTCACTAAACCTCCCTTGAAGATGGCTTCTCTCAAGGATGCACGAGTAGTGGTTGAAGAAGGTGGGTCTACCATTCGAGGTCAGCTCCCTGTTATTCATTACAAGTTTGACAAATCTGGTTTGGGCTTTACAGGTTCTCAAAGGGCTGTTCGTCGTGCTCGGGCTGGAGGACCTCCCCTATGCATCAACAATCATGGTGTTAATGCACTTGAAGACAGTGATGGTGATTCTGACATTGACAGCTGGATCTTCCTGACTACCAACGGTGGACTCAGTAACTGGACTGCCAAGGACTTTGTTCCGATTACTTTTGTTCATGAGTAATTGTCTTTTTGATTTTTTCAGATATGTAATTTAAAAACAATATAAACTCTATAGCCATGTGTCTTACCCGGGGCACAATGGTTCAATTTGTGAGGGTTGCCATGTTTCATTTTCATATGACATTAATAAAGCATTGGACGTTTGCATACAAATTTTGCGCTCTTTGTCTTTCTTTTCTTTTATTTTGTCTATAAAAATGTGCTCTTACACACACTCACGTATCCAAATGCAGATCCATATCCACTCTGGATCCAATTGATAACAGTTCTGCTACTGCTCATTATGACTTTGAAAATCTGATCAACCAAGCCGAGGACGAAGGTGAGGAAGATTGTAAGGTACCCGGAGAACTTGCTAGACTATTACAGCAGGAGGAAAGGGCCATTCAGCCTCATGAAGAGTCGGTTGAGACAGTGAACTTGGGTACAGAGGAAGATAGAAAAGAGGTTAAGATAGAAGCAAATCTGGAGCTTAATGTTAAACAACGATTGGTACAGATGTTGCATGAGTATGTTGAAATCTTCGCCTGGTTATATGAAGACATGTCGGGACTAGACACAGATATAGTGGTTCATCGTCTGCCGACTAAAGAAGACCACCCTCCGGTAAAGCAAAAGGTCCGCCGTACGCGCCCTGAGATGTCAAAAAAGATTAAAGATGAGGTTATAAAGCAGTTCAACGCATGGTTCTTAGCTGTCACCTCCTATCCGTAGTGGGTTTCTAATGTGGTTCCAGTACCTAAGAAAGATGGTAAAGTACGAATATGTGTGGATTATAGAGACCTGAATAGGGCAAGCCCCAAGGATGACTTCCCGCTTCCCCACATCGATGTTCTGGTTGACAACACCGCACAACACAAAGTCTTTTCCTTCATGGACGGTTTCTCTGGCTACAATCAGATCAAGATGGCACCTGAAGACATGGAGAAGACAACCTTTATTACACAGTGGGGAACTTTCTGCTACAAGGTGATGCCGTTTGGGTTGAAGAATGTTGGGGCAACTTATCAGCAAGCTATGGTAGTTCTGTTCCATGACATGATTCACCATGAGATAGAGGTTTACGTTGATGATATGATAGTCAGGTCTCAAACTGAAGAAGAACATCTTGATCATCTACAAAAGTTGTTTGATAGGTTGAAGACGTACAAGCTGAGGTTAAATCCGAACAAGTGCACCTTCGGGGTAAGGTCTGGTAAGCTTTTGGGATTCATCGTTAGTGACAAAGGTATTCAGGTAGACCCTGCAAAGGTTAAGGCCATACAATTGATGCCGGATCCCCGTATGGAGAAGGAAGTTAGAGGTTTCTTAGGACGCCTAAATTACATTGCCCGATTCATTTCCCATCTGACTGCTACTTGTGAGCCAATATTCAAGCTTCTGAAGAAAGATCAAGTGGTAAAGTGGAATGAAGAATGCCAAGTAGCCTTTGACAGAATCAAACAATATCTCCAAGAGCCTCGTATTATGATGCCTCCGACTGAAGGAAGACCTATGATAATGTACTTAACAGTGCTAGATAATTCAATGGGGTGTGTGTTGGGGCAGTATGACGATTCTGGTCAAAAAGAGCATGCAATATACTACCTTAGCAAAAAGTTTACCGACTGTGAAACACGATACTCACTGCTCGAGAAGACTTGCTGCGCTTTGGCATGGGCTACTCGCCGGTTGAGACAGTATATGTTGACCCACACTACTTTGTTGATATCTAAGATGGATCCAATCAAGTACATTTTCGAGAAGCTCGCTCTCTCCAGAAGGATAACAAGGTGGCAAATGATCTTAACCGAATACGAAATCCAATACACAACCCAAAAAGTAATCAAGGGAAGTGTGTTAGCGGATCATTTGGCACATCAGGCTATGGATGACTACCAGTCCATGAATTTCGAGTTCCCGGATGAGAATATCATGTTGGTAACCGACTATGAAGAACCTGGACCGTATGAAGGACCTGAGAAAGGATCCTGATGGTCTATGTATTTTGATGGAGCCTCAAACGCACTGGGTAATGGTATCGGTGATGTAATCATATCTCTTGAGGGTTGTCATACTCCGTTCACTGCCCGATCATGTTTCAACTGTACCAACAACATGGTGGAGTATGAAGCATGTATCATGGGTCTTAGAGCTGCTATTGACCTAAGGATCAAGTTCTTGAGTGTATTCGGGGATTCCGCTTTGGTGATAAGTCAGATCAAAGGCGAGTGTGATATGAAGCACCCGAACCTTATTCCTTACAAAGAGTATGTACTGACACTGCTGCCGCATTTTGAAGAGATCGCCTTTAAACATTTCCCACAAGAAGAGAATCAGTTAGCGGATGCACTAGCTACTATATCGTCAATGTTCAAGGCCAGGTGGGACAATGAAGCTCCCCAAATCACTATTGAGAGGTTGGATGAATCGGCATACTGCTGTGAGATCGATACTGAGGAGGTAGCCGAAAAACCTTGGTTTCATGAGGTGAAAATGTATCTCGAGGCTCAAGAATACCCCGAGGGGGCATCTGTCAATGACAAGAAATTTCTGAGAAGGTTTGCTGCAAAGTTCTTCCTCAGTAATGGAATCCTCTATAAGCGCAACCATGACTTTACCTTACTGCGGTGTATAGACAAGAGCGAGGCAGAGAGGATCATGGAAGACCTACAAGAAGGTACCTTTGGCACTCATTCCAGTGGACATACCATGGCAAAGAAAATCCTACGTGCAGGATATTATTGGTCCACTATGGAAGCCGACTGTTATCAGCATTCTCGAACCTGTCATAAGTGCCAAATCTACGCTGATAAGGTGCATGTACCTCCAATTCCTTTGAATGTTTTGACGGTTCCCTGGCCTTTTGCAATGTGGGGAATTGACATGATCGACGAGATCATACCTACCGCGTCTAATGGGCATCGCTTCATCCTAGTGGCCATTGATTACTTTACGAAGTGGGTTAAGGATGCCTCCTTTTTTACGGTTACTAAGAACGTGGTGGCACGGTTCATCAAGCATAACTTGGTTTGTCGTTATGGTATCCCTGAGATAATCATCACAGGCAATGGTACCAATCTCAACAACTCAATGATCACTGAACTCTGTAAGCAGTTCAAGATTCAGTATCACAACTCTTCTCCTTACCGGCCGAAGATGAATGGGGCTATTGAAGCTGCTAACAAGAATATCAAAAAGATCATACATAAGATGAGGGTGACATATAAATACTGGCACGAGATGTTACTGTTTTCTCTTCATGGGCACCGTACTTCAGCACGTACGTCGACAGGATCCCTTCTCTACGGATTATGAAGGATGCGGGTTTGAGCGAAGATGATTGGATCCAGACTCGACTTGATCAATTGAACTTAATCGATGAGAAAAGACTTACTGATGTCTGCCATTTTCAAATGTATCAGAAACGGATGATCAAAGCCTTCAACAAGAAAGTCAGACAATAAGCGTATCAAGTAGGGGATCTGGTAATCAAGCGCATCATACTGCCGCAAGGTGATCCCAGGGGAAAATGGACTCCCACCTATGAGGGACCATTTGAAGTCAAGAACATATTTTCTGGTGGAGCCATGTGTTGCACCCAAAAACTTTCCCTCTCACTTATCAAGAATTTGCTCACAAGATCTCCTTGGGCTCAAGACTGCACTAGGGTTTGATCAGCTCAAGCACCTCCTTAGGCACTGATGACCAAAATTAGGGTTTGAGTTTGCACAAGGATTTTTGAACTATAAATGCTTCATATGACTTTCATGGACCATTATGGACCCCCAAGATTACTCATGTCAAGTTTCAAGCCTTGGATCACATTTTTGCTCAGTCAATTGAGCAGTTGACCTAAAAATCAATTGTATTGGGGGAAAAGTCAACCATGGCCAATTTACAGTAAAACTTTATAATTTTTGACACACATCAACATTTTAAACCCATACGTATCATTTGATCAAGTTTGGACCATAATTCCTCAATAAATTTGATCAAATCTCCAAAAGGGCAAAATGGTCAAAATTAGGGTTTTGACTGGGAAAGGGAAATTTCTTATTTTTGACCTAGGAAATGGTCAATTGGTTTAAGGAATGATCTCAAGAGTCAAATTTCATCATTTTGACCTAATGACATTATTCAAAACATTGCAAATCCATTGGATTGACAGATGAATTTTGCAGTCAACTGATCAAAAGTCAATTATATACTGAAAAGTCAAACTTTGACTTTTTAGTCAAATTCAAGTGCCAAAAATCATAATACACCAAAACATGTAAAAATATGAAACTTATTCATCAAGAAATAAAAAAGTCAAGATTTCATTTTGAAAAGTCAAAATTTCTAAACTTAGAAATTTTTCTAAGTGTTGGAAATTTCATGTTTTTCATAACTTTGTGCCAAATTTTCACCATGATGCAAGATGATTCAAGAGAAACTTCCAACATGAAAGTTGTAGATCTCCATGAAATCTACAACTTTGATTCACACAACTTCTTCCTAAAGTGCTCGAATCTCAAGTTATAATTTCAAGAATATAGGGTCATGAAACTAAACACTTAGTGAAATTTTGCCCTAATTTGGCCAGGATTTTGACCTGACTTCATGGCACTTTTTCATATAGTTCCAAGGGGAATATTCAAAAGCAATTAAAAGATGGGTTTTATAGCACATAGCAAGATTTCCAAAATGTCCAAGAACACCTTGAGATAATTCTTGAGTAGAGAGAATCGAAGAGATGAAGTTGGTGTTTTGTCACTTGAATCACAAGGCATTTTGTGATGAACAAAAATCCAATTTCAAACCTATGATGCCCAATCTTGTTTTGCAGGCCTCTAAACCTCAAGATCTCTCCATAATCAGAAGATTACACTTGCATTTGAGCTATTATCCAAGTGTTCCAAGCATTGTCCAAGCCAATTTGCCATTTTTGGAAGAAAGCTACCATTCCATTGTTGAAAAGTTGCTTTAATCACAAAGTCAACTTGTCTTGAGCTTCTAACTTGTTATTTCTGCACACATAACTCCTATAAACCAAAAGCAATGTGTTTAAGACCTAAGAAAGCTCATAACATGCTTGTACAATACTTGAGATTTGTCATTTCACTTTTCTTCAAAAGCAAGTTATAGAGCCATAACCCTATAACTCAGAAACTTGGAGTGATTTTGTGCTATAATATTTTCCATACATATTAGCAAGTTTATTGCAAGCTAATACATGATTTGAAGCATCCAAAAACTGTCTAAAACACCTTTGCTGCACAAGATTGCTCAACTTGACAGTTTTGAGCCAAAACTCTCCATCCCCATTTCCACTCGTGCATTTTGATTCTTTATCATTCAAACCCCTTACATACATCATACACAAGTGATCCAGGACCCTGTTTGAAGACTGTAACCCCTACATACTATCCACCATTTTCAAATATGAAGCTTGCATGTTGACTTGAGTAGGGAGATTCAGGGGCTTTCAAAGCAAAGTAAGAATTGGAATACACTCAAGGAGGTCCAGGCAAGCTAAACAGATCATCAGGCCATCTCCAAAGTTGCTCAAACTCCATTCATGACTCCAGCTGCAAGAGGTAAGTTTTCAAACTTCCATCTCTTCATACATGCATCATTTGTTTCTGATTAGTGAAGATAAAATGTAGATATCATTGTTCTAAAGCTGACCATGTTCATAGCTTTCATTTATATTGATTGTATGTAGAGAATTTTATATTTAAACTTTTTGCAAATATTAGGTTTCAATTTAGGGTCAGCAAAATTAATCTTCATCTTTGATTTTTAGCTTACATAAGTTATATGGTTAGATTCGTGAGGAAAAATAGCACAACTTTCATGTTTGCATTTTTCATTTTTGTTGAGAAATGAATGAGATACAGATGGTCTGACTGGCTGAAGGTTAAAGACGAAGTACATGTCATGGAGACGTTTTACCTTATGTATTTATTGTTTCATTTGTATTAACGGATATAAAGCCACCCCAGTGGCAAAGGTAGCGCGCGTGTGTATGGAAGGTCTTGGGTTCGATACCCAACAGTACCTTTTACCATTATTTTTTAGCATTTTTCATCATTTTTGTTCAGCTAGGCACCTGGGCTTCCAATAAGTGGGCCTTGTGTTTTTTTTCTTTGCTGACTCCCATCCTGACTTTTGGCACCCCTGCCCCATTTGTATTTATTTATTTATTTATTTCATTTTTCCTTTTAAATATATATTCTAAAATACTAAAAAAATCATAAAAAATATAAAAATAGTAGATTTATGTTTTGACATAATTTAAATATTTTTCTCACACAAAAATTATTTTTATTCGTCATAATTTATTTATCTTTTACTAATTATCTTGTAAATTAAATTAACACTAGGTTATTATTTATTTTCTTTCATACCTATTTAAATAAATTATTTTAATATAATATAAAAAAGGCCAAAAATATTTTACAACACCATATATTATTTTCAAGGAAAAAATACAAAAATACTTTTTCTATAAACTTATTTTCTTTTAATCAACTCAATAGAATTAGGGTTTTATTCAAAAATATTTTCTTAATTAATTTCTTTTCTTAATTAGTTTAAGTTAATTTAATTTTGATTAATTATTTTTCTATAATTAGGTTTAGTTTAAAACCCCTTTCATATAAAAATCCAAACAAAAATCATTTCTTTCCATTTGCATTTGTACTTTATATTTATTCATTTCCTTGTACATTTATTCAATTTGATTGCAATAGATTAATTAGGTTTATATTATTGCAATCCCCATTCACAAATTGTATACCCCCCTCCCACAAGTATTGTAATAGCGTAGTAACTTTAAATTCTGCAATTTATCGCTTTATATACAAGCATGAAAACAATACACTTGCACACAAGCACCCCTAGGGTTACCCCACTTGGTTTCCTTAAACAAAATGACCATATTACTCATGTAAGGTATCTTATCAAAAACAAGCAAATACAACATCATAGTCCCTCGATGACGCTATCTAAGTTGCCTTTCAAAATGATCTTAGCCCCTTAATAAAAATGCTAAGATACCTTGCAATATTGCTAATCATGGTTTTACGATGACTCATGTCCATCCCGTTTACATCCAAATATAGGGTTACTTACCAAATCAATGGTAAGGCAACAATGTCAAAGGAAAAGAAAATGAACAAGAAAGACATTTGAGTAGGTAGATTGCTCCTAATTACTTTCTCCATTTCAAAACATACATCCTTGCTATTTTCAAAACAATCACGTACACTTTCAAACATCTTACAAAATTGAAAACATTTTCAAAAGATCAAACATCTTTGTATACATTCTTACGAACAAGAATCATTACAAAGATTGCCTAAACAATGGCCTCTTTACAAAATACTTTCAAAAACCACACAAGGCACAATTTCAAACAAAAGCAAGTGATCTAGCAAGTAACTAAGAGCCCATGGAAAACCATGGATGAAAGGGGTGCTAATACCTTCCCTTTTCATAATCTACCCCCCAAACCCAAGAAACAATCTCAAAGGTCTTTCCTGTGCTTTTTCACCTTTCCTTTTGGATAAAAGAATAGTCGGTGGCAACTCTAGCTAACCACAAAATTTGTGATCAAACGCAAAACACATAAGTCATTTCTCCCACCGTATCATAGAACTGGGGACTCTGCTGGGGAAATTTTAAAAGTGGGGTTACCTTTGGGTTAGATCACATTTACTTGCTTACATTGTTTGATTTGTTTTATTTACATTATGGTTCTTTGTTTGGGTTTGAATCCTCTACCCGAATTTGGGATACATTATAGGTAAGTAGCAGTACATTATGGAAACTGTGCAGGCTATACCGACATTGTCTAAGCAATAGCTACATTAGTGCGACATATTTGTGGGTACCGGTAGCCTTTGAGTTAATCAAAGAGAATACGGGGCCGCTGAGTGATGTCATGAAGCACTAATGAACTTTTAGAACCTTTACTTGACCAACTCGGCCTTTAGGATGTAGTGAGATGACCGACTTTGGTACAGTCCGAAGTTGGTAGATACTCGATACTACACTCATTGAAGTTTGGTTTCTTGGGATATTCCGGTCACCATTAAAGAGGCTTGTGCTGAAACAATGACCAAGGAAACAAACTTGTGATATTGAGCTCCTTAGAACCCGATTACTATTACTAGGACAAGTTTGAGCCAACTAAACTTCAAGAGGGTACTTACCTATAGAGCTCCATGCAAGCCTAAACCTAAGGATTTGTTTGTTTTGTTTGCATACTTGTACATAACATCATGAACATCATGAACATCATATATATCCACTAACCATTTCAAGTATTTTTGGGGATTCATCTTTGTTCTTGTTTTGTAGGATATGGATTCACTTCGCAGGAAAACTATTCAAGTCAATCTTGTAAGGATCCCTCCACGACTTAAGGAGATAGCTTCAAGGATTCCTGAAAACTCTCCATTCACCGAGAGACATGGTCGCCTACTCAACTTGGTCACCTCCAACACATATGAGGATATGATGAAGGTGCTCTTTCAGTTCTTTAATCCTTTACACCATTGCTTCACATTTACCGACTATCAACTTGTGCCTACTTTGGAAGAATTCTCCCAACTCTTGAGGATTCCCATTCTCAATCAACTACCTTTTAACGGTACGGAAAGAGACCCAAATCCAGAAGAGATCTCTCAAGCTCTGCACTTGCACTCATCTGATATCACAACTCATTGAGAAACAAGGAGTGGTGTCAAGGGCTTCCTAGCAAAGTTCTTGTTTGAAAAATCCCAAAGCTGCTGGAATTCCTTGGATCTGCAAGCCTTTGAGGAAATTGTGGCTGTCCTCATCTATGGGATGGTTTTGTTTCCAAATCTTGACCAACTCATAGATATCAACACCGTCAAAATCTTCATATCCCTCAACCTGGTGCCTACATTTCCAGCAGACATCCTACACTCTTTTCACACTCGCACAATGAGGAAAAGAGGTGTTCTTATGTGTTTCACTCCTTTCTTGGCAAGATGGTTTATTTCGCATCTTCCCCAATCTGTATTAAAAAATGAGCAAGGTTCAAGGTGGTCACAAAGGGTGATGATGATCAAACATTCGGAAATTCATTAGTGCTCCCGATCTAAATAGAATGTTATCATTGTCGACCGTTATGGAGAATTCCCTAATGTACCTTTACTTGGAATTAGGGAAGGTATCGCCTACAACCCATGCTTATCCCTAAGACAGTTTGGTTATGCCCGGAGGGATTGTAAAATCAAGCTTCTCAAATGAACTTTTGATTTGATGAAGACAAACCATGATTGACAAAGAAGGCAAAGATTTTTGATCAAGCTCAAGGAATCTATGGACAAAGTCTTCAGTTCAAGCTCTTAGAAACTTTCAAGGTATAATGATAATACTTAATTTGAACTTAAGACATAAATGCTCAATGGTGAAAAGAAATGTTTTCTAAATCCTTACTCAAGTTTTTTTCTAAGTTAAAATTCATTTTTCACTTGAGTGCAATCGATTTGCATATTAGTGCAATTGATTGTATGCTTAAAATTTTCAAAATGTTTGCTACTGTTTCAAAGTGCAATCGATTTGCATTGCTTGTGCAATCGATTGCACTCAATCAAATTTTGCTACTGACTTCACATGCAATCAATTTACACTCATGTGCAATCGATTGCACACTTAAAACTTTTAAAAATATAGTTGTTGAAACCCCGTGAAATCGATTTACACAAAGGGTGCAATCGATTGCATGCTGTACGATTTTGAAAAACAGCAGCTTTGCACATACCTGTTCATAATACCTTTTCATGGAAACCTTTCACTCAATCTTGGCAATTGTTCATGATTCATTTATAGAACTTTATGATGTTTCAAAAATGTGATATGAACATATAAATACTCATTTTCAAAATCTTTTTCAACACCTCTTCCAAAATATATTTTCTGAATTTTTCAAAATACAAACTCAAGCTTTTCTTCACTTTCATACATAAGTTTTCTGCACACTTTCACATATTGTTAACCATAAAACTTTGAGCATTATATCTTGAGTCATTGTACATTATTATTATCATTAGAAGAGAAGATAATTCATTGATTAAATCACTCTAAGTGATCATTAATACTCAACTCACTCAAAATCAAATATTGATAGATACTTACTTATTTTTCCAGGATTGCTGGAAATAAGTTTAAGTGGTTTTTTAAATCTTGTCTTTCCAGGATTGTTGGATACAAGTGTGGTCACCTTGAGAGGATTGTTCTCATTTTTGACATAGTGAAAATCCAAGAGGATTGTTCTTGGTCCAAGAGGATTGTTCTTGGTGGTTTTATTGGTTAGAGTCTTGTATAGAAGGATTAGGGTGTCTTGTCTAGAGATCTAACAATTAGGAAATCTCTTTCATGTTGAAAGGGGACTTGAGTACTCTTGGACTGTAAGGAGAACCAGGATACATCTCAGTGTTCTTTACTTTTCCGCATTTACCGCTTTCATCACTAGTCATAAACCATAAAAGAAAGAAACACATTTGTAAACTCATGCACTAAACCAGAAAAATAATATCCATCGTCACTAAAACGATAAAACTTTTAAAGCACCTAATTCACCCCCCCCCTCTTAGGCGCACTTTGTACTTACAATTGGTATCAGAGCAGGTTATAGGTAACCTTTTCCTAAATGATCCAGAATGGCTTCCGCAAATCAAAATCCTGTTTTCAGAGATGGTGGTAGTAACAACAAGCCTTCTCTATTTTGTGGTGAATATTTTGACTTCTGGAAAATACGCATGAAGGCACATCTAGAAGCACAAAGAGAAGAAATATGGGATGCCGTCGAGAATGATCCTTATATCCCTATAACGGTAATCAATGGTATTGGCTCATCAAAGCTTAAAGCTGCATGGGACGAAGATGATAAGAAGAATGTTGTCTATGATAAAAAGGCAATAAATCTTCTTCAGGGTGCACTTAGCCTGGATGAATTCTTCCGTGTCTCGGCGTGCAAAACAGCGAAATAAATATGGGATACCTTGGTAGAAACTCATGAAGGAACCGCTGAAGTTAAAAGATCGAGATTAAATACTTTTATTCAAGAATACGAACTATTCAGAATGCAGCCCCGAGAATCAATCCTCGACTTGCAGAAAAGATTCGTGCACTTGACAAATCATTTGAAAGCACTTGGTAAGACTTTAACTAATGATGAACTTAATCTTAAAGTGCTTAGATCTTTATCCAGGGAATGGCATCCAAAAGTGTCAGCAATATCCAAGAAGAAGAATCTATCCACAATTACTTTCGCCACTTTCTTCGTAAAACTTCAAGAATATGAGACGGAACTTGCAAGACTTGAAAAGCATGAAATCCGAGTAAAAGATTCAAAAGACATGGCTCTAAATACAACGATAAAAAATCATGATAGAAATCAAGAGGATGAATCAACTAATAGTGAAGATGATGATCTTATCAAGAAGATTGGAAAGGTTCTACGAAAAGAAAGAAAAAGGGAAGCACCAACAAGGAAGGTCATATGCTTTGAATGTGGAGAAAAGGGACATGTTAAAAGTGAATGTCCTACACTTGAAAAGAAGAAGAAATATTTCAAGAGAAATAAAGATAAGAAGTCAAAGAAAGCATATATAGCATAGGGAAGTTCATCTTCTGATTCCGAAAACAATCAACGTACAAATCTAGCGTTGATGGCCTCACACCATTCCGATGATGAAGACAATGAGGTTAGTAATGAATTTTATATTTTTGATAGTGATGCACAAGGTGCTATAGATGAACTATTGAATGAATTCAAAATTCTGTATAAAACTATTTCATCACAAAAGAAACAGATTTCATCCTTAGAAGAAAAATGTGAATCTATGGAAAAAGATTTCAAAGAAGAAAAACAAAAATCAAGTGATGAACAAAAACATAACTTTGTATGCAAAAATTGTGAATTACTCTCTTTCCAAATTGTCCAATTAAAAAGAGTCATTGAAAGATACGATAAAGGAAAAATTGGATTGGAATGTGTTCTTAGCCAACAAAGATACTCCAATGATAAAAGTGGACTTGGATATTCAAAGTTTTCAAAACCAAGTTCTAATAAAACTATCTTTGTTAAGGCTAGTGATCAATCATCCAAATAGAAAGTGAACAAACCTAAAGTAGTTCATCAATATCCTAAAAAGAAAAGATTTGTTAAGAATAAATCTTACCCTTCTAGATATAGAAGTAACTTTGAACCTACTTGTTTTTATTGTGGTATTGTTGGCCATACACCTAATGCTTGCTATGTTAGAAATTTTAGTGTAGCAAGTGGGCATTATGTGTGGGTTAAGAAGGGAACTAACTATGATGGATCCAAAGCACATTGGGTACCAAATCAAACTTAATTTGTTTTATAGGTATGCTTGAAGACCACATGCAATATTTGGTATCTTGATAGTGGTTGTTTAAAGCATATGATGGGAGACATACACTAACTTTCAAATCTAGTTCAAGTCCAAGGATTATTTCACATATGGGAAATACCTTAAAAGAAAGAATTTTTGGCATTGGCAAAGTTGATACACTAACTTTCATATCCATTGAATATGTACTTCATGTTGAAGAACAAAAGACAACTTCTAAGTACAAGTCAACTTTGTGACAAAGGCTTCAACATCATGTTCTCAAAAGATGAATGATTTATGAAGTCACTCTTGAGGTGAAACTCATTGGTATAAATTGTTTTTACTTTCAATAATTTCTTTATGTATTATAAGGCTTTTCCCATCCTTTTTAAATGACAAAGGGGGGGAAGAAATATATATGTATGTGTATGCTTGTCTCTAACTATTGCAGCCCAAAGAAAGATAAAAATTCTCTATGATTCAAGGGAGAAATCTGATTAAAAGGGAGTTATCAAAGAAAGGGGGAGCATTTACATAAGAGTTTCTCATTATGCCTAAAAGAGTCAAGCATCTTCAACATTATGTTTTGATGAAGATAACTACTATGTGCATTTATCAAAGGATGATAAAAAGCATCATGAAGCAATATGGCAATGGTTAAGCTTTCAATATTATTATATGTATTTTGTCCATTTTTATGCATCTTTCCCTTATTTTTAATAATGTCAAAGGGGGAGAAGGATGTGGTACTTTATGCTTGTATATTTCCTTGTCTTAATTTTTTAAGGAACTCTTCAACCAAGATGAACAAATACAAAGGATTCCAACCTTCTCATACATAGGGGGAGTTATGCATCTTAGGGGGAGAAGCTCTTTCTGGAAATTACAACGCACAAAGCAAGATTGTTTGTCATCATCAAAAAGGGGGAGAATGTAAAATCAAGCTTCTCAAATGAACTTTTGTTTTGATGAAGACAAACCATGATTGACAAAGAAGGAAAAGATTTTTGATCAAGCTCAAGGAACCTATGGACAAAGTCTTCAGTTTAAGCTCTTAGCAAATTTCAAGGTATAATGATAATACTTACTTTGAACTTAAGGCATAGATGCTCAATGGTGAAAAGAAATGTTTTATAAATCCTTACTAAAGTTTTTCTAAGTTAAAATTCATTTTTCACTTGAGTGCAATCGATTTGCATATTAGTGCAATCGATTGTATGCTTAAAATTTTCAAAATGTTTGCTACTATTTCTCAGTGCAATCTACTTGCATTGCTTGTGCAATCGATTGCACTCAATCAAATTTTGCTACTGACTTCACATGCAATCGATTTACACTCATGTGCAATCGATTGCACACTTAAAACTTTTGAAAATATAGTTGTTGAAACCCCATGCAATTGATTTACACAAAGGGTGCAATCGATTGCATGCCGCACGATTTTGAAAAACAGCAGCTTTGCACATACTTGTTCATAATACCTATTCATGGAAACCTTTCACTCAATCTTGAAAATTGTTCATGATTCATTTACAGAACTTTATGATGTTTCAAAAAGGTGCTATGAACATATAAATACTCATTTTCAAAATCTTTTTCAACACCTCTTCCAAAATATATTTTCTGAATTTTTCAAAATACAAACTAAAGCTTTTCTTCACTTTCATACATAAGTTCTCGGCACACTTTTACATATTGTTAACCATAAAACTTTGATCATTATATATTGAGTCATTGTACATTATTATTATCATTGGAAGAGAAGATAATTCATAAATTAAATCACTCTAAGTGATCATTACTACTCAACTCACTCAAAATCAAATATTGATAGATACTTACTTATTTTTCCAGGATAATTGGAAATAAGTTTAAGTGGTTTTTTAAATCTTGTCTTTCCAGGATTGTTGGATACAAGTGTGGTCACCTTGAGAGGATTGTTCTCATTGTTGACATAGTGAAAATCCAAGAGGATTGTTCTTGGTCCAAGAGGATTGTTCTTGGTGGTTTTATTGGTTAGAGTCTTGTATAGAAGGACTAGGGTGTCTTGTCTAGAGATCTAACAATAAGGAAATCTCTTTCATGTTGAAAGGGGACTGGAGTACTATCGGACTGTGAGGGGAACCATGATACATCTCTATGTTCTTTACTTTTCCGCATTTACCGCTTTCATCACTAGTCATAAACCAGAAAAGAAAGAAACACACTTGTAAACTCATGCACTAAACCAAAAAATAATATCCATCATCACTAAAACGGTAAAACTTTTAAAGTACCTAATTCAACCCTCCCCCCTCTTAGGCGCACTTCGTACTTACATGGATGGCCCGTATGAGATGCTGATTCAAAGTTTGGTATTTAACTACGACAACGACGATAAAAGTCTTCGAAAGAGATTTATCCGAGCTTGGAGGATGTTGAATAAGGTGGATAGCAAGACTTTGGGGCACAAGAATTCCATCCCTCTTGAGCCTTACCTCAAATGAGTACGAACTCGTGCTCAGAGTCTTATGATGCCTTACCCCTCCATTCTACCGATAATCATTGAGCCTGTCATAGAAGGAGATGTTCCATAGACTATCCTACATCCTGATATGCCCACCTCTCTTGAAGACCTACAAAGAGATTGGATACAATCAAGGGGGAGAGAGATACTTTCGAAGCCCAACTCTACGCAAGCGAGAAGAAGGTTTTGGAACTCACTAGAATAGTTCATGAGGAGCAGACTCTGAATGCCTACATCGCACCAAAGAGGATGTGAACTACCTTTTTATCTTAGAGTTTTTGTATTATTTTGCCCGAAAAGGCATTGATGTACTCAAGCTTTAACCTATTATTATAACATGTGTTTCCTTTTTGTCTGAAACAATTTTGAATCTTTAGAATCCTTGAAATCATCGCATATGCGTATACCATTCATCATAACATAAGCAGGTCTTTTGCAACAAGTATCCTCATCTCTCTATTGTTTATTTCAGTAAGATGGATCTCGAGCAAACAGTGAAGGACCTCCAAGCTCAGAATACACAATTTCAACAATTGCTCTTGACCCTAGCCAAAGGACAAGAAGAGTTGAAGACTTTGCTGGTTGAGGAGAAGAAAAAGAAGACAAAGAAAGTGACCGGAGTCCTAAACATGGGAAGAAGATTTCACGGGCAGACAAGAAGGACTTTAGACTTTGCGACGACATCCAGTGAAAGAGACAACCAAGATGGGAAGGGCAAGGAAACAGTTGTCCAGTCAAAATCAGAAGAGGAAGAGGAAGAAGAAGACTATTCTGAAGAACAATACCCTCCAGCTGATGACAAGTATAAACATCTCGAAGAGCGGTTGAGTGCGATGGAAATCCAAAAAGTTCTGGCTTAGACTTTGAGGAATTGGGGTTAGTATCGGGGATTTTAATACCTCCGGAGTTCAAATCACCTATGTTCTCCAAGCATGACAGAGTCTCTTGCCCTAAAATGCAGCTATGGTCCTATGTGAGGAAAATCCAGCCCCACACCGCTGACAAAGACTTATGGGTACACTTCTTCCAAGACAGCCTGTCTGGAACTCAACTTGATTGGTTTTACCAGTTAGAAAGAGCCAACATTCACAACTGGGGAGATCTTGCTGCAGCCTTTTACAAACAATACCAATACAATGTTGATCTTGCGCCTACCCATACTCAACTCCAAAGTATGGCAATGGTTTCCAGTGAAGGTTTCAAGGACTATGCGCAAAAATGGAGAGATTTAGCCGGAGGAGTTCAACCCCCTCTATCTGAGAGAGAATTGGTAGACATCTTCTTGGGCACCATGTATGGACCCTTCTTCAATCATTTAATTGGAAGTTCATCTGCAGGTTTTACTGAACTAATATTGATCGGAGAAAGGGTAGAAGCCGGTATAAAGAATGGAAAGATCCAAAAAGATACATCCTCCTCTGCTGCCATAAGGAAGCCATTTATCGGAAAGAAAGAAGTGGTTGTTGTTTATCCTCAGAGAAATCAAGATAGGGCCGAACGCCGTCCAATGGCGGGGGATGTGATGATGCCTAAACTTGCTCCTGATCAACAAAGAAATAACCAACCAAGGATGGAAAGACTAGTCAGACAATTCACCAGAATTAACATGACCCCATCTCAAGTATTACCATATATACTAAGATCCAATTTGGTGACCTTGAAAGAAGCTCCGAAAAACCCCAACACAACATCTCCTCACTATCATCCCAATGCCCGTTATGCATATCACTCTGAAAGTCCCGGCCATGACACTAATAACTGTTGGGCTCTAAAGAACAAAATACAAGACCTCATTGAAGCAAAAGAGATTGAATTCAATGCGCCAGAAAATCTAAACGTCGTTTCTTCCCCTATGCCCAAACATGGCCATAATACCAACACCATTTAGGAAGATATGTTTGTTACTTCAGTTGATGAGCTTATGACCCCACTCTTGACTATTAAAGTGAACTTGTTGAATGCCGGTGTGTTCCCGGGCTGTGATGAAGGCTATCATTTCTGTTTGTCCTCACCAACCAGTTGTCCTTTGTTGAAAGCAGGTGTTCAGTTCCTAATAGATAACAAAGAAATTTTGTTTGAAAAGACTTCTGTTCCACCTGTTCCTTTTGAAGATGTTTCTATCATTACCATTTCAGCCAATTCTTCCAAGGTCTCCATCAAAATACCCGATAGAATTACATCAATTCTAAAAGTAACTCCTTTAATAATCACAATGCTTGGACTAGTCCCATATTTGTCAGACAAAATCATACCATGGAATTATGGAGGGGACATCTATTACCACGGTATCAAGCAGGACTGGCCAGCCGCCGAAGATTTAAGCTCCGAAAAAGTCAACTCTGACATCAGTAATATTTCAGGAACTAGCAAGATTACCCGAAGTGGAAGGATATTCTCTCCAGAAATTGCTCCCCCAAAAGCAGTTTCTGGACCCGTAATCATTCCTGCTGTTGCTCCCTAAAAAGTAGTCTCTGGACCCGTAACCATTCATGTTGTTACTCCTCCGAAAGCGGTTTCCAGTCCTACAATCATCCCCACTAATACTCCAATTAACAAAGTTGTTACAACCCCAGTTATCATTCCTACTGACACTCCTGCTGCCGAGTTAACCGAAACTCGAGGTAAAAGTATTCTGATTGAGCCTGTCCGGACGAAGGCTTGGTCATTGGCTATCCTAGAGACCTCTCGGAAAGAGATGGAGGAGATTCTGAAGATCATTAAAAGAAGCGACTACGATGTAGTTGAACAACTGGGGCAAACTCCCTCTAAAATTTCCATGCTGGCATTACTACTATGTTCCGAGGCGCATGCAAAATCCTTGGTAAAATTCCTGAAAACTGCCCATGTACCCCAAGAGACATATGCGGATCAGTTTTAAGACTGCGTAGCCAGCTTGACTGCAGATAATGGTCTAGGTTTTTCGGATGCTGATTTAACGCCAAGAGGAAGGAAGCATAATGAGGCATTGCATGTCTCAGTTGAATGTAGGGGAACAACCTTGGCTCATGTTTTGGTAGACATTGGCTCATCTTTGTATGTATTTCCTAAAAAAGCCCTTGATAGGCTTGACTATGAGGGATTGAAATTGAAGCCAAGTAACATAGTAGTAAGGGCTTTTGACGGCTCGAAAAGGATGGTACATGGGGAGGTAGACATTCCCATAAAAGTTGGAACACAAACTTTTGATTCAACTTTTTATGTAATGGATATTCGTCCCTCATATTCCTGCTTGCTAGGCCGACCATGGATTCACAATGCTGGCGCTGTCACTTTTACGTTGCACTAAATGTTGAAATATCCGATTCAAGGGAAGATTATCATCGTTCATGGAGAAGAAGAGTATATGATCAGCCATCTCAATTCCTTCAGATATATGGAATTAGATGGTGAATTTATTGAAACTCCATTTCAACACTTTGAAGAGGTCCCGCAAGATGTGGCAGTAACCAAGGTTGTTCCCAAGATCACAAGGCCTCCACTTCGGATGTCATCTCTGAAAGATGCCAAAGCAGTGGTAGAATAAGGTGGGTGCACTATCTGGGGACAACTCCCAGATATCCTATATAAGTATGACAAGTTTGGCCTGGGTTTCACTTCAAGTGCCCAGAAGGTTGTGCGTCGCGCTCGTGCCGGAGGACCACCCCTGAAGATCAGCAAACGCGAGGTCAATGCCGTAGAAGATGATGAAGATAGTTGTGACTTAGAGGGATGGATATTCCCAACTGTCAGTGGTGGGATCAACAACTGGGAGGCTAGAGATTTTGTCCTGATTACTTTTATCCCACAGTAATTTGTCTTTACATTTTGTTGGATCTGTAATATTAAAACAATTCACACTCTTAAAACCTTGTGTCTTACCCGAGGCACAATGGTCCTTTTGTAAGGGTTATTATCTCATTTTCATATGACATAAATGAATCATGGACGTTTTCACATACAAACTTTTGTGCTCATTGTTTTTCTTTTTACATTTTCATTTCTTTCAAAGATAGTTATACCCTTACACACACTAACACTCACAATGCAGGTATACATCCATTCGGGATCCCATGGGTAACGATACTGCTATGGCCTTTTGTGACTCTGAAAATCTAATCTACCAAGCCGAAGACGAAGGTGAGGAAGATTGTGAAGTACTAGGGGAACTTTCCAGACTGCTACAACAAGAAGAGAGAACCATTCAGCCTCACGAGGAACCCGTGGATACAATCAACCTAGGTACCGAAGAAGACAAAAAATAGGTCAAGGTGGGTGCCAATCTGGAACCCAGTATCAAGGAGCGTCTAATTCAGTTGTTACACGATTATGTCTAAGTCTTTTCCTGGTCGTATGAAGACATGCCATGACTTGATGCAGATATTGTGGTACATCGTCTGTGTACAAGAGAGGATTGTCCGCCAGTAAAACAAAAGGTTCGTCGGATGAGGCTTGATATGTCAGAAAAGATTAAAGTCGAAGTTATGAAGCAATTCAACGCTGGATTCTTGGCTGTCACCTCTTATCCCCAATGGGTTTCCAATGTTGTTCCCGTGCCCAAAAAAGATGGCAAAGTGCGAATGTGTGTGGACTACAGAGATTTGAATAGGGAAAGCCCTAAGGATGATTTTCCACTCCCCCACATTGATATTCTAGTTGACAATACGGCAAAACACAAAGTGTTTTCCTTCAAGGACGGATTCTCAGGTTACAACCAAATAAAAATGGCGCCTGAGGACATGGAGAAAACAACGTTTGTCACGCAGTGGGGAACTTCTGCTATAAGGTGATTCCATTCGGACTGCAGAATGCTGGGTCAACCTATCAGCGTGCCATGGTAGCCCTATTTCATGACATGATACATCAAGAAATAGAGGTCTATGTGGATGACATGATAGCTAGATCTAAACCAAAAGAAGAGCATCTTGATCACTTACAAAAACTATTTGAGAGACTGAAGAAGTACAAGCTGAGGTTGAATCCAAACAAATGCACATTTGGGGTACGGTCCGGTAAGCTCCTAGGCTTTTTCGTCAGCAACAAAAGTATCGAGGTCGATCCTGCCAAAATTAAAGCAATACAAGAGATACCTGCTCCTCGTACTGAGAATGAAGTCATAGGGTTCTTGGGACGTTTGAACTACATTGCCAGATTCATCTCTCACCTGACAGCTGCTTGCGAACCAATCTTCAAATTGTTGATGAAAGATCAAGTAGTCAAATGGAATGACGAGTGCCAAGTTGATTTTGACAAAATTAAAGAATAATTACAAGAGCCTCATGTGTTGATGCCACCAGTCGAGGGAAGACCATTGATCATGTATCTAACTATTTTAGAAAACTCAATGGGGTGTGTATTGGGGCAGCATGACGAGTCTGGACGAAAAAAGCATGCTATTTACTACATGAGCAAAAAGTTTACCGAATGTGAAACCAGATATTCACTACTTGAGAAAACTTGTTGCGCTCTGGCATGGGCTGCTCGCCGGCTAAGATAGTATATGCTGACTCATACTACTTTGTTGATATCTAAAATGGATCCGATAAAATACATCTTCGAGAAACCTGCTCTCTCTGGGAGAATAGCAAGATGGTAGATGATCCTGACGGAGTATGACATACAGTATACTACCCAGAAAGCAATAAAGGGCAGTGTATTAGATGATCACCTTGCTCACCAAGCTGTAGAAGACTACCAATCCATGACGGATGAAGACATCATGACGTTACACAACTGTAAAGAATTCAGGCCATATGACGGACCTGAACAAGGATCCCGGTGGACCCTGTTCTTTGATGGGGCATCCAACACACTTGGAAATGGTATCGGTGTGGTACTCATATCTTCGGAAGGGTGTCATACTCCCTTTACAGCAAGACTCTGCTTCAATTGTACAAACAACATGGTAGAATACGAAGCATGCATCTTTGGTCTCAGAGTTGCCATAGACTTTGGGATCAAATCCTTGGATGTATTTGGAGATTCAACTTTGGTTATCAGTCAGATCAAAGAGGAATGGGACACCAAACACCCTAACCTTATCCCTTATAAAGAACATGTTTTGACATTGCTACCACATTTTGAGAAGATTACATTCGAGCATTTCCCGCGAGAAGAAAATCAGCTAGCAAACACACTAGCCACATTGTCATCCATGTTTAAACTTAAATGGGATAACGAGGCTCCCCAAATCACCATCGGATGGATGGATGAACCAGCACACTGTCACGAGATTAATACTGAAGAAGTAATGGACCAGCCTTGGTTTCACGAAGTTAATAAGTATCTCGAGGCTCAAGAATATCTAGAAGGAGCTTCAATCAATGATAAGAAGTTCTTAAGGAGATTCTCTGCTAAATTCTTCCTTAGTAATGGCATTCTTTACAAACGCAATCACGACTTGGTGTTACTTCAGTGCGTAGATAAGGTTGAAGCTGAAAGGATCATGGCTGAGTTACATGAAGGCATATTTGGCACCCATTCCAGTGGGCATACGATGGCAAAGAAAATCCTACGGGCAGGCTATTACTGGTCTACCATGGAAGCAGATTGCTATTAACACTCTCTAACCTTCCATAAATGTCATATTTATGCTGACAAGGTGCACGTACCTCCAGTTCCTCTGAATGTCTTGACGGATCCTTGGCCCTTTTCTATGTTGGGGATTGATATGATTGGGGAAATCAAGTGGCCATTGACTATTTTACAAAGTGGGTGGAGGCAGCTTCCTTCGCTTCCGTTACCAAGAATGTTGTTGCCCGTTTCATCAAGAAAAATCTCATTTGCCGGTACGGTATCCCAGAAAGGATCATCACTGACATTGGTACAAATCTCAACAACACTATGATCATCGCATTATGCGAACAATTCAAGATTCAACATCACAATTCTTCTCCTTACTGGCCGAAGATGAATGGTGATGTCGAAGCTGCAAATAAGAACATTAAAAAGATCATACAGAAAATGACAGTCACATACAAAGACTGGCATGAGATGCTACCATTCGCTCTCCACGGATATCGTACCACCGCTCGCACATCAACTGGGGTAACACCCTATTCTCTGGTTTACAGCATGGAAGCCGTCTTTCCTATTGAGGTTCAGATCCCCTCTCTAAGAATTATGAAGGATGCAGGTCTAAATGAAGACGATTGGATCCAGACTCGACTTGATCAATTGAATTTGATTGATGAGAAAAGACCTACTGCTGTCTGTCATGGTCAAATGTATCAAAAACGAATGATCAAGGCTTTTAATCAAAAGGTCAGACGCCAAGTGTATCAAGTTAGGGCTCTGGTAATCAAATGCATCATACTGCCGCAAGGTGATCCCAGGGGCAAATGGACTCCCACCTACGAAGGACCATTTGTAATCAAAAACATCTTCTCTGGTGGGGAAATGATCTTGACCACCATGGATGGCGACGACCTGCCGCATCCTACAAACGTAGACATAGTAAAAAGATACTACGCATAAGAGGCCCGCTAGGTTGACATACCTAGGAAAAACAAGGGTATCACGACGAACCAAAAGAGGTTCGGCAAAAATTAGGGACAAAAACAAAAAAAAATTGTACACCCGGAAAGTTGAAAACCTGATAGGGCAACTTGGGCAAAAAAGGGTTTCCTGGTGGGCCGAAAACCCGAAAGGGCAGTCCAGGAAAAGGTTAGGGAATTAAAGCGTATGACTATGTCCCGTTGGATCACCTTACAGACAATTGACAAACTCAGAGGTTCTGATCAATTCAATCATCTTCGGACGAAGCAACAAATAGACAAGATGCTTAGAGATAAAAAGGCTATAGCAGAATGGGAACCCCATGGGATTATTGTACATAGCTATCTTTTTGTTATAATAAAAATTTTATTTTTTCTTACGACGGCATTCTCCTACTAGAATGTTCGTCTCACTGTACAAAAATACTTACTCAAAGTCAATACAAAGATATTCCTTTGAAAGTGCAAAACTACCTGTTTTTATTTACTCTTGTGTTTTGTTTACAAAAACGTCCAATGATTCATTGTTGAACATATGCATTTGAACATAATTACTGTTTACAAATAAACAAAATAAAAGACAATTACTAATGGCTTTAAGAGGTAGGGAAATCTCTATAAGCTATTTCCATAAATCCCCCACAATTTGCAGTTTAATTCCCAGCGAAACAGAGCTTCCAATTATCAATCCCCAGTAGAAGTCGTTCAATTTTTCAAGATTTCCCAACAGGATTTTACAAACAGTACATGGCATTTCCTTTACAACAGAGTTTATTTCTCTAAAACACAAATTCGTCAACACTTAGACTTCACAACATGAAGACTTATACTCCATATCCTCAGTAATAGTCATGGATTTATTTTCCCCAATCCAACAACAATGCAGCAAACTAGCTCACATACGCATACATTGCATCCATATATCATAAACATTGATAACGCGAATGCATTATACTATGCATTTCATACAACATAACATTTCATATTAGCTAACATTTTATCTTTTTTAGGATAAGGTTAACAGCTACCATTAACAATGTTCAAAGTTTTCAGATACAGTTCAGATATGCTCCAGACACGGATGCCATTCTGATACTCATTCAGATTCAACTTTTAGATACAGTTCAGATACGCTCCAGACACGAATGCCATTTTGATACTCATTCAGATTCAACTTCTCAGATACAGTTCAGATACACTCCAGATATGGATGTCATTCTGATACTCATTCAAATTCAACTCTTAGATACAGTTCAGATACGCTCCACACACGGATTCCATTCTGATACTCATTCAGATTCAGCTTTCATATACAATTCAGATATGTTCCAGACACGGATTCCATTCTGATACTCATTCAGATTCAACTTTCAGATATAGTTCAGATATGCTTCAGACACGGATGTCATCCTTATACTCATTCAGATTCAACCTTTTGACATGGCTCAGATACGCTCTAGTCACGGATGCCATTCTGATACTCACCCAAATTCAACTCTCAGATATAGTTCAGATACGCTCCAGACACGGATGCCATTCTGACACTCATTCAAAACTATCTTTCAGGCACAACTCAGATACGATCCAGACATGGATGCCATTCTGATAATCATTCAAAATCAGCTCCCAGATACAGTTCAGATACGCTCTAAACACGGACGCCATTCTGATACTCATTCTTTCAACTTATAAATTACAATACAAACAATCACTTTTGGATGGCATCCTTAAGCCCATCTCCTACATATTTCTATCACCTCTCAAATGGCATCTTTAAGCCCATTCCCTCAACCATCGCATCACCCAGTGCAAATTTTTGGGCACTCTGATGTCCAATCATCTTCCACCTTCGAGTTATGAATGGCAAAACTTGCCAATCTAACTCCTCAGGCTTAAGAAGATTGAACAGGGGCAGTTGTTGTACCCAAAAATTTGCCTTCTCACTTATCAAGAATTTTCTCACAAGATCTCCTTGGGCTCAAGACTGCACTAGGGTTTGATCAGCTCAAGACACCTCCTTAGGCACTAATGACCAAAATTAGGGTTTGAGTTTGCACAAGTATTTTTGAACTATCAATGCTTCATATGACTTTCATGGACCATTATGGGCACCCAAGATTACTCATGTCAAGTTTCAAGCCTTGGATCACATTTTTGCTCAGTCAATTGAGCAGTTGACCTAAAAATCAGTTGTATTGGGGAAAAAGTCAACCATGGCCAATTTACAGTCAAACTTCATAATTTTTATCCACATCAACATTTTAAACCCATATGTATCATTTTACAAGTTTGTACCACAATTCCTCAAGAAATTTGATCAAATCTCCAAAAGGGCAAAATGGTCAAAATTAGGGTTTTGACTAGGAAAGAGCAATTTCTGATTTTTGACCTAGAAAATGGTCAATTGATTCAAGGCATGATCTCAAGAGTCCAATTGCATCATTTTGACCTAATGACATGATTCAAAACATTGCAAATCCATTGGATTGACAGATGAATTTTGTAGTCAACTGATCAAAAGTCAACTGTATACTGAAAAGTCAAACTTTGACTTTTTGGTCAAATTCAAGTGCCAAAAATCATAATTCATCAAAACATGTCAAAATATTAATCTTATTCATCAAGAAATCAAAAAGTCAAGATTTCATTTTGAAAAGTCAAAATTTCTAAACTTAGAAATTTGTCGAAGTGTTGGAAATTTCATGTTTTTTCATAACTTTGAGCCAAATTTTCACCATGATGCAAGATGATTCAAGAGAAACTTACAACATGAAAGTTGAAGATCTCCATTAAATCTACAACTTTTCTTCACAAAACTTCTCCCTAAAGTGCTTGGATCTCAAGTTATAATTTCAAGAACATAGGGTCATGAAACTAAACACTTAGTGAAATTTTGCCCTAATTTTGCCAGGATTTTGACCTAACTTCATGGCACTTTTTCATATAGTTCGAAGGATAATATTCAAAATCAATTCAAAGATAGGTTGTATAGAACATTGCAAGCTTTCCAAAATGTCCAAGAACTCCTTGAGATAATTCTTGAGTAGGGAGAATCGAAGAGATGAAGTTGGTGTTTTGTCACTTGAATCACAAGGCATTTTGTGATGAACAAAAATCCAATTTCAAACCTATGTTGCACAATCTTGTTTTGCAGGCCTCTAAACCTCAAGATCTCTCCTAAATCAGAAGATTACACTTGCTTTTGAGCTATTATCCAAGTGTTCCAAGAATTATCCGAGCCAATTTGCCATTTTTGGAAGAAAGCTACCATTCCATTCTTGAAAAGTTGCTTTAATCACAAAGTCAACTTTTCTTGAGCTTCTAACTTATTCTTTCTGCACACATAACTCCTATAAACCAAAAGCAATATGTCTAAGACCTAAGAAAGCTCATAACATGCTTGTACAATACTTGAGATTTGTCATTTCACTTTTCTTCAAAAGCAAGTTATAGAGCCATAACCCTATAACTCAGAAACCTGGAGTGGTTTTATGCTCTAATCTTTTCCATTAATATTAGCAAGTTTATTGCAAGCTAAGACACGATTTGAAGCATCCAAAAACTGTCCCAAACACCTGTGATGCACAAGACTGCTCAACTTGACAGTTTTGAGCCAAAACTCTCCATCTCCATTTCCACTCGTGCGTTTTGATCCTTAATCATTCAAACACCATACATACATCATACACAAGTGATCCAGGCCCCTGTTTGAAGACTGTAACCCCTACATCACTATCCACCATTTTCAAATATCAAGCTTGCAGGTTGATTTAAGTAGGGAGATTCAGGGGCTTTCAAAGCAAAGTAAGAGTTGGAATACACTCAAGGAGGTCCAAGAAAGCTAAACGGATCATCAGGCCATCTCCAAAGTTGCTCAAACTCCATTCACGACTCCAGCTGCAATAGGTAAGTTTTCAAACTTCCATCTCTTCATACATGCATCATTTGTTTCTGATTTGTGAAGATAAAATATAGATATCATTGCTCTAAAACTGACCATGTTCATAGCTTTAATTTATATTGATTGTATGTAGAGAATTTTAGATTTGAACTTTCTGCAAAAATTAGGTTTCAATTTAGGGCCAGCAAAATTAATCTTCATCTTTGATTTTTAGCTTAAATAAGTTATATGGTTAGATTCGTGATGAAAAATATCACAACTTTCATGTTTTCATTCTTAATTTTTGTTGAGAAATGGATGAGATACAGATGGTCCGGCTGGCTGAAGGTTGAAGACAAAGTACGGGTCATGGAGACGTTTTACCTTATGTATTTATTGTTTCATTTGTATTAACGGATGTACAGCCACCCCAGTGGCAAAGGTAGCGCGCGTGTGTATGGAAGGTCTTGGGTTCGATACCCAGCGCTACTTTTTGCCATTATTTTTTAGCATTTTTCATCATTTTTGTTCAGCTAGGCGCCTGGGCTTCCAATAAGTGGACCTTGTGTTTTTTTTTCTTTGTTGACTCCCATCCTGACTTTTGGCACCCCTGGCCCATTTGTATTTATTTATTTATTTCATTTTTCCTTTTAAATATATTTTCTAAAATACTAAAAAAATCATAAAAAATATAAAAATAGTAGATTTATATTTTGACATAATTTAAATATTTTTCTCACACAAAAATTATTTTTACTCATCATACTTTATTTATCTTTTACTAATTATCTTGTAAATTAAATTAAAACTAGGTTATTATTTATTTTCTTTCATACCTATTTAAATATATTATTTTAGTATAATATAAAAAGGCCAAAAATATTTTACAACACCATATATTATTTTCAAGGCAAAAATACAAAAATACTTTTTCTCTAAACTTATTTTCTTTTAATCAACTAAATAGAATTAGGATTTTATTCAAAAATATTTTCTTAATTAATTTCTTTTCTTAATTAGTTTAAGTTAATTTAATTTTGATTAATTTTTTTCCTCTAATTAAGTTTTGGTTAAAACCCCTTTCATATAAAAATCCAAACAAAAATCATTTCCTTCCATATGCATATGTACTTTATATTTATTCATTCCCTTGTACATTTATTAAGTTTGGTTGTAATAGATTAATTAGGTTTATATTATTGCAATCCCAATTCACAAATTGTATACCCCATCCCACAAGTATTGTAATAGCATAGTAACTTTAAATTCCACAATTTATCGCTTTATATACAAATGCTAGTAATTAGGATTTGTATGGAAAGAACAAAATCAATCAAATAGAAAAACCTATTTCAATACAAAATCAAGCATGAAAACAATACACTTGCACAAAAGCACCCCTAGGGTTACCCCACTTGGTTTCCTTATACAAAAAGACCATATTACGCATGTAAGGTATTTTAGAAAAAACAAGCAAATACAAGATCATAGTCCCTCGATGACGCTATCTAAGTTTCCTTTCAAAATGATCTTAGCCCCTAAAGAAAAAAGCTAAGATACCTTGCAATATTGCTAATCATGGTTATACGATGACCCACGCCCGTCCCGTTTACATCCAAAGATAGGGTTACTTATCAAAGGAAAAGAAAATGAACAAGAAAGACATTTGAGTAGGTAGATTTCTCCTAATTACTTGCTCCATTTCAAAACAAACATCCTTGCTATTTTCAAAATAATCACATACACTTTCAAACATCTTACAAAATTGAAAACATTTTCAACAGATCAAACATCTTTGTATACATTCTTACGAACGAGAATCATTACAAAGATTGCCTAAACAATGGCCTCTTTACAAAATACTTTCAAAAATCACACAAAGCACAATTTCAAACAAAAGCAAGTGATCTAGCAAGTAACTAAGAGCCCATGGAAAACCATGGATGAAAGGGGTGCTAATACCTTCCCTTTTCATAATCTACCCCCCAAACCCAAGAAACAATCTCAAAGGTCTTTCCTGTGCTTTTTCACCTTTCCTTTTGGATAAAAGAAAAGTCGGTGGCGACTCTTGCTAACTACAACATTTGCAATCAAACGTAAAACACCCAAGTCAGTTCTCCCACCGTATCACACCATGATTCTAACCACCATGGATGGTGACGACCTTCCACACCCTGTTAATGCAGACATAGTGAAAAAATACTATGCATAATAAAGACCCGCTAGGTTTACATACCTAGGAGAAAATAAGGGCATCCCAGCGAACCAAAAGGGTTCGGGCAAAAAATTAGGGATAAAAATGAAAAAAAATTTGTACACCCGGCAAGTCGAAAACCTGAAAAGGCGGCTTGGGCAAAAAAGGGTATCCCGGTGGACTGAAAACCCGAAAGGATGGTCCAGGCAAAAGTTAGGGATTAAAGCGTATCACTATGTCCCATTGGATCACCTTGCGAGCAGACTTCAGTAATCAAATATCAAGGTCAAACGGTACGGACCAATCCAGTCAGCTTCGGACAAGCAGCAAAGTGATGAGATGATCGAAGACATAAAGGTAATAGCAGAATTAAAACTCAATGGGATCACTACACATAGTTGTTTTCTTTTTGTACACAATTCCTGTAATAATTTCCATTTTTACGGCGGCGTTCTCTTACTAGAGCGCCAGCCTCCTTGTAAAAAAATGCTTGTTATAGGCAAATTTAAAATCAATACAAAGCGTCTTTCAAGTACAAAACTATGAGTTTGTTTTTCCTTTTTCTATTTTATTTTACAAAAACGTCCAATGTTTTATTCTTGACATATGCATTTGAATATGGTTCCTTTTCACAAATATCTGCATATAAAACAGAAAGACAGTTACTAAGAACTCAAAGAAATTGGTGCAAGACCTAAATACCGACAGTTACCCCGTCCATCATGGTACAAGGGACAAAGACAGTTGGAAACGAAGTCACTATCACATATAAGCCAGTGATACCTATACTCCCCACAGAGCCGATACGACCAAGGTCTGACCTCCGTGTCCCCAAGCAGGAATTCCTCCCCCAGCAGGTTCCTTCAGAAAGCTAATGTCTGCATTCCCAAGCTGAGTTGTATATTCATAAACAGTTTATAAAGTTTTCTCCCGAGCAGAGTTTGTTTCTCTGAAAGCGGAAGCTCAATCTCCAACAAAACTCTTATCTCTAGCAATGGAAGTTCATCCTCAACTGAGTTTATCTCTCCAAATCAACAGATCTTCCAACAGAGTATCTCCCTTCCCTACAGAGTCATTACCCTGCAAGATTGTTCTCAGACAAAGTCTCTCCCGGCAGAATGGATGTAAATCTCTATCTAATCATCTTTGTTCACTATTCCCAGCGGAAACGAAGAACTCAACTCCTTATACTCTCCAGCAGCAGTCCAGGATTTATTCTCCCCAGCTCGAGAATATCGCAATGGCATTACATATCCATACATCATGGCATGCGCATACATATTCTACAGCACAATCTCATTTATTTTGGGAACATCATTACTCAATGCATTTCATGCATCATGACATTGCATACGACTAACTCTTTACCTTTCAGGAAAAGATACACTCAAGTTCTCACAAGTTTTCTCTGGTTCAGTCAAACTGACACTAAGGTTTCTATTCTAGTTGAAGTCGTTTTAAGACTTTAGTCTGGGTCAGCCGAATCGCCGCTAAGATTCCCTTTATTTCTATGCCAGTCAAAGTTAGTCCTAGACCGCTCCCGGGATCAATCAAATCGATACTTCTCTCCTAGTTGAAGTTCTCACAAGTTTTCTCTGGTTCAGTAAAACCGACACTAAGGTTTCTATTCTAGTTAAAGACGTTTTAAGACTTTTGTCTGGGTCAGCCGAATCGATGCTAAGATTCCCCTTATTTCTATGCCAGTCAAAGTTAATCCAAGACCTCCCTCGGGATCAGTCAAATCGATACTAAGATTTCTCTCCTAGTTGAAGTTCTCACATGTTTTCTCTGGTTCAGTCAAACTGACACTAAGGTTTCTATTCTAGTTGAAGACATTTTAAGACTTTCGTCTAGGTCAGCCGAATTGCCGCTAAGATTCCCCTGATTTTTATGCCAGTCAAAGTTAATCTGAGATCTCTCCCGAGATCAGTCAAATCGATACTAATATTTCTCTCCTAGTTGAAGTTCTCACAAGTTTTCTCTGGTTCAGTCAAACTGACACTAAGGTTTCTATTCTAGTTGAAGACGTTTTAAGACTTTCGTCTGGGTCAGCCGAATCTCCGCAAAGATTACCTTGATTTCTATGCCAGTCAAAGTTAATCTGAGACCTCTCCCAGGATCAGTCAAATCGATACTAAGATTTCTCTCCTAGTTGAAGTTCTCACAAGTCTTCTCTGGTTCAGTTAAACCGACACTAAGGTTTCTATTCTAGTTGAAGACGTTTTAAGACTTTCTCCTGGGTCAGCCGAATCTCCACTAAGATTCCCATGATTTCTATGCCAGTCAAAGTTAATCTGAGACCTCCCCCGGGATCAGTAAAATCGATACTAAGATTTCTCCCCTAGTTGAAGTTCTCACAAGTTTTCTATGGTTCAGTCAAACCGACACTAAGGTTTTTATTCTAGTTGAAGACGTTTTAAGACTTTAATCTGGGTCAGCCGAATCGCCGCTAATATTCCCCTGATTTCTATGCCAGTCAAAGTTAATCTGAGACCTCTCCCGGGATCAGTCAAATCGATACTAAGATTTCTCTCCTAGTTGAAGTTCTCACAATTTTTCTCTGGTTCAGTCAAACCGACACTAAGGTTTCTATTCTAGTTGAAGACGTTTTAAGACTTTCGTCTGGGTCAGCCGAATCGCCGCTAAGATTCCCCTGATTTATATGCCAGTCAAAGTTAATCCGAGACCTCTCCCGGGATCAGTCAAATGGACACTAAGATTTATCTCCCAGTTGAAGTTCACACAAGTTTCCCCTGGTTCAGTCAAATCGATACTAAGATTTCTATTCCAGTTCAAGCTATGAAGCCCGGAAATCGATCGGATAGTATCTTAATTTCACCAAAATACTACAAAGCCTGGAATCGACCAGATAGTGGTATATCTTAAATTCAAGCTATGAAGCCCGGAAATCAACCGGAAAACAGCTTAACCCCCGACAAGTTATTGTGAAGCCTGGAAATCGTTCGGATAACAGTACAAGATGCTATGAAGCCTGGAATCGACCACATAGTGGTATAAGACACTGTGAAGCCTGGTGCACGACCAGATAATGGTATAAGACGCTGTGAAGACTAGAGCACAACCAGATAGCGGCAAAGGACACTGAAACCTGCGATACGACCAGATAACAGTATAAGGTACTATGAAGCTTGGAATTCAACTAAATAGCAGTTTACTCGGCCAATTACTATGAAGCCAGGAAATCGACCGGATATTAGTATGCCTCAAGTTCAATTTGAAACCCGGATGCGACCGGATAACCACTTAAATCCTTCTGAAGCTTGGAGCACGACCAGATAAGAATTGTGAAATTGCAAAGTCTGGAGAACGACCAGATAGAAAGTTTAATCTCATCTCCCCAGTAAGTCACTGAAACCTGGAGCACGACCAAATAGCAGTTAATCTTATTATCCTCAACAAATCACTGTAGAGCCTGAAGCACGACCAGATAGCAGTTCACTTTCACCTCCTCGACTAAAAGAGAATTCCCCAGTAAAGTAACGGACAACTGAAGCTCCTAAAATTCTACTTCCCCCAAGACAGAGACCGACATTCCTCAGCAGATCCATCCTTAACGACAGGAACAAGAATCCTCATCAAAGGAATATCTCACAAAATCAACATTATTCTGGATGGCATCTTTAAGCCCATCTTCGGCGCTTCGTTGTCACCTCTGTCGGATGGAATCTTTAAGCCCATCTCCGACGATTCTTCTTCACATTTTCCAAATGGAATCTGTAAGCCCATTCCCGATATTACCTGCACAGTCCCTCACCATCTCAGACGAGTGCAAATTTTTGTGCACTTAGTGTTCAATCATCTTCCACCTTCAGATTACGAAAGGCAGACAAGCGAATCTACATCCTCAAGTTTAAGAAGATTGAACAGGGGTAGATGTTGTACCCCAAAATTTTACCTCTTATTTCACTCAACACATGCCCATTGAGGTCCTCAAGTTGCTCAAGGATGCCCAAGAGTTGACCAGACAAACTCTCTCCTAAGGCAATGTACCCCAAATTAGGGTTTCCATTTTCATCAGGGTATGGGAGCTCCAAAGGTCCCAAATTCTTTCCATGGTCCTAATATGTTCTTAAGATCATTCATGTCAATTTTTATGCCTTGCACAAGAGGTTTGTTTAGTCAATTGCTTAGATGCCTAAAAATCAACTATACTAGGTCAAAAGTCAACTGTGGCTCACATACAGTCAAACTTCAATATTTTTGGTCAAAATCAACATTTTGAAGTAATATTCATCATTTGATTAAGGATTGATCATGATTCCCCTAGGAATTCCCCAAATTCATCAAAACCCAAAAGTTGCTAAATTAGGGTTTCTCAGGAAAAGTCACCCAAACTTGGACCAAGCATAACTTCCTCATACTTTATCAAAAATTTTCCATCCAAGGCTCATTTTGAAGAGGATGCAATTCCCTAAAATTCATCCTCATCCCTAAAGTTCAAAATGTGCACTCATCAAAAGATATGAATTTCCACATTATAGGTCCTTTTGAAAAGTCAACAAAACACTTTTTGGGTCAAAGCTTCTTACATGAACATGGAAGACCCAATTAAGATAAGATTAAAAGGGTTGTTTAGGGTACATCCTAAGCTTTCTAAAAAGTCCAAGAACACCTCTATAGGGTTAAAATTGGAAGAGATATGCCTTGTCAAAGTTTACCATTTTTGCAAAATTGTAGAAAGTCAAATGTGATCAAAAATACACTTTTTGTTAAATGGGCCTTACTTTTTATGTTTGCACCTCACTCATAACATGGTCCATGACCCTATTACATACCCACATGTTATTTGCTTCATTATTTATTTTATTTTTATTTTTTATTATTAAAAATTCAAATTAAATCAAATAAATGATAAATAATAACAAAGATTTGTTTTGATCTGATTTTTGGACAGAATCACAAGCTAGTTATGCTGGCATATCAGGATAAAATCGAATCAAGGTTGATTGGCACAAGAATGGCATGATTAGGCCTAATTTTGAAACAAATCACACAAAGAAAGAATGAGATCAAATCTTTAAAAATTGCAAAGATACATGTTATTTTTATAAGCCTAATTCCTTCAGGGATATATATTGAGTAAGACCAAGCACAAAAACAAGGGTTAGCAGTCGTGAAGAACACTAGAACAAACTAAAATTTTTGGCAAAAAGTGGTGATCTGATATCTACCCTAGAGGACGATTCAAAGCATTCCAACACTCCCAATTGTTTCCTAGAGCATCTCTGAAGCTAACACCATCAGCCTCACGCCTCCTCACGCCTAGAATCGACCCATAGGCTTCACACGGTTTGCTTGCTTTTTCAAAATCGATTACAGCCATTCTTGGATCATTAGCATAATTTAATGACATATTTGTGATCATTAATGTATTTCTAGCATGTCTGGATCGTTTAATTGAATTTTTGAGGCTTATATATGTGTTTACCATTGTCAGGGTTTGCTCTTGTATTTTAGGGCTTCTCCGTATCATTGAAATTGGCCAATAAAAAGGGCACCATGATGTTCGTGGGTTCAAGACAAATGGAACCATGTAATTAGAATTTATTTATCATGCGTTTTCTTGATTGTTGAAGTTTATAGGTTTTCAGCTATGGCAAAGTGTTTGTGGGTATAAGTCTTACCCCTAAGACGGCAGTCTCAATGAAGGAGACGGTGACTTGTCACCACCTTATTGGACCATTTGAATTTCACGCGTGTTTTCCAACTAATCACCATGTTTTATATAATATTCATTATTGTTGTTATATTAACAACTGAGTCACACAACCCATATGGAAAATCCCGTTGGTGGTGACTGTGAGGACCTGGGTTCGATCCCAAGTCCCAGCGTTTTATGCATTTTATTTCTCCTTTACAGATCCGGTGCATCATCCTCTCAAACGCCTACCATGCTCCAACAACATCCAGCCATGGGATTCATCATCAATCCAATCCAATGCCCACCTGCCAGAGACTATGGTACACCATCAGGAGGGAGCACCACTGGATCAAGCGTTGACTGGGATTCAGCTTGGTGGGCCTAAGCAATTTCACAATACACCCCCTCATTTCTTCAACAAGCAGGCCCAAGGTTTTTTTCTTTTATATCTTTTTTATTTTAATTTGTTTATTAATTATTTTCTTATTTCTTCACAAAATAATCCAAATTCTTCTTTTAAATCATGAAATCACAAAAAATACCAAAAATCATTTTTTCATAAAATATTTATTTTCTTTAATTAATTAGTTTAATTAAAAATTAGGTTAATTTAATTCCTTTTTTTTTTTGTAATTAAAATCAATTAGAAATTAGATTTAATTTTGTATATAATTCTTCTTTCTTCAAAAAATAACTTAAATATTTTTCTCAATTAGATTTTTAGGTTTTATAATTATTCTCGCATTTAATTCGTCGCGTGCATTTTAATTAATTTTTATTATTTTTGTAACTCTTATGAGTTTGTAATAGTTAATTAGGGTTTTAAACTTCCGCATTTTTATTTTACAGTCAAAAGTAATTATGTATCTGCGAAAGCCATGTAATAGCTAGGACTTTTAACTTTCCGCACTTTAAATTCTTGCAAATTTTAACTGTCTAGATGCATGGCTAATATGATTGTATGGAAATAATACTTGAAAATTAAAACGGTAGAAAACCCTAAATGTGCAAAGACAAATTAACTAAAAAATTTCACTCGCACATGCTCACTCCTGGGGTTTACTCCACTCCGGTTGCCTTCGGTTAAACGGTCATAAAGTATAGAGTTTGTTAGTGGTCGTCCTCTAGCCCCGAAAGATCTCAAATGACCCATTTGGATGTTGCCTCAGAAAAAGATCTTTAAGGTTTTAGGATGATTACTAACACCTCATAACATTGCTTTTGTGACCGTAGTTGTCCCTTCAAACGTCCCTTAAAACTCCAACGACGGTGCTACCTATTCCTTAATAATGGAATAGCGTTATCAAAAGGAAAATTAACATACTTTTTTCGTGTAGGTAGAAAACTCTTAACTACTTTCTCAATCAATCAAACAAAACTTTTCACAAACACTTTTTCAAAACAACTTCGTCACACCCTTGAGGGCTGATACAAGGGTTATCACAAAATAAACTTTTTTCAAAACAAGCACACACACAAGATATTTTAAAATGAGCAAGTACCTAAGATCCCATGGAAAACCATGGATAGAAAGGATGCTAACACCTTCCCTTTCTATAATCTACCCCCCGTACTCAGAAATATTCTCGAAAAAGGTTTTTTTGTTCTTTTTCCTTTTCCTTAGTTGGATGAAATAAAAGTCGGTGGTGACTCTTGCTTACTGCGACATTTGCGAATACAAAACGCAAACCAGTATAATAGTCGGTTCTGCCACCGTATCACAGCTTCCAACGTTTTCGGCAATGGAATTGGTGATGTGATTATTTCTCCTGAGGGTTGCCATACTCCTTTCATTGCTAGATTGTGCTTCGATTGTACGAATAACATGGCTGAGTACGAAGCATACATCTTGGGTTTAAAGGCCGCCATTGACTTAAGGATCAAGTTCTTGAACGTCAAATAGGACAACTAAACTCTCATGGTTACAATAGAAATATTTGACGAACCTGCACACTGCTATGAGCTTGACACTGACAAAGAGAAACCATGGTACCATAAAGTAAGGATATATCTTTAAGCACAAGAGTATCCTGAAGGAGCTTCATTCAATGACAAGAAATTATTGCGAAGATTCTCAGCCAAATTCTTCCTAAGCAATGGAATCCTGTATAAGCGAAATTATGACTCTACTCTACTTCGGTGTGTAGACAAGAAGGAGGCAGATAAAATTATGGAATACATGCATGATGGAATCTTTGAGACTCACTCTAGTGGGAACACTTTGGAAAAGAAAATCTTGAGGGCTGGTTACTATTGGTCCACAATGGAAACTGATTATCATCATCACTCAAGAACTTGTCACAAGTGTCAAATCTATGCTGACAAGCTCCATGTACCCCCAATTCCTCTGAATGTCATGACCGCTCTATGGTTGTTTGTAATGTGGGGCATTGACATGATTGGAGAGATCAAACCTACCGCTTCCAATGGACACCACTTCATCCTTGTTGCCATTGATTACTTTACCAAGTGGGTTAAAGCTGCCTCATATGCCTCAGTTACCAAGAACGTTGTAGCCAGGTTTATCAAGCATAACCTCATCTGTCAGTATGGCATCCCCGAAAGGATCATCGCTGACAATGGAACCAATATTAACAATGCTGTGATTATGAAACTTTGTACTTATTTAAAAATCAAGCATCACAATTCTTCTCCGTACAGACCTAAGATTAATGGAGCAGTGGAAGTTGCCAACAAAAATATCAAGAAGATTTTCCAAAAGATGATGGTGACATATAAAGACTGGCATAAGATGTTACCATTTGCTCTCCACAACTATTGTACTTCAGCTCGAACGTCAACTGGGGAAACTCCTTTCTCTTTGTCTATGGTATGGAAGTTGTCTTGCCCATAGAAGTTCAAATTTCTTCCCTAAGGATTACGAAAGAGGCAAATCTAGGAAAAGAAGAATGGGTGCAGACTAGGTTGGATCAGCTAAACTTGATCGATGAAAAGTGACTGGTTGCTGTTTGTCATGGTCAGATGTATCAAAAGCGTATGATCAAGCAGTTCAACAAAAAGATCAAGTCTCGAGTGTATCAGACTGGTGACTTGGTAATAAAGCGCATCATTCTCCCACAAGGCAACCCCAGGGGAAAATGGACCCCCACTTATGAAGGACCATTTATTGTAAAGAAAGTTTTCTCTGGTGGAGCCATGATGCTGACTACAATGGATGGCGAAGACTTCCCACATCCTGTGAACACGAACATAGTCAAAAAATACTATGCATAAAATGACCCGCTAGGTTGACATACCTAGGTAAAAATAAGGGCATTTCGGAGAACTAAAAGGGTTCGGGAAAAAGTTACGGATATATGCAAAAGATTGTACACCCAACAAGTTGAAAACTCGAAAGGGCGACTTGGGCAAAAAAAGGGTATCCTGGTGGGCTGAAAACCCGAAAGGGAAGTCCAGGAAAAATTTAAGGATTAAAGCGTATAACTATGTCCCATGGAATCTCTATAGCCATCTTTATTTCCAAGTTCTGAGTTTAATGGTCCAAGATCAATCCAATCTGTTAGAACATAGTTTGATTCTACAACCCTCAGTTAGAGTTTTGATGATAACAAAATACAAGATTAAATGAAATATGAGATTTATATATGACATAGATGCTACTTAAAATTATGTTGTGTATTTACAGGAAACTCTGATGCAATTAGCAGCAGAACATCAGTATCAACATCAGCATCAGAAGATCAATGCATGCGCTACGTTGAAGTCTGATGAACAGAATCTGCGCTCAACACACTCTGACTCTGATCAGGATCTTATCAATGTCATCAGCACTCAGAAGCAATCAGAATAAGCTAAAGCCAAAGAACACTCTGATCTTAATCAAGCAGAATATTCTGAAGTGTCAACGGTACTGCATTCAAGGCTGATTAATTACCAACGGCTTTATTCCAAGACAAAGATCTTCTCAAAATGGAAAGAACGTAATGAGCATTGAAATGGAATTATTGGCATCAACGTATCTATTCCAAGAAGTATTTAAACAAATCAGTGAGAAGTGAATTGGCTAATGCTCTATAATTCTCTACACGCCCAAAGCAAATCATCTTCATCCTCACTCATACAGTTTGCTAAAGCTCTCAAATTGCTTACTTCATAGTTCTAGCAAGCTAGTTTTACATAAGCTTCATTTTGTGTATTATCACAGTTGTGATAGATAGTTTTTTCCAGAAAACATTCAACACACATATTGTTTATTTATCTGTAAGAAAGAATTTCCTTGAGAGACCGGTCTGTGGTTTAGACTCAAGAAAGCTTTAGCAGTTGTTAAAGCAGTTGTAATATTCAGTTGAATATAGTGAATTAAGTCCTCGTTGGAGAGAGGCGAAATCACCTTGACGGGTGGACTGGAGTAGTTGGAGATCAAACGAACCAGTATAAAAATAACGTGTTGTCTGCATTGGCTTTCAAGTTTTAACAATTCAACCCCCCTTCTTGTGTTTTTCACTTCTTCAATTGGTACCAGAGCGTCTGGTTCTGAGTTCATAACACTTAACCGTGTCAGTACAAGATCCAGCATTGAAAAACACTATGGCAGGAACACATCACAACATTAGCAATGACAACAACGAAGAAAGAGACAGATTCAGTGGCAAACCTCTAGTCTTTGATGGAGAGAAATTTGATTACTGGAAAGACAGAATTGAAAGCTTCTTTCTAGCCCATGATGTTGATCTGTGGGATATGGTGACAGATGGATACACGCACCCAGTAAATGCAAATGGTCAGAAGATTGACAGGAAAGCAATGTCTGATCAACAGAAGCGTGATTTCAAAAATCATCACAAGGCCAGAACTATTCTTCTCAGTGTTATCTCCTACTCTGAAAATGAAAAAATATAAAACAGAGACAATGCTAAGAACATGTTTGATTCTCTCAGAATGACGCATGAAGGCAACCTTCAAGTTAAAGAAACTAAAGCTCTTGCGCTCATCCAGAAGTATGAGGCCTTCAAGATGGAAGAAAGTGAATCTATTGAAACAATGTTCTCAAGATTTCAGATTCTGGTTGCTGGTCTCAAAGTTCTGGACAAAGGGTATTCTACTGCTGATCATGTCAAGAAGATCATCAGAAGCTTGCCAAAACAGTGGAGGCCAATGGTCACAGCGCTGAAGCTATCTAAAGATATCAATACAATCTCTCTGGAGGAACTTGTCAGCTCCCTCAGAAGTCACAAGATAGAGCTGGAAGCTGATGAACCTCAAAAGCAAGGTAAGCCGTTAGCTCTAAAATCTAACAGAAAATCTGACTCTAAGGTTTTGCAGGCTATTGAAGAAACCTCTGATGGGTCCTCATCAGAAGAAGATGAATTGTCCCTCCTCTCCAGAAGGGTGAACCAACTGTGGAAGCAGAGGCAAAGAAAGTTCAGGACTCCCAGAAGATCTGAGAACCAGAACGAATCCTCCTCTAGATACAGAAGGTCAGAACCCACCTCTGGATACAGAAGATCTGAAGGCTCTTCAGGAAGCAGAAAGCCAAACAACACGGACATCATCTGCTATGAATGCAACGAGCAAGGACACTACAAGAGTGACTGCCCAAAGCTTCATAAGGAAAAGCCTAGATGAAAGTTTGGCAAGGAAAAGAAGAAAAGTCTCATGGCCACATGGGATGACTCTGACACATCTGAAGCTGACTCAGAATCAGATGATGAGAGAGCAAACATAGCTCTCATGGCGAACATAGCAGAAGACAGTGAAGCTTCTGAATCAGACTCTGAATCAGACACAGAAGAGGTATTTCCTGACTTTGCTATTAATTTTACTAAGGCTGAACTAGATGAAAGCCTCAATGAGATTCTGGAACGATATCAGCAAATCAGAGTCAAATTCAGAAACCTGAAAAAGGATCTTGCTTATGACTCTGATAAAACTGAGAGTCTCAAGTTGGAGAATTCTGAGTTGAAAAACAAACTTTCAAAATTAGAAAATCTATTATAAAACTCTCAGAAGGAAACAATTCTTGAAACTCCGAGTAGTGCTGATGAGATCATCAAGGAGTATGATCACAGCTTTCAGAAGTTTCTTGATAAAAGCATAGATAGAAGCAAAATGGCTTCAATGATCTATGGAGTTAGCAGAATTGACAGAAAGGGAATAGGATACCAAGGTAAGGTACCTACACCTAAGAATGCCATGGATTTAGTGATAAAACACACTCCTCTTAAGTCACACTTTGTATATGGGCACACACACGACATTAAATACACCAGTAGTCATTATTCTGTCAAACCAAAATTCAACCAGAGTTTTGGTAAAACTAACAAATCAGGACCCAAGAAAATATGGGTACCTAAGGATAAAATAATACATGTTGCAGATATCTTTAGCAGCAAAGCAGAAACACCAGTCATGGTACCTGGACTCTGGCTTCTCACGACACATTACGGGAAGAAGGCATATGTTCCAAAGCCTGGAACTTAAGCCTGGAGGCCATGTAGGCTTTGGAGGCAATCAGAGGGGAAAGATCATTGGCTCTGGAACAGTAGGTAACGGAAATCTTCCCTCTATCAGTAATGTATTATTAGTAGATGGATTAATGCATAACCTGTTATCCATAAGTCAATTAAGTGATAACGGTTATGATATAATCTTTAATCAAAATTCATGTAAAGCTGTTAGTCAGAAAGATGGGACTATCCTGTTTAATGGAAAGAGGAGAAACAACATTTACAAAATCAAACTTCCTGAGCTAAAAAGTCAGAATGTAAAGTGTCTTCTGTCTGTTAACAACGAGCAATGGATCTGGCACAGAAGATTGGGGCATGTTAGTATGAGAAGAATATCTCAGATTAACAAACTCAATCTGGTCAGAGGACTTCCTAATCTGAAGTTCAATTCAGATGCTCTGTGTGAAGCATGTTAGAAAGGCAAGTTTGCAAAACCTGCTTTTAAATCAAAAAACGTTGTTTCTACCTCTAAACCATTAGAACTTCTGCACATTGACTTATTTGGACCAGTTAAAACTGCTTCAGTCAGTGGCAAGAAGTATGGGTTAGTAATCGTAGATGACTATAGCAGATGGACATGGGTAAAGTTCTTAAGACACAAGGACGAATCACACTCTGTGTTTGTCACCTTCTACAACCAAGTTCAGAATGAAAAGGATCTTAGAATCGTCAAAGTCAGAAGTGATCATGGTGGAGAGTTTGAAAACAAAGATTTTGAATCATTTTTTAATGACAAAGGCATTCTGCATGATTTCTCTTGTCCTAGAACTCCCCAGCAAAATGGAGTTGTAGAACGAAAGAACAGAACATTGCAAGAAATGGCCAGAACCATGATCAACGAGACTAACGTTGCTAAGATCTTCTGGGAAGAGGCAATAAACACAGCGTGCTACATTCAGAATAAAATCTCTATAAGACCTATTCTGGAAAAGACTCCATATGAATTGTGGAAGAACAGAAAGCCCAACATTTCATATTTTCATCCATTTGGATGTACTTGCTTTATTTTGAATACAAAAAATTATTTGAACAAGTTCGACTCTAAAGCACAGAAGTGTATTATGTTAGGATACTCTGAACGCTCAAGAGGGTACAGAGTATACAATACAGAAACACAGATTGTGGAAGAATCAATCAGTGTTTGTTTTGATGATAAGCTTGACTGTGAAAAGTCAAAGCAGAATGAAGTATTTGCAGGTATGGAAGTTGAATTCACAGGTACTGAAGACAAGTCATCAGAAGCTCTTAACAGAGACACTCCCTCAACATCAGAAAGAGGCACTGCAAGCAATCCAACATCTTCTGTTGATCAACCTCAGAAAAGACCATCCAGAAGCAGCATGGATCACCCAGAAGAAACTATCTTAGGAAGAAAGGAAGATCCAATCAGAACAAGAGCCAACTTCAGAAACTCTGAGGAATCCCTCATGGGACTTGTCTCTCTGATTGAACCATCTTCAATTGATGAAGCACTTCTGGACAATGACTGGATTCTAGCAATACAAGAGGAGCTGAATCAATTCACCAGGAATGACGTATGGGATCTGGTTCCTAAACCAAAAGGATTCAACTTCATTGGAACAAAATGGGTGTTCAGAAACAAGCTGAATGAACAAGGTGAAGTTGTCAGAAACAAGGCACGATTGGTAGCACAAGGTTATAGTCAGCAAGAGGGGATAGACTACATAAACCTTTGCTCCAGTCGCCAGGTTATAATCTATCAGACTTTTAATTTCTTTTGCTGTTAATAAAGGCATCACTCTATATCAGATGGATGTCAAAAGTGCATTCTTAAATGGCTATATAGAAGAAGAGATATATGTGCACCAACCCCCTGGTTTTGAAAGCTCAAAAAATCCAGAATATGTTTTCAAACTGAAGAAGTCACTGTATGGTCTAAAACAAGCTCCCAGAGCTTGGTATGAAAGACTAAGTAACTTCCTGTTAGAAAAGGAATTCACCAGAGGGAAGGTGGACACAACCTTATTCTGTAAGACAATTAAGAATGACATTTTAGTCTGTCAGATTTATGTTGATGATATAATATTTGGATCTACTAAACCCTCTCTGGGAAGAGAATTTGCTAAGTGTATGCAGGCAGAATTTGAGATGAGCCTGACGGGGGAACTAAAATTCTTTCTGGGCATCCAGATCAATCAAACCCCAGAAGGAACTTACATTCATCAGAGCAAATATGTCAGAGAACTTCTGAAGAAATTTGATCTCTTAGAATGTAAGCCATCAAAGATTCCAATGCATCCCACGTGCATTCTGGAAAGAGAAGAGGTAAGCAAAAAGGTAGAACAGAAAGTCTACAGAGGTATGATTGGCTCTCTTCTTTATCTGACTGCTTCAAGGCCTGATATTTTATTCAGTGTACGCATTTATGCAAGATTCTAATCAGATCCTAGAGAATCTCACTTAACAGCTGTTAAGCGAATTTTCAAGTATCTGAAAGGTACTACTAATCTGGGTTTGTTTTATAGAAAATCTAGTGATTACATCTTAGTACGTTACTGTGATGCTGACTTTGCTGGAGATGGAGTAGAACGCAAAAGCACTTCTGGAAGCTGCCAGTTTCTGGGAGAAAATCTGATCTCGTGGTCCAGCAAAAGACAATCCACCATTGCTCTATCAACAACAGAATTTGAATACATAGCAGCAGCTGGATGCAGCACACAAATGCTCTGGATGAAAAGTCAACTTGAGGACTTCCAGATTTATGAGAGTAACATTCCTATACTCTGTGATAATACTTCTTCCATTTGCTTAAGTAGAAATCCAATTTTGCATTCTAGGGCTAAGCATATAGAAATAAAACATCATTTTATTAGGGACTATATTCAGAAAGGCATTTTAAACTTAAAATTTATTGATACAGACCATCAATGGGCTGATATCTTTACAAAACCACTTTCTGAAGATAGGTTCAACTTCATTCTGAATCATCTCAGCATGAAGCTCTGTCCAGAATAAAACTGTTTTAATTTTATATATTAACCTTCAGAATCATGTTTATTACTCTGTGAACTTCTGATCAATCTTCTTTCAGAGTATTTAGAAATGCAGATTGTATCAGATCTATCCATGAAGTTCTGAGCTCTTCAGTTCAAGGATAGAAGTGATGTTCACTTAAAGCAAACAAGTGTCATTCAGTCATCAGCTGGTTCTTGAGGCTGAACACGCGTTCACGCTTCTGAAAAGGCAACGCGCTGATTGGTTGCATTGAGACACATGTCACTGGTAACCGTTTAAGTATCTTTCCTAAATCCCCTAAAATCAGCAATCAATTAATGCTATTAATCATGAGTTATTTCTCTATCTTAAGCGTTTATGTTTTCAAAAAAAATTTCAAAATCTATTTAAACACCACTAACACACATTCACAACTTTTACCCTTACCTTCGTTTTCAATCAATTTTTCTGATATATGTGTTTGTGCTCTTACTGCTCAAGAAAACCCTTTCATTTTTTTCACTCAAAACCTCGTGTGAACAATGGCGTCTTCCAGCAATATCTCTTCAGGTTCCCAGAAAGACACATCAGTTGAGCAATATGAGGTTCCTCTCAGAACGCTACTCACTCCAGTCAAGAACCTGGAAGTTCTGTCAGAGATTATAGTGGATTTCAACAGTTTGAAGGAAAATGGTTTTGATTTATCAGAAGAGATTCAAGCTCAAGGATGGGAGAGATACTTTGACAGGTTGGTGGGTCCAACTTTCCCTATTTTGGTTAAGGAATTATGGATTCACGCCTCTTCCTCAAATCACCAAGTCACTTCTTATATAATGGGGAAGAAAATTGTGATTACTGAAGACCTAATTGGAAAACTGATTGGATACAATGGTGGTGGCATTCGCTGTATAGACATGGTTGAAAGGTGCTCAGATGTTGCTGTTATAGCAAGGCAGATTTTCACGCTGGGGCTTCCCTACAGCAAGATAAGGGATCTGAAAGATAAGCACAAAATTTGGGCAAAGATTATTCTTGGCTGTTTCAATCACAGGAAGCCTACAAGCTCTCCTGATTACATAAACATAGATCAGCAGTTTCTGATCTATTTTATTAATCATAAGGTAAAGATTAAACAAGCTCATCTTCTGTTCAACCATTTGAGAACCAGCGTCAAGGAGACTAGAGAAGAAGAACGCACTAAAAGGGATTGGATACCCCTGGGCAGATTGATATCAGATATTCTGACTGAGAATAGGCTGATTGAGCACTTGACAGAAGCACAAGAGATCAGCACCCTGGAACCATCTGTTGGCAAGCATCTGAATGCCAAGAATCTCAAGAAGATGAAGCTGATAGAGAACATTAAGAAGGAGCCCAGCGTTACTCCTTTTGCTGAAATCTCCAGCAGAAGAATTCCTCTGGACGACTTCCCTCTGTTCTCAGAGATTGATTCCAAGCCTCAAATAGTTCTGAGATACTTGGATGCGTGCAAAACTGATGGTACAGCACCCAATCTTAACATTCAAGATCTTCAGCAGAAGGAACCAGAGGTTGCTCTAAAGAAGACTAAGAAGAGAAAAGTTTCTCCAGAAGGATCATCACAACAGACTCCAAAGAAAAGAGGTAATCCTGTTTCTGTATCTGTTTTAAGTTCAAGTGCTGTTTCCACATTCATTCCTACTCCAACTACAATTCTATCTGATATCCCAACACCCCAAACCTTTGAAGATTTTGAAGACTTTGACCCTTCTGAGTCATTAACTCTCAAAAGATCCCGCTCCAAACCACAAAATCCAAACACTACAACCATTCCAGAACCAGAACTTGCACAAGTTCTGTCTGATATAGAACAACACTCTTCCGCTCCCCATACAGAAAATCCAAATACACAACCAGAAATTCCCATTTCTCCACAACCTGACATTCCACTTTCACCCATTCCAGAAACTCCCCTCACTCCAATACCAGAACCAGAAATTCCACAACCTTTCTCTCCCCAACCAGAAAATAACCCACCATCTCCTCCACATGCACAAACTCCACAACCTGAGACACAAAACTTTGAGGCTCAAACCTCTGAGTCTCCTGAACCACAACCCTTGGCCATTCAATTGCCTTGTGGTACAACTGTTAATATGTCTCAGCTACCATCCTCACCAGAAACAACTCCTCCAAACACCCCACATAGTCCAATTGTTATTTCTGATTCTCCTACTCCCTCACCCAAGATAAATACAGAAAAGCACAGCAAGACAGTCATTAACTTAACAGTCATTGAACGCCTTGCTGCAATAAACCAGAAAACTGCTATTCCCAAACCAAAACAACCAGATGTTGGGTCCAGCATTTTGAATTTTGAAACAGAGATGCAGAAATGGATATCTTCTTTGAAACAAGCAACTCTATAAGTTGTTGATCCAGCTGTATCAGATCATCTCTGGACTCAATTCAGAAGATGGGTATACGCTGAAACCTTCAAGCTACAAGACCAGAGCTATGGACAGGTTTAACAGAACTTCAGCAATCTGCTGAAGGAAATGGAAGGTCCAGTTCTGAGCAAAGTGCTGAAGGAAGAAGTTCTGCATCTGGACAGTGAGCCTTGGTCTGAAAAGCGTCCAGCATCTCAAGTTCAAGCTGCAGAAGAACAGGTTATTCAAGCTGACGACTTGGGTCAAGCAGAAGAAGCTACAGAATGCTCTGAGAAGCAGCCTGTATCTGAAGACCCTCAATCTTCCTCTGTTGACAGGCAGGCTCTGGAGGATTTGAAGAGATCAGATATGCTGATGAATGAACAGATGGACAAGCAGGATATCAAGATTGATTCTATAGCAAACATGGTAGCCAAGCAAAACGAAACCAGCGAACAAATCAAGAGCATGTTGGAAGCGTTGTTCACACGAGTTCCTCCTTCTTCTTAGATTTTTCTTATGTTTTCCATGTTTTCTTTTCATGTTTGACTGTAATATTTCTACTTGTTCTAAACTATCATTGCTTCTGTTTCAATGCAAACGTGTTTTGCTCTAATCTTTTTTAACTCTGGTTATATGCTTTTTGATCGCTGACAAAAAGGGGGAGAAAGAATGATATTTTTCAATAACGGTCTATTGAGACAAAAGTCTCAAACATTCTAACATTCTTATATATTTGAAGTTCTTTGTTCTGAAAAGCTTACAGGTACAAGAATCTGTAGAACTCTGATAAAGCAAAATTCTGATGCTTAAAGAAAGGTTCAATAATGTTCTGATACTCAAGGAATCAAAAGGAAATAATCAACTCAGGGGGAGTTTTTCTCATCTTTACTCTGATACTTTTTATTTCTTATCCTCTCAGCTTTGATAACTTTTTCTCATTATCTGATTAGCTCTGATATTGTTTCCTCTCTATTCTTAAACTCTGATACTTTCATCACTTTATTTTAATTGAAAAAAATCTAGTTTTTGTCATCATCAAAAAGGGGGAGATTGTTAGAACATAGTTTTATTCTACAACCCTCGGTTAGAGTTTTGATGATAACAAAATACAAGATTAAATGAAATATGAGATTTATATATGACATAGATGCTACTTAAAATTATGTTGTGTATTTACAGGAAACTCTGATGCAATCAGCAGCAGAACATCAGTATCAACATCAGCATCAGAAGATCAATGCATAGGCTACGCTGAAGTCTGATGAACAGAATCTGCGCTCAACACACTCTGACTCTGATCAGGATCTTATCAATTTCATCAGCACTCAGAAGCAATCAGAATAAGCTAATGCCAAAGAACACTCTGATCTTAATCAAGCAGAACATTCTGAAGTGTCAACGGTACTGCATTCAAGGCAGATTAATTACCAACGGCTTTATTCCAAGACAAAGATCTTCTCAAAATGGAAAGAACGTAATGAGCATTGAAATGGAATTATTGGCATCAACGTATCTATTCCAATAAGTATTTAAACAAATCAGTGAGAAGTGAATTGGCTAATGATCTACAATTCTCTACACGCCCAAAGCAAATCATCTTCATCCTCACTCATACAGTTTGCTAAAGCTCTCAAATTGCTTACTTCATAGTTCTAGCAAGCTAGTTTTACATAAGCTTCATTTTGTGTATTATCACAGTTGTGATAGATAGTTTTTTCCAGAAAACATTCAACACACATATTGTTTATTTATCTATAAGAAAGAATTTCCTTGAGAAACCGGTCTATGGTTTAGACTCAAGGAGGCTTTAGCAGTTGTTAAAGCAGTTGTAATATTCAGTTGAATATAGTGAATTAAGTCCTCGTTGGAGAGAGGCGAAATCACCTTGACGGGTGGACTGGAGTAGTTTGAGATCAAACGAACCAGTATAAAAATAACGTGTTGTCTGCATTTGATTTCAAGTTTTAACAATTCAATCCCCCTTCTTGTGTTTTTCACTTCTTCACAATCAACTTCTTTCAACGACAAGGGATGGTGTTCGAAGACATAAGGGCAATAGCGGAGTTAGAACACAATGAGATCACTTCCACATGGCTATTATTTTTGCTTTCACTTTGTATTTCCTTCGATGATTTCCTCTTACTAGGATCTATGTCTCCTTGTACAAAAACGCCTATTTATAGGCAAAATATTAATACAAATATACTTTGAAGTGCAAGTTTTTGTTTTCCTATTTTGAGTGAAAAAGTGTCCAATGAGTAAAATTGAATGAACATATGCATATGAACATGATTAAACTATTTACAAATGAATGCATAAAAATAGTAACAAGCCTTCCTCAAGGATTCAGGATATCCCCACAGAGTTACTACAACAAACTTTTCCCCACAAAGTTGCCTCAATAAGATTGTCTCCACAAATTCAGATCCATGTAATCTCCATCCAGAGTTTCAATCCCTTGAAAACCCTCTCCCTAGATGAGTTTGTCATAAGAAATAAGCCTTGTAGAGTTTCTTCCTAAAAATTCACTCCCCCAGTAGGTCGTCAACATATTCTCTTCAAAAGGGTTTATTTCCCCAACAAACTACAAATTCCCCAGTACAAGTCTTTCTCTCAGACTAATTACAAATCAATGGACGAAACCTCTTAATCCCCGGAAGAATCATTGCAATCCCCAACGGAGTCGTTTTCTATCCCCAAAAGTTACCGTGGAGCCTGGAAACCGACCAGATAACAGTTAACTCCATTTCTCCAAGCAAGTTATTGCGAAGCCTGGAATCCAACCAGTTAAAAGTTCAAGTTGGTGAAACCTGGACCCGACCAGATAACAATTAACCTCAAGGCTAAGCTGCTACGAAACCTAGAACCGACCAGATATTAGTTTAACTTATTCAATCACTAACAAAACTCCTCTTCCCCAGTAGAGTTCGACACTATCCTCAGTAAGTTACTGCGAAGCCTGGAATCTGACCAGATGACGATTCACTTCATCTTCCCCCAGTAAGTCGCTTCTAGATAACAGTTAACTTTATCATCCCCAGCAAGTTGTTGTGAAGCCTGGAGTTCGACCAGATAACAATTAAATTCCATTCTCCCCAGTCAAGAGATAACTCCTCAGTAGAGAAATGGATAAATAAAACTCCAAAACTATATTCCCCAAGTAGAGATCAACATTCCTCGTAGGGTTTCCTCAAGCAAAGAGCCAAAGTCAATGTTCCCCAACGAATTTCTCCTCAATCAAAAAAATAGGATTTTCCGGAGGAAGCATTCTAAGCAAGGTTTGAATATGTGCATACTCTTCGTACTCTTCATCCCCAACAACAGTCTGGGATTTAACTTCCCAAAGCTCCCCAACATTTGTCAGGAATTTATTTTCCAAGACAAAAATACACTTCAACAACATTTCACATTCATATATCATATCACATACATGGCTAACGCATATAGCACAATCCCATTTATTTTGAGAACATCATTACACCATGCATACATCTGCAAGAAACTAATTCTCTTCCTTGTAGGAAAAGTTCAATCAACAATCAAAGACCTCTTCTGGTTAGATTCATTTCTTCCAATTAAAGACAGGAAAATCAAAGACCTCTTCTGGTTAGATTTATTTCTTCCAGTTAAAGACAGGCGAATGAAGACCTCTTCTGGTTAGATTTATTTCTTCGAGTTAAAGACACGTGAACGAAGACCTCTTCTGGTTAGATTTATTTCTTCCAGATTTAAGACAGTCGAACGAAGACCTTTTCTGGTTAGATTTAATTCTTCCAGATTAAAGACAGACAAACGAAGACATCTTCTGGTTAGATTTATTTCTTCTATATTAAAGACAGGCGAACAAAGACCTCTTCTGTTTAGATTTATTTCTTCCAGATTAAAGACAGGCAATATAATACCTCTTATGGTTAGATTTAATTCTTCCTGATTAAAGACAGGCGAACGAAGACCTCTTCTGGTTATATTTATTTCTTCTAGATTAAAGACAGGCGAACAAAGACCTCTTTTGGTTAGATTTATTTCTTCCAGATTAAAGACAGGAGAACAAAGACCTCTTTTGGTTAGATTTAATTCTTCTAGATTAAAGATAGGCGAACAAAGACCTCTTCTGGTTAGATTTATTTCTTCCAGATTAAAGACAGACGAACGAAAACCTCTTTTGGGAAGATTTATTTCTTCCAGATTAAAGACAGGCGAACAAAGACCTCTTCTGGTTAGAATTATTTCTTCCAAATTAAAGACAGGCGAATGCATACCTCTTCTGGTTAGATTTATTTATTCTAGTTAAAAATAGGCGAAAGACATCCACAATTTCAGTATAAGTCGACCAAAGATTTATTTTGATACTTCTCCCTCGACAGCCACTCTAGATGGTATCTGTAAGCCCATCTCCAACAAACTCTTCATCACTTCTCCAAATGGCATCTCTAAGCCCATTCACAATGATCAATGAACAGTCGACCTCATGCACAAGTGAGTGCAAATTTCTGGGCACTTAAGTGTTCAATCCTCTTCCACCTTTAAGTCACGAATGGCGGACTCGCCAATATACCTCTTCAGGTTTAAGAAGATTGAACAGGGGCAGCTGTTGTACCCTAAAATTTACCCTATCTTTTCTCAATACATTTCACAAAGTATCTCCAATGCTCAAGGATACTCAAGGAATTGATCAAGCAAAATCACCTTCTAAACACTGAGACCACAAATTAGGGTTTTGACTAAGAACAACTGATCATTGACTTTTTGACCTAATACATGATCTAATGGCTTAAAGTACAATCTCAAGGATTCAAATACAACATTTTGACCTAATTTCATGGCTCAAAACATTTCTCAAGTTCATTGGATTGATAGATGAAATTTGGTCAACTGATGAAAAGCCAACTATACACTAAAAAGTCAAACTTTGACTTTTTGGTCAACATTAAGTTTAAAAGATCAAAATTCATCAAGACATTCAAGAATATCAAGCTTGATCATCAAGAAGTTAAGAAAGTCAAAAGTCAATTTGAAAAGTCAAATTTTCAAGAATTAGAAATTTTTCTAAGTGTTTTGTACATGATAATTTCACTACTTCATGCCAATTTTTCACCATGATGCAAAATGATTCAAAGAAAACTCCCAACATGAAAGTTGTAGATCTTGAGGAAATATACAAATTTTATTCATAAATAAAATTCTATAAACACTTTAATTTCAAGTTATAATTTCATGAAGTGATGACATTTTCATCTAACACTTAGAGAAATTTCCAACAGATTTTGGTCAGGATTTTATCCCAACTTCTTGGCATTTTTTCACATAGTTTTAAGATGATTTTGTCAAAATGGCCAAAATGAAAGTTTTAGAGGATGTTTCAAGCTTTCCAAAACATCCAAGAGCATTAATTTATTATACTTTAGATAGGAGATTCAAGGGCCTGAAGTTGGACATCCATTCTTAAATTGCAAGTCATTTTGTTGAAGAACAAATAATCCAATTTATATGATGTGCTATATAATCTTACTTTGCAGGCCTTGTGACTTGAAAATCGATCCCTAAACATATGTTTACATAATTGATTGAACCATTATCCAATTGATTCAATTATTATCCGTTGCACAATTCCATTTATAGCACAAAGGCACCATTTCCATTCATATAAAGCATGCTTTATACAATTGTCAACTCCTTAAGCCTCTCAATTGTTTTCTCCGCATATACACAATGTCAAAGCAAGAAGAAACATTCCTAAAATCCTCTAGCAACTTCATATCATGCTTGTACCATGCATTGGAACACCAATTTTCACATAACTTGGTTGTTTCATCTCAACCAAACTAGAATTTTGACAGCTTGTAGAACAAACTCTCTCACTCTGTTAAAACTCCTCTATAAATAGAGTGACCATTTGCAAGCCAAAGGCCAGAAGTTTTTGTGTTGACAAACCCTCAAACTTCCTCATACTCTCAAAAAACATAAATGTCCACAAAACCTCAACTCTTAAGCTTAGAAACCAAAATCTTCAAATCTCTCAAACCTTGGCTCCTGTCCAAACAAACTATCCACATACTTCATATACATCATATGGACATTGTCCAAACATAAGAACAACTTCTGTAATATCATTATCACCACCTCCCAAATGCACAAACATTGTTTTTGCAAGTTAAATTGGTTGGATAGATTCAATCACTTTCAGCATAAAGTAAAGATTGGAACAACTTCAGGCAGGTCTAAGGAAGCTCAATCAATCATCACATTGTGCCTGGAAACATCCATACACATTTCGAGTTTTCACTTCAAGAGGTAAGCTTTCTCAAACTATGATATCCTTGTTCATACATCAGTTTGATTTCGTTTTCAAAATAATAAAATAGGACAAACCATAATAGAAGAGTTGCAAACACTAAAAACCCAAAAAAATGCTTCTGGAAGTTTGACACGGTCGGTCGTGTCAGGAAGAAAATAGGAAAAGTGGAAAGGCAGGGCTCTGACATGGGTGCCCGTGTCACAGGACACGGTCCGTGTCCCTTTGATTGGAACTAAAACTTAGAAAAGTGGCAGGACAGGGTTCTGACATGGGTGCCTGTGTCACAGTGTAGCGATAGAAATGTTTAAGACTAAGCTATTGGATTGACTAGACTTATACAGATAAAAAAATTGCCACCGTGCTTTATTATTTCCAAAGGAATGGGAAAAGAGCGAATAACCCAAAAAAGAGTGGGAAAGATTTAAGGTAAGGGGGTTGGTTATGAAAAGGGAAGGTATTAGAACCCTTAACATCTACGGTACTCTGCAGGAACCTCTTTGTAAAATCTGTATATTTTTGCTATAAAATGTTGTATAAAAATAGATGGTGGAGGTGAGAAAAGAAATACTTTTTAATGATTTTTGCACCCCCCGCGGTTGTGAACCTTTAGTGCCTATGTACCACCTTCCGTGCAATAGGGGATCAGGGTACACGTAGTTCCTCTTAAAAAAAATTTAAAACACAAGTGTGTTAGTTAATTTTATGAGATAAGACATCATCGTCATTGTTTATGTTAAAAACATACTTACTACCCACAATCATGAGAAAGGAAATTTTGCATCATCTCAAAGTGGAGGATATGGCTTGGATTTTAAAATCAATAATGCCTCACTCAACACCCAAGTGGAAAATATCTCACTTTACTATATATTGTAGAAGTATAGTTGTTTGTATCACTACAACGATTGACAAGAGTCTAATCTTTTTGAGAAAATTTTAAAGATAAGAGCCAAAATAGCAAAATGGTTTGAATGAGATTGATTGACTTTTACTCTTCTCGCCAAAATGTCAAGGTATTGTTAAGTTGATTGGAGTTTATTTATGGAAATGTTTTGAAAATGCATGGACCTAAGTCCAAGTTTATTATGAAAGTGGTTCAAGTTTAGAAACAATAAGCATTTTCAAAAGGAGTAAGAAGATTTTTGAAATTAAAGAAGATGGGAGGAGATGAAGGGAATATCCTAAAGCATAAGGTAAAAGCTAAGGGAGGGAACCATCTAACCAACAAGAAGCCAACACTTGACATTATGAGTCAAGATAGAATTCTCATTCTTTTGATTTAAACCAAGCAAGAATAGATAATATACTTCTTGAAAAGACCAAACTTCAAATGTATTAAGTCTTTACAAAAATTGGACAAAGTAACGGTTGTATACGAGTGAATTCCAGATTACAGACAAAGTAGGTAATCACAATAACCTCCACACAAAACAAACAAGCAACCCAATGTCTTGAGGTAAACCCCAAGAACTCCAGACAAAATACTAATTAAGGTCACAAGGTCTCCAACAGAGGCCAAGGTCTCTAATCCTTAGTCCAAGAAGTCCAATACACCATAATGCCAAGGATAGTAACCAAATAGTCCAAGTATCATTAAAGTAAATGCTCAAGTGAGCAAAATAAAAATGGCATAAAAGTAAATGCTCAAGTGAGCAAAATAAAAATGGCATAAAAGTAAATGCTCAAGTGAGCAAAGGTGAAAATAGCATGAAATCTAAATGCTAAAGTAAAATGGTGCATAAAGTAAAGGACATAAGATAAAAGCATAAAATAAAGTCAATTGTTAGAAGTTAATGGTAGTTGGATGACCATCTTGAAACTTGCATTTGGAACTCATTAGAGGATTGGTAGAACCAAAGCCTCTCAACAACAAGTTGCATTTGCTTTTTGTCAAGTATATCATCCATTTAGGAATCCTCAAGGCAACATTTAATGATCAATGATGTTTTAGTGATCCGCATTAACCAAAATTGATGAAGATCCATTGGAGGATTGGCAGAACCAAAGCCTCCTAACAATGAATCTCAAGGTTATTAGATCAAAGGGTTCAAATTAACATACTTGGGCTTGCAAACATAGGCTTGGGCCACGAATAATCATTTTCTCGAATCGAGACAAAATTTACCGCTATGTTAAGCAATCATAAGTGGACTTATGAAGAAGTTGCACCTATTTTTAGGCCGGTCAATAGAAATCTATGTACTTCATGTTTGTATAAATGATATAGAGATCATCATCCCATAACATGTAGCACAAATAAAAAAATAAAGGGATAAGATGAAGATGGAGGGGAATGATAAGCTAATTTGGATCACTACCTAAAATTTCTTTCATCTTTAAATTCAATCACTCATCTCAATGGATTAAAGTACAAAAAATATCATTAATCCAAAGCACTAAAAATGAATTAAGTAATTCACTCTTTGGTAGATTTTAATTAATGAACATTTATCCAACTTCATCTACACCCAAAGTCCATTGCAATCCAAATCAACAATCAAAAGGAGTGAGAAGAAAAATATATATGGATCAAAACATCCCCAAAACAGGGCAGAAAAAGCATTTTGTCACTGTTACAATCGTTGCACTCTAGGAGCAATCGATTGCACTCTAGGAGCAATCAATTGAATCAGTGCTTTTTTTCAAAAAAACGTAAAATTCTTCTGTGACAATCGATTACGCTGTGAGTGCAATCGATTTCACCCTGTGAAAAATAGAAAATTAGCATTTCAAAAGGCCAAATTCTTGTTCAAACTTTCCATCAAACAACTTATGATCATGGATTTTATTGAGAACAAAAATTCCATCAAATTATGATAAAGTAGCACCAATGGAATCTTAAAACAATGCTCAATTAATCAAACCCAAAGATCAACAAGAGATCACATTGTGAAAGATGAAAAATACAACTTACCAAAGGTAGATCTAGAGAATTATCAAAACAAATTCAAGAATCTGCTTCAATTCATCCCCAAGAACCAATTTCCCAAGCTTGGATGTAGAGAACTGATAAAGAAAAAGTGTTTGGATGAAGGTTTAGCTCAAGGATTAGTAAGATTCAATGCAAAGCTTACTAGCTTTTTTTTTGAAAATGGAGCTTTGAGTGAATTTGGTAGATGGAGGGAATTGAGATATTTTTTAACATGGTGAATTTGGCTATTAAAAGCTTTAGATTTCAATGAAATGAGGTCTCTATTTATAGAGTTTAGGCTTGGGGTTAGTGGTGGTTTGGAGTTTGGTTTGGAAAATGAAATTAGGCTTGGTAATTAATTCTTGGAGCCAAAAATTGAATTAATGATATATCTTTCAAAAATGAAGAAAAATTGGAGCCAAAATGTTGTACCCCAAAATTTTCCCTCCCATTTTACTCAAGACATGCTCCTAGAGCTCCTCAATTGCTCAAGGTTGACCAAGAATTGATCAGACAAATTCTCCTCCTAAGCAATGGCCTTTCAACTAAGGTTTCACTTTTCACTAAGATATGTGAGCTCAAAAGGTCTCAACTGTTTTCCATGGTACCTAATATGTCTTCAAGATTGTTCATTCCAAATTTCATGCCTTACACTACAAGTTTGCTCAGTCAATTGCTCAAATGTTTGAAAGTCAATTGTACTAGGTCAAAAGTTAATTGTGGCCAATATACAGTCAAACTTCAATATTTTTGGTCAACATCAACATTTTGAAGGGATATCCATCATTTTATCAAAGGTTGATCATGATTCCTCAAGGAATGCTCTTAATTTATCAAAAGTCAAGAATTGCTAAATTAGGGTTTCTATAGGAAAAGTCAACTGAACTTTGACCAGGCATAACATCCACATACTTCATCCATTTCCCCGTAACCAAAGCTCAATTTAAAGAGAATCCAATTACCTACAACTTATCTTTTATCCTCAAGCTCAAGAAATGAATCATTTGGAAGATATGAGCTCATACATTACATGTTATTTTCAAAAAGTCAACAAAAGACACCTTTTGTCAAGATAACTTACTTCAATGTAATTTCTTCAAAATCACAAATGATCAACATAGATATTTTAGAGGACATCTTAGGATTTCCAAAAAGTTAAAAATCATCTTCAAAAGATAAAAATTGAGCAAGTTATGATTTGCACAAGTTGGGCAAATTTGTGAAAAATGCATGAAGTCAACTTTGAGCAAAATTGCATTTTTAGGTCAATGGGCCTAACTTTTAGGGTTCAAACATGTTTATGACATACCGAAGGACCTATGAACCTAACCATGCACTATTTTGATTTTTATTTCTATTTATTTGAATTTTTATTCATTTAAATATAAATTAAATAAAAATACAAAGAATAATGGGCCATGACATTTAGGTTTGATTAGGTCTATTAGAAGGCCCATAGTTTCGTGCAAGATACATTCAAAGGGACCAGGTTCATGCAAGTGACCAAAGAGGCAAAGATATCACAAATATGAACATTTTTCAATGTGTTTTATACTTGTCTCCAAGGCCATGAATGCATTGGTTCTTTACCATGTTTATTCACTCATATCTTCCCTCTATAAATACATAACATTACAAGCCAAAGGGAGCACAAAATTCCTCTCCAAAAAGCTCTTCAAAAGCTCTTCAAAAAGCTCTCCAAAAATCAAAGAATTGGTGCAAGTCATATATCAAGGTTTCGGTCTTTCTCGATTGACACCAAGCCTCAAATCATCCTCCTGAAGTCCCCAGGAGTCTTACAAGGTCCAAGAGAAGTCTATCACACGCCTAGCACGTCCCCATTTGACGACACCGGTTTGGTAAAATTTTAAACTTCGAATCTCTAATTTTAATCACATTTCATGGTATGCTAACGTTTGTTTGAGTTTATATAGAACAATTATGGATGGTTGAATCAGAGGTTCCACGCAAGAATCTGAAAACACCATGGTTAGGGCATGAAGCTTTCAAATATTCGGGCCTAGGGATTTCTGATGATTGCACCCCATGTTTACTTTTGCTACTAGGTCCATCTTTATTTTCTTGTTTTATTCATTTTATTTATTTCTTTTAATTCCTTTTTTTATTTTAATCAATAAACAAATATAAAAATCACATAAAAATAGATTTAGGATTTTTCTTAATTAAATTTTAATTTTGGTAAATTAATTAACTAATCATTTAACCTTTTTTTAAATTAAAATTAATTAAACTTAGGTTTAATTTCATTTTAATTCATTTTCCTTTTCATAACAAAAATACCAAAAAAAACATAGAATTTATTTCTTTTATTTAAATTTTATGTTTCTTTAATAATTAACATTTTTTTCTTTAAATATATATCTAGATCAATTATTTTTTAACTTAAACCATTTTCATAAATTAAAACAAAAAACAAACAAAATATTTTCTCTTAGGATTTTGTAGACGCCCTTTCAATTCACGCGTGTTATCATTTTTCGCATTCTATTTTTCATACTATTGCAACTGCCTACTGGATGTAATAGCATAATTAAGACTTTACATTTACTGCTTTATTTCCCCCTAAAGTTTTGGATATGTAATTAATCCCCCTCCCCGAAGCCTTGTAATAGTTTAGGATTTATCTATCCGCACTTTTAATTACTGTAAACTATTAACTGTCTAGATGCATGATTAATAGGATTGTATGGCAAGAACATAAAATCAAATGCTAGCAAACCTAACACAATACAAATAACTGAATACAAACACAATTTCACATGTGCACCTCTAGGGTACTCCCAATTTGATTGCCTTCAGAAATAGTCACAACTCTCAAAACATGGGAGATTTTAGTGGCTACCCTCCGATTCAAAAGATCATAAGTCCCTCGATGACCCTTTCGAAATTGCCTCGGTAAAAATATGATCTTAGAGCCCTAGGGTAGTTACTAAAACTTCTTTCCCAATTGCCTTTGTGACTATAAAAATGTCCCTTTGAATGTCCCTCAAACATCCAACGATAGGGCTACCTACTCACTAATAGTAGGATAGCACTGTCTAAAGGATATGAGGAAAAGAACAAACCTTTCGAGTATAAGTAGATAGTTCCTAGATGCTATGCTCAAAACAAATTTTTCCACATACACAAAACACTTTCAAAAACATTTTCAAAAATGCTTTATCAACACTCTTGATGACTGATACAAGAGTTATCATAAATCAAAATGTCGCACTAAGGCATTTCAAAATACTTTTAAAAAATACACGAAAACACAAGGTATTTCAAAAATGAGCTAAGCATCTAGGATCCTGTAGAAAAATACGGATGGAAAGGGTGCTAACACCTTCCCTTTCCATAATCTACCCCCTTACTCAGAAAACTCTCGAAAGGTCTTTTTATGTTCTTTTCACCCTTTCCTTTGTTAGATAAAAGAAAAGTTGTTGGAGACTCTTTCTTATCGCAACATTTGCAAATACAAACGCAAAACCAGTATAACAGTCGGTTCTGCCACTGTATTACACAAAATTTGAATTAATGATATATCTTTCAAAAATAAAGAAAAATGGGAGCCAAAATTGACAAGCTTAAAATTGCTGATTTTTTTCAAAATTTCACTTTGTGCAATCGATTGCACTCTGGGAGCAATCGATTGCATCAATGTTTTTTTTTCAAAAATTGTGCAAAATTCACTTTGTGCAATCGATTGCACTCTAAGAGCAATCGATTGTACAGTGAAAAAATGAAAAAATTTAATTACTTTTCTTTGCAATTAGAGATTTTAGGGAAATAACACCGGAAAACCTTATTTTTCAGATGCTTTGACTCAGTACCTACAAAACACAAATATTCAAAGACAACTATTTTTTGTATTTTGATTAGAAGTTAGTCGACAACACATATAAAAAAATATACCACTAAGGTGCTTGGAGATCCCTCAAGAGAAAACTTAAAGATAGGATGCAATATGAGAAAAACCTAAAATCTTAGTTTGTGATCTGGTTGCATTGTGATGGTATGAGACGATAGGGGAATCTTAGGGGCAAAAATTGGGGCACAACAGCTTCCCTCATTTAGGTGTCTTCTATCCGGAGATACGAAGGTTAAAAATATTTGTGTCGACGCGATTGAAGATACTTAAATATAAAACAAACCCTATTTTTGGCCTTACGATACCATGCAATCCTTATGAGTATGAATGTAGATGAATAAGTCTAAAGGTACGCAAGACACCACTGGGGATGTAGCAATGGAAACAAAGATCAAAAGAGAAACCCGAACAGGAAAATAAATCAATGGTGAAGGAAAAACAAGCCTCTGCTGGGGTAATGTCCAAGATAGGATCCAAAGCATCACTGACTTAAGAGAGTAAAGGATAATGGTGACGGGCAGATGACTTCGAACTATCTAATCTTTAACGGGATAGCAAAAAAAAGTAACGTCGACCCACCGGAGAAAGAGATGGTAAGATAATACCAGGAAATCTCAAGATGTATCTGTGATACGGTGGATAGAATCGGGACTGTTTTTTAGGAATTGCTGGTTCGCGTTTTGCGTTTGTGTTTGCAAAATGTCGCGGTAAGCAAGAGTCGCCACCGACTTTTATTTTATCCAACAAGGAAAGGAAAAAAGCACAGAAAAAAATCCTTTTTCGAGATATTTCTGAGTACGGGGGGTAGATTATAGAAAGGGAAGGTATTAGTAACCTTTCTATCTGTAGTTATCTACGGGCTCTTAGGTACTTGCTCATCGTTTTCAAAATTTCTTCTTTGTGTGCTTGTGTGGTTTGAAAAGTTTTTTGTTTTGACTTCGATTTAACTCTTGCTTCTGTCTTCAAGAGTGTAACGAAGTGTGTTTGAAAACTTTGTTTGTAAAGGAGTGTAAGTGTGAAAAAGTTTGTTTTGATTGAGCAAGTACTTAAGAACTAATCTACCTATTCGGAAAAAAAAGAATCGTTCTATGTTCATTTCCTTTAGACAGCGCTATCCCACTATTAGTGTGTAGGTAGCATCGTCGTTGGAGTTTGAGGTCAATTTGAAAGGGACGTACGGTCACTAAAGCAATGTTAGGACGCCTTTGTAGTAACCCTAATGTCTTAGATCAATTATCCGAGGCAACAATATCTGAGGCAACCTTTCCGAGGCAACTTTGATCTTTAGACAAAAGGACGGCCACTAAAATATCCTATACCTAATGACCGTTTACCGAAGTCAACCAAGTGGGAGTGTACCCTAGGAGTGCGCATGTGCGAGTGATTCAAGTTCATATTATTTATCTTTGCACATTTAGGGTTATTTAACCGTTTTAAAGGTAATCATACATTCTTGTCATGCATCCCTATATCATACATCTAATAGTTTAATATTTGCGGAATTTAAAGTGCGGAAATTAAACTAGGCTATTACAAGGCTTCGGGTATTTACATAGCCAAAAACAAACCCTTTAAAAAGAATAAAGCGATAAATGAAAAGTAAAAGTCCTAATTAACTATTACACCTTGTGAGCAGTTACAATAATATGGTAAATAATAAAACAATAAAGCGCGCACGATTGAAATTAAGATCGGGAAGAAATTAGGGTTTTGACCCCTCTAACCTAATTAAAACAAAAATTGTGTTTGTTGTTTTTAATTGTTTTTTAAGAAAAGAATTAGGTTTTCTAAATAAAATACAAAATTAATTAGTGATTAAATTAATTAATGAAAATAATTGAATGGCATATTTTTGTGTTTTTATTATTTTTAAGAAAAGAAAATAATTAAATTTGGACAAAACCCTAATTTTCTAATTATTTTTAATTATTTACAAAAGGAATTAAAGTTATCTAATATTAACAACCTAATTAAATTAATTTAATTTTTTTTGATAAAAAATAAAATCTAAACCTAATTTGGTGAAAAATAATATTTTTGTGATTTTTTGATAAAAAAGAAAATAGTTAATTGGTTAGTGAAAATGAAAATAAATAAATAAAATTAAATATAAAAAAAGAAAAGAAATAGAAACTTGGGCCTGATTAGTAGCTTGAGGGGGTATGAGAAGCAAACTGGCCCAACAATCTTAAGTCCACGTTGACTTTTTTCATCCAGTGCATTGCTTTGACTAGGCCCCATGGTGGTCTCTCACAAGCTAGCTTTCAGATCTAGCTTCCAGGAGGTCCAATGGCTGGATGATGAGGATGTATGATGGTCCCCTGGCTTGTGCGTGTGAGATCTGTAGGAAGAAATTAAGAAAAATGCAAATGCTAGAGGCAGGGGTCAAACCCCTGACCTCAAGCTTCCCAACACCTTAACGCTTGCCTGGCTACCAGTGGGCTATTTGTGTTATTTTTCATAATAATACAAAACAATAATTATATATTAAAAGTCCACATATATCAATTCAGCGCGCGGAAATTTGAACATGCAAATGGTTGATTGCCAACTGGTCATCTTCTTCCTTGGATCTGTTGGTAAAAGTTCCAAACTTTTACCTACGGACGTTTGTCCGTAGCTACAAGTCTTGCAAATCTCAAAACTCAACATAAGCGTGATAAATAAAAATTAAGGCCATGGACATCTTCGTCTGGACCTGCTGAGTTCATTGGTGGCCCTTTAGTGGCCCAATTTTTCCTATACAAAAAGATCCCAAATCTAAGCAAGAAACCCTAATAATGGTGAAATCCAATATAGGCCAGATAAATGCTATTAAACAATATAGAAAGCTTGCAAATGTTCTATGGATCAAGAATATATCATTAATTCATGCTATCAATGCCTAAATCATGCAAACTGAATTCAAGAAATAAGCCATGTCGTGATGGACTTTCAGCGCGATATAGGGCCTGGAAATGCTTCATTTTGATTGCTTTTGCTTGCTGATGACCTCAGGAAACGATTGGGATGGTCCAAGGATCTTGAATTTTCCTGTAACTAGGAATTATATTCACCACTTTTTCTTGCTTTTTCCAAGTTTTGTTCTTGATCAGACGTCTCTTTCTCTAGCCTCTTTTGGTCTGCATTCCTTCTATATGTATTGAGGAATACATTAGGGTTGAAAACCTGGCCTCAATCTTCCTCCATCAATGAGTTTGATTTTGATTTGATACACCATGAATATCTTTCCAAAAATGGCCTAATTCAATCTTTTTGTGCACCTCATGCCTTTACATGAATTTGATTTTATGCTAGCTGGATATTAAGACCTGAATCATGTAAAAAATCTTTGAATTTCGATGTTTTGGATTTTATATGATTTGTTTTGATTTAAAATGATTTAATCAAAATCAAAATCAAAATAAATAATATAAATAATATAATGACAAGTGGCAAAGGCTAGGGCTCGTGGACCATGTTTCCAACTCAAAACAAGTGAAAAAGATTGGGCCCATTTGGCAAAATTTGAAGTTTTGGGCATAGTTGACTTTTGCCAATTTTGCAAAAAAGGTCAACTTCAACAATGCATAACTTCCTCAATTTTGACGTTTTGGAGGTGTTATTGGACTTTTTAGAAAGCTTGATATGTCCTATAATCAACCCCTTTTGTTTCATCTCAATTTGATATTCCATGCTCATGTTTGAAGCTTTGACAAAAAAGGTGTTTTTGTTGACTTTTCAAAATGACCTATAATGTCCAAATTCATAACTTCTTGTGAGTGCATAGTTTGAACTTGGGAGATGAAGATGGATTGTAGAGCATTGGATCCTCTTCAAAATGAGCTTTGGATGGGTCATTTATTATAAAGTATGAGAAAGTTATGCTTGGTCAAAGTTGAGTTGACTTTTCCTACAAAACCCTAATTTAGCAACTTTTGATTCTTGATGAATTATGAGCAATCCTTGATGAATCATGATCAAACCTTGATCAAATGATTAAATATACTTCAAAATGAGTATGTTGACCAAATATCTTGAGGTTTGACTGTATGTGGGCCACAGTTGACTTTTGCCCTAGCATAGTCGATTTTCAGGCCTTTGAGCAATTGACTGAGCAAACTTTCTCTGTAGGGCTTGAAACTTGACATGGATGATCTTGAGAACATATTAAGACATTGGTGAGCATTTGGTATCCCTTGGACTCAAGTATCTTGATGCAACATGAAACCCTAATTTGAGGTAGACTGCCTTAGGAGGGAGCTTGTCTGGCCAACCCTTGGATTACCTTAAGCAACTTGAGGACCTCACTTGAAATGTTTTGAGAAATATGGGAGGGAAAATTTTAGGGTACAACAGTATCCAATATTCATAACTGTGAACAGATGAACTTCCATTGGAGTAACAAAATCTTGACGACGAACTACCTTCCATAATGACAAGGCTATCATCCGTCGGAACAAAAAATCTCAACCATAGACTACCTTCCATAATGACAAGGCTACCATCCATTGGAGTAACAAGAAATCTCAACAAAAAACTACCTTCCATAATTAAAAGGCTACCATCCATTGGAGTAACAAAAATCTCAACAACAGACTACCTCTCATATTGACAAGGCTATCATCCATTAGAGTAACAGAAATCTCAACAACAGACTACCTTCCATAATGACAAGGCTACCATCCATTGGAGTAACAAAAATATCAACAACAGACTACCTTCCATAATGACAAGGCTACCATCCATTGGAGTAACAGAAATCTCAACAACAGGCTACCTTTCATAATCACAAGGCTACCATCCATTGGAGTAACAGAAATCTCAACAACAGACTACCTTCCATAATGACAAGGATACCATCCATTGGAGTAACAAAAATCTCAACAACAAACTACCTTCCATAATGACAAGGCTACCATCCATTGGAGTAACAAAATCTGAATCTCCTCTGGGAGTTATCAGATCCACTGGAGGAAGTACAGGTTGCTCAAATAAAGAGACCTGCCACTTGCTGCTATGAGGAGGAAATGCAATAAAGACTTTCCTAAAGGAGGAAAATGTGGCTTCCTAGGGAAAGATATGGAACTCCTAGAGAAATGCCAATAAATTCTTGCTGAGGGGATAAAATCTTCTTGTACAAAATATATATAAATTCTCAAACTAAAGCTTAAAGCTTGCCAAAATCCGAATAATAATGTTGCTGAGGGTATCCACCCCAAACAGTAATAAACCGGAATGAAGCAGTCAACCAAATACATCTCCTGAGAAATAAACACAAGAAGGAATCCCATTTCATCCAGACAACGAGCTGAAAAGAAGGCTGAAACAAAAATTCTCCCACGAGGGATAACTGAGTGGGGAAGTTGAAGGAATATACATTTGTGCTTAAGGTTGACACTCTATTGGAGAGAGATTAACATAACTCTGCAAAACAGGATAATATACCAACAAGATTAAAAAAATGCCAATGAGCAATGATTATGCATGATGCTGATATGAAGGTATGAATGTTATCATGTGTATGCTAATGAAACAATCATATAACATTGGGGATACACATAAGACCAAAAATGGGTACAATCAATACTCGACTAAATCACAAACATGATGGAAATTCCATAAGATAGTAAGCACCAACCAAGGAAACAAATTCTTATTCAATAGCTTAACTTCACTGGGGAGGCAAAAGATAAAAAAACGGCGATGTAACATCTTCCTCCCAGCTTCTACTGGGAAACCATACGAACTTCGGGGGGAACAAAATGTTTGAAGTTCATACTTCTGTCGGGGTTGACTTCACTGGGGAAAAACAATATCACCTTATTGAGACATCAGTTGGGGATGACAAACTGACTTTATTGGGAAGGATAATACTATATTGGTGAAGAATACTTCAAGATACATTCTCAATAATGAGAGTGATAATTGTATCAACTTCTCTAGGGAGGAAGTACGAAAACCTCACGGGGCAACAATTTCAGAAAAATATCTCGTCTCAAAATCATCCCGGGAATTTTCAAGAAGTCAAAGACTACAGCAAGAAAACTTATGGGGATTTTAAATCCAACCCAGCACTCGGTGGGAGAAAACCCAAACAGTTGATAATTAATTCAACACTTCTTCAATAAGACATTACCCTTGTCTGACTGCTGAGCAAACAAACAAATGCTAGTACTACTGAAAGGAGAAATTTCTTAAATGAGTCTAATCTCAGCATGTACAGAGAGACAAAAACTTTACCAAATGAGTGAAACCTTCACTAGGGAGACTTGGATAGATTCCTCATATTACGCAAACCTTTTGAGTTTATCCGTCCCTGAAATTACTAATCTTGTTCTCCTTGTATCACAAAATTTAAAGCCATTTGTAAATTCTTTTCAAAAATAATTTTGTTATTTAATCTGTTTGCTTTGATCATTACTATCAATAATAAATGAAATCTTTATAAGCAAAATAAAATAAGAATTATAAAGAATTGGATAAAAGGCTCAAATTTTATTAATAGAATGGTAGTCTGTAAATGGCAAGACTCCATGGGTGATTACAAAGTTTGGAACATGGTAATATATATCGAAAAAGATACATTGAATTACAATGATCACCATTCTCTCTAGAAACTTTGAATTCCTGATCTGAAACTTTGGTTTAAGAGTAGCAAGATCTAAGCAGATTGTTGCTCCATTGATCAAGTCTTGTCTAATGCAGTTACTTGCCAGAAAATCCCTAACTTTTGCCTAGGTTGCCCTTGCGAGTTTTCAACCTACCGGGAAAATTTATTATGTTTATGTCTCTAATTTTTTCCTAGACCGCCCTTTCGAGTTTTCAGCCTACCGAGATGCTCCTTTTTGCCTAAGCCGCCCTTTCGAGTTTTCGTCTTAGCGAGCTGTTCTTTTATTTTTCTAGGCGAAGTATTTCTTGACTGCACCAGCATTCACATGACATGGGAACTCCTCACCATCCATTGTCTCAAGAATCAATTCAACTCTAGAGAAGGCTTTCTTGACTACATATGAGCCTTCAAAATTGGGAGTCCACTTGCCCCTAGAATTAGTGTTAAAAGACATGATCTTTCTGAGTACGAGGTCGCCTTCTGTGAATTCACGAGGTTTGACCTTCTTATCAAAAGTTTTCTTCATTCTATTTTGGTATAATTACCCATAACACAAGGTCGTCATTCTTTTTTCTTCTATTAAATTCAACTGGTCAAACTTGTTCTGGACCCATTCAGCCTCCAACAACTTGGCTTCCATTATTACTCGCAAAGAGGGAATCTCAACTTCAATGGGGAGAACTGTTTCCATGCCATATAGAAGAGAGAATGGGGTTTCTCTTGTTGAAGTGCGGACAGATGTTTGGTACCCATGTAAAGCAAAAGGGAGAATTTCATACCAATCTTTATAAGTAACAACCATCTTCTGGATGATCTTCTTGATATTCTTATTAGCAGCTTTAACAACCCCATTCATCTTTGGCCTGTACGGAGATAAATTGTGATGGACAATCTTGAATTCTTCACAAATTTTTGTCATCATCTTTTTATTCAGATTCGAGCCATTACCGATGATGATGATTTTGCTTGGCACACTATACCGACATATGAGATTGTTCTTAATGAACCGCACTACCACCTTCTTAGTAACATTAGCATATGAATTTTCTTCCACCCATTTGGTAAAGTAATCAATTGCTACCAAGATAAAATGGTGTCCATTCGAAGCTTTGGGTTCTATCATTCCAATCATGTCAATACCCCATATAGAGAAAGGCCATAGGGAAGAAATAACATTTGAGAATTGTCAGAGGCACATGAATTTTGTCCGCATAAATCTGGCATTTATGGCACTTCTTTGTAAATTTCCAACAATCAGATTCCACTTTCAGCCAATAGTAACATGCCCTTAGCATCTTCTTAGCCATCGAATGTCCATTGGCATGAGTGCCAAAGGAACCTTCATGAATCTCATGCATCAGCATTTCTGCTTCCTGTCTATCCATGCATTTGAGCTAGACCATTTCATAATTTCTCTTGTACAACACATTTTCACTGAGGAAGAAACTTCCAACCAATATTCTCAATATCTTTCTATCTTTATTCAATGAACCAATCAGATATTTCTGTGTTTAGAGAAAATGCTTAATATCATGATACCAAGGTTTCTCATCTACTACTTCCTCTGTTGTAATCACATGAGTGGGCCTATCCAGTCGCCGAACTATAATCCAAGGTATATCATTCCAAATATTCACTTGATACATAGAAGCCAGAGTTTCCAAAGCATCCGCAATTTTATTTTCATCTCTAGGGATGTGATGGAATTCAACCTTATTAAAGAAGGGTAACAATCTTCTGGCATAATCTTTGTAATGGATCAAACCGGGGTGACGAGTATCCCACTCTCCTTTAATCTGATTTATACCAAAGCTGAATCGCCATACACATCTAGAATTTTAATTCTGAGATCAATAGCTTCTTCGAGACCCATGATGCAAGCCTCATACTCTGCCATATTATTGGTGCAATTGAATGTCAACCTTACAGTAAAAGGTATATGTGATCCATGAGGAGTAACAATCATAACACCAATTCCTTTACCATAAGCATTCACAGCTCCATCAAATATCATGCTCCAACGAGACTCAGGATCAGGACCTTCCTCAGGTAATGGTTCACCATAATCTTTTACTTTCAAAAACATTACATTCTCATTTGGGAAATCATACTTCACAGACTGATAATTATCAACTAGTTGGTGAGCAAGATAATCTGCCAACACACTTCTTTTAATAGCTTTCTGAGTGTGGTATTCAATGTCATACTCAGATAACAACATCTGCCAACGAGAAATTCTCCCAGTGAGAGCAGGATTTTCAAAAATTTACTTGATTGGATCCATTTTGGAGATCAACCAAGTAGTGTGATTCAACATATACTGTCGCAAACATTTTGCTGCCTGGGCCAGAGCACAACATGTCTTTTCCAGCATAGAATACCGCGAGTCATAGTCAGAAACTTTTTGTTGAGATAATAAAAGGCATACTCTTTCTTCCTTGTTTCATCTTGTTGTCCTAGAATACAGTCCATAGAATTATCTAACACTATCAGATACATAATCAATGGTCTTCCTTAAATAGGAGGGAGCAAGATAGGAGGTTCAAGTAGATATTCCTTAATACTTTCAAATACCCTTTGGCAGTCATCTGTCCACACATAACCTTGATCTTTCTTTAACAACTTAAAGGTCGGTTCACACGTTGCAGTCATGTGGGAAATGAATCTGGAGATGTAATTCAAACGCCTGAGGAAACCTCTGACTTGCTTTTCAGTTCTCGGTGCTGGCATTTCTTGAATTGCTTTGACTTTATCAGGGTCAACTTCATCCCTCTTTGGCTGACAATGAAACCCAACAATTTCCCTAATCGAACACCGAAGGTACATTTATTTGGATTCAAGCGGAGACGATACTTCCTCAAACGCTGAAACAACTTCAACAAATCTTCTACATGCCCTTCTTCAGTATGGGATTTAGCAATCATATCATCAACATATACCTCAATTTCCTTGTGCATCAGATCATGGAATAGTGTTGTCATAGCCCTCTGGTACATTGCACCAGTGTTCTTCAACCCTAAGGGCATCACTCTGTAACAGAATGTTCCCCAGGGTGTGATAAATGTTGTTTTTTCCATGTCCTCAGGAGCCATCCTTATTTGATTATATCCGGAAAATCCGTCCATGAATGAGGAAACTTTGAATTTTGGTGTGCTATCCACTAACATATCAATGTGCGGCAATGGGAAATCATCTTTTGGACTAGCTTTATTTAGATCTCTAATCTACGCACATGCAAACTTTTCCATCTTTCTTCGATACTGGGACAATATTGGCAACCCACTGAGGATACACTGATGTCACAAGAAAACTGACATTAGTCTGCTTTAGAACCTCTTCTTTAATCTTTAATGCCATGTCAGCATGAGTTCTTCTCAACTTTTGCTTCATGGGCGGGCACTATGGCTTCAAAGGCAAATGATACTCCACAATATCGGTATCTAGACCTGACATATATTGGTAAGACCAAGCAAAGATGTCTACATATTCCCTCAATAGTCCAGTCAACATGCTCTTCACGTTAGGATGCAATAATGCTCCAATCCTGACCTCTTTTGGCTCTTCTTCTGAACCCAAATTAATTACTTCTAATGGCTCTTTATATGGCTGAATGGCACTCTCCTCGCACTCAAGCAACCGTGAGACCTCTTTCAGAATCTCATCATACCCTTCTTCTTCTGCCCCTAAATTAAGATATTCAAAGTTGGGTGAGGGTGCAGGGTCATTGTATTCAACAAGTTTATTAATTAATCTGCATATATGATTTATGATTGCTTTTAGAAACCGACATATATATCAAATGATTATGTAGATTTATTTTCAAATATTATTCTATTCAAAAGGGTTTTTTTATTATTACCATTTTCCATGAAAAAATCAAAAACATAAAAGACACAATTTTGAGAATCAAAGACAACTTTTATTTATGATTTTAATGATCAAAGCAAACAGATAAGCCCATACAATATTAAATTTCATCTTGGGCAGAATGAAAGCTTTTTGCAAAGAAAAAACAAATTACTTTGAGACATGGATGCAAGAAGGAACATCATAAGTGATCCAGTTCTGGATTCTGACTCCAGGCGTCACATAACTCGGCATTTCCTGATCTTCTTCACCCTTCTTAATAGCATTAACCCTAGAGACGGTTGGATAGAGGTAGCCTCCGCTGCGAAAAAAATCCTGATAACTGCTCATAGTAGACTTCAGCTTCAAACTTTCATTTTTGCCATTCTTTGCAGAGAATCCTAAACCAGTCATGTTCTTGTTTACCGGAGGATCAACGAACTGTCCCCATACTCTGCTTGGCTCGTTGCGCACAACATGCTGAGCATCCTTTAATGAAACCACAGAGTTCTAATTCCCTCTTACATTATTAACAGGTAGAGCTTGGAAATGTGTCCCCACAGCACCCTCATTTGCTTCAACAACACTGAAAGATGATAGGTGAGATATCAACAATGCTTGCTTCCAGTTTATAATAACTACTTTGCCTTCGCGCACGAACATCAGCTTTTGGTGCAGAGTGGAAGTGACAGTCTCTGCTTCGTGTATCCATGGTCCTCCCAGTAGATAACTATATGCGGGTCCAATATCCACGACTTGGAAAGTGATCTGGAATAGATATGGGCCTATGTGAATAGGCAGATTGTCCTCCCCAATAATCGACTTCCTTGACCCATCGAAAGCTTTAACAATAATACCACTTGGGTGCATAGGAGACCCTTGATATTTCAACTTCATCAGCATACTAATGCGGATCCATTATCAATCAGTACATTGGATAATGAATCATTATTGCAGTTCATAGAGATGTGGAAGGCCAAATTTGGATTCCTTCCTTCATCAGGCTGTTCATCATTGCAGAAACTCAGGTTATTACACAATGTGATGTTCCCTACGACACTTCTGAATTGGTCTACTGGCATATCACTTTCCATGAAAGCTTAGTCCAATACCCTCATCAAAGATTCTCTGTGAACAGCAAAGTTCAACAATAAAGCCAAGATAGATATTTTTGAAGGAGTCTGCAGTAACTGATCCATAATTTGGTAGTCACTCATCTTTATTATCTTCAAAATATAATCCACCTCTTTCTCTAGAGTAGCACCATTGGATTCACCGGTAGCCTTCTTTTCTTTAACATTTTCCACAACCTTCTTTCCAGTACTAACATCCCCACGAACAACCGGTGCAAAAATACGACCATTGCGGGTCACTCTGCCAGTCTCGGAAATATTCTCAACATTAGACATTGGTTGGATGGGAACTTCCATACCATCCTCTAAAATTGTAGCATTATACTTGTACGACACAACTTTGTTGGATTTGTGAGGAACGGGCCTTGGTAAGCAAATCACCACAGGGGAAACAACTAGCTTGCTACAGTATTCAATTTTAATAGGGGAAGAATCATTGAAACAAAGAACAACCACATTCACACCTTCTTCAGTTATCAAATAATCATCACCAGAGAACAAATCCTCATCCGAGGAAAAGAATTCATCTACGGAAGCATACTCATCATCATATGATTCTTCCTTAACCTCAATCTCGTTAACCTCATAGTAATTATCTATTTGCCCTGAAACCTTGATGGTTCCATTATCCAACAACAATTGAATACCTTTTCTTACAATTGAACATCCTCGGGAGTCCCGGCGACAAATTCGGCAAGATCCATATTGATGTTCTACCTGACCAGCCATGTAGCAGAAAATAACATGCATTTGTACGAGATCATCATTCATGTGTTCCACATCAAATATTCTAAACTCTCCGGGACATCCAGAAAACATATTTACTTCCTCCCCATACTCTGCCCTAGGACTAATTATGTGGATGAGGCCCTCATCCATCGTCTCTTGCAAATCATCCTTTATCTTATTGCAACCTTGTATATTAGTACTACAGGTACCACAACCAGCATGGTCATGAGTGTATTAACTAAACTCGCAAAGGTCTGCATGCATCTTTTCCAAGTCCCCTCTTACTAGGTTAATATCATAAATGCGGAAGTCCACTGGACAGCCAACAACCATGTTAACAGCATTCGTGCCTCCATGTTTTGGGAGAGGATCATCTTTTACATTCGGGCAAACATCTTTCAAGGAAGAAAGTCCAGATCTAACCATTTTATGTACCCCGAATTTTAGAGGATAACAGTTTTCCATATTATGTCCCGGTGCACCCTGATGGAAAACGCACATCCGGTCTGCCTTATAGTACCAAGATAAAGGGGATGGTACAGTAGGAGGTGGCCTAGTCTGGAGCAACCTTTTCTGGATCAACGCTGGAAGTAGTTATGCATAACTCATAGGGATAGATTCAAAAGGTTCTCTTCTCTGATTCTGCCCTTGACTTCCCTGAGGGACTGGTCTTTGATAAGAAATTGTAGTGGGAGTCGTGTTCACAACTAGAGTTACCGAGGAAACCTGTTGATGGCGTTGATGATTTCTTCTAGAAGTATTAATCCTTCTCTCTTGACTAACAGCATTTGTTTCCCCTTCTTTCTTCTTAACAAATCCAAAATATGGCTTCTTCATATTACTGGAACTTTCATTCTATGTGAGACGCCCTTCTCTCACAGCCTCTTCCAAACGAACGCCCATTCCTACCATTTTAGTAAAACCACTGGGCGCACTCGCCACCATCCTCTCATAATAGAATGCACCTAGTGTCTTCAGGAAAATATTTGTCATTTCTTTTTCTTCCATTGGAGGAATCACCTGGGCGGCTACCTCACACCATCTCTGGGCATATTCCTTGAATGATTCCTTGTCCTTCTATACCATGGCCCTGAGTTGATCACGGTCAGGCGCCATGTCCAATTGTATTTGTATTATCTGATAAACACTTCACCTAAGTCATTAAAAGAATAAATATTGGCATTGTCCAAGCTCATATACCATTTCAATGCTACACCAATTAAAATATCTTGAAAGAAATGAATCAACAAGCGTTGATCATCTGTATGAGTAGACATTCTTCTTACATACATCACCAAGTGAGCATGAGGACAAGTATTTCCCTTGTACTTTTCGAACTCCAGTACTTTAAACTTTGTAGGTATCTTGACATTGGGAACCAGACACATGTCATTCACATTTTGTCCAAACAACTCTTTTCCCCTGAGGGCCTTCAATTCTTTCAGCATTTTGTCAAACTGGTCTTGAAAATCATCCATTCTATCACAGAAGCCCAATATTTCACTTGGTGGAGGAATAGGACGATACACATCAACATTAGCAAACGGGATCACATTCACTGAGGGTGGTGCAACATAGTGAATCTCATTTCTAGCGGCAGGGGTAACATGCACCACAGGAGGTGCGGGAGCAGTAGCCTTCTGAGTAAGCGGAGCATTCTGAGGATCCTGGTTAAAACCTTCTGGCACAAAGTTTTCTAGCATCCCTCAAGGATATCCTGAAGGCATACAATTCTGAACAATAGTTAGAGTAGCAGATGTGGGAACAATTGGAGCTTCAGTAGTAACCATTGTCTGCTGAAGCTGAACACTCGGTGGCTGATTCTGAGTAGCCACCAGAGATTCCATCAGAGTAGTGAGACTAGCCATCCCGAACTTCAGAGCAGAAACTTCCTGGCGCAGCTCATGGTTTTCTTGTTCTAGATTATCCATCTTCCTTCTGAAAGTAGCTCGGGTATTGTACTGGTGAGACAGCTTGCTGAACAAAGTAAGGAAGCTCAGTAAGACACCTGGATATGCACAATAAATGCAAGAAGTATGTACAATATGATGCATGATATACAACGCACATGATTTATTTTATTAGTATTGTTTCAAGGTACTTAAAGATTTATAGACAACATTGCAAATATCAAAGTAATAACACATTTGAAATACTGAAAAAATTTATTATAACTTCAAAATAGATTAAAAGTTTCAATAATACCAAGTACAAGATGAAATTAAAGTCTAAAACCCTAAGAAGTAAAGCTGGTGGAGATCACTCTATACGCTGACGCTTCCCTGTAAGTCTAGTAATCTAAGCCTTCAACCTCTGGTTTTCTTGCGCATATCTGGTGGCAACCTCCTTCCAATCACCTAAATCAGGAAGTGAGCAACCAGTATCTGAATGAGGCTTAGGGGAAAATAAATCCCCTTGCCTCTCCATCGTCTCTACAGCCCGACTCTCAAGAATCTCAATTAAGTCATCTTTTTCCTTCAAATTTGCTCTGTAGGAAATATCTAAAGTTTGGCACTTATTCTTCTAAGCTTCATTTTCATGTTGTATTCTGACTAAAGCAACATGTAGTTCTTCCATATCATCCAATAAGGGAGGAGTGGTCTTCAAAAACAAATCAGGCATAGGTGCTTCTCGAGAATACGACATCTTCAACTGAAAAGCTCTCGCTTGGACCCACTGAAGATAAGGCTCCAAAGAAACATCCCCTCTAGGTCCCAAGTCTTTCCTAATATTCCTGTGAATATGACTCCAGGCTTTCGCAATATGCTCCCTAGCTTCCTTATTGTTTTCTCCATCTTTTAGGAAGAAACTACTCAAACGAATACTATTTGGTTTATCCCTCATCAGATATCCAAGATGTCGTCTTGCAGGAACAGGGTTATAGTTAATTCCTCCCTTTGTACCAAGAAGAGGTACATTGGGGAAACTGCCACAACTGTCGACAATGTCTAAATCATGGTAATCCTGATGATACCAAACAATATCTTAGTGAGTAAGTGCCATGATCTTAGGAGCCCAACGGGGTTCCTTTCTGACATCCCAGAAAGCATCAGACTAAGGCAAATGAGAAGTAAACCACCGATACAACAGAGGCGTGCAATAGATAATCATCCCCCCACGATAAGAATCCTGAAGATGAATAGAGTAACAAGTATCGCCCAATAATTTGGAATTGGGTTTCCAATCATAAAGATCCTGATGGCATTAATGTCAACAAATTTGTCTACATTAGGAAATAAGAATAACCCGTAAGCAAGTAGAGCATAGATGGCCTCAAAAGCGATTGTACTCTTCATCCTGGAAAAGTAACGAGCTTTCTCCAACAATAACTGAGCTGGAAATCATCTAATCCCTCCTTTAGTAGTCATGTAGGCTTCAACCTCAGACTTCCCCAGATGGATCAAAGCAGCAATCTCATGTGGTTTTGGCTCACCCTCCAAACTAGTAAAAGGAATACGATCGATAATAGGCAAACCCAGCAGATAAGAATATTCCTCTAGTGTAGGCATCAACTGATAGTCAGGGAAAGTAAAGCATAGATACATCGGAACATATAATTGGACCAAGGTTGATAGAATACCCTCCTTCATCCTAAGCTTCATGAGAGAAATGATGGACCCATACTTCCTCCAAAAATATGGAGAACACTCATATATCTTGGGATCTTTGAAACTGTATTTTCCAATCTTTCTTTTTCCAGAATCCATAGTCAAAAAGTACCTGAGATATTCACAAATGGTCAACTTTTAAGTCCCTTGAAATGAAATTTCATCAAAAGATGCTTATGAGTGCATGGATGCATGATGCAACAATCACACACAAGATCACAAACATAGGGTTCATAGGTTCAATGTCACGAGCATAAGGTCGAATGTATTACCCATAAGGTATGGTATAAAAGTTATCACTTTCCGAACAAGGTTCTAGAGGTTCCCAGAGTCTACATCCTTCGCTCGGATATTACCAACTTCCTGATTAACTCGGTAATTAGTAATATTCTCAAGAAAAACTCGTCTGAGCATAGTATCGCATGAAAACTATTTTGGATTACTCTGTCATAGGTTCATCACTACACCTAAAAGACCAAGATGGGTTAGGTATTCTACAGTCCTCAGTTTCAGCAGACTCCCAGGTCAAAAGCAACACGTCTTCCCGATTACTCAGTAAACGAAACTAAAGTCAAATGGGCCTCCACTGAGTGGGGGATCTCATGCCTCCTTTTTTGGGATTACTCCCTCAAAGTTAACATTACTATACCGCTCGTCTATCTTAAAGTTTTCCCAAGTCCGGGTATAGGACTTATAATTAATCACCAAGCACCCTGAAAACCAGGAAAATCCAAACAAACATATACACAACATATAACATATAAACAACAATAACATGTATACAAATATAAACAAACATAGGTTCAACCCACTTAGGGATGGACCAGCAAGAGGTTAATCTTTCCCAAGTGAAGTCGCCATTTTTTCTGTAGCGGTAGAAATGTTTAAGAATAAGCCATTGGATTGACTAGACTTATACAGATAAAAAAATCGCCACCGCGCTTTATTGTTTCCAAAGGAATAGGAAAAGAGCGAATAACCCAAAAAAGAGGGGGAAAGATTAAAGGTAAGGGGGTTGGTTATGCAAAGGGAAGGTATTATCATCCTAAACATCTACTTACTCCACAGGAACCTCTTTGTAAAATCTGTATATTTTGGCTATAAAATGTGTATAAAAATAGATGGTGGAGGTGAGAAAAGAAATATTTTTTTATGATTTTTACACCCCCCCCCCCTGCTGTTGCAAACCATTAGTGCCTACGTACCACCTTCCATGAAATAGGGGATCAGGGTACACATAGTTCCTCTTAAAAAAAATTAAAACACAAGTGTGTTGGTTAATTTTATGAGATAAGACATCATCGTCATTGTCCGTGTGGAAAACATACTTACTACCCACAATCGTGAGAAAGGAGAATTTTCATCATCTCAAAGTGGAGGATATGGCTTGAATTTTAAAATCAACAATTCCTCACTCAACACCCAAGTGGAAAATATCTCACTTCATTATATATTGTAGAAGTAAAGTTGTTTGTATCACTACAAGGATTGACAAGAGTCTAATCTTTTTGAGAAAATTTTAAAGATAAGAGCCAAAATGGAAAAAATGGTTTGAATGAGATTGATTGACTTTTAGTCTTCTCACAAAAATGTCAAGGTATTGTTAAGTTGATTGGAGTTTATTTATGAAAATGTTTTAAAAATGTATGGACCTAAGTCCAAGTTTATTATGAAAGTGGTTCAAGTTTAGAAACAAGAAGAGTTTTCAAAAGGGGTGAGAAGATTTTTGAAATTAAAGAAGATGGGAGGAGGTGAAGGGACTATCCTAAAGCATAAGGTAAAAGCTAAGGGAGGGAACCGTCTAACCAACAAGAAGCCAACACTTGACATTATGAGTCAAGATAGAATTCTCATTCTTTGGATTGAAACCAAGCAAGCAAAGATACTAGACCTCTTGAGAAGACTAAACTTCAAATGTATTAATTCTTCATAAAAATTGGGCAGAGTAACGGATGTATACAGGTGAATTCTAGATTACAGACAAAGTAGGTAATCACAATAACCTGCACACAAAACAAAAAAGCAACCCAATGTCTTGAGGTAAACCCCAAGAACTCTAGAAAAAATATTAAGTAAGGTTACAAGGTCTCCAACATAGGCCAAGGTCTCTAATCCTAAGTCCAAGAAGTCCAATACTCCATAATGCCAAGGATAGCAACCAAATAGTCCAATTATCATTAAAGTTTTTTTATGGTTCATGTTGATTATTAAGTATCTTCAAAAAGAAAAGCTAAAGTGAGAAAAATAAAAATGGCATAAAAGTAAATGCTCAAGTGAGCAAAGATGAAAATAACATGAAATATAAATGCTAAAGTAAAATGGTGCATAAAGTAAAGGGCATAAGATAAAAGAATAAAATAAAGTCAATTGTTAGAAGTTAATGGTTAGTTGAATGACCATCTTGAAACTTGCATTTGGAACTCATTAGAGGATTGGTAAAACTAAAGCCTCTTAACAATAAGTTGCATTTTCTTTTTGTCAAGTATATCATCCATTTAAAAATCCTCAAGGCAACATTTAATGATCAATGATGTTTAAGTGATCTACATTAACCAAAATTGATGAAGATCCATTGAAGGATTGGTAGAACCAAAGCCTCCTAATAATGAATCTCAAGATTATTAGATCAAAGGGTTCAAATTAACATACTTGGGCTTGAAAATATAGGTTTGGGCCACGAATGATTATTTTCTCGAATCGGGAAAAAATTTAGCGCTATGTTAAGCAATCGTAAGTGGACTTATGAAGAAGTCGCACATATTTTAAGGCCGGTCAATAGCAATCTATATACTTCATGTTTGGATAAATGATATAGAGATCATCATCGCATAACATGTAGCACAAATAAAAAAAGAAAGGGACAAGATGAAGAGGGAGGGGAATGATAAGCTAATTTGGATCACTACCTCAAATTTCCTTCCTCTTTAAGTTCAATCACTCATCTAAATGGGTTAAAGTACTAAACATATCATTAATCCAAAGCACCAAAAATGAATTAAATAATTCACTCTTTGGTAGATTTGAATTAATGAACGTTTATTCAACTTCATCTACACCCAAAGTCCATTGAATTTAAAGAGAAATTGAACATTTAAAATTGAAATCCAAATCAACAATCAAAAGGAGTGAGTAGAAAAAGATAGATGGATTAAAACAGCCCCAAAACAAGGCAGAAAAAGCATTTTATCAATGTTACAATCGATTGCACTCTGGGAGCAATCGATTGCATCAATTCTTTTTTTCAAAAAAACGTAAAATTCTTCTGTGACAATCGATTGTGTTGTGAGTGCAATCGATTGCACCCTGTGAAAAATAGAAAATCAGCATTTCAAAAGGCCAAATTCTTGTTCAAACTTTCCATCAAACACCTTATGATCATGGATTTAATTGAGAACGAAAATTCCATCAAATTATGAGAAAATAGAACCAATGGAGTAACAAAACAATGCTCAATGAATCAAACTCAAAGATTAATAAGAGATCACATTGTAAAAGATGAAAAATCCAACTTACCAAAGGTAGATATAGAGAATTATCAAAACAACTTCAAGAATATGCTTTAATTCAGCCCCAAGAACCAATTTCCCAAGCTTGGATGTAGAGAATTGATAAAGAAAAAGTGTTTGGATGAAGGTTTAGCTCAAAGATTAGTAAGCTTCAATGCAAAGTTTACTTGCTTTTTTTTTAAATGGAGCTTTGAGTGAATTTGGTAGATGGAGGGAATTAAGAGATTTTTTAGCAAAGTGAATTTGGATTTCAAAAGCTTGAGATTTGAATGAAATGAGGGCTCTATTTATAGAGTTTATAGGCTTGGAATTAGTGGTGGTTTGGAGTTTGGTTTGGGAAATGAAATTAGGCTTGGTAATTATTTCTTGGAGCCAAAATTTGAATTAATGATATATCTTTTAAAAATGAAGAAAAATTGTTGTCAAAATTTGAATTAATCATATATCTTTCAAAAATGAAGAAAAATTGGAGCCAAAATTGACAAGCTTGAAATTGTTGATTTTTTTTCAAAATTTCACTATGTGCAATCGATTGCACTCTGCGAGCAATCGATTAAATTAATTTTTTTTTCAAATATTGCACAAAATGCACTCAGTGCAATCGATTTCACTCTAAGAGCAATGGATTGTACAGTGAAAAAAATGAAAAATTTTAATTATTTTTTTCTTTGCAAATAGAGATTTTAGTGAAATAATTCCGGAAAACCTTATTTGTCAGATGCTTTGACTCGGTACCTACAAAACACAAATATTCAAAGACAAATATTTTTTGTATTTTGATTAGAAGTTAGTCGACAACACATACACAAAATATACCACTAAGGTGCTTGGAGATCCCTCAAGAGTAAACTTAAAGATATGATGCAATAAGAGAAAAACCTCAAACCTTAGTTTGTGATCTGGTTGCATTGTGATGGTATGAGACAATAGAGGAATCTTAGGGGGGAAAATTGGGGTACAATACACAGGACACGGCCCGTGTCAGCTCAGCTGGGACAAAGAAAAAAGACGTGCATGATTATTGCAGGGTCTTGACACGGGTGCCCGTTTCACAGGACACAGCTCGTGTAGCTTCAACACCAGAATTCTGATTTTTTTTAGACTTCTTTGCTATTATTTTTGTTCAATTTGGTTGTAATAGTAATTATGTTTTAATTTCTTTTATCCCCATTTATAATTTGTATCCCCATCCCCTAAATGATGTAATAGCGTAGGATATTTATATTCCGCAATTTACCGCTTTCAAATATAAATGCTAGTAAATTAGGGTTTATATGGAAAGATAAAATCAATGATTAGAAAACCCTAATTCAAGATAATCAAGCATGAAATACAAAACACTTGAACACTTGCACCTCTAGGGTTAACTCCACTTGTTGCCTTGAGAAAATGGTCATGTTATACATGTGAGACGCCTTAGCAAGAACAATCAAAAATAAAAGATCATATTTGAAACAGCATGGCCGAAACCTATCATCTGGATGTAATGAAACATCAATGAAGTCGCCACCGAACGTCTTTTATCTCATAGAAAGGGAAAGGTAAACATCGAGAAAACCTAAAAAGGGAGAAATCATAGTCTTTCGACCGAGAGATCGGGTAAGGGAGTTTGTTACACGAGGGGAAGGTATTAGCACCCCACACGTCCGTAGTACTCTACGATATCTACTCTTGTTGTCTAATCTAATGGGTGTGGTCAAATCCTATGTCTATGGCTTAAAGATAAAAAAAAGGAATGCATGAGAAAGAAAAAGGAAACAATGTAGGGAAAATAAAAGTTATGCTCGGTTGGGCCCTACCCCTTTGCCTACGTATCCCTTTTAAGGAATCAGAGCAGTCGTAGTTCGGCTTACATATTTTGGTTGGTTTGTGTTTTTTTAGTTAAGACAACAAAAACAATCAAGATGGCAAAACATCAAATAAAACAACAAACAAATGAGATGGTAAAAACATCGACTAAAGTAACATGTCAAAGATGGCGAAACATCAATAAAACGGATGACAAAACATCACACCTAACAATTATATTGAGAATCAAATTAGGATACCAAACATGTGCGATGGCGAAACATCGGCTTCATACAAATGTGCGACAGGGAAACATCGGCTAAAAGATAACAAGGTATCATGGCAAGGATGGTGAAACATCAATAAAATGGGTGATAAAACATCACACCTAACAATGATATTGAGAATCAAAGTAGGATAACAAACATGTGTGGTGGCAAAACATCGGCTTCAAACAAATATGCGATGGAGAAACATCGGCTAAACAGATAGTAAGATATCATGGAAAAGATGGCGAAACATCGATAAAATAGATAGCAAAATATCACACCTAACAATGATATAGAGAATCAAAGTAGGATAACATACATGTGCGATGGCGAAACGTCGGCTTCAAGATAACAAGATATCATGGTAAAGATGGCGAAACATCGATAAAATGGATGGAAAAACATTACACCTAACAATGATATTGAGAATCAAAGTAGGATGACATACATGTGCGATGGCGAAACATCGGCTTCAAACAAATGTGCGATGGCGAAACATCGGCTAAACAGATAGCAAGATATCATGGAAAAGATGGCGAAACATCGATAAAACAGATAGCAAAATATCACACCTAACAATGATATAGAGAATCAAAGTAGGATAACATACATGTGCGATGGCGAAACATCAGCTTCAAGATAACAAGATATCATGGTAAAGATGGCGAAACATCGATAAAACGGATGGAAAAACATTACACCTAACAATGATATTGAGAATCAAAGTAGGATGACATACATGTGCGATGGCGAAACATCAGCTTCAAACAAATGTGCGATGGTGAAACATCGGCTAAACAGATAGCATGATATCATGGAAAAGATGGCGAAACATCGATAAAGCGAATAGTAAAATATCACACCTAACAATGATATAGAGAATCAAAGTAGGATAACATACATGTACGATGGCGAAACATCGGCTAAAAGGTTTAAAAACAAAGCCAAGAGGCGCACAAACAAATAAGATTTATTTGTATCTTTTACCTTGAAGAGGGGTTTGAGTTTATTAGAGGTGTTTTATGATTTTCCAAGAAAATAATTTTTGTTTTAAGATGCAAAATGCAAAGGAAAAGAAAACAACTAAGGGAAGCTAGCCTAGCATTATCCCTAGTGTTATCATACAATGATTGATCCTAAGGTTGAGAATACAGGAAATTCCTATCCTATGTTAGCATACATGGATTCCTATCTTAGTCAACATGTCAAAGGAAGCTTAACAAAACTATCCTATAGGGAACATGCAATGAGAGCGAAGTCGTGATCTCAATTTCTAAATTGAGTGACTCATCGAACAACAATTAAAGAAGAAAGAAAAAAAACATCTTATAGGGAACATGCACTGAGAGCGAAGTCGTGATCTCAATTTCTAAATTGAGTGACTCATCGATCAACAATTAAAGAAGAAAAGAAATAAACATCCTATAGGTAACATGCACTGAGAGCGAAGTTGTGATCTCAATTTCTAAATTGAGTGACTCATCGATCAAGAGTTAAAGAAACAAACACAACACATGTATCAGACAAAAACCAGAGGGCCTCCTGACATATATCACCAATAGAGGTCCCATCATGCAAAATAGAACTATGAAAATAGAAGAAAGGAAATAGCACAATACCAAACGGATAACTATCCGTAGCAACTGAACAAGAATAAAAGAAACCCAGAGAACTTCAAGCAAGCTGGCATCAGCAGATAAATCAAGTCAGAAATTACACCGTCAGGATGTAAGTAATGAGATTATCAAATATGAACAGATCCCATGGGCAATGTATAGAATTCACAATCACATGTATATATCCTGCATAGACTATCAAATATGCCAAACACAAGATCAGTGCCAATATAATAAATTGTTTTCCACAAATAAAGTGAAACACAGTAGCCTCAAGCCAAAAATGGAAACTTTCCTCAAAGTACCTCGCACATTCAACAACCAAGTTAGTATTCCCATAAATAGAATGATGATTCACATAAGGGATGGATGATGACACCATGATGAAATGAGAAATCATGATAGCATCTAACAAACATTAGTCATGATAGACAAAAGGAAACAAGAATATGCACAATTTGGTCAAAAGGATTAGAGGAATGTTGCTCCTTTCTATCACCATGTTGAGTTGACAATTGAATATCAATCAAGGATTATGGGAGCTTGATAAGAATACAATAAAAAACCATGAAGGTCAGTAGTAAACACATTTCAAGCATACTCAATTATTTCATCACAGCTCACAAGCATAATAGAAGAGGAATCCCACACAGTGCATCAAAAGGGTTCAAACATTCAAACATAGGGCATTAAGTGAAATGACTTGAGTTTACATGGGTAAACAGAACCAACATGATCATTAGGTTCTCAATCATGGGCCTCACTCAAGTTCATTGGCCATCAAGCAAATTGCAACAAGATATGCAACATTAATTGGGTACCTTCACTTCAAAAATACATCAAAAATAGAAACAAGGATCAATAATTCAAACCAAAAATTTCTTAGCATCTTGGAAGTGTGTAGAAGTCAGAAAGTAAGTCTTAAGTTCATGAATGGTTGAGGAGGGGGTCAAATGAGGCCCAAAGTTTAAAACTATTTGGCCAAACTACCAAACTAGACAAGCTTTCAAAATAATTTGTGGAAAAATATCAAATAAAGTCAAATAATTCAATAAAAATGGTTTTCATATCCTCAATGCATTCATGAACCATAATCAAGACCTAAGTTCCATTGAAAATCTAGGGCATAATGGTTTTGAAAAATAAACTTGCACAATAAACAACAAAACCCTAATTTTTTACTTTTAATCTTAAATATTGATTAAATAAGATCAAAATTCAAACAATTCAAACCAATATCATGCAAATCACAAGGAAACCCTAAATGTCAGAATACATATTTTTCACATTTTTTGAATTAAAGAAAAGTCAAAAATAAAATCAAATTCAAACAATTAATCAATTAAACAAATAATCACATCTCAAAATGAAAATCTAATCAAAAATCAGAAAAATATCCAACCAAAATTATTTTCAAATATTAGAATTAAAAACACACTACCTGATTTTTTGTGGAATGTTTCAATTAGAGGAAATATTAAAATAGAAATCAAACAAACAATTATCAATTAAACTATTATTTAAAGGCAAAAATGCAAATCCTAGCCAAAAGTCACAAAAAGGTCAAAATAAAAATATATTCAGACTCTATGATTGAAAACAAACTTGTATGATTTTTTTTTTTGAGAATTTTTGAATTAAAGGAAGTATTAAAATATAAATTATAAAGAAAAAATTCAAAATAAACTTCTCAAATTAAATTCCTAATCAAAAATATAAAAAATGCTAAACAAATTTCAGAATCAAATTCTACATTATTTTATGAGTCCAAATTATTTTTTGTGGAATTTTTAGATCAAAGAAACTATTAAAACAAAAATAAACACTAAACAAATAATTAAATAATAACACAAATTTTTAAACCAATCAAAACATTTTCAAAAGTTATCAAAAAAATGCACAAGGTCAGGAATATTATTTTCAGGTTTCCTGAATTTTTTCATAATTTTTCAACCATTTTTGAGCAAGAAATAAAATCATGAAAGTCAATTTATAAAACAAAATTCAAATGAATTAAAGAAACAAGCCAGCCAACCAGAGGAGGCCACACAATCGTCTTCAACCTCTGGCTAGGGAAAAAACACGTGCGTGATCTGATCCATCACCTCATGTTCCAGTCAACATAACATGCTCATTTCTACACCATTTTTCATGAAATTTTGTGCAAATTAAAGCCAGCATATCATAGTACACATTGCAATTCGAATCACATTAAATAATTAACCATGGATCAAGAACAAATTGCACGAAAATGGCAAAAACTCACTGAGCAAAAAATTTCAGATGCATCATATATGCATATCTCATCAAATCAAAAGCTCTGAAGCTACAGAAACACTTAATGAACTTCAAACAACATGATTATGAACTCAAATCACACAATGCACGGCTAGAAATCAAGATTCAAACTTAAGAATTCTAACCTTTGAGGCAAAAACAAATCTATTGTCTCCTTCACTCCAGTTGCAAACCAAGGCTCGATCTACAATCCTTATTACTTGGAGAAGAGAATGCAAGAAGAATCACTCAAAATGCGCAAGTGAATTGAGAGAATCGAAGAAATCTGCAGAACAAGTAACTATGGAATTTTCTGGGCTCGGGGATGAAATGAAGTACGAATCCCGTTCAATGAAGCTTTCCTCTCAATATATAGAGCACGGAGAGGAGGGTAGGATAGGTTTTTTACACTGAAAACTGTTAGAAAGAATGAATTCCTCTTTTTGCCAAAATCAAGTGTGCACATGCAACCCTCAAATCCCTCGTGCGTTTGCTTGCATTTTACGTGCATTTCAATCCATTTTATCTCAGGAAGAGATTAGCAAAAGAATTAAGGCTTAAATTCTTGTCTTAAGCAAGTGTTGGTGATTAGGAATTTTCATGCTACTTTTTGAAAAATCACGAGTTGCCCTTGCATTTGCCCATGTGCAACTCAATCTTTGGCATGATGGGCCTTAATACATTGCATATTAGTCATGGGCCAAGTTTTAAGTGAAACAAATGGCCACAAATCAAGTTATCAAGAATTTGCAGTTTCCATGGTATGCATGAATTCAATGAAATGCCTCCAAATTCCAAGGCTCATAACTTGCTCATACATTTGAATTTGGACACAAATGAGTACAATTTTGAAAGGTATTGAAAGTATATACAATCCCTTAGTTTTGAGTTTTTGCAATTGAATCCATTAAGGTCCTCAAAATTTGACATGAAATTCACTAAATTTGGAAAATAACCTATAATTTTGTGACTTCCAAGCTTGATAGCTCTTGACTCTTTGCCAATTTGGACATGAAACCAAAAGGATATGAAATATCATCGTCTTATCTTTCCAAGCATACTTCATTTGCATTTTATTGATCAAAGGTGAATAAAATATGAATTTTTGAAATTAAGTCCTCATTTTCCAAAATTAGAAACTTTTAGGGTTTCTTCATGAACAAGTTTCAACCCAAACCTCAATCTTTTGGATCCAATGATCAAAATGGACTTGAAATATGAAAAGTACACCCTTGAATTGATGGTTGACCAAAAATTCCCTTGGTCATCCTTGACTTTGACTGATTTTGACCAAAATGACCATTTTGCCATTTTGAATCAATTGATCCACTTCCCTTCAAAATTGATGATCAAGACTTCTAACATATGATCTTCCAAACATATAGAGGCCATGTAGAAAGCTTCACTTCAAAATTCTCAAGAAAACCTGGTGAAATCCCAAACCCTAGTTTTGGTTAAAACCTTAGGAGACTGATGAACCATCTTCAAAACTTCAAATTTTCTGGGCATCCTGGCCAATTTCTTGTACTAAGACTTTCCAGATTCCAATGAGATGTTGTAGCTTCCAAATCAAGACTTGTACATTGACCAATAGCCTTGATCAAGAAAAAACCTAATTTGACTGGTGAATCAAAAGAGTGATTCCTCTTATAATCAAACACAAACTTCAATCCTTTGATGATCCAAAGAGATGGATAAAAATATCTTGAGATATACAATAACCTTTGAGCTTGAAAGATCCAGAGGTTTAGATGATAAAGCTCTAATTGAGCAACTTGTCAATGCAATCAACCTTCAAAGCTTGAGGAAAACTTGATAACCAAAGTACTTTGATCCCATCACAATGTATGAATGCAATGCAATATGATATTCATGATGAAACATAAGCCTAAATCAAGAGGGTAAATTTTGGGGTGCAACAGCTGCCCCTATTCAAATATCTTCAACATGATAAGTGAGAAAAGTGACAACTTTCGACCGTTCAGAGTTGAAGATGATTGAATACAAAAGAACCCGAAAATTTACACTCTTGAAGAGGAGAGAAAAAGAAGCAGAAAACCCCCAAGACATGCGTCAGAATGAAGCTATAATGCAGGTTGAAGCAGAACGAAAATAAAAGAAGAGTAGACGCAACTAAACTTCCGGACAAACGTGCCAGGGCAAAACTGGGCTTCAAAAAGAGGGTGAGATAAAACTCAAACCACAGCGTATAGGTGAAACTAAGCACTGGACAAGAAAACGTACGCGGGTGAGGAGACGAAACTCTGAGCTCGATCCCAAGCAAAAGTGACTAGAGTGCGTGATTCTAGGAGCACTTGCTAATCTCAACTAAGATAGACAGTATGAAGGAACTGAAAGAATCCCAGAAATGAGGAACAAAAGCGAGACGAAACTCGACTCAATAACCAGTTAGACGAAACTAAACTAGATGAGTACCAGGACAAAACTGGATTTCACGCACGGGTAAAGAGGCGAAACTCGACCCATAGCAAAGTGTTAAGAGTGCTTATTTCTCAGAGCACCTGCTGGTCTCAGATCGATGGATAAACAGTGATGAAAACTGATAGAAGAATCCACGGAACAAAAGAGACTGGTTTCAAACCAGGGACGCAGTACGAACACTGCACTCGGTAAACGAACACCGTCAAAGGGTCCAAGGTATGAAAGAAAAGACGAGACGAAACACGACTCAACAACTAGTTAGGTGAAACTAAACTAGATGAGTACCAGGACGAAACTGGATTTCATGCACAGGCGACGAGGCGAAACTCAACCCAAAGCGAGAGTGATGAGAGCGCATGTTTCTCAAAGCACCTGCTGGTCTCAGATCAATGGATAAACAGTGACGAAAACTGATAGAAGAATCCAAGGAACAAAAGAGACAGATTTCAAACCAGGGACGCAGTACGAACACTGCACTTGGTAAAGAACACCATCAAAGGGTCCAAGGTATGAAAGCAAAAACGAGATGAAACTCGACTCAACAACTAGTTAGGCGAAACTAAACTAGATGAGTACCAGGACAAAACTGGATTTCACGCGCAAGGTGAGGAGACGAAACTATGAGCTCAACCCAAAGCAAGGAGATTAGGGCGTACACCTAAAAACCTGCTGAAAGTGAATATCAGGACGAAACTGGTATTCGAAAGGTGCATCAATAGACATTGGAAGGAACCAGAGAGGGTAGTGAAGACTAAACCCGAGAAGACCGCGCCAGGGAGAAACTGAACTACAGTCAAGAGTAGACACTCAGACAAACAATGGTATGGGGAGGAAACTGAGATAATGAGGACGAAGACCTCGCTGGGGATTTAATCCGAAGTATTAGCAAATTTACTGGGGACAACAGAAACAAAAATGGCTTATGTTCCGATGCATGTTTGAATTCTTTTTATATAGCAAAAAGTTCCATATAATGGAAATGCTACGCATTTTGGTAGATGCAATACAATGATGCATGTTTAAAATTTCCACTGGGGAATGGCCAATTGAGAAGCAAATAACCAAGAAGTCAGAATCTGACATGACTTGCAAAAATAAATTGCAAAATCCAAAGGAGACGAGAAAATATGGGGAACGGCTAGAGAGGGAACCTCGAAAAAATGAAGCTTCGCGGGGAATAACAACCGAGCAACCAGTAGAAATGGGCCACAAACATTGAGAGGAGCTGCAAAAATAAATTGCAAACTCCTAGAGAAGATCAGATCGACGTTGTAGCTTCTGGAGAGGGATGCCATCTGAAAAATAGACATTGAGGGAGAAGATAAGGGCAAGACTGTAATCTCTGGGAAAGACAGCGCATGGCCGTGTTGAGGATGTCACCAAGACAAAAAACCCGACGTGAAGGGTGAAAACCTTTGCTGGGGAAACAAAACTCTGCTGAGGAAATGGGACTTCACCGGGGAGACAGAACTTTGTTGAAGATTTTTGCTGGAGAGAGATTTTCCTTGGAATGCAACCAATGGATGGATCATGCAGATAGTCACACAGTATCGACTTTACTGGGGATAATGAAAGATCTTTAACATAAGGATGCCCCAGTCAGCAAACCGACTGGGAAATGAGAGGCCATGGCGAGGGATCTCTGTTGGCAACTCCGTTGGGGATATGCGACATCCTTAAATCCGGAGTCTCAGAATGAAGTCTTTAAAAGAAGATTCCTGAGGCAACAAAACTTTGTTGCAGAAATGAAACTTCACTTGGGATAGGTAAATTCATATTCATACAAGGGCTCTGTCTAACAGAAGAAGAACCAAATATTCCCTTCCTGACAATCATTAAGTTATTTACAGGTGTTCAACGTGTAAACTCTTTTTTTGATGTCGAACAAATGTTTTGCATGCAGAAAGATGTTTATTTTAGGAATGACAGACCTGATGCAACGATTATTTAAGCTTTGAAGTTGAAAATCTTAACAAAGTGTTGCATCTCTGTTGTGAATGAATCACTGGCTAGAGTGCAAAAAAATTCAAAACTTTTCTTCCCCCCTTTTTTCGAAAAAATGAGTCAAGATGCGGGTGATAAGATACCAACATGAATATGCAACACATATTTGGGAGTTTAGGAAACGCTATCCTGTTTTAGTATGCTTTCGAGTTAAATCCTTGTTTCAGTTAGGACTTTTAAAGGTTGTAACGTGGCCTGGTTCGAGGTTTTTTTAGAAAAAAGTTTTTCAAGGCTCAAGTTATTTGGTGCCCACCCCCTTCGTGATATTCTCCTGTCTTAAATTCAGCTGACTTATCACAAGCATTCATCTTTCAAAAGGATTTGTAATGGTTGAGTGATCACGACAAATTCTCCATCATGATTGTCACTTAACTTTTGTTGCTTTTGTTTTTGATATTATTGTTCCTCTTCTTTTGATGAAGATTTTATTGAATAATATTTCTCTCTTTTTTTTGCCTTTTAGGCTCTCTTTTCCCTAACTTTTGCCTGGACAAAATCTTCCGAATTTCAAATTTGGGAGTCCAGCGGGACGCCCTAACTTTTGCCTAAGCGACTTGTTTTCAAGTTCCAACTTAGCGGGGCTTTTTGTTTCTTTCTTATTCATACTTTCCACTTTGAAAAAGTCAATGTGACTTTAGGTATTTGAACTTTTTTTTTGGAAACAAATGCCTCATTCCTTGGTCGGTGAGGGATAGCCATTATTGTATCGATTTGATCTCGACTTCAGGATTTTGTGAGGAAATGAACATCGTGGTTTTGACATTTTTCCTGATCTCATGATGCGAAAGATAAAATGTGGTGATCCTCAGATGGGACATTCCTTATGAAATTTGAATGCTTGGTCATATCAACTGAACATCTACCCTGCCCCAGGTTAAAACAACAAGGTTTTTTTTAACAGAAAAGAAACTCCTACTTCGAAGGCTCAGAGGGGTTAACAAGGGTCTAACTCCCTTATATCTCCGGTGTTTAGGGATTGAAACAATGCCTGTAAATCGTCAACGGGGTTCTACTCAAAAGCATACCACTACAGTCATCGTTTTTAGCTAAACTCCTTCCTCCAAACTCTTGGCTAAGCAAAAGAATTGGCACAGTTGGTATCAAAATGCCCGAAAAATCGATTAAAGAGTGATACTTGATGAAACAAAAAAAAATTTCAAGGCAAAAATATTCAACGCATCAAGACTGACATTCGGCTATATACAAAATCCTATATGCAGACAATGCTAAAACAATCAATCAAGATAACACATGAAAATGCAGCAAAGAAACGTAATAAAAGCCATTATGGGGAAGAAATATCTCCAACTAGGTTCGCCAAACTCGTCGACCTGCCATAATCTTGATATTACCCTGACCCAAGACCTTTACCAACAGCACGGAACGGTGAAACAAAAGGCAAGGCAAACACTAGTAAACTGAATGAGAATCCTATCAATCAGAGAACAAAACATGCCCCTTGCACAGGTAGTAGTTGTGTTTGTTATTCGTCTTTCAAGCGATCAACTAACCATGACTTAGATTACCATTTCCGTGTAAGGCCCACGAAGTTTATATGCACATGCTTATAAAAAATATTGGACGTTTTTGCAAACAAAATAGTAAAAATGGAGAAAAGAAACGTATACGTATACTTGAAAGAAGATATTCTATTGATTTTGAGAAATCAGCCTGTGAAAAAAGGCATTTACATTTGGAAGCAAGTAATTACAAAATCAAAGCAAACAAGTGTTTACAAATGGCAATGTGAATGTGAATATCCATCAAGTCCCAACTCTGTTATGACTCTTATGACTCTCACGCTTTCAGACAGATCACTCTTGGATTAGCTTCGAACTTATGCCAGGTGACGGAACAAAGGAAAGAAACAAAGGGTATCATGCTGAGTGTAGTCATTTGCTTTATGTCCCTAAATTTTTCCTGAATCGCCCTTTCGGGTTTTCAATTCACCAGGACACCCTCCTTTTTGCCTAAACCGCCCATTCGGGTTTTTAGTTTAGCGGGTTTTTGTTTTGTTTTCTTATGCAAAGTATTTTTTAACTACGTCAGCATTCACAAGGAGAGGGAAGTACTCTCCATCCATAGTCATGAGCATCATCGCTCCTCCAGAGAAAAATTTTCTGACCACGAAAGGGCCTTCATAAGTCGAAACCCACTTGCCCCTGGGATCTCCCTGGGGGAGAATTATCCTTTTTAGCACAAGGTCACCTGGCTTGTAACATTGAGGCCGTACCCTCTTATCAAAAGCTTTCCTCATCCTTTGCTGATATACTTGACCATGACATACAGTCGTCAACCTCTTCTCATCGATAAGTTCCAACTGATCCAACCGATTTTGTACCCATTCACTTTCATCCAGCTCAACATCTCTCACGATCCTAAGAGAAGGAATCTTGATTTCTACCGACAATACCGTTTCCATGCCGTAAACCAATGAAAATGGGGTTGCCCCAGTCGAAGTACGCACAGTGGTGCGATAACCATGCAAAGCGAAAGGCAGCATCTCATGCCAATCTTTATAGGTTACCACCATCTTCTGCACGATCTTCTTAATGTTCTTATTGTCCGCTTCGACAGCACCGTTCATCTTTGGTCGGTATGGGGAAGAGTTATGATGCTTGATTTTGAAGGACTCACAAAGCTCTTTCATCATTTTGTTGTTCAAATTAGACCCATTATCGGTAATGATCTTTTCAGGCACTCCCTAGCGACAGATAATATTGTGCTTAATGAACCGAGTTACCACCTGCTTGGTCATTGGCATAGGATTCAGCTTCGACCCATTTTTTAAAATAATCGATGGCAACTAGAATGAAACAGTGCCTGTTGGATGCAGTTGGTTCAATTTTGCCGATCATATCAATTCCCCACATCACAAACGGCCAAGGGGAAGTAAAAACATTCAAAGGTACTGGCGGCACATGCACTTTGTCAGCATATACTTGAAATTTATGCCAAACCCGTGCATGATTGTAACAGTCAGTCTCCACGGTGGACCAATAATAACCTGCTCGCAAAATCTTTTTAGCCATGGTATGCCCGTTGGAATGGGTTCCGAAATCACCTTCATGTATCTCTTCAATGATTCTAGCTGCTTCTTTCTTGTTAACACATCTGAGCAGTAAACCGTCATGATTCCTTCTATACAACACACCGCCACTGAGAAAGAACTTGGCTGAAAATCTTCTCAAGAACTTCTTATCTGTGACGGATGCCTCTTCAGGGTACTCTTGTGTTTCAAGATATCGTTTAACATCATAAAACCAATGATTACCATCTGATTCCAAACTGGCCTCAAAACATAAAGCTGGCTCACTCAAACTTCTTATGGTAATGGAAGGTGCCTCATTAGCCCACTTAACCTTGAACATGGAGGACAAAGTTGCCAGTGCATCAGCTAGATTATTTTCTTCTCCGGGAATGTGCTCAAACGTGATCTCTTAGAAGTACGGAATCAGCTTCATAACATGCTCACGATAGGGAATTAGGTTCTGATGGTGAGTCTCCCAATCTCCATTAATCTGGCTGATAACGAGATTGGAATCCCTGTAAACTTTCAAAAACTTGATGCGCAGGTCGATCGCCGCTTAAACGCTGTAAATGCAAGCCTCATATTCGGCCATGTTGTTAGTGCAATCGAAACAAATATGAGCCGTGAAAGGAATGTGGTAGCCCTCAGGGGAAGTGATGATAGCTCCGACACCGTTGCCCATGGCATTGGAGGCACCATCAAAAACAAGCATCCAACGCGATCCCGGCTCGGGTCCTTCGTTTGGGTCTGGCATATTACAATCCCGAATATACACAATTTCCTCATCTGGAAAATCAAACTTCATCGGTTCATAATCGCTCACGGGCTGATGAGCAAGATGGTCGGCCAGCACACTACCCTTAATTGCTTTTTGAGTAGTGTATTGGATATCATATTCGATGAGTATCATCTGCCAACGGGCTACCCTGCCTGTAAGAGCTGGCTTCTCAAAAATGTACTTGATTGGATCCATTTTGGATATCAAGTAGGTGGTGTGAATTAACATGTATTGCCTCAAGCGTTTGGCGGCCTAGGCAAGCGCACAACAAGTATTTTCCAGCAATGAGTACCTCGACTCGCATTCCGTAAACTTCTTACTCAAGTAGTAAATAGCCTGCTCTTTCTTTCATGTCTCGTCGTGCTGACCGAGGACACAACCCATTGAGCTCTCCAACACAGTTAGATACATGATTAGTGGCTTTCCTTCCACTGGAGGTATGAGTATCGAAGGTTCCTGCAAATACTCCTTTATTTTGTCAAAGGCCTTCTGACAATCCTCGTTCCACTTCACTGTCTGACTTTTCTTCAACAACTTGAACAAAGGTTCACAAGTGGCCGTGAGATAAGAAATAAATCTAGAAATGTAGTTTAACCTTCCCAAGAAACCACATACTTCCTTCTTTGTTTTTGGTTCAGGCATTTCCTGTATCATTTTTATCTTGGTCGGGTCTACCTCGATACCTTTTTCACTTACAATAAAACCCAACAGCTTGCCGGATCTCACCCCGAAGGTGCATTTATTCGGATTCAACCTCAACAAGAACTGCCTCAGTCTCTCGAACAATTTTCCCAGATGAACAAGATGTTCCTCTTCCGTGTCAGATATAGCAATCATATCGTCTACATATACCTCAATCTCTTTGTGAATCAAATCATGAAAGAGAGTGACCATAGCGCACTGATATGTTGCCCCGGCATTTTTCAAACCAAACGGCATCACTTTATAGCAAAAAGGTCCCCAAGGCGTGATAAATGTTGTCTTCTCCATATCCTCCGGAGCCATCTTAATTTGATTGTAACCCAAAAAACCATCCATGAACGAGAACACTTTGGAATGGGTAGTATTATCGACCAATACATCAATATGCAGAAGAGGGAAATCATCTTTAGGGCGGGCCCTGTTCAAATCCCTATAATCCACGCACATCCTGACCTTACCATCCTTCTTGGGCACAGGCACAATATTTGCAATCCATGGCGGATAATTGATGACCTTTAAGAAATTCGCGTCCAACTGCTTCTGGACCTCCTCCTTGATCTTCTTGGACATTTCAGGATGAGTTCTTCGGAGCTTTTGCTTGACAGGGGAGCAACCTTCTTTGAGAGGTAGTCGATGCACCACTATGTCTGTATCCAACCTAGGCATATCCTCATAAGATCAAGCGAAGATATCAGAATACTCACGGAGTAGCTCAATCAATCTGACCTTTATACTTTCTTCGAGATTTGCCCCTATCTTGATTTCTCTTATTACCTCTTCTGTGCCAATATTTACCACCTCAATCGAATCCTGATTCGGCTGGATAACCTTTTCCTCTTGTTTTAACAATCTTGCTAAGTCCTCAAGAAGATCACAATTCTCATATGCTTCTTCTTCATCTTGATAAATAGGAGTATCAAAGTCATAATGAGCCATAGCAGAGTTGTTATCAATATGATCGGTGGTGGAAGTGCATCTGCATGAATGACATTTTGGCATTTTTTAGTGACAATGTGTGAAAATAGAAAACATTGCCATTCAAATAAAAGAAAATAAATGGAGCAAAATTTTGAATGCAAAAACATCCTTTATTTCATGATAAACTTTTGAAAATAAACATGGTGGCCCTACACAAATGATCCACTACAC